>WOFF01000001.1:0-1272505 GCA_018357685.1 Trichophyton schoenleinii
CTAACCCTAACCCTAACCCTAACCCTCCTCCTATCACTGCAATTCTTTTCGCATTCTGAACTTGTTTCTGGATCACACGCATTTCAGCACATGCATTCTCCTTATCTTTAGACTTCATCCTTGCCGGTGGGGGTTGATGGGATCCCGTTGCAATAGCAAGATACTCATAGTTAATGCCCCTGCCCGACGCCAGTTCGATCGTATTTCCTGTAACACTCGTTGCGGAGTCTTGAACATGCTGAAAGATACCAGCAGGTGCGTGGCTAGCAATTCCGGTGTATGGAATGAAAGCTGACTGCTCCATTGTTTTTTTTTTCAATCAAGACCGCCCGATAGCCACTTGGCAACGTCTCTGTCAGTCGCTGGGCAAGGTGGATGCCGGCATATGAGCCACCAAGAACTACCACATTCTTCGGCGATGGGGTCGCCTGGTATAACCATCGATGTCCAATTGCTTGTATATGTTGGTACACACGGGCTAAACCTATGCTTAGCATCGCCCGTGAGCCCTTGCCATAGAACTCAAGTGACTCTGACAGCATGATTGTCAAGTTGTATGGAGGATTTATAGCCCAAGCGCACTCAGCAAAGGCGAGGAAACGACAAGTAAGAAATGACAGACGGGAAAAAGAACATGAAGGCAATACTTACAGGTACAGGTTTCATCCAAGTTATATACTCGCCCAAAATTAGCAACGTCTCAGAAAAGATTGTTAGCATGGGAGAATAAGACCAGGAGAAGCAGAGTACTTGTTTGCACCGGGGATATTCATTATTACTATCCCCGGGCCATGCCCGTGATCTCCGGCGGGCATCGGGCTTATGTATCGCCTCCTTCTCTCTCCTGGGAGGTTTAGTTGCGGGTGTATCGTTTGTATCAACGCACGGTCAGGCAGGCAAACTAAATACAGTACTTCCGAAGCTAGGTAGTTATGATAACCCGTTGGAGGAAAGGAGAAGAACCTCTCCCACGAGGATAACTGCTTACTTGGCTGAATTCAGGGGCTCGCCGTCGCAGAGCAAAGAACCGCTGACTAAGTTAATGGTATCAATTAACTAGTTAAGTTATTAGTTAAACGTTTCCACGTGATAAAGGCGAAACTTTGTTTGTAATAGTTACCCGCGGATCTGACTTTCTCTTTAGCCGCGATCTCTTTAACCGCAGGTGAATTTGGCTTCGGATTTACCAATAACGTACTACAAACCCAGCTGCAAACATTCTGGACCATGTTCCTCCTAGAAATGTTGCTGAACCGCTAGTGCAGGCATATCTCCGAACCTTTGAGTCGATATTCCGGGTCTTACACGTGCCATCATTCTTACGCGATTTTGAGAGCCATTGGGATAACCCTGGTTCGTCAAGTCCCGACTTTATCGTCAAGCTACCTCTTGTAATGTCTATTGGCTCTATCTTTTCTCCGGACCGCAGTGCATCGGACACCAGCTATTCCAGTGTATCCCAATGGATATACGTCGCGCAATCATGGCTAAACTCTCCGTTTGAGAAAAGTCGAATCAACATCTCAGGGACACAGATTCACTGTCTTCTGCTCTTGGCACGCCAGGTGAATTGTGTGGGGGGTGACCTGGCCTGGGTCTCGGCAGGCTCTTTGTTAAGGACCGCAATGCATATCGGACTTCACATCGGTCCGTCACACTTGCCTAATGTTACTTTCTATGACCAAGAAATCCGACGAAGGCTATGGGCGACCGTCCTGGAGATCGTCGTGCAGTCCAGCATGGATTCTGGCGGGCTTCCCTTAATTCACATGCAAGATATAGACTGTGAGCTGCCTTCTAACATTGAGGACGAGCAGCTGGAGGATGCCAATGAAATTATAGATGCCACGCATGCGAAGCCTTTAGAGGAATATACCATGACCTCCGTCCAGATTGCGTTGGCGAAATCGCTTCCTTTAAGGCTAGAGATAGCCCAATATCTAAACAACTTCCGCTCGGAACCCTCTTATGAAAAGACACTCCATCTCGCTTCTCGTTTATCCTCGTTTTGTCGAGACAATTATGTCCTCTTCCAGTCCTTCCCCCCTGAAATGCCCTGCCCCGCTTCGTTCCAGATTAAGATGCTAGACCTGTTATCATATCGATTCCTACTAGCGCTACACCACCCTTTTGCCGTGAAGCCAAGAGTAGATCCTACCCTATACTATTCCCGGAAAGTATGCATAGAAGTATCTGTTTCTCTTTTGGTTCCCCTCTCCGCCTCCAATCATACTGAATCTTCTAATGACAACTATAAAAATCTCAAAATCTCTGGCACCGGTTTATTCCGCGATGTGCCCGTGATGGCTATCAGCACAATATGCGAGGCACTAACCTACCAACTCGAAGAAGAAAAGTCCTCCTTCATACCCGTTTCGAGCTTATTTTCGCATCAAGACCTACGGGAAATTATCGAAGAAGTAAATTAACATTTTCAACTCCGCTTCAGGATACTGGGATGGGGTTTGATACTTCGCTCTTATCTGGTTCAATACTAAAGGATATCGGTACGGGAAGTTGATTTTATGCAGCTTTTGCTGTGGACCATTAACTACACAATTGATGTCCACTGAGAAAACCACTAAGTATCCAACTATACGACTCGATATGACAAGTCTCGAGGAGTCGGTAATAGCAACGTGGGTCCCACCCTACTCTCGGAGATGTCAAGGCCTTGTTAAATTTGATGTCCAGCTAGTGTCCCTTACCACCGAGCGGACAACCTGATGTCAGGTTGAGTCATCATCTCCGAGCATGACTTAGTTGACACGGGTCTTTCGCCAGCAACGCTTATCAGAGCCTTTTACATGACAGATGAGCTTGCTCTTCCAGTCAGTCAAATATGCCAACCTACATTATCACACGATGGTCAAATGCACACAGGCGTCCTCCAAACTGGAGCTTTCTCTCAACAACCCTGCAAAAGACCAGGAGACAGCGGTTATCCCCAACCAGCCAAACCAAGCCGGCAATGGTGATGACCATACCCTTGATGATTTTCCTGAGGGCGGCGCTCGCGCATGGGCTGTTGCCATTGGCACGGCTGGGATAGCGTTCTGCATCTTGGGTGTTATCAATTCGTTCGGGTGAGTATACCGCGTAATCGTGCTTTTTCAGTTGTTCAAGTCCACCTACTAACATCCGGTAGGGTTCTCCAGGGATGGTACCAGGTCAATCAGCTGGAGGATCGGACTGCATCAAAAATATCATGGATCGGGTCCACACAGGCATTCTTCGTGTTTGGTGGAGGTGTAATTGGAGGGCCTCTATTTGACCTCTATGGAGCCAAGGTACCTAATATTGAAGTGCACCAACTGAACAACTATCGGGCTAATTTTAGGCTGTTAGGTTATTCAGCCGGCGGCATTTCTCTATATTATGAGTATTATGTTGATCAGCGTCTGCAAGGAGTATTATCAGTTTGTGCTCGCTTAGGGCATTCTTGGTGGTCTTTCCAATGGCATGACCATATTTCCAGCGATGTCCGCAGGACCACAATATTTCAACAAGAGGCGCGCCGCTGCCATGGGAATAGGGATAGCGGGGTCTTCCCTAGGAGGTATAGTCTGGCCCATCGTCCTAAGTAAGATGTTAAATGAGACAGATCTGGGCTTTGGATGGACGATACGCATCGTGGGGTTTGTGTGTCTAGCCCTTCTTCTGCCATCTTGCATAGCAGTCAAGGCCCGCCTCCCGCCGCGAAAAACCCAGTTCTTTCTCTGGTCATCCTTTAAAGAGCCCCCTTATCTATATCTCGTCGCTGCAGGCTTCTTTGGGTTTCTTGGAGTATTCACACCGTTGTTCTACTTACCTATATATGCTTATGTCCAAGGCGCAGGCGTGTCATTGGCCTTTTATCTCGCGGCGATTTTCAACGCAGCATCGTTCGCGGGTCGAGTCGTCGCCGGTAGTTATCCTTGCCGACAAACTGGGCCGCTTCAATATGTTTTTCTCTCCGGTACCTCAAAGAAGTCATATCTCTGTATCTATCTACATCTTCTTCCCCTCCTCTCTTCTTCATCAGCTTCCTGGCCTGCCATAACAGCAGGACAGATTAGTTAGTTAATCAGCCACATTAGTTAACTATCACCCGAAGAGAGGGCTTCACAGCCGATCAAGCACCAAAAGACCTACCCCTTGCCCTGTGAACTTATAGCCAGAACTACACTGGCCACTGTTTCTCCTTCCATGATCATACTTAATATCATCTACTTGTTGGCGACGTTTGGACTTTATGGCCATGTCTGAGCGTCTGACTTCGACACATAGCCTGGCAACAGTTGGGCTAGAGAATCATCTATCTCCACAGCACTTCGAGGATTTGCAACAGGCTTTCTGGACAATCCTTTTTACTGATCTAGCCACGGAGACATTTTCCCAAGTCGTTGACGGCCGTCCCACGCGTGACGTCTATCGAGACTATTTCAATGAGTTTCGCAAAAGCTTCGAAAATAATATTCATCCAAGCAATGCAGCCTTGGAGGCTGTCGAATCTTACCGTCGAAATCTAAACCTTGGTAATACTCAGATCAGTGCAAAGGTAGTATAACCATTATATCCTCAAAGCTCTAGTTACCTTGGAGGACAAGTACTAAAAGCTCATGAGTAGCTTGCACAAGCATTCCAAAACGCCAAACCTGGATCGAGAGAATTCCACCTGCGTCTGATTGAGATTCTTGCTGTCCTCTGTCATGGCATCGCTGTCTACCTGTACCAAGCCTATGATGGAGGCTTCTATAAGCCAGAGCCCCCCGACCCTAACTATCACATGGCACGAGGAACTCGCCCCTAATATGCCGCCGCCACCGCCCCGTAAAGCTTTACCGGCGGAGCTTTACCATTCCTCTTACGGCTCCTGGAGCCAATACCCAAATGGAGTTGCCGACATTGTTGGTTACTGGGTGGAGTACCGTCTGTTTGGTGGGGTTGTTCTGTTTGATCGTGGGGAGACCGGGTTTGAAGTAAGAAGACCCTCCTGTATTTCTCTTGCAAGATCCTTCAATCACTAACGCTTAATCATTTTCCAACCCTAGTGTAAGGATATCTTTATCCACCCTGTGGGCAGGTATATGATCCTTCAACTCTCAGAAACTCAGGTACAGGCCTATATTAGCTTTCTACAGGGCGGACCACAGCCTCCAGGTGGCATTCGCTTTAAGGCTGAAGAATATGCACGTCGTGTCGATGATAACTATGCTATGGATATTTATCGTGATAGGTATGAACGGATTATACCTAAGCGGCGGGCACGCTGTATTATTCGCGGTGAGGACCTCCCAGGACATGCGCAGACTATGGAAGATTGGGCCAGGAGAACGGGAAATAGTTAGGGATGGTAGAAATTATTTTGTCAAGCCGCAGGCTGCAGCGAGAGTAACTAGCTACTGATGGGATCGTAAATATGCTATCAATTCATTATCACATTACTCGGGAACCCTGTTCCAAAAGCAACCAAAATACAGGATGGGAATATCTGAAGTGGTAAAAATAACGGTGGGCCGGAAGACATAACGCTACCCTAGGACTAGGAAAAAGAAATATTACAGCAGTGAGTCAGTCATAGCCATAAAACCAAACTTGGGTATGCTTTTTGATAGCTAAATATTCATACGCCTCTTTCAGTGACTGTCCAGCGTCTCTTTGAGACAGGCTCGCGACTCCTCAAACTCCAGAGGCCATGCTGCGATCTCGCGCGTTGAGGCGCACCATCCGATGTACTACTATTGCGAGAGGTTGTAGAGTTAGATGCATCCCCTACGCCTCTTGAAACAGCAGATCCTTCGAAGTCGGGCATTATATCGTCGACAGGCACGTTGGCAGGGGAGGAAGAACCCCACAAACCTGGAGCAGCGTGTTTATCAACAGAAAACGATCGTGACAGATTGTGTAGCCCTCTGGTGGTGCCATTGAAGCTAGAACTGCGCGACGGTCCAATGGAGAATCCATTATCTGGTGAGTCTGGAACGGACGATAAAGATGTAAACCGGTGCCTATACGATGATATAGAGCTAGGAACCCCCCTAGGGGACGGTGACTGCGCCGAGTTGTTATTGCTGACGCGAAGGTGATCTGTTGAGTTTATCAACTTTACTTGGTATTCTTCGGATACCTCACTTGGACTCGGCTTCCTTTGTATTTGCTGGGCGGCCACCACGTTATCCGCCGTAGAGCCCTTGTGAGTGGCGAGAGTCAAGGAAGCCATTCCAACATCCAGGAGGGCAGGCCGGTTTGTCAAGGCACCAATAATGGCATTGCATCCGGCGCCGTGTGTAACAATTATGAGAACTGTATCGCTGTCATCATCTTCTGTCGTGTCTGCCGTGGCGGGCGGATCATTCGATACAAGTTGGCATTCCTCCCGGTGGGACAACCTCCGTTTACTCTTGTTGCAGTCTGCAGTCTTGTACCAGGCAATCATTCTTTCGAGCCCGGCGCGGAATCTGCGATGCATGGAACTCCACTCCTCTCCGTACTCCCCACCGCTGCCCCAGTCAAGAGGGCTCTTCATGCTGTCCCATTGATAGTCCACGTCAACACAAGCATCCCTCGCATGTGCTACATACCCCGCGGGTATGGGATCTGAGGGGGAAATGGCATAAGTGGGCGTTGGAGAGATATATTCAGTGTCATCATGTGGCTGAGAAGAAACAGTCGAGAGCTTCGGTAAGCCCTGAATGCTGGCGGTTCTATTAGCTGAAGAGCTTTGAGTGTCCATCTTGCCCCCAAAGGCATGCGCGGACACAGGTGGTGGAGTATTCTCGGCTTTCCCTTCAGCGGCATTGGCAGAGGCGAATCCGTTCCAGCCTCCGGGGAAGTTTCCACGTGCCGACCGGGTACTTGCACTGGAAGGCAGGGAGTCCTCCTCCCGAAGTAAGCTTGCCTTTGCACCAGCCAGCATCATGACAGATCCTGGTGGCGGGGTTATTTGATCGAAATAATCCGGGGTAAGCCATTCACCCAGCCAAGCGTCCAGGCGCAGCAAACATTGCTTCTCATGCGACAGGTTTGTCCTTGGCCTTTGGGCGTTTGCTTCACCAGCTAGCTCCTGAGGCTCCTGGATAGCGGTTAACTGGGGTGAACCCTGATGTTGCGGCCGTGGAGAAGAGGAACGCCAGCGGTGGTGGCTCGATGGAGGAGGGGTTCCAGGTTGAGGTCGCTGGTGAGGTGAGGGGTCCGCTGATGCACGCTTTGACTGGCTGATTCCCGCACTGAGTGATATTCCCGTCTGTATACAGCGTAAAAACGGAGATGAGTGGATGATGATTCGATGCTTCCGCTGCTCTTGTTCTGGCAGGGCAGCGGTGGGTGGGTTTTGAATAGTGTGATGGCTGTTCTCCTGCGAAGCATCAGAGGACGACAAAGTGGAAGGAAGACACCCATAGAGTTCGCGGTAGTGTAGGAGGGATCCAATGCGGACCCCAAGGGCCTGGGACTGCTTCCAGCCGCCATATGTCAGAGGGGGGTCGTAGGGCGTGGGCGAGGTAAGATGCCACTGTTTATCAGCCGCATCCAGTCGAGCCCCATGTCTGGAGCCGTCAGGTTAGTTATACATGCTCGTCGAAGAGAAGTCAAAGAATATTATGGCCTTACCTGACGACAATGATGATGCTTGGCGGCTTCCCCATGATTGTTCGCTGGCCGCCTTGCTTGTTCAGCTGGAGACCAGGATAGCAGGCGGGTGGTCAGCGGTTGGAGGGTAGAAATGAAAGACGAAGAGAAAAATTAGGCGGAAGTCGAGGCCAATAAAATTTCAACGACTGGCTTTGCGAGTGTCGAGTAGGTATCCGTGAAGTGCTTGCATGGCTGTTTTATTGGGTTCAGTGTTTGGTGGTCGATGTAACTAACTGCGCAGCGGGTTGGTTGTTCAAGGGCGCCGTTTGACAGGACGACAAGCCCGGACATCACACGGCGAGGAGAACGGCGCATAGCATGCAGCGGACGGTCGCCATCACGACACAGCCGGAGCTTCTGGCGAGCAAGAGGAGGCAAACAAATATACACCCTTTATTCGTGGCTCTTCTTCTTCCTTCTTCCTTCTGCCGTCTTCGTCCTCGTCGTTTTCGTTCGTTTTTCTTGGAGTCGTTAAAAAGCATGTGATCTCTCTGTCACGTGAGTATCCATGATGGATGACTCAGCTGCCCAGTGGTTAGTTGCTTATGTCATCTTCCATCTTCTTCGCGACTTCGACTTTTTCTTCAACGTCAACTTTTTCGACTTCATCTTCGTTCTCGCCGGATTTCACTCCTGTTGCTGTGACTTCTCGCTAGCAAACTGTGCCATGTTCCTCCATTATTGCTTTTGACAGCCTCTCTCAGTACTCGATAGATATGCCTCCGGTTACTCGCCGCGTCTCCTTTTCCAGCAGCCAGTTCGTCATCCAATACAGTGACGGTCTTCTTGTGACAAATGCCTTGGATCTCAGCTCGATCGCAAGCAGTCGTGCAAAAGCCCTCCTGGATGATTACAAGCTCCCTGTTTTGTGACAAATTTTTGTTGGATATACTCCGTATGCACGGAGGAACCCTCCCAAGCGATTTGATGTGTATGTACCCATTATCTACTCTTAATCCTTAACCAAAACACTCCTGGTTCTGAAACTAAACCTAAATCATAAAACCGCTTCAATAATTGACTAGGGTCGCAGTTTGTTACAGGGAGGAATGATTTTATTTTATTTTATTTCTTTTCTTTTCTTTTTCTTTTTTTCTTTTTTTTTTTTTTTTTTTTTTTTTTTTTTTTTTTTTTTTTTTTTTTTTTTTTTTTTTTTTTTTTTTTTTTTTTTTTTTTTTTTTTTTTTTTTTTTTTTTTTTAGATGCGTAAAATGTGAGTCCATTTGCCTTCTGCCTTGCTATGTGAGCCGTTCTTAAAAGTGCATCTAGCTCCAAGGCTCTACTTTCGAGCCCTGGTATTTACTCCAGCTGAAAATCAAACGGGACAACGAATGCTGAATCGTGATATCAGAGATACTATGTACTGTTATCATGGGCATTGGCTTTGTAGCCAACTCCGCGAGCATCTCAAGGCCCTAGATGGCATCAAAAAGTGTTCTCCCGTTCAGCCTAGGGGAAGCTGCTGAGGTCTCAACCAGGCTGACACACAAACCTCGTACTCTGTAACCAGCTGACTACCGACTTGCCTGGCCGAGAGCCGAACGAGGCCAGGGACCAGGTTTTGCATACTCGCACTAGCACTCTCTCCCTTTCCTTGCTGCCCATTCGCTCACTCCCCACCTCATTCATCCTCCATACAGCTGCCGTCTCTATCGCACGATAGTTACCTATGGCTTTTCCCCAGGGTATGTATGCTCTCAACAAGAGCCCACAGCGACGTCTTCCCCGCACACTTTCCTGGCTCATAAAAGACCCCAAATGTGGCTCCTCTAATCCCGGAATACCGGGTCCAAGTCTTCATCTCCGCAAGCCTCGCCTACTCTCGGGGCCCGCCAACTAGCAAGGGGTGGGTTCCCCGGCGCGTCCTGGAGAATGACGGCCTCAAGAACAACGAGATGATGGTATTATGTGAAGTAACTAGCTCGACTCGACAGTTAGATATGGTCGCTTGTTTTTCTCTGGCGGCTAACTATCTAGTTAACTAACGAGTTAAGCAATCGCTTGGCGGGCTGATCGATGATCGCTATGCCGATGCTCTGGTCGTTTCCGTGAATATCATGACTATCATCATGAATATCAATACCCCTTTCCTCCGGCTTCTCAACCAGCCCAAGGCGCCAAGTAGTCCCTGTCATATGCTTGTTTCAACGTTCCCGCTTCTTCCGCAACCGGTAGAGCGGGCCATGGTCATGGCATGGACACTTTCGTTCTTTCTGTCTGAACCCTCTCCCATGCCTGTTGTGAGGCAGGCTGTCTAGGTCCTGGGGGTCTGTCCTCCGCCCCCACCCAAACGCCCAGTGTAGCCAGTCCGATGCAACCCTAAACTATCCCCTGAAGGCCTCCAAGTAAACGAGCTAGTCAAGTTGTTCTAGCTGGTGTTTCTTTCCTTTCCCTTGTCACCGGGGTCAAGCTGGTCATGGCTAAAGATTTTGCGGAAGCATCGATCTTGCGCCGAGATTATCCCCAGCCGAGGGAGACACCATATATCACCGGTGATACCTATATATAAAGCATGCAGAATGCTCTTTCTCTGGATGAGGAAAAACTAAAATCGGCAGATATCAACATCAACAAGAGACATCTCCGTCCATCTCTGTTTCCTACCCAAAGACCTCTCATACCATAGCCGTTTTTCCCCCTTTCTTATCTTTCTACGATGCAATTAGTTGCTGCACTTGCTGCCCTGTGTGCCCTGGTGGCCCCAGCTCTGGCTTATCCCCATGCTCCCATGAACGAGACTCTCGTTGATGTCCAGCTTACTGCTGTTGGAAACACAATGGTCAAAGCTACCATCACAAACAAGGGTGACTCCGTGTTGAACATGCTCAAGTTCAACACCATCATGGACGAGAACCCTACCCGCAAAGTCATGGTTTTCCAGGACGGTTTGTCGCCTGACTTTTCTATATTCATTCCAAATTCACTAAGCATTTGACAGGTGCCGAGGTTCCCTTCACCGGAATGATGCCACGATATCTCATGAGCGACCTCACCGAGGAGTTCTTTACTACCCTTGCCCCCCAGGAAAGCATTGAGCACTCCTTCGATATCGCTACCACCCACGACCTCAGCGCTGGTGGAAAATATGTTATCAGTGCCAGCGGCGCCATTCCAACTGCTGAGGAGCACAACACCACTATCACTTCTACTGCTCTGTACGAGTCCAATGAGCTCCATATGGAGATTGAAGGGTCCCAAGCTGCCACTGTCGAGCAGGCGATGAAGTTCACCCCTGAGATGCAGTCTATTCACGCCCGAGCTTTGCAGAAGCGCACCAAGATTGTTGGCGGGTCTTGCAACCAGAACACCCTCCGTGCCACTCGGAATGCTCTTGGAAACTCTGCCCGCCTTGCCCAGGCTGCCTCTCGTGCTGCCTCACAGAATGCTGCCAAATTCCAGGAGTACTTCCGCACCAACGATGCTAACGCTAAGCAGAGAGTAATTGCCCGCCTCAACTCCGTTGCCCGCGAGTCTAGCTCTGCTAATGGGGGCTCTACAACATACTACTGCTCTGATACCATGGGTGGTTGCAAACCCCGTGTCCTTGCCTACACCCTGCCATCACGCAACCTTGTTGTCAACTGCCCAATCTACTACAACTTACCCCCACTCACAAAGCAGTGCCATGCCCAGGATCAGGCCACCACGACCCTCCATGAGTTCACTCACAACCCGGCCGTTGCCAGCCCACACTGCCAGGATTACGCCTATGGCTACCAGCGGTGTATCTCCCTCCCAGCTGCCAAGGCCGTCCAGAACGCCGATAACTACGCCCTATTTGCCAACGGTATGTCTTATAGTCTCTTCACAATCATATTTTAGTATATTTACCCGTGGCTAACATTATGGTGTCTAAAGCTATTTACGTCAACTGCTAAGCGATATCCCACTTTCTTTGCTACCGCTTGAAGTGACTTTTGTGAGTGTGATGAATCCAATTGTACATAGTTATCACTACGCTTCACTTTACATACTTCTTTTGCGGAGTGGCTGGGTAGACATACTTGCTTATTCACTAGCCACTCACCAAGGACGTTTACTACTTTACATTCAACTTCCTGGTCACTTCGTAATACATATTCTAGAGCCTAAGCATCGCTAGTCGGGTTTATATCCATCCCTCGACACAATTGCCGTAGCCAAATTGTCTAAAGCTAGCTGCCCATACGTTCAACAGGAAAGGCTGAATTGCCTCATACTGAGCAGCCCGGTCTCCCTTTTTGCAGAACTCTTCGAAATTACTCCAGTAGATGTAGAAAGCCCCTTCGTCTCCAGAAGGGTTAGAAAAGTCGACGGACAATTCGTAAAATTGATCTTTCTTGGTGGTTTCGTTATGGAGGTACTCGCTTCATGACAACAGGCATCGAGAGGGCTGCCATATAATTCTTCCGTTGAACTTATTGTGACTATTGTGTTTCACTCTATCAATCTTTAGTTAATTATCGGGTATATATTGCTGGTAGGTGTTCATACCGAAATAAACAAAGAAAGGAGTTCTCATCACAAAGTTGGAGGATACAATGGTGTATTGCTTCTATGTAACCCGATAAGGGTTTGAACGGAATGAAGCCTTGGGTCTTAGTACTCTAATATGTATTAGAAGAGATAGAATGGAAAATAGGGTACACCATACATACCTTGAAGAAAAGAGTATTTGTCGACGCATCAAGTTTCCATAATCCTGAGTTACCAGAAACAGGATTTTCATTCTTTGTTTGCAGTAGCTTCCTTGCACTGGAATCAATGATGATCCCCGTAGACGTAAAGCACGCTCTGTGATTTTCTTCAAGTTCAACAAAGTGGAATATCGTACTGGGATCATCATCCTTCATACGAGAGGCGACATGAATTGCAAAGGATGTGCACCTTCCTGTCCCACCTTTCCAGAGAGGGCATAAACCTATTGCTGGCGTGTTTTCAAGTACCACCCTCATTTGTTCTCTGCTGATAGATACATTTCCCGTGATAAATGTATCAAGTTCAATATCAAGGTTGTTTAAAATATACTCAAGCATAGTGAACGATGTAAAACACGAATTCTCCCATGTTTTCTCGTAATGCAAAGACATTTCTAAGACCTCAGCTTCAAAACTAGGCTAGCCCTGAATAGCCGGAACGAAGGAGGAGGCAATGCGGAAACTTCGAATCTTTTTTGTTTCTTGTTTTTTTTTTTTTATTGCAGTCGTTCTGTGTTAACAAAGCTCGGATTATGGACTCCAGGCGTATTCTTAAGGTACCTAAGCGATCATGAACGCGTAGGAAAGTGCCTTAACATGGAAAGCGGACCACGAGATCAAAACATCACGTGAACCAAGCAGCGGGTATGCCCATGGTAGAAGTCTCACTTTTATATAACTTAGGCCTTTGGCTTGTCACTATCCTTCTCATTTGTGTGATAGGGGGGGTCCTCGTCCGTGTCGAAGGGTATTGGTTCGCCGCCTATAACTGTTGTCAGAAGAAAACAGTAAAAAACAGCAGTATATAAAACACTTACCTCGTAGCCCACACTTCCGTGCCATTGCTGAGATTTCCTCCGGGGTACTATTCTTCACGAATTTTAGGAATCGAGCCACACGTTCTTCCGGGCTTTCATGTTGCGCCGCAGGAACAGTAGGACAAGACTTGTTAGAGGCATTTTCGGGTTTTACAAGAGGCGCCGAGTTGGTCGACGATACACTTGTAATGTCCATCAAAAAGCCGGAGAGCTGGCTGTTGATATACTTGAATGGTCGGCTATTGTGTTGGCGTCCGCGGCCTTTGCTGGAGGAGGGCCCATGGTAGATGCCGCCCGATCGTGGTGGGACATTTTCGTATAGCTGCAACGAACGGTTTTGATAGATATATGTTGCTCGGATGTCCGATAAACCACAGTTAAATTAAAGAATGCTGTTATTGACTGACTCACAGCCTACAACAGATAACTATGTATAATCAGAGAGGGTGGGTGGGAATAAGATAGAAGGCTCTTTGAATCGCTACATTATATACCCGGTTGGATTAGTCAATGACGTAGTAGTTATCAACTAACTTTTGCAACAAATAGTTAGTTAGTTATCGAACATCAAAGCTCAACGATCGCCAAGAAAAGAAAAAACTTAATTAACCTTCTGTCAAGGAGCAGGTATAGAAACACCACCACACCAGCAATTTGATATAATAGATCAAGTGAGTCCTCTCTATACACAATTTGGCTAGATATTACTGTAAATATGCAAATAACAACATGCAAACAGACACCTAACGGGCGTTATGCTACATTCTAGGTTTTTGCAGTTCAGTAACTGAGGTCAAACTGAAACATAACATTTGAGTCACATGGGAAGCGTTGCCCATAGGCGCCGTAGATGGCGCACCACAAGGGAGGCTGAAAACGGCCCCGACAGCTTGTTCCAGACAGGTCCTCGCCTCATGTTCGACATGTTCGGGAACTTGAGAAGAATTCGTCAGCGCGTCGCAACCGCCGTTAGTTAGCATGAGCAAATCAGCCCATTCACGCAGACAGCGCAGGTAGAAAGCAGTAAGGACATATATGCTCCTATCCGTGGTTGTCATCATTTCTCGGGCTTCTCTGTACCTAATGCCTGCCTGCTTGTTGTCCCCAGAGCTTCGTCTTATTCAAATTGGAAGCATCCAGCGCGGTCTCTCCGAATAACGTTATTAATAAGAAGCTTTATTCCCGGTTTAGTTACTCATTGCCACGTGAGGAATGATAGAATACCGACCAATGAAACTGCGCGTGTTTCAAAGCTTGGATCATGTGACGACATCAAAACCTATGGAATGGATGTTTGAACTTTCCGTCCGCCGCCTTGTTTTTTGGTGATCGCGCAAACAACCTAAGCAGGATTCATCGCAAGGACTCGATTGAATGAACCGCCAACGGCCAGCTATTATTACCTTACCATTATATGAGCTGGGTACGTCGAGTAGTCAAGATGGCGGAAGAAACTGGTGCAAAGAGACTCAAGTCGCCGCCGCTGATCGGCACACACAAGTGAGTCCGCATGGCAGCAAGCTTGGCCTGGTTAACCATTGTGAGAGCAAACTAATTAACAGTTGGTCTCGCCAGCGGTCACTTCCATGCCGATGAAGCGCTTGCTGTTTATCTCCTCCGCCTGCTACCGGCCTACTCGACCTCTCCCGTCATTCGAACACGCGACCCGGGTCAATTAGCTACCTGTCATACTGTTGTTGATGTGGGAGAGGTGTACGACCCCTCGCAAAATCGATATGACCACCATCAACGAACTTTTGATACAACGTTCCCTCAGCACCAAACCAAATTGTCTTCTGCCGGGTTAGTATATATGCATTTTGGTAAAGCAATAATAGCCCAGCATATGGGGCTCTCTACCGAGCACCAGGACGTCAGCACCATTTACGAGAAGCTTTACGCAGATTTCATTGAAGCGCTCGATGCTCACGATAATGGAATTTCTGTCTATTGCCCCAAGGCCATCTCCAATGCTGGTCTGGAGAAACGATTCCGAGACGGTGGAATAAACCTGGGTTCGTTGATTGGTGATATGAACCTTTGTGGACCAGGCGAGAACCTTGACGAAGACGCTCTTTTCGCTAGAGCCAGTAACTTCATCGGAGAGGCTTTCTCGAGGAAGCTTCATGCTGCCAGTAGCAAGTGGTTGCCCGCTCGAGCTACGGTTGCACAGGCTCACCAGTCTCGCATGGATGTCCATCCGTCGGGAAAGATAATGCTTCTTGAGAATTCTGGAATTCCATGGAAGGAACATTTGTATCGTTTGGAAGAAGAGGCCGGCAACGTAACCGCAGGAACTGCGGACAATAAAGTCTTCTACGTCATATACCCGGAATCAACCGCCGAGAAATCAAACTGGCGCGTTCAATGTGTTCCCGTTAGTGAGAACAGTTTCGAGTCCAGAAAACCACTGCCAGAGACATGGCGGGGTGCGCGGGACTCGGAACTTGATAGTATTATATCTAAGGGGATGGAAGAAAAGCAACGAGAAAGGATACCCGAGGGTGCTATTTTTGTCCATGCCAGCGGATTTATTGGCGGACACAAGAACAAGGCAGGAGCTCTGGCTATGGCTGTGGAAAGCCTTCACTAGGCTATTTAAACTATCCGCCTTAGCAGGATTGGTGATCATTGCTGTCTTAACTAACGTAAAAAGCTAATGCCAATGATATCGACTTCTGTACCCTCATTATAGCCCCAGACAGGCTTTGGTAACCTATATTTTGATCCTCATTTCTTTATCTAGTGACCTGCACTACCATGTCTATAATATCCAAACCGAAATCCAAGAGGATAAAACTGCATAAATGGCCCAAAAAAGTGCTTAAATCATGCAGGATAATTATACTTACTAGGATATCAATCGATTCATATGGATGATCCTACCATCTACCACAGGAGCTATGGCCCGGGTCCACGGCGGTAAATGGTCCTTGCCACCTTGATCAACGGTCTTAACCCGGTTTGGGTCAACTCCCAGCTTTTTTCGCCATTTTCGGAGAACTCTTCGGGCGACTAGTTCTCTGTGATCGGCATCATCTGGAGACAGGGCATGGGATGTGACATAATTACGAGGTCGGAAGAGGGATTCTGAGTGGGAGTCAGACTCGGAGTCCAGGGGTGTGTCAGCCCCTATTCTGCTCAGAGTGGCAGCACCAGGCTGCTGATGGACCGGTGCAGCCGTCATTACTGGGTTGGCCCCTTGGTTAGTTCCTGGCTGGGATATATAACGGAAGCTCGTTTCAGGGAGAATACTAGTTGGAGGAGATGTGCTGCTGCTGGCTGGAGGAGTCAGCTCCTCTGATTTAAGCTTCTTGTGAACATCCATCCAGTGCCGGTCTAGACTGGGACTCAGACGATTCCATTTCCCTAGGATCTTATTACTTAGGAAGTACTGCCGGAGCATAGTGCTGAGAAGGAGGCCATCTTCTTCAGACACAACCTCTTCTGCTTTGCCGCCCTCGCTCCTGGTGAGTAGCGAGGCGAATCCATCCTTCCCCCTGGCCATGTAGCCTCTGGTTGATACGGTGTAAAGCCCGTCATCTCGGAGATCCTCATTGTTTAATTTTACCCATAGGATACGGGAGCCAGGTGGTTTGGACATGGAAAAGGCAAACTTAATGTTTGATACCTGGGGGAACCGGCCTTCAAGAGCAGGCAGCTCGCTAACGCCATTCTCCAGTGCTAGCCGAAGAGCCTTGCCCGTAATGCGGAGAACTACCACAGGGTCTTCGAAAGGAAAGCAATTGAGGAGGTCTTTCACCCTGAGAATCCCAGGAGGGTATATCTGGTCCCCTCGAATGGTCCCAGCAGCCATGATTGCGCAGTCCGCATTATGATAACATCGCATAACGTCACATACGAAATTTCCTAGGTTCGATTCTTGGGTGCGGACCGTAGTGAACCGACCATCGAGAGGGGTAACTGTGTATCCGATAGGCTTATGAAGTTTCCCCTTGAGGGCTGATGTAAGCTTGTCTAGAAGCTTAACAGTCTCTAGGTGCTTCGGAAGATCGCGTGTGATGTCCCGCCGGGTGATGTTAAAATCCCAGCCGGAACCAGACTGTTTCCTCCAGGCTTCTATGTAGCTAAGCTGCTTGAAGTCTGTTCCGGAACGCAAAACGTGCGTAGAGTTGATGAAACTGTGACTATAATAATGATCATGGCCGCCTAGAATGATATCCACCAAGCCAGGGGGGATTTTTTCCGCGAGTTTGTTATCATTTGGTTCTCTCTGATGAGTGACGGCGATGACTATGTCTGCGCCTTGTTCACGGAGGGCGGGGACCAGCTCTTTTGCTGTTTCTGACGCAGACTTGTATATGAGATTCGGAGGTAGATAGTTGATAGTAGCAAGCCTATTGGTTACCCCCCATCAGCAGGTTGCCTCTGGCAAAATACAAGGAGATCCAGCGTACCATTCCCTTTCACCCAGGCCTATGACTCCGACTTTTATTCCATTCGAGGAGACGAGCATGCAAGTCTTCTGGCAGTTTGCCAGGGGCTCACCCTCGCCCAGGGCCGGGTCAAGCACGTTTGCGAGTAGCCACGGAAACTTGCATTGAGATCTCAGGTGCCTGAACTGTGCAATTCCAAAGTCTAGGTCATGGTTCTATCGATGTCCACGGAGCGTTTAGCCATCGCAGTCCAACTGTCATGGAAGACGTAACTAGTTATAATATATATATATATTGTAGAGGGAACGTACACCAACACACGCAACATCTGTCCCCACATGGTTAAGAAACGGGACCATGTGCTGGCCCTTTGTGATAGTGCTCTCAAGACTCGGGTTGAAAGCGTCCCCAGAAAAGAAGGTGAGGATTGAGGGCTGTCCAGAGAAGCTGGGATCGGATCGATAATGGTTCACGAGGGTCTGAAACCGCGGGGCGCCACCACAAGGGTCCGACGAGGAGGCTCTGGGCGAGCTGTCAGCATACTCCGTCGATCAAATGGATATTTTCTCTCAGCAAAGGAAGCGCCAACTGTATATCTTACTCGACATGGTAGACGTCGTTGTAGTGCAGGAGTCGCAGGTCCGGGGTACCTCGTCGCCCGCTGTCAAAGGTCGAGATGCCCCCGCTGGCCACTGTCTGCGGCGAATCCCTGGTGTCCTCCGGCATCTCTTCTGTAGTTATGTTCTCTTGCTCTGTAACTATATGATCGGCCGCTCGCTGGATATATTCCCTATGAGAATGAATCGTTTCCGTGGGCTCCGACGTCGCTGTCCGGTGTTGCTCGATGTTAGGCAATTGGACCTTAATTTGAGTTAGTTAGCTAATTAGTTCGTTAATTAACTAATTAACTAAGTTGGTTCACTAGTTAATTAACTAATTAATTAACTAGTTAGTTAATGAAAACGGGCTGCTGTGACGTCACCTTTTTCAAAATTTACACACACATCCTTGACAATTGTTCTACATTATCACGGAATATAACTTCTCGAAGATTTACTAGATATAGGAGGAAATATACCCTATGGACAGAATATCTAATATAGCCATGCGGTGCTCGTCCGCCCTGATCCGTCGGACGTACTGGCGGCCTTCTTATCTTGGGGGCCAGCAGCCGAGGAGATGTTACAGGATACCATCAGAGACGACTACAACACCCTGCCCTATAGCAACAGACTTGTCTATACTCAAGGCCGTAGCTGCTCCGGCTTTATCACAAGAAACCCCGCGAGTAAGATGGGCAGGGGTATTTGGTGACTTCGCTGTGGGAGCAGAGAATGATTACAGCGTGGTGGATGTAATTATTCTCTACGACTCTGACAAAGTTGGCCGCAACAGATGGCCCCCACAATTACGGGGCTTGGATGAGATTCTGCCTGTAGCTTGGGGCCGAGATGCTGTAGTCGAGGAGTTAACTATAAAGAAGGTGCCTCACTTTTGGTGTATTGTTCAATTTTTACGCTCGAGGGTAATTTTTGGATCGGATGATGACCCTATAGTTATGCAAGTACGTCAGGAATGGCTAGGTATTCTGGTAAATGGGGCGGTACATTTTAAATCTCTTATACGTGATATAAACGATATTACTACCACTATTCAGGGAAAGTCTCTAGAGGTATAACCAGTTTCTCCTATAATTTACAATCCTGATATAGTAATTGACTACCTAGAAATTATGTTCAGACTCTCAGCTCCGTCAGACAGTTTTGGAACGTATTATGGCCGTGCTCGATACAATCGATAGAGACCTTGTTAATGGGTATTCATCCAGTCCTTTCAAAGAACTACTTCAGTTCGACGGGCAACGTGACTACGACCTTATACAAGACAGGATGAAGAGAATTATAAAGGGTAATCAGACCCAATCGAAGCATAGTGTTGACCAGTCAGGTCAGTTATATAGATCTCTCTGGAGACTGGCCACAGCTTCGGGTAGAGGGACGTTGGATAGACTAGGCAAATGGATCGAGATGCATGCGATAGCAGGCATCGAAGAAGCAGTTAAGCAGCGTGGGCACGTTCAATCGCTAACACCGAAAGAGAGAATACACGTTGAGTACTATTATTATGTTTAGGTATATGGGTGAGCTTTCATCTGCATCCACTGCTTGTTAACTATCTAACTAGATGGGGCATTGTAGTTACCTGGTCTCGCGGCCTGCCTTGTAGCTGTATAACAGCCTTAAGTACCTCCCTAGGTAGGTAGACAGCTATATTAATCATTCTCCTTCCTAGGATCTATAAAATGGCGGCAAGCTTGACCCCTCCCTCCTATGGGGGTTACGGAGAGCAAGTTGGGAGAGGAGATAACCTCAACTACTACCATATCGAGCGATGGATACAATGAGTTAATCCGGGTAAACAGCTTCGTATTAATAACGTTAACAGGAGAGACAGCGTTGGATGCCTCTAATTGTATGAGAAACATTTGCAAGACGAAGAGGGAAGCGGATTGTTAAATATATGAACTCTGTGAAGGACAAGCATGTATACAGAGAAGCTGAGAAACGATGACCTCCGCAGATTGGAGCATGTCTATGTTCATGCAAGAGTGCCCATGGGATCCCATCGGGGTAGAAGTATTGGCTTTTGCTTCAACACATCACGTATATTAGGTGCTACGTATCGTTGGTCGACAACCACCTGGAAGAGGAATTCGTCCATCCACTTATCCGTCATGACGAACCATCCGTGATCTCCCACGTCTGCTCCCCACGAATTTTGGACACGCCAGCGAACAGGTTTACCATTTTCAACATGCACGCCAGTTAGGACCATGGCATGCGTCATTGCAGTCTCGCCGGTTCTCAGTCGGCCTGCCTTAGACAGGCCAAATTGGATGTTGAAACTCAAAGAATAGTCGTACAGGGCTGTGTCCATGATGCCTCTCTTGCGGTCAGAAAACTTGCCAACATCACAACTGAAGAATACAGGATGTCCAGCGTGAAGCATAGCAACGGCCGCTCGTTTCAGGTCCTAATTATCATTACACTCAGTTCAATGACGTGTAAATGGGGTTAGTGTTGGGTCATGAAAGGATTGCTTACATCCATGGGTACGTTCACATATGTGATTGGTCGACCCTCTACGACATTCCCGAGTCGATCGACGGTCAAGAGCCTTTCGTAGGCATTTCGAGGGTCATTTACCAAGCTGAACAATTGATTGACATCTGTCCCTTGGTCGGCGCGCACGCCCTCACGGTCTGAAAGGCCAGCTGAAAACTGAATAGGAGTCATGGATGCTTTGTGGAACTTTCCTTTGGAATCATAATATTCCCAGTCGAATTTCCGGTCAGCTGAGGGGGGAGGCCCAAGCATGATGGTCAGGATGGAATGAATCTCCTTCAGAAATTTATCCTTCGTATCTGCAACGGATGCTTGCACCGAGGGCTCCTTGCTGCGAGCCATGCGGCGGAGGATTAGCGCATGCTCTCGTAGCTTAGTCGTCAAGATCTTTCCCAGCTCACTGCTGTTTTTCGAGCTGAAGGAGTCGGGATAGAGCGATTGAGGAACCTTTCCCATGGAATAAGGGGCGTTAAAGGTATGAGCTTCACAATGAAAGGGGGTTAGGGATCCGGAGCCTCACCAGTCCATATTTTCTAACAAGGTTCGCAGCCATGTCCCACTGGCCACCATCTTCAGCAGGACTGGCTAGTAGCTTTTGTACCAATCTACTATCTAAAGACTGCGAGGCGGTATCAATGATTTGCTCCATAAGCCAGTTTGCCTTCTCCAGTTTATCCCAATAGAAGAGATACGATTGGCTCAGCTCGAATTGGTCCAAGTTGTACTTCTTCATAAGGGCAACCCTGAACACATTCGTGGCAGCAAAAATCCAACATCTTCCCGAGGAAGCCTGGCTTGTAATAGGGCTCCCTTCAAGGGGAATCTTGATATTGAAAGTCTGGGTATCCAACATGGCTGCTGACCGACTATTCAGGATGGAAGTTACCGAATTAGATGAAAGTGCGGACATGGCAAGGCGGTTCTATAGCGCACACGAGATTAGAGCGGTGCTTGGTTATGTGCTAGACTTCCCCACTGCCGTATGTAATTTACCTTGGGGTCAGCTAACAGCTCCTTTTCCCATGCATCTGCCTGCTGGCTCGAGAGTTTGACGGATCTCTCACGAGATGAAGAGTAAGGAGGAGGCGCTAGAGTATACCATTCAGCATACTACCAGAAAGAACCGCGATAAATGAGCAACAGCCTGGTAACTCACGAGCCCCGGTTTCGATGTGGACATACTCGTCGTCGCTAAGCTGCATTATGCCAGACATGGGCATCGCTGCAGCAGCCTTATCGTGACTACCGGGAGTTTCTTGCGGTTTAGACTGGTTGGAACCCATGCTCGCTGCGGATAAGTTTCACCTCTCTATTTTGGTAGAATGAAAATATCCTGGGTTATCCATGCATATAAATGATATATGGCACAGTACGCGGGCGGAGGGAGGAGAGACGAGAGCCGACCTCAGATATATATGTATCAGACACAAAAAAATCCGGGGAAAGGATGCGGCCCGAGAGCCGGGCGGGGAGATGACTAATCTCGAATAAGAAAAGAAAGGGAGAGAAGAAGCAATGTCGAGGAAGACAAGAGAAATGATGATGATCATAAAAGCAGCGGTGAAATACCTATAGAAGACAAGGTGATCAACTGGGTGGACATCCCGTTTATTAACTAGTAAGAAAACTGGGGATGCTGTAGCCTCTTCCAAAAGACAAGAAAAATACTTTATATATCAGAATACCAAAAACTACCAACATTAACCAGGGGGCATAATAGGCGTAAGTGAAGATTCGCCAGCTTATCGTCTGTCAAAGAACCAGCTGGTACGTTTTGGGCCGGCACTTGTCGAGGAGTCCTGTGCCTGGACACCGGACAGGGTGGAATTGGACGGTGCGTCCGCACCACCGCCGCCACGAAGCGGTTTCGCTATCCTTGAGCCTCCAAAACCGAAGCCAGCTGAGTCGGAGGAGAGGCCTTTGGTAGAGCCAGCTTTGGCAGCTTCCAGGCGTTCCTTGACGGCTGTGAGCTGCGCTTCGAACCTGTGGGTAGAGAAAGAGAAGGATGGGTTAGCTTCTTGGATCACAATATAATTGTGATATTGATTCAAAACACACCTGTGGTTGGCAGCCGTTAGCTTTTCCTGGCTTTCCTGGAGAAGAGTCTCCAGACTCTCGATTCGTTCATTTCTGGCTATCAACTTCCGTTCAGCAATGGCGACCTCCCGCTTGAGGCTGCCGTTCTGTTCCACCAGCTGGCGTTGTACATGGGTCAATTGCTCGAGATTGCGCTCCAAAAATGCCATCTTCTTCTGCTGGGCACGGTTATTGGACGACTGCAGGACTTGTTTGTACTGCTCACGAGTCTCATCCAGCGATATTTCAAGTTCAACTACCCGTTCACACCGGTTCTGCAAGTCGCGCATAAGAGATTTCTTCATGATGTCAAAATCAGCAATCTGCTGTTGCAGGGTCTTGCTGTTGATGGTCGTACTGCCTCCTGCGCTGGCAGAGGATCCATTGGGCTGAGGGCGCGCTGTAGAGTCGGCGACAGACTGTCTCAGGCGGGTAAGCTCTTCATCTCTGAGAGATAGCTCACGTCTGAGATGCTCCATGGCCATCTTTTCCAACTCGTTGCCTTCAGAGTATGCCTGGCTGAGTTTTTCCTTGATTTCTGATATATCTGCCTCCCCAAGATTATGTTCGAGAAGATTGTCAACTTCTTGCTGAAGTGCAGCTATCTTATCCAACAGTTTTCCGTCAAAAGCACCGTTGACGCCTTCTTCACGGCTGGTCATGGCAAGCTCAGCTTGTCTGATTACCCCCTGGGCTTCTACCAAGCTTCCTCGTAACTCAACAAACTCCTCTGGGGAGACCGCTTCGCCTGCAGAGCTGGTTGCATGCAGACTGTCTACACGCTCGATCAAGTGCCTTATCTTGCGCTCGTTCTCAGAGAACACGTCCACCTTCATGTCAAACCCGGCCATCATCTTAGCCATCCGTTCTGCCTTCTTTTTGTCTTTCTCGTCCAAGGCTGCACTCGTCTCCTTGGCACGCATGCGCACGTCAAGAAGCTGTTGCTTGAGGTCGTCCAGTTCAGCCGTAAGCTCGGAGTTGGCTTCCTTCAGGGTATCCATGGTAATGGCTTGCTCCTTGCTTTCATATGATACCTTCTCCAGCTGCATGCGCAGCTCGTTAACCTCCGCATTCAGTTTCTCGTTGTCTTTACCGGTTCGGACAGCATTCTCCTTGAGTATCTTAAGCTCCTCTTTTTTCTCTTGGACTTCCTTCTCTGCGTTGGCGATGTACGTTTCCTTTTCAGCGAGCTGATCCTGCAGTTCGTTCTCTCGCCTCAAAAATTCCTCCCGCTCGTCTCGTTCCAGGACAATACTTGGTGTGCTGGATCGCTCTCCAAATCTCGATTCTGGCCGGCTTGGGGTCTCTGATCGAGATATGTCGGACTGCAGCCGGGAGGGAGTTCCTGGACGGGGAGCACGGGCATCCGCCTTGAGGTTTCCCACCGTATCTGTCGATCGCAAGGTGGTCCATTTCTCTTTTGAAAGGTTTTCTCCAGTTCGCCAGACTTGTACTTCGTTCTCCAGAGCAGATATGTAGGTTTCGAAAGTAGTTACCTGGCTCTGAGCCTTCTTGAGAAGGTGCTTGAGCTCTGCAGGACTCAACTCCTGGTTAATCTTCGCCTTGTTCTTGATGGCCTTTGCTCGTCCACCGAACCGAAGAGTGCTAAGCGTTTCCGCATCGTTGTAGCTACTAGGCGAGCAGTTAATTATCAGTGTCGTTCGGGAGTTACCTCCCAGACTTTCTTGTAGAATTCTAGTGAGCTTCGAATCCCGGTATGGAATGTGAGTAGATTTGCCGTCAGTGAGAGCGTTGATGACCATCCCCAGTGCACTCAAACTCTTGTTAATTTTCTTCGCTTCTTCGAGGGTCTGTCCGCTGGCGCCGGTTTTGCCCACCTTTTCACTGCCAGCAAGATCGACAAGGAAAAGCTGACCGCTCTTGGCCGACCCAGTCTCGACATTCTTCTGAGTGATAGTGATAACAAATATCGAGTGCGAGCGAGACGATTCCTGATTCATATTCGTTGCCGCAACTGCTCTCGAGGTATCACCCCTTCTCATCACCTCAAACACCTCCTGTACACTGGACACGTATATTTCAAGCAAGCCCTTAACGTAGACGCCCCTTGATTTCTCCTCGTGAACGGGTAGGTTATCATTTTGCGGCACCAGCAGGTCTCTTATCCGTTCCATATATATTTCCATGTAACTGACACGCACGGTGTATTCAATGTTGCCAGGGCTGGTCAGGATGCTGGTGAAGATCTGCTCGACAATACGGGGTATGATACCCTTGCCATCTGGGTCATCGATGTCGGATCCCATCATAGTGTATGACTTTCCCGCTCCTGTCTGGCCGTACGCAAACACAGTTCCATTATAGCCATTCATAATATCATCAACAGTCGACCTAATCGAGAAATCAAACACATTTGACTGCTTCGAGTTCATGTCAAATATGCGGTCGAAGGTAAAGGAGCTAGATGCCTCTTTTGACTATATCATCAACCCCAGTTTGAGTTAGTTTATGCGTCTGCTGTTCTTTTTCCTCATCCTCTTGTTGTGTCCATCAAACTTCACGGGCAACAAGGAAAACGTACGTTTATTCTGCATGTCTCTTCGGATTCGAACTCCACGATCGGCTCGCCTCCATTGGCAATTTCTACTTTGTTCTGCGGCCTAAATCGTGCAACAACTATAGCAATCAAACGGCGCAATATTTAGCTAGCCTGAGCAAGGACTCCGGCGATAAGTCGACGACGTACCCTTGATGGTGTTGAAGCCTCCAGAAGCACCGGAACTATTTGTCACCAGCAAACATGTTTGTTAGCTTCCTAACATGGTCTCTATCAGTTTATTCCGACCGACTTACGCCATGATTTGGACTCTGTTTGGAGGGAGTGTCCTCGGCCCTTGGGTCAGGAGAGGGGACACCTAGCTTGCGAGACAGCGAGCAAGTCCTCCGGCGGGGAGATTTAGGGAGTAACAGTTGAAATATGACCAGAAGACAAGATTCTAAAACGCATCCATAAAAAGGGAGAGTAGGGGGTAGGAGTAATATTTATTTTTGCTCTATTGTCGTTGTTTTCCTTGCTGGCTGACGAAACTGGCTCAATATTTATTTTCCAGGTTCGAAGCGGCCCAAGGGGTTGGCAGAGCGAGAGGGACCCACGTGAGTTTAGTTATCGCCCTTGTCAACACACGCGAACAAGCGCCGGCTTAGGCGCCAGACGACGACAAGGGCAGGAAGCGCGCTTCGCTGGCGAGCAACCTCCAGTATTGTGGAATGTGGAAGAGCATTATCAGCCATCGCCATAACTAATATGGGGACATGCAGGTTAACTCGAGGTATACGGGAGGGTTTGCCCCTGGCTTAGCTAACTAGTTTAACTAACGCACTCGCTTGTTGACTACCCCTGGACCCGAGCCAGATAACTAACAGAGCATGAGCTACTGACATGATTGGCGCAGCGAGAGGCGGGCGCACACAGTGAGTGAAACGAAATAAATGGGGATATTTTATACACTCGCTTCTAACTAGCTAACTAAGGTCGCGGTAAGGTGTATACCACCGGTAGATGCAAAACGTAGGGTCATTTCAGCTCTCTCTCCAGCCGTTACTCGACCTTCTCCAATCTCTGGACGACGATAGCGGTGGCAGCACCGCCTCCGTTGCAAATGGCTGCGAGACCATACTGGCCGGGCTGCAGCTGGTGGAGAAGAGTAGTAAGGATTCGCGAGCCAGAACTTCCAAGCGCGTGGCCGATGGAGATAGCGCCTCCGACAGGGTTGACACAGGCATTCTCAAGGCCGAGGATCTATGGCAGTCAGACAAAGTTAGCCACGGTTAACAGTCAAAGAGAGAGAAATTGAACAGAGTGTGAACGGGATACAAACCTTCTCATTGGCCTTGATGACGGCCGCAAAGGCCTCGTTGAACTCCCAGACGGAGATCTGGTCCTTAGTTAGGCCTGCCCGATTTAGGGCAATTGGGACGGCCTTGGCTGGGGCAACCGGGAAGTCGACTGGGTCAATTGCCGCATCCGCGTGGGAAACAATACGGGCAAGTACACGATTACCGGAGCCGTACTCGCGGGCAAGGGCTTCGTTTGTGATGACAAGAGCAGATGCACCGTCGTTAAAGGTCGAGGCGTTTCCGGCGGTAATGGTTCCGGTACCGTCCCGGACGAAGGCGGGTTTCAGGCTGCGTATTTTATCAGCGCGGAGGTCCTCAAACCCTTCGTCCCTGTTGACGACAACTTCGCCCTTCTTCGTTTTGATTGTGACAGGAGTAATCTCATCGTCAAATTTGTTCTCCTTCCACGCGGCCTGCGCACGCTCATAGGACTGGATGGCATAGGCGTCCTGCTCCTCCCTGGTGATGTTGTGCTTTTTTGCCGTGTTCTCAGCGCAGACACCCATATGGAATTGGTTGTAGACGTCCCACAGTCCGTCTTTAACCAACCCGTCCTCTAGCTTCATGTCTCCAAAGGGGGCTTGCTGGCTGGCGCGGGGTAAGTAATAAGGGACACGGGACATATTCTCCATTCCGCCGGCGACCTGGGCTTCAGCAAGGCCAAGCTGGATGTTCTGTGCTGCCATGACGACCGCCTTCATGCCCGAGGCGCACACTTTGTTGATGGTGACAGCTTCAACCGTTGTGGGAAGGCCGGCGAAGATAGAAGCCTGTCGGGCAGGGGCCTGACCGACGGAGCCCTGGAGCACATTTCCCATGTAGACATCAGTGATTTTCTCGACAGGAACCTTGGACTTGCTGATGGCTGCCTTTATGGCCTCAGCACCAAGCTTCGGTGCTGGGACTGTGGTGAACGGGCCGTTGAACTGTCCTCCCAATTCGTCAGACCAACATCCCAAAGAAATATGACTATTCGTACACATTTACATGGACTCACCTTTGCAGTTGGCGTCCTAGCAGCGCCGAGAATATATGCATCCTGAATTTCTCGTCGAAGTGCGCCGGATGTGCTGAAATGTCGCTGGACCTGTCCAAGTCGTTGCGCCGAGCCGCGGCTGGCAAGGCTGGCCAGTCTGGAAGTATGCATCATCCCTAGTTTTGAAAGGCGTAGGATGGTGGAGCGAAGGGAAGACGCAGCAGCACTCCACAAAACTCCTGTAGATGTATATCTGTCTCGAGCAAGCAGGCTCTGATGCTGTCAAAAGATGAATCTGAATCTTCTTCTGCTTCTGCTTCGCCGTCCTTCCGGTCTGTTTTTTTGCCGCGAAGAAGCACCTCGGGAGTTTCTTTTTGGTCCGAGCTCCTCTCTCTCCTGCCGAAACTACCCGCGATCACGTGCAAAATTCTTCGGCTGTTCGGCACCGCCAACCGAGATGACTCAGCATATATTAGTCACCTGATCTCGCTACAATAACACCTGCTTTGTCATATGATTAGTCATACAAGAACGCCAGAAAAAGCAACGATTGGTTGGAAGAGAAAAAGGAAGGCGGAAGAACGAGCAGAACTAAAACATCCAACGCTGCAGGAGAATAGGACACCATAAAACGGTCAAGGAGAACAGGCAAGGAAAAAGGAAGAGAAGGGCTTGCGTGGCTATTGAGATAACCAGCAACGCAGCCACTCACCCTGCAACAAAATAGAGATCGCTCTCTTCAAGCCCGATCAGCGAGGGAACCACCAGCAGGACAGGGTGTACCGCCACTATCATAGCCGCCAGGGTTGTTTGTCCAGTCTATCTCTCTGTCTCGATATCTCCCTCCCCACTATGTCGACCTCAGCTCGCCGTCGCCTCATGAGGGACTTCAAGGTAGGTTGTTGCAGCTATCACTACAAGCAGTTCCTGTCTGCTGCGGGGTTTTCACTAACCGTGTCCATGTTGTAGCGGATGCAAACCGATCCTCCCGCCGGCGTCTCCGCATCTCCTATCGCCGATAATGTCATGACTTGGTGAGCTGTGCCGAACCGTATGGTTGCTGTATGGCCGGAAGCGTGCTAATACTTGGGTATAGGAATGCTGTTATCATTGGGCCTGCCGACACACCATTTGAAGATGGGACTTTCCGCCTCGTGATGCATTTTGAGGAGCAGTATCCGAACAAGCCCCCAGGCGTCAAGTTTGTCAGCCAGATGTTCCATCCAAACGTCTATGGCACGGGAGAGTTGTGTCTGGACATCCTGCAGAACCGCTGGAGTCCAACTTACGATGTTGCTGCCATCTTAACTAGTATTCAGAGGTAAGGGATTCTCGAACCTACCATTAGCCAGGGTAATTTACTAAACTGGGTGGCTTGCCAAAAATAATAGTTTATTGAATGATCCCAACACGTCATCCCCTGCCAATGTCGAAGCCTCTAATCTCTACAAGGATAACCGCCGAGAGTACACCAAACGTGTTCGTGAGACCGTTGAGAAGAGCTGGGAAGACTAATCCTATGTCTTCCTCACCGTTAGTACGAAGTTCTTGATTAATATACACTGCCATACCCGCCAATCATTCCTATGATTCTAAGGCTCACCGCTTCCCAATCCCACCATTATCTCCTTCTCTTTCGATATTTTTGTTCGCCATGCACAGCGTTGGGGTTATGGCGTTGATTGCTTTCTATGTTACATACCCAGATCACCTTACAGACCTCAATATATACCCTTCTTAAACTTTGCAGCTTTATGTAAATCACACTGCTTTTTTCTATAAATATCCATGTGTAGGACATGGGGTTGGTAATTTTCATCAGGCAATGTTTAACTCGGGAAATCATAACATCGGTAGATTAGATACATAACTACCAACCGGTTTAGTGTACATCCATATCAAACATAAGGAACGATGTTTGTCCGACCACGTGTAGAGCAGGTACCTCCCGCTATTATTTACCTCCACCACACCAGCATTTGCCATCCCCTTCTCTTTCGACTTGGATCAGAACGTTCATCCCTTTCTCGCTCAAGTAATTGGCCACACGGGTATGGACATCCGACAGGTCCGAGTTTTTCGAAGCAATGATGTGTATGACCCCGAGGACGCGTCTATTGCCATGATCGTCGCCAGGCCCATGGCTGTGGCTGTGACTGCTACACTTGGTATGACCGTGGGCATGGCTGTGGGTGTGGGAGTGATTATCAGAGTGGGAGCTGTAGCTGTGATGTGAAGAGCAATGGCTCCCCCCGTGGTTATGCTTATGGCCATTGTGGGTATGTGTATGGCCATGGTCATGGTCATGGTCATGGCTATGACTGTGACTATGATGTTTGTGGTTATGGTCGTGGACAGTATCATCGAGCCAGAATTTTGGCACGGTATATCCAACTACCCCCCGCATGACACTAACCCCAGCAAGAGTATCTCGAAGACTATACTCAACGTCTGCTGGCAATGCGAGAAGCAGGGTCTTCGAGGTGCTGATAACAAGAGGTATAGCTGAGACAAATATCAGAATGGCTATCAGGCACGATGCAATCGGATCGAACCCAGACCACCCGAAAAAGTGCACTAGTACAGTGGACGAAACAACCGCCACTGATCCAAGTGCATCAGCAAGTATATGTAAGAATATACCGTGCATATTTTCGTTTCCGTGTCCGTGGTCATGATCGTGCCCAGCATGGCCATGGCCATGATGCGCATGGTCAAATGCAAATATCCCAACCATGTTAACAACCAAGCCAAGCGAGCTCACAACAAAGAGGTCGCCAATCCTATGCACTTCGCTGCCTGACATCAACCGTTCCACGGCCTCGTATATTATCTCAACACTTATAATCCTGTGGGATTGTCAGCAACTTTGTCCATGGCATCGTCGTTTTCAAGAAGGGTGTACGTACATCAGAAACACGCCGTTCCCAAAACCTGCAAGTGTATCAATTTTGCCATAGCCATATGGGAAACGAGAGCTCGGCGGCCACTTGCTCATGACAGCGGCCGCTAAGCCAACAGCGAGAGCAAAACAGTCGAACAACATGTGAATACTGTCACTCAGTAGTCCCAGAGAACCGGTAACGACACCATAGGTCAACTGGACCACCATAAACGTTAAGTTCAGGCTATATACTAGGGTTAGCAAGAGAATATGCTCAAAGTTCGGCACAAATAAGGATACGACTCACTTCATAAAATAGAAAATACGGCGTGAATCCCTCTCCTTCAGGATAGCATGAATAAACGGCCATTGTTCGCACGCCCCTAAAAGCCATAGGGTCATTCGAGAGGGTTTCTTTTCCGTCTTTTCTTGCGAGTGATTGTCGTTATGTACAATCTTGCTGTCGGCGAAGGATGCGAGACAAGCGAGCCCAAACCTAGTAGCTTGTAAGGGTATAATGTGTGTTTGGGATGTTACAAACATAGATATAACGGCAATAATGGCACCCGACGCAATGCTAGGCAGACTCGGCCTGCCAGTAGCATCAATCCCGTAGATCAATTGGGATGCTGCTGTGAATAACCCAACAACAAAGATAGGAAGGGACGATAGAGGTACTGCACTGAAACCACCTGAGAACAGGACAACAAATAAGATCAACGCCCCAAGCACTGTGCCGATAACGAGATTCACAGTAGCTGTATCGTCGATATTATCCTTCCTTGAAGCGAACTTTTCATCCACAGCAGTATCCGCGAGTGTCAAGTGAGAACCGGGGGACGGAAGCATTATAGTAGCAGCAATGGCCGTGTACCCTTTAAATGCATCTAGAGGGTGAGCAGAGGATATATAGGCAATATCTAGGATAGCCATGGAGACAATAAACAATGCTGATACCTTCCTGCGTTTAAGAATCCGCATTGTTCTAGTCAACGTATTCCCACTAGAGCTAGTTCTCGAATCCGTGGAAATGTTCAATAGTAGCACGGCAATTACGACATCAAACCCAATCATGAAAGAAGCATAAAGGGGCAGGATCATCCATATTGCGGTTCTCGTCCCGTCGTAAAGACTCGAGCGATTCCCATCTGTAGCTCCAGCATTGCCCTTCACACGAGCCTGGCGGATCTTCTCATATATACCGTGTACTAGTAGAGCAACAGATACATATGCGCAAGACACTACTAGCGGAATGCCAGCAAATCGAAGAGAATGCGACGCTTTCGTAATCTGGGTTTCGCCTTTGGCAGAGCCCAAGTGGATGGGCCGTGCAAGGAGATGGGACATCACGAACGGCATGGCAGTAAGAAGACCAGAAACTATCTGTTGTCCAAGCCCTTGGGAACTGTGGGAGTGAGCAGTTAGATAACCTCACACGATAAAAGAGACCAGTAGGAAATTGTTTTGAATGCGCACACTAACCTGGCCGAACGTGGTACACGCTGCTTCAGAGTGGTTTGCATGTGTACGTTACTGCTGCTTGCATTTCCAAACGAAAGCTCATCATGTGAGGCAGTATATCCATGGCCATGATATCCATCCCAGTTTGCTCTGCCATTCAAAGTATTCATCAAGCCGGGACCTTGATTCTCAAGGTATTGGGTAGAGGTCTCCTCCTTGGTAATATTAGAAGAGTAAACAGGTGCATGGGCATTTTGTGGTGGTATTGTGCCTCCTGTGTACGGCAACACTTGTGGTAGGGCATCGTTGACTGAGTTGCCATGATTCCTCTTATGGCCGCGTCCACGATGGGACTTCCCGCCATGGATGCCATTCATGGCCTGCGAAATCAGTGGGGCCGACATTCCCCATTATCCCATTAACTTGTTCAATCGAGATACCTAGATCATCGCCGCATCCAGCGCGATAAGGCCGTTCAATGGATTGTCAAGAGGCGGTAGGGGCTTGCTCGGCTGGCTGGTCTCGCTCCGGGTGTGAGAGTAAATGAGTCGGCAGCAGCGTGTTCCAGCTGTGAACGGAGACAGGCAAGGTATCGGCGTAGCGATCGGTTAAATAAACTGCCTCTGGTACCACCTCGTCGCTGTGACTGTCTTCGCTGTCGTCGTCTAGCAAAGCGAAGTGGCCACTATCAACTTCGCCCGATCAGGGGGCTTTTTGGGGGTCGCAGATTTAGAGTTTATCAATCTGTTATGTAAGCATAAGAAGCTTATCTACCCGCCTCACGCCTTACCGAAAGTAGTTTGGTGGCTTTTGTCGGAATATAGTTAGTACGAAACGGCTTATATAATCGACCTCTACACGGCCCGATGGACGGTTCCTAAACGAATTGGCATCAACCTCTTTCAACGAGGCTAACGACGTCCCAATTGATAACAGCAACCGGACTACACTAGAGAGTTAAATGGAGAGAAATTCGAATAGAGGACCATGATTCTGGTGCTGCTGCTATCCATTCTTGCCATCGGTCTTTCTTCAGTAGGACTCTTCCAGCTGCTGCCCACAAGGCGTGAGAAGAAATCTTCCGAGGCCCACGATGAAGTGTCAGTCCAGATCGTGGTTCTTGGGGATATAGGACATAGCCCGCGGATGCAGTGCCATGCACTTAGCATTGCACGGCATGGTGGCCGAGTCACTGTTATAGGATACCATAGTATGCTTACTCCGGCTGCCCTGTTCGAGTTCCTATTCGCCAACACTTGACCGTGTTGCAGATTCTACTCCAAACCAGGAACTTCTGGATCATCCCCTTATATCAGTTGTGGGCCTCCCATCCCCGCCAGCTCTTTTCCAGACCAAGAAGAAATTCTTGTTTCCTGTTGCTGCGATCCTCAAGGTCTTGCAACAAGCATGGCACCTCTGGGCTGCGCTAGGCTATCGGACAGACCCTGCCCATTGGATACTAGTCCAGGTAAGCCTTTCCAGTAATGAACATTCTGTCTATCTGTCACCGCCCTTTACTTGTCTCTTTGCCATCATTGTTGAATGAATCGCAGTCTTGAGACAAGGAATGAGCCTGCTAAGAACTTGTCTATAAATCTTGGGGCAATGGCCACAGAATCCACCAGCAGCACCAACTCTTGCTCTCGCGCTACTTGCCTGCCACCTCCGGCATAGTCGTCTCATCATTGACTGGCATAATTTTGGGTATTCCATCCTTGCATTGAAGCTTGGGCCTGCCCACCCCATGGTCAAACTTATGAGATGGTACGAGAAGGCTTTCTCTTGTTATGCTACTGCCCACTTTTGTGTCAGCAATGCCATGGCGCGGATCTTGCGGGAGCAATTCGAAATTAAGAAGCCTCTTATGGTACTTCACGATCGGCCTTCTTCAGCCTTCAGCCCAATCTTTGATGAGAAGCAACGTCTTGCAATTTTGACTTCTATTCCTGAAACGAGTCAAAGTGCAGCAGATATTATCGGAGGTCGGTGTCGACTCCTTGTTAGTTCAACGTCCTGGACACCCGATGAAGATTTCTCTCTTCTACTCGATGCTCTCTGTCGTTACTCTACATCAGAGAAGCCCTCAGGTCTCCCTCTGGTTCCTCTCCTTGTTATTATCACCGGGAAAGGGCCCCTAAAAGACATGTACCTCTCCCAGATAGACAAGTTGAACGCTGAAGGAAAACTCTTCAATGTATTTATAAAAACAACCTGGCTCGCCTTCGAGGATTATGCACAATTGCTTGCATGTGCCACATTGGGGGTCTGTCTGCATACAAGTAGCAGCGGTGTTGATCTTCCAATGAAGGTTGTTGATATGTTTGGTGCTGGCCTCCCAGTTGTTGGCTGGGATCGATACGAAGCCTGGCCTGAGCTTGTCACTGAAGGCGTCACTGGGCTGGGATTTGATAGTGCAGATAAATTGTCGGGACTTCTCAAGAGCGTACTTGGAGGTGATGGAAGGGCTCTACAGGTGCTGCGAGAGGGGGCGATTAAGGAGAGTAGAAATCGCTGGGATCAAACATGGGATCCCATAGCTGGGACTTTTCTTGGCCTAGTTACATAGCCCCTGCCTATACATAGGGTCAGACTTTCAATCTATAAAATATATATATATGGAGACCCAATCAGATCGTCTTTGTACAAGGTGCTACACTATATATGAGGTAAGCTGAATGCTTTCGGTATATAGATGCTATAACCTGCCCAATACTTCTCTGTTGGGTACACATAACTAGATGATAGATGGACGCCGTTGAATATAGGGTCCTTAACCAAAATTCTGACTTGCAGTTATGCTCAACTAATTTGGTGGTTAACGTGCTTAGCTAACTATAGTTAACTTAGTTAACTAACGAGTTAGTTATGAACTTGCTTGGTAAAATATTTCAGCCAGTCAACTTCATTCAAATAATTAGTTAACTAGCTAACTGAACTGTTAAATATCTAAATCGTCTAACACAGTCATGCTAGAACCTCTGGAGCTTCGATCATATCCGTCCTGCCACGACTGTTTGTCGTGGTCCGCGGATGGCGAAATTGCTGTTGCTAGTGGGGAAATTGTTTATGTCCTGGTGAGTTGCGCATCTCGAAGCTCGACCATATCAAGCGTAACTGATACAATCAATAAACAGTCCCCCAAGCAGGGTAGAGAAGAGAAACAGCAGGATCAGACTGCTCAAAGGTCAAGTGGCGCGCAGTGGGACATATCCAAACTCAAGACCGATGCTTTCAAACTGGATGAGCTGCCTCTTTTGCTCCCGGAGCCTGGCACCACTTTTTCTATCGGCGAGGAGCAATCTATGAGCCATGCGATCTCTGTAGCCTGGTCTGCTCCCCGTCTGGCGGCATACGGAAAATGCATGCTAGCCGTATTAACCAGCAACCTGGCCTTATCTCTCTGGCAGGCAGTGGACGGTGCTTCCAAATGGAACAGAGCACTTGTTGTCAACCACGCGCTCCGGAAGTATTTCAAGTCCCTCGCGGGTGATAACGGCCCTCTTTTACGAAGAAAACAAAGGATTAGGGCATTTTCCTGGAATTATTTTGCCCCGAATGAGCTCTACACTCCAGACTATTGCCATACCAGCGGCATAAACTTCCTCATCGTCAGCAATGATACCAATGACATAGTAATTCTCAGGGTTATTGCACCCTCATACGGACAGAGTGCCAGTGCAGTTGTTCTTACTCATTACTCTGCATCTTCTGAAGGCATCTGCCTTTCTCGGTCTATAGAACAAGGCTCTGTATTCTCGGAATACACAGCAAAGAGGGCTACAATAACACGTGTTTCCTCAAGCACTTGGTTGAAGAAGCCAATACTAGGGGACCGTGGAGCTGCAGATTTACGTATCTGGTCTGCTCTAATCGCCTTTACGTTTGGATCGGAGTTGACTATTCTACGCCTGGATCTTGACACTATTTCCATGAACAGTGAGATTACGATCAATCAAATTGAGCTACTTAATCTGGAATGGACCCTTGGCCATACAACGACCAACCGTGATATAAAGGGTCCATTACACTGGATAGAAACAGCAGTAGGTCCCTTGGTCCTTCGACCACCGTATTACCATATCACTAATTCGTGTTGGCTCAGGAGACCAGCCACAATCTTGGGTTAGCAGCTGGTATAATACGTGGATTTGTTATTTTAACAATTCCGAAGAATATATGGACGCAAAGTAGTATTAGGGCAGGCATCCACGAAGAAAAATTCGACGCTTCATTTGCTAATTGGCATCCGATTTCGGGTATGGACATCTAATATTTTTCTAGTCCCTCCAGTCGTCATATTCTAATCAAAAGCAGGCTTTACTTCTCGAACGGGGGATACAAGTAATAGCAGTCACCTCTATATCTTGACACTATCATCCTTGCATCAACTTGAGTTTCCCAGCATGAAAAGCAAGGCACAACCATTATCTAATGGTGACGAATTTTCGCAAGACGATTATCTGAGAAGAAATGTTGAAAATTTCAGGGATCGCTTCGATCTAGATTATGACTTAGGTGGTATGTCAACAGCGAGGACTTGGGGCCTATGCAGTCATCGTGGATGGATAGCCACCTGCGCGACCTTTCATCCCACAGATATGGTACAGCACACTACTTCTTCTCAGGAAAGGACAACAATATTCTTTGCCCCTCCAAGTCTAGAAAGATCCGATCACACGGAACCAGGACTACCATGGCATATGCCAGCCATTACATCTAGCAGCGTACAGCAGTCTGCGGGCAAGGTTATAGCTTTCACTTTAGCGAATAAGCAGCCACAATCTCCAGACGATCCATGGTTGCGAAGGCTACTATATGCGGCTGCTAGCGCTACGATATTTTATTCAGCCTTGGGATCATCTTCTCATGCAAAAGAAGTACTGCAAGATTTGGCCTGTGAGTCTAGTATAGACTTAGGGTTAGAAATATCTATGCTAGAGGATCTCGCCAAAGGCTCGGGCAAACTGAATGCTGTTACAATACCACCGAAACCAACCGAGAAACTCGAAAGCAACGGAGCAGGCATATTTGAACAGTGTGATATCTGTGGCGGCGGGATTGAATGGTTTTCGCCAGTAGAGTCACAATGTGTGGGAGGTCACTTATTTGGTATGTAATGAATCCTTATAACTTTATCCATGCACCCTGATGACTTTAGTTGGGTCCAGTGTTAACAAATATCGATATATAGCTCGGTGTGCGTTGACATTCTTGTCCATCCAGAACCCATCCATTTCAAAGAGATGCTGTAGATGTGGAAGGGAGTGCCTGGATAACACTAGCGAAGCGCTGGGTATAGAAGGTACCAAAGGACTATTAGCAAAACTCCTTGAAAGGTTTGATGAATGCCCTTACTGCGGAGGCAAGTTTAGGGCATAATCACACCTCCCTTCCCAGGGTTTACAAAGAGTACAGTCGGGGATGATGGGATAAAGTGGTCAGAGTAATAAGAAGGTTGATATAACACCCGAGATAAAAAAAGCTATCTAAAATATCAAACAGAGCAAGGCACTTTTATATCCAGAGAAATGCCTAAATCTATACAGGGACATGCACAGTATAATATAATTCAGCTGAGGATGGAAACATGAAGACACAAAAGCGCCAAAATTGGCACCAAGAGGGCTAGCATATCCAAGGGTATCATCCGCTCCAGAAAGAAAGGATGGAAGGGGTATATCAAAGGCCAGGCAGGGCCTCTGCCGCCATATACAAAGTTAAAACTCTTAACAGCAATGCAATTAGTCAAACAACTTCGTCATTGCTTTATGAGCTAACTCAACACCGAGGCTGAAGCACAGGAATATTAGCAAAGGTCCATAACTTAATAAATGGGGCATAGATGTTTCTTACAAAGTTGCTGCGTTGGCAGGGACTGCTCTTGCAAGGGCAGGACCAAACCCAGGGAAGAACGCTTTGTAGCCGCCGCTCGCATAAATGCTCCTAATAGTGCCACCGATAGTCGGTTTTCCGGGAGCACTTTGCAGCCGTGATTTGACGGTATCCACGGGGAAAACAGGTATCCACATCGCAATTCCGGCAGCTCCTCCCGCAGTAAGGATGGCAGGCAGAGATAGCTCTCCTGTGGCATTGCCATCTGCATCTTTGGGGGTTAAGCTTCGCTTAACATATTCATACATAGCAAAGTAAGCAGCAGATCCGGGACCGTCGCGGGCGAGCGTCATGGCACTCCCCCGGAAGACACTACGGATTCCACCCTCCTTGTATAGCTGCCGAACAACGTCAAGTCCACCACTGTACTTTGGTTTTTGGCCAGCAGGTGGCGGGTGTTGTCCTTGAATCTGAAGCAGCACCTTGACTCGTTCAAAAGGGGCCGTAATCAATGTCATAGGAATCGCAGAGAAGAAGCCGGCGGCAGATATCTGGGAAATAGTGAATTGAGGGGTGTTGTTGCGAACAGGGACGTCTGAAAAGCTGCGAACAAGGGTCTTCCCTAGATCATACCCCTATTGTATACCGTCAGATCGTCAGAACAGCACGAAAATAGGCCAAAGGGAACAAGGCGAAGGGGACATACCCAAAAGCTAACAGCAACTACGGGATGCGTTACGTGTTAGTTGCATGCAAGAATAATCTGTATTAGGTGACATGTGAAGGAGGGCTGAAGAAGCACGTACACATTGGAGTGACTCCAACTAAAGGAGCAGAGACACCGGCATATAGTCCCTAGACAGCAGACAAAATCAGTAACCAGGACAAGACAGCACGAATATGCAAATAAAAAGAAAGGTTACTCACCCTTGCTACACCCTCCCGGGCGATAGTCTTCTTAACTACATCTATGGCACCAGTGTAGACACCTCGCTCTGCGGTCTGGAGTCGCACCTTGACCAGGTCAAACGGATGGCCAACCACAACAGCACAGACACCACCGACACCACCAGCTACAAATGAGCGGACTTGCGCGAGCGTAGTGTTCGTTGTGGTTGAGGGAGCATCTGCTTCCTTTTGTGCCGTGACGGGCGCAGCGGGGACTTTGGATGCCATGTTCGAGGTTAACGCTGTAGCTAGACAATAATATGCAGTTTATGGGGGAAAGCGGGCACAGCAATATGTAGAAAGAAAAGGCGACTAAAGAAGACGAAGCGCAGGAGGGAGATAAAATAATAATACACTATACTGGCTATCATATGGAAGCCGAAGATGTTCGTCTTTTTGCTGCTGTCACTCTTCTTATCGCTGGGCAGCTTCTTTAGCGCGAGCCGGGATTGGAACTCGGACCTCGGCTCGGCTAAGGATAATATATTTCACCGAATATCACGTGTACAAATTCTTTAAGCTTGTTAGTCAGCAAGGTCACATTTAAGTTTTGAAAGGAAGGAACCCAAAGGCGATTTCACGTGACAGAGAGCGGCCCGCGCCAAAGTAAGATGCCCGAATTAAGAGTTAAACGCTAAATGCTGACAGTGTAAAAAAATTATTATTGCCCTTTGCTTCAAAAAAATAAAAACGAGAATAAAGCCAAGGAGCACCTATAGTATTGCAAGATGCAAGTATATATAAATTTTTGTTCAAGGTACGGGTTCATACTGCACCCTAGGTTCGCTTTTCTGCCTGCGAATATGAGACACCCCGATAATAATATTATCAATTGCAATGACTAGAAGTAGGGTAGTTAGCCTTGGTCGTTCAAAGATACTAGGGGCAGAGTCAGAGAATACCTCCAATATATGTGAGAGCAACGGTTGGAGTAACCCAGGCACTATCAATATATTTCCCAAGAGCTGACACTTCCACGTCACTGTCAAAGTTGGACATTATGGCCAGCAAAGATAAGAATACGCCGATGGTGGTAGTGACAATAATGCTCAGCATCTCGGCACGGCTTTTGTGGGACTTCGAGAACCAGTGTAGAAGGGCAAGGATGACAAGCGTGAGTCCAGCGGCAGTAAAAAAGAAGCGGAAGACGATGGTGGCAGCGCCATAAATCTGGCTGAGTTCCTGGATTGCTTCTTTGCCTCCTTCCTTTCCGGCCTTTGCCGTTTTCCTTCCAGCTTCTTCCTTAACTTCAATTCCAAAAGTGTGCATAATCCAGATAAGAGATTCTGCCAGAAACTCTTTCACGAGCTTTTGAACCTCTTCTGAGGTTATAGAAAACTCCTTCATGGACATCAACTTCTTGTATATAGGGGTGAAATCAGGTTTTCCATCAGTTGATTTTAATTTGCTGGAGATATCGACGATAATCTCCTGGAGCTCTTGAACCAAGTCGGCAGGGGTCTGGACTCGATTGATCTTGCTCAGGGGTCCAAGGAGAGCATTTTCATAGAGCCTCTTAGCCACATCATATAGCACGAATGAACGACTTCCTTCGCTGGTAACGAGGATAGCGACATGCAGCGGGTAATGAAAGAGAGCCCAGATCTGCTGACGGATGGTTCCAAAGCGCTTCACGTCAATTTGGTCAAAGTACAGCATGTAAACGAAATATATGATAAGGACATGGCAGACAATCAGGAAAACAGATGTGCCAGATATAGTCGAAGTCCCGAGCGCAATGCTTTTGATCTATTATTTGGTTAGTTGTGGCATTAATGTGTACAGTAAGTACAAGCTGTTGGGCCTTACAGCTTTGGTCATTCCAATAATGCCCTCCCCAAGGACAATCAATGTAAGGCACCCGAATCTCTCGATGATTGGGGTTCCTTTGAAGGACAAGACTTTCCAGAAACTAGATATAGCAACCATGAACACAGCCTCACAGGCTATGACAACGTACCAGGCGATGTGTGCTCTTGGGGACTGGATGGAGTGCGCACTCAGGCCAAAGCCGAGGAACACTGTTGCTGAGGTGAAGAGAGTAGCAATAACCAGGACTTTAGCAGTGAATGTCTGTTTATAGCCTCTCAAGTACCAAGCAACGATCGTATATTGAGCGACGAGAATAAATCTAGACACCATGAGAAGGTAACACATGCTAGCGAACCGTCCACGGTGCTCGAGTATATTAGTGACGCTGAAGTTGACTGATAGGACCGCAAGTCCAGTCATGATACCTAAGTGAAGATCCTTGAATATTCGGGATATGATAGAGTCAGTATAGAACCTAATGTCGAACAAGGCCGCCTGTAACCAGCAAAACCACAGGATGGTGATGAATGCTATGTACGACTTGACACCTGCGGTGATGTTAGAATCATTAACAAAAGTGAAAAAGTAGGATGAGGCGAGGCCGTACTGTCAGAAGTGTTGATTTCATGAGTAGCATGGAAAATGGCAAGCGTGGCGACAAAGAAGAGATCGTAGAAAAGCTCCATTGTGGTTGCTTCGTGGTTCTTCTTGAGAACTGGACCATCTTGAGTACTCAACGTGTCCGGCTCCCCTGGATGCAGTTCATCAGGGTGAGTGCCATCATGGGAGCCATGGTTGTTTTTCTCCCGAAGTTCATCCTCGGAGGCAACTGGGTTTTCTACTAAAGGGAGGGGTTTCCTCCAGTTTGACTCAGTGTGGTTGCTGCGAAATATATTCTTGAGCCGCATCGTGAAAAGGAGAATATCAACACGATTTGGGAGGGTAAGCTCGATATCCTCGTGGCTTGGCAGAATTGGCAAAGAAGCTTGTCCAGAATCCAAGAAGGAAGCATTGCAGGGGAATATAAATACTAGAGAACACAGAAAAAGGAACAAGAAACAAAGAAAAGGGGGAAACGATCGGGGAGTGAATATGGATTGTATCAAGAAGCGATAGCCCTGTTGTGAGGCTGACGTGGAAAGGTCGTCAAGGTTTTGGGGCTTTCAGCGTGGAAAGATATGTCCAATCATTCTGAGCGCAGGTTGGGAATAAGCAACGACAAGCAATCGGGGGAAGGGCTCCATAACTTTCGAACAAATATTTTAGTGGGCCTTCCTCAGCTGAAGGATGTGGATCCCACTTGAATATCTGCATGGTAAAGACTCCGCGGTCTTCTCAGCCTCTGGATATCTGTATCTGTATAAACTTACCGGGAATCCGCAGGAGTGGGAGACTATTGACAGTTTCCACATTCGATCCAATAGCTTGTTGTCACACTCAGGACGATGGCTGTACGGAGTACAAAGAGTCTGTCTCTTGTCTCTTAGGTCTGCCATGTCTCCATACAGCGCAACGGTTTTGGTAAAGTGGACGATCAGCCCTCTGACCAAGCCTCATTCAGTAAGGCATGCGAGCAGGAGGAACGAGTTTCGGTCCTTCGAGGCTTTGTGCATGAACAAGATGTGAAACTTAACCCATCACAGCAGGCAGGCAGAGTTCGGGACGCCAAGCCAGTTAATTGATCAGCGCACGGAATACTGAGGACGAATCATAGCCTGCTATCGAGAATCGTCGTCAGTTGGAGCGAAGTACCGGAACAGCCACCCAAAATCTTGATGGATTGAGGCCCAAGGAAAGATCAAAACGATTGAGATGGCGAGTGAATGTTGAATCGACGCAACGATGGAAGAGCGCTCGGTACGGAGTATGCGATGCCTGGGAACAAAGTACCGAGTATTCAAGATGCTGGTGATAGGTGTGTGAAGGTACGGAGGACTCTGTAGTAACTCCATACGAAGTACTTCGTACGGATTCGCCGAGTAACTCTATGCGCAGTACAGAGTATGGAGTTCATGGGTTAAACGTGTTCCTTACACTCCGTACTCCATATATACTGTTCGAAGCTGCTTCTCATGAAGTAAACGAAGCGGTCATGTGGCTTGAAGCTGTGAATTGTCCTCTGATTCGCTTCATTCTGCAAAATACAGGATGTCACAGGGTTGCACGGCAAAACGTGGAGCATCAAAGATAGCCCTAACTTGATCATCCGGCCCATACTCCGTACAGCGTTAACATGAGACACAGCCTCATAGCGACACAATCCGTGGCCAAAGGACCAACCGTTGGCCGTCGCATAAGAAGACCTCCAGTGTTGATGGTGATGTTGGCGCTGCAGGTGGAAAGAGGAACCTCGAATGAATGCTTTGGCTGTTTACATTACATAATAAACTATTAGGTGATATTATTCACGTGACCAGGTATGTTGACTAGCCTATAACGGTTAGTCCTCTCAAGAATCCTTTATAAGTGACGTCACTTCTAATTATATACTCCTAACACCTAGTTACTCCTACCACTAGCTAACCAGCTTATGTTGCAAGATATCACCCTTAGAGATTTCCAAGGAGACCCACGCGTGACCGCGCCTATATAACATGGGGGAATGGTAATGGTTCTGGTATCGGTCTGAGCAGACATGGAGAGAGTAGAGAACTCAGCAGTAGGAGGCTTGTCCTTGTACTGACCGCTGTTCAGGACATTTTCGAGCACCTTTAACTCGACCCAAGGATGGAATGGAATCTCTGCCTTCTCAAAGGGATCATTATCGAGAGATTTCACGTCCACATGGCAGCGTCCGCCCAAGGCCATCCTACCCCGGCCAAGAGGGTTGTCCAGATTATCCAGCAGGCCGGGACCAAAGGCAACCGGTGCATTCGGATCCCTGAAAACCTTGGCTTCAAACTCCTTGTTCTCGCGGAAGGAGGAGGACTTGTCAGCTTTGATGTCTTCGTTCTTCGGGGGAAGGGTTGCATGGTTATCTCGCAATAGTCCGCTAGCGTCATGATTAGTCCTTTACAGATCTTGTATTTGATCGCCTCGGCAAGGACGGGATCTAGTTTCACGTTGCTGGCAGACAGACACACTTTCGGCGACTTAAGAAGGATGTGCGAGATGTACTGCTGCTTCTCAGTTCTATACAGGTAGAAGAGCACGCAGTGCTGTGGGTAGTCGTGCTCTCAATTGGCGAGTTGAGCGGAACACTCTTCGCAATGCAAGTAGCCTTGATGGCACACTTCAACTATCCACACACCCTAGAGACAGTATTCATTAGTTGCTGTAACAATGGTTCAAGATAGCCGGTAAGACTTACCCATCGTCCTTCCTTATTCCCGAATAGGGTTACCACACCATCCGCCCAATTTCAATGCAACGATTTGTCCAAGCGCCGTGGTCCCTGCTGCGCTGGTCCCTATATCATCCATATCCTTCAGTATCTTATCAATGGCGGCCCCAGCACCGGATAAGTGAAGGATATGTGAGATAGCTCGATGGATAGCTAAAAGACGGGGGGAGGGAGGATCAATGGACCGATCTTCCGTTAGATAGAGTGCTCGAGTAGTAGGGAGTGCAGGAACGACGCCTTTGGGAAGAAACGATTCAATCTTGTAAGTATGCTCTTGACCAGAAATGGAAGTAAAGAAGACTAAAAAATCTCCAAAGTAACGGTGAATGGTGTGGGTGAGGGTTATAGCATTGTAGGCCCGATCTATGTTTACGCCGTCGATAAGATGCGAAACATTTATGTCGAACATGTTGAGTATTTTCAGCGCAGCTTTTTTAGAATCGCTCTAGGTGCGATTATTAAATTTTGTACCAACAAACAAGATTGAAGTAGAAACAACTTACGAGTTCACCGCAGTCATTAGCCTGGGTAAGAGAATGCGGTAAGATATGTGCTACCTCAAGAGATTCAAACAGCTCACCCATTAGGTGATTACCGTTGTCATCTTTGGCATTGTCTCCATCCTCCCTGAGACGAGCAACGGCCTCTGTGGCGTCAAAAGTAGAAGAAATCACGCATCTACTTCGATCGCGCACAAGACAAGCTCGGCGAAGGGATGATAGTCGTTCTAGAGTTGGGATATTCTCATGCGGCCCTTGTACTCTTTGTATAACTGAGAGGTGCGCTGGAGACGGTTGCGGAGTGTATTTACTAGAAGCTCGGTCTATTCAAAATAAAGTTAGCAATTCGGTATGTAATAACTAACTAACTAAAAAACACAGAGTGGATCGCGGCCACTTACGAGGAAGAAAAAAGTTGTCGAACAAAAAATCTGCAAACGCGACCACGCCTTGCCGGAGGCTATCAGCGTCTTTTGTAAAATCTGGATCATATCCCACGGCTATATTGAGGTTCATTGACTCAAAAAACGCGCGGAGGAAGGTATCTTGGGAGAGTTCCGACAGTGAAAAGCTGTATGTATAACGAACAAGAAGAAAACGACTGTACTTCGGTGGGGATCCGGCAGCAACTTCCTCCTGTCGGAAGTAATCAACGATCATATGGAACGTCCGCGCAGCCTGGGCTCGCTGGCTCGCTGCCAGTGGTTCAGGGCCAGAAAAATCAAGAAGGCCTTCCAGCGATACCTGCTGTGCCATGGTTCTTTGCTGACAACAACCTTAAGAGAGCTGCGACGCGTAAGTATTAGTTGATTAGTACGAGGTGAAAGGAGATGATCATCAACAGTATCCGAACACCCTATAAATTAGTATTATAGTCTAGTTATATTGTCGTCGACGTTCACAAGAAGAAGAAGAGGAAGAAGAAGAAGAAGAAGAAGAAGAAGAAGAAGTCGAAGTTGAGAAGTTGAGGTTGGATATTGCCTGTTTCGGCCTCTGCCGCTTATTAACTAATGATTTTCGTTGTGTGTTTCGCCCCAAAAAGGAAAAGGAAACTTCTTCGCTTTTCCGTCGAGTTTCTTGTATAAAACAACGACCGGCCAGCCTCCCGCAACACCGCCAATTCATAGCCTTATCGTTCGCAGGAAGTGCTCGTTATACACGATCGAACCGATAAGATGGCGCGTCGCCCAGCAAGATGCTACCGCTACTGCAAGAACAGGGTGGGATGACCGATTTATTCTCGCTGAGGCGGACCCCCGCGGATTGCACATGGGAGAAAGAGACGAAGACTTGGGGGTATTCGATGAGACCACTCTTGGATCTGCTGTTAAAAAAGATGTTGAAGCGTGGGAATCGTATTTTGGGGTGCAATCGGGGGAGATTCTTTGGCCTGTTATAAGTTGAAGGGATATCCAGCTAACTCGGAGACTTCTAGCCATACCCCAAGTCCAGTTTCAACCGTGGTGTTGGATGTAAGAAGGCTAATGTTGACGACTTCCCTCTCTGCGTACACATGGTCTCCAACGAATACAAACGGCTGAGTGCCGAAGCTCTCGAAGCTGCCCATATCTGCGCCAACAGGTGAGCTCCCACCGTTCCGAACTCGACTAACTAGTTATAGCCGGCAGAACTAATATGTTTGAACCAGGTACCTTGTCAAGATTGCCGGAAAGGAAGGTTTCCACATGCATATCTGTGCCCATCTATTCCACGTCGTCCGTATTAACAAGATATTATCGTGCGCTTGTGCCGATAGATTGCAGACTAGTATGTGTAGTACCTTTAGTAAACCTAACGGCTCTATCGCCCGTATTAATATTTTAGCTAGATTCTCCTCTCTATCTATACCCGTAATAATACCAGCCTATTTCGAACATCTCAGCTTTCTTTTTTATGTAACGCGCAACAACAACAACAGGACAAGAACAGGACAAGATGAAGAAAAACAAACGAGACATGCCATTTTTTTGCTTTTTCTGTGCTGATCTACAGATACGAGGAGACGAGGCGCTGCGGCCTGGCACAGAAGAATCGAACAGACGGGATCGCGATGGTTGATGGGAGAACAAAGTGTGGCTTTGGCTTCGGCCTCCATCCCTTCCTCCGTAACTCGTTACCACGCTCGCCTTCCAAGCAAGGAGTTTGTACGGAGTACTCCATAATAATTCAGGGACATATTTCCAGAACACATCACAGCTCCATGTTCCCATGCCGTGACAGAGGCGGCTGGGCTTCCTCAGCCGCTCATCTGGGACCTCTCCCCGGATAAATGGAAACATGGGCCCTATCCAATCACACATTGCCTTGCTGTCTGCCCCCAGCATTTTTAACATTTTCCCTCTGAACAACAAAGTTAGCCTCTCAGTCACAGTCTCGGCAGCCATTCTTTCACGCACGCAAGGCTCTTCGATCGTTCTTGGTGCAGGCGAACATGGTGGCCTCCAGCATGTATATGGTGTTTGGGAACGTACTTATTTATCCAGTACTGAGTTCGAGGGTCTGCCTCCAAAAATGAGACATCCAGATTTATCGGTAACCGTGAATTCATTCCTGTGTTGACGGAGGCCGGGTTGTAGCTTGGATAGGTTTCCTTACCGAAGGGGGTGTAGGGGTCATATGCATGCCTGCAACAATCTCTCCCATCCAGACATGGTGGTGGCAGGGATACATATATTGCCCAGCATGGGAGTTACATTGCGTGTAATCAAAATCAGCCTACGCAGATGTTTCTCTCTCAGAAGATCCAACAGCTTCCTGGCTTAATGGTTCGCCTAGTCTGTGTATCAACTGCCTCTCTGGAGCTCTCACGAGGGGTCTAGACAACCAACCACGTTTGTGAATTACGCGATTGCGCATCCCTCTTCTTCAAGAGATAGTCCAAGAAATGATTGTCTCTGAGCCGTGTAACCCGTCCAAGGGGCGAGGTCAATGCAGATGGAAGATCTCCGCGCATTCAATCAGTCCCCATGCGGAAAAATATAAATACCCTGGCTTCAGCCTCATCGGCGGGCAGAGATGCTCTCCAGTCACCGTACACGTCTGTTTTCATCCTCTCACCCTCTTACATTATTCTTAAAAGGGCTTCTATTGCGGTTATTTCCAAACATACCCCCGTCGATAATTGTGGCAGGGAATGTACCGTCGCTCCTTGTATATTATCTGGGCATCTCCAGAGCTGACGATATAGGGTATCAGAACTACACTGCACACTTATCCCCACATATATATATATAAGGCTCTCATCATCATTTTGCTGCTGTTCAGGCCCCCACACTCCCAGAGCACCATGCATGGACGACACAGCTATCATGGAGAACTCTGCGTCGAGCATTAAAGATTCCAACACGACCATAGTCCAAGGGCCCATAACGCCGCGAGATTCACATCCAGAATGTGGCCTACTTCTGGCGGAGCCGGTATACGCGGAGGAAGTATTCGAGACTCGGGGGAACAGCCTATGGTCAGTCTATCGTAATTGATACTCTTGGATAGTTATAATGAGTTCATTGCATGTCTGGACTCTATATTAACTTGGTAACTAGGAGGGTGTTACCTGAGGTTCAAATTAATGTGAGGCCAACCGCAGTTCCAGCCTACATGTGCATATACTGAACCGACAGCATGGCTAACTGTTAGCAGATGATCGCTTTCTCCGGGTATGCTAACCTTTGAACCCTACAATACCTCGCACACGCTAACATCGACCGAATACGTTTCAGCACCATTGGAAATGGTGAGTGAGAGATACATTGAAATGGAATGGAGTTTTGAATCAAATTCCTAACTCAGTATCCTATAGGATTGTTCCTGGGAAGCGGTATGATTCTAGCTCTTGGCGGGCCAGGCGGTGCTGTTGTCGCATACTTACTCATGGGAACGGTGGTCGGCGCTGTAATATCATGCTTGGGAGAAATGACCGCCTTGATGCCAGTCAATGCGCCAGTGATGGAATTCCCACGAAGATTCCTGGATCGCGGAGTGGGTTTTGCGGTTGGCTGGACATATTGGTCAGTTTGAGATGCTGTTGCTGAGATCCAGCTTCTAACATCAAACCTTAGGTTCGCTTATGCGATTGTAGCTACCCACAATATGGTGGGTGCTGCAGAAACAGCCCGATATCGTTATGTGGACGGAAAGACAAATGTCACTTGGGAAGTAGGGGAGAAGGTTGATACCGCAGTGTGGATCACCGTTTTCATCGTTCTCATTGCATTGATAAACCTATTTCCAGTCAAGGTGGGCCAAAATATACGACAAGAAAAAGAGTATTTTCCGCTGGCTAACACTTAGTTTGAACGGGTTAGTATTTCGGTATGCTCGAGTATGTCGTTGGGAGCGCCAAAATGATATTCATCATACTTCTCATTGTAATGATGGTTATTCTCAGTGCGATGAATCGTACGTCGAACCTTCCCGCTTCTACACCGTTGATTGTCTGCATCCTTGGACTCCAGCTAATGCAGAGGGTTAACAGCACGGAAATCTGCGTACTATCAGAAGCCACTTGGAACAAAGTGTAGGTTCACTCCGGTTGCTCACGTCGGGGTATATTATGACTAACGACGACGAATTGGAAGACTGGGACTCCCCGTACTCTTTCTTCAACCCCGAATACCATATCAAAAATAAAGATGGCTCTGTTCGGGTAACAGAGGGAGCGCTGGGCAGGTTTCTCGGAGTCTGGTATGTACCGTAATCCGCACATACCATTGATTTGCTCCAGGCTGCTAACCATAGATACTGTCTGCCGTTGGTTATAGGAATGCATCCGTGAATGTCATATATTCGTATGTGGCTGTGGATATATTTGCCGCTACGGCAGCCGAGAGCAAGTCTCTTGCTGACTCGGAGTGCATGAAAATGGCGGCCAGAAAGATAACACTCCGAATCGTCATCTTATATGTACTGGCGATGCTAACGTGTTCTTTCCTCGTCCCATACGATCACCCGTTCCTCAACGGAAAAGCTGTATCACTGGCCACCGAGTCGCCATTTGTGATTGCAGTTGTTGAAGCAGGCCTTCCAGCAGCAGGAGAGTTTTTCAACGGAATGTACCTGTTTTCCTCGTTCACCTGCGCCGTAAACTCTGTGTATGTTGCCTCACGGGTGTTGCACACCTTGGCTCTCAGAGATCAAACGGGGCCCGAGTTTATAACCAAGCGGTTGCAGCAATGTCATGCTGGAGTACCAACGAGGGCTGTTCTGGCAACCGTGGCCATACTGGCTTTGGGGTATCTGGGACCTGGAAAAGGTCCAGGCGATGTACGTGTGGCTATTCAATATGCAGGAACTTTTCTTCGTCTCAACCCTGGGTTCAGCTATATTGAGTCTGGCTAACATTGTGAGCTGTAGCGGCTACGTGAGCTTTCGTCCAACTGCACAGTATCGTTCCTAATTGTTTACGGGATCATATGTGCGACATATCTGCGCTTTTACCAAAGGTAGGTGTCATGATGTGAGGGCCCCAACGCCTCCTGGATCTTGGAGCTGACTCAACTTTTTTTTTCTTTCTTCACAAAAATAGTCTTCAGGAGGCCAATTCACTGGGCAACACTGCTGAGTCGCAAAATGGCGTGTACGATCGGCAGAATCCACGATACCCATATAAATCGCATGGGCAGTGGCTGAAGGCCTGCTATGGGACGGTGTCGTGTTTTATATTGCTCATCTTCAACGGGATCCCAGCATTCCTCAGTGATCCGTTTGATACCCGGGCTTTTGTTGTTTCATATATCAGCGTAAGTCAAACCGCCCACCCAAACGCATCCAGAGGTATGTAGATCAAAAGCTGATGCAATAGGGGAACAGCTGCCCGTCTTTATTCTGCTGCTTATGGGCTACAAGATACGAAGACACGGGCTCCATTTCTCGTCCTGGGGTGCCGAGTGCTCTAACGACCTGCGGAACTGCGTCCAAACCACGAGCGGAACCCACAGGAAGGGAAGGTTAATATTCCCCGACCACGGACCAACTAGAAGGAACTGGGAAACATTCTTTGCATGGGTTTGGGCATGGACAAAGTGAGCTGGACAGTTATCTTGGAGTTTTTTGGAGCGCCATTGTTTGTTTGCAGCGTTTGGCAGGTTTAAACTATATGACTATAATAACCACGTTCTCCTACTTACTGTATAATCCCAACTAATACAGAGTACATTCCCTTCTTGATAATATCAGGATTGGTCAACGCCCTCGCAGCATCGACGGGCTGGCTGTGTGTGAAATTCTTGCTCGCGAGGTACTTAGTTGGCTGGTTAGTAAAATAAGGAGGTTGAATCAACGATAAAAATAATAATGTCTCATCCATCGCCTTTGCGGCTTTTTTTTTTTTTTTTTTTTTTCCTTTTCTTGGTGAGCTGACTTGACACGTGACACGCTGCTGCCTGGGCGCTTGGGAAAGCGACTCCATCTCGACGACAGCGACGGCGACGGCGACGACGACGACCTCAAACCAACAACTCCAACGTCGTTCGACGCCCTCAGCATCCTCGTCGGTTATTTATATATCTGTATAGCATCTCTGTCTCTCGTTCATTTCTTTCTTCTCTCCTTTTCCTCCTTTCCTTCGTTTCTCTACCCAACTTGTGTCTCTCCTGTGTATCAAGACCAACCGATCCATCCTTGTTTCGTAACCAACCACCCACCACTCGAGGCTGTCATGATCTCTCCCTCACACCTCATCGGGGCACTCGTCCGTCGAGGGCTGGAGGCTGGGCCCCAGCATCTGGCTAAGCGGGAGGATGTCAACCGTGTGGTCTTCTCCATGCCCTTTGCCGCCTTTACCGTTCTCACTTTGATCTTCGTCGTGGGCATCATCGCTGTAAGTAACTAGGCGTCCCGGGGGGGGGGGGGGGGGGGGGGGGGGGGAAAGAAAAAGAAAAAGAAACACTGCCCTTTGGTTCAGCTCATGCTAACGCGGTTGCTAGATCGACTATACTTATGGCCATGTTGTGACCACGCTGACGATCATCGAGGATCCCAACCCGCCAGCGGCTGCGTCTCTGCCCAGCTACAGCGACGTGGTCGAGGACGGTCCAAAAGGCGCCACTATCGATAAGAAGCAGCAGCAGCAGCAAGCCCTTGGTCAGCCTGAGATCGAGGCACTTCCTGCGGCCTACAAACCCGTCACCAGCGGGCTCCGCTCGACGACCAAACATCTGCGTGCTCGTGGTGGCCCCCGCGCCCGATTCCGTGGGTTTTCCTACTATGTAGCCCTGACTTTTACCCGCGGTTTCTTGACAGGCTTGATTGGCTTCATGGGAGTTGTTGCTCCAGTGATTGCAGATGTTGCCGCTTCGACCATGGTTCTCGCCTGGATTCACGCCGTGATCGCTGCACCCAGCTCCAAGTCCTGGCGTCAACGCTTCCCATCAATCCGTAAGAACTGGATCAAGATGGCACCGGCCGTTTTCATCTCAACAGTAGCTTCGCAGCTGAGCTTCCACATTCCCGTTGCCATTGGAGTGATGTTCGGCGGCTTCCGTTACGATGGACGCGGCATGTACTCTCTTGCTGAACCCCGTCCCATCTACTTTGCGCATGCCGGCGGCGCCGTGATTCTGTCACTGATCCTGGGTCTGGTTCTTGATCTCCCTGCTTCTGTGATGATGGTCCGGGTTGCAGCCTCTCTGCTGCCCGCCGACGACGAGACCATCGTCCCCTTCGACCGAACCTTCAACGGCAAAGTGACTTCTGTGGACGCTGATGGTGTCGGCCTTGTTGGCATCCTCGATGCCTGGAAGACCTTCAGCTGGGCTTCCTTCCGACGCCTGCTCCTGAATCTAGTCAAGACTGCTGGTCTGATCGCGGCCGCATGCCTGGTTTACGGTATCGTTGGCGGCGTCGGGTTCGCCCTGTTCGCACCCAACGGTCCCAGGGCCTTCATTGCTTCCATGGGCCCTGCAGTCTGAACCGGTATCTTTGAAACCCCATGAAGATAGATACCCAGCGGTAAGCCAGGTTGACTTTGACTGCAGGCAGCTGCAACAGAGTACCAAATAGCAGCTCCTCCTCAGTGGATGGAAAGAGCTATATATCTGTCCTATACCTTTTTTGTACCACTTTTGTATCACTCTCTGTACCACCCACCCCCTTCCCGCTCGTTTACATGCTCCTGGGCACACAAGTGTATCTCAGCCAATGTAATAGTCATTTATAATTAAGTAGATCATCGCTTTGACCATGGATAATCGGTGCCAATAAAACTAGCTGTACCCCGTACTCTACCAGTTAAGTACATCGAGGAGTGTTCAAAAAGTAGGCCGGCACGGAGCACGGGTCGAGGAGTTGCATACGTGCAGGCGGTCACTGCTCCCGCGGCGCTCTGTGGCTTTTTTTTTTCCCGCTAGCAGCAGCGGGACTGACTAACTAGTTCGTTCGTTTCATTCGACTTCTGAGTTAACTACACCCCACACTGGTTCACCATACTAGCAGGACGGTCTACAGCCAACCTGCAAACCGTTTCTTTCTGTTCCCCCGCCCACCTCAGCCTGTTCTGTTCCCTCTCTCGAGCAACCCGGCTAAGCTCCTCTCCAAGTCAACCAGCGATCTACACACAGTCTACATCCGGCCTACCTCATACAAGAGGGCGTACTTTGCGTGAACCAAACGAGGGAAACCCCCCCCAGATCTCCTCTCTCTCTCCCCCGCCACAGCGCGCCACAGAACCGAAACCAGAACACCGAAGCACCTTGGAAGCCGCCATTGTTTTTTTGTATTTTTTATTTTTTTTGGGATTGCCAGCGAGCGAAAACCAGCTGGATAAGAAGAGAAAACCCCGGGAGGAAAAGGATACCAGCTGAAGAAAACAAGAGAGGGAGAAAGCAAGCAGAGCGAGGATGGCGGCGTCGGCGGCAGGAGGCTTGCTGAGCCGCCAGCTCAAGCAGATGCAGACGGACAAGGACATTCCGGGGATCAGCTGTGGGCTGGCGGACGACAACAACGTGTTTGAGTGGGAGGTGATGCTGATGATATCGGACGACTGCAAGTTCTACGGGGGTAATTATTGAACCAACCAACCAGCCGCTTCACCGGCTTGTCTTTGCGAAGCACATACGGAGTACTCTGTACGTTGAGAAACGAGGGATCTAACTTGAGACGAACAGGAGGCTTCTTCCGCGCAAAGCTGACCTTTCCGCCTGAATACCCGCATCTGCCGCCGAAGATGAAGTTCGAGACACCGATGTTCCATCCCAACAGTGAGACTGACTGGCCTTGTTTTTTTTTTTTTTTTTTTTTTTTTTGCCCCCTCTTACCCTTTAGTGTCAAGTCCAAGCTGGGTTGTTTGTATTGTATTATTGTCTAACGTCGATGAGTAGTATATCCCAACGGCGAGGTATGTATATCGATTCTGCACCCGCCGGAGGAAGACAAGTACGGGTACGAGTCGGCGGCCGAGCGCTGGTCGCCCGTGCAGACGCCAGAGACGATACTGCTGAGCGTGATTAGCATGCTATCGAGCCCGAACGACGAGTCACCAGCGAACGTGGAGGCAGCCAGGCTGTGGCGGGAAGATCCCAAGGAGTTCAAGAAGCGTGTCCGGCAGTGTGTGCGCGAGAGTCTGGGGGAGGATTAAACTAGTCTTAAGGATTAAACCTAGTCTAACATATTTAAAATATTGCTATCCGTAACCAGCTTCTATCGTAGTCGAAGTTTGAAGTTTGAAGTTGTTTGTTCTACGTACAAAGTAGTAGTTTGTCGTGGTAGTCCCAAAGAGGCAATTTGAACTTCAATCGATAAGTCAAGCCAGGGTAGGGTAGCTTACGAACCAAGACGAGCAAACAAGACGAGAGCAAAGACGAGAGCAGACGGCTTTTCTTGACTCTGAACTGTTGGCATTAATATTATTATCATGAGCTTTTCGCAGCGTTTATTACATATATGCGAGAGAGAGTTAATACAACATTACACACACTGCTAGGATATATCCGTGATTTACCTCGTCCATCAATTCAGTGACTCGTAACTAACAAAAGAAAAAAAAAATTCACAAACGGGGCCAACTCGTCAAAAGTAAACTCCAGACTAGGATAAGAGAGGAATTTACAAGGCGAGGAGAGCGACGAGACCGATGGCACCGGCAACACCGAGGCCGGTAGCCCTGGGAGCGATACCCTCGGAGGGAGTCTGGGATGGGCCGTTGCCAGAGCCAGAGGTCTCGCTGCCGCCGTTGCCGCTACCCTCGGTGGAGGATGGGCTGGAGCCGCCCTCGGTGGAGGATGGAGAGGCAGTCTCAGAGGGAGAGCCGGACTCGGAGCCAGAGCCAGTGGGGGAGGCAGTCTCGGAGCCGGACTGGGATCCGGACTGGGAGCCAGAGACCTCGGTGTAGAGAGTGGTGGCTGGGCGGCTGGTGGTGATGACATTGGTGCCGGAGGTGATGACAGTTGGGCCGGCTGGGATGGTGGTGTAAGGGGTAGACTGGCCACCGGACTATTTTCGCGTCAGTATATATATACATATATCTTTCAATGTTTGATAGGCAACTTACGGTTGGGGCAGGGGCAGAGCCAGAGCCGCTGGTGGAGGGAGCGGCGGTCTCGGAGCCAGAGCCAGAGGTGGCAGTTCCGGTAGCAGTGCCGGAGCCAGTGCCAGTAGGAGCACCAGTGGCTGTAAAAGCAGGCGTTAGTATTATCATTTCACGCAACGAAAACAGAGAATCCAGAGACAAAACTTACAGCTGCCAGGAGCACCGCCCATGTCCTTGCAAGCCTGCTGGCCTGCAGCGACAACAGCGTCAACGTTCTCGCCGGGGCAGGCCTGCTTGGTGCAGTCACGCAGACCGTGGGTGAAGTCAGGGTGCTGGCAGAGACAGCCGGGGTCGCGAGGAGGGCATCCAAGCTCGGCGGCCTTGCCCAACATGCTCTGAAGACAGGCTTGCTATGAATGGGTATTCATGTTAGTAAATTGATCTTGGGGGATATCTTTTCGCTGTGGATGGTGGTCAATTGGTACGCACAGAGCAGCCTGGGAGGTCAGCAGTGGTGGTGGCAAGGCCCATGGAGGCGCCCAGGGCGACAGAGACAATAACAGAGGCCTTCATGTTGACTGATTGGTATATGAGGAACAGTAAGGTATAAGCAAGTCGACTCTTTGTACTGAGGAATTGACGATGAAGGGATATCAATTGAACTTGTCTGGAAAGGAGAAAGAGAGAGAGAGAGAGAGAGAGAAGAAAAAGACGAGACGAAGGCGGGAGAGGGAGAGCTAGATAAAGGCCAGCGCGGGAAAGGGGGAGGCAGGGCCAGCAGGGCCAGCAAGCAACCGGCAGGGCAAGGGTCGGAGGAGGCGAAAAAACAGAGAGATGGGAAATGGGCCAGCAAAAAAAAGCAATCAAGCAATAAAAGGACAAGGGCAGGGGAAAGAAAAGAAAGGAAAAGAAAAGAAAAACGGGGCAAAAAAAAAGAGAAGGAGATGAAGGAGATGAGCAGCGAGAGTGAAGTCATCGAGCATCGAGAGATCGCACTCGGACTTGCATCGTGGACCGGGACAAGCTCAGCCCAAAGTCGAGCAGGCGAGCTGGTGATTGGCCTGCCGGGGGGGGGGTCTGAACTTTGCGAGCTGTTAGCTTGTTTGACTTTGCAAAAAAAAAGGGGCAGGAAAAAGCAAGGAAGAGACGAAGGGCTTTTGACGGGTTGAAGAGAAGACTCTGAAGCTGGAGTAAGTCAGAGTAGTTAGGAAGTGAGTAAGAAAAGCTGGAGAGCAATCAAACGAGCAGTCGAATCAGCGGCAGCGGACGCAGGGCCAGCTCATCCTCGCTCTGCTTCCTTTTCTCTGCTCGCTCACTAGCGCAAGGTGGCCTGTGAGATGTCCGGCCGCTGGCTGTGTTGCCAACCGTCCTACAGAGTACATGGCAACCGTCTGCCGACATAGACACTGCATGTACGCAGTCGCAGGTGGTCACAGCTAGTACTCCCTAACAGTCATCTACTTCTACTCTATTCCCTATTCTACTCCCTATTCTTCTCGCTAAGTCCTACTTCTATTTCCTACTTCTATTCCTACTTCCGCTTTGGGGCTGCGGGGTACAAACTTCCATCCTTTTTCCCTGCAGGGCCGCTTGCAACCCTGGCTAGCCTCTTTGGGACTAGCGATCAGCGCCAAATCAAGATCTGCCTCGGGTGACGCTAGCCGCCTCGGGCAGTTGATCGATCGCGGGCTCGTACTTGGATTATTATTATTTTATAAGGGAAAAGCCAGGCGGGAGGCAGATGAAGGCAAAATAAAAGAGATCGCAGATGGGAGGCGGGAAGATACGACGGAGGAGGCTTTTAAGGGGGTTTTACGGAGTCATTCAATAGTTAGTTAGTAGGCGGTAGACGAGAGGCGTCGGTGTGGGCGTGGGAAAGAGCTTGACTGCCCCAACCCCGACCCTGCAATAATAATAATAATAATAATAACAAGAAGAAGCTGCTGGGTGGAGTTTTGGGTTGAGTGAGCTGGGTGGCGTTAAGAGTGACCAGCACTGCCTCTTGTGTTTTTTTTTTTTTTTTTTTTTTTTTTTATTTGATTATTATTATTTTTTTTTTTTTTTCGTCGAAAGCTCCGCTCAGGCATAAGTCACATTAATTTGTTATCCAATAATGGCTGCTCTGGCTGTTTGTTTGCTGGGTAAACCCGATGATGATGGACATGAGCATGGACAAGGATATGGCCACGGGTCACATCATAGACTTACTTACAGGCAGGGCTTTTCCACTATACCAGACGGAGTAACGAGCCAGGACAGGGACCAGCCCGTGGTGGCTGATGGTTGAAGACGGACGGGTTGGGCGATGGTGAAGATGAAGTCATCCCGACAACCATAATACTGTAGATTGATTGTCTTCACCAGCCACTTCTCCAGTCTTCCCTTCCTTTCCTCCCTTGCGCGCGCCCCCTTTCTCTCGCTTCTCTCTCATCACCGATATACTTGAAACGGCCGTTGCTGGGTACCAGCAAGATGGGGTTTCCAAAAGATGGGACGCAGGAGATCTCCGTCGGTGAAGCTCTCGGATGACGGCAGTTCTCAAAGAGTGCCCCCCCTTGCTGCCAATTTTTTATCTTCTCAAGTCGGTTCTCAGTCGGCTGTCGGCTGTCATAACATCACCATCATCATCATAGCCATCACCCAGGTAACCACCAGCAAAGGATCAATCACTCTCCGTATCTTTTCTTTCTCTCTCTCCCCTTGCTTGGGAAAAAAAAGCAAGCTGCATCGACGACAGCACCAGTGCCACCATCGTGCATGCAAGAGTCTCAAGTCGAGTACCAAAATATTATCCCGCTCTCAGCTCCTATCCCGGTCTGCTTTGGTCTGGTCTGGTCCGTCCGACGTGTTCGGATCGTGCTCCCTCCTCCTCCTCCATGGCCGATCGGTTGGAGCTCGCTCACACCTACATATGCACGACGGCGAGCTACTTACCAGACCGAGTTAGAAGCTCCCTCTTCTCCATTGACAGCCATCAATAAAAAGAAATAAAAAAAGGAATAAAAGCGCGCCTGCAGACGTCGAACCGCCCACTCACTACTTACTACTCGCTCATGCTGGCTCCATATATTTATTATTATATCATAACAATCGATAATGTATAATAATAACAAGGCGCTGCTGCACGCTGCACTCTGCTCCTATAATTGTTTTTATGGGCCTTGTTTGTCGGTCAGAGACGGTTGCGCGGGTCGAGTTCGCCACTCTCTTGAAGTGCTTGCTTGGGGTGGACTGTTGAAATTAAACTGACCCAGCGGCCCCCTTTCCCCCCGTCTTTTTTTTTTTTCCTTTCCTTCGAGCGGTCGTTTTGGCGCGCCCTCTCTCTCGCTCTCTCCGGCTTTTCCAGCAGGTTGACTCCTCCCTTCTCCGAGGACTTGGGATGGATGGTTGGCTTTCTTTTTTTCGTTTCTTTTTCTTTTCTTTTATTACCAGGAGGGAAACTTGTTTTTTTCTCTCTTTTGTTGGCTGCGAATCATGCTTATGTAATGCGAATTACATAATCTCATCGCGTGGACAAAAGATACTCCGAAACCTTCACGACCGGCCCGTCCAGCCAATCACAGCCCGGCTGCAGCTCTGCCATCATCGCCATCCTGAGGTGGTTATCATTGGTACCTAGCGAAGATATATCTATCCCTTGATCGTTTGGCATTGGCCCCCCTGAGAGGCACATTACTGGAGTAATAATACCGTGCCTGCTGCCTTGGGCCGCCGGACACTTGGGTGCTCCAGACACCTCGCCCGGCCTCCGTGGAGATAGTTTGTCCGCTCACCCTAACGCTCATCCTTGGGTTGGGCTTCATCCATAAACTACCCCTTGAGAATTGAGACCCTTCAAAACGGAGAACATTCGACATATTATTTTTACAGCTCCTCGTTGTGCTCAAAAATTATGGAGTTCTGTTTCTGTCGGCCCCTGGCCCGCGGAATACCCAGGAGACCACTATTGTTTCCCTACCTGCCATTTTCAAGCTTCTGTTATCACCACCACCCATTATTGCCGAAGATTTTCATCCACTGCTCGATGATCGCAAGGATACCCCGATGAGGCCCATGATTTTATTCGACTATACGTCGGGGAGATGGATGTCTGCTTTCCATTAACTACCTCTGGTCACCAAGTGTATGAGGCTAGTTATTATCTGCCTGCTTTCAAGCTACAATGATGCCCTGAGACACTCCGAGAGGTCGGCGATGCTTTGACATTTCGGGAGCTTAAACGGCTCGCTGCAGCGTCCATACACCAGCGAAACGAAAGATGTTGCCAAATTCGAGAAACTTGCCGAAGGAGGCTTCAACCGAGCTTTTATCGTAACCATGGCTTTCAGTGACAGCACCAAAAAAAAAAAAAAAAAAAAAAAAAAAAAAAAAAAAAAAAAAAACCTCCTCGTTGCCAGTGAGGTAGCAACTATGGATTTTCTTCGCTCCCATGGTATACCCGTTCCAAAGGTCTATGGTTACTCGACAGTGTCAACCAACCCAACTGGCACCGGAGTACATCTTCACGAAACTTATCCGCGGCAGGAACCTGGGAGACATCTGGTTTGGCTTGTCGGAAACGACAGACGATCACCGTTGTTTCTAAAAATTGTGGAGTTGGAGTCCCGAATCTTTGCTCTGCGGTTTCCAGCGAGTGGGAAGCCTTTACTATCGTGGTGATCTTCAGGGTGAAACCGCCAGAATCGCCGTTCCCACCGCCGACCATTTGTCCGGCGAGAATAATTTTTGCATCGGGCCCGACACTACTATACGCTCGGATTATGGTTCGGCAAGCGACTCACATTACCGGTTGAGCGCGGTCCATGCAAGTTCTCGCGTTATCACAATATTGTCATTATTATCTGCAATGAACCGGCCTGACATGTAACAAAACTGCAAGACAAGGATTGTTTGGCTGCTCTGACGGCTGGAGCTGGGACGGAGATCGATCTCATATCTGACAGATATGGACAACCTATCCTACTTTTCCAGCGTCTTCGGCGGGAGACATACGACTATAAGCCTCTTTCGCACCTGGACCACTCGGTGAATTTGAGACAGTACCTGCGAATCGCTCCTCATCTAATACTACAGGATGACCCGGCAGTGGCCTGCCCAGTAATGCGGCACCCTGATCTCCAACCCAAATAATATATTCGTCACTGACCAGCTTGAAATTGCCGGCTTGTAGGGAAGCTATTGGAGTAAGCACCGAAGGTTGGGTCCGACTTGAGCTTTATGAAGAAGTGAAACAGCATGAGATGAAGCTCGAGGCCGATGCTCTGGGTGCCGCTGAAACCAAAGAGGAGAGACCGAGGACAAGAGAACATTGGATATTTGACGACTATTGCGAAGAGGACTATCTTTAAATATGCATAGATGCATAGTAGGTATCGTTAACTTTCTTAGAAATGCAAGGTAATGGTTTGAAATTCTTCTTTCGCGCTAAGCTAATGGATTTCTAGGTGGTAATTCAACACAATTCACACCCGAAACTGCCCCCCTCCCGTCTATGTCCTCTCTTTTTTGACCTCGTGTTCTATGGAATATGGATAAAATAGGCCACTTTGCGACTTTCAAAAGTGGTTTCCTGCTGCTGGCGGCCATTTGAGTTTCCATGCCCCCTTATCATGGAGAGGCCCCGCGCCCTCCGCGCCGCTCCAGATTTTCGGCGAAAATACTGGGCTTCTGAGCCTTTAGGAGAGAGATGTACTCTCGTTCCTCGGGACTCAACGAGTCAATCGGGATCGTCTGATCACTTGCTCCGTCGAAAGATAGCAGGTGTGATACCCCTATCCGGGAGGCGCTTCTCTCAAGTATAACCCTTAAATTCTCCACAGTTGGAGAAGCAGCGGGATATATGATCCATGGATCGATCCCGGCGTCGAATAGGGCCAGCGCAATAGCCACCCATCTTTTGGTGGCCGCGTTACTCACGACCCCGGGTGGCTGCCGGAATTCCACTGTACCACACCCGCCCTCGCGCGCATTCCTGAAGTTCCAAGCTACTACTTTGTTGGGAGAAATGTTCTCCCACAATTCTGTCTTGTTGGAAAACCCTTCGATCCACTCCAAAAGAACATGCCTCCCGGCCATATATTTATCACTGAGGTTGGGGACAACCTCGGCGTTGGCGTGGCACCAATCGGTGCCACGCCTGGCTGGGGGTATTAACGCAGTGATGGCAGGTTGAAATATCGTAACGAATGCAGTGAGCTTTTTCAGTTGGGCCAAAGTGAAGCCCCCGGCAGGTGAGAAATGTACGTGCGTCCCGCAGGATGGGTCACCCCGGACTTCGAAGCTGTCCGTCAATGCGTGCCAGAAAAGTTCTAGCTGATTTTCCCACGGTTTATCGGTGTAGAGTATGCTGGTAATTATCTCGACTCCGACTAATGATACCCACGGTCAGAGTTTAGGTGTCTTGATAGAGAGAGAGGAAAGTAACCAAAGCACTCACAAAATCCGTCTTTGGCCATAATTGAGGCATCGGCAGCCACCTGCCATTTTTCCTTGTAATCACTATCCTCGTTGTATAGCTCGATTGGCAACCTCCACAACCAGCACTGCTCAACAAGTGTTTTGTGCAATGCAATCATGTTGATCCTTGGGATGTTCGCCACGGCATAACCATGCTGGGCAACTACCTCTAGCATGTGGGGTTTGGGTTTTATGAGGAGTTCTATTTCAATACCAAAGGACGACATTGCTTCGACGTCCAATAAGGTAGAAAAGATAGGCAGAATAAAGGAATATTTTGAGGAAAAGAAGAGTAGGATGACAGTGAAGTTTCCAGAATAGTGACTTGGAGAGGAATGGTTGGAAGCTATAGTGACCAGGTAAGAGGTGACTTCTTATATCTATTGGGATCATATCTTCCAATATGCTATCTACTTATCCAGGTCGGTACAAGGAGGAAGGCTAAGGAGGAGGAACAAAGAATGCTGTGTTTTGCATGTATGTGTTTTCACTCCATGTGAATAGCCGCGGATATTCACAGACTGTTATCAAAGCTTCCATACATGTTCATTCACTCTATGTAAATAGCCGTGGACAAATAGATATGGAAATAACTATGAACCCTTGTAAGGAATCAAGTAATCTAGATAGTTCTATAGAGGGTAGAGTGTTTGCTAGAAACCAATAGGATGCAGTCCTCCGGTTGAAAGAATGATATGTTCTTTATTTAAAAGAAGATTAGGCAAAGCCGGCTGCAAACCATCTGCCCAGGCAAATGTATATAGTTTGTCTCATTGGAAGCAAGCAAACTGCAGTATTCCAGGGGCTCCATGGCAGGGCTTCAGACAAAGCAGTCACATGATTGATAACTGGATGGAGTGGAACCTAAGTAACTAGTTAACTAGTTGGTTACCTAAGCTGGCCAAACTAAAGGACCATGACAGCTCCTCATAGATGGTTAGTGATGTCATCTTTGACTCTCTCAAAGACAGACTTACAACTACTAAAAGCCAGGAGACAGTCCACACTCTTCTGCTTTTGGCTGGCTGATTAGTTATTTGCTATATTCCTCTAAATAAACCACAGACAAAAAGAACAGCAGCGCTTTTACTATAACTCGTTATACACATGTGCTAGGCCAGACAGACGGAACACAAGTTGCCGAATTCTCGAACAGCTCTCACCCGTCAAGCCTATCCCTTACCTACCTACATACCATACATACCTACATACCTACCATGGACCTGGATCCGGTCGAATACCCCGTCAACAGCCCGCAATGGAGACGTGAAATCACTCGACTAAAGGCAGAGAAGCCAGACCGATACAAGCCAAAGCAGTGGGAGGAGGCGAGAAGGAGAGGGCCGTCCGAGTGGCGCTGGGAGGCGCCAGTACTTCTGAGGGGATTGTTCGACACCCCTGAGAAGATCCAAGAGCACGCCGGCCTGTCTGAAGTGCCCAAGGTGCAGTCTGCCCAGACAGTCCCGGATAGCCTCATCCACCCCGCGGACAAGCTGGAGACTGTACAGTACTGCATGGTGGACGGGAACGGGTACTGTAGGCTTAGGGAACGATACCAGAATATCAAACTCACGACTCTGCTCATCGATGGCGAAAATCGAGCCAGCCACATCTTCTATCCTTAATCCAAACGCCAGCCAGGAGACTTTACTGACCTGGCTAACTATGGGTACGCATTGCGCTTTATCAGCTTGTCTCCCTTCGCTCTATTCTTTTTGCCTACTGACGTGTGTGTAATAGTGCAGGAGACTTGGACGTAGCTCACTCCCGCAGCCACTTGGCCAGCTGGATAATCTACCTGGAAAGGATTTGGAAGCGTCATCTACTGGTTAATCTTGGGTCCATTTATTTATTTATTTTGCCTCTCTCCACGGCCTTCAATAACTACGTCTTCCGGGATGCATATTGGATATTTCTCGAGATATTCGAGATATTTTGTTAGCTGCCGGACTACCATCATATGTTAATAGACACTAGGTAGTTAAAATCCGACATATTAACCAGTTATTCGTTACAAGGAAGATCTTTGCAACGACCAGGGTGCTCACACATGCCCGACGCTTTGGCTGCCATGCCGGAGACGCCGAGCAGAAGCCAGGCGTAGTTCAACTAGTGGGATGGTAATGGTAACCAGCCGCGCTTCTTTGCATCACGAGATACCTATCCTCTATAGGGTACGGCAGTTAACTAGTTAGTAACTAGACAAATGCTATGGTAGTAAAAGGCCTCTCTCTGTCGATAGTTTTATATCACCCTTCCCCCCAACGGCGTGGAGTAATAAGTTAAGCTTGTTGACTAAACCGGGCGATACGAAAGGCGAGTGGCCATGCAATAATGCTGATGCTATGTAACCCCACGGGGAGAGGTCGTGTGAGAGGCTGGCCAGGAAACTAACACACTCTGGCTGGCTGCCCGCTGGTTGACCTCATGTTTCAGCAGCTCGGGCCGTCTGCAGCTGGTCTCACTGCGCAAGAACAGAAGAAGAAGATGCAACTGCAGCGGCAGCGCGTGTCTTAAAGCTGGCCGTTGTTGATGATGCTACCCGTCCGTACACCGTCGTCGCATCTCTTTCTCCGTCTTTTCTGCGGCCGGCAAACTCCCGTCCTACGCCCTATATAATAAACAGGACTGCGTAGCTAAGCAGGCAGAGAGCAGAGACAGCCATTATGGCCTGGAGTCGCGCAAATCACACTCTCAGGTTGTCCCAGGTTAACTACTCTGAACGAGTTACTCCGTAACTAAGTAACTACTAACTAGTTGTTAGCCAGAAGTCATCTCATCGCCCTTTACCTGCGGTCTCACCTCCAGAGAGTAGTAAGAGTAGATATTAATAGCCGGCCTCTCCCCTCCCCTCGTTGCCTCCCATCTCTGGCAAACTCACAGTGTGGTATGTGGTATCTTCGCCATCACCGTCGAGCGAGCGTCGCATCAAACTACTGGGAGGATGTAACCAAACATCGAAAAAAAGAAACGAAGAAAAAGCAAAAACCTCGCGTGTCTCGGGGATTTCTCAAGCCTTCGCTCTCTCTGTCTGTCTGTCTCTCACTCTACCACCTCGTAGGTAGGAAGCATAAAGGCACGGATCGCAGTAGCAGCAAGTAGCAATAACAACAACAACAACAACAATAATAATAATAACAGCTGCACCGGCCGTGTTGGAGATAAAGAAAAAGTCGCAGCAAAAATCGAAAAAGACGACGCTGCTTTGTCAGCATCCTCGCCTTTTCTTTTCCCTCTTTGCCTTGAGGTTATAAGATATAAAACTGCGTCCTCGCATCCTCTACTGTGCTTCTCCTTCTCCTCCTCCTCCTTCTTCTTCTTCTTCTCTTCTTCTTCTTGACTCGACCCGATCCAGGGACATCCTCGAGCACCGCGTCCTGCAGCCTGAGCCATGGCTGACGAGAAACCCGACTCTGCGCCCGCCGTCCGGGTCAGCGACAGCGACGATCACGACCACCACGACCAGCAGCAGCTCGCCGACCTCGCCAGGCCCAAGGGATGGAGGTACAAGGAGCTCAAGATCGCGGGCATCGGCCTCTCCTGGTATGCGTCGCCCAGCTTCCAGCTCGTCCTCGTCTCCTTTGTCTGCTTCATGTGTCCGGGCATGTTCAACGCCCTCACCAGCTTGGGCGGCGGCGGGAAGACTGACAAGACGACCGCTGATAACATGGTACGAATGATGCTCCTCTCTCCTAACACACAATTCTCAATTCTTTTTATCTTCAATATTGTGAGTGCAAAGGAAGATTCTAACTCGACGGCTAGAACATCGCGCTGTACAGCTGCTTTGCCGTGTTCGGCTTCTTTGGCGGCTCGTTCGTCAACCGTCTCGGAGTGCGCCTGACCCTCGCCTTTGGAGGCATTGGATACTGTCTCTATGCCATCTCGCTGCTTGTATCTGTCCACTCGACGCACGTAGCGGGGTTCAACGTCTTTGCGGGCGCCTTTCTCGGTCTTTGTGCCGGCCTCCTCTGGACTGCACAGGGCACCATCATGCTCTCCTACCCAGCTGAATCCACCAAGGGACGCTCCTTTGCCGTCTTCTGGGCCATCTTCAATCTCGGCGGTGTCATTGGCTCTTTGGTCAGTTTCTCCGTCTCTCTCTCTCTTTTTTTTTTTTTAAACAACATACTGTCTATACCCTGTACTAACCCCATACCGACTTGTGTAGATTCCCCTAGGAGAAAATATTAATGTCAAGGGAAATGTCAACGTTACAGACGGCACTTATATCGCCTTCATTGTTCTCATGGCCACCGGAGCCGTGCTCGCCCTGCTCCTCTGCAATGCAGGTGACATCTACCGCCGTGATGGCAGCCGAGTCGTCATCATGAAGAACCCTACCTTCAAGACAGAGTTCGTTGGCCTGTGGGAAACCATCCGCAGCGAACCATACATCGTCCTGCTCTTCCCACTTTTCTGGTCCTCCAACTGGTTCACCGCATACCAGTTCAATGCCATCAACGGTGCATACTTCACCACCCGCACCAAGGCCCTCAACTCAGTCCTCTACTGGACCTCTCAGATCATCGGCGCAGGCATCTTCGGCGTCTGTCTTGATTCCACGGCTCTCAGCCGCTCGCTAAGAGCCCGCATCAACCTCGCCGTCATGTTCGCACTTACCATGGCAATCTGGGGCGGTGGCTATGCCTTTGCCAAGGGATACACACGCGAGTCTGTCGATCCTGAGGCTGGTTACAAGGGCAAGGACTGGGGTGACAACGGTTACATCGGCCCTATGTTCTTGTTCATGTTCTATGGTTTCTACGACGCCGCTTTCCAAGCGTCTGCTTACTGGTAAGACCTCAAATCATCTTCTGTTTTATTTATTTCCTCGTGACCCTTCTAACTGACTTCTGTTAGGTACATGGGCGCTTTGTCTAACTCTGGCCGCAAGACTGCAAACTACGTCGGCTTCTATAAGGGCATCCAATCCGCTGGTGCCGCCGTCTCCTGGGCCATCGACCTCAAGAAGGTAGCCTTCATGTCCATCTTCGCCAGCAATTGGGCCCTCCTCGCCGGTTCTCTCGTCGTTGCTGCTCCGCTGGTCCTCAGAATCAAGGACCACGTCGACATCGAGGAGGACCTGAAGTGTTCTGACGAGACCATCGCAGATGTCCTTCCCACTGGACATCCGGAGAAACACTCTGCCTAGACGGCCTCTCTCAACGCTCCTGTTCCTTTCCTTTTCTTTCTCCTCTTTCTACTTATTTTCTACTATTTTAATGCCGTTCCTGACTTAACGCGACAATATGCTTCCATTCGATCTACCGTCCTCCATATCTGACGTTTGCTTTCATTCTTGTTACCATGTATGGCGTAGGGTATCTGGCGGGGGATTAGCGAATTTATACCAATTGGCAGTGGGTATTGGACTGGTTCATACCTAAGTATATTATAGGCCCCTTTTCATATCAAATGTAATATTGTCGTCTTCTCTGCTTGAGCCACTGCGAAACATACTTTTAAATACCAACCTAAAGCGGTTAAGCGTACTTTTAAGGTTCAAGACTCGGTCCAAGGCTATTTTAGCTATATTACATAATAACTTTGTTTATAACCACGTGATAACATTCATGGGATGAATGTTACTAAGCAAAACCAACCATTAGTTAATCATTGAAACTCTAAAATTTTCGCAAAAGGATATGGAAAAGAAAACGATGACTTTTGACAGACAACCAACGGACGGTTAACCAGACGAGGCGCAATGGCCGTCGACGAAAAGGAGATAGGCCAGGTGCCTATGAGAACCATGCTTGAGTCACTCCAACAGTCCTTGTCGAGCGCTGCATCATCTCTGCCTGCTCTCGATCCATCCGAAGACAACACACGAGCCTCGATCATTCCTCCAGCGGATGGTATCTCGCTGCTCGACACCAAAAGCGAGATTCTTTTATCCTACCTACAGAACTTGGTATACCTTGTCCTCTTACAAGTTAGAAAGCTCTCTTCTTCGACCACAGACAGCTCCCGGCAGAGTACGGAACCAAACCAAGATGATGTGGTGAAGAAATTGACGGAACTTCGTGTATACCTTGAACGTGGCGTGCGGCCTCTCGAAGGACGGCTCAAATACCAGATCGACAAAGTTCTAAAGGCCGCGGACGACCTTGAACGAACCAAGGCGCAAACTAGCAAAAGGGCTGAACGCCAGCAGTCTGCAAAGAGCGCCGGGTCTGATGTAGATACAACGGATAGCGACGAGAGTAATAGCGGCAGTGACAGTGATGATGATGAGGACGATGAGGATGAGGATGAAGAACATATTGACGAATTGACGTATCGACCAAATGTGGCCGCCTTTTCCTGTGCAGCAGAAGCCCAGGAGCAGAAACAAAAAGCGGCCGCGCAGAAGAATGATGCCACCAGTGACGGAATCTACCGGCCCCCCAAGATCAAACCTACAGCTCTCGTTGAGAACAAACCCAGCCGGCGTGCAGAACGTGAAGCCCAACGATCTAAGAAATCCAAAGCCATCGACGAATTCGTCAATGCGGAGATGTCTACTGCCCCCATGGTCGAGCCTAGTATAGGAAGCACCATCCGTGCACGCGGGCGACACGTTAGCACACAGCAGGATAGGGCCAGGGAGGAGGAGCGCAGAGCCTACGAAGAGACTAATTTGATTCGCCTTCCTAAGGAAAGTAAAAAGGATCGAGCGAAGAGGGGAGGGAATCGCCGTGGAGGGTATGGTGGAGAGGAATGGCAGGGTCTCGGCGAAGGAGTTGATCGTATCCACCGACTTACACAGAGGAAAAAGGATGCAGCTGGCAGTGCGCTACAGAGAAGCCGGAAGAGAGCTACTGAAGATGGTCCTAGGAGCGATGGGTTTAATATTGGCGAGAGGTTCGAAAAGAGAAGAAGACAATTGCTAGCTGGAAACGATAGTTTTCATCCACGCTGTCTTGATACTTATGCATAAAAATTAATTGTGATATACCACCCAGCCATCTACTTCGACTTGTCTCCCTTTTTTGAAAACTATCTGACTAAGCGGGAGGTTGGCTGGTGACGTCATAGTTAGCTGTCAAGTGAAACTTAACAACATAAAAGTTGGCTGGAGAGGAAGTCCGGAGTAATCAACAGACAGACAGACAGACAGACAGACAAGCCATTGGCCTTTCAGACAAGATGGAAAACCCAGGTACGTATTTCTTAACTCTTCTGGCGCCGACGTTCGCTATCTAACTTGGATGAATTACAGTTGAAGAGATCCCACGGGTGATCCATCTGCTCACCCAGTCTATCCCCTCAGTGCAGCAACAGACAATTGAAAAATACTTCACGCCCTCTGCCTCAATTACGCATCCATTCCTACATTCTGGCTCATTCCAAGGCAGTCGGTGGCTGATCAGCCGGATATTTCTTTTCTATAAGATCATGTCGCCACATGTTGATCTGCAAGTGAAATCAGTAGGTCAGTATACTACCACAAACGCCGTTGTCGCACGGAGTACATGCACGGAAAGTCGCTTCATATCTAACATGCATGATAGCGTTTGACCACGAAAACTTGCTTTTATACGTCACTGTATCCCAAGTCTTCCGCATATTCATTGTCCCTTTCTACACCGCACCGGTGACTCTTACTACGGTGCTGCAGCTCGTCAAGGGAGCAGAGCAAGATAGCCCAATCCAGCACCCCCTCAAAGTACCGGTTGTTGAGCTTACGAACTCGAATACGGACCTTCTGGCTTCCTCTACATCAATCTCGGCAGAGGAATACGCTAGCACCACAGTTGAACCGTGCAATTCTACGAAGCCGCTGTATTACATCGCTTCGCAGAATGACCTGTATCAAACAAACGAGTATGTGAAATTTATCATACCATATGGGATTGGGGAGGCGTTTGTTCTATTTTGGCATGCATTTGCTACCATCTTTTGCGTGTTGGCTTCCTACGTCTTTTGGCCGATTGCATGGGCGGAGGAGAAAGGTATACTTCACGTTACCAGGTTCGACAGCACGCTTCGTAAGCCGAATCAAAATTGAGCCAATGATGAATGAGGTCACCTGTTGACAGTTTCTTGGAATGCATGTATGTACAGCCTGACAAATCAGAGCTAATTCAAGTCTATCTACCATTTTATGTGAAGACATAAACACAATATATACACGCAAGACAGCCTGCAGTCTAGTTACCGCTGACGGATGATCGCGAATCAGCCCCTAAAAGTTCCCTCGCGTCATCCTCCTTGTCCACAACAGCCATTGGGAGCACCCCTCCTAGCCCAAAGAACACAAAAGCAGCCCACTTCCAGCGGAAAGGGTTGAAAACCATGACAAAAACAAACCAGTACAGCAGTTCAGCATAAGTAAAGAAGTCGAAGGCGCCGGTTGGAGCGAATCTCTTCATCGTTCGCGTCATGTCAACCCATCTTTTCATCAAGTATTCGCGCGGACGGCTCAATGGGTCGATCAAAAACATGAGCAGAAGCCGAGTGTAGATTCCGATGTGGTAATTACCCACTGTGCCAATGGCATTGACAAAAGTGCTGTTATTTGTGCAGATGCTAGGATATGCTGGAGGAAAGATCTGGAGGTACCAATTTGGCGGGTCATAAGGGGGTTCGAACACTTCTTGCGGAAGGAAGGAGAGGGAGGGTCGTATAAACCCCGTTGCCATGATAATGATGTCTGCTTTGACGAATATTTCGTGGCCCGGTCCGGACTTAGGAACACCTTGAGCCCGGTGGTTAAAGGAGATGCCGTCCTCTTCAACAGAGAGAATATCTCCGCGTAACCAGCGAGCCTTACCTGCACGTATCAATTCAAAAAGATCCGAGTTCACCATGGGCGTGTCGGTAAACAATCCCTCGCCAGACGGGGCGATGTCTTCCAAGTCGCGATAAAAGAGCTTGCGCAACAGAGTTTCTGGAATGAAGGATAAAATAGTCTCCTGACCGAAAATGTTGCAGGCAAGGAGGACATCAACGACCACATTCCGTGGTATAATCCATTTATCTGACCGTGATAGGACATCTATGTTTGCAGCACCGGCATTAACGGCAAATTCCAAGGCTTCGACAGCACTAGCGCCTCCTCCGACAACAATGATACGCTTTCCTTTGGCATCTAACCCATCCAGCTCGGAGGAATGGCACACTTGTCCGGTAAACTTGTCTTGGTGTGGAAGGGAGGGCATTTTTGGATCACCGCAGCTGCCAACAGCAGCGACAATACCGTCAAAGGTGCCATGGGTATCTTCATCATCGTTGATAACCCATCTCCCTTGGTCATTCTTCCTGGCCGATTTAACGGGGGTGTCAAATACAGTCTTGTCATCGAGGTGGTAAGTCTTCCAAAGCTCGACTATCTGGTCCTTAATCTGCTGCTGTTTCGGGTACGCATTTTTCCACTTGACTGCAGGATGGAATCTGAACATGATACTATGTATTTGCAGCGAAGACGTAGAGTTCACTCTCTACTTGCACGATTAATATTCCACCCGCTTCGAAAGATATCGAGGAACACATACACTCCAAATGCCGCCTAGACCCTTGTCTTTGGGCCGGGCCTCGAATATTTTCACATCGAACCCATGGCCAACACAATGAGCCGCGGCTGAAACGCCAGTCAGTCCGGACCCGATAATGGCGACTCGAGGACGGCGTAATCGTTTGTTACGACTAGACGGGGGAGGGGCATTGGTAGCAAAGACGTATACCAGGATGTCTTGGATCAAGGTATAGCAAATAATGAAGCATTGGGAGTAGATATGTGCCAAAGAGCGGCCAACGCTGCTTACGAGGGCCATCTTGAGCTGTGTAATGTCACTACACGTTATCGGGATGTAGTAGTGATCCAGTTGTCAGCATAGCCGTGCGGGTGCGGGATGATAGGCGTTGCACGGCGACTTGTTTACTAGATGCCCCTCCAACGCCCTATATATATAGTTAGTTGGTTACTCTGAGACATAGATAGTTACTGTACGTTATATAGCCCGGCATGTTATGACGACATAGTTGGCTCGGCTGCTGGTGGAGGCTTTCCCGCCCAGTTTTCTTGCAGGCACAGGGTCTGTCCGGCATCAGAAGACCGAAGGGATGGATGCCAATCGATCTGACACAGGCAGTTAGACCCTCGACCGGAGGGTGTTCTCCAAGGGGATTCATCTCGTAATACTCTGCCTGTGTTTTCCTGAAATCGAAGGATAGCCCTGGACAATGTCGGATTGTCGGGTTGACACAAGCAACTAACTAGTTAACTGGCTAATGGTGAATAACTAGTTGCCAAATAACGGGCGTTCAATATAGATCCAAGGTCGCCCTGAGCCCCCAGAATGTAAGTCAAGGCAGCTGTCGTTCGTTGTAAGGGAGATGGAGTGTCTGCGAGCAGCGAGTTATTGATTAGTCAGCTAAGACACGTGATGAATGCTCGCCGCGGTCTAGTTTAACCAACGTTTTCGACTTCAACTTGTGCAGATAGGGGATACCGTGCATTTCTTCAGATGGAGTCACTCTCATCTGCTTATATACGAGTGGCGCCGCTCTGTTGATCTGTCTCTCACCTGGTCATACTATAGATCCACCATCCGCAAAGTCGCCGGCTCTACCTCGCGCTATTGTTCGCATCCTGAGGTCCAGCGCTGCAGCACATATATTGGCCCCATGATACGGGATGTGGAAGGGCTGCGTAGTTGAAGACACGGCCCGGCAGATCTTACAAAGGTTGTTCGTGGAATCTAGGAGGCTAGATAGGTATCGCCGCTTAAACATCATATATTGACCGTTTATCGACTTCCACGCTAGTTACTCCCAGTTTTAGAATGGGGTCGATCATGGTCCATAACCACCCGACCTATGGTGTATGGCTTTGAGCTGCGATTATGCACCACCAAATTTTTGGTTAACCACGTTATGACTGGCCCTTAGATGGTACGGTCATACTTTATTTAGATATATTGTTATACCAGCGCCTTTAACGATTCTAGATACATTACCAAAGCAATATGGATCAATATCTAGGAAGGCACACACAATCACTGGTGTCTCTGGCCTATATACTCTTTGCTTTTTCCCCTTGATTAAGAAAATCGTGACCGAAACCAGTCCTTTGAAGGCTTCAGTGCTCCTTCGTCCTCTGGCTTGCCTAAAGCTTTAGCGGTTGCACGTTTCAATTCCATGGATACCTTTATATCAGACGGATCGGGGCCAAAATAGCGCCCTCCCGTGATCTGGGTAAAACCAAACATGAGCTTAACATCCTCCAACTCTGGCACTCCGTGAGTGTCGTATGCCTCCCACGAAGGGAGAACAGGCTGGAACCTAGACTTCTTCCCAGTGACTGGGCTGGTTAGCCCTCGCCGCGTTTATGGGGAGAAGATTGTACCAGCAACTTATTTAGCAACTTACTTTCTTCAAAGTTAGCCGCCAGCTCATCAAAGGTGATCATATCGCTCATGGCCTGAACAACCTGGCCATTCCACCGAGTAGGGTCTAGAAAAACGCCATGGACAATGTCTCCGTAGTCATCTGTAATACTCAGGTACGGTACCCTATTATCTCCACCCCAGTGAGGAACCTTGTAGCTGAGATAGCCTTCTTCATCAGGGAAGAAAGGAAAGCCACCGAACGCAGGGGCGATCTCTTTCGCAAGGAAGTTTTCGAGATACCATGCTGCGTTAATAGGTGTGACAGTCTGGAACTTCCCGCTCTCCTTTGCATATTGCTCCGTCTTGTACTTCACTGCGAGACTTTATTAGCTGCCCAACCGACCAGGTAATTGACTAACATTGGGGGGGAGAGAGGATCGATCTCTTTTTTTTCTACTTACTCTCCATAGCCTTCATCCTGACGACGCCATCTGTCATTTCAACACATGGTGGGCCAGAACTGTAAACCAGATGTGGCACGCCCGCTTGAACTGCAGCATCAATGATCGATTTACCAAGGTCGAATTCGGTAGGTCCGTTAGGATTGCTCCATATCTCGTCGTCTGAGTTTAGATTGAGATACACTCCCCAGGCTCCCTCGAATGCACGAAGCATTTCCTCGTGATTAAACCCATTTCCCTGCACTACTTCAGCTCCTGCTGAGGCCAATGCCTTACTAGCATCTGAGGAAGGATTCCTAGTAACGGCGCGGACCTTGAAAGATGGATTCTGAAGCAGTGAACGAGCAGCAGAGCCGCCTTGGTTACCTGTGGCACCAATGATGGTAACAACGCGCGACATTTTTGGTCAAGTTGCCAGTGAATCTCTGCAAGGATTTTCGATAGGGATGTTCAACGAGGGGAATGGGTTCGCCCTGTCAATTTATTACCTGAGAAGCCAAGCGTAGGATTCGGGCCCCTCCCGCCGAGCGTTTCCTCGATCTCATCCAGCTAACCAATAAGCTGTCAACGGCTAACGAGCTTCCTCTTGACTCTTGAGAGAGCTGTTGTTAGAAAAACAGAAGACAGCCTCGTATTCTACGGCCGGCGTGCCAAAACCAGCGAACTTGCAACTAGCAAACCAGCATAGAAATATGCAATGTCAATCGTTTGACACCTCGTTTCGCAGGTTCCAACCCTTGTAACATTCACGTAATATTCCAATATGCCCACTTTCTGAGCGGTGGCTCTTAACTTTCGCGCGGCTGATCCGCTTTAGTCGTGAGCGCTTGCATAGGCGAAAGCGAGAGTGCCTAAACCAGGAGGGGCCATTTTCAAGACTGAGAAGAGGGTATTTCAATCACGAACTCACTAACAGTGCACAATTAGTCGGATACGTGGGGTGGATAACTGGAAGGGTGTGTAATCAAGCGCTGTTCGATCAGGGAGGTATCATATTTTCGGGTGTCACTGTCCTGGACGCTGGTGGTGAGTTGATACTAAGTAAACGATTCTCGACGGGCAAGTCAACAGCAAGAGTGTTGCTGTCCAATAAAAACGCGTCGGAAATTTAGTCTGTTGTCAAATTTAAATTATTGGATAATATTCCACCTATATTTCATGATTGGTTAAATAAATACAATTTCAGACGATATCATTTGCTTGAAATTCCTAAATCCATCCAATGAAATTCACCTCAAGAAAGTTTATTCCTCCATCAACTTTCCTCCTCTCATGCGGCTTAAAAAGAGGATAAACACAAGCAACACCCATCTGCGTCAACGAACCGACAGCACACGGAGAGAGGCAGCTAGCCAATTTACCTACTAGCAAAGGGTTAACGGAGTAAGTGATTCATTACCAATTTCCAGGTTGGGCACGCCTCGTTTTGATAGTGCGGTAGCTGGAAAACCGTGTCTTCGCTGGTTAACCACCCATCGTTTAGACTCGTTTCCGCACGGGGGAGTGAACCGATACTCAGCGGTTGAGGATTACAGCCCGTTACAGACAGACAACTACTGCCAAGACGATGCTACCTTCAGGATGATATTTACGCAGCCTAAATCTCGCTCCTCCAGATACCAGTCTAATCAGCATAACGCACCCAGCTCACCAAAACCTTTGACCAAACGGCGAAGCGAAATACCGAGCGAAAACCGAAGCAACGATGTGGAATACCGCTTCCGTCGATACGCCTGTCCTTAATAACTTCCTCGACAGCATTGCTGGCCTTTTACAGAGTCGTGATGGCGCAAAGCTTCAGGACTTCCTGCAGCTTGAACCTCCATTGTCTGCCATTTACAACCAGATGACGACCGAATTGCAGCAAAGGTACCCGGCTGGAGGTGATAAAGACGCAGAATTACTCTCAAAATGTGAAAGCCTGACGGCTGGAGGGCAGCTAGGAAGTTCCTGGCCCGCATTTCCTCCCTTCATGCGCTTGTACTTGACATTCTTGAGAGATGTCAACGTAGACAACCTTCTGGAAACATACAACCTGCTCAAAAGTTTGCTAAAGTGGGTTATATCCTGTTTTTATGCCAACTCTACTCTTCCTGATATTTTCTAATACTTGAAATGCAGCCAGAGCGTGATTGCTCTCGGTGATAGCCAGATGGGCATTGTTATTCTGCCAACCGTCTTTTACCTTAGCAAGGTACTTTCGAAACTTGCAATCGGACTTGACCGCCAGCCGGAGCTGATCGCACACCTCCTCCGGGATGAAGGAGGAGAGTCAGGACAGGGCGAGACTGGGGAGAAAGTGACACTAGTGGAAAAATCGACAAATATTGTTCGAGAAGCGTTTATCAAATGCCTGACCGACAGAAGCGGTACCTCCGGCATCCACGCAAAACCTGAAGGAAAGAGAGCAGGGATATACTTGATGGCGAACTTGTGTCTAAAGCTCCTATTCAAGGTACGTACCATGGCCAACTTAATCTGGGCTCATCAGCTGCTAACGTGAGAACTGTAATTAGTGCGGCAAACTGCGTAATGCGGAGCAAATGTTTGCAAGCATCAACTCACAGTCACCGCCCTTGGAATACTTTCCCGCTTCGCAAAGGGTAACCTATCTATACTATCTTGGGCGATATCTCTTATCGAATAATTTATTCTACCCCGCCATGATCGTCCTCGAGGCGGCATACAACCAATGTCACCGACAGGCGCTGAAGCAGAGAGGTCTAATCCTTACGTATCTTATACCGTGTAATATCATCCTTGGCCGGTTCCCATCCCGAACGCTCCTCCAGAGGCCGGAAGCCGAGGGACTAGGGGATAGGTTTATACCTCTCTGCCAGTATATTGCCAAGGGAGAGATACATGCTTTCAGAGATTATCTGTCTGTGAGCTCGCCGTCTGTCGAATGGTTCGCCAGAAAGGGCCTCTTGCTCCCTCTTCGGAATCGATGTGAGATCCTGGTATGGCGGTCACTTACACGGAAAGTGTTTATCCTCGCTGGTTTTCATGGTGATCAAAAGATGCAAACCCAGCGAGGACCGCCTCCTTTTCTCTATCTCCAAAAACTCGAAGCTGCTGTTCGCTGGCTCGACAGCCGTGCACGACCCAGTTCACATTTGCTACCAATGTCAACGCAAACCAGACAAGCCGGTGTGCAACTTACCTCTTTCCCATCAGATCCTGACTTTATCCCAGAAAATAACACCCCCTCCGAGATGGCGGATGACTCTACATTTGACGACTATATCCGTCCAGATTGGTATTTTGACCACACCGGTCAGCAAGTTAATGTTAACAATCCTGACGACCTTCCGGTTGACGGGATGATCGATGATATAGCAGGGGTCCCAGACCCATACTCGACACTTATTCTAGAAGAAGCGGAAGAACACCAACAGCCTGGTATCAACAGCAGCGAAGGAGCAGAAATTGCTTCCTCTCCATTAATGCAGGAACTCGAGAATGTCCTCGCCTCACTGCTTACCCAGGACCTGATGCGGGGCTATCTGACTCACAAGAACCCCCGGTATGCCATTCCCGGAGCTCGACTGAAGGGAGCCCTGCCCACCGGCTTTCCGAACGTATGGCAGACAATCTATGCACGGGAACGTGAAGATTGCCAGATCCCGGGATGGGTCAAACCTCAGGTCTCTGGCGGCAGTCGTAGGGCTCCAGGAGTAACTCCAGGGGGAGGCGGGCGAGTGGTAAACTTGAGTGGCGCCAGATCTATCAGCGAGATTACCGGGTCGAGCTGACATGCGGCGGAAATGTACAACATGCTCCCTTAACCACGCGAGTAACTCCAATATCACTGTATCCATCTGCCTAGCCATACAGAATAAAGCGTTTCTTCTGAAGGCGGTATTCTCCTTTTTTATACATGTGTATGTGAAACCTGACTGACTCTTACATCTGTTCTCTTCCACTTCTTACACCCCTCTCTTATATATATAGTATATTTAAATCCCCTAACCAGCCAACTCTCCCCCTAATCTGGACCTTTCAACATCTCAAGCAGCTTGACCAAGCTCCTATCTATCTATCCTTGAGACACGCTGTCTCTCCGCACGGCCTGTTACTCCTCACGTGCCCCTTTCGGAGCGCTCCTCGTCGCTCGCTACACCCAGCAGTGCTCCGTAGGAGCGGCGGTTCCACAGATCAGCATGAATATGCTGCATGAACATATGGCAGGGCATGCAAGGTACGCGGTATATAGCGATCGTGTTAATTCAATAGTATCCTTTTCACCGAAATTGCTTTGAATCTCAAAGGCATTTTTTGCGCATCTGTAGCACATATAAATAGCAGGCTAACTACGGAGCACTTGTACTAGTTAAGTTCACTAAGAAACTAGCAAGCCCGCCGATGGACTCGCCAGAAAGAAAAAGCAAGAAAGAAAGAAAGGAAAAAAGAAGGCCATCCTTGTTGTGTCTCACCCTCAGGGTGGTTGCCACCGCAGTCACCCACGGCCTATCAATGCCACCTTTCTGCGCCGCCGCTGCAACTATATGTATGTACGGAGTACGTATATATTAAAGCAACAGCTGGGCACTCGGGGCGGCCCACTCCTTTCGTCATGTCGTCCGTACCAAGGACAAAAATAAAGTACGGTGTAGGGAGTATAAATACGAATATCGAGCCCAGTGCAGGCGGCCCCCCTCCCCCTTGGATTCAGCCCGAGTGTTCTCCCTCTTTTTTTCCCCTCCCGCTTTATGTTGATCTTAGGGTAAATACGGTGATACAGTGATTATATCCAGTCATTCGTTTGTTTTGCAACTTGACAGTCACTCCTTAGTTTACCTAATTTACAATAACTACATAATAGTTAATCTATACGACCTCACTTTCGATCATTTTCGTCTGCTACGATGCGTTTGCCTTCTCTACCACTGCTCGTCTGGCTAGCGGCCGCAGCAGCTACATCGGCCGGCTCATGCAGCCGTGGATACATATCATGCAAACCAAAGGGTGCAGGGTCGGGAAATCCCCCTGAGATCGGTCCAGATATGGTGACCTTCTATGCAGAGATGCTCGGGTCTGTTAAGGGCCATGGACCTGGCCACGACGACCACGAGAAGAGATCGCTCAACGAGAACCATGGTGTCATTGCCCGAAGAGGTGGCGAGGGGGAGCTCTGCTGTGAGTCGCTTCTATATCCCATTGCATTCCATTTGCTATGTTTACATGTATCTGACGGAGAAGGGGAAAGGCAAGGGACCAGGCTCGGGGATAGAGTGTCTGTTGCTGGACGGAGATGGGTTACCATTCTGCTGGGTGAGTTTGTTCTACACACCCCTTCTATGCTGGATATCCCAAGGCAAATGCTGACTCCTTCAGGATCCATTCACTACCAACTTCTACTTCAGAGATGGATCCCATGGCAATGCAGTGTCGGGTGACTATAAGACCGGGGACGGTGGCCGGATCAACTTGATCCAAGGCAACTATACACAGCCTGATGGTACGCAAGGGAACATCTACAGCGGGAAGGACTCTGCTCCAAACACCAGCACCCTTCCAGTCCCTACGCCGTACACCAGTGCTGGAGTTGGCTCCCCGATTCCGGGAGATAAGCTGGGCAATGCAGCAACTCCTGACACAACTTCTCCGTCGACCTCAACCGCTAAATCTCCATCCGGAGCCAAACCGACCGCACCCGCAGATTCCAGCAGTCAAAGGATGGAGTTGGGATTCTCTCTGGTTACGGCGATGGCTGTGCTAGCCTGTGCTCTTTTGTTATGATTTCTTTCTTTCTAACCACGTTCATGACGGCGATCATAGTTTCAACAGACAATAGTTAATAGTTTAATTTCAGGCTTGAGGCAAGATAGAAGTCACTCAGAACTTTTCACAAACATCTATACGGAGTGGCCGAAGATGGCCTGATTCCAGACTATCCTAGCCATTCACATCAAGACACATAAAACTATATAAATAACAAATTATTGGATTGGGCTCAAAAAAGTCACCCGACCTGGAGCTGTTGACGAACATATTTCTTTTTCTAAATTCCACAGGTTGACTTGCGATACGGTCCGGGCCGCCTCTTAGCTGACCAGGTTAACGAGTTACGAGTTACCGAGATAACTAGTTAACGGCCGAGGGCCTCACGGTTATCGATTAGGTGATTTCTTCTTTCAGGTCTGGATGAAGCGTGTCCTCGGCTTTAGCATATATAATTATCCCACAGAGGTGAGATGAATAAGATCAAACAACTAGTAGTTATGGGTACCTAAGCCGAAAGATAGGTCATCTCCTAACCGAGCTTAATATCTTTCCAAGAAAACAGAGTCTGGAAATGATTCCATGGCCAGAGGATTGAAGTTTTCGTTTTTGGGGGCAGCTTTCGCATAGCTCGCTAAGTGCGGCATAAATTCGTCTGGCCATCGAGCTAGCTCTCCTGTTGCTGCATTAATGGGGCTCATAAACCTGAAAGAGCTGTCTACACCTTTAAATATAGTGCTGTCGAAACACGGATCGGCGTTTTCTTGAGGATCTAGGCTTGTGTACCTATATGGCTCGGAACCATAGCCTGTGAGGATAGCTGCTGGCCATAACCCTAGATTAAAATAAGGGTAAGCACAGAATCGTTTTGCGAGAATGGATGTGAAGAAAAGTACCTCGACCCAGTATGGTCGCTTGAAATAAATATTCTTATAGGGAACAACTTTGCCATCCTGGATCTATTTGAATCGTCCTGGGAGCTGATTTTCACGATACAAGTTCCATCAGATTGGATGTGTCCATTCAGACGCCGCCCCCGCAAGCTTGTGAGTTCGGGAATCTTATGGATAGTGTAGCAGCACCTGGAGACGATTCGATCGGAGCTGATGATTGTGTGGTAGTTAATAGCTGACAGCATTGTTCTGCTCTCAACATTATCACCGTTCCCGTTGTTATAGGATTGTTATGGCTTTGCTTGTCTGTTTCGCGCTGGATAGAGAGGGTGACACAAGGACGAAGAGGAACTACGCCACGTACAATAGAACACGTACGCTTTGTTGAGTCTCCCTTCCCGAGGTCGGCTTCCTATACGGAGAGTGAGTTATGAGAGAAGAGTAACAATTCATAATCAAAGAGGGCATACCAAATATTCTTTAAGGCCTTCAACAGTTTCTTCTTCCTCGTCCAAAGAAGTTCTCTGTCTGTCATGCTATGCTCGTCATAGGTGTTTGCTCAATTAAAATCAACCCAAACTACCCGCTCTGGGTCGCCCTTGACGATAAGTATATTCCTAGGCTTTAGGTCTCCGTGCTCTATAAGGGCTTTACGTATTTCCCGAATACCCTTAAGAAACTTATTTATTCGAGCTTGTATATAATTATTTAGATTAAGTATCTCAAGGTTCGGGATATATTCGAGGAAAATAGCACTTAGTAGGTATCTGTCTTTTATAAAGGCGCGTAGGTATAGCTGGCATATCTATAGATTAAACTTATCTATAGTACCAAAGAATTAAGGAACAATCCCTTGTTTATATATTCCTCGCTCCTTCAAATAACGGTAGGTAGTCGACTCGAGGATGTGGATGTCTAGCTCGCGATCCGGCTTATAATACCGTCGTGGGCCTCGTCCGTGATGCTATAACTAGTTAGTTAACTAACTAGTTAGCGTACTCTTTATCAATGGCTGGGCCTTGAGGTCGGAGAGGGCCATCACCCTTAGCCTTGTACTCCTTGAGGCCTAAGAGCAATAACTAATTATAATACGTTTAGAGCCTTACTTATAACCTATTTTTCCTCATTTTCTACATCACTTTTTACCTCGCTCTCGGCTTATGCCTCACCGAGTTACTGAGGACTATGCAGGGGGAGTTGATCCCTGTAGATGGTCAGACTTGAGTGAAGTGGGCGTGTAGTCATCTCGTTATTATTCCCTAGAGCAAGTTAGTAGAAAATATAACTACTACTATAAAAGACGATCCAAATTCCTTTCCGGTAATTAGGTAGGTGAAATTAAGCTACAGGAGCATAGGATCAGGCTTTTAGTTTAGTAAGGTAGTGAGAATACAATATAATATATCAGGCAATTTCTACTATGTATATGAGCTGGAGTATACATACATGTGCCTTGGTAAAGCTTTCACCAGACCCACCATGCTCTGCTCCGGACTCTATCATTGTCCTTCATGTAGTTATCATAAGTAGTTTCACCAATTCATAGGAAGTTCAGCAACCAACAATCATACCCAGATCTCAGCCATCCAGTCCTTCAAGTCTGCATATGCTGCACATTTACCTGTCCTCATACTGTTAACGGCTGCCGAGTTCTGAGACGCTCAAGTCCTTTGCCGAAGTCATTTATTCTGCAATACGGACATTGACGGCGCCGGTGATGCTCTTGATGTCATTGAATAAGTCGGGTAGAAGTGTGATATACGAGGCACTCAAATGTGCGTTTCCCGCGAAGATCAGTCCAATACAGCTCACGGCTTCATCGAAGACTAAGGCGCCAGAGTCTCTAGGGTCCGAAAATAACGTCCCTGAAGTGCCAGTGACGACGTACTCACGAGTAACCTTAACCAATATCCCACCCTGACCATCAGGCGTGGGGATATGCGCACTCTTTAATCAAGAGAAAAGCCCCCACGTCTTCCTTGTGGATCGACCCAGCTTGATGAGTTCAGTGCCTTCGTGAGGGATTCCAGGAAATGGCTGTAATGGTATCGTATTGGGGTAAGGACTGATCTCTCCGTATGTTACTACCTGATAAGAAGTTAGTATTAGAAAGACATTATATGAAGAATACGGGCTAAACATACCATATTTGTCAAGTGCCTGGCCTTTGGCACTGTAAGGAGTGCCCAGTCCATTTGCCGCTTCTCATTGCTGCCGGAGGCGATTGTCCTATAACCAGAAGCAGCATGTACGTGGCCCGCATACGACTGACTGAGTAAGGCTTGATCCGTTTTCGAGAAACTTTCAAAGCAAGGGTTTATTGGCAACGCGGAGGAGAGTAGGTCGTTGCATGGCATTTCAGATTTGTGAAAGTCTTTGACCTTCAATACTGAGCTACTCAAAGTAGCGATTTGCTCTGCGGCTTTATCATACCGCCCACGGGACCTTGGACTGAGATCTCCACCTTGTTCAATAATCTCCTTGATGACGGTAAATCGTATATTGGGGCGTCTATTCAGGATAACTAACAATTCATTGATTTCTACGGTTGAGTCCTTCAAACTTGGTTACTCTACTCGGAGTTTCTTGCAAATTGGGTCATCGACTAAAATACCCTTCGTGAAGGAATTTTAAATAGCTAAGTCGGAAAGAAAACATTAGTAAAATATTCTAAACGACACTAGTTAAAACCAATGGCTTCGTACCGGCTTAATCATTGTATCAGGAATGACACAATGGAAACACGTCAATCTAACTTTAATCCAGTCGGATCCTTCTTTTTCTTGAATTTCCAGCCAGCCACCAAATGTTGAGGATGAATACATTGACTGATATATACCGAGGCTCAAGCCTACTTGGAGATGGCTCTGCTATGCAGTTTCTGGTAGACGTTGATCTATACTATCCGTACCACCTCGATAGAAACGGCCTTGTGTAATTATAACCCCGGTATGATACAAGTCATACTTGTTAAGTATTGAAAGAATCGTTTCTCGTGTCTCTTTCCAGGAATAGTCGGCCGATACGCGATCAATAGTAAGAGTGATATTTGTCGGGTTAGTAGCTCCATCGATACTTTCCCCGAACCGTAAGCAGTCAATTGTAAGGACATGCGTTAAGTCAACCTCATGTAGTATCTGATTCAAGACATCGTCCCACAGAGGATAAATCGGGTCAGATGATGGGATCGGTGAGGAGTACTTTGTTGAGTTCACTCGACCATCACATATCTCTACATTGAATATAGAGAGGCCTTTGGCTTCTAGTAGTCCTCTTAGCTCCTTGCTAGCGGAAACCCATTGATCATCAGGAGATCGTCTTTTAGCATCCACAAATAGAGTAGGGACCGGTTCATCCTCAGGAAAGTGTATGCACCGCCGATAACAAAGAGCAACGCCGCCGGTTTGGACGTCAAAGCTCTCAAGTATTGATTCGATACTCATGCTCAGCTCTGACCGAGCATCCATCATCGACTGGTATTGGTTGGGATAAGGTATCGGGAGCGTGCTACTTGGCGAGGGTGCGAGGTATGGCCCACCTACCTTCAAATCCTCGTTTGTCCACCCGTCTGGTGGCGGCTCCTCGCAGTCATCACTGGATCCTCTTGAGGAGCGAAATCTTCCGTCTTGCGAGGGGCAAATCCATGAAGGGGGATTTCCAATGCGTCTCACGAGCGAAGCGAAGCTCACGATGGTAGAAGAGGCCATTTTTTATGAAAAATAAGGGTGTATAAAACCTGCATACTTTTCCTTTCCCACTGAGCGCAGATGATGACAAGGTGATCTGCGACTAAATAACTAGCATAAAATAAATCACCAGGCAGCTAACTACGTCAAGATCGGCAGGGGAAGCGTTGGTTGTAGCCTATGAGTGGTGCGAATGGCGTGTGTCGGGAAAGGAAAAGAAAATATGTGGTGGAGATTAACGATGTTCACAAAGTATATCAGGGTTGACGCATTAAGCTAGTCACCTGATCTCGCTTAGCTCGCTTAGCTCTTGCCTCGCACACTCGATTTGCTTTTGCTAGGTAACCACCTAGGATCCGGAGTGAGTCTATCCTTGCTAACACGGCGGTGTCGTGACCGATTCCGCCGTGACGATATTAGCGGCGTCAGTAGGCACTGCAACAATTAGCTTCTCAACGCTCTATAGTTACCCCGTCATAGCGTCCCCTGGCAAGACCCACCTCGCGGCACACCCGTCCTTGACCCAGCCAGTACAGACGCCAAACCCAATGCGACCAAGGCTCCCATTGACAAGCTTAGCCTTGACCCAATTTGATATCATTTGGGGTTTCCAAAGAGGGCTGGATGGTGTGCATTGTCGATGGTGTTTCGTTGAATAGCATCTAGTGCTTGGAGCTGCTCTGGGGTTCGTTGTTGTATGAGAGACTTGCGGACTTCGGATGCAGTAAAACTTAAAGGCTCGTCAAGAATCTGGCCAACGGTAAGAAACGTCAGAGTTGCGAAGACAGCATTAGTTAATATAGCAGATGGTATGTGGCCAAGCTCCGCTAGGATGGACCCACTCCACCGAGCGGCCCGAACCTTCCCGCGAGCGGCTCTCGGAACCCGGCTTTCCCTTGCCCCACCCATTTATTACTTCAGCAGTGCACGTGATGATTAGTTACCCTAATTAGTTAGTCCAATTTCCGCGAACCGCCGGGATGCGGCTCTTTCCCTTTGTCCCCTTTCTCCCCCTTAATCCTTCGCCCGGATGCACACTTATTTTTGCCCGGCTTCGCCATTTATCTCATCTGGATAGCTCATCTCCAGCCTCCAATAATTCCTGGGGAAGCCAACCCTTTTCTCAGGTTGACTAAACCTTGACATAACGAAGCTGTGAGATAAGCTTAACTAACTAGTTAACTAGTTAGTTAGTTAGCGCAATAGTTACTTTAAACATGAGCGCCCCAAAGCTTGAAACCTATACACTATGTGGCATTGCTCTGCAACCGATCTGGGCGAGTATTTCCAACGCATTTGGTCGAAAACCGCCGTTATACGTGTGCATGACACTGTTTTTCGTCGGTTCCGTCGTTTTTGCAGTTGCCAAAAATATGAACACTATTATTATTGGCCGCGTGCTGCAAGGGTTTGGTGGAGGAGGAATTGATGTTCTGGTAGAGGTGGTTATTGCCGATATGACGACGCTGCAAGAACGCTCCAAGTATATTGGCTTGATGGGCATTGTGCTGGCTATCGGTAATATAATGGGACCATCTGTTGGCGCACTTTTCGCTACCTATGCTAGCTGGAGATGGATTGGATGGGTAAACCTGCCGTTACTAGGGATTGGCATGCCCCTGATATACTTCTTCCTTAGATTACGGCCAGTCCCACTGGATAAATCACTCGCTAAAAACCTGGTCCGCCTGGACTGGTTCGGTATGATGCTCGTTATCGTTGGTATTACTATACTAGTTTTACCCATCAGCTGGGCCGGTTCCCTATTCCCGTGGTCATCCTGGCAAACTCTTGTCCCAATGCTCCTGGGGTTTTAGTGCTTGCTCTATTTGGCCTCTACGAAGCAAAACCCGCAGCCCCCATCGTGCCTCATCGCCTCTTCCACTCGAAGACTGCAAATATGACATTAGCTGGAGGTTTTATCCATGGCGCAACTCTGGTCTCGCTGTTACAATATTTGCCCTTGATTTACCAAGCCGTACAGCTAGAAACTCCGATATTATCCGCCGTCTCTCTATTGCCTACAGTCGTTACAAGTGTATTGCTTGCAGCCATCTGAATGATGATGGTTCCCTTTTTCGGGGGATACGCGTGGCTTCTACGGCTTTCATGGATTATCCTTACACTGGGAACCGGCTTGCTAGCCCTTCTCCGTGTAGAATCAACATCATCAATGCGCCTTGGAGTTCCTATCCTCTGGGGAGCGGGTGTTGCTCTTCTCCGTCTTAATCTTTTACCCATGCAAGCGAGCGTCAAAAGGTTGATGACACGGCCTAGCAATCGGGTTATTTCTCACTATTCGTATGTTTGGAGGGCTGATTGGGTTAACCATGGCTTCAACGATCTTTAACACTGTCTTCTCCACGACCATATCATCCTCTGCGGCACAACTTACAGGTCCTCTGCTGCCCCTCCGCGATGCCTCGAATGCTGTCGCCTTTATTGAAAAGCTAAGATCTCTAGACGTTTCCCCTGAAACGCTTCTTCCCGTTTTGAATGTCTATCTAAAATGCTTCCAGATGATATTCTATACGATGACAGGGCTCAGTGGATTGGGTTTTGTCACTTCAATATTTATCGACGAGATTGCCCTGAGTGGGGAAAATCTTGGAAATCAGCGATTTGAGGAATAATATGGATATATACACAGGAAACTCTTCTTCACTTTTGCTTTATGTAAAATTTATTTATCTGCAACTGTTAAAGCAGGTGGTATGTCATGGGCTAGATCTATATGATATATAAATGAATTTAGGAGATACCCTTTATTCCAACGTGGCTTGTTTAGAAATAGATGCTGGGATAGATTAGGCACCACAACAACTGCTTAATTTGGTCTAAGAACTTACCTTTTTCAATACATCAATGGAATCCTTGGATATGGTAGCGGAGAGAAAATTGAAGGCTTTACCGTCTAACGGGGCCAGCAGTCAGGATCATTTATCCCAAGTACTCCACCTTCCTTGGACTCTTTGTTCATTAGCTCCATTATCATAAGCCCCAAAGTCTGCATTTCGGGATGCTGCGAAGTTAAGGACCGTGAAATACAAGACTCTAAGCTTGCCCCAGGTCCAAAACGATTACCTCCATAGACGTTCAATAGCCTTGTCAAATGCTTGGGTGACTGAGTCATATAGTCTCTCCGGGTCCGCTGGAGTCCCAACCACCAACCCGTTACGATACGGGAACAGGAGTCCTCTCAGCTCTCTACAGAGACTTTTACCTTGGTCGAGCTCTGGTGGGAATTCCTGCAAAAGATCCTCAAACCTATTCGGGTCCATATGATCGGTTTTCACATCGGCGATATCCTTATAGCTCCCTGTGTACCATATCTTTAGTCGGCTTTTATGAGGCTTTTCTTTCGAACGGGTATAACGCTCCCACCCATTACGAGCACACTGCTATATAAGCATATAGAAGAACGACTCTAGATCATGCCGATAAGTATGGATAATGTTAAGTAGCACTTCAATCGCCATAAATTCCATCGTGCCGGTCCGATGTCGTGCTCCTATCGGCTCACTACCGAGCTCCTTCGCAAGATCAAGGTCAATCAGCATGCCTGAGTAGCCATTGGCGACTTTGGGATCAGTGATGACGATGTTATTCTCTGATATATCTCTGTGTAAGATTTCCCCCTTAATGTATAGAGAACGATGCGCCCTGATCGTATCACGGAGTGCTAAGAATAACTCCTCGGGCGAGTCAAACTTATGAATAGCCCTGCCGGCCGGGTATATCACCAAATAACGCAGGACTCGATTTTCGAATAGCTCTTCTCCCTCAGTAGCGTAAAGGCTGGCTTTCTGAGTCTCCTCTATAGAGATTGCTACTTTATTTTCTTCTGCTGCGCTATCTAGCCTAAGGTTGCTTGACCGTAAACGCTTGAGAGATTTAGCCGCAGATTGAGTAGATTGCTTTCTCTTTCTCGAGCCCGCTGATAAGCCTTTGGCGATGCTTAAGCCCTGCAGCTCCGTGAATAACTGGGTAGAGGAGGACGATATGCTTGGTGCGATGCTGCGAAATTGATAAACATTCTTAAAATGAAGGCCTTTGCGCAGTTCTGCAATGCTTGTGATGGATCTGTATCCGATCACTCTGGCCACACCCTCTACATTATGCCGATGAGTTTTTTGGAGAAGATACACCTCGGGCTGCCGTCTGACAGAAGTCCAAGAGAATTTGACAACACTTTGCGACCTGGAAGGACCATGTGGTGTGGTTAGATAGCAGCACGTCCCGCAGCAAACCACTGCCAACCGAACTGATATGGGCATGGGTTCCAGTCGCAGCGGCTTCTTCTCGCCAGTGTCAACATCTTCAACGTGGACGGCCCGCGCCCCATCGTCGTGTAGCACGGTGAATATATCCAGACCCAGCTCCTCGTCGCTCATCAGCGTGTATCCGATGATCGCACGGAAGAACCGGTCGGGCTCGTTACGGATATCAAAGGAGCCAGAGCTGTATGGCCCCGATCGACCAGTCACCGACATCTCCATCTCCGTCCCGCAGAGAGTGAAGGAGTAAACGAATGGACGGGTCGGCTAGGCGGCGAAGACGTCTCGTACATATCACTCTATCTGAATAATCGTGTCCTTCTTATTGTAATTTGACCGTTTAAGTCCACCGACAACGCGTATACCTTTCCAGCTATGCGTCGGCGCAGGTTTATCACCGCCTCGCGCCTTCATCAGCACGTCCACCTGTCGCTCAGCGCCAGAGACTTTGAGACTCTTTTTGCCTTCGGTAGAGGAATATATCCCCCGAGTTTCGGCCAAAGACGTGTTCTGTAATTGGAACTACTAGTCCAGAACGTCATTTTGAATTGGCGGGTCTGGGAAATCCGACAGTCCAGTATCGTCTCGCTCCTGTATCTTCTTGTAGGTATCTATAAACCTCTCTTCCCAACTTATATTCCGAAAATACTTCGCATAAAATCCCTCAACGTCTTTGTGTGTGCAGGTTCTGATTTCGTCAAAGAGCCTCTCTTCTACCAGTTTGCGAGTTTGCTCGTTGCTGCGCTGGGAGGACGACGTCGATCTCCAGGGCGTGCTATCAGAAGTAGGAGGAACTGTCGCAGGAGGGGTAAGTTGGGAGACAGCCTCGATGAGTTGATAAACCGCTTTCCAGATATCGACGTCGGGGGCCTTTGCAAGCACTAGGTGTATCAGCGCTCGATAGGGACTGTAGTTAAAATTTGCATTCTCTTTTTGAAGACTTGAAAACAAATCGGATAGATCTATATTGATTTTTTCATCATTAATCCATGAGCGAAGATGGCATGCCGCCTCAGCTCCCTGTAACGTATGGACAAGTTTTGAAATCGCGTTTCGATAGAGACGGTCGAGACTATTAGAGCGCCGTGAGTTGTAGACTTTTTCTGCATCTTGAAGTAGCTCCCCTAGCTTGTCGAGTGAGCCACTCAAAGGATATCGCTCCATAACGTCGAGGTCGTCTGGTGAAAGGTCCACCATTTTCGTAGAGGTGCGGGAACAAAGCAACTATCTCACCGAGAGACCACGTCCTAGCCAAATTCACTCCCCTAGAGGGGTGGTGAAACTGGGGTATCTGACGGACAGCCCGCAGCTTCCTGTAAATATGGAACTTCACGTCTCCAAGTTCATTTTCGTAGATTGATAAAATGCAAGCTGTTTGAAGTTGATATTGAGTTTATTGAAGTGGAAGGACGTTGCGTTGCTGAACTGCTGAGTCAGCTGATGTGCAACCCTCCCTGGCCAATTTGACAGACCCTTAAGATGCCATTGAGATGGGGGTATTTGGGGTATCACAGCGTTTAGTAGTGTAAGGCATGCCCAAAGCAGCGGGTAGAAGCACCCCCGATGTCCGCCGGAGTTCGAACGGTAGGTTGAAAATAGCTTATCGGGAAACTCCATTTCTTCTTGGGATGGATAACTAGCACAGCAAGTTCGGGACTGTTCGGCAGAAAGTCTCAAGACAAGAGGCCAGATAGACCAAGACGCCATTTAACGGAGTCTAGCAAGGCCAAGATCGACAGGCAGTCCATGTCTGGAGCATCAAAATACGGCATTCAAGTCGCAGCAGACCATTGCTGCAGACGTCAACCGCGGCGGTTGGATTTTTATATCGACGCGGAAAAGTCAAAACCAGTTTAGCTTGACTGCTGACTAAGCAGCCGCATCAGCTTCTTTCTTTTCGATGAAGCAAAGACGAGAGCGACAACGACAACGACAACGACAACGACAGGAACGACAGCGGAGAACAGACTGTCATACAACACCTGAGCTGACTAGCTACAGAGTACGCTCTTCCAGCTGAGAGAAGAGCCCTGCCACTGTTTCACATCCACGGGCTCGCATGTCGCCCTGAGCTGGCCTGGGCCAAAAGTCACATACTGCACCCATGTAAGCCAATTCTCTCCCTGGACACTGACGAGGAAGACCACCAGCTCACGGTCTTCACACAGCAGACCTGCGACAATGTGGCCTCAAAGCAAGTCGCATCTCTTGCTCTCGCTGTTTGCCTCGAGCCTTTCTTCGGCCTTCTATCTACCTGGCGTCGCTCCCACCTCCTACGACGTCGGGCAGAAAGTTCCACTTCATGTCAACCATCTCACGCCAACGGTGGCCCAGGATGCCCAGGTTCACTCCGTCTTCTCTTACGACTACTACCACCCGTCATTCCACTTTTGCAAGCCCAAGGATGGGCCTAAGGATGTCCGGGAGTCCCTAGGCAGCATCATCTTTGGCGATCGCATCCTCACCTCGCCCTTTGAGCTACACATGGCCAAGAACGAGTCCTGCAAGCTGCTCTGTCCGGAGGTCAAGTTTGACGGGCTCAGCAGCCAATTCGTGAACCACAGAATATGGCAGGGCTACAACATCAACTGGCTCATCGATGGCCTCCCCGCCGCCCAGATAAACACCGATGACCAAACAAACGAGCAGTTCTACAGCCCAGGTTTCCTCCTCGGCGATATTAACAGCGACGGACAATCGTTCCTTCACAACCACTATGATATTGACATCGAGTACCATCGCGTTGCCGGACTCGGGACCAAGGAGAAGTACCGCGTCGTTGGGGTTCTCGTCCACCCGTCGTCCAGGAAGACAAAGGTGTCTGGAGACAAGGCCGATTGCTCTGGCAAGGACATTGTGCTTCTGGATGGTACGGCGGACACCTCTGTAGCGTGGACGTATAGTGTCACTTGGCGTGAGTCTTCCACCGCTTGGGCGACTAGGTGGGATAAATATCTACATGTCTACGATCCCAGTGTTCACTGGTACTGGCTTATCTACTCCGCCGTCTTCGTCATCTTGCTCGTTACCCTGGTGAGCAGCATCCTGCTCCGGGCCTTGCGGAAGGACATTGCGCGGTACAATCGCCTGAGTATGATCAACATGGATGACTTCAATGACAATGGTGACTCTGTGGAAGATGGCATACAGGAAGATTCAGGCTGGAAGCTAGTCCATGGTGATGTGTTCCGCACTCCAAATCACCCGCTTTTGCTCAGCTTGCTGGTAGGAAATGGTGCTCAGCTCTTCGTCATGACCGGCATCACCGTTGGTAAGTTTTCGAGACTTCTGTCGACACTCTTCTCTTGTCTAACTTATCGCTAGTATTTGCACTCTTTGGTCTCCTCTCACCCTCCAACAGAGGGTTCTTGGGAACTGTTATTTTAATATTATATACTCTTCTTGGCTTCGTCGGTGGCTATGTCGCCGCAAGAACGTACAAGTCATTTGGTGGTGAATCTTGGAAGCGATTGATCATCCTCACCCCAGTACTCGTCCCGGCCATCGCGTTCTCTACCTTCTTCTTGCTTAATCTTTTTGTTTGGGCTAAAGGATCCAGTGGTGCTGTTCCGTTTACCACTATGCTTCTCACCGTCATCATCTGGTTTGTTATCAGCGTGCCACTTAGTGTTGCAGGCAGCTGGATCGGACTTAAGCTACCTGTAAGCCTACCCACATTCCAACCCAGTGTGTTTCAAATATTAACGTTCCCATAGGGCTTTGAAGGACCTACCAGGACCAACCAGATCCCTCGTCAGATTCCTCCAGCAGTCTGGTCTCTCCGTCCTCTCCCATCAACGCTGATAACCGGTATGCTCCCATTCGCCACCATTTTCGTGGAGCTATACTTTATCATGACTTCCCTTTGGACCAACAAAATCTATTACATGTTTGGGTTCCTGTTCCTGTGTTACGGACTTATGATTATGACTTCTGCAACCACCACCATACTCCTTGTCTACTTCTTGCTCTGCGCAGAAGACTATCGATGGCACTGGAGGGCATTCATTGGTGCTGGTATGACCGGCGGATATGTCTTCCTTAATGCACTTATCTTCTGGGCAACCCGCGTCAGTTTTGGCGGTGTGACTGGTGCTGTTCTATATCTAGGCTACTCTGCACTCTTGGCTTTCCTAGTCTTTGTATTAACAGGTAAGTTCCACCCTATATCCAGATGTCTTACAACCACAGGCTGTTTGGCTAATAACATCCCCCCCCAAACCGAATTTTAGGCACCATTGGTTTGTTTGCCAGCTGGGCCTTTGTCCATAGGATCTATGGCTCCATCAAGGTCGACTAAATCATTCATTGTTACGTCCCTTTTTTACCGTCAATGTTGTGATTTTGTCCCGTTCTTATACTTCTCGAGGGTCATTCCAAGCCCCCTCCCTTTTTTTCCATCCTAGACTGGATTTTAAAGTCTCTGTATTACTATCCCACCGTTTGCCCTCTTAATGACTAAAACTGGCAGGTTGGCTTTAGATCTACGATTGCTATTTTGATGAAAAATTAAAAATCTTTTATACAATTTTTTCCCCTATCCTTGCATCTCCCTTCGTGATATCTCAGGAATTGGCCAAACGACGTAGTTACACAGGCGAGAGATACGATGGCACAAGGCAGCAAACGGTAAAACGGAAAGGATAGCTATAGGATATAAGGAAGTACCAAGCAAACACAAGCCTGGATCGTCGAACGGCATCAGCGAGATGTGGACCCGTCTAGTAGCATAACAGTAGTAACATGGGTGGGGAAACAAAAACAATGACAGCAGAGGGTAGTTGACTGTGACGATGAGGCAGGAGGAAAGGGGGGAAAAAATAGTTAAGGTTAATAAAAAAAAAAAAATAAGAGAGAGAAAAGAACACGCCGCCAGGGAATGGATAACAACGCCTATACTAAGCCATCGTACAAGGATAGAGCACTGACTATAGTCTCGTCTCGCTTGCTACCTTCCTTGAACTCGCTGATATCCAAGCTTCCATTCTCATCCTTGTCCATCATCCGAAATATTTTCTGTACCCGTTTTTCAGGAGTGTCTTCGTCCTCAGGGAGCTTGACCATGGACCCAACCTGGAAAGGTCAGTAAACATACGGAGTACTTCAGTCAGACTGTCTCGGTAAGTGGTTAGCCTACCATTTTATAAATAGCCTCGACGATAGCGAGCATCTCTTCGTAGCTGATCTTGCCATCTCCATCAATATCGTATAACTGGAATGCCCAGTCGAGCTTATCCTCCATCTTTCCCCTTGACGTGACGGAAAGGGCACAGATGAACTCTTTGAAGTCGATCATACCGCTTCCATCTGCGTCAAACACACGGAAGACATAATTGGCAAATGACGACGGGTCACCAAAGGGGAAAAACTGCCGGTATATCTTCTGGAATTCTTCTTTTGTAAGGGTGCCGGACGGGCAGTCTTTGAGGAAGCCTATCAAATTGTTGGTTCAGCAAAAAGGGTCTCGACAAGGGTAAAGCTTGATTCGTATGCTTCGTCAGACGGACCTTTATACCACTGCTGCAGTTCCTTCTTGTCGAAATGTGTTGATCGTTGAAGCTCTTCGAGCTGGCTCGGCGATAGTTTGGACTGCCTGCGGAGGATAAAACGCGACCCGTCAGCCGGCTAACTTTCACGAATACACGAGGAAGAGAGAGTATTGGTGACTTTAGATCGACGACTTGGTTATCATAGCATGACTCTTCGGGTTTTGGATGTGTTGTATATGTGTCTTCTGGCCAGGACCTGCAGGAGAGAGAGCCTTGCTGTTTACGATAGGCCTCCCCCCGCAAAGCCTTGGACGCGGGGAGGCGATCGATCGCGAGGTTGCAGGGAGAGGTCCAAGAGGTTACTCACGATTTACCCATGCTGTCGTAGCTCCTTGCGCAGGCCTAGGTAGCTGCTATATCCTTTGTATTACGGCGAAAATAGTCGTGTGCTTGACGCTGGCTGGAGGATAGGGTTATTGATTTAGGTAGGCTGGTGAGAGCAGTTACAGCGGCTGGCGGGGCTCCAGTGAACTAACCAGTGGTCGAGCGAAGCCAGAGCGATGCGAGGAGGGCGAAGCAAGGCAGAAGCGTAGATAAGGAGCAGGACCGTAAAACAGCGCGTAGGTAGCTGTCCCCGACAAACAAACAGTCGTATAAGGCAGAGGCTGGGAGCGTTTGATGTTGGTAGTTATCCCGTAGGAGATTGAAGGACCTTGAGACGGAGTTGAAGGGCGGGAGGCGGCTCGGCGGCGCAGGACGTTAACAAAACTTCCGTACGGCCAGTCTGTAACGCGCAGGCGGCGGCAGCAGCGTATGCACTGCAAAGGCGACTATTAGTTAGCTGGCTAGTTGGATGCGATCTCTCTTCACGCCTTTGTCCTACACTCAATTCACCTTGTTCTCCCGCTGTCTTTGTCTTTTTCTCTGCTTCTTCTCTGCTTCTTCTCTTGCGCCGTCCTATAACTAACTACTCATTACGTAAGCATTTAACTATCTCGCGACTTCAAAGCTGGAGAAGAAACGAAACGCAGCCAGAAGAGCGGCACAACACGATGAGAGGCCGCGAGATACCATGAATGCAGAGATACTGGCGCCTCTGACCTCCCTGGAGGCCCGGCTTAATGCCCTGCTCGCCTCCATCACGTCGACTCCTACGGCTTCTGGAGCTCCGGCAGCAACAGTCTCTCTCCTCGAAGCGGACGACGCGCTCACCAGCGCGCTGCAGACTCTGAGGACACACCAGGAAAACTACTCAAGGATCCTTCGGCTGCGTGCTGAGGCTCTCAGCCTGGAGGAGCGGGTGCGGGAGACCGTTCGACAGGTAGGGGAGCTCGGAGACGAGATCTCTGCGGCTGCGGGAGAAGATGACGACTCGGACGAAGACAGCGACGATGAGGCCGGAAGTGATATTGACATGAGTGGGAAGGACAACGATGTGACACGGAAGAATGAAGTGGACTACAGATTGCTACTCGGATTTGCCAGACGGATAAGCAAGTACGACAACGAAGCTGCTGCTGATGCCTCCAGCGCAAGGGTGCTGTCGAAGGAGCCACCGGGCGGTGACACGGCAGCAGAGACGAATGGCGAGGTAGCAAAGGAAGACGGAGTAGCTGCTGCAGGCCATGGACAGACAACGGGCGTTGGTATCGCTGCCTTGCCTCAGAACACCGTCTCCTGGCTGGATGAGACCGCCAACTGGACTCGGCTCATGTCTGCACTCCCGTACCCTAGCGAAGACCGCATCCGTATGGGTCTTATGGCCCATCTCCATGCTACTGCAGCCGCAGAAGGGAAGGATGTTGAAAAGGAGGTTGAGCATATCCTAAAGGCTGCAACACAGAAAGACATATCAAAAGAGGACACTCAACCAGCAGGACAAGGATATCAACTGCAACCTAATTCAGATTCAGGCGCTGCAGGCCCAGGCACCGCAGCGATAAATCACCAAGCCGAGAACAAGCCGAAGCTCGATCTCGACCTCTATGACCCGGACGACGACGACATGTGATTCTTCACTTACCTACTAAGTTCAGCAGTGCCAAATATAAACCTCCATGGGGAACAGTCTGTTTTTGTTTACCTTCCTTGTTTACTTGCATTTCTAGGAGCAGGTGCATCCTGATACCCATCGTTCGGCCCTTCCCTTTCTAAGGTCATGCTCTTTCCACTGGTTAAATGGCATCTCCCATGCAGAAGGCGCAACAAGCCCTGTTGATGTTTATTCTGACGTCGTGGTTCTTTCCCCTTCGCCTGTCATTTTTTATCCTTTTTCTTTTTTTTTTTTTTTCCATCCCTTCTCACTCCAGTCCCTTCTTGTCTCTTGTCTCTTCTGCTCGAGACATTCATGAATCCGACGCCGTGCGCCATCGGTTTCTCCATTCCCAGGACCAGCCGGTGTTTAATAATATCCATGTTCTATTCTTTCTTTATTCTAGGATTATAGTTGCATTGGTTATCATCATGTCTGGCCAAAGGGTCACCACGGTTAGGATCGACACCAGCAGAAATCGCCGTTCAGATAGCCCAACCGAAGAAGATACCGTTAGCTTTCCCGCCGCCCATGAAAAGGCACCCCCTGTTGAGGCCGTTTCCTCTGCCAGCACTGCCGCCACCAGTACTTTGCCGGTTGATAGTCCCAGCCAAGGTGGTGAAAGCTTCCTGGCCCTTAAATCTGCTCGAATTGAGATACAAGAGTCAGAAAATTATCATCAGCTCCCGTTTTCATACCCCTGTTGGAAGAAATGGACAATACTTGTTATCATCTTTTTCGTGCAGGTCTCCATGAACTTCAACACGAGCATCTACGCCAACGCTATTGTGCCTATGGCCAGCCACTTTTCAATTTCCGAAGCCACCGCCAGACTCGGCCAGATGTCTTTCCTGATTGCATATGCATTCGGCAGTGAGCTTTGGGCACCATGGAGTGAAGAACTCGGTCGATGGCCGGTCATGCAGCTTAGCTTGCTTCTGGTCAATATTTGGCAGGTTTTGTGCGCTCTCGCCCCCAAGTTCTCTTACATCATTGCCGGTCGTACCCTCGGAGGCTTATCTTCGGCTGGAGGCTCTGTCACTATGGGAATGATAGCAGACATGTGGGAACCAGATCAGCAGCAGTATGCAGTCGCTTTTATCGTTTTGTCTTCTGTTGCTGGCTCCGTCGTTGGTCCTATTGCCGGAGGATTCATGGAAGTTCGTCTCCACTGGCGGTGGAATTTTTGGATTCAGCTGATTCTCGGAGCCGTCGTCCAACTTGCTCACTTTCTCCTTGTGCCAGAGACCCGTTCGACTATCGTTCTGAATAATCTGGCGAAAAAGCAACGGAAGTCAGGTGTTGCGAATGTTTATGGACCGCTGGAGCTTCGTGGATCCAGCCTCACATTTAAGGAGGTTATTACGATCTGGGTTCGCCCGTTCAGCATGTTTATCCGCGAACCGATTGTCCTGTTTCTTTCTCTCCTCAGCGGGTTTAGTGACGCCCTAATTTTCACTTTTCTCGAATCATTTCGCCCTGTGTATAGTCGCTGGGGTTTCGATACCATTCAGACTGGACTTGCCTTTATCCCGTATGTTCTATTCCTATGATACGTTCAAATATGCTTCTAACCCCATCCAATACAGAATCATGGTCGGCTACTTCCTTGCCTACTTTTCGTTTTTCCCAGTGATAATGAAAGACAAAAGAGCCGTATCTAGGAATCCTGACGGCCTTGACCCAGAGTCACGGCTCTGGTGGCTTCTCTTTAGTTAGTAATGTCTCCCTGCGTTACTTCCTGTGACCTATACTGACTCATCCCTATAGCCGCTCCTTTGGAAACGATTGGTCTCTTTGGATTTGCTTGGACAAGCATGGGGCCCCCTGCTGTACATTGGTTCGCCCCGATGTTTTTTTCGATGCTCATTGCGATTGCAAACGTTAGTATCCAGGCAATATTACACTTTAAGGTATACTGCTAATTTGGACTGTGTTTAGTACTGCATTTACATGGCCACCATTGATTACATGGTTGCAAGCTATGGCCCATATTCCGCCTCTGCAACTGGCGGCAACGCTCTAGCGAGAGACTTTCTAGCAGGCATTGCTGCTCTCTACTCCACGCCAAGTATGTAACTCATTACTCACCGTGTGGACTACTTGACCACTTATAATTCTAACCGCCTTCCTACCAGTGTATCGAAGCATCAAACACAAGTATCACCTCGAGATACCCTCCACCATCTTAGGGTGCATATCTTTTCTTGTCACTGTGCCCATCTACATCTTCTACTGGAAAGGCCCCCAAATTCGTGCAAGATCCAAGTTTGCACAGGGTGTGGCTCGTAACAGAAATGAACTTAAGCATCGCCGTGCTATCCATGAAAGAAGTTCAGTTGATGCTGGGAAATTGACTGATGTTTAGCCACTACTTGATCTTCTAATATGCCCATGGTGAAGCAGGTGTCCATTGCTTGCTAGACATTCTGTCACCTATGCAATGGCTGATTGACTCGGGTCCAGTGACGATATGCATGAGCATACTCGAACAGCGGTTACCATCATATTATGCTTTGTTTCTTCGTCCTTGTTTTATTACCGTGTATAATATTTGGCGCCTGTTTCCGTTGTACTGCGCTGTCTTTGCGTTAACTTATGGATAATACAGTCTCCTGGGCCGAGGACAGGATGTTTGCGGCCCTAAAATAAATCCTTTCGTTCGAGCCATAACGTTCCAGGGACTTGTTCAATCAATTCGCTATTCTCAAAGAAAAAAGTACAAATAATTTCAAATGACAAGCGCCCCCCTTAAGTCATTGAAATAGTCAATTTAATCTATCACAACTCCTTAGGGACAAAAACAAAGAGCCCAGTTCCAACGTGTCTAGTGCCGGCCAGTTGAGCCATGTGCTAACTCTACCCAATTTGCACAGAGCCCAGCTGCCCCCTCGGCGCCTCCGTTCTACCAGAAAAAGCGTGTCAGATAACTATATTTACGGGATTTTCAGTTAAAGTGGTCAGGGGTTTTGTAGTTATAGATACCTGGCAAAAGCACTCTCTACCAAATCGAGTGCATTGTTCCTGATGGGTACAGGGGGTACCGTTGGCACATACGGCTTGCTAGGTGACAGAAAGACATCCATGTTAGCTTGAAGGGAAGCACATGGTTATTGAAGATTTAAAATTACCTGAGAAACGACGGTGCTGGGGGTCTGGCCCTTGGGCAAAGCGATGGTCACGCTCACGAAGGCCATGGCGAGAATCAACGAAGTCTTCATCTTGGGTCACTAACTAATTGACTCTCGTCTTCACTTTCTCTGGTTGACTGGAATAGGTAGGTAAAGGGAGGATGGATGTGCAGAGGAGTAGATTTTGTTAATTCTCTGTTCAGTCAGGCACGGGCGAGCGAGGATAACTAGTTATATATGCATCCATCGGAGCCAGTGTTCACATATTACTAGTTATTATTTGACTTCTCAGACATTCTGTTTTTAGATCTCTGAGTCTGCGGCGACTAGAAACAGCCCCGGATTCTCCCTCGTTCTATGGAGGAAGCTACTTTGACGGCCGTTTTCTGGCCCTATGTGTCACAAAGCTCATTCGTGCATCCCCTGGCGGCTAGCCCCTGAGAGCCGGGTCTGAGTCCAAACAAAGCACTAACCAGCTAACTAGCTGGTTTAGTCAAAGAGACAGTGGGCGCTATCTGACACTATTTGATGTAGTACTGCCTGTAATTGACGCCCGTCTGACATTTGGCATGTGCAAACAAGTCTAACAAACGCTATGGGCTCGTCCCTATGAAATTGCTTATTTCAGGGGCCGTGCCTTAAGCGCCGTGCCTGCAAGGATACGAAGTAACAGGATTCACCCCAATACCCGTAACCAATGAATTCCCATTGCCAGTTCGCGCTGGAACTATTTTTAAGTGACATCACGAAAGGTAAGGGCTATATATAGAGGGAAAAAAAGAAAGTAAATACAAGGGTTAACCCATTACTGTTGGGGCTAATTAAGAGATTGGCCAAGATCAGAAGAATAAAACAATGCCAGGAGAAAGAATGCAAAATGAAGGCGTGATAAAATGGGGTATTTGTACAGGCTGACACCAAAAGTAGGGCGCATATGTTTGTGTGATCGCTATGCTGGCAAGGATGCAGTGGTCTACCATGAGAGGGTAGATGTTAAAAGAAAAGTAAATAGCTCAAAATAGTCCTCCAATGACAGTATACCACATCCATGTGAAAAGATCGGTATGAAGCTCCTTCAAGAAGATAAATAGGAGCTGCAAAGTAAATATTTAGTACAAAATGATTTTTTTTTTCCAATTAGTATGTCAGAATATGAAGCTTTTGTTTGAACTTTTTTTTTTGAACGCGCAAAACATTCGCATCCTGGAAACAAAAAGCAGCAAAAAGGCGAAAAAGCCAAGTTGCGAGCCTCGTGTCGTTCCATTGTATGGTTCAATGCAATGCTTCACTTGGAGTCGGGTATGACAGCGCTGGTGGTGGATGCCGTCCGCCTAGTCCATCCGGTGAAAAAACCGACAGGCGATGAATTTTGGGACTTGGGCGGGGCGTTTGTGTCTGGGCTTGGTTTAGATGCAGTGACGAGTATGCTGGGGCTGGAGTCACCGGCAGTGGAAGCGGGCGAGGTTGCATTCGTAGAGCGACTCATCAGTCGTTTGAGAGTGTCCAATTTGACCTTCATCTCTTCTAGCTCCTGTCGTGCGACAGCCTCTGAAGTCTTCGCGTTAACAAGCTCAATGAGCAGCCCTTCCTCATCACCAACCAGGGACTTGGGAGCTCCCAGGCTACTTGTCCGTTTTGAGAATGTTGGGGTTTTAGGGGAGCTGGCCTTTCCAAGCTTGAATTCCCGCAGGCCGTTTGCAGACCCGTCATCCCCCGACCCGACCGATTCAGGACGATCAGTTTGCAGCTTTGAAAGGGGCGGTTTCTTTGCTCTAAGCTCTTGTACCGTTCGTTCAAGGCGCTGTTTTTCTTTATGTGCATCCTGAACTCTGCTTCGAGCCTCCTTGAGCTGTTCCTTTAGCTGGGCATTCTGTTGTTCATGCTCGTCGATGGTTCGGCCCATGCCCTGACATCTAGTGGACTCGAGCTCATATTTGCTCTTCCACATTTCAACATCATCCAGCAGCTGCCGTTTTGTTTGTAACATCGATATTCGTCGTGGCTCCGTTGATGCAAACCTTTCTTCTGCTTTGAGGATGAGTTTAGGATCAGGTTGCTCAGCTGGGGCCTCTTTCATATGGGATAGCAACTGAGCAGCTACCATCTGATCCTCCTCACGTTCCTCTCGTTCTTGTTGCAATTGCTTGGCCAGGGCAGCCTGCTCTCGCTGCATATCGGAAAGAGCAAGAAGAAGATCCTCTATTTGGGAGTGCAAATCCTTGTCGCTGGTGTGTAGACGATGTGGCTTTGGCTTCGGCGTCGCATTGTCGATGTTCGAACTCGACAAGGTAGATGCTTCGGTCGGTGCTGTACTGGCTTCCGAGGTCGACGACTCTAAAGAGTTGAGAGTTGAGGCCATACTCTGTTTCGATGGAGTGCGAGTAACACCCATGCAAGGGCTTGACCCAGGAGTCGGAATACCAGGGCTTTGCGCAACTGATTTGACAGAGCTGTGTGAACTGGAACCAGCCCAGAGTCTACCTAGGAATCGGGAAGCGATAGCTTGAAGCTGAGGCAGTGACACACTTTGCGCAGCTCCCTGGGCTTCCTGGTATTTTACCTCGAGAGCGTGCAAGCTTTCGTGAGTGACCAAGGAGGTGAGTGACACAAAGTCCGTAACAAGGTCATCAGCATTGCAGGCATACCTAGAGGGCAGTTTTAGCAGAGCTCACAACCATCTCAAGCATTACGGAGTACTTACGGATCCCATAGACTTCTTGACAGCAACAGCTGCATGGCGTCTTCGAATTCCGTGCAGGCCATAATTCTGTGCTGATTCCGCTGCATAAGAGACAGGGCAACACGCATCAAGGTCTCGCAGGCTCCTTCAAGCAAAAGAACATCATATATACGCAGAAGCATGGGAAGGGGACAGGTAACGGCAAAGAACGACAAGAACCATTGTGATACATAAACTGGTTCAATTTTGAGTGAATCAAGGTGAGCGTATAGCTCTGGTGCGTGATGTGAGAGCAAAGACTGGAATTGGTAGATACGGAGGTGGAGGCCAGATAAAGTCGGCAGGAAACAAGACCGCAAGTCATAATGGTCCATCAATCTGCGTCAGGAATGCGTCAGTAAAGAATATTTCCAGGCAAAGGGAAGCATCAAGCATCAACGGAAGACGGACCTGACAAGGACACAAAAGGCCTCAGCTTCACTCATATGCATTAGCAAGGGGCCAACGACAAAGCCTAAGCCCTGGCAGTACCCGATCTTGCTATCATAAAGACTGAAGCACTTGAGGACCCTTCCTAACATCTGCTGGCCTTCCCCAAGCGGATCTCGAAACATCTCTACGTTGGGAAAGCTTCGTCCAATATCCTTGCCGATAAGACCCTCGTAGGGACTTGTCTCACCACACAGCTTTTCGTACTCGTCGTGGAGGTGAGAATCTCGAGCCCCAGCAATGCTCGGCCATACGACTCCTCTAAGCGGCGGCGGGACACCCCCTCGGATTTTATGGGATGTAAGGGTGGGGAGCCGCTGCGCGGTACGAGGATAGTCGGCAACAAGAGCAGCCCAGAACTCGAGTTCGGTCATCTGGGGGGCAGGCAGTTGGGAATACCGGAGCGATGATCGAGGGTCATTAACGAGGTCTTTGAGTTTTTGGATTGATGGAGGCCTTGAGTTGCGGACGGATGTCTTTTTTGCTGAAGCAGACTTTGGGTCGGTTGCCAGAGCGTTGTTTTCCTGTTCTAATCGTGCTAGGAGCAAAGTCGTCGACTGTTCGGCTTCCCAGTCAGCAAGGCGATCATTACAGTCTTCAATGGCTTTTTTCAAAGCAGCCTTGGTGTGCCCTTCATTTTGTATTTTCCTGTTAATGAGGTTGAAAGACTCACCACATCATCGCCCGATGCCTTTGACTGGTTGACTTCGGTCTCCTCCAACCCGGCCCAGTCAACACTTCGACTGTCATCCATGTCAGATTTACTGCTCCCATCGATACTTTCAGCCTTGCTAGATGCGATTGACGGAGCCCTAGACGGAGCCCTAGATGGTGTCTCTTCGATCTGTAGCTCTGAAGCAGTCTCGAGCTCCTCAACATCCTCTCCTCCGTCATGCTGCGTTTCATCTGGGCTGTTTAGCCCAAGACCAACGGGAACGGCGGTTTCTGGACAGTATACAGCATCTGGCAACATGGGCCCTTCTCCCGGTATCCCAGAGCCCCTCTGTATGTCTGATAGCGGCACAGTTACCATCGAATCGGTTGGTAAAGGGTTGCGTTCTTCGTCGTTTTGATGCACTGGCGGGGGGTCAGGGGAAGTTGTTGCAGGGGAAGCTTCCATCTCGACTGATCCCTGGGTTGATTCTGGCTTATCCATTGCCATTATCTATCCTTCGTAGCTCTTTTTTTAACGCTCGGCAGCTGTGAGAGAACGAATGTGCAACGGTCGAGCTAGGAGCTGTGTATCTATACAGAAGCCGGTGCGTCAAACGGGTAGCCGTGCTGCCATGGGGCTACCCGACGCGTAGCCAGTGAACGAGAGGATGCCAGCCGTGACCAGCGGCAGCTTCAGCTCGACAAAAGAGTGTAGATAAGCGTTGGAAGCGAGTGTGAAACGAGTTATCATGTCATCTCATCGCCTGTCCGTCTTGTCTGTCTTCGTCTTGCTTCGTCGATGCTTTTTTTATGTCGATAAGGGGGCATGATGACTAAGACACGCCACAGTCACGTGGCATTCAGGGGGCGAAAGACACTGGAAGAAGATGAAGCAACAAGGAACAAAAAAGGCCTGGAAAAGCGATGCATAAAGGATGTTTTGTAGAGGGACAGAGTAGATAAGTAGAAAGAGAAGAAGCAGCAGAGAGGAGGAGCCCCAAGATGCGACGCAAATTGTGGTGGTGAAGGCGGGAGAAATACGGGCAAGCAGCCGTAACAAGGAGATCTCTTCAAGGGGCCCCCTGCTCTGAATAGTAGTTAAGTAGTTAACTAGCAAGTTAGAGAGTTGATGGGAGGGCGATGAGCATCATACGAGAGGATGCACCTTGCTAGTGAAGCCGTTGTCGTACTGTCTGGAGGACGCTGGGCTGGCTCGTGTTGGCTCTCTAAGCGCGGAGACGCTCGTCAGACGGCTGACAATCCGGAATCTTCCCGTAGCTCATCCGTTAACAAACTGGCTGGCTTGGTAGTCAATTGATAGCCTCGGGCTAATCTCAAACTCGAGCTGGTCCATCCGACTGGTTTCTGCACCTGGAGTGCCTGTTTTTCAGTAACTGACTAGTTGGGTTAACCAGGTCTGGCGCCGTTTAAGTGATATTGCAATATTGCGGCTAGTTATCCCGGAAACAACGGTCATATTGCCGAAGTGGTGGTCAGATTGTCACGAATACTACGGAGCACTCCGTAGTGAAATCAGGCCCGTGAAGAGGAGAAAGGATACCCGTCTCAGGTGATTAACTAGGCCACCCGCTTTGACAGTACCGAGTACTCCCTACGGCGGTCGATATGATGGTGGGCTTGCAGGCGCTATCTCGGACCAGCAGGCGGTGGCTGAGCTATTCGACAAGGAGACAGCCATGGTCAAGCCAGAGACGCCTGTTTTCTGTCTCACGGCCCAAACAAATCATGGACCTCAGCTGCTTCTCGCCTGAGCAGCTGATGGTGCGCGAGTCGATCAACAAGATCTGTTCTGCTTTCCCAGATGTACAGTAAATATGGAACCACCCCCTGGCATATACCCGGCTCGCCGCATGTTAATGAAATGTTGATTGACAGGAATACTGGGCTGAGCGTGATCGGACGGAGGAATACCCACACGAGCTCCATGCTGCTCTGTCAAAAGATGGCTGGATAGGCATTGCCTTGCCAGAGAGTCTAGGCGGTGCCGGCCTGGGCATATCTGAGGCCACGATGATGCTGCAGTCCATTGCTCAGTAAGGCTGCATCCTAATCTGTGCTCCAGTGTCGTTGCCAAAGGTAAGCAGCTGCTGATTATATGTGCTTGCAGGAGCGGAGCTGGCCTCGCCGGTGCCCAATCGATCCATGCAAACGTTTATGCAACCCAGGTGTGTTGAAGCTTGTGTTAAAAACTAAAGTAGAACTGCGTTTCTGAGGTTGATACTCCCTATAACTAGCCGGTTGCAAAGTTCGCCTCGGAAGAACAGAAGAAGAGGATGCTGCCGCGGCTGATTGCTGGGGAGTGGAGGACCTGTTTTGGAGTGTATGTTCAAAATATCTCAGTCATGGTGGGATACCTATAGATGCTGATTATAAGGCGTAGAACCGAACCGAATACAGGCCTGGAAACACTGAAGCTTCGAACGGTTGCTGTAAAAGAGGGGGACTCGTACCGGGTCTCCGGCCAGAAAATGCAAGCCCCTGATAGTTAGCAAGTGTCTAGTCAGAAGCAGCAGCTAACTAGTGAGCGCAGTTGGATCTCATCCGCCCAGGTTGCGCAGAAGATGATTCTCCTAGCTCGAACCACGCCGGTTGAAGAAGTGAAGAAACCGTCGGAGGGCCTTTCGCTCTTCTTCATCGACTTTGACAGGGCCGCTGCAGGTCTAGATCTACGGAAGATCAAGAAAATGGGGGGCCGAAGTGTAGATGCCAACGAAGTCTTCTTCGACGAGTACAGAATACCGGCAGATAGCTTGATCGGAAACGAAGGTGAAGGATTCAAGATTGTGAGTATCTATATACCCCCTCCCTCCCTTTGGACTGTGAGGGACCAGGCCTCGCTTTGTTGACGCCCCTTAACTAGGTCCTTCACGGTATGAATGCCGAGAGGTGTTTGCTTGCCGGAGAAGCACTCGGCCTGGGATACGTTGCCCTAGAGAAAGCAGCCAAATATGCCAAAGAGCGAGTTGTCTTTGGCCATCCCATCGGCCAGAACCAGGCCATTGCCCATCCCCTCGCAGCAGCATATATGAGCCTCGAGGCTGCAAAACTGGCAACATACCATGCCACCAAGCTCTACGATGAGAGCAGAAACGATTCATCTATCACTCAGCAGTCTGTCGGCATAGCGTGCAATTCAGCCAAGTATCTCGCAGCCGAGGCTGCCTTTTCCGCCTGCGAGCGAGCAGTAAGTCACCTCCCTGTGTATGTTATAGTGGCAGGCAGTCGATCCTGGCAAACCCAGCTGATCAACCCAATACCATTCACAGGTCCTCACCCTTGGAGGAATGGGATATGCCCAGGCATATCATGTCGAGCGGTACCTGCGAGAGTGCTTCGTCCCCCGAATCGCACCCGTAAGCCGGGTAAGTGTCTCCCATCGATGCGTAGTATCAGTTATATGATATGTGAAGCTGAGTAGTATCCCAACCATGAACAGGAGATGATCATGAACTTCATCAGTGAAAAGGCTCTTGGCCTCCCTCGAAGCTATTAAAGTAGAAGCTTTCCATGTTGTTAATTTGCGAGGCTGTAGATCTATCCCGCTCAGGGGGGAGTGTCCATCGTATCCCCGGCCCGGGGGTGGCCAGAACCCACGTAGCTTTGCTAACAAACCTGCTGGTTACGAGAATGACCTCACATCCAGAAATCTTGGAAGCTGTCAAGTAGTTAGTCAGTTAGTTACCTGGTTATATAGTTAACTTGTTCGCTTGATAGGCGAGTTACTCCATTATAATATGGTTATCCATGGCAGCCTGTGCGGTGTCTCGCAGCAGCGATTCCATCCCCGCCCCGGCTTCATCTGTCCTGTTTGATGCCCAAATGCCTTGCCCAGTGACGTTATTTCATATCTAACCGGGTTATCGCCTGAGAATCCCTGCTTTGCGAGTCGGGTTGCTGGGATCCAATTCTCTAACTTTGGTGGTGAGTTACTTGGTGTGAGTCCAGCTCGATCCTCGCTGCACACGACCAGCCTGTCAGGCAGCAACAGAACAAGCGTGAAGACGAAGCTGAGGAGCCAAACAGAGTATTGGATCACGGCCAGATTCCTGATAACTAATGGCTATTATTATATTGTCAAAACCGGCGTCGTAGGGAATTCTGTGTGCGTAACTACTTGAAGGGAAAAAAAAAAAAAAAAATACCAAAAATAGTATTACATCACATGCTCCGAAACATCGACCTCTGGGATGTTTTTTTTTCTCTCTTTGCTTTTCTTGTTTCTACTGCTTCAGCTTCTAACTGACGACCAACATACACACAAGAAACAGCAGACACAGACAACCAACGACCGGAACAATCGCTTCTTGCATCGAGAACTGCTGCTGACTTCTGGCTACCGAAGCTGCCTTTTGCTGAACTCCTGGCTGGTGATTTACACAGCTTGACGAACAGGTCGCAGGCCTACGCAATCTATACAAAAAATGGCCACCACCAACGGGGCTCACCACCCGCACTCGAACGGTAACCAGATCACCCCTCTCCCCCCCCTCTCGCTATCTCACCCTGTTCCTCTTCACAGATAGATGTGGTATCTCAGGCTATGTGTCTCAGCGGATTGCTTGAACGGCATGGCTTTGGGCGTCATGGTCGAGCTGTGGCGAACTGAGTAAGGTAAGGCTTCCAAAGCTCTCCTCCCAGACGGCCTGGAATTTCACTGACTTCGGAGCTTTGTTTTTTTGGCTCTCTAGTTGACTGTTTCCCGCCCTTGATCCCTATCTCTAGATGAAGGGCACCGGATTCTCATACGTGGATGCTAGGATTGCACTTGTTTTTGATCCGTAATGAAACAAAGTCTGACATCTGGTACGGCTACCCCTATGTTGTACGAAGGCAACCCCCCCAAAGGAAGCCCCCATGCTGACGGTTATATGACTATCACTAGATGTCGAATACAGGAACGACTAAGCCTACTTCCAATGGCACCCCTTCCTCCCCTTCTTCCCTTCCGCAGGCATCCCAGCCTTTGACTCGTACGTTCCAGCCTATAAACGACTCTTTACCCCTTTACACGGCCACAGCACTAAACACCTTCCTCCACTACAGATTATCACTCAAAATTATACAGCCTCTTGAGCGTGAGCATCCTCCGATTCCCAATGGAACATAAGTGTGCAACAATTGCCATTAGGTTCGGTTATTAATGCTCGACAAATATTATAGTGGGAACGGCCAAGTGCAACCGCTAGCTCCTTTGCTACCGTTGTCCTCTTTATAGTTGCAAGCAGATATCTGCCTCTTATCAGATGGACATTGAAGTTCCTCTATCTCGCTCTAGGAGGTATGCTCGTGTTCTCCTGGACGTCTCATGACTGCAGTACATGTGACGATATACTAAACCTGGACTGCTTACGATAGTGACTGCTTCGGCTGAGATTGGTGGCCATTTTCTCTTCTCCCGTGGGCTAACCAGCTCCTCACGTCCTCGGAAGTACTATACCATTCCTAAAGATACTATGGACAGCTTCTTGGAGGACCTTGAGAACTTGGTCGAATTCTTCCTCATCGAATTCCAGCGGATCCTCTTCGTTGAAAATCTCAGCTACACTGTTTCCGTATGTGTCTACACCCAACCCCACCTATTTGAACCTGATTCAACGGCCCTTCTAACATCTGTATAGGCATTCGTTACCGCCTTGGTTTCATACTGGCTGGTAATGTTTCTACCCCTGTGGGGCCTGGCTTTGATTGCTACCTGCGTCGCCTATTTGGCCCCGCTGGTTTATATCACCAACAAGGAATTTATCGACAGCCAGCTTGGAAATGCACAGGAAATCGTGGCCAACCAAGCTTCCCATGTAAAAGAGATGGCTGAAACTCAAACCGCACAAGCCACCCATATTGTCAGGCAGTATGTTGGAGAGTATCGAGCTAAGGCCAACGGTTACATTGGATCCGCCAATGGTGCCGTTTCAAACGTCACTGCTCCTAAGGCTGAGTCCGAGCCCACCCCTAAGGCTACCCAGGAACCTTCCCAGGAAACGGCTCAGAAACCTATCCAGGAGCCAGTTCAGGCACCAGCTCAGAAGACCGTCGAGGAGATCGTGGAGGAAAATATTCACCAATCTGCTGCTCCTGAAGGTGCTCTCGAATCTCTCCCAGATATCCCAAAGACAGAGGAACTCCCTGATCTGCAACAAGTCACCCATGCAGAATTCCCCGAGGCCCCCACTGGCGAACCTTCTGGCGAAGTAAAGGAAGCCGACAAGGTACCCGAATTGGTCCAGATCTCCTAAGTCAAGATCTTTCCCTTCTTATGTTTCTCAACAGGCTGTGCCTTAGCGAAACACCGTCTGCCATGACAGGTTTACCCTTCCATACTAGCCGCATCGGCCAGACTACTATAAAAAGCCCCTCCGTTACATTCTACCTTTTTACACCCTTACTACTTGCGTTTGGACTGGCTGGTTACTCTACCTACCTCTTGCGCCGATGCCTGAGCAACCAACTATATCCATTACCCACTTTAATTTTCGCCTTACCAAACAGCTACCCACTTCTGCTTCTGCTTCCCTAAGTGTTTAAGTATTTGTTTCCTTTTACTCCATTCGTTTTCTAGTTCTTCTTCTTTGTTTTTTTTTTTTTTTTTCATTATCAAAATTCCATTTCATATCGATTCTATCCCTCTACAAGTTGTCAAAACTGAACCTCTGACTTTTCTTTTTTCTGTTTTACTTTCTTGTACCAACTTATCTTCAATTTTCTCCTTAACCCAAATTATTAATGAGTGAGTATAGTTAGTTAAAAGCATGTGGGTGAATGAATCAAAATCCTTCTAACTACACCAATAGTAACTTTTTTTTAGATCCGAGTAAACTATTATATTTCGAAGGTGAACACCATTAATAATTATCTACAAGAACCCAAGGGCATAGTTACCCAGTAATGCAGTAATATGGAATGGAAAGGGATAGTTATTATGATAGAAAATGAAGTGACAAAATATGAACCAAGTTGAATAAAGTGACGAGTCCAAATTATGAGCAAACAATCAATCTCATAGAAGAAAATACGCCCGCCCTCCACCATTCAAAAGTTTCCAGCCAGATTTCCATGCATCTAAGGAGACAACTGGCCTCTATGAAGATAAATAAGAAATCAAATAAAGTCAGGAAAGGAAAAAAAAAACAACAACAACAACAATTAAGTCAAATCAGAACAATCTCAACACCCATTATGACCCCAGGGTTTGTGTTTTAAGTCAATGCCGTTCTTTCTATGCTGATGCACGTCTCTTCTTCCTCGCCGGATCTTCATCTGAGGCTGCAGTGTTGTTGTTCGCTGCCTCTTGCATATGCAATTTCATCAACATATATGCTGCCCTGGCGTCGTTTGTCAAGGGTAGGGGTGACTGCCTGCCTTCCGGCTTTGGCTCAGTTTCTGCCTCATGCTTTTCCCTCGTATTTTCCTTTTCTAGTTCATCACCTCCTGTCACAGACCTCTCTGGGTTTGAGTGTCTAGTATGAATAACGCTTGAATTTGTTCCTTCGCGCGGGGTTTGGGTAAGAGGCAAGCATAGGGGCGTTTTGTCGTCAGGCATTGTCGTATCTTCTTGGTCTGTTTCACCATCGGCCTCGGATTCGAAGTTGCGGTCCACCTTAGGCCATTGGGTCAGCATTTTATTCCCAGGCTCATCTTCAGATGTTGATGCAGTAATGCTATCATCGTCATCACTGTCGTCATCACTGACGTTCTCAACTTCATTGAAGGCTAGGTATGATCCATGGGGGCGAGTCGACGGTTTAGTGTTATTCATCCGAGAAAGTGACTCAATGATGTCCTTGGGAGACGGAAGAATATTCTCATTTCCGTTATTCATGAGACGTCTGAAAGGCTGTGAGGTACGTGGCGTATTGGCAGGCGTCCATCCAGAATTTGGTAGGGTTGATGGTGAGTATGCTTGGTGGTCATAGTAGGATGCACCCCTACGCGGATTTTGGCCTCTGTTATCCAAAAGGGTGACATCCTCGTCATCTGGGGAACTGTCGTGGGATCTAGATCGCAATCTTTTGATACTGGCATGTTCCGCCCTAGATTTCAGGGGTAAGTAGGAAATGTTAGAGCTCGGAAGACGATTGGAGGGCGCCTTCTGGAATTCAAGATTGCGCTGCTGATGTGCTGTAATGGTTGCAGCTCGAATAATAGCAGGGTCAATGATCATACGTCCAAACATCTTATCTGTTGGCTTAATGCACTCTGAAAGAAAACCGACTCCAAATAAAGGGGTCAAGGCATATCGAATCTTCCAGCAAAATGTGGCGGCCACTGCTTTAGCAGCCTCAAACGGCATCCAATACCCTATGATCATTAGCAAGTCAACTTTTTCTTAGAACAGGAACTTCCTTGTTACCTTGCGCTGCCAGTGCACCACCAGTTATGCTGTGGCAGATTTCTCTGAGGCCGGGGTTGGCATTTAGCATTTTTGCGGGCGCAGTCTAAGGGGCGAATTCTCGGCTCAATAAGGGTAAATAAACCTTGAGTAATGATTCGATAGAAATCTCACCTTTGAGTAGTTATTGCATCGGAATAGGGAGGTTGTCCGGACCAAACCAATATTGTAATCCCACATTACAGTGTATACTTTATCATCACCAGGAATTTTGAATTCATATTGAAATACTATGCCCCGTTAGCTTCAAGGACGGGTAGAGCACAAATATACTGGAAACATTACCTTCAAAACTTTCCCTTCCAGTTTTTTCGAGGAAGGACTTTTTCTCACTGTTGTATGGAATATGCCTAGGAAATTCTGTGATATGGCCCATTGGGTGAATCTCAAACAATTTGTGCGCCTCAGCCAGCTTTTCGTCCTGCCATTCACAAGGAGGGTACTTGAGGGGGCCCCGTACTCTCCCCCTGGTAAAAACGGCTGCATCCTTTGAGACCTTTTGTTTCTTTGCGGGGGGAGAGGACTGGCTTCCTCTTTCGTTCAGAGAGGAACCGGGAGCTAGCACTTTTTGGTTCTTTTTGATAGAGTCCGGCTCTGGATTGAGCAGAGAGGCGATGGATGTCATCGCGAATGAGAAACTTCCCCGACGTCGATCTTCTAGAATATAACACCCTATCGTCGAATGGGTCGTTGTCTGAGATTGATATTAATTTAACCGTGGAATTGTACAAGGCGGAAGAGTTAAGAAAGTGTCACAACAGATGGCGCAGTTTCGATAAAAATATAGTTGACAAACAAGGAAAAGGTAGAGCCACGGATATAGTCTCCCAAGATCAAGCTTCAGTAGTCAGGAATAGTTGATAATGGGAGAGAAAAGCTTGAGACAGAGCCTGAATGATAAAGAAAGTGTCCAGAAGGTGAAAGAGGGGCCAGTTCTACAATAGTAGTGAGGAGGCATAGGCCAGATGCAGGACATTGCATCTAGCGGAAAAAGGGCATCGCGGTTATTGACAGGCAAAAGGGGAGATAATAATGCTAGATGAAGAGACACGCAACAATCCTAGGGAAAAGATACGTTCCCAGAATTGATATTTGTTTCTCCGGAGGTCTCTAAACTAGTGGCCTTGTAAGCAAGGTCAACTTGCTTTAGGAGAGCAAAGTACATTGGGTACTCTGGAAACTTATGGGCCTGATGTAACTGTTTGTTTGTACCGTGCAAGGGACCACCAGCACTAGATACCAATCATCGAGGCTACCTACCACAGTTGGGCAAGCGGTGAAGGGAAAGGGTGAGATGGGAAGCTGTGGAGTTTAGTTAGTGCAGGTCTCACTAAGGAAGACGCAGAATAATGTTTGGCTTTGGTCAATGCCATGAAAGCATCAACATCCATTTTGCAAGATGGGGCATATTCTATCAGCTAGATGGCTCTGATAGATACACCCTTGGAAATATTTTTTGCAAGTACCTCCGTTCCGATCCCGATATCTGGGAACCTGCGACACTGTTCCGATGGAATTTTCTCTTCTCCCCTTTGATGTATCGGAAAGGGGTGTCTATGCCTAGAAGTGTGCGCAAAGTAGGCCTTTAAACTAGGGCCCCCGTAAAGTGTAAGGATGCTAGGGTATATTCTGCTCAGGATATAGAAATATCCCAACCCTCTCTAAGAGGGAAACGGATGGGTGTGCTCCATCGAGAAGAGGCGCGTTTCAGTCAACATATGCAGATACCCGAAAATTGCTGGGTGGGCAACGCGGGTTCCTTAGGCAGTTGAAAATAGGACGCTTATCTAGGAGGTGCCTCCTCTAACGTACTTACATTTGGACACAGAGCGTTTTTGCCTTTGTCCCTGGCTCATTTATCCCCTAAAGGCGAAGCTTTTTATCCCAAAGAAACTGTGTTCCCTAATTGCTGGAGATTTATGGTACCATTCACGTATGACAAAGTGAAGAAAGAGCTACCCTTTAGGGAACCCACTAGTTTAAAAGAACGATTTAGATTCTTCCACTGATCTGGTGATAAGGTAAAGGCGTATTCTGATCTCCTTGTTCCATTGTTGGGTTCGCATCCGATCCCGCTATGGTCCCCTATTGAACCGGTCACGCATAGAGGATATTGCCATAAAAGTGAGAGCCCTTTGAGAAACTGCCAAAAGTGGGCCAGAGGGTGGTGAGCATGCCAGGAGCATGAATGTATGGCAAGCTTTGAATGTTGCTATACTTGATCTAGCCAAGAGACAGAGAGAAGAGAAAGGCGGTTGCCTGATCCGTGGGCGTGTTGCGGGCAGCTGCATGCCTTGAAAGCTCGTGTGACGGATAGATGCTTGTCTGCCCCCACAGTTTCGACTCAACAAGGCCTGAAATGGACACCCGGCGAAGGACGTTGAAAATGGCAAACATGGGCAGACCTGGTTAAAGGATCAAGCAAAATACAGGGTATCAATAGTGTAGGGTTAGGTCACCACAATTATAGCCTGAAGCCTTATACCAAGCGGGAGAGCTTGAGACTGGTGGCACGTAAAGCTTTCGGCCAGCTGACGGTTTAGCAAATCCCACAGCCCCAGGACATTCCCCGGCAACTGTGCAACTCCACGAACACTCGACAGGATACCCAGTTCCCCTGTATCTGGCGTTAATATTAAGTTAATTATATGGCATATATGCAAGAATCTGCATGCCTTTTGAAACGCATGATGTTTTCCAGGGTGTCAGGCATAAAAGTACTTCTGAATGAGCTATACTTCTCCGGCTCAGATATATCAAGGAGCAAAATAGCTTACCATCCCACGGACCCTCAATATGAAACAGAATACATGTAAAACTGAGGATAATGATAGGACAAATACCCGCATTTCCGTCTCCAGGAGCCCATCGTCGTCAGGGGCCGCCGGAAAGCCTGGAGCTCACTGAACGGTTCGCCATGGCCCCTGTCTTGTGTTTTTTCAGGAGTCAACGATCAAGATATCCACGTAGCCGATAAATGTCTGGTAGTAGCACTTTTTCACAGTAAAACTCCATCGGGACGCGTTGTTGTTGGCCTTTTGGTGCTGAAGGTGTCATCGTGTAGGTTGAGGTGAGGTTGAAAAGAATTAGTTAAGAGTTAACTAAGAGTTAAGATCAACTTGTCAGCGCCACGAAAAAAGTAAAAAAAGACGACCAGCAGTACAACCGCGAGAGCGACGGCTCTATCACCTCTCCCGGTCACAAAAAGGCCCCTTAAATATTAAGAGCCTCCCGTTGGCGGGAATGGTTTCAAATGAAGAAAGGGGTCTAGATCCATCCTGGTTGTCATACTGATAGCTAACTTCGCAAGAGGACACACATCTCCTGAAAGGGGCCGGGAGCTGCCCTTCGAGTAACGAAATATTGCAAAGTCGTACATTGAACGGGAAAATATCGCCCTGTCTAGTCGCGCGAGGTCTCTGATGTCTGATGATGCGGTCATGGACGTGGGGGGGAAGGCATGGGAAGATATAGAATATGGACAAGTATGCTATGGGAAAGATACCTCTGTACCATAACTATAGTGGAGGAATATTAACAGATGAAGAATATATCAAATGCATGCCATACAACCATGTGAGAAAAGATGCAGGAAATAGATAATGAAATAGTTGAATCGAGTCCCATCCCCAAACACCGGCCAGGGGCCCCCTTGTTTCCCCCATGAGGTTGACTCCACGAATACCCCCAACAAATCAATGACCCGTACCCTTTAAACTACAGACTTCTTAGTCCGAGAAGTCCTCGCTGGAAACTGCTGCATCTCCGTCTTCTTCACTGCTGTCGTCATCAAGGGCGTACACAGGTTTTTTGGCAGTTGTAGCTGCACGACGTGAAGGTCTCGCCCTAGACGATGGTTTGACAACTTCCTCAGGTTCCGAGTCAAGAATATCATTAGCCATGGCGTCAATATCGTCATCAGACATATCGTCCACTATTTTCTTGGCTTTGGCCTTTTTAGAAGCATAGACCTTTGCTGCTGGTGAGAGTTGAAGGGCCTTCTTCTCTTTCTCTGGAGCGGCAGCTACTGCTTTCTTTGGCCGGCCTCGAGCCGAAGTTGTTGAAGCCTTTGCAGCAGGTTTCGAAGTTGACTTGGAGCTAGAAGAAGCTTTAGCCTTTGCTGTCGGTTTAGCAGCAGGTTTAGGCTCATCTTCGATGTCATCTTCTGCATCTGAAAACACCTTGCTTTCTTTTGGCTTCACAAGTAGAGAGCGCCTTGGAGAGTTTTGAGGGATAAGCTTCGAGTAGTCAGTTTCATCAGCATCAAATTCCATCGTCTCTTTTACCGGCTTTGCAGGAAGCTTCGAGCTTCCACCAGCCGGGCGAGAAGGTTCAGAGAAGAGGGTTGGCCCCGTGGAGACTGTGTTTGGCTTTTTCTTGTCTATCCCCTTGACCATGGCACTGACATCAAAGTCATCGTCCTCTTCATCCTCAGATGTACTGAAACCATGGTACTTCTTAGGCTGCTGTTTGTTTCGAGCACTGCGTTGCGTGGTGGGCTTAGGGATCATCTCGATATCCGAGTCATCATCGGCCACCTTCGGTTTGTCTATAGGAGATGGTTCCCGCTGCGGGTTGTCGGTTCCCATAGAATCAATATCCATGAAATCTGCGTCACTTAGTCTCTTAGGCACAGGCGCAGGCTTAGCTTTGGCTTCCTTTGCAGCTCCTCGAGATTTGGGTTTCGGCATAACTTCATCCTCAAAGTCATCCGAATCATCTGCACCATCGACATGGGATGTCGCTTTTGACTTGGGCTTCGCTTTACTAAGGAAATCAAGTAGCCCGCCCTTTGGCTGAACGCGATTGACGGTTGCCTTCTTCCCCTTAGGCACATCAAAATCACTGTCATCACCCGAGCCCGCCTTGCGTTTTTTAGCAGCAGTAGCCCGGCTGCCAGTCTTGACCTTGGCCGACAAGCGTCTGCCACGACTAGCAATTTTCTTGCGACGGTTTTCTTCGTCCTCAAGCTGGAATCTCCATTCGGAGATGAATTCGTCAAGGTCCTTCCTCCAGAGGTCTTCCTTTGTTAGTTTGATCAGCGCATCAACTTCCATCTCCTTATCTCCAATTTGGCGTCGCAGTTTGTCAACACGTTCTTGGGTCAGGGACCACAGAGGCATCTGTAAGATCGAAGGTTAGATTGAAAGCGTGGTTAGGAGGGCGTTATGGAACTTACGCTGAGAAGGTAATCATATGCATCAGAAGAAGCGGCGGCAGTTGCAGTCTCCTCCTCTTCGTCTTCCTCTTCCTCAACATCACCAGCTTCCCCAGGTTCGGGAGTATCGACAACCTTTGGGAATGGCTTGAACCCCTTCTCCTGCAGCTCCTGAATGAGAACAGCTTTCTTCTTCTTTGAGATCACCAGTTTTCCATCAATAATCATCTGAACAAAACGGGCTTGGTTGCTTAACTTGTCAAGCTGGGTTTGAAGTTCCGACAGGAGATATTGCTATAACACCGTTAGAACATAGAGGCAATAATTGCAATACATATATGATCCCTACCTTTCGTTTCTCGTACAGTTTGATACGGACTGCATAGAAGGCCCGTAAGATGTCCTCTGGCGTTTCGTAGCGTGTAATACGACCTTCAGCGTCAAAAGCAACCATGTTCGAAGTTGCTATTTGCTTAACAAGCTTGAACTTTTCCTCAAGGCCTTCCTCAAGGGCCTTTTTCATATGTTTTTCGTCCATCTGAATGATGAAATGAACATCGGTGTGGGTGTTGTAGTCCTTGTAATCTTTAATAAATGAAGGAACCTTTTCAGCCTTGATGATTTCCTCAAGTTTGTCCTTGAAGTCTTGGGTCCAGGTACGAATAGGCAACTCGGTGATCTCTACTTCGTTGTCTGCGGTTTGTTTGATGATCCCACTGAACTTGTAGCGGTCTCCAGACCCAGTAACTTCACCTTTAAAACCGCGGAACCATGGCTTCATTGGAACGAGCTCCTCACCTGCCATCAGCCGCTTGAGGTTGTCAACTACTTCTTCTGGATTATAATTTGGGATTGAGGTGCTCCAGCCTGTTCCAATACCATCAGCGCCATTGATGAGAATAAGCGGAACCACAGGCACGTAAGTTTCAGGTTCAATCACTTTTCCATCGTCAATGTTGTTCACCAATAACGGTTCATCGGCTTGATGGAATAATCGTCTTGCAAATGGCGAGAGACGTGTGTAGATATAACGAGCACTGGCACTGTCAGAACCTCCTTGAAGGCGACTTCCAAAGTTACCGCTGGGTTCCAAGCAATTGATGTTATTTGACCCAACGAAGGTTTGAGCCAGACCAACAATAGTCGTATGCAAAGAGTTATCACCATGCTGATAAGCCGTCATACCGGAGACATAACCAGCAAGCTCGACAACCTTAACATCCTTTCTGACATTGCGTTTGAACATAGTGTACAAAACCTTCCGCTGGCCGGGTTTCAAGCCATCGACCACTGAGGGAATGGATCGAATGTTGTCAGCCATACTGAAAAGAATAAGCTCTTTGTTGATGAAATCAGTGTATGTGATTTGGTCCGTAGAATGGTCAAGGTATGTTCCGGGCTTGAATTGACGAAGCCACTCCTTTCGTTCGTCTGCCTTCTTCTTAGAAAAAGCAAGCTCGATGAGCTCCGCCTCCTTATCCTGCAGTGTGTGAAACTGTTTCAGGTGCCTGTCCAAATCTTGGAAGTAAATTTGGGCGTCCTCTGTTGAACTAGTACCCAAACCTTTGTAGTACTTCTTTTGCCATTTCTTATCATGCGCATGAGCTTCCTTCCACTCCTCATATTCTGGAAGGGTGAAGAAAGATTTGGAGTGAGTTGGATTTTTAGGATTTCCCTTCCAAACTTTAACGATAGGCGTGATGAATTCGATCAGGAAGCCGGGTATTTTCAAGAGAGTTGGGAATGCAACCTGAAGATAATTGATGAGCAAGCCCTTGATATGACTACCGTCGTGATCCTGATCAGTCATAATCATCAAATGGCCGTACCGGAGGCCTCGAGTATCGGTATATTCCTTTTTATGCTGTAAGCCAATGAAATTTTTGATGTTCTGGATTTCAGCATTCTTCGAGATTTGGTCTACGGAGGCATCTCGAACGTTGAGAAGTTTTCCGCGAAGTGGAAAGACTCCAAAAAGGTCAGGTCCCACAACTGCTCGGCCGGCCATAGCCAAACCCTTGGCGGAATCACCTTCAGTTAGGATAAGAGTACAGTGATGTCCATCTTTGGTGCCAGCTTTATTTGCATCTGTAAGCTTCGGGTTATTCATACGGGAACGGCGGTTCCCGTCCGTTTTCTTCAAGATTTGATCAGCTTTCTTTTCCGCAAAGTGGAGGATATCATCCATGACCCGGGTCTTCATGACCTTCTTCAAGAAGTCATCAGAAACAACACATTTGCTTCCGAATTGACTTGCTCTGGTAGTCAATTGCTCTTTGGTTTGGGAAGTAAAGGCTGGGTTGACAATCTGGCAATTGACGAAGAGGAAGATGTGGTTCTTGATCTGGGCAGCCTTGAGAGTTGCTCCGGTCTTGTTTTTCTTTTTCAGAGCATCAGCAAGCTTGTTGCAAATTTGGTCACTGATGTAGTTAACGTGTGTTCCACCCGATGTTGTTGCGATGGAATTGACAAAGGAAACCTGCTGGAAAGAGCCATCCGATACGGTGAATCCAATTTCCCAGCGCCGGTCAGGGCTTTCTGTAATAATATCATTTTTATCAGAAGCCGAAGTGGGGTCCTCTCCTCGTTCAGCCTTGATTGCTTTGGTGTACATTTCCATGTACTTTTTGAAAGACTTGATGGGAATCCTTGTGCCGTTTAACTTTACTGCTGTGCCACAGGTGCCAGCCATGTCGTAGACTCTTCTTTTAACCAAGGCTTCGAAATCGTCGTCCATTCCATCCATGCCGAACTTTGCAAAGTCAGGCTTGAATGTAACCTTGGTATAGTCGTCCCCTTTGCATTCAGTAATCTTGGCCTTTCCCATAGTCGACATGTTGTTGGTCCATGTGAGTTTAAACTTCTTTTTCTGCTTAGAGTCAGCAGTTTCGACTGTGAATTCATTACTAAAAATGTTACAAAGTTTTGCTCCGTAACCGTTTCGTCCACCGGTAACTTTCTCTTGCATATCGTTGTAGTTCGATGAGGTCAACAGATGCCCGAAAATAAGCTCGGGGATGTAGATTTGCTCTTTCTATGAAAGAATTAGCATTACACTTCTAAATCATGCACCATAACTAATAATGGGAAGATACATACCTTGTGGATCTCCACTGGAATACCACGACCATTATTCCAGACGCTGATTTCACCAGCTTCCTTGTCCAAGGTAACCCTGATCTCGCTCATATTTGGGTCATTTTGTTTGTTGTCCGCTGCGTTAACGAGGATTTCATCGAAGATTTTGTATAGACCAGGAACGAAAGAGACCTCTCTATATTCCATCAACTCTGTTGTCGAGTTGTAAACCCACATGTGCTTCTCCGTTCTTTCAACAGAGCCGATGTATGTGTCTGGGCGTTTGAGGATATGTTCTAATTGGGTGATCTAAACCGGATATTTAGTGACAAGAGGGTGTAGTATAGTTATATGATAGGGCTTACCTTCTGGTACTTCTCGGATGAGCCACCTCCCTCTGTATTCTCCGCGGTGAAAGAACCATTCTCCACATTAGCAAGAGGTTTTGAGGCAGCCTTTTTAGGAGCAGCTTTCTGCTTCTTAGACGCGTTAGGGGGAGTGCTGTCAAGAGCGTCTGCATCATCGGAGTCTGCTTCCTCCGCTACTGAGTCCAGCTCATCTTCGGTATCAGGTCGGGCAGCCTTCTTAGATGATGTGGCTTTTGATGTTGTCTTGGGTTTGAGGGTAGTTTGGGTTAGTTTTTTAGGGGCGCCCTTTGGTTTGGCGGCAGCGGCAGCTTTCTTTGGGGCCGCCTTTGCCTTCGGTTTCTAGCATGGACGCCATCAGCACCAGTATGCAGCAAACAACAGACAAATTGAATACTTACCGGGGCAAAGTCAGAGCTGAAGCCGTCGTTCTCAAAATCGCTTTCACTCGACATCGCGCCGGTACTGTCTCAGCAGTGTCTCCAAGGGGTGTTCAGGGGGGGAATGCAGTAGCCGTGTCAAGAGTTCAAAACAGAGTAGGTCTGGCTATTGACCTCAGGCTCAGTCGCTCTGCATGTCGTTCCAGGCAATAAACGAGTGACAGATATTGCAGGATGTCGAGAAATTCGACCGTGGTTTGTCCCTTTGTGGTCTTTATGTTTTCTGGCTTGCACGGTTGGCGGCCCTTAAAATTTGGGCGGATGAACGTCGGACCGATCGCTTTTTACCCGAATAGGAAATATATAAACACCTTGGCGCCTCTATCGATAAACAAACTGCGTTTTCTCGCGCTTTTCCAGCTAAAAACTGACGGCGCGTAAACAGCAATAGATTCGCACTTAACAATTGCTGTATCAACCTCGAGTGACCCTGCTCGCTGCATTGCTCTTGTTACTCTCTAGTTGTTGACATATCCTTTCGCGACATAATCTTCACGTGATGACCGGAGAAATGGGCTTGTGGAATAACTATTGTCCGTATGACTAAGCAAGTCGCGTTGTTTTGATCCAACTTTCCCTTTTCGGAGGTGGAAAAACACATCGAAACCTCCAAAGATCCAACTTCGACTTTCGACTTCGACTTCCAAGGGACAACGTCGGCAGACAGACGGACAGCCGGCTTGGACACTTTTCACGGCGCATCTCAAGTTTCGGTCAGCCTTATGGAGTGTTCCGCACCTCGACGCAGCTGAGATTCCGTGTTCTCTGCAATTTCCGCCACCGAGAGCGGTTTGTTTACCCTCGTTTTGACCTCCTCGATTAATTACGACTCGTTATCGACCATACCAGCTATCCCGACCACCACACCACAGATCAGCCATGGCGAGCGCTATAGCAAGGGCGCGTAAGCCCGTTGGCTCAAAAGAATGGATTGCCGAAGAAAAAGAGAACTGCAGGCAATTGGTGCAGCAGGAACTGGACGAAGTCGAGTTCCCGGTGCGACACGAGATGGACTGGCTCAACGAACATATGGCCGAGATATTTACCCGCGATCAATTGTATGGCCTATTCTAATGCCCGTCTTTTACATATAATGCTAGATCTTGCGTCCCTGTCTAACCAGCTAAAGCAGCAGCGTTACCGAGCTATTCAAGACTCCTGGCAAAATGCGCGGCAAGACTCCCCGAACAGCAAGAAAGGTCCTCAAGACGCCGCGTGAAGCCCGAGTAGTAAGTTAACCTGGATATATCGCATAACCATATATCTCCAGCAATATTGTTACTGTGAAGTAGCGCGCGTGTCTAACATTGTCGTAGCCCTTGAGCGATATATTCTCCTCCGGACACAATGCTCGACACAGCTCCGGGCCTACTAATCGCTTCACAAACGAGATCGCGAAGCTTTTGACCAGCAACGAAAAACTGCGGTCGCCTCTTCCAAGCACACAGAATTCGAACCCCAATTACAATACTGACTCCGGCTACCATGGAATGCCAGATTCCCTCCCAATGGACACCAACGAACCAGACCATCAAATGGAGGTAGAAACAGCTACCCAAGTCATCGAGGACTCGACAATACTACCCGTAGATGGAGGCCCTAAGAGCCCTACCAATGTTCGTCGTATTACCGAAGACTCGTTTCACTCCGCGAGAGAAGTTGCACCAAGCAAGGAAAACACGGTGGAGCCATTGGAGTTTGAATATTCTCGCTATATCCCAAAAAACACAGCTTTGCCAAAGCAACACCCTCCCAGTACCTCTCCACGCCAGGAGAAACAGGAGGACAGCCACAATCGCCCTCAGCCCTTGACCTCGTCCCATCAACCAGAAACTAGGGAGGATCTGGACGATCCTAATTTCGATGATATAGGCTCACCTTCAGATGGTCCTACCCCGGTCCGAGCACCAATTCGAAAAAGTAGCCTTACATTTGCATCCCTACCAGCAAGAGAGCCACTCACTACAAAGCGCAGCATGGGGGGGCGAATGTCCAGGACTAGTCATATTGATCCCCCTAAGATGAACATGAGCATAGTTGGCCAGCCGGCCTACCTTGGGAGGCAGACTGGTGGGAACCGATTGACACAAATGCTCCTGGATAATGAGAAAAACAACAAACCTCTGGAATCTAATGACAAGGCCGGAACTGATGATTCGGCTGAGAATGACCATGATTCCGATGCAGAAAATAAAGCCCCAAAACGATCGAACAAGTCATCAACGCAGCTTTTACACGAGAAAATCAATATGCTAGGGAAGTCTCAGGCCACTCGTACCACCAAATCCATTGCTCCCGCTCCATCGCTAGGTACACAGCAACTTAGCTATCCAGAGCTTCCGCCGCCTACTGCTGCCTCTTCCAATGATACCTCTATTTCTAGACCCTCGTCCGCCATGGAAGCTGCCCACGGCTCCCCTCAGAGATTACCACCGACACCAAACCATTTTACTTTCCCCGCTGATAAGTTCCAACCAGAAGCCCAAATTTATAGGGACACTCCTAGTCCTGTTTCAAGAGCGCCTTCAGCTCATCCCGTTTCCCCTGAAAGGCGCTCGCCGGGCCCAAAATCATTTCGGCCTGGAGGCTTTTTTCACAGCAAATCCTCTTCTGTCCCTTCGTTTCCTATCTCCCCACGGCCTGGCACGGCTGGCTCCGCCCAAAAAGCACCATCTGTTGTGGATACACCTGGCGAGTCCACTACACCGGCTGGTTCCCCTAAACGCTTCGATGGCCCATTAAGTGCATCTAAATCAAAGCTTCAATCCTTGATGAAAAGCGCTAGAGGACTTTTTGGTAGTAGTGCGAGCGTTTCCGCTACTGCTAAGTTGGAGACACTTTCACCTACTTCGCAGCGCACCCAGGCTAGTACCCAGAACCAGCCCCAGGCAACAGCAACTGTCCCACCAAGCCCAGCTAAGGCTCCTCGAACCCGGGGCTCTATCGAGAGGGAGCACAGACGCAAAGAGCAAGAGCTAAAAGATCGCAAACAGATGGAAGAGCAGGAACGAGTTAGGGAGCGTGAGAAGGTAAGGCCAGAACCAGCCAAGCCTGCAGATTTACCCTCCAAACCTCAAATACTAGATAAAGTGGAAATACCACAGCATCATTCCTCAGAAAACCTCCCTGCTGGAAGGGTAGAGCCAGCGCCCAAGGCAGAACTTGCACGTCGTGATCCCGAGCCCAGTGCAGAAGAAGGACGAGGAGGAGCAAATACCCATGCCGCATTACAATCCCACCAGCTGCCCAATGAAGGTCGTAGGCCTGCAAAAGCCATTAGAGAAATGCGAAAGCCGAAACCACAGCCTGTCAACATCCGCGTAGGAACTCTATCTTCACAGCGAATAAGGGCAGAATCGGCAACCCCGGCACCCCCTTCGGCCCGTGAACCGGCTGTCCAGCAAACGTCGGTTTCCAAAAAAGCTAGCAATGGCTCTCTTCTCACTACGGCATCTTCCAATGGTAGCCTAAAGAGCTCTGCATCTTCTGCGTCGTCTAAATCAAAAGCTCTTCTAGCTGTGGAAAGAAAAAAGGAGCAGGTAAATCCTTCTGATACCATAATCTTTTTAGCTCATTTCATGCTTACTTATGCGAACAGGAACAGCGAGAGGCCCAACGCAAGCTGGACCAGCGCCGTGAAGCCGATCGTAAGAGACTTGCGCAGCAAGAGGAGGCCAGCCGACAGCTACAGCAAGATAAAATCCGCCACGAGCGAGAGCAATCTGTTACCGACGATCCAAAGACACTTGCAAAGAAACAAGCGATTGAGAAGAGGCGACTTGAAAATGCCAAAAGATTGGAACAACAGCGCGGTCGACAACAGACTCCATCAAATGATACCGTATGTGTGATTATCACCACACTACCCATGTGTTGTTTGGTCCCTCACTAACTCTGCCTTAGAGCTCTGTTATACACAGCGAACGTTCAATTCTCAGCGAGTCCCAGGGACCGGCGCGACCTGGTTCAAGGTTAGGTAGTGTTCAGCCTCCAAGCCGTCCGCATAATTACCCACCGCCAAACCCTGCAAAACCTCCCAAACGGGCACACGAGGAGCAAAACACCGTCCGGCCACCTGCTACAAAAGCCGGCAGTGTTCATCAGCTTGACGGCAAGCGGAGGAAGACTGAAGAAGAGATTGTTGCTCCTGAACCCACCGCGGTTCGACCAGCTATGGCTCCTCCTATTCGTCAGTCCAACGCGTCAAAACTTAATAACTTCCCCAGTGCCTCCAAGTACCCAGCCGCTCCTCCTGTGAACTCGATGCAAGGCTGCCCCCCAATATTCAAGAATTCTGTCGGCACACAAAAACCCTTTCAAACACTTCCTCATCAAACCCAAGGCAGCCGGCCGGCCCATCCCTTGGAGATGGCAAAGTATGCCAATGGAAAGATTCCCTTTGCAGAGCCTAATAATGTGCCTTCCCAGCCGAGCTCCGCCCATCTCAAAACGCCTGGTCAAAACAAACATGTCATACCTAAATCTTCTCCAGCCTATCCAAACGGCGAAAACATTAAACTTCCTGATATTCCCACTGACAGTGAAGACGAAGACTCCGATGCTGAGCCATGTCATGTCCCAGACTGGGCCAAGGAAGAAAACCTCCATAACATTCTTGTCCAGCAAGAAAGCCAAGATGGAGAAATGGTCTTCGGTCCATCTGCTCCCCTCCGAATGGAAGAGATCTTCAAGGGCAATAAGGAGAGATTGCGCAAGTTCCGCGATCGTACAAGCAGTGCAAACTGGAACGGTCCGGATGGCTTGACACAAGATGAGATTAAGTGGGACATGGCTGAAAGAGAAAAATTGAAGAACAACGGCGGCTGGGTCTTCAGCCCCCATTGAAACCACATCAGCCTGCTTTCATAGGGACGAGTTATTTACATATATTCATTTCGGGATAACGATATCGACACGCAGTTGGATTAGGATCCAGCGGCATTTTTCTTTCCAGTGTTGATTTGACACTGAGAGTATCAGGTACTCTATTTTGATTGTTTTGTTATATTGCTAATACATGGCGAGGGAGCTTTGGCTCTTGTTCTCTATCTATACTTGTTTTGTACTTTTTTGAATGTGTGGAGTTTAGATTTTGATTGCATACTTATATGGTTTTTTACTACATCTTAGCCTGCTGCGGCGTTTGTGGTTTAATGGCATGGCAAATCAATATGGTTTTTTGTGTTCGTGGAATTATGGTTACAGGTTATTACATTAGGGAGATTTGGCATATGCATCTTGAACCTATAAAAGTCCCAATGCCTACTGATATCGAATCAAGGAAAGACCTAGTAATATCCGGTAAAGCTAGTAAACCAACATCCGGTTGCATTCGTACATTGCCCCATAGTTATAGCCCAGACCAATCAATCTAGCAGTAATCCAAGGAAATAAACCCAATAATAAGAATGAAGACAAGGAAAGAAGAAAGCTTTTTATGGCATAATGTTACAGGGTCCTCACTCATCTTCCTCAGGCTCTACATCGCCTATTTCGACATCTCTATCTTCCATCATAGCATCGGCATTGGGGTTATTTGTATCATACGTGTCTCGGCGTTTTCTGTCAGGAGTATGGCTGATCGTCCTCCATCCTAGGGCTGAAGTAGGATCTTTGACATATTCAGACATCGGGAACTAGATATTGTACATGTTAGCACCGTCTTAAAGATTATTAGTGATGTATATATATATGGACTCAACATACGTAGTGATCATTCTTCTTCATTGTAACAACCCATGGTACATTATCGAATGTGACAGCACGCAGACGGAAGTATGTATTGTTCGGGATCATGTTGACTTGCTGAATGAACGAGTCTAGATCCGGTGTCTTTACGCCATTGACAGCTGTGATGAAGTTGGTTGGTGACAAGCCGTATTGATAAGCAGGCGATCCGCGGCTCTAAGGACAGATACAGACATTAGTTTAATATGCAAAACGTACAGAAAGCTAAAACGAGAAATCATACCCTTGCGCTGACATATACGTCGGAGTGCAGTTTAGATATCTGCTGTCTGACAGCATGGTGAGGTTTCTGCAAGACTGCTCCGCAGAAGATAAGTGCTCTGTCGGTCTCAAGGTCCTCTGTAGGGACAGTTTTGATTTGTATCTTCATCTCTTCGCCGTTACGCACGATGAGAGCGTCTAACGACTCTTGATCGTACATGGTGTCAAAGTCCGAGACGCGAGTGACAAGTTTGTCATTCAGCGTGAGAATAATGTCACCTTCCTCCAGTGGCCTTGTATCCGTCGACGAAGGAGAAGCACAGTCTACTTTTCGCACCATGAATAGCTCATGACGCGCTGGGTTAGCGATGGCAACCTTGCGAATCCATTCTTCAGATACGCCCATGACACGAGCCTGGCTCATCTGGATAACGTAGGTTTCCATGTCGAGGATTCGAAGCTTGGGGATGGCACCGCTTTGAATCTGAGAAATGACTGGGAGGAGAGATGGTGTAGCTAGACCAAGATGATACTCAACATCCTTGTGAGAGCTTTCCGTTCGTTCACCTAGGTAGTTGAGCCAGAGAGCCTCGACGACACCATCTTCTCCTAGCAGAACACCACTGGTGCACTGGGTGCTGAGTCCTGTGTCGACAGTGATAGCATCCAGGTTGATAGCACGGTATCGTGGAGCAGCGGCATTGGGTGGGATTGCAACCGTGGTTATATCTGTGACAGTAGTGGCCGTTACAGCAATACGGAAGTTCTGGTTGAAGCCAACGAAGAGAGTTCCGGCACCCTGCTGCATGTATTCCGTGCTCAATTTGGCAGATTTGACGGGAGCCTGAACCAGGCTGGGGTCATACTGGATGACCGTATAGTTCTGAAGCGGGTGCATGAAAACAACCTTGCCTCTGACTATGATGGAATCAGCGACTGTGATGTTAATGTCACAGAGATCAAATGGAATGATGGCTCGGGAAATAATGACAAGCCCCTTTTCGGCGTCGATGACCAGACCGAAACCATGAGTCCTGGCTTGTGGGAACCCATCGAGCCTGACAGGCATAGTACAAGATACGCGGACAAAGCTGCGGACGATATCATTGGCCGCAGCGTGTTTGACGCCGTTGAGATGGATAAAGTCTGCACGTCTAGGAACAGGGGGCTCTGCTGGCAAAGGATCAGCCAGGTCAGTGAAATCCCAGAGACCAGTAGCATCGTTTCTCTCGGCAAGCCTCATCTGAGGGTGCCAATGGCGGTCTATATGTACGACACTGGTTCCTCTGGTATGAAGATCACGGATATGCTTGTATGATAGGACCACTCTCGCACGATCTAAGAAAGTCAGTATAAAACAAAATAAAAATAAAATACAAGGGAATATGACAGTTAGCCGGGGGATTAAATATCGTACCCGGTATGGTCTTCATAACTTCGATGAATTCATCCAAGTTCTTGGTCGGCCTCTTGTCAATGGCATCAATGATCCAGCCGGAAAAGGCGTTTTCCAGCTTAAACGAGCCGGCGGCTTCACAGACGTAGACTCCACGGCAAGGAATGGAGTACAGTCTTGCCTGCTGGTACGATAGGTCATGGAAGATGGCACCAGCAACGCTGACATACCGTGAAGGAGTAATGCCATGGAGGTCCTGTACCTGACACTTGACCTCGAGATCCTCGCCGCCTCTTTGTACCAACAAAGTGACATCTTGTCCTATAGAAGAGTCCAGTATGGCATCTAGCCTGACGAACTGGGTGAGAAGGTCTCCGTTGACCTTGACCAGGACATCACCTTCCTGCAGTTTTCCATCTCCGGGGCCCTCTGGAAGCACAATCTCAGCAACAAGCATGCCGGTCTCCTTGGGCGCGGCTGACCGTACAGCAGCCTCCCATTCCGGAGACAGACCCAGTCTTCGACACTCGTCAAACGGCTTGATGATCCATTGGGTCTGTATGGTACCTCTGGTCACTGGCTGGCCGTTTTGGATGCACTGCAATGCGCGAAAGGGCCGGTCAAGAGGCAGGAAATAATCCGTGGCAGCGCCGTCTGCACGTCCACCAGCCTGTAAAGCAATAGCGTAGCCATCGATATTGACGACCGGACTGCCTGAACTTCCACCGCTGGCTGCAGCAGCTGCCTGGATGTAGTTTGTGTTGAAATCACTGTACCCTTCACCGTACTCCGGGGCGTTTCGATCCAGCCGACTGATGACGCCGGACAGAATGCTCAGCTTCTCTCCAGCGTCGTTTCCTACCACCCTGATCTCCACGCCTACTTTGGCCGAGTCAGGCCGTAGCTTCAGCTCGGTCAGGGGCATGTATTTGATTGCGGCCGGGTCGAATTTCAGGATACCAAAGTCGTGGACGGGGTCTCGATATATCGGCTTCACATCACACTGCAAACAAACAAATCAGCATTCCTAGTAACGACCAAGGGGGGATCCGGTTAAGAGACAATAAAAAAAAAAAAAGGCGGCACGAAAGACCCTACCTCTTCATGGTTATCGAAGATGCAGTATCCCCAGAAGGGTCCGGCGCAGACCACATGCCTGTTGGTCATGATATATCCGTTCTTCGCATCGACGACAAAGCCGGTCGCCTGGCTGGCCATGGACAGGTCCGTATCAAACGAAGCCGTCTGGCAGAAGTGAATCGAGACCACGCACCGCACGACCTTCTCGATGGTCTCCTGCCACTCTGCCGAGTCTGTCTGCACCTGGCTGACGGGCAGCATGGCTCTCGCCGCGGCCTCGGGGTCTGTCTCTGCCTCGTCGTACGCGTACATGGCCACGTCTCCGGACGGCTGGCGGTCTTCAGAGGGCGTATGGCTTGCGGCAGCGGCAGCAGCAGCAGCAGCAGCAGCGGTATCTGGTCTGAAGTGTTTGGCGGAGGGTAGGGACATGGCGCTGCCCGAGTGCTTTCGTTTGGCGCTGCCGTTCATCTCCATGGCGGCGGTCGTAGATTCAAAACAAGGCCGGCTTCTTTCGTCCTTGCGTCCCCTTGCTGCGTCTCCGTTCTGTCTGTAACGATCCCCTTCGTGGGCTGTCTCTCTAACGGGGCGGTAGTTTGGTCGGCGGTTCGTTGGTTTTTTTTTTTTTTTTTTTTTTAACCTGGTCTGTCTTTATATCAACTAGCTAGCTCGATGGCGGCTGAGCACAAACAAGCGCCCTGCGGTTTGCTGCGAGGGCTGAGCGGACGGCGAAAAAGAGTCCGTAGGAATGGACACAGGGCAGAGGCAGAAGCGAGATGCGAGCGAGCAAGCCGGTCCTGACGGTGTAGTTGACGAGTTGGCGCTGGCGAGCGGCTTATCAGGTCCGGCTGGCGATAAAATCCAATATTTACCTTTTTGGCTGAGTTCGTCCGAGGATGCAGCAAGTCATCTGCGCAGAGTCAGGCGATGCCCCTTTTCTGACCGCTGCAGGCGTTTTATATTAGTGGTTTGATGCGTTTGCCGTGCTGATTGACAGAGCCGGGGGAGTCCATGCCGGTGTTTCTGGCGTCACTGCTGCGGTTGGAGTCACAGTCAAAATTTGGCAGAGAGGCACAGCTTACTAGGGGAGACAGAGTTCTATAGTACAAGAGGCGGGATTATATATTCCAAGTTCATCTGTTTAATTCTCTTCTCTCTAGATATACATATAACCAACACGTTCCATGCTGAAGTCGAGGAGGGGCGCCATGGACCTTTGCCCTTTGTATATAATACACTGTTGTAGCCGACACTGATATAGATTTCCCCCTAGCATCGTCAAGTCAGTCCGTTCTGTTCTGGACGGCTCATGTCATTGCATGGTGGGCACTATGGGAGCTCATTCAGTCCGGCGCAAGTTCCTTGAACAGGGGAGAGTTCTCGACAGAGGCTCCCACCAGAGGCCCCGGACATGTCATATAATCGCACATGTGGCGGGTGGGGGATTATATATATTCCCAGTGTAGTCTCTGGAGCCTGCTCTGATGCAACACAAGGGTCGCCTTACGAGACATGGGATAGGAGTGAGTGTGAACATTTCATTCTGGACCTAAAAGGGCCGGCGTCTCATCCAGCAGCGGAGCCGGGATAGGAAAAGTCGGGCTGTTGTATCATCTGAATCTGGCCCTGGCGCTGCCGGTAGAGCTGCTGCTGCTGCTGCTGCTGTTGCTGCTGAGGAGTCATTGGACTACCTATGCCAGTTTGCGGCATTGGTGTCGGGACGGGGGCAGTGGTAGTGGTAGTAGCGGCGGCGGCGGCAGCAGCAGCAGTGGTGGTGCCGCCAGGGGTGGTAGTAGCGGTGAAAAGCTCATTGAGAGACGTGTAGAGCTGGTTGAGCGAGGGGAGGTGCGGTGGTGGAGTCATGATAGCGGGAGTCTGGGGCCCGGTAGCACCGGTCTTCTTTGCGCGGTCTGCCACCGTTGCGAGGTAGGCGAGGTTTGCCTGGAGCCGGCGCATGCAGTCGACGTATTCCTGGGACGGTTTTCCCGCAGGCGCAACCGCCTTTGCGCTATCAGACCCGTTGCTTGATTTTTGGGCGTCCTGAGGTGATGAAGGGGAGCCTGTGGCACTGGGTTGGTTCGAAGCAGGCCCGGCCTTGCCGCTTGCCTGTAGGTTGACCACTTCCTGTAGTAGAGCCGAGTTGATGTCTAGAAGAATAGTGACACGGGCACGCTCGCGGGCGGCTGCCTGGGGCGAAAGGGTGCTGCTGGGTGTCTGGTAAACGGGCGAGGCCTGAGATGGAGCCTGCATCTGGGCCGGTGCCTGTGATGTGGGACGGTTTGGGGTCGAGTACATGGCCTTGGAGGATGGCATAGCCGTCGTCATGCCGCCCTGGGCCTGAGGGTCAGCAGAGGGCGAGCGGGTGGATATATCATCCATTACAGGCTGGGGATGCGCGGTCTGGGGTATAGAGCTGGGCATGATCGGGTTTGTTGTGAATGGCTGAGTGGTAAAGGGAACTATAACAACGTAGATTAGCATAAATAAAAACAAAACAAAAAAACAAAACAGGCAACCCGGATATAAGGAGAAGTGACAATAGAACAGGGAAGTGCCATCGAGGAGAAACGCTCAAAGGACATTGTGAGGCACGTCCTTGATGCTGCACCACACACACACACATAAAAGTCTATCCACCCATCCACACCCAGCACCCGCGGGTCGGACAAGAGTACACAACCACGGTGAGGATCTGCTAGGAACAGCAGGGTTGGAGTGGGCCAGGACCACCAACCAAGAGCATACAGCACAAGACAGACGGGAAATATAATGACCATGAAAAACGGATAGGAGATTCTCTGGGGGGAGGAGTGAAAAGTCGAGCTGTCTACATACCGTGAGACATGGGAGCAGCAGAAGCCATCATGGGAGCTACGCTGCCAGCAACAAGATGCTGGGGCACGATCTGAGGCTGCTGCGGGAGATGGCCTGGCTGCTGTTGCGGCTGAAGCTGGGGCTGCGGCTGTTGTTGTTGTTGTTGGTGGTGGTGCTGCTGGTGCTGGTGCTGCTGCTGTTGTTGTTGCTGTTGTTGTTGTTGCTGCTGCTGCTGGAGATGCTGCTGGAGATGCTGCTGGAGCTGGGGATGCTGCTGCTGCGGTTGAAAGGATGCAGGCGGCTGGGGATAGGCGCTTGGGTTCTGGTAATACGGCGGCATATGGTGAGCAGCGCCGGGCAGGGGCTGCTGGTGCTGCTGCTGGGCGGCCTGGAAGTAGGCGGCCGACGCGTGGGGGCCGACGACGGACGAGGAGACGGGCAGCTGGTGCGCCTGGAGCTGCTGCTGGTGAAGCTGCTGCTGGAGATGCTGTTGCTGCTGTTGCTGGAGATGCTGCTGCTGCTGCAGAGGGTGGTGGTAGGCCATGGGCGGCTGGTTCATGGCTGGCTGTCGATGCTCGCGCTGGCCGGCGAGTCCACGGCAGGGCAGGCAAAAAAGGGCAAGGCTCGAGGGCGACGACGACGGTCTTCGCAGTGCGCGTGGAGGAGAGCGTCAGTTCAGCGCTTCTGCAGGCTGGGACTTGCTGGACGTTGACTGGGCGGCTGGAGAGTCGAGGTGGTTTGGGCCGCCCCTGGACTGGCCGCTCTCGCGCTCTCGCTGGCGGTGGACTTTTTCTCTCTCTCTCTGTCTGGGCGGCTGGCGAGTCAGCAGCGGCGCCAGAGCATCGCGGGCGGGCGATCAGCGAGCGGGCGGCTTCCCTTCTCCTGCGTCCTCTCTTTCTTCGGCTCTGCCTCCTCTGGCTGGTCTTTGGCTTCTCGTCCGCCTTTTCGTCTTCGTCTTCTGCTTCTTCTTCTTCGTCTTCTTCGTCTTGCTGGCGTTTTTCTTCCTCGTCGTCGTCGCGGAAATTCGACTTTTTTTTTTCCTCCCAGGCCAAGTCACGTGGGAAATACGAGACACGTGATGGACTGACTAAGACAAGTTCTCGATGCGGTTAGATAGTCACGTGGGAAGCTACTTATCTAAGCAGAGCCCGGAAGGGAAGGTCCAAATAGACCTCGGAGTAAAGTTCGCCCTATTCCCTCTTGGTCCAGCCGCCGCCGTTTTCGGTTTGGCTCGCCCGCCGACCCACAGCCGCCGCTATCAAAGTCTATCGAGATCGCACAGGATGGCCCCTTTTTCTCCTCGTGTCTACGGAGTCGTCCCTAGGCCATACCAGGTTACATAGGCCTTTATAGTGGAATGCTGCAATAAACCATAAAAGAAGAAAGGAGGAAAAAAAGGAGAGATCCTCTAGGTCGTTTTGGTGGCTTCCACGGCCATAACTACCTAGTTCTCCGCTAACTACTGGTTATCTCAGCTTCTGTCTCCTTGCCGTTGATGCTTCCAAGGAACGCTGTTGTGTATCCGGCCAATCCTCAACATCCGCCCTAATTTTTGTGGTACAATCAAAATCTGAAATCTTTAATCGGGCACGATCAATTAAAACATTTTCAGGTCGTAAATCACCATGGGCGAGATTAAGTGACTCCAGAAATGCAAACTGCCTGAGCGAGATCGTTCATCCATACATTTCGTAGGGATAGAGGTTCCAGTTTCTCCACTCTAGTAGTTAACCACGGAAGACTGGAGGTCACGAGTATGGTTATTTTGGATTCTAGAACAGGATGTGACATCTAATAGATCAGTTAGTACGTAGACCATTATAAACATTAATAAGAACTCTACCTCTCATATATTCAAGGAAAATGCCAGTTATCCGTATAGAGGAAACACTGCACTATAGAAGGGCATGTTGGATACCGAGAAAAGATCTCATATATCTTGAGTTCTTTCTCAAATTGCTCTCTTTCAAAGTCGCCGGATTTCGGGACCTTCACAACGATGCGAGGGCGAACCTCGTAGACGAAGGAGATACCCCCTTTCCAGATCTAGTGCATATCAGGGGACTGCTTCCGGATACTCATAGTACTTGTATCATGTAGCAAGTGGGAAGAGGACGTGCAGAAAAGAAATCCTGCTGTATATGTACGGAGGTGAACACTAAGCAGAAGTGATGTCCAGGGGGAGGTTGAATTAGTGAGCTTGCTCGCGAAACTGCCCTTAGTGCCTGAATCCGACTTGTCGGCTTGTCAAGGCTTTTCGCGCAATGAGGCGCAAGGGCCGACTTGGGCAAAGGTGGGCAGAGACCGGGAGGGGAGAAAGTCAGCTTCACCCATTATAGGATGAGGTTGGCGGGTTGTAATTGATTATTATGGAAAACTCAAATCATTTTTGACCAAGGGAGACATTTTTATTCTACTTAGTTAACCAACGTATGCATGGAGCAGATATCCTGATATTACACTAAATAGCGGTCCTAGCGGCCACAAAGAGCGAGGGATTCTCACGGGGCCTAATTCATATCATCTTCACCCTGGCACTCAGCCACTTATTGAAGAGAATGGTGCCACGCGAGTGATTCTTAGCAAGTCACAAGTGGCCAGCCATTTCGCCAGGGCGGCCTGCCCAACGCGACAATATCTGCGATTAAGTACGCCATCCATTGGACCCTCACAATGGGGAAGGTTCTCCATGGCATGAGAGCCAGTTTGACAACATCTAGCGGACGGGTAGTTTAGAATGACAGATACCTCACTCCAGCAGGGGCCGGTCCCCATATATCTCGTGAAGACCGCCAAGTTACTATCCGAGCAAGAACATTGCTTTCTCAGGTTTCACTCCCAATGGACTAGTTAGGAGATTGACAGGTTAATCGCCTTCCACTCTAGTTGGTCAATGGATCAAACTTTGAAGGATAACCTAACCATATCTCGGTATAAGATTGTCATTTAAATTTAGAATGAGCCCCTTTCTCAAAGGCTCAGAATGGAGATTTGAATTCGCTGGGGTTCTCACCGTGCATGTCCAGGGTAGTTAAGAGAAACACAATTAGCCTCGAGCCGCGTCTGAGAACGCTAAGCTCTGAACAGAGATGTCTCCGCGTCTGATGCAAAGGGGTAAGTCTCCTAACCAAAGTTATGTGGTTTGTAGATCGTTATAACCATGCAAAGGGGCGAAGCCAATCTCCCTGGTTGTTGATTGATGGCTGAGTCGGCATGGCATGCATAACGAGCCGTTAGCGTGGTAGATTAAAACCTGAGCAGGGATAACTAACTAGATCGAAATACACAGTTAAATATATCCCTTTGTTCCGATATAATCCCTGCACAAATCCGGGGTGTGGAGAGAGTGTTTTTCCTGTAATAGGTCACTACCCCTGGACAACCCCGAGTACTGTCTCAACCACATTTTCACCTGTAGTCGGGCATGCTCATATGCAGGTCTTACCTTTCAGTGTTGGCATCAGCACTCATACAAGGCGCAACATCACGTCTCTTGCTAGTACTTTGTCCGTTGACTGAAATATGATATATAATGTAGTGTAATGCGTTTCCCGTGGGTAGATATAGCCAACATCTACCTTCAAGTATCTAATACTGGTAGTTCGGCAATTCGTTTTATTGTATTTTTTTTTTTTTTTTTTTATTTTTTTGAAATCACTCCTCACCAATCCAGCGTGGTTAAGAAAATATGAGTGGAAACGAGGTTGTTTATGGGAATGAAGCAGCACATCATGAGCCGGGTCAGGAGAAGAAACCGCCCGTGATTTTGAGCGAGCCCCAGAAGGAGATCGTCGAACTTCAATTGAACGGCCTGCCAACAGCAATTAATGCCCAAAGCCTCTGGTCATACACCACAGCCTGGGACAAGACCATCATTATTGTCAGTGTGGCCACCGCCATTCTTGGTGGTGCTTCGAACCCCTTGCTCACAGTAAGTCGCTACACGCCTGTTGGAAAATGATAACTTCTAACAAGACTGTAGGTCGTCTATGGATTGGCCGTGGGCTCGTTCGCGGATAGGTCCAACGGCGTGACCTCCATTCCCGAATTGTCTGCAGCAGTGGCTAAGGTTTGCCTATATTGGGTTTATCTCGGAATTGCCATGTTCTTCTTCATATATATCACGACCGTTGGATTCTATTACGTCGGTGAGCGGGTTGTAATGCGCCTGCGCTATGACTATCTCCGGACAATCCTTCGACAAAATATAGCATTCTTCGACACTTTCGGTGCCGGCGACGTCACAACGCGTATCACGTCGGATATGAATCTAATCCAAGAAGGTATCACCAGCAAAGTTGTCCATGGGCCTCATCGCAGTAGCGACGTTCTGCTCAGCTTATACCATCACATACATTCAGTACTGGAAGCTTGGTCTCATCATGACATCGACGGTGGTTGTGATGCTGCTCACTGGAACAGCTGGGGGTATCTTGGCCGTGAGAAATTCCAAGTCAAGTATGACCCTATATAATAGCGGCTCTAATCTGGCTGAGGAGAGCATCGGGTCAATAAGGCATGTGACTGCATTCGGTATCCAGAATGCTCTTGCGGATAAGTATCTAGGCTTTTTAAGACAGGGAGAGAAGCCTGGTATCAAAGCAAGACTGGCTATCTCTTTCATGATTTCTTTCATGAATGGCCTGCCTTTCCTCTCCTATGGTCTCTGCTTCTGGCAAAGCGGCAGGTATATTATATCAGGGCACATGAGCCCGGGGGCTGCTGTAACTGCTACAATGGCCATTGTTATTGGAGGCTTCTCAATCGGAAGGGTTGCACCAAGTCTTCAGTCTTTCATGGCTAGCACTGCAAGCGCTAGCATGATCATCCGTTCCATGCAACGCGCATCCCCTGAGGATCCCTTATCGACAGAGGGCGAAAGACCTGAGGGAGTAAAGGGTGAAATCTCCTTCAATGATGTTAGCTTGGTCTACCCGTCAAGACAAGATGTTGCTGTCCTTAAACGTGTCTGCCTAAGAATGCCTGCAGGAAAAACAACGGCAATTGTGGGACCAACTGGATCCGGAAAGAGCAGTATTGTTGGCCTGATCGAGCGTTTTTATAGACCAATTGGGGGCAATATCATGCTTGATGGACACAATATTCAAGATCTCAACTTACGGTGGCTGCGCAGTCAACTGGCCTACGTAGGCCAAGAGCCAATCCTATTTAATACCACGATACAGGAGAATATCAGCCATGGATTGGCTTATCTTGACGATGCCACCCGCTCATCCAGAGATATCAAGGCTGCTGTTATTGAGGCTGCGAAGGATGCAAACGCACACGATTTCATCATGGCACTACCCAAAGGCTACGACACCATGGTCGGCGAAAAGGGTCTGCAGTTATCTGGAGGGCAACGGCAGCGAATTGCTATCGCCCGGGCCTTGATCCGTGATCCGACCATACTCATACTTGACGAAGCTACTTCTGCTCTCGATAGCCGAGCTGAGAAATTGGTGCAAAAGGCATTGACAAAGGCCGCCAAGGGCAGAACTACTATAGTGATTGCCCATCGACTATCAACTATACGTTCGGCAGACAATATCGTTGTCCTGTCTGCAGGCGAGATTGTAGAGCAGGGAGATCACGACAGCCTTATGGCAAACCAAGGACTGTATGCGAATCTGGTCAACGGACAACAACTGACAGAAGAGAAGACAGACGAAGATGACGATGCCCTAATTGAGAATGCGAGTGCTTCTTCGTGGTTTGTGGACGAAAAATCCACTGCCAAAGAACTGCCGGAGATTGCCATTAAGAAGACCGATTCAAAAAAGCTCGACAAACGACTATCCTTCTGGGATCTTCTTCGTCTGATGGACAATCTAAACCGGCCCGAGCGTATGCTGATTCTTTTGGGCCTTATCGGCTGCGTATTCGCAGGACTAGGAACTCCAGTGTGCGTATTTCCCTAATATCTGCGGTTTTCAACCCACCCACTTTGCTAACGTGAAATGGGTAACTTTAGGCAGGCCATCTTCTTTGCGAAGCTCATCGAGGCCGTATCTGTTCCAGCATCTCAATACAATAAGCTTCGTTCCAAAACCAGCTTCTGGGCCCTGATGTATCTGATGCTTGGTATTGTTGCTATCATATCGTGGTTTGGTCAAGGTGCTTGCTTTGCCTTCTCGTCAGAACGCCTCATCCGCAGAGCCAAGGACACAACTTTCCGCTCCATTCTGCGCCAGGAAGTCTCTTTCTTTGACGAGAGGTCAACGGGAGACCTAACGACAATACTGTCGCAGGACACCACTCATCTAGGTGGTCTGGATGGAGCTGTTCTAGGCTCCATGATAACTTTCACGGTGACCATTATCGGTGGACTTGCGCTCTCGGTTGCAATTGGCTGGAAGCTTGGTCTCGTGTGCGCCGCCTTGATACCCATTACGGTGGGCAGTGGCTATGTCCGATTGATAATTCTTAGTCTGTTTGACCGTAAAGTACGACAGACTCAAGCCGAGTCTGCAGCCTACGCCAACGAAGCCGTGAGGGCAATTCGTACTGTGGCAAGTTTGGGACTTGAGAATGAGGTGCTACAGCGTTACCGTGCTATCCTGGAGCGTGATGCGGCGGCATCGCTCCGCTCAATCCTGCAAGCTTCGGTGCTGTTTGTCCTGTCTCAGTCTCTTCTTATGCCAACAGGAGCTTTGGTTTTCTGGTATAGCAGTACTCTCCTGGCAACCGGAGAGTATACGTTAACACAGTGCTTCATCTGCTTTTCTGCACTAGTCACCGGTGCCCAGACAGCTGGTGCCGTATTCAACTTTGCCCCTGATATGAGCAAAGCGATGCAGGCAGGGAGGCACCTTCGTAACTTGTTTGAGCGGGTACCCCCAATCGACAGCTATAGCAACGAGGGCCGGTTATTGCCAGCAGAAGCGTGCCGTGGTGCCATTGAAATTCAGGACGTGAGTTATCGCTACCCGCAGCGCCCAGAGCGAGTTGTACTGGAAAATTTCTCTCTCTCCATCAGACCAGGCCAATTTGTTGCCCTCGTGGGTCCAAGTGGATGCGGAAAATCAACGGTTCTGTCCCTCCTGGAGCGCTTCTTCGACCCGGAAACTGGACAGATCCAGGTTGATGGGTCTAGCATCACCGGGTTAAACATCTCTCAGTACAGAAGCTGTATTGCGATGGTTGGACAGGAGCCAGTTGTATACTCTGGCACTATCCGTGAAAACCTGGTGTTGGGGGCTGCAGAGGGAGTGACAGAACAAGCCATTGTCCAAGCCTGTAAGGATGCAAACATTTACGAGTTCATCTCATCACTTCCGTAAGTGAACTCCTTGTTCTCCCCGTTTCTCCATATCCAGCATCCGTTCAGTCTAACTTTAGTCTCATATGTGTAGGGACGGATTTGCAACTGTCGTCGGTGCCCAGGGCAGTATGCTAAGCGGAGGCCAAAAACAGCGAGTGGCTATTGCGCGAGCACTGCTCCGCAACCCCAAGATACTGCTGTTAGATGAGGCGACATCAGCGCTAGATTCGCAGTCAGAACGGATAGTGCAGGAGGCCCTAGATAGAGCAGCCAAGGGCCGTACCACCATCTCGGTTGCCCACAGGCTGAGTACCATCAAGCGAGCCGACCTAATCTGCGTCATGGACCAGGGTAAACTTGTCGAAAAGGGAACGCACGAGCAGTTGATGGCGAAGAGGGAGATGTATTACGACCTCGTCCAGGCCCAGGATCTTGACAAAGTTTCTTGAGCCCGTAAGCATGGCACTGCCTCAGATGTGACATCGTAAGTTCCCTAACTAAAGCCGCGGCCTTTGGATTTTGGCTAAAAGGAGGACTCCTGGAGGAGTAGCAATGCCAAATTTGAGATAGTTCGACGCGGTTGTATATTTGCGGGCACCGTTCCCTATCACGGTTCAATTAGCAGCCGATAAATCAACTCCTTCTGACCATGCATACCTATTTGCGTTAAACCTAGGGAACTATTTCAAATGTACCTTGAGTTCTTGTAATGAAAGCGCCTTATTATGCTACATCTGCTGATAAGTTTGGTTAAAAGATGTAGTTTGGCGGAGAAGCAGCCACAACTTGTATTAAACTAATGACTAATATATTATTAAGCCTCTTTATCCTAACCCCTTTCTAAAAGGTTAGCGATTAGTTCTTATTCTAATCAAGACACGTTCTACGTTCTTATTATACCCACGTCACTTGGTAACTAGTACTGCAGCGCCTACTGCTCATCGAGCCCCACAATTTGCGCCCGAAGAACCAAGGACATCGAAAGATTCCTCTCTGGCTGAATATGCTTTCTGTAGAGTTTCCGATGTCCTGGTGGAGGGACAGCGTGAGAAACCGAGATACCTGTGCTATTCAAGGGATGAGTAGGGTGAGACGTTCTAACGACGGGAGGTTGTTGCGTTGGAGTTAATAGTCTTAGCTTCGAGCCGGGATTAGTTAGTTACTTTGTCTGTGAGGTTGCGTGATCTTGGATTCGAGCTTGGAGACGATAGATTGTAGCTTGGAGTTGGATTCTTTCAGTTCAACGTTTGATTCAATCAACTGGGCGGTTTTGTCGTGCAACTTAACTAGCATTCGATTTCTGGACCGTACATACTTAAGTAAAATAAGAAAACCCAGGTTAACCCAATAACATCAGGGTCCTCCTGGGCGTTTCGAAGGATTTCCCTCATGGCAGAATACAGACTTTTTTATCAGGTGTTTTCCACCTTCTGCCGTTGGGAAATACGACTTGCCGTAGTCTATTAACCCAAGGCATGAGTGACCGATAGTATTCTATAAACTGTTTAGTAGTTGTCTTTAGAAATTTATCTTCCTTAGTGATAATACCAATCTTCATATCAGCCAGCTCCTCTGTATTCATAAAGTTCCATTTGTCGAAGCGTTCGTTCAACAACCCGGCCCTTCTCAGGGCCTCGTAGTGGATGCATATCCAAAACAAGACCCAGAAAAATGATATCCAGAACAAGACCCAGAAGAATGATTCAAGATCATGCATGAAGGAATGTTGTTCATTGTCTAGAAGAACTCCGATCGCCATAAACGCCCGCGTGCCGGTCTTACCTCGCGGCCCCGAAGCATCTTCCCGGTTCTCCTTGATGGCAAGGTCTAGGTCGATAATAAACGCCTTCTAGGATGCACTCTCCTCGTCCTCGTTGATCATGAGCTTATTAGGGGAAATATCTCTCTGGGGTATGCCAGTCTGCTGATAAAGGGACTCGTGTCCTTCGATGCACCCTTTCAGCGCCTCCAGTAAGGCTTCCATCGAGCTCGCCTTGTAGATTGGCTTGCCGTAGTCCCGAACGATAACACAACGATGGACACGCTTGGGAATAGACGGAGATTGGGACTGCTGGCGTTTGCTAGGCGCTTCACGCATATGACACATAACTCCACCTCCAAATGCCGGGGGCGCAAGAGATCCTGGATCCTCGGGGTCTTTTCTCAACGCCTCGGCCAATTTTGCTATTCGTTAACGGTAGGCGATCACTACGCCGCGGACGGTAATCACACGTCGAAGTGCAACGTTACCAGGCCCGCTTGCAGCCGTGTCTGCATCTCCTTATCCTATTCATCTTCCCGTAAGCCTAGAGCTGAACGCGACCCTCGTCTGCGGAATCTGATTTGATAACAGGGCCGGGCGCAGCATTCACCAGCCGAGACGAACGAGCTACCTGCCACGTAAGGGGGAAGGAGAGAAAAATGGGGGGATAGGAGGGGACGAAGGCCGTAAAAGTGCGTAGAATAGAGGTTAGGAGGGCACGGGTGAAGGAGGCGGGGCTGAAACGGCAGCGCGAACAGCAGAAGCTGCGAGGAAGGCGAGATAGTGATAATAAATATGTAAATAAGGGCGTCCTACACCCATGGGAATGCGCGTAAATTCACCCAAATATTGTGTGAAGGCTGTATGGGTATCTGGAGGGCCGGATGTGGCCTTCGAGGAGAGGACGTTAAAACGGCGGGCGGTGGTTGTCCTTTTATAGTTACTTAGATTCGGTGGTCCTGTGGATCCCATAACTATACAGTGAAAGCAAGATGATTATCCTCACCACTTCACTATTGTTACAGAACGACTCTGTAGCGGCGTAATTTGAAAAGGAATAATATATAATATACTCAACTATAGTATATGCCACTTCAGCTCGCCTTAAGTCTATCAATTAATTGTTTGTCGTCGTCGTCGTCGTCTTCCTTTCTTCCCGAGGTCGTCTGTTGTTCACGTGACTCGTCTACTTCGACGACATTTTGAGTTTTATTGTAATATTAGTAATATATTATCCAATGAAAAGAAAGAAAACTGTCTTATTTGGTCTGTTTCACCTATTGGCTGGTTGAGCAAAGTAACCATAGAATCAGCCAATAAGAACTTCATTCTCATTAGTTACCATCCTCATTACCACCCTCAAGCATCCATTTTAGGCATCTTCTGACAGCAGATGCACGATAGATAGGCAGACTTAGAAGCAGTGGTAGAACAGGATATGAAAGCTGGTTCAATCTGATGGCGTCACATTTTTGTCCAGCGGGCTCCACGTAGTGCGAGTGTAGTTGCATTCCCTAAACCCGTGGGGGGGCCGGAAATCCAACTTCTGCATTATTAGGAACTGTTGGATCAGGCTGGACTGGTGGTGGACCAGGGGTCTTGCGTTCTGCGGCTAGAATAGTTGTGCTATCCATATAAATATGTCATCCCCAGCTCCTAGACCACGCTGGTTGCGTCTGTAATCTTTCTACGCATGCAATGACGCTTTATTTATTTTGCATTGCGTGTCTTCCTGAGCACATCGCTCTGCAGACCATGCTCCAAGTTAACTACAGCTACTTGCGGAGTACTCACATGCAACTCCCGAAGCCCGGAAACACAGAGCACTGGCCAGACGGGGGTTGAGCCGGGAGTTACACCACAGCTACCTAACATTGCCGAGTATTGTTGGAACTTGATACCCGCTATGAACGAGCCAGCAGTGACCCAACGTCCACATACGCCTAAGTATTTCCCCTGCTGTCGCCATGCAGACAGCCCATAACTATCACGAGAACCGATTCTTTGATGCTTTGCATTCCGAGTAACGGTGAGATTTGCTCGCTCTACTGAGCACTTTACCCAATCCCAACAGGGTGCAGGGAGTATGCTTATGGAGGTACTGGCACCGAGGGGGAGTGACTCGGGATCAAGTGTCACTGCTGCCTGGGTAACTAACTCCCGAGGTAGCCATAATGGCTCGATTATTGCATTTCGCCCAAGCCTGTTCCTCGATCGCCGTAGTCTTTCTTTTCTGCGAGAAAGCCGGGTAGCCAACGCACATCCTTCGCATCGTGACGATGTGAACGAAGATGCGAAGATGCGAGGACCAAGCATATAGTTACGAGGGTTTGGGACAGGGCCATGGATCGCCGGATTTTTTGTCCCTGCCAACCGACGCTGCAAAATCTTCGTCCTCCTGATGGCTGCCGGATGCTGGAAAGAAAGCTCCGTGAAGATTTCCCCCTTGGCTCAGATCCTTGTCGTGAAGGATGCGCATCAAGTCACTTCGTCAGAGGCAGAACGAAAGATCTGACGCAAGCAACGACCCGAACCACGGTTCCTGGCTGGAGAAGCCTAAAAACGGATACATTCATGCTGTCAAAACGGCTCTCCTTCACCACAAAGCCCTATTTTTTGTCTTCTGGGTTGGCCGGCTTAACTAACTAGTGAACTATTTCTTGGGACGATAGCATCGATCATGACTCGACAAGCTCTAACAAATACTATCAACCCATCCTCTTCATCTCTGGACAATGCATTTGTTGTTTAACTAGTTAGCAGTGTGGCGTTTTTTTTACAGCGCCCTGTCGCGATGCCACACAGCCCATCAGCCCATGTGAGCGCCAACGGGAGCCCAAAGAGCCGTAGCCGACCTATCGACTGGGGTGTCCCATCGCTTCCAGTCCAGGGCGCTGGTCTCCTTTTCCGCCCGGGGCATGACTTTTTGGCTTGAACTACGTACTTGGTTCCAGGGCTCGCTTGCAACAGAGTTGCATACAGAGTGGAGGAGGACAAAAGCCTCGATGCTGGCTCCCGGAACCAGCGCCATCCGAGCAACCCAAGCCAAAGCTGACCTCTCATATTGCGAGGCATCCCCCCTAACATTTTGCCTCGATGTTGCAAGTTCTTGTTTTTCGTGTCAGACGAAACGGAGGAGCGAATGAGCTGGCAGCCATTATTAACTATTATTATACAAGCTGGTACTTGCGATGGCCCCATCAACCTCCAAGAGGGAAACCGGAGGAAGAATAATGAAAACACCAGACAAAAGCAAATAGCTAGCTTGTGCTTACAACGATTCGGGGACAAGCACGGCACAGAATTTTGCGGGCTCGGTTTTGATTTAGGTTGTTTCACTGACATGAGCGCGGGGGATGCGCCATCCGATCCCCCTTTTTAAATTCGGGCTATGGTGCATTATTTTACCTCTATGCATGCTCAGCGTTAACCCAACTCGTCCAAGTGGCACATCTCCGTTTAGCTATACGACGTAGCTACCCGGAGGAGCCTCTATCTACGGAGTGTATATTATTATGCTTCGCCAGACAACTATTATATATAAAAAGCGTGTCTCCTCTCCCCCGAGGCCCGCCACTTTCATCAAACTGCAGTCTGTATCCGTACGACTACGCAACCCGCCCCCTTTTTCCTTTTGCAACGGAATCATCAGTTAACCAGCCAACTGGCTAGCAAGTTGATTGTTCACCATGTTGGAAGCGCTTGTCCAGTCCGGGAGTGCCTACCGGGTCGACCTGGCGCTCTCCTTCGTCGTCCTGCTCGTCGTTTCATACATTGCGCGCCTCGTCAGCTATCGCCAGAGATACTCGAAGTTCCCCCTGCACATTGACAAGTCCAACCCGAAGCAGATGCTATTGTCTGGCTTTGCCAAGGTGAGCTGCGGCAAGAATTATACTTTCTCCTTGATATTGTTCGATGCTTTCGTTGTTTTCTGCATTGGACCTTGAGTGGCTAGCTTTTTGTGACTAGAGCTGACGGCTGATGTACCTCCAAGTATAAAAACGCATTCCACATCAACACTGCCATTGGCAAGGACATCATTCTTTCAGCAGACTATGCCAACGAACTAAAGAGCGACCCTCATCTCGATTTTGCCAAAGCCATTCTTCCGGTAGCCACTCCCCTACTCCCTTGAATTGCTTGGTTGGTTCTGATTAGTTAAAACTAACTCATTGTTTAGACTCTCCTTACCCATCTCTCAACATTCCACCACATCGAGGAGGCTGGTAAGAATCAGGTCTTGACCGAGACCATTCGAAGCAAGCTTTCACGACTGCCAGGTATGGATTTACAACACTCAGCCCACAGATTGCGCCATGTTTTGCCCTTTGCTGACTATAGGTAATACAGTGCATCTCAAGCAAGCTGTGTCCAGAGAGGCAACAGAAACCATTCGTGATAAGTTTACTGACAATGAAGGTACTTGAATACAAGCCGAATACCCCTTTTTTTTCCTTGGCAGGCTCTTTGACAGAAATCTAACACTGCCGTCGTTAGAATGGCATGAAATTCCCATCAAAGAAACCATTGTGAAGATTGTGGCTCGTATGTCGTCCAGGGTTTTCCTTGGCGAGGAACTTTGCCGCAATGAGGAATGGCTGAGGATCACGGCTGAGTATACCGTTAACTTGTTCATTGCCGTCAACGAGCTCATGACCTGGCCCGCATACGTCCGTCCTATCGTGCAGTGGTTCCTTCCGCCATGTCAACGCCTGCGCCAACAGGTTGCAGATGCTCGACGACTCATCCAGCCAGTTATCGATGCACGGCATGCAGAAAATGAGGAGCTTCGACGTCAAGGCAAGCCCCTCAAGCAACATGAGGACGCCATTGCATGGCTTGATGAGAAATCTGGTGGCCGGTCATTTGATGCTGCAATCGCACAGCTCAGTTTGTCCTTTGTATCGATCCATACCACCACTGACCTATGCACTCAAGCCCTCTACGACATCTGCGCCAACCCGGAACTCATTCAACCTCTCAGAGAAGAGATAATTGGCATCCTTGGAAGTCGTGAGCTAGATACTACGGCCCTATATCAGATGAAGCTTTTGGATAGTGTGATCAAGGAGAGTCAAAGACTCAAGCCTGCCGGTCTTCGTAAGTCAACATCCTTTCTTCATTTACTTCCCTTGGAGTATCCCATGTCCCTAACGCAGCTTCCTCAGTTTCTATGAAGCGATATGTAAAGGAAAATATCACTCTTTCAGACGGCCTAGTTGTCCCCAAGGGAACAAGCATATCTGTATCCAGCCATGTTCATTGGAATGAATCCGTGTACCCGGAACCCAACAAGTTTGATGGGTATCGCTTCCTCAAGATGAAAGGAGACCGCGAGAAAGATCGAATGGCCAACCTAGTTGCCACCAGTCCTGAGCATCTTGGATTTGGACACGGCATCCATGCCTGCCCCGGCCGATTCTTCGCCGCAGATGAAATCAAGATCCTTCTCTGCCACATTCTGCTCAAATACGACTTCAGACTGACTGAAAAAAGCAACACCACGCCTTACATGATGCCCGGTGGAGCCTATATGGCAAACAGCACACAGATTGACATCAGGCGAAGAAAAGAAGAAATCACTATATGACTTTGGTGATGGGAGATAATGAAGTGAGTTGTTTTTATTCAGTAACTTTATCATTGTTGGCTTCGAACTCGGTACATAAGCGACTGCATTTCTTTATACCCCCCCCGTGCTTCGAAGCAACTGGCAGGCCCAAATTGTTTGATGCAGGTTGACTGGTTTGAGTATAAGTCGTTTGATTACGCTATACTGGAAAAATCTCAGTTACCTTGCTCATGGGATTCGAATAATTTCGAAGTTGAAAACAGAGTCGCAGTGGTAGTGAAGTTCACCGATTCATGGACTTTATTTTTTGCTGCCTATGCCGTTGAACAAGGCATAGTATCTGTTTTGGTTTTATAAGATGCTGAATCTGACTGAGTATTCATATTCGAATTCTTTTTGGACGAGCGAGAAAGGAGACTAGTTTCTAGGGATGTCTGAAGCATGCGACAACGAAGCGCACAAGGATTGTATGCTAGCTGGTGGAAGGGAGTGGACAGTGTACCTTTGGTGTTCTGCCAGTAGCTACCAGCTGTGTCAAAGTCATGAATAGCCAGTAATATATAGCACTGCAATGAGAATTATGCCATCATTACAAGCTCTCGTGCCGTTCCAGTGCCATATTGTGAAACGGAATTCCCAAACTTATTATTTGAATTTACTATCCAACTAAGGTTGAGCTGTCTCTAATTGGAGGTAGAGATATTAACTATATTTGTGTCAAGGTCGAAATCATCATAACTAGTAGTGAGGCGGAGTAACTAAGAAGGAATTGAGGTACTCTTGGCACAAAGACGGGCGAAGTTGCTTGTAATCATATCTTGCGTATATAAGATAAAATTTCTGCGAATTCACATCGGAAACAGTTGAAAGTTAGTAAAATATGATTATTGCTAAGCCCTTGGTGCAATATTACCAGTTAATAGTTAGCTATGCACCTTGGGAGCCATAAACTGTAAATATACTCTGTACACTTAGCTGCACCGGATCTCTGCCACCGGACAAAGGGAGAAATCACCTTGGCCTGGATCCACTCATGGCCCTGCGATATTACTATGGGCCTTAGTTTATTGTTATTTTACAGAGTGGATCGAACACAGTGCATCTGACGAGATCCGAAGTCCTCGATGAAAGGGCAGGAAGCCTTCTTTTTAAGCTTAAAAAAAGAACAAATCGTTAACCTACCTAGTCTTGGCGATCTTATCTGATCTTCATCGAAGAAATGGAAGCATCTGGGCGTGGATCCCATCACTTCAAGCAGACAAGACTGTTAGTTCATTAGCCTATGAGAGAGTAACAGCAGGAAAAAGAAAGCCACGGATGGCGAGCCAGCCAGCCCGGTTGCCAACAGCTAAACAGATTATCTTGATCAACTATTGGTTTGATGCATGGATTTCCTTTCCAACCCTCGAAGGCCAGATGGAAAAATATTCACCGTATCCTTGCCCCGCCGTTCATCCATCTTATCTGATCGGCCAACAGGAGCTTTTATCGTCTTTGAATGACGCGATCGCGGGGTAGCTAGGGACGAAGACCGAGTTGAGGATATGCACAACCAGAGAGACAATTCGCAGAAGCTGAGGAGAGCCAAATCTCGCGATCGAAAAGAGCGGTATTGGAGCCGTCCGCGCTTGAGACTCTTTGCCGCCTGCAAGGAAGTTTGAAGGAGGAAAAGACTGGCGAACAGGTGGCGAAAACGGGTACATGCATATTGAGATCACATTAATTCGTCGTTTTTCTGCCTATCATGCCCAATGGCGTTTGTCACCAGCTAGCTGTCCCTGGAAGATCTCACCTGGCAAGCAAGGGCTAAAATAAAAAAAGGCTGTTCGATAGGCAAGGCACGCCAGCGGATACGCACCGTTTAACTGCACTGCATCCCTGGACAGGGGCTGTAACAGGAGTCGAGCAGGGTCTGTAGCCCTGCTGCTCACCCTCGCCCTCGCCCTCGCCCTCACGCTCCCCCAGACAGCAGCATCAACACCGACCGGCGACAGCGACGATGACCAACGACGCAGACGCAGCCCATGATGGAGCCTGCCTCGTTCGAGTTGTGTCAAGCCGCGACCAACATTCATGAATATCAAACTCGCCAAACTCGCCGGCCGCCCTTCTTTTCTCCACCGCGACCGAATACGAAACATGACTAAGCAGACTGACTAAGCATCCCAAAGAGGAAGTTCTTTACTTCAACTTCGCGCGTCGAACAAACGACGACGACGACGACAACGACGACAACAACTTCATCTGCAGCGCAGCGCAGCACGCGAGAGACAGCGCAGACAAGACCCTCCCCCGAGAGCGCACAAGCGAGCAAGGAGGCTGGCAGAGGGCGGGCATACCGACGCCCTCGCGCAAGGCTGGCAGGCAAGCCACAGCTTTCGAAGTACATCTCACGTGACATACATTTTTCTCGCAGTTCGCCAGCGAGGTTGGTGGCGAGAACCGGAAGCGCAGAAGCGAATAATCGTCCCGAGCCGATCGAGGGAGAAGCCTTGGGAGTTCGAGGTCAAAAAAAGAAGGAAAAGCATAAAAGGGGACGACGGAAGATAGCGACACTAGCGGCCATGACCTTTGGTGGTGCATCCCCAAACAGAGACGAATACGAGACCGCCTACTAGGGTTCAACTCCCTCAGTCTCGCTCAGTCAGCAGGGCCAGTCCAACCCTTCCAGCGTCCCATCAGTCTCTTGCTCTCAAAGAAGAGGCGCAAAGTCAACTTGAAGCTGTTTGTTGGTCATGGACAGCACTGATCATACGATTTCGCGCATGGAACCACGCCATAGATGATGGGGAAGCCATCGCAGCAGTGAGTCCGCCTGTGAACGAAGCCTTGCCTTGCCCGTTTCGCTGCACCTCTCGTTTTTTTTCCACCAAACTGACACATCGAGTGATATGCAATGCAGCTTGCTTCCAGCGTTTCCTGCAACTGACGCTGAGCCTTCGGACGACACTCTCGACGCCGTTAATGCTGGTGGTGTTAAGAAGCTGAAGAAGACGCCGGCAAAGCGTCGAGCGCTCAGCTGCCTGCCATGTCGTAGGCACAAGCTGAAGTGCAACCGCCATGTCCCATGCCACTCGTGTATCCGCTACCGGAGAGAAGAGCAATGTCGTCTCAATCCACCACCGTCCTCTGTCATGAGAGGCGGTGTCCCTCTACATTCACAAAGCCATATTCCGCCAGACCATACATCCGTAACCGCGCATGCGCCCGCGCCCGCGCCTGTACCTGCATCGTTCCCTTTCCAACCGCTCCCTCCCCAAGTAACAGCCGCCGCTGCACCCTTGCAAAGCAAACCACAACCGCCGTACATGCTTAACCCCCGCGAAACAGACCGCACAGAAACCATCTTATCGAGAAGCGCCCGGAATGCTTTATTAGAGACTCCGCTGGCTCAGAGCTTAGCCAGCCTGCCGCAAAACATACTTGGCGTCTCAACGCTCCCTCCGTTTATACCACTCCTGCTGGCCGAACAATCTCAACGGCCTGTAGATGAAAATGAAGTCACCACCTTTTGGCGCGCACAGCTGGTCTCCATGCTTCCATTGCGGCACCAATGCGACCTAATGGTCAATTACTATATCCACGAGTTAAACTATGTTTACCACTCTGTACATGCTCCATCATTTCGGGAAGACTACGCTGCATTTTGGAATAAGGACGTCAAAGACATCGATATAATCTGGCTATCTTTCTTATACGCTATTCTTTCCGCCAGTGCTGTGTTCATCCCGTTCCCTGATGTAAAAGCTGTCGGGCTGGACCCCGATACAATACGCAAAAAGGCTCACCTGTGGCATTGGGCCTCTAGGCAGGCACTAAGTGCCGGTCACTATGAATCACGACCTTGTTTAACACAACTAGAAACATTCCTCGTGACGCAATTATACTGGCTTTCTACCAAGAATATCGAGGCTATGAATTCGTACGTTGTTAACAAACACCGCTGATCCATTTTCCATTCGCTAATACCATGTTACTACTATAGAGCACTCGGCCAGGCAGTCCGGAATGGACAAGCGTTGAACTTGGATAGGGATGTTTCGGGCTACAGCCCTCTCGAAACAGAAAAGCGACGGCGTATCTGGTGGGAGCTGTTTTGCTGCGATACGTATGTGAACTCCTACATATTATCTGATGCTTGGAATGAGAAACTAACAGTAACAGGTTCCAATCGATATGCATGAGCAGAACACCGCTGATTCATTGTCCCGCCCCGAAAATCCCATTACCCGCAAACTGCAATGATGAGGACATCACCGACACCTTTACTGAGGGCCGACCAATTGACGAGCCAACAGAAACCAGCGCTAGCATTCTCCGAGCGGAAGTGTTTTTGATAATGCGCAAACTCTTCGATAGTGGTTTTGAATACCTTTCTTCCTACGAGTATGTGCGATCAGTTGATACAGAATTAGCGAATCTCACCCGCAACTTCCCGTGGTACTTCCAGCTGGACGAGAATGGAGAATGTGCAAACCTCCCTGAGCACCAAGACTACATACTGTGGCAATTTCACTTGCTCCATAGTTGCATTTGCATGCAGCGCATACGCATGAACCGTCCCTTCATCCACACACGCATAGGTGACTCGTGGGCCGTCTGTGCCAAAGCTGCTAATGAAGTTCTGGCCGTTTACCAAAGCATGCGTAACCCAGACGTGGAGGAGTTCCGCAAGTCGCATAAGCTATTCGTGCAATCATACCAAATTTTTTCCGCTGCCGTGGCATTGGCAGGCTTTTTACTTGTTGAACGTTCTTTTCCGGCAGATAACATCAGTCCCCTCATTGAGATGGTGATATCGGATCTAGAACTATGCACAGCCGACGCTGAGGTTGCTGTAAACGGCAGAAATACCCTAATCAAGATGCTGGATATGTATGATCGTCGCCAGCAGAGGGAACCTGTTGAACCAGAGTCTCTGGTTCCAGAAATATCAGTAGTCTTTGGCGGCGAGCAAACCACGCGGAAATACCTGAAACGATGCGAAATCGGCTACGTTCTCAATGAAGATGGACACGCTACTCCTAGCTCGGCTAATCCGAGGGCCAGTGTAACCACCCCCAGTGCGAACACATATGGCACCAACACTCCGACATCCTACACGTATAACCCAACCAATCAAGGCAACCAACCAACAGCAGAATTAAGTGATGTGCCTCAGGCACCTCAATATGCAGCTCCCAACCCATCATTCTCCGACTTTGATCCCTCAAGGGTCCAACCAAAAGCCTATATTCCACATCCTACGACAACCAATTCAAGCCTGGCAAACACCCACACTGCTCAGCCTCTCGCGAACCCCGATATTAACCAAGCTCTACCGACCACCAGTATCAACCCTAACGGAGATCTGGAACTACTTAATTGCTTCTATAGCAACCCACTCCCTCTTGACATGAGCTTTGATGGACCTTGGGACTTTTTACTCACTGATTTACCATACCAAGCTTGAGACTTTGGTGTGTGTTCTTTTTATTTCTTGATCTGGCTGTCAGTTCGCTTTACTATACCCTTATATCTCGATATTCTCCGCTTCATTTGTATCCAGGATCAGGATCATGGGAGGCGCTTGAGTGTGCATATTTTGTCTTCTTCCATTCCATTCAGTTTTGGAACATGGTTATATATATATTTGGTGTCTACTACCTTTATTTCTTTGGTTGATTGTTTCTTTTTGTATAAACATACATATAAAGTGGTTGGATGGGTTTTCCTTATGAAACTGGCCTGCGTGAGTTGGACAGGCCCTTCAAGCAGTTACGAAGACCATCGCCCAGAAGCCAGGCTTTGGTTGCTTTCTTTCTCCCTTTCCCCCCCTGTTTGCATTCATTTATGGGCCCGGCAAGGTAGATGTGTGAGACCGGATATTTGATATATCTCCCGAAATCCAATCTTCTGCTTCGGAGGAAAATCATGCTTAAAAGTCAATTCTCTCGTAATATCGCAACGTCTTTTTCGATCCTGGTGATATATATGCTTGTTAAGCATGATCTGGAGGGTAACCCCATTCCGAACTCCAGGCTTTATATGACATCGGACGGGAGGGTGGTAGCAAGTGCGGAATATCCAAGGAGGTAGCAGGGATCTTTTTTTTTTTTCCCGCTCAATATCCATCGGTACCGCTACTTCGAGGCATTCTTCCGCGCCTTCATTTCCGCAATCCATTTCTCTGCCATTTTGGTAGGTACAACATTGATCCGCACCAGACCATCAACGACCTCTACCTTCCCGCCGCCTAAGATCGCTAGCAGCGAAACTTTCTTTCCAGGTTTGATCATTCCGCCGGCGGCAGTCTCCATGTAACAGTCCACGGAGCCGATAGTATATTCACTGTTTTTGTCCCAGGGTAATGGGAGGATGTACTCGAGGTGTTGTGCGATGGTGTCTGTCTCCGCAAATTCCTTGATAAAGTCCGACTGTGCATGCATGGGGTAGAGTAAAACGCAGGGGAAAACCAGAGTGCTCTCTGGGGACAAGGGGTCGGGGGCGAGTTTCATGATTGCGTCTTCCATGTCTGGCGGCTGGGCGGTTTCGCGGACGGAAATCTCGCGTGCTGCCAGTGCAGTGCGGAGGGTGATTTGAATCTTCTCTGCTCGCTGTTGTTCCTCCCTCTTCCGCGCCGCGATCTTATCTAATTCCGCCTTTCTCGCTCCTATCTTTTTCGAAAGAGCTTGGAGGGGCTGGTTCGTCTTATCATAGTGGAGGCCTCTTACACATGCATCTTCCGCTTCCAAAACCTTGTCAAGGGCAAGGAGGGCAGCAGCGGAACGGTAGAACGCCTTGATATTCTTCGGGTTGAGCTTCAACGTAGACGCGCAGTCTAAAGTGGTAGATCTATAGTTTTCTGTTTCTTATCGTCAGTCGCGGTCATCTTGTTAGTTATCGGGAATCGACTCGTGCAGCCCGTACTTAGCTCCAAGTTGCATAACGCTCTGTTGATGAAGCAAGCCTCTTCGATTTCTCGCAGCCTTCGTGCTTCTTCTTTGGGATCTTCAGGTTTCTCCCAACTATCGTCTTTCATGGTCAAGATAGATATCCCCTTGGTATAGCACTCCTTTGCATCCTTCCACCGCTTCACTTTTGCAAAGTCATTTCCATTTTCGCGGAATCGTTGCGCGTTATCTGCTCGTGTGCCTTCGTTCTGCAGTGCTCTGATGGCGTCTAGTTGTGGATTTTCGCCTTCTGTTAAGTCGACTCGGTCAGTCAGTACTTTGAATACTGCTTTGCTCCTCGTGTTCTGCTTGGTTTCTATAAGTTACCGACCAGCCTGTAGTGCCTTGTCAACATCTGTCATGAACAGCGGGGTCTGGTTCATGAGCTCTATGATCTCGTCTGCAGTGTGCGACTTGACAGACTCCATCGCCGGCGGCATGGCCGGCAGGGTCTCGCTCCCCTTGGGCAAGGCATCCTTCTTTATTCCAAAGGGAGTTTCGCCTGATGGGAGGAAGGATGGCTCTTTCGCGGCGGGCGGCGGGGTGAAGACAGGCGCCTTGTTGAGGTCTAGGGACTCATCAAAATCGTCTGGAAGCTCTTCTATGCGGCCCATCGTTGTTTGCCTTCTTGTCTGTCCTATATAATTCTTTGTTATGCCTCCCCTGGCAGCCGCTTCTTATCAAACGATCGCGTTGTTGAAGCGAACGTCTTTGATGACGGGACGAATTTACTGTCGCTTTTTCCTGCCTTTTTTTTTTTTTTTTTTTTTTTTGCTTTGAGCCGCAAAAGCAAACAAGACAAACACTTCTTATCAGATGGATTACGTCATCATTAGATCTGATACGATGAAAGTTTAAAATCATTACCTAATATATATCATATTACGTAATCATGTTGTTGCTGTTGTTGAAGAAAAAAGACATAAAGACGGGGGGATTGTCTATTGGAAACAAGGGGCGGCGGCGGCGGCGGTGTTTAGGAGATGGATGCTGGCTTTTGTTGCAAGCGAAGCTGGACAAAGGGTTGATGCCTCACTGCGCAAGATATAAACCGTCCCATGGCTTCTCCTAGATCACAGGAAGAATCCATCTCCCCATGCCGCGTGTCTGTTTACTAGAGTTATCAAGTAGTCGACTTACCGTTTTTACCTGACATTAGCCGCGATGTTTGAGAAATACCAGCCTCCTCGCAGCTACGGCAGCAGCGGCGGCGCCCTGAGCCTCACCGGGCTGGAGAGCATGTCCACAGCCGAGAAGACAGCGCGTATCATTGCTGTGGCGAACGACATGGCAGCGTCGATCATATACATCGCCAAACAAGCCGAAGCCGGCAACCTAACCAACAGCCAGATTGTCCCGATCTATAACTTCATCGACAGCATCCTGGGCCTCGAACGCAGCCAGACGAAGAGCCTAATGAGGGAGCTGGATAGGCAAGGGTCGCGCATCGCGCTGATGGAGAAACAACACAGCAGGGACATCGAGGAGCTGACCAAGTGCGCAATGGAGACAATCACGCAGATGAAGGTGAGGATCGCACAGCTGGAGAAGAGCAGCACTGCATGATAACCGGGTCAGTTATTCTATCTGGTCGACGGCTCTCTTCTGTTTGAGCTTCAAGTTTCAACGACCTGAAGGAGTGTCACATGACACCGAGAATTGGGGGAGCTTTTGCCTCCCGCGACCAACAAGAAGCAGAGGAAGAAATAAGCAGAAGAGATGGAAGCAGAAGGAAGAGGAAGAACTCGTCGGCGACAAGGAAAAAGCTGCTGGCGGCGCGCAGGAACTTCGTCGACAGCTGGAAATTGCAAGGCGCTGGTTGGGCGCAGGCGAGGACGGGGCGAAAGAGTTTTACCTCGGCATCTCGAGCAGAGGAAAAAGGCAGCGTTGGGAGGCAGAGGCAGAGAACGGTGGAACCAGGTCGAAATATTACTCCAATCAACCCCGTAAAAGCCATAGGTTTACCCGTAGAGCCCATGCCATGTGAATCTTGTCTGTCCTGGGCCGTATAAATAATAATCGGAAGGGTCTTTTTCCACCTTTGATAGCCAGATATCTTTCGTCTAGACGTCTTAGTCTTTGCTGCGCCTGTTTCTCTCATCCATCCTTCATCCAGCGCTCCTGTGCCTCGATAACTATTCCATACGGCCGATCAGTATGAGCAGCAAGGGAGACTTCGCCGCCGTCAGGCGTGATATCGCTGCCCAGATGAAGCAGCCTGGGTACGATGATGGAAGCGCAGGCCCTGTCTTCGTCCGGCTCGCATGGTAAGTCCGTGTATCTCCTTGATCTTTGGCTTGCTCCGACTGACATCTTTGCAGGCATTCTGCAGGTACCTATGACATCGAGAGCGACACGGGCGGCTCGAACGGCGCCGGCATGCGCTACGAGGCAGAGGGAGGAGACCCAGCCAACGCCGGGCTGCAGCATGGCCGCGCATTTCTCGAGCCCATCAAGGCCAAACACCCCTGGATCACATACTCCGACCTCTGGACGCTCGCCGGCGTCGTTGCCATCAAGGAGATGGGCGGGCCCGAGATAAGCTGGCTGCCCGGCCGGACAGACTTCGTGGACGACTCCAAGGTGCCTCCTCGCGGCCGTCTTCCCGATGCCACCAAGGGCAGCGACCACATCCGGCACATCTTCTACCGCATGGGCTTCAACGACCAGGAGATCGTGGCCCTCTCCGGCGCCCACAACCTGGGCCGCACACACATGGACCGCAGCGGCTTCGAAGGGCCCTGGGTCAACAACCCAACCCGGTTCTCAAACCAGTACTTCCGGCTGCTCAAGAAGCTCGAGTGGAAGCCTCGCACGCTCTCGAACGGGACGAAGCAGTTCAACTACGTCGACGAGGACGTGCCTGAGGAGGAGCGCGAGGAGCCGCTCATGATGCTGCCGACGGACATGGCCCTGCTCTCGGACCCGGAGTTCGCAATGTGGGTGGACAAGTACGCCGAGGACAAGGAGCTCTTCTTCGACCACTTCTCCAAGGCCTTCCACAAGCTCATGGAGCTGGGCATCAAGCGGAATGCGCAGGGCGAGGTCATCAACACCGACAACGTCCGCGGCGGATACATCTCTGCGCCCAAGAAGAGCGACCGGCCAACCGCGCCAGACCAGGCTCCCAGGGCCCATCTGTAGAGTCTCTTTTCATAGTCTTCGCTGTTGGGTTTCCCGGAGTTCATGTTTTGTTCATTTAGAGGAAGGTTGAGTAGAGAAAATTCGACAGCTAGAGCGGTAGAAGCTGGACTTGGTCAACATGTATATAGAGCAACTGGTAATGAAAAAGTCCCTGCAACCTCCTAGCCTGTCTTATGCAGCTATATATGTTATTTTCCCAGGAAATATAAAGAAGAAGGAGGAGGAGAAGAAGAAGAATACTTGGACACGGGATGCAACGTTGGCCGCCAAGTTCGTATCACGGCCAAATGCATGTGAATCGGCAACGTTTGAGATTTATCTACTTCGAACACCCATGGACACTAAGTATATTATGTAGCTACATGCTCAAATACCTATCTAAAAAGTAACAATCTCCTTCCTATGTTTCAAACAATCTCCGGTTATCGCTCCAGGCTGTGATGTGAGTCTCTTAACTACCGCTCCTGTTCGGTCTCGTCTCTCTTCCTCTTCAGACTGTTGCTTCTGGCCGCACCAACCCCTGTCGAGGGTGTTGATGTATCTTCCGCTACGGATGGCTCGCCCGCACTCGTACTCGCACCGTTGATACTCCACTGGGCCATCCATTCGTCATTTGATAAGGTAGTATCCAGGTTTGATGCTGTTTGTTGCTCTGGTTCGATACCGTTGGCCTGGCCAAGGAGGTCAAGGAAGTTGTCGGGAGGTGGCACTGGTGGCATATCTGAATCTGCAAACCCAAGCTCTAGATTAGAAGAATACAGGTCATCGTTGTTCTCCATAAAATCAGTAAACGACTGGTTAGCTGCCTCGAGGGCTTCCTGAGTGAGCCCTTCTAAAGAGGCCGGTATGGTGCCCCCTGCGTCCTCTTCTATCACCTGTACTTCCGCAGGTACCGCTGGCTGCAGCCCTGCTTCATCAACCGGGTTTGTCGGGTTGAGGAGTAGCTGCTGGGGGTCTACTGCGAGCAAATGGAGTCGTTCTTCTGGGCTAGGAGCAGCCGCGTGGTTTCCAGTCCCTGCTGGAGCCCCTGGAGAGGGAGTGTCAAGAATGACGATCGGGCTGGGGATTTCCTGTTTGATGCCTGTTCGATCGCTGCTTTCTGGTGCAGGACTAGGTACATTGTTCATCGGATGCCTAGTGTTAGCGACAGTACCAAGCCTATTTACCCTTGGGTATGGATTGCGAGCTGTTTCATGTGTACTAGCTTGGTAGCTTCCAACTGCTCCTGAACTTGACCCATTTCCGTTTGTAATAGACTGAGCAGAAGCATTAAATGCAGGTATCATTGCATTATGATTATCGGGTATCGATTGATGACCGTTGGCCGGATTATCCCCAGCTAGAGCAGCACTATTCCTATAGTTTGGATTCGAAGAAGGTGTTGTAGATGAGCTAGGGGTTGGAATAACTGTTGACCCCATAAAATCATTAGTTGGCAGACTACCAGCTAATACGGGCGATGGACTACCATTCGCATAGCCCGGGGTATGGATATTGATAGATGCCCTAGCTGTAGGAGGGCCAGGAGTAGGGAGCTGATATTGTGTTGCCTGAAGTGGACCTTCGCTGCTAGCGTTAAAGGGGCTGGCATAATTATATCCGGCTGGGTTGGCTTCAGTTTGACTTCTTGTCTTTGGCTGGCTGGTGGGTTTGGCCAATCTTCGGGCTGTGGAGACGAGGATCTTCTTTCCCTCCAGCTTTTCTGTTCCTGTTGCATGTGCTTGTGCTGCTGCCCGCTTCTCCTTCAAACGCGAAGACGCCCTACTACCGGAGGGGTCGCCGTTGCTCTTTTGTTGATGAATAGAGCTTGACTTTCCATTACTGGGGCATCCCGGACGAGGTATAGGCTCCTTAGATGACTGTGCTACCATCGGTTGAGGAGATGATTTCTCGCTTGGTGGCTGTATGATCTTCTCGAAGAAGAGAAGTACCGGATAGCCGTCAATCCACCATGAATTCGGCGCAATCTCATACTGTTCTTGCGGCTTGATACCCCCTGGAACCATTCCCGATATTTGGCCTGCATCGTAAATCTGCGTTAACGGACTACCATTAGGTCCTCGGTCTTTGTCAATCCATCGCACTCTATGGTGTATAGCACCCTTGTGGTGAGTTCTGAATATGGTTCCAATGAGTGTGTATTGCTCATTTACCACTCCACCATCGGTTTTGGCCAGCCGTACTGTTATTGCAGGAACACAAAAGTTGAGGATTCTTATTTGCTCGTGAGGCTGCATAACAACGCGAAGAGGGCTGGATTCAAACGTCCGTGGGCATTGTATTGAACATGACCCATCACATTGTGTGCAACTAACACTTGTACTGTCCTGGAAGACTCGCTGCAGAAGAACGGATATGTCCACACCGTTATTGTCACCCGGCTGATAAGCTATATTGGCAACACTTTCCCGGTATAGAACACTGTTTACCGGCCCCCCATGGTAACCGCAGGGCTGGTAATGGTCGGTATAACGGAGCTGAAACTGGGAGAAAGACTTGGCGAGAGCTTTCCAGACAGTGGCTGCGTCCATCGCTGATCTATCTACCGAGTGAGGATCTAGTTGGAAATGCTGGGCGTAGACATCCCACAATCTCTCTTTCACCATTGAGACAGACTCATCTGATAACTGACTGTTTAAACAATCGCTCATGGCAACTATGAACGCTTTTTCTGGTGGACTTAAGGCTATCAGTCGTTCGCGGCGGGCTCTCTTATCAATTGTGGTGGACCCGGCGTTGGTCAACAGCCCTGCAACAATAATGCAGTCGAATATATCCGAACTCCCATCATAAGTCGCAGGACCACGACACCTGAAGGGATAGAGCTCCCCATCTGAATCAAAGGAGAGTTGGGTTTGGTCCTCAGATATCCTTAGTCTCAGATATGATAGGGTTGTTGCGCCTATGATTGGGCCAGTTATAGAGGGCCTAGTGTAGTGAAGCTGTGCCAGCGGAGCTTGCCTAGGAGAATGGTTGTCCAAAAGACCGTAGGCGCTTTGTGAAGTGTCCTGTCGGGATAGGCTGCTTGTTTGAGTTGGAGTACGAGGTTTCGCCTTATCCGCACGGCCAGGGTTGGGTGGTGGATATCTCTGGCGATATGCTTCCCCCCATTGATTTCCTGTTTGTACAGAATGAGGAAAACTTGCTGGGACACCATGCCCTGAGCTTGGTCCTAGTCTGGTTGGAACTTGGGTCATCATGTGGTGTTGAGCGATCATATAGCTCGGTTGAGATGGGAAGCTTGTTATGCCTTGGTGTCCACGAGAAAAGGAAGCATCTCGAGGCGGAGTGGGCCATTGAGGGTTGGGCAATTGTGGTGTTTCAGGTAGAAGTGCAAACTCCCAGTTCGGATCTCCCATGGGCATCCTTTTACTGAATAGCGGCGGGTTGTATGACGGTCGTAATAGTCTGGGGCCTGCATCACAATCTCGGCTAAGAAAATGGTGCCAATCTGCGCGATGTCTGGGGTCCTGGTTGTAAGAAATCCGTTTTAGTATCTGGAGAAGATGCTCCTTGGTTTTCCGTGGTATCTGCGGCTTCCCAGGTTTTGTTTTCTTCTCTTTCCCGTCCTCGTTCTCCTTGTTTTCTAGCCATCCGGCAAGAGAGAATCCCCATGTATGATGGTTTACTAGCTTCTTGAGTGTGTCGATGTCGAGAGCGCGGTTACGTAAATGTGTGCTATCAGGCAGGCGGTAAAGTTCATAGTCGGGTGGTGGAACAGCAAGTCGTTCAAAATCAAAATCAGGAAAGTGCTCGTTTACATCCGGGTAATCAGCGTTGGGTGAAACTGGCCTAGCCATAACGTTTGATATGTCGTAGAAAATACTGAAGATCAAACGTACGCTAGAGGCGAATATCACCTATGCCGTGACGATGGTTTTGCATAGAACCGAGGGCCTCATAAGCAGCGAAGGATCAAGATTAAATATATCAAAAATATAAGACAGAGAAGGCATGTATCGGAGGTACATCCCTTCAACTTCTAAAAGTATCAAGAACATAGTCATTGTTGGGTGGAGACCAACAATGAGCTAACAACGAGAATCCAACGAGTCGATAAATGGGCAAACTGGCGGCAACTTGGGATTAAAGGGTGGAATATCCGCCCAGATTGGTCTATTGCCCTTCAATGCTAAGCCACACAGAGATGAAGCTGCTTTTATGCCAGCCTGAAGTAGCACTTTGCTCTTTGTCTGGCGTCAAAAGGCGAAGACAACAAGGCACGGCCCCGACATATAGGACCTATCCAAGGGACGGCCAAGATGATAAATGAGAACACAACATTAAATAAATTCCTCAAACATAACATCGTCGAACCCAGTTGTGGATTATTCAATCCAGGATTAAACCACATATTTGGCATCCGGGTATAATGAAGCTCTGGGGTATATTTCGAGCACATTGGGTGGTATCATCCAGATGGCAGAATCTATTGTTCTTGAAAGTGATAATCTATCGAGCTACTGGGCCAAAAAGGCGAGGTCATAGGTTGGTGGAAGAAAGGCCAGGGCATCCTCTGGGTTAATCAAGTAGGCGGTTTATCTTTTTTTTGACATGAAGTCGTTAGTTCGAAGAAATGGGCGCCAAGTTTGATCACGTGAATATTAGTCATCACTGCTAGGTGAGCATTATATCGCCTTTATATTTTCATGACTTATCGCTATGAGGCATATTGCTACTATTGGACGAGATTCGGGACATAAAGTAACAGCAGCTTTGAGAAGATACATGTTCAGTGTATTTATCAACGCTATAGGGTGATATCGATATCAAATACATCTGCAATGCTAACTATACAGTTCCCGCCAAGCTCATGCTGAGTCAGCCAAATCCACCAGCTTCGACGAAAATACCGACATATGATTGGCTTCTGAATTGCGCGACTCCCAAGCTCAAATATTAGAAAACTTCTATAAGTAATAATATTTGAAACTGGTTTCTTTTTTTCCTTTTCGAAGATATTACAACCAATTTGATCTGATCTGATTATGGCATCTTCAGAATAAGTTAGATACAGGCCCTAGGTTTACATTCCCTATCCCTAATGTTCCATTCCACCAGTCGCTTTGATATCAGGAACGTTAGCTGGGTTAATGAGAACAAGCAGTTGATTGATACAAAGCTCAGGCGCATCGATACTGGAGGTTTAAGAAATAACCAGTTATGCCCCGATCATCTACTGAAGCAGAATTGCCCTTGTATCGAGATGCAAATCATCAAGCTGCAGTTTCCTTCTAAGTGAATAAATATTGATACACAGGCTCACCAAAGTACAGAACAAGACTTATTTTAGACTCCCGATCTACAAAATAAGGTAAATAATATAATATCCTCGGCTTTGTGCATTGTGATAATGTAGTAGAAGGGCAGTTATGTTCAATTCAACAGTGAATACGAAGGAGAACAAAGAGGAAGCCGACTAACTAGTTATAGAAATTATGTTGAGATGATGGTCAGCTTCAAATCAGATATCCCCCTTGCTTGGTAACGTCTAGGAGGAGCTTTTGCCAGAGGTCACAGGTGCTCTTCAAGACTTGGTCATCGGTTATGAGTTTATATCCCGGGTCCACCACGTCTAAAGTATTCTCAAGCTTCTCAGAATTGATATCACCAACTTTCGGCCAGGTAATGGTTGATGGGTTGAGATCACGATCCCGTAGAGTGTTTGGGTCACCTGTGATAGCATGGCTGAGAAAGTAGGACTGGTATCCACTGAAAAGAGGGATAGAAACATTCCACAACTTGGCTGAGTACCAAAGGGCGAACACGTCTTGGCCATGGGTCGCTGCTTTAGGAGAGTACTGCATGAGATAAGACTTCTTTGAGTATCTCCGGAGTATATCGCGTATGTTGCAAGTGAAAAATGTATCACGGATGAGTCTTGAGCCAATAGCTCTCACAGATTCATTGGACGGTTTCTTCAGGTGATAGTAGTCTTCCAGTGTGGAAATAGCTTCGGTGGCATATGTCGGGAAATTCGACTTGAAAAAGCCGGAGAGGGATTCCAGAGTGCTGTCATTGCCAACAAATGGGCTGCCCTCATCATAAACATGGGAGATAATGAGAGAGTCGAGATGTCTCCAGTAATTTCCTGGATGTGGAAATGTCAGTTGGCATATTTTGAATAACTAGATCTGGATTTCGTACCTTGAGCAATATCCACAGAGAATACATGCTTAAGCACACGCCCATCTGGCGTTGGCCCAATCTGGCCCAGATCCTTATAGCTAGCCTCAATCAATTGCGAAATATTAGCTGCTCTCAGGCATGCTAGTCCCTGTCCAGCACAGCCCGCTCGTGATGCGAAGGCTTGGAACTGATTCTCGACTAATCCCTTGCGGTCAATAGGGAAGCCAAGGCCAGGACTCATAACAACGGCACGTTGAAAGAGAGGGTCAACGATTCCCTGGTTGGCGGTGATATGACTGAGAATGGAGCCTCCGCCTGCAGACTCACCCCAGGCGCTGACCTTGTCCCTATTTCCGCCCAGTAGATGAATATAGTCTCTAACCCATTCAAAAACAGCACGCTGGTCATGCAAACCGGCATTTGGTAATCCTTCGTTTTCCATTGTGGTCCCAGCCAGCCAGCCGAATGCACTCAGCTTTCAAGAAAATTAGCTGTTTAAATTCTATGATCTTAGGGTGAACAAGACGACCTTACTCGGTAATTGAAAGTGATGATTATGGCATTTCCGGCAGCACTCTGCACAAGGCTAGTGCCGTCGTAGATTCCTTCTTCAATCGCTAGATCTTTAGATCCAATCGAATACCTTTTACAGTCATTAGTATAAGCAAGTTACCACTCCAGGAAGATAGCAACGTACCCTCCGCCGTAAATCCAAACAATCACAGGTAGCTTGCGATGTCCACGGTTTCTCAATGCTTTCCCAGGAACGTAGGCATCAAGGAATAGACAGTCTAATTCAATTAGAAACTGCTCAAGCTATGTAGAAAGCCTCAAGATATGTAAGACGAACCTTCACGAGCAGCCTTTCGTTGCCTGTCATATGCTGGGTCCTCGAATCCAGGAGCTCCTGGACCAGGAATGCAGGGTGGGCCGTAAGAACCGTCCTGGATATAGGGCTCTCGAGATGTTGGTCTTACTGGTTTCGCCCAACGCAACGGACCGGTAGGCGGAACCGCATAGCGAACGTTGCGGAATGTGTAGACCTAGGCTATAGTGTAAACATAGTGTGCCTCTCTGGCGATGAGGGTCATCCATCTTACATCTGCAGCTTCGTCATATTTAGCTGCTCGCCACCTTCCATAAGGCAAATCGAGAATCGGAAGTTTTGCGGAAGCAAAGACCCCCTGGAGAGTAGATGCAGCCACCAAGCCGTATGTCAACAGCTGGAAAAACATGTTTTAACCAAGAAAAGTTGCAATAATAGTTATGTTGATGAGGTTGGAGTGTAAATGTTGGTATGTGAAGACCTGGATATCAGGGACATTGAGACCTCTTTATATCACACGAGTTTGAAACCGACGGCCACTATTAAGCTCATTTGAATTCGTCAAACTCTCCCTCTGTATAGGTAGTTATCCGTCTTCTCTTCCATTTTCCCCTGACTTGGTATATTGATTGCAGACATAGAGTCCGCAGTGTTTTGCCATGCCCAATAGACGGTGGTGCTCTCTCTGGATGGCTGCATCTGGCCTGGATCCAAGCCAGCCAGGGCATCTCAGCTTGCTTCGCCATCATCAAGCAATACGAATCCCTTGGCAAAGTTGTCTCTTATAGACAAGCTTGAGTCGGAGATCCAGGGACCGTAGCTTGTCCACCTTCATCCGGGGCACAGAAACGGTTCCGAGATCCGTCCTTCTTGCGCCCTCCTCGTGTTCCCGGTGGAGCTGAGGATTAAAAAGTCACTATCATGCCTATACCAATAGGTACGGTCCCATTATATGGGGATGAAGAGGCTGTAAATAATAATAACAACTCTAACGGGGCGAGCTGTCGATCAAAATGGTGATGTTGAGGCTGAGTCGTCTCATTAAGGATATTTTAGTTAGTGCGCCAACGCCGCGCTGATTTGCTGCGGCTCGCGGGCTGGAATACGAGCAACCTTCCATCTTCTGCTAGACCAGCTATTTATTCACAGCAAGCTCCCTGCTCGAGATACAATAGCATGAGGTGGTGCACGGAAGGGCGCGGATAATGAGAGTGTGTCACCATGACTTCGGATAGCTCTTCCAGTACTTCCTCAACACCGCCAAACGACGCCCGCCAGTGGCAGACGGTCTTCAGGGTCAGACTGAACCCGCAGCCAGCTCACACCCAGACTCGCCAGCTGGTGACAGAGAAGAGGAGAGCATCTGGGTTTCGCCCTCGCCGATCCCACCGCAAGTCGAGAGCCGGCTGTCTTGTATGCAAGAGACGCAAAGTCAAGGTATCTACCCGCCAGTGGATATAACCACCGAGTGAACTACATATCAGACAAACTGACACATATACCACTTACAGTGTGATGAAGCGAGGCCTGGTTGCCGGAATTGCTCCAACTATGGTGTTGCATGCAGTTACCCGGCAGATCTCAACGCTGGCAATCGGATGAAAACCGTTGGCCTCCTGGGTGACCCTAGCATGGTCATGTTCTCCATGTCTCTCGACAACTTAACCACCAAGATCGGCGAGACTCTGAGCATGCATCCGGGCTCGGGCTTTCGTATGCCCAGCATGTCAGGTTCTGATCGGCCCTTGGAAGTCCAGGCGCTTCGGCACTTTGTCGACTGCACTGTGGAAACCATATCGACCCTATCAATTCGTGAGCTTATGCGAACGGAGGCAGTCCAGGTAGCATTCGCCGTAAGTTATGTTCCTTTATGTATCTTAATAGATACACAGTTGTCCTTTTGTACACTCTGTTTGTACGTTGTTGACACACTCTGCGTTAGAACCCGTATGTTATGCATACTATCATTGGTGTAGCGTTGCTTCATCTAAATCGTATGCTCCCGTATTGCAGGATCAGACAGGCAGCAGAAGCCCATCACTGGCAAAGAGCGATCAAAAGCTATCGAGAAGCGCTTTCTTGCGAAGTTAGTGCAGAAAACATAGACGCTCTTTTGACTTCATGCATGCTTATGGCAGTTAACTGCATGTGCCCTGAAAACTTCACTCCAAAGGACTCGTGGGTCCTGACTTCTGATCCATCAGCCATGAACTGGGTATACCTCCAAAACGGCCTACCTTACCTTCTAGAGGTCGGTAGCGCCTTTATTCCTCAAAGTATCTGGGGCCCTGCTTTTGTAGCTGCAGGGGAAACCCACGACCAGCTACTGAACGATTGTCCCCGGGGCAGAGAAGGCATGAACCCGAAATTGGCAGATTTCTGTGGAATAACAGATTCAACCACAGCCGAGACTAGCCCTTACTTTAAACCGTTACAAGTTGTAAGCACGATGCTGGAGATGGAAAAGAGTCCTTCGACAGCTGGTTACTTTTCATCCTTCCTCGGCCATTTGGGCCCTCGATTCATCGAACTACTGAGGGTAAGAGACACAAGAGCACTCATTATCATGGCCCATTGGATGGGTATCATGTGTCTGATATCACACTGGGAGCCCTGGGTAGAGGGGAGGATCAGATCCGAATGCCTCGCCATATGCATCTATCTTACTCCCAACGCAGATACCAAACTGCTAGAGCTGCTTAGGTTTCCATCTATTGCCTCGGGGTTTATAGATACTGAATAATCTTGTGCAATTGCTACATGGTAGCATAATAACCATTAAATTTCTGCAATAGCAACACGAGTATCTCTCCAAACATACCCATTTGATAAAGCCGAAATGTTAAATCTGCAATTATAGCCAAATCCGGCCTGACTATATTGAGGAAAGCAATAAAAAAAGAGCGCAGGTCCACCGCCTCTGCATCTAGCAGATGGCATGAGTCTTTCCAGTCTTTCCTTGAAGAGAGTGGTCTTCTCCCTCGTAAGCCGTGGTGGAACGCTCGAGCTTTCCGACGCTTGTGGCTCTCTTGCGAGTGTATCTAGTGAAGGAGGGACAATTAGTCTTGTCTAGCGGCAAAATTCTGGCAAAAGAGTGTTACTTACTCGCGGTATTTCTCCAGTGTCTTCTTGTCCATCTCTTCTAACTGGGAGAGAGCGAGCTTGAAGTCATTGACCAAGCTGTCACAGCGACTACGACTGAAGTCCTCGCGAACAACGATGCGCATGAGCTTCAGCTTCTCACTATGAGGGGCCATGGTATAGGCTGGCACAACCCAGCCGCGTTCACGCAGCTGATGGGCGATGGCGAATTCATCATATTTTTCAGCTGTCTCCGGGGGGAGACGGAAGGCCACAAGTGGTAAACCACGGCCTTTTCCTTCGCTCATTATGATGAATCCAAGTTCCTTGAGCGAGGCCGCGAGATAGTCTGCAGTGCGAGTAAGGTTAAGCATTATAGCACGGTATCCTCTCTTTCCGAGCCGGATCATTTGGTAGTACTGGCCAATAACCTGAGAGGCACCCTTGGAGAAGTTAAGGGTGAAGCTCGCCTGGTTGGCGCCGAGATAGTTGATGTTAAACACCAGCTCTTGCGGGAGGTACTCTGTGGATCTCCAGACTATCCAGCCGACGCCAGGGTAGACCTACACGACCAGTCGAGGTTAGCATTTCACGTTACCAGAGCATCTGGCAGCAATCAACAATAATACTGACCAGGCCATATTTGTGTCCAGATACGTTAATGGACACAACCTTCTCAAGGCGGAAATCCCATTCAAGCCCTGGGTTGACAAAAGGGGCGACAAAGCCACCACTGGCAGCATCAACGTGGATAGGGCAGTCAATTTTCTTCTGGACAAGGAGATCATTGACGGCCTTGATGTCCTCGTACTGCCCAGTATAGGTGGTTCCCAGAATGACACAGATACCAATGGTATTTTCATCAATCAGATTAACAGCTTCTTCAGGGTCAAGGACGTATCTCTCGTTAGTGCAGTACACGAACTTCTCCTCAATATCGAAGTACCTGGCGGCCTTCTCCCAGCAGACTTGGACGGCACTGCTCATAATGAGATTGGGGCGAGAGCAATCTTTTCCTTCTGCCTTGCGGCGATTCTGCCAGCGTTTCTTCATGGCAAGTGTTCCCAGCATAATGGCCTCGGAAGATCCGATGCAAGAGGTTCCCATAGCGTGGTCATGCTCGTGTTCACCTTCTCCAACGGGGGCATGAAAGAGGCGTGCAATCATATTGACACAGCGGTTCTGGATATCGGCTGACTGAGGGTATTCCTCATAGTCAATGAAGTTCTTGCTGAACGACTCGGTCATGAGTTTTTCAGCTTCATCTTCCTGCAAATAGTCCGATAAGCGTTAATCTACACTGGCAACGACAGGTGTGCGAATTCCATACTTACCATGTATGTGGTAACGAAACTCGCTAAACTATAAGCATCATCTAAGTCAGCCAGGAGAACACGGTAGATGAATAGAAAGAATGAGAGCCAGGACATACTTCAACATGGGATTGCCGTCCAGGCTAAGCTCATCCTTAATCATTCGATAAGCAACCTCCTTGGGCATCTCCTTCTCCGGCATTTCATCAGTAGGTAGATCCTCGGCCGCAAACCGAGAGCCATAGACGCTGGAGTAGAAATCATGGTCCTGCGGCTCCTCAAGATCTAAGGTGTCGACATGATTGAGGAGCTTAGGAGGGAAAGCAACCGAGTCCTTGCGGACTCTGGATATGTGGACCATGGCGGCAGCGGGTAAGACGAAAGCTCAGAGCCCGAGAATTTTAAATATCTTCTCCCTAACAGCAGGAATACCGAGACAATGAACTGAGAACAGCGACGTACAGAACGCAAAAGAGGAGAGCAAGAATCCTCAAGTGCAGGACGATCACAGCCTATATATACGTTGACCAGGTTGCCAGACTCGTCACCCTCATTGCTGCTCTCCACCAACCTGTCTTGCCCAACCCCACAGACTGTCTATCCCTCACTCCTGGGGGGCCTTTCCCCCTAACCCTCCGAAGCGACATAACGCATGTCAAGGAGGGGTAAAGGCAGAGCTAGACTATTGTGGCGGTGTTAAGAACAGTTGCAGGGATTCACACATGTTTTTCGCCGTGGATAGTGGAACTGGCTTCCGGACCGGGCAGCGTGTGTATGCACGACGGCAGCAACAATATGTACGCCGAACCTGGGCATTGGTAATGGTTGCATAGGCGTCGAAGCGGGAGTAACGCTCTCCCCCTCCACCCCTCCTCGAACGGCTCACTCTCTAACAAGACAGACTCAGAAAGGTGATGGCATTCCTCGCCAACGGCGGCGGAGCTGATGGACCCAATATTTCATTGGCAAAAGCTTGTTCTGTGGCTTGCAAAGCTTGGTTGAGACAGGGGTCACAGGGCTCGCTTGCGGGAACCAGGGAAAAAGGGGTGATGGGACGAGAGGATCGATTCTCGGCCATGCATCTTCTCACAGTAATAGCTATCTCTCTATTATTGGCTATGTTTCTTGCGGCCATATTCGGAATTGATCAGGAGTGTCACCAAAAGTACGAACAGATCACAATTTATATATCTCTCTTACTAGTTAAGGACTTGGATAGGCAATGAATTTTATCACCGCATAAGAATTAGGATACAGCTGCCCTAATACTTCGTAAGGCCCCTGATAAGATAATCTCCTACTTACGAGATGTATACCTATAAAATATAAGGAGGTTGCAATTTCTGACAAGTCCAGTGGCTGAATACGTTATCATAGTTATCTGCCACGTGATCGCTTATGTAACAAAGTCAAATAAGCTCGCTCAACGACGTCAACAACAACATCAACAGCACCAACATCAACAACAACAACATCACCATCACCATCGTTCATTATACCAGATACCACACCGGCTTAGAAGTCCTTCGGCAGTGTGAACTTGCGCTCCTGGATGCCATTGTACACGACGCGGTTGGGGCTGTCCTTTGCATCCTTGACTAGGTTGGGGATGGTCAGGTTGAGGACTCGCGCGGTCACGGCTGACGGAGAGGGCAGGTTCTCGATGCTCATGAGGTAGGCGACTAGGCCGGCGACGTGAGGGCTCGCGGCCGATGTGCCTGACTGCGTGGACGTGGCATTGTTGCTACCCTTCCAGCATGACTTGATGAGTTCGCCTGGAGCCCAGATATCCACGATCTTGCCGTAGTTCGAGAAGCTAGGGCGGGTGTTCTCCCAACGGATGGCGCCAACGGTGATGGCGTTGGGTGACGAGGCCGGAGTGTTATTCTTTGCATCTTTCTGTTTAGGTCAATCGTGTTAGAACGTATATATATATATATATATGTTTTGGTCTGTTGAATTTTTGATGAAGATCCTACTTACACCATCGTTGCCGGCGGCTACCACGGTGGTGATGCCGGCCTTGAAGGCCTTTTGCACGGCGTCGTCGAAGGGCTGGTACTTGGCACCGGCTACTGCGGTTCAGCACATGATATTCGTTACCGTTGCAGAAGAAGGGAATGAATACGTACAGATGCTGAGATTGATAACCGCCTTGTTTTTGCGGTTCGAATCCGTTATGTTCCTGACGATCCAGTCATATGTCTCAAGAATGTAGTTGTACGTGCTCTGCTCTATCGTCAGTATTATCGTCACCTTCGCCTCACGCTAGACAAAACAGATGTGCCGGGATGCGCTCACAGAGCCAGTGTCAAAAGCCTTCGCGGACACGACGTTTGCCTTCTTAGCTACGCCGTACGTCTTTCCGGCAATGATACCCGCCACGTATGTACCGTGGCCGAACTCATCTGTGTGTGGTTTGTTCGGAATGGCATTGTGGCCCAGAATGGCACGTCCCTCGAACTCGATGTGGTTGACATTGATGCCGGTATCGAGGACGTATGCCCATACGCCTTCTCCGGCCTTGTCGTCGTACGAGTAGTCTACGAGTGTGCTGTGCAGCGGGACAGGCTTGCCCTTGCTGGACATGTAACCTAGACCCCAGCGTGCCCCTCTCTGCGTCACCGTCTTCGCGAGGTAGACGTGTTGGTCCGGGTGCACCGATTTGACCTTACATCTCGTTAATGAATATCGTCATATTGCGGTTAAACAGATACAGGTTTGCAACTCACGTATGGGTTGCGGCTGAGGTCTTCCACCGTCTTCTCATCAAAACCACCGGAGTACATGTTGAGATCGTGAATGTGGAAATGCTTCATGATACCCTGGGTCTCGACTCCGCTGGCGCCAGCAGCAAAGCTGTCGAGGTTAGCCCGGTGCACAGAGCTAACCAATTTCTTGTGGTCCCTGATCTGGGCAGATGTGAGGCCTTCCTTTAGTGTGACAATATATTGGCCTGGAACGATGTCGCTGGGTCCTGCGAGCAGCGGCTCAGGCTGTGGAGCAAGATCACCCGCCACGAAAGGAAGAAGAAGCAAGCCAAAGTTTAGGAGCTGCATGATGGGCATATATAGAAAGGCAATATGTTAAGGGTATTCAGTGATAGCTGAATAAACGACTCACATCACTGATAACTTCTCTCTCTCTCTCTATATATATATATATATACATATATATCGTGTGATATAAGGAGACATATCATATCTGATGATCAGTGAATCGGTTACTATCGCCGAAAGCTCTCGCCGAGTGACGGAACTCGTACATGCCAGGATGGTTGACCCCAGAAACAATATTTGAATCTTTCGAGGGGTACTCATTTTTACCTAATGGGGAGCTCTTCGGAGGACAAGATTCTGCACGCTCCATAGCTTGCAAGAAAGCCGTGATACATTGCACTGTCGGGGGTATTCATGGATATCAAGAGACATGTCCGACGTCCTTCCAGAACAAGGAATCGCCATATACTATCTCTATCTTCTCTTCCTTTTACGAATGCTTGCATGGGAACGTGCTCCGGTTCGTTATCTCTGCCCGTTTCATCCCATCCAGAAATTGGCAAACGAGGTGCCAATCCGCCAGATACCCTCACTATCCACCTTCTAGCCTTCGTATTCCTCGGATAGCCTATCTCTGCTTCACATATCTTCTTCCACTCATTGCTCTAAAGGTGCAGCAACGTTGTGTTTGTTTCCCTCTTAGTTTTCCACGCTGGGGGAAGCGGCTCCTCGGGAAACTGGGGTTGATGGCCTCAGGTGATACCGTATCTCGGCCACAGAGTGCCGTTGGTTAAGACAGGAAATCAGTGTGAGCAGGGTTAGGGGCAGTTCGACTCACGTATAGCAGCATGAAAATGCGATATCATTAACGTAATTTCCTACGGATGCGAGAGAGGTTCCCTTCCCCATACAGTGAATTCTGTGTCATTACCCAGCTAACTCATAAATCAGATTCTTCCGTTCGACCGACGTAACCAAATAGCTAGTTAGTCATCCTTAGCAAGGAGGCGCAATTTCGTGTCGTGAAGATCTTGCAGCCAGTGAACACCTTATCAGAGATGTCCACCGCGTGGGAGAATATAGAGGACAAGAGAGACCCTCCTTTTGTCAGCTCTCTTTCTCTCCCTCTCTCGGTCTCTGCCGTCCGAAGTTGTGGTGTACGGTTTTTGCATGGTTCGGCCGTTTTCCCCTAACCCCTACATCCCCCCCCGGACTTCGCTGCCAAAAGAGGCAGCTAATTTCACCACCTCTCGCCGGCGACTTAGCCGCTTCCCAGATTTCAGAGCAGCCGCCAAACGAAATATTATTCGCCGTTTAGCTCAGCCCGGTTAATCGCAGGTCTGCGCCTTCTGACCCGGCTTCTCTCGAGACATGTCTATACTACAAAGGCAGCCAGTTCAATCTTGTTGTATCATCGATCTCTCCATCGGTTATCACAACTACCTAACTACACTATATGAAGTCCCCCGTACCACGGTATCGGTTTGCCGCTGCCGTCCGCCTGCCTAAACCTTGTTTGTTGTGGGGAAGTCACTTGCTCTGTGCTTAATTAACAAGTTACATGGTATAAGATACACAAGTATAGATGTTGCTCCGTGCAACGAGCGGGAAACCAGGGGGCTGCTTATCTGGCTCCGTTATAATCCCCGGTCTTCAGGGTAAAAACGAAAGGGGGAAAATGGGTGGCTGTCACATACTGACGAACCCAACTACCTTTTTTCTTTTCACGTCCGTTTGGCGCAAACCACGGTTGAGCTGAACTGTCGATGGAAGGGCTGAATTTACGATCAGACTCTACGGATATTGAATATATAATATGCCGCGGCAGTGATGACACACCCCAGCTCTATACTCAAAGTTGTCCGACAGGCCGTGTCCTGATAGCTGCTCATAATTATCGCCCTCGACATGCCTAAATCAAACAGCACCAACAACATCAGTGACACTGACAGTGGGCGATTATCAGCTCCGCTCTGCGCTCGGCTGCATAATTTCACTTCCGAACTCGCTCGTATAACTATCTCAACTACCCTCTTGGCTCATAATGAGCGCATGTAGCATGGGTGTGGTAGACACAATGCACCAAATCTCAGCGCCAGCATCAATTTCTTCTGCTCTCTCCAAGGCTAAGATAGAAAGAGTCCAATATACCACGTACAGAGTACAAAGGAAACCATGCATATTATATTCAAGACTAGAAGAACATTACTAGTCGCATATCCTACCAGTGGACTACTTATTATACAGGCTGAAGAATTTGCATGAGCAGAACATGAAACAAGAAGAGAGAGGCATGACGGACATAACTACCAGAGCCAGGAACATGACAACCGCATCATAACTCTTATATTATCCATTAACTTAAGAGCCTCGCTATGCGATTCATGATCCTATCCCTTAAACGGAGTCGCTTTGCTCCTCCGTCGCCCGGCGGTAGTTCAGAATTTGCCCCCTTTCTCAGGTGCTTCTGGCTTTTCTTGAACTCCTTATCCCGAGCCTTTTGCTCTTTGGCCTTTTGCTTCTCCCGAGCTTTTTCTTCTTTCTCAACCTCACGCTTCTGTCGACTGGTGAGGCGAGATATTTGAGCCTCGTCATGTTTCTGAACAGAGACCTTGTTGGCTGGAGGTTTGACGGCACTAGAGCTTTCTACCGCCGCTTTCACCTGTTCGTCCGAAGATGCCAGCGCCGGAACTTTGCCTGGGATGACGGGTTCGGTAGAAATGAGCCTATCTGGTGCCTTTGCTGGGACGGCAGGCGCCGCAACGCCTAACTCTTCGGCCGTCGGCACTTCGTGTGCAGTGGTTGCTGGAGGCACTTCCTCTTTTCCAGCGAGCTCCGTCTGGTTTGCCTTCTCTGCTGTACCAGGCTCTTCCTGCTTCATTAAAGGTATCGGAATAGGGGCAGGAACGGGGACTGGCGCGGCAGCAGTGGCTGGAGCCGGAGCTGTTTCTTTTGACGCTGCAGGTTCAGCTGGAGCAGCGGAACCTTGAGTTTGAACTGGAGCCTCATGGGCAACGGGGGTAACGGGAGCAGGAGGTTGCTCTGATACCTTTGCAGCCACAGCAGCATAGCTAGGCTTCGGCGCTGCCGGCTCAGGTACCTGTTCTTGCGCCGCCTCTGATACCGTCGTGTCAACCGGTTTCTCGATGATTTCCTTCTCTACGGTGTCCTTCTCTATGATCCGCTCGATATGCTTCCCAGTAGCTCCTCCTGCTGTTGGAGGCACATACTCAGTCACCTCAGAGTGTCTTCGAGTGATGTGTGCCGTGTGTCCGGGGCTCTCCTCAGTTTCTTCCTTGACCCACTCGTTTTTCTCCTTGATTCCGGAAGCGGCCTGTTGCTTTGTGTCTGAGTCCACCTCAATAACAGTGTCAGCAACGTTACTCTCCCATTTGTTTTCGGCATTATATCCTTCCTCTTTCTCGACCGCCTCGTTGTCTATGCTTGCATCCGGGCCCCTATCAGCGGTTTCAGCCTCTCCATCAGTCGGAAAGGCGCCAATGATAGGCATTTCCGTGCGATGTGCGGCTCCGAGGGTTGAGGAATCTCTTCGCGGCGTCTCTGTGGCTCGTGTGCTCGACAACGGCCGCTGCGACTGGGCTTCCTCAACATGTGAAGCTCTCTTGCCAAATAAGGCTGCATTAGCGGCTGCTCTGGAGGCTGCATTGTGGTCATTGTGAACTCCAAGCTTGGAATCCTCCGCAGACCATGTCGGAGAAGGAGGGCCATGTGCTCCCTGAGTGAGGTTTCCGCTCGTGCCCGAGACATTCGCTGGGTCTGAAGGCCCCCTTGCATGATGGATATTGCTGCTCGTTGCCGCAGCTCCATTATGACCTGGTTATTATCCAGTAAGTATTGGCACATGTGTAACTCTGCGCACACACTAAAAACGCACAACAAACAGAACAAACTAGATCTCGGAGAGGCGCATATCAACCTTTTGAGAATGATAATGGACGAGGCTTCTCAACAGACTCCTTCTCGTCGCTGTATGCGCGAGCATCTGCAATTGCGGATGCCACCTGTGGCCTGCTCTCTTCAATTGCAACCGGTTTAGAAGCTGCAGGGGCTAGGCGATGCTTCCCCTTAGTCTTCTTCTTTTTCTTCCCGGTGTTCGCCTGCGTAAAATGCGATCCCTGTCCCGACATCATGTTTGCTGCTGGCAGCCGCACCTGGCGAGTCAGGTTCCCTTCAGCTTGACGGATATGCCGAATGATATGGGCGATTCCGATTTGGGAGGGGGGCAAAAGAGGGAGGGATGATTGAGTAATACAGGGAAGATGAAAGAGAGGGCCAGGAGAAAGATAGATTAGCTGGCGGGTTTGACTTACTACCGATAGCAACACCTGGCCTGGTGATGTGACGGAGCCAACTGATATTTGCAATAAATTAGGGGGTATATGGTATGTATAGTTGCTGCCGACCCCCAGGCCTATATACCTTTTCATCCCTTTGTTTGCTGAGCGGTAACCAAACAAAAGGCCTAGAAACAACAGGAAGGGGGCCGAAGCCGTGGTCGCAGCGTAGCTCATGTGGCGGGAGATGGTCTGGTAGAGATGAGGTCATAAAAATCCAATATGGCTCTTCAAAGTTGCCGTAGTATCATCCCATTCAAAGTATCTATACAAGCATGATAACACAATACATGGCACAAGAAGCACATTTCAAAAAAAAAAAGAGGGATTCCCTCTTTCTATGTACTCATGCAAGTAGCCGTCCCCATACTCCAACGGAGGAGGGGAAAAAAAAGCAACCAGGACGACCGACATGGCCATTATGTACTGCTGCCACGAAGGCTCGCCGGTAAGGCCCGAGAAGGGCAGGCCTGCGTTTGCACGGCAGCATCGCAATTTTTGGCTGCAGAAGCTTTGGTCGGCTGGGATCCGTCAGCTTTGCTGTCTACCAATAGAGAGACTGCAAGAACCGCTCGGAAACGCTGTCAACTGACCAACTGCCCATATTGTCGTAAGTGGTGGGCTGATGTCGGCAATCTTATATGTTTGGTTAATAATCGACGCAGATGCAACGGAAGCACCGCGTAGCTTTTATTAGCCCGTGATGTCCCGACTATCATATAGCCCTACAGCCTCCATCGTCGATAACTAGCCTGACAGCCCTGTAGATTAGTTAACTGGCTAGTTAATTTAGTCCAGCGACGCTCGGTAGAAATATGTAAGCTCAAATTCCCAGCCATCTCGCGAGGAGCGCCACCGGACAAAATGCCGCAGGAGAAGAGACAAGAATGGGATAGAAGAAAAAGAAAGGAAACGTACCACCAGACATGTCATGCCAGAGAGAGTTGAGTTGGGCGCCATCCACCATGTCCACCGTCACCGCCAGCCCAACCAGCCATTGAGCATTCGTCTTTTAGCTGCGAGTCTCCCCCTTGGCCGGTGGCGGGCTTGAGGATCCATCTCAACCAGCAGATGGAAGGCCTAGAAGCCAAAAAAATGTGAGGGAGAAAGGTTTCAACCCTCGAATAATATGGGTTTGATGGATAATAATTCCCGGCCCTAATATTAAAATACTGGGGAAGAAGCGAGTTCAAAGAACTCTGGCAGTGATTCTTCTTCTTCTTTTGACCTCTCTCATTTTTTATTTTATTTGAATTTTCCTATCCTGATTCTGCGTCAGGTTCTTCATTTGGTGTTAATTAATTGAGTAGCTGAGAGCGGCCCCTGTGTTTCGTTTGTCAGGATCCCGCCTGTTGTAGCTGTTTCGCAGTGCTCACACGGCCCTGAGTGATTCGGTTTCTCTGCCTGGAGAGGAATGGAAGGCAGGCCATTCTGAGATATTTCTCTCCATTTCCCTTCCTTTCTGTGCATTTTTCCGTTCTTTTTGTTGCGTTGGGAGTTGGCCGTTCGTTGTTTTAGTTGCATGATATCTCGATCGTTCTTGAACACATCTCGATCCAGGGCTCTGGCTGTGTCTCACTCGACAGCATGGGACTGGGGCTCCGAGAGAGGATGAAGAGAGCCATCTTCAGCTCTCGGCCTGGTCTATCCAGCCATCCTTCGTCGTCCAGGCTGGCTGAACGCCTCGAACAAGCAAAGGAGCATACGGATTCCTGCCCAACACAGAATAAACTGCAGCACCAGCACCGCCACCAGCATCAGCATCAGAACCAGAACCAGAATCACCACCAGAAACAACAGCATCAAAATCAGGATCAGATGCATCGGCCGACCTCTCCGACAACGAAGAGGTCATTCCACGCAAGCATCATCAAGACGCTGTCCCCACGGACATCGAATCGGAAAAGCAAGATGGAGGAACCCTGGCCCAAGATCGAGCTGTACAAGCCACACGAGATTCCGCGGCCAAAGTACCGCGGGCCGGTCGACAAGAGGCACCTGGCAGTGCTAGAGGCGTACTCGATCGCGCAGGCGACAGAGGGCTACAGACGGCGGTCCATCGACTCGTCCGTCTGTCCGCTGGCGACCAACCTGCCGTCGAGGCGAGACAGTGTCACGAGCATCAGCGAAACGGTTATAGTGAGACGTCCCGGCGATGTCGAGGATGGAGTTGGTGAAGACGAAGGCAAAGGCGAAGGCGCAGGCGAGGTTGAAGTTGAGGTTGAAGTTGAAGTTGAGGCTCAAGTCGACGACGATATAAACATCCGCAACACCAACCGCGACTCCTTGCAAGACGAGGAGGATTCAAACACGACGTCGACCGTGAGCTCCGACGAAGGCGCAAATGTCAGCTCGTCTACGCTTCTTACGTCGCACACGGAGGACGAGCATCTGCAGCATCTCCAGAAGCAGCAACGTCCGTCAGTGACGAGACTGAAGCGGACGACTGCGTTCACGGCGGCAGACCTGCACCACGCATTGAATTCCCTTTGATACACGAGTTTACGACCTACGGACGGACGGCCTTGTTTTAGTTGTTATTGTTGTTTATCTTACAAGAAGAACCATGGGAGTACGGGAATCTATATAGACCACGGCGCTATGGGGGGGATAACAGGACATCTACACCGGTTAGCATGGAGTTACAGTAGATCACGATAGATAAATATTCCCATTTTTTTTAGTTATTATTTCGTTTCCATCAGTTGGATATAGATAATAAACATTGCTTCATTAGTCGTATAAATGGCAGAGTGTACTCCGTATAGATGGCAGAGAGAGGTCACAGCTACTCCTCGTGAGTTACAGCCATGTCCATCACTTCGACTCGGCCTTTGCCCTTGGTCTCTCCGCCGATGAACTCACCCAGCCCCTTGAAGGCCCCCGGCTCCGCAAAGCCCAGGACTTCCCATTCGTCGCCGCCTATCACCTCCTGCGACTCAATCTGTTCCAGGTAGCTGAGGATCCGGTCCTTGACTGTCCCCGCAGCCGCAGCTGGAGCCGGGGTGGAGGGTGATGCAGAAGCTTTACTCTGGTCGTCCTCTTCGTCGTCGTCAGCGGCCTTCTTACCTTTTTTCCCCTTGCCTTTCTCCTTTTTGGACGACGAGGGCGCGCTGTTTGCGTTGCCGGATGCACCAGTCGAGGATGGAGCTGTCCGGACGGGCTGTTTCAGTATAGATGTAGGGCAGGTAATGCGGAGACGCATCCTGGCTCGCATGACGGGTATGGGCTGCCAAGCGATCAGGGCCTTCATTGCGTCCAGGGCTTGGATCTTCGCTGATTTTGAAGTTGTAACGCCCGTCCACAGCGGTTTTCGCGGGGTGAGCGTCAGATCTGCCGTCTTCTTCGCTATCTCCTCGTCTCCTTCTGCCTCTGCGGTTTCATGTTGTTGTTGTTGCTGTTGCTGCTGCTGCTGCTGCTGCTGCTGTCCGCTGGCAGCACTTAGCTGGTCCAACGCTTTCCCAATCATCCCTGTGGTGTAGACGCGTTTCGACACCGGGTCGACCAGCCTGGCAGACACTATCTCCAACACCTCCTTCTCGACCCGATCGAGGATATCCCGTCTCTCCTTCTCGCCCACCTGTACCTCACCCTTGCGCAGGATCTCCTGGATGACATCTTCTATCTTGTAATCCTTGCCAAACGACTTGGCTAGCTCTGCTGTGGGCGCAGTGTGGCCGCGGGATACTGAGAGGAAAACAGTGGGGATCTGAAGGACATTGTCCAGGTCTGTCTCAGCTCCAGATCGGTACTCTAGCAGCTTATTCTTATAGCAGGCCAGTTCGTATCTCTTCTTGCCTAGAATCAAGTTAGCCATCTTCATCTGTCTCTTTCCTGCTCACTGCCCACCTTTCTTTAACCGCACGATCGACACATTTGTGAATTTGATCTGGTTCGACGGCTGCATTATCATCGGCATTTTGGCGGTGTTGCTCTGTCGAGTCTCAATCTATATTAATCTATTAAAGTATCCTTGTTTATTTTATTTTCCTTTTTATCAGACGAGCTGCTCAGCGTGAAATGAAATAATATAAATAATATAAAATTTCCCCTAATAATATAACAATATCAACTTCGCCTTTCGACTTCGACTTTTTGCAGCAAAAATAAAGTTGCGATAAGATGAGTCACGTGGTGACGATAAGCAGTCACGTGTAGCTATTAACTAGAGAATCGCCCTTGTGATATATGGTTGGGCAAATAGGGATCTATTTCAATCATCGATTGGTGGTGGCTGTTTACTGTGTGGCTTTGTATTTCGTGCAATGTCAGAGACTTGGCCCAAGGTACGACCGTAGGCCTTCTGGTGGTACGAGGAGAGTGCTGTCGAAAAAGTAGTAGCGAGTTGACTGCGGTGAATGAAGCGTGCGCTGAAATCAGGGGGGCCACAATCCCCAATCTGTTCAACGTGTATACCACTATCGCTCATGCAGAAGATATCAAGCAGAGCATCGCATGACATTGATAATGTTTCATTCGCCATGTTTAGTAAATAGCTGGTTGAGGTTGACGAAGGGGTATGGTATGGATATGGAGATTTCTATTAAATGTACATACACAACAATTGAATTTCCAGCCCATCTCATCTCTCTGGGGTGGATTGGATTTCATCTTCACATTTATCTATCTTTTTTTAGCTGATATGGCTAGCAAACCGGGTTTCGATTCAACTTTCGAAAGGGGTAACTATCAGTAAGGCTAACTAGCTGAGAGAGACATCCAACAGTTACAATCCTTCCAACGTCTTCGCCATCGGAGTTATGGGTAGTTATAGTGTGTTGCTCATGCGACCGCGAGCCGGACTGAGCTCTGGAGAGTGGGATAACGAGTGGTACTCGACTTGCTTGTTGTGAAAGGTATATATGTAGGAGACTTGAGTAAAAGCAAACGTGCTTCTACGAGATCCAGTGAGCCTTTGGCCGTCCGCCTATCCAGCGCGAAGTTGCTTCGTCCGGGATCCCCACCGTTAGCCCCTTTGATATGTGCGGCAACAGCACACCGCATATTCCATCTACTACGCCGTCTATAAGTTTCTACTCAGCACTACGCATCACGGATAAATAACAACAGCCGGCGAATAGTTATAAGCTCTGGCTAACTAGTTAATGGGGCCGACCCGCTCTTGAGCCGTGGCTCCCTTAATACAACTAGCTACATAGTATACCTAGCTATAACTACTTCATTATAACGACCTGTCTTCTCGCGAGCCTATAGGGCTTACGAATTTTTACCCTGGAGTAGCTGGATGGTGGATCGGCATGTCGAGCGTACGCCGGGTCGCTTATGATACGCAGGGAGTTTGAAGAAACTAGGTGGCCAGTCTACTCGGAGTCCGGATGATCCACAACAGGGTCAATATACCCGTGCATACTCTGGCCCACGGAGACAAGTCATGACTTAATAATAGGCAAAGCATATGCTCGAACCAGACATAGCAAGCTTGAGCAGTGCATGAGGCTGCTAAAATCCGTATTCCGTACTTCGTACTTCTATCGGCTCTTTAAACATTCCCCAATGCAAAACGACATGGACATGCCGCTCGACGGCCGCAAACAGTCACAGCTAGGTGGCGCATGCAAGCTCAAGGGTTCATGCGACAGCTGCGCAGCCTCCAAGGTGCGGCGCTCCAAGGAAAAACCCACTTGCTCGCGGTGCGCAAAGACGGGCTCCGGGGCTCGTCATGCCTCTATAGCTCGGCACGGCGGATTGGAAGGCCGTATCAGCACCAGATGACAACGGCAGCAAGACGAGGGGCCCCCAAAGAACCAGCAGATCTTACGGATACCATTAGTTGGGATTATGCGTTTGAGTTGGGTTGTTAGTTATGTCCGCCAACCCTTGGCTTGTATATTTAGTTATGGAAGCGTAGTCAGGATTTAACTAAGCTTCCGTAAACGCGCTTTGACCAAGATAGCTTATATATATATATTCTTCTTCCTTCATTTCTATGTTGTATTTTGGCTGTATTAGAGACCTTTTTCAATCACCCAAAAGGATCAGAATTCAGTATTCCATTCTCTGGTTCGTCGGTGCTTGAATTTTCAGGACCCACGGGCGGGACAGACAGCGCACTCGCTGACATTATTGACATCCCCTGGACAGTCAGCGGGGGCCTGGCGGTAACCACGAAAGAAACTCGTCGACAAAAGGGGATCGGCGTGTACAGGAACACATGGACCCTTTTCTCCCGGCCGGCGGAGGCTGTGTCCGTTCTCCGACTTGCAAAATATATATCCTAGTTATTATTAGTGGGCCGGGTTCCGAGTAGTTAGTTATTCTCCGCTGATAGTTAACCAAATAAGCAACGGGGCGGAACTCGTTCGAGCGACTCCGACTCTGCTTCTATCCTTATATAGATAGCCAGCTAGCAGCCCTTTGATTGTTCTGGCCAATTGTCATTGCATCGGAACGTCAACAGCTCAAGCGTCGCTCGTTTCTCCATTCCTCTCTCTCTCTCTTTTGTGGTTTCTCTGTCTCTTTCTTTTATTCCACACGTCGAATCGACCATGGAAGCAGTCAAAAATACGCTCATAACCTTTCGAGGTCGTCTCAGTGGTTGGCCGGTTGGCAGAGTCCTCGCTGGCGTCACAGCTGCTGGTTTCACTACCTTCATCATCACCCGGAATTTCCAGACCTCATCCCGCAAACCAGTAGCCAAGGCAACATTCTCAAAGGCCGGCCCTAGCTTTCTCCGTCTACGACTGCACAGTTCTGAGCAGGTTTCGCCGACCTCCAAGCGTCTGAGGTTCGAGCTTCCCACGCCAGACACCGTCAGTGGCCTGGGCCTTTGCTGTGAGTCCACCTATTTCCATTCTCCGCTGTTTTCCTAAATTAACACAAGCGCTAATTCGTGCAGCTGCCGTCCTGACTGCCGCATGGCCAAAGGGCAGCCTCTTCCCCGTCTTAAGACCGTATACTCCAGTGAGCCGGCTTGGTAAGATTTGTCCTTGGGAATCTAGATCTATGCTCAGAGAATTGACTGACGTTGTATAGATGAACCCGGGTTCCTGGATCTTACAGTCAAGCATTATTCGGGCGGCAAAATGAGCACACACCTGCACAGCCTCTCCCCAGGTGACACACTGCTCATTGCCGCCGTAATCCCTAGCTACAGCTGGACGCCAAATAAGCATGAAGACATAACTCTCATTGCCGGCGGTGGTGGCATCACCCCATTGTACCAGCTGGCCCAGGGTATCCTCAACAACCCAGACGATACTAGGACCAAGATCAATCTCATCTACGGCGTTAACAACGAATCCGAGATCCTCTTCAAGGACCAGTTCGACCAATGGCGGCAACAGTTCCCCGATCGGTTTAAAGCCACCTTTGTCGTGGGCAGCCCAGAGCCCGGATCTCCTCATGAAAAAGGCCGGATCAATGTCGACCTGCTGTCAAAGCATATGGTACTACCCAAGACAGGAGAAAAATCTGCGGCGACGAAAGTCTTCGTATGCGGACCCCCCGCCATGGAGGCTGCTCTAGTGGGTAAGAGGCACGATGGTATCCTCAAGCAGATTGGATTTACCAAGGATCAGGTCTTCCAGTTCTGAGGGGAGTTGGAGGCTTAATTTGCATAGGACTTCTATCGTCATAGTTTAGTTGCCATCCAAATTTTGTTGAAAGAAAGATGGATGATTCCTTCTGCGGAGATAGATAAAATAGATATATTGATTATTCTCTTGTCACCGCTTCCTGAATGCCTCTAAAAACCGAGTGTTTGCCTGGTATCGATGCATCCAGGATATGTGCTTGGGCACAGTCTTGTCCAGAAAACCGCCGCCGACATCTCAGGCATGAACGCTGTCCTCTGGTATGGAGTTCCTGCTCGCAGGTCGCGAGTTCACTTGGTCGGGCGCGGTCGAGGTTGTGAAGTCGAGACGTCAGTTATCCTATTCTTGAGGCTCCTCCAGAAGTTGGGCCGTTTGGGGGCTGGACTGGCGCGGACGCCGATGTGTCGGCAGCGGAGGAGATCGTGTAGCTATATAGAGAATTCAAGCTTCAAGCTCCAAATACATAGTTATAGAAGCTGACTAAGCTACATATTTGATATCATAGAGTAAAAGCTAGCTTATGCCCGAGGTCTACACCAATAGTTAATCACGTAATGTAGACTTCCATAGCAAGGTATAGCGAAATAGCGATATAAATAGAGCTCTAACTTTAAATACACTACTAGTGTCAGAAGGAGGAGGAGGAGGATGATATATTGAGCCAGCGAACAGGATGACTAATACAGGAACAGCTAGCTTATGCTTAGTAACTTAGATTAGATAATACATACCACGTGACACTTTTCTGCCTTCGATTTTTCTTCTTTTTCGACTTCAAAGACGAAGAAAAGAAAGACCAGCGCTTGAAGGCCATCAAAAGGACATAAAATCAAGTGAATTTCCATCTCTCTGGACTGGGAAGTCATCTCTGGCAGGCCAGCGAAGAGTTTTCTCCGTCCCAAGTTAGTTAACGAGTCATCGGGCGCCGCCACAGCCAAAAGCAGGATGTAGCTCACCCGAACTTTTCGCTTAACTCACCCATCGAAAAACCTTAAATTATTACGTAAGATATTATGTAATCTCACACAGATAACATGACCTTACTAAAAATACTTACACTAACTTTATCAAAGTTACAAAAAATAACGTTAAAATAGAAACCCCCCCCCCCCCCCCTACTTATAAGTTAGTATATTACTTAAATTAATACTAACTAGTCTATAATTATTCTCTAACTACTTCTTATAGTATTTTCTCTAATTCTATCACTTTTTCCTTAATAAAAATAGTAAGAAAGTTTAATAAGAATATAAGTATCTCTAACTAATCCTTAACTAGTCGCAAACTAGTTACTAACTAATACTAGAAGTATTATAAGTAATATCTCTCGGGATAACCTAAACTACTAATATATAAAGAGATATATAACTAGCTAGGGATTAGTTATTATTTAGTTAGGGACTAGTATCTAACTAGTTATTAATAGGATAAGGAAGGGAATACGATCTTATACTATAGAGAGTTAATCTATTAAGTTAAAAACTACGCTACTAGAATATATATAACTACTTATTAACTACTTTTTAACTACTTACTAATTAGTTATCTAAATACTATACTCTAGTACTAATAATTTATATAAGTATTTAAAAGAATAGTATAATAATTTAGTTTTAAAGAAGATTATTAGGGAAGTAATCTTATTTAAATAGTTAAATGAGGCTATCTATATATTATATACTATACTCTTTTTTAACTAGTCCTTAACTACTCTTTAACTAGTCTGTAACTAATTACCCAATAGAATTTTACAAGTCTCTAGAATTTAAGAAAGAGGAAGAGGATAAAGAGGAAGAGGAAGAACCCTTACCTTAAATACCTAAGTCTACTAAGAAGAAGCGTGCTTTAAAACGCCTACTAGAAAATTATCTACCCCCTTTACTAATAAGGAAGGATAGAAAGAAGGTATATAACTACTTCTAGATTAATTTAGGAGTAGTTAAGAACTAATTAGAATAATAGTATAACTTAACTAAGATAAGGAAGATTATTTAAGCCTTAAGTTATAGTCTACCTTATAAGAACTATAATAATATAAAGGGTAAGTTACTAGTTTCTAATTAGTATTAGAGTAGTTAAGAACTAATTATAGAGTACTTAGTCTACTATATAGACTTCTAGTACTATACCTACTTTGACTTATTTAATATAGAGGTAATTAAGATAGTAGAAGAAGAAGAAGAAGAAGAAGAAGTAGTTATATAGTAGTTCTTAACTAGTTAATAGCCCTAAATTCAAGATTTTTACTAGTTCTTAGCTAATTAATAGCCTTAATTTTATAATAGATCTAACTAGTCCCGGACTAGTTATTAACTAGTTAAAGATTAGTTAGAAATCTTCCCTTTTTAACCTTATTAGCTTAAGTAGAAGGTATTTATTTTTAAGCTCTACCCTCTCTACTTTGGTATTCTACTTTCGTATCTCTACTTATTACCTCTAGTAATTAAGTTTCTATTAATAAATAGCTACCTAAGTATTATATATAGTAGTTTAATATAAAGAATATATTAGGGAACTTAGAGGTATTACTAATTAATAAGGATAAACTAGTTTCTAACTAGTTATAGATTAGTATTAGAGTAGTTTATAACTAATTAAAAGATATTTATATCTATCTTTAGGCTATATTAAGTTTGATCTTACTCGAGAGTTTTTAGACCTTAATCTTACTCTCGAGTCCCCTCTAGTATTAGAATATAAATAAATATAGTATATATTAGAAGAAGAAGCTTAAGATAATATAGTATTATCTTTAGTAGATATTACTAGGTGATATTTCTTTTTTTTCTTATTTTCTATATTAGTTAGTAACTAGTTCGGAACTAGTTATAGTAGAACTTATATTTATATTATATTATTATCTATATACTTATACTTTTTAATATAGTTCTATAATTATAGTAAATACTAAAATTATTTATAGTAATATATTAGTTAATATCTCGTTAATCAAATACTTAGGAACTAATAATTAATAGAGTAGTTAGTAACTAGTTAATAAGTAGTTATAAACTAGTTAAGTACCTTTTAACTATACTTAGGAGTATTTAATAAGTTCCTATTAAATATAATTTTAAATAACTTTACTCTATAGTATTTATATTTATTCTTATCTGCTAAAAGACTTTCTTATTAATAAGGGAGTAAAATTGATTTAATCCAGAAGTAATAATAGGTTAAGCCTTATAAGATACCTAGTCTCTAACTTCTTAATAGGGACTATCTATAGAACTAGTTAGGGAGTACTTAGTAATTAGTAAAGAAGTGGTTCTAAACTTACTTTGGAGGATTTCGTAGATCTTAAAATATTTATTTTTTAATATTATATTAAGAAGGCTAGCTATATTAGATTATAGAATATTATTATTAGTTATAGAATTAAATTTAGCTAGTAATTTTATAATTCCTTATATAAAATAAATCTAATAAAAGATAATAATATTTTGTAAGTGAAATTTAGGGCTTTAGCTTTCTAGATTGAGGCTTTATAAATATTAGATAAGTCCTAATTAGTTTATAAGTAGATATTAAGTAGTTATAGAGTACTCTATAATATATATCTATTATTTGTTTTATATCTATATCTATAATAATAGCTTTAATACCCTATCTATAAAGATAGAAGAAGTTAACTAATTATTAAAGAATCCTAGATATAGTTATAAATACTCTTTCAAATAGTAATCTATACCTATAAAGAGATTCTTTATTAGTAAAGATACAGAGTAAAGTAAATACTTTTAATTATTAACTAGTTAGTAACCACTCTAAAACTAGTTAGTAAGTAGTTCTATATATCTTTATTTTCTCCTTAGAGGAACTTTACAAATACTACTTTATTAAACTCTTTTAATTTAATATATTTATAAGATATATTAATTTTAAATAAATCAAATTCAAGTAGGAGCTTAGCTTACTCTTATAAGAAATAGATAATTATAATAATACTATCTTTATCTTAGTATATATTTTAAATATACTCCTAAGTAGTTATATAGTAGTCTAAAACTTATATAACCTTACTTAGCGTAGTTATATTTAAATAAAATACTATAGAAATTTTAACCCTTAGAGAAATTAAGTAACTTTGCCTTTTTAATAATAGTAGAAAGGCGATCTATATTTATAAAGCTCTTATAGATTTAAGTAATACTTTACTTATTATAAGTTAGGTAAAAGTTACTGTGAGGCTATTCAGCTAAAGACACTATGATACTAGGAAAAGAGTAGTCCGAGTGTAGAAATATATAGTAATATTTATAGTACTAAGTAAACTAATTACTAATCCCCTTTCTATAGGTTAGAATTAGTATAGTATTCATATATATATAACTAACTTAGTTATTAGTAGAGTTTAGCCCTAAAGTATAATAGTTACCCCCCTTTCTTAGAGTAAGCTATCCGCGGCTCTCTTATATAGCCTTATTATTATTAGTATACTTATTACTATATAATTTTAGTATATATATATATAGGAACTATAGTAAAAGTATAGTGTAGCTTTAGTAGATACTTAGAATACTATTATATAGGTATCTTTACCCTAAAGTAATTAATTCTACTCTATAGGGTACTAACTCTATTTTAATTATTTATATTATAGTACTTATCGGTGTAGAAGGTAATACCTTTAATACCCTTTTAGTTATTATAGATATCTTAACTAAGTTTACTTTATATATCCCTTATACTAAGGATATTAAAGTAAAAGGACTAGAATACCTAATATTTAAAAATATTATTAGTCTATTTAGTATACTAGCTAATCTAGTAACTAATAGGGGTACTCTTTTTATTTATAAATTCTAGTCTACTCTTTACTTCTATTTAGATAGTAAAAGATAGTTTTCTACCGCTTTCTATCCGCAAACTAATAGCTAGATAAAGTACTAGAACCAAACTATAGAGTACTACTTAAGGTACTTTACTAATTTTAATCAGGATAATTAGGTTAGCTAGTTACCTATAGCTTAATTTATCTATAACTAGTCCTAATATTTATCCACTAGTAAGGCTCTAGTAGTAGCTCTAATAGATTATAAGCCTAAATTATAAATTAATATAAGTTCTATACCCTCTAGATTACTACTAATAATAGAGGCTATAGAATATATATCTATATTAGATAAAATACATAAAACTCTCCTATTTAAACTTTAAAAGGCTAGAGATAATTAGAAGAAGTACTATAATAGAAATTATCTACTAGTTAGCTTTAACGTAGGTAATTAGGTCCTCCTAAATAGAAAGAACCTAAAAATAACCTAGCTAGGAAACTAGATTATAAATATCTAGACCTATTCTAGATACTAGAGAAATAGGGAAGCCAAGCTTATAAGCTTAAATTAACTCCCGCCTATAATAAAATTCATCCAGTCTTTCACGTATCCCTACTTAAGAAATATAAGCAGAGAGAGGGGAGAACGCCACCCCCTAGGCCTAAACTGGTTAATAGTAAGGAAGAATAGCTTATAGATAAAATCTTAGAAAAGAAAGTTAATAAAAATAGCAAGGTACTTAGATATAGAATCTACTAGAAAGACTAAGGCCCCTTAGAGGATATTCTAGAGCCTCTAGAATATATTTAAGATACTAAAGTATTTAAGATATTCTAAGAAAAAGAAGTAGAAAAAATAGTAAAAACTCCTACTCGTAAAAAGTAAAGATAACTAAAAGACTAAGTAAATTATCTTTATCTATATTCTTATATATAATTAACTTTAATATACTAATTTAATCTTTAGGGTACTATTCCTCTTAAATTCTTATAGATTTCTAAGTAAAATAGTCTAGAGATTAAAGAACTAGATTAAGGATAAACCAAAAAAGCCTAAAAAGAGGAATACCTAAATAATTATAAATAATTATAAATAATTATAAATAATCACGGATAATTAATTCCTATCTATACCCTAAAATATATTTCTTAGAATAAATTATTGAACTAGAAGAGGACTAAAAAGCTTAATAGAACTAGGACTATATAGTAAAATAGTTTTAGATCTATTAAAAATAATTCGAAAGGCCTTGAATAATTAAAAGGGAAATATATCTAGAATTAGTAAGAAATAGATAAGTATTTTTAGTAATTTTTAAATCTATATTTAGAAATTCTATTTAGATATAGGATCCCTACTTAAAGATTTTACTACTTCCTATTAAAAGAATTTAACCTATATATAGCTCTATCTCTTATATTAGCCAATATATAGGAAGAATAAGGAAGATATTCTATATCCTATCTATTAAATAAGCTCTTTCTATCTATATTTTTCTCCCTAGAAAGAAAGGGTTTTTAATAGTTTTACTAAGGCAGGAGATAAGATAGGGATAGAAGACTCGAAAAAGGATTAGAAAAGAAGAAATTAGGTCTTTATTTAACTAACTATCCGGCTACCTAAATACTATTCTAGATTTAAACTTAGAGATAAAATTTTTAAAAATAAAGAAAAACTACCGAACTAAAAAGCTTATCTCTATATACTAAAGTGCGATCTATAGTCTAATTATTAAAAAAGACTAGCCTATAGTATTAGTTAATCTAGTGTAGATAGGTATCCTCCTATTTTAAATTTTCCACCTCTTCTAAAGTATTATAATTAGATTAGAGTAATATATTTTAGCGGAAAAATATATTAAACTCAGTATCGTCCTAAGGGTACTAGGGGAGAGTAGAGTACTTATACCTCTATATAGTACCCGTAATTTGATAGATTTAGGTAATATTTCTAATCTAAGTAGTTTGAGACTATATCTCTTAAATTAGCTCTATTAAATAGTTATAAAACTCTTAATATTTATACTTAAGAGCTAGAGCTATAGTTTAGCTAGCCCCTCTTAGACTAAATATTACTATCCTAAGATTAATAAAACGTAGTATATCTAGCGTCTTAACTATCTAAATACTATTAGTAGGACTATTTTACTTAAGAATATAAGGAATTTTTAGCTTTTTACTTAACTTACTAGCTTATAGTAGTAGCTAACTTAGTAATAATTATTATAAGTCCCTCTAGTACCTCCCAGAATATATAATATATCCCTCTAGCTTAATTAATTAAAGTATCTCTTATAAGGTACTCTCCTAAAGATACTATCCCTATTAGTAAATTCTTAAGGACTAAATATACCTAATAATATATTAAATTAATTATATATTATTATAAATATATTTAATATCCTAATTAATCCTTCGGTAAATAAGGGGTATTTATTAGAAAATTAACTAAATAGTAGAAAAGTCTAGAGGAATTTAAGCAAAATAGTTTAGGAATTAGGGTATTAGAAATTTAAAAGATATTAACTTCTTAGGAAAAGAGTATTAAATCTATAAAATATATTATATTTCGTAATATATATTAGACTATCTTTCTAGTATAAGAGCGAAGATCGAGTAATATTTTAAAAGAAGAAAGAAAGGAGTACTTTACTCGACTTTTAATAGGAATTTTAGTAAAAGGGAGTAGAACTACTTAACCTTTAGGTATTAGGATTAGTTAGTTTTCTAGGAGCCAGGAGGCTTAACTAGGGTCTTTAAACCCATGGATATTAATTAATTAAGAAGAAGAAGAAGAAAAAATATAGATGTTAATATAGGGGCCAGGTAGTAGTTTACTTTAAAAAAGACTAATAGCTTAAAAAGAAGAAGAAAAGGAAAGAAGAAGAAGAAAGAAGTAGGAAAGGAAGGCCTTTATATATCCTACCTTTTCTAGATAAGTTAGTAGACTATCTAGAATAATAATATATTAATAACACGCGTTTTTCCTTACACCTATTTAATAAATCTATTAATAGATTCAGATCTAATAAGATTAATTAATATTAGGTACTAAGGATAGTACCTAGAGAAGAAGGAGGTAACTATAATACTAGATTATATAATAGGTTATATATCTCCTTATCTAAGTACCCACGTAACTCCTCTATACTTAAAGAACTATATTACTTATTCTCCTATAGAGAAGTTAGTAATTAGCTCACTACTAATTTTATCTATATATTCACTATTTACTCGTCTATAGTCTTGTAGTATCTTTAGCTACCAAGCCTCACATATAGTAAACTTTATAAAAATATTTACTACTACTAAAATAGTATTATAGATCCTTCCTCCCTAATTAGTTAGGGGTAGTTCTATAATAAAGTCTATAATTAAGGTTTCTATTAGATACTTTAGAAGTAGTATAGAGCCTAATTTACTATATAGTTTATACTTTTTAAACTTTGTCTACTAGTAAATATTATAGATACTTATATATACTAAAATATCTCTAAAAAGCTTATATTAGTAGTATTTCCTAAATATAGTTTTAAGGGTCTATTTTTTACTAAAATAATCCTCTTAGGGGTTATTATAGTTAATATAGAGGATTTTAATAATAAGTACCTTTTAGTTAGGTATATATACTCTACTATTTACCTAGATAATCCCCTTATAATCTAAGGACTACTTAATACTATTTAGTATAAGGTTATTCTAGTTTTTAAGCTCCTCTCTTTATTAAGTAACGAAGGTATTAAAGTCTTAGATTTACTATATTAATAAGTTTAAAGATTTAGATATTTTTTTATAAGCTACCTTATTTAGGGTAGCTACTACTACTTCTAAGTATAATATAAGATATCTCGGGAATTATTCTCTAATATTAGTAGAGGTATTAAATTAATTCTATTTACTATATACTTTTTTAGAAGGTTCTATATATAGAGTATAAACTTTTAATGATTATATATATTTAGCTTTATCATATAGCTTAATATAATTTATAAGTTTTAATAATATTTTAGAAGCCTACGAGCTATACTCTTTTTTATCTCTATAATAGAGCTTCTATTATAAGGTAAATAGAAGGACCTCTCTATAATAGGATTTAGTAAAGTCTATATAATAACTAAATATATTAGTAGAGTTACTCTTCTCTAGATAGTATAATAGTATAAAATTATATATACTAAGTATTTCTATCTATCTACTCTAGCGCCTATTAAGTACTTTAGTTATTATAAAATACTCTAGATTAATATAGTTAGAGTAGACTTCTACCAGAGCTTAACTTCTTTCTAAGTAGTACCTCTAGTAGGTAAATATAATAATAATTATAAGTAGCTTCTTATTATATATATTATAGTATAACTTAACCTTAGTAAATTTTCTTAATTAATAAGCTACTAAATACTAGAGTATATTATTTATAATATATCACGTACGATATATTACTAGATTAAATAGTTAAGACATTAGAACGTTAGAACTTTAGCTAATTAACAATAATAAACAACCTTATATTAGTTTAATATTATATAAAGTAGCGTGTTATATACTATATCTAGTAGTATATCTTTTAATTCATCTAGTTAATATTAATATTACAAACCTTTACTATTATAAGCTACTACTAGATATATAATTAAATAGTATCCGATAGATACCTTCGATATATAATAGTTAAGATATTATTTAGAGCTAGTAGGCTTACTATAATATAATATTATATTTATATTACCCTATATCTCTATATTAATTTACTCGACTAATAGTTGAGTAGTCTATATTATTCTATTAGCTAATATTTATTAGTTAGCGGCCTATTAGTTAGTATATAGGGCTATACGTTTAATATAGCTAGCTAGTATTTATTAATAGTTACCTAAATAGATAATACTAATTACCTCTCTAAATATAAACTAATAACTACCTATTATAGTAATAACGTGTACCTCGCTATTATAATAATATCTATCTCTTAACTTTATAACTTTAGCCTTACTCTTTAATATTATATACCTCCCTCTTTTAATTAGATATTAGCTATTATACTACTATATTATACCCCGTTTCTTCTTATAAATATTATCTATAAACTACTATACTCTATCTCTAGCTTATATATTTATTATAGCTCTATAACCTCGCTCTTACTATATATAATATTATATATATTATTATAGGTTCGAGATACTAATATATTGGTGGCCTCCCCTATTATAGATAGAGATCTAGATAATAGGGAGGCTACCTTTAGTAATATATATAGCTATATATAGATATTAGTCTATATAATCTATATCTAGAATTATCGAGATAAGTTAATATAGACTATCTTAGTTAAGGCTCTTATACTTATAAACTTTCTAAGAGCCTATAGTATTACCTTAATACTACCTAAAAGTTAGTTTATACCCTATATTACTACTCTATATTCTATATAGAACTTGCCTAATAATAGAGTCTAGCTTATAAGAGAGTAGCTTTTCTATCTATAGCTATTTTATAAGGGTCTAGATAAGAGACTATCCCTTATAACTATTAATCTTTCTAATATTTTAGAACTACCTACGCTTAAAGATATAGTTTACTCTAAATAATAGATAATAGAACTAGATATATATTAATTAGAACTATAATAATAGGAGATAGATAGAGAAGTATTAGAGAACTAGCTATATAATACTACTAAACACCTAACTAATTTCTAATAGTTAGACTCTATATTTAAGAACTAAATATATAAGCTTTATTAGTAATTATAACTAATATATAATTAGTTATAAAATAGAGAGTATTAGTTAAGAGATACTTAATATAAATATTTAGAACTATAGCTATTGTATCTTACTAACCTAGCTCTACCTATAACTAAGCCTTTAATAGTATAATCGGTAGCTACTATTCTCTCTAGAATAGACTTTTTACTATATGAACTAGCCTTACAATAGTCTTTATAGTAACCCTCCTAGATACCGGCCCTAATATATTCCCTAGTACTTGATCTAGCTAGAGATAATTATCCTAATAACTAGTATAAAGTAGCTTATATCTATAGATACGATAGATCTACTCGAGGCCCTTATTTATAATTTTATAATAATAAAATAATCTTCTAACCTTCTATCTATATCTCCTAACTATATTAACGTTATTCTACTAATATTATAACTTTTAATCTAAATAAGTATAATATTTTAATATTTATTAATTATTTAAAATTTATAGAGTACCTTAAGGGTAATATAGCTATATTAAGAGTTTAGCCCTTATATTTTAAAGATAGAGCCCTTAAGTAGTACTTAGCCTTACTAGTAATAATATAACTAGATCTTATAGAGTTAATAGATACCTACTATAATACTTTATAGTTTAAGTTTAAGCTTAACTAAATATTAGTATAAAATAAGGTAATAGCTCTATACTTTAACTTTAATAATATTAATACTTTACTATTAACTTTATATATAATAAAGAAGGTTTCCTTACTAATATCTACTAGTATAATAAATAAAACTATACTTAAATAGTTATTATAGAAAGGCCTAGATAACTACCTTATATATATAACGCTACTAATAGAGAATAAGTTCTTAGATATATATAAATAACAAATCCGCCTTTTTAAAACTACTACTATTAGGGTCTAGAGAGCTATATATTCCTCCTACGGCTACCTATATAAGTTATATAATAAGCCTAGCGTTACTAACTTATCTACTACTAAGGATAGAATACTAGTTATTAGAAATACCTCTAAGGATAATACTAAGATAATAAATACTAAAATAAAAGGTAAGGACGTAGCTTAGCTATAACTAAACTACTTAAAACCCCCTCTATAGCCTTATTATATATATAGAGAGATATATTAGTACTACTTCTATCTATCCTGTAAGCTAATAGTAGTTAATATAATTAATATTAACTACTAGGCTACATTAGATATAATAATTAAGACTAAGTAGGCTACTTAATTAATAGTAGAAAATAATAATAATAAGGATAGATTACTTTCCTCTAATACTCTATTAATAGAAAATTAGGAAGTAGCTTCGGTATTAGAGTACTAAGAGATAAAAACTATATTATATCTCTATCTAATTATAGTTACTACTTATTTTTAACTATAACTTCTACTATAATAATACCTTTCTTATTTTATATTAATACTAGTATATTTATATCTTTAATATTATAATATTATCTACTACTATATTTTCTATATATTATTACTACTAAGGCTCCTTTAGTTACTCTATTTTTCTTCTATAGACTAATATATAAAATATCTACTAAAGTATCTTTTTATCTACTAATCTAAGATATTAATAAGTTATATACTTATATATCTATATCTTATTATATTATACCTTCCTTATTTATTAATATCTTACTAGTAAATAATATTTTTAATAATTTATCTACTATTATATTTTATACTATAAAGACTATTATATAGAATAATATCACTATTCCCTTTAATAATATTTCCTTAACTATTCTTTTAATACTATTTTTTAAACTATGTATCTACTATAAATATATATTTATTTAAATAACGAATTTAGTTATTATTTAATTAGTTTAGGGCTTTAGTATATTTATTTATTACTTTAAGATCTTTAACTCTATAGTATATTTATTTAAGCCTATTAAATTAATATCTACTAATAGTTTATTATATATTTTAAGCTTAAATATAATTGTGGTCTATAATACTAATATTCTATCTATTACTAATATTAGTTACCTACTAGTTAAAATATTTAAGAGGTAGATTCTAGGCTATATCTCCCCTCTACTAGAGTAGTTTATTTCCTTATTTAATATTATAATTAACCTTATTAATAATACTATATAGTTAGTAGAAGTAGTAAATACTAACCTCTTTATAATACTATTATAAGATACTATAGTAGATATTACTTCTACTAATATCTTCTTAAACTTTAAAATAGAATATAAGACTAAGATATAGTATATTCTCTTTACTTATACTAACTTCTTTAAGCCGGAATTAGGGTAGTTTAATAATAGTATTAAGATACTAATCTATCTATATCTAGATAATAGTCCATTAGGCTTATATTATCTAGCCTACTACCTTTCTTAGTATAACCACGATACTATAGATACTAATCTAGACTCTCTACTAGAAGGTAGTTAGATTAAGAAAGTACTACTTATAGTAGTAGTACTATTTATATTACCTACTTTTATTATTTAGAAGGGAACTAAGCCTTATATTATTATTAATATAAGGAAGCTAAATACTAAAGTAATACCTAATATTTATCTACTACTCTATTAAGATAATATTTTTAATACCTTAGGTAGTTTAGTTATCTTTTTATCTATAGATATAATAAAAGGGTTCTTTTAGTAGCTAATAATAAAAGATAATATATAGAAACTAGCTTTTTTAATACCTTATTATAGTTATAAATACTTTATAGTTACTATTATAGATATTACTATATTACTAGCTTTCTTTTAGTATTAAATAGAATAACTCCTATTCTATTTCCTTTAGTTATTTATCTTAGTATATATAGATAATATTATAGTCTATTTTAGGACTCCTAAAGACTACCTTTACTATTTAAATACTATTCTAATAACTCTCTAATTAGTTAATATAATATTATTATTAAAGAAATATTACTTCGTATATAGATTAGTTAAACTACTTAAATACTATATTAGCTATCTTAGTATAGTAATATAGAAATAGAAGATAGAAACTATCTATTAGATATTTTTTCTAATAATTTTATAGATACTTAAAACTACTATTAGCTTATTTAATTATTATTATTATTTTGTTTTATTCTTCTCTATTATTATTACTCTATTATTATTACTTTATTATTAAAGTTAAAGATATTACTCACTAAGTTAGCGCCTATTAAAGGGATTAAATATTAGAATTTTATAAAGTAAACTTCGCTTATTAATCTCTCTATTAAGCTACGCGACTTATATAACGAATACCTATATATATAAAATATCTTTAAAGATAGACTAATAATAGTACTAGTTCTCGTATATTCTAACTTCTTTAAACTATTTATTCTTTATACTAATAGAAGTAAATAATAGAGTTATAGTATTACTATCTACTAACTTAATACTAATAGTAATAAATATTTAGTACTTTATATTTCTAAGTTACTCTCCCCTATAAAGATCTATTATAGCTCTACTAAATTAGAGTATAGTACCTTAATATAGGTACTATTAAGATTTCTCTAATATTTTAATAATAAGGTATTTATTATTATAATAAACTATATTACCCTAGTCTCTATATTATAAAAGAAGTTATCTATATTTAGCTATTACTCTATATAATTAGATAATTAGGTATTTCTACTAGGCTTTTATATTAGTAGAATAGTAATTAGATATTATAAAGGAGTTAATCACTTTAATATAGATACCCTTTTCTATATACTTTCCCTAAATATTAATTCTAAAGATGCCCTAAGTAACGCTATTATAGTATTAATATATATAATAATAGATAATACTATTAATATTAACTTTATATCTATAGAGTTATTTATTAGTAGTAACTTTAATAATAGTATCTATTAATATATTAAGGATAACTCTATACTATTAAAGATTCGGAAGTATATTAAGAATAAGAAACTACTATCTTTCTATAGCTTTAGTATTAAAGATAATACTTTATTCTACTACTAGTCCTTGGATACTACTAAATACTTATATATACCTTAACTTATAGTAAAGGAAATTCTATAACTAATATATAACTATAATAGTTATATTAGCCTTTATTACTTTTTATAAATTCTATAATAATTATTCTTTATTAACCACGCTTGTGAAGCTATATTAATATATATTAGGAAGTATATTTTTTATACTCTAGCTAAACTATATAACTTTAAGTAACTAGACTAGATATAACTAATACTAACTCTAGATAATATATTTAATATACTAATACTAGATTTTATTATTAACCTACTAGTAAGTAATAACTATAATACTATTCTTACTATTATAGATAAGCTATCTAAGGTAGTATACCTTCTACTAGGATAGACTAACTAAAGTACTAAAGAATAAATAGTCTACTTCTATATATCTATTATATATAAGTAGGGGCTTCTATTTATACTTATTTTAGATAAGGATTTAAAGTTTATAGGAAGATTCTAGAGGATAATATTAAAGGACTTAAATATTACCTAATAGGTTAATATAGTATATAACACTCCTACTAATAGTTAAAGTAAATATACTAATTTAATAATAGAGGTTCTACTATATTACCTCTTTATTAGCTATTATAAGTCTACTTAGTATCTACTAATACCTAATATATAATATTTTATTAACTTTAATATAATAGTGTTAATATCTATCTCTCCTTTTAAGATTTTATATAGTTAATCTCCCTATCTACTTCTAACTATAGCCTCGGTCTCTACTCTCTTACTTAATAAGGCTAAGTTATAGGATACCCTTAGAGATATACTAACCCTAGTTACTATCTATATAGCTATTATTAGATTAGTATTATTATCTACCCCTAAACTTACTAAGGGTAACTATATTTTCTTATATATTACTAAATTAGTTAAAAAGAGCTACGCGTTACTAAACTCCTCTAAGTTTTTAGTTCTTTATAGGGGTCCTTTTTATATTTTATAAAAAGTATTACTATTAGTATACCGTCTTATATTACCTAATAATTAGAGAATCCACCCTATTATCTCTATTACCTACTTTAAGCCCTATTATAGTGACCCTACTAGCTTCCTAATAGATACTAACCTCTAGCCCCCCCCTATCTATATTAGTAATTATAATAAGTAGGAGATTAAAAAACTCGTTAGGGTAGATGGAGATTAGGTTCTTATTAAGTAGAAGGGCTATACTAATTATACTTGGGAACTAGTCTTAATTATTAAGAGTAATATCCTAGACTTCTAGAAAGCTTTTAAAGGGAGATAGACTTAGTAATAAGCTAGATACTAATATATTACTTAGGTAACTTAATCTTACTTTTCTTTATTTAACTACTATTGAAGTGGTGAGAGAGGTGACGATATATGTAATGATATATTGCTACAAAGGTAGGTTATCGGTATAAGGGATAACGTCTTAGTAAAAGGGTGCTAAGGTGCTTTGTGGATGGGTTAGGGTGTAGCGAGGTGTTAACGAGCTCTCTAGATTGTAGGAAGATACTTTAGTATCCAGCTTTAAGGTCGTAGCTCTAAGTCTGGCTTAGTGTTGTGGTCACACTCTAAGTTCCTTGTCTGTAATAAAGCTAGTACACTAATCAAGTCTAGTATAAGGGTAGCTTGGGATATTAGATAGATAAAGGGAAGTGTGCTTATATTGATTAGTACTATAAAGCTATAACTTACTATAAAGGCTGCTTTAATCGTAAGTATTAGAAGATAACTCTAATTAAGGTGGGCGATAAGTGCCCTTATATATATATTATAGTAAGATCCCTTATTCTATTATCCTGCTTAGGTCCCTTCGTAGATCTGTGTCCTAAGGTTCTAAGTTGGACCTGCTCCCTGAGGTCCTATTATAGACCTTTTCTCTGAGGTCCTATCGTGGACCTATCTATATTCTTAGTATTTAGGACCTCTCTTAGTTATTACGTGATCTAAGGTCCTCCTAGGTTATTCCGTGCTATAATCTTGTCTAATAAGCGTACTTATCTAGGCTACGCCGTAGATAGTCTATAATATTATCCCCTCCTCTCTTAACGAATCGTCTCGATTATTAGTCTATAAATAGTAAGTATATCTCCCTATTATATTGGGTTAGTAAGTCTATATCCCTTTTCTTATTATAGCTCGTCATTCTCTTAAATTATCTACTCGTACTCCGCGTAATTGTGCTCCTAAGCGTGCTTATTTTACTATAGTTATTAATTAGTATAGCTCCTTAGTAGAATTCTCGTATAATAGCTGCTTCTTTTCTTTAACTCCGTGCCTTATAATAGATTCTTCTAGCAAAAGTTATTCCTCTTATCTCTGCAAGAACTATCCCTATATTAGTCGGTTATTTTCCTAGAATCGCTAGGAAGAGGAGAACTTTTAGCATCAATATTATCTAGAGAATTTAGATACTAATGTCCGTTTTTATCTAAATCGGGTATATAAGCTTTAGTCTCAACTATCGAAAGCTTAAGAAGAGTTATCTACTATTATAGAGGAAAATTAGCGAATTCGTATATAGGCGATAGCTTCCCTATCTACTATTTCCGGGCTTACTTAGCGTGACGAGGCTATTTTAGGCTCCTTAGCTTCCTCTGCTCCTTCTCTTAAGGCATTACTTAAGAATCTTTCATCTAGTAGTACCTCTTAATTACCTAAGTCGCGTTCTAAAGGTTCCTTATAGGCTCATAAGTATTTTCTAAATTATTATAGCCTTTTTATTTCACTAGATAGTGAAGTTTTCCGCTAATTCTTTTTTTATCTAGGATTTTCTCCACTTTATATTCTTATTCTTGGTTTTCTTCCTATATTTCTAGCTCGTATAGTTTGGCGTTTTAGGGTGTTTTTTCAATTAATAAGATATAAAACACTAGGTATATTTTTATATGTGTCGGTAATTAGAGTTTGTAGTTAACTTATCTAAGTTTCTCTAAAATTTTAAATAGTCCGATCTTTTAATAATCTAGTTTATTATTCGGTCTTGTGGTTTTAATATTCTATTATAGTAGGAATATTTTCTCCCCCTTTTTAAAGGTTGGCGCTTCCATATATTACTTATTATAGTAGTTACTTATCTAGTAACTTAAGAATTCCAGTTCCTTTTTCATATTTTTATATAATATTTGTAATTTCTCTACTAATATCTCCGCTTCTTATACATAAGTTTTTGCTTTTCTAGATATTTTTATAACTTCTAATTCTTATCTATAGTTTATAAAGAAAGGTGTTATACCTATCGAGACTATCTTAGCTTTATTATAGGCGAGCTATACTATCGGTAGTAGTTTAACTTAATTATTTTATTTATAGTTAATATAATATCTTAGATACTATTTAATAGTCTGATTTATCTATTCGCTCTATCTATCTATTTAAGGGTAATACGCCATAGACGCTTTTTATTTAATCCCTATTCTTTTAATAAGTATCTTCTAAAATTTACTTATAAACCGTGTATCTCTATCCGATATAATTTTATTAGGTAATCTATAATTTGTAAAAACTTATTATAATAAAATATATACTATATCTAGCGCTATTATTTTTTTAATAAAGGGAATAAAGTAAATATACTTTATTAGTTAGTCTGTAATTATTATTATTGTATTATATTATATATCTGTTCGTGGCTCTTTTAATTTCGGTAGTTTTATAATAAAGTCTATCGCTATTGATTTCTATAGTATATCTTTATATAGTATAGGCTATAAAAGTCTATATAGTGCGTATCGGTTATCCTTATTCCGTTAATAGGTATTATACTCCTAGATATATTATCTAATATCTCTCTATATACCTGGCTAAAAGTAGTTTCTCGTAACTTATTCTATAGTCTTATTAATTCTAAAGTATCCTATACTTAAATTGTTATAATTTTCTCTTAGTATTTATCATTATACCTCCTTAGGTATATATATCTGTCCTTAGTATAAGAGTAGATTATTCTCTTCTTAATATTACTCACTTGAGCCCGAGAGCTTCCTAACTAAAGGGTCTTATTCTAAGTATATCCGTATTTTAGCTTCTAGGGTATCTATATCGGATATAACTATCCTAGTAGCCCTTAATACTTGTGTATCTAAGACTATATTACTAGTATTTGTATCTAGACGTAAGATTACCCTATATTCTTTTTCTTTTATTATTAAATCTAGTTATCTACTTAATATATCTGTAAAAGTATTCTCTATTCCTTTATAATATTATATCTTGAAGTCGTAGTATACTAAGGTTTCTATATACTATCTTAATTATTATCTAGTTAATTCTTTCGTAGTCGTAAAGTATATTAGGTTTTAGTAATTACTTATCACTATAACTTAGTATTTGGCTCCTTGTAGTTCTTATCTCTATTTCTTAAATATAATAATAATTACTAATAACTCCTTATTATAGATATTATAATTCTATTCCGCAGGTATTATTATCCTAGTATAGTATACTATAAGTCGTAGTTTTCTACTTTCGTCTTTCTACTATAATCTAGCTCTAATAGTATAGTCTAATGCGTCTATATTAATATATACTTCTTTATCTAGGTTAAAATATAATTATATATCTCCTTATCTAAACTTTTTCTTTAGTTTCTAGAATGCTGATTCCTCTCGTTTAGTCTATAAGAATTCTTTTCCTTTTCTAAATAGCTCTATTAATAGTTTCGTGATTACTAAGAATTTATAGATATATTGTTAGTAATAGTTCGTAAGTCTATAAAACTACTAAACTTCTTTTACTATTATCGGTATAGGCTACTCGTTAATTACTTTAATCTTATCTAGATTTATCTAGATTCCTTTAGTCGATATAATATATCCTAGAAACTTAACTTCTTATCTATAAAACTCGTATTTTAATACTTTGAGGTATAGATTATACTCCTATAGTCGCTTAAATATTATTCTGATTTTTTCCGTATAGTTCTCGCGGCTTCCTTTTATAAAGATAAGGATATTATCTAAGTATACTACTATAAATATATCTAGATATTCGCGTAGTACGTTATTAATAAAGGCTTAGAATATTACTAGTACGTTAGTTAATCTAAAAGATATAACCTAATATTTATAAAGTCTAAATCTTATTCTAAATATAGTCTTCTATTCTTCTCCTTTCTTAATATATATCTGGTAATAGGCTTCTTATATATCTAATACTATAAACTATATAGTGCCTCTAAATTGACTCTATAGTTCTTCGATTAGGGGTAAAGGGTATCTATTCTTAATTATTATATTATTAAGTTATCTATAATTCACGTATAGTTGTAGTAATCTATCTTTTTTTAGTATAAAGATAATCGAGTATTCTACTAATAATATTAATTCGCGTATATATCCTTTTTCTAGATTCTTATTAATATATATCTGTAATTCTTCGAGTTCTTTTTCCGTTAACCTATATATAGGTTTATATATAGGCTCTATCCCTTCCTTAAGGGGTATCTTATAATTCTATATCTAATATTCTAGTAAGCTTTCTAATAGTTCGTATTCTCTAAATACTTTAATTAAATTGTAGTATTTCTAGGGTATCTATTATTATAACTTTTCTAATTCGGTAGTATTCTGCTCTTAGTAAACCGTTCTCTACTTTCCTTGTAGTAATTGATCTCTTATAGTTTTCCTAGTTCCCTTTTTAACCTAGGGCACTATACCTAGTATCTAACCTCTATCCTTATTCTTATTGCGGGTGGCCGCTAAGGTATCTAGGTTCTAGTTAGAGCGGCTTTTCTTTCTACTATCTAGTTACAATATACTATTTCTCTAGTTTACTATCGAGTTATATTTTTGTAACTATAGGAGTCCTAAGATAATATCGTACCCTCCTAGGTTAGTTACGTCAAAATACTCCTTTCCCTTATATTATTCTTTAACGTATACCTTTATATTAGTAGTCTCTTTATTTATAATACTGGTCCACTCTTCTTCAAGTCCTCCTAACTAATATAGTTCTTCTTTTTCTTATATAGTGATTCCTAATTTCTTTATATATTGTGAGTCGATAAAGTTTCTAGTAGCTCTTAAATTAACTAGAGCTCGTATATATTTCCCTACTAAGTTCACTACTATTACTAGGTGATATCTATATATTGTAGCTAGACTCTGCTTTTTTTTCAGTCTATTAACTAGTTTGTCTCGGTATTATTAATTATAAGCTCCTTTCTAAATTATATTTATATATTTATATATTTCGTCCTATTTGGATCTATTTAACAAGGTTTCTTCTTATTCTTATATTACTTGTAGTTATTACTATTATTCTTCTTTTTCTTATAGCTTTTATTTTAGTACTCTAGTTATACTTAGCCAGTACTTTATTGCTATATTATCTATAAATTCTACTATATATCCTTAATATAAGATTTTTACTCTCTACCTATTATTCTAGTATATAATTTCTAATTTCTTGTATAGTATAATGTTCTCGATATCTATTATTTTAATATTTTATCTATTAATCTATCCTTAGTATTTATTATATATAGTATATTCCTAATTATTATAGTATCTCTAGTAGATCTATTCGTTATCTTTATATTATAGGTATTACTTGTAATTTCTATAATAAAGTCTTCGTCTATACTTCTATATTTCCTTAAATATATAGTATTCGTAGTAGTAATCCTATTTATACTTATTATAGTATAGATAAGCTAGATTACTAACCTCTCTTTATTTTCTTATATTATATATAAAATAAAGGCTCTTTTATTTATATACTATCTAGTATTCTTCGTCGAAGTTATTTATATATTCCTCAAGGCTATCCTTAATTTACTATTATTATTCCTCGATTATTAGTAATATATCTTCCTAGTCTGAGTCGTCTTAGCTAGACTTAGGTACTTCTCCTTCCTCTAGCTTAGTTTTTTCTTCTAAGTCTATTTGTTCCGAGGTTATAATTCCTTGATTAGGTCCTATTATAAGGTTATATTCTTAATTTATAGATAGGGTATCTCATTCTTATCGTTCCCTCCTATATCCTTCTAGGTGCCTCTATTCCTATCCTAGCGTAGCGTCTTATCTAATTAACCTTGGTTATATTACTCGTAGGTACTCTTTTTACTTAGAGTCCCTTCTATATCTAGGTTTCTTGTTACTACTAAGCCTTACTATAGTGGTAGTATTGAGTCTCTTTCTAGTTTTATAGTACTTTGTATTATATATACTACTAGGCTTTGCTATAGTAGTAGTATTTAGACTTCTCTATATATCTCCCTATTTCTTTTTATAATTCTTTACCTAGTACTCTAGCTTCTTATAATAGAAATATAACTTCTATTTCTTATATTATTTATTCTTTTCCTTATTAAAAGGTCTTTTTTTAGTAGTATCGAGCTCTATTAGTATTAGTTTATAGTTATCTTATTTACTTATACTTCGTTAGTTTGTTCCTTTCTAAAAGGTTGCTTTTCCTTATTATAGGTTCCGTAAGTTATATAACTAATTATCGATTCGTACCGCTATTTTAACTATAGAGGTATAGTTTATAAATAGTCCTATCTTAATAGTTTCATATTAAGTTTCTAGTTTAAGTCCTTACTTAAAGATAGCTATTTTCTTATTATTATTATAGATCTCTAATTCTTAATATATTTACTATAACTATACTATAAACTAAGCTACGTCTCTTATCTATTATAGATTAGCTAGTTTCTATTTAAGTATTTGTTTGCGGTCCGTATCTCTAAAGAACTATCTGATTATAGCTTTAAACTATAGGTAGCTTCCTAGTATATCTACGTATATCTTTAGTTATCCCTAGATATTAATCTAGTCCTCGAGTATTAGTTTGAACTATATAGCTACGGTATTATGTAAGTAAGATCCTATAAAGATTACTTTCTTAACTTCGGTAATTCCTAGTTTGGTAGCTAGGTAGATATTATATTTACTTAAGAAGTATTCTAGCTTATTGCATTCTCCCTTAAAGGTATTAGGTATCCTAATCTTAACTAATACTCGTAAATCTCTAGTGCGTATTTTTAGAATATATATTTTATTAACTAATCCTTTAATCTATGTTTTATACTACTAGATATTATCCTTATAATTCTATTTATTAACTTTCGCTTCTAAGGTAGCGATCTATTGCTTGAGTTAGATCAGGATATAATTAGGATTGCTAGTAGTTCCGCTTATAGTAGATATATTAAAGGTAGTTATTATTCCTAGTTAGTTCTTTAAACGTTCAGGGTAGGGGATACGTACCTAATATTCCTTTTAAGTAAAAGTGCTTCTACTAATTGGGGTCGTGATATCGTAGTAGATATATATAGGTATAACCTTTGCTACTAGTCGTAGATAGACGTCGAGGTAGTAAAGGATAAATAATAAGTTAGAATCTCTATTCGGGTACCTATAACTATAGGTGCGGGACGATTAATACTATAAAGGTAGATTATCAGTATAAGGGATAACGTCTTAGTAAAAGGGTATTAAGGTACTTTATAGATAGGTTAGGGTATAGTAAAGTATTAACGAGCTCTCTAAATTATAGGAAGATACTTTAGTATCTAGCTTTAAGGTTATAGCTCCAAGTCTGGCTTAGTATTATAGTCACGCTCTAAGTTCCTTATCTATAATAAAGCTAGTATATTGGTTAAGTCTAGTATAAGGGTAGCTTAGGATATCAGATAGATAAAGGGAAGTGTACTTGTATTAATTAGTGCTATAAAGCTATAACTTGTTATAAAGGCTACTTTAATCGTAAGTATTAAAAGATAACTCCGGATCAAGGTAGAAATAAGTGTTCTTATATATATATTCTAAAAGTCTATCTTCTTATTCTAGTCTTAGTCTATGTCTGGGACTCTCCCGTAGTCTATGCGTTGGACTCCTATCCTTAGTCCGTTGTTAGACTATCTCTTGTAGTCTATCCTTGAACTGCTCCTAATCTTGGCATATTGGACTTGCATAAGTCACATGATAGCGAGTGTCTAGATTCTTCCGTTCCGGAACCCTGTTTGTCCAATGAATGTTTTTATCTAGGCTGCGCCGTAGATGGTCTGTAACAAGGAAGAATAGTACTATGGTAATATTAGTAATAGGCTATCTAATAAGGAGTAATAGAAAAGAGAGAATAATATATAAGTATACTAGCGGCGCTATAGTAGATAAAGAATAAATAAGAGAAGGAATGAATATATATATATATATATATATAACTATCTATAGAATATATATTATATATATATTGAGTCTAGATATAGATATAAAATAGAGCCTAACGAGGTGCTGAAAGAATATAGCACCGAGCTAGCGCCGGAAGAACGTCGGCCCGGCGCCTCACCGGACTCCCCACTACACTATATAATTATTTTCTCCTACTTTACTTTGTACTTATAGCTACTCTAGTCTTCTTCTTATATCTTTCTTTTTATACTTATTCTTCTTCCTTTCTTCTTTATTAACTATTCTTCCTCTTATATTCTCTAGCCCTCTATTATTAATACTACTTATACTAGTAATCGTATTATCTACTATTTTCCCTCTCTATACTCTCTACCTTAGTAGTATTATAGACCCTAATATAGTTAAGATATTATTCTCCCTTATCTGTCGATATTATAACTTTAAATATGATAGAATAAAAGAACTTTTCTATAAGAAGAATAGTAAATAATACTACTACTATAAGTCCCCTTATTAGAAGAAGGTAGCTCCTTTATATAAGGAGCTTAATAATACTACTACTATATCTAAGTATATCGCTATTTTTAAGGAAATAATAGCTACTAAGCTACTTATCTACTTATATTTAGAAGTAAATAATAATATTATTTACTACTTAGATAACTCCGAGGATTAGAGCTATAATAAGTCTTATTACTAGAACTTTCTATTTTATAAAGTTATAGATAATATCTCTAATAAATCTAATCTATCTATACCTACTAAGAATACTAGGAATACTAAGGGTACTAATAAGGCTAACTTAACTACTATAAGTAAGATTATTATTAAGGCTAACTTAACTATCTTGAGTAAGATTGTTACTAGAAGTACTAATATTAAGGGTAAAGGTAAGAATAACTCCTAAGGAAAAAATTAAAATATTACTAAAGATAGTAATATACTTATATTATACCTAATAGATAAAGACTTTTCCTCTAATACCTCTATCCCTAAGAGATATAAGGTTTAGAGGGAGCTTACTATCGCCTCCTCTCTAGGCTCCTAGTTAGTTTCTTCTATTATTAAAGAAGCTCCTACCCCTCTTTATTTAGATAGAGCCCTAATAGATAAGGCCTTAGTCTAACCCTAGCCTCTCTTATATATTCCTAATATTATTAGTATTACTTATACTAGTCTCGATCTATCTAATATTGCTAAAGTACTCTTTATCTAAGTAGTAACTATAGATATATAGATAACTATTAAAGTAATTAGTGTAGTAATTAATATAACTTATACTTTTTACTAGAAAATAAATAAATATATTACTAAAAAGGCTATTAATACTACTACGCTTACTAAATATAATAAGATCCTATAAACTAATTATGAGGTCTAATAATATCTTTAGATAGCTATATTTAGCTTTACTACTACCTTTATTACTTCTTAAAAGGCTACGGCTAGACTAGTAAACACTATAGTAGCTATTATAGCTACTCTTACCCTAACTCTAGTCTAGGCTACTATTAAGCTACTAGCTACTAATATAGAGCTTAATAATATTAAAAAAAAACATTATCCAGGCGAAAAAAGGCGCTATACTTTAGTTAGTACTAGCTATATTAGATAAAGTTCTTATAAAGTATATTAATTTATTAATTTATAATAAGAAAACTTAAGATTATATTCTTTTCTTTATAGTATATTCCTATTTCTATTTACTAATATTAAGCTTAACTTTATATTTTAATTTATTATATCTACTACCCCTTTATATTTATATTTTATCTTACTTCTGCGTTCTTATATTATATTACCTCCTTTAATATATATCAGTCTTTTTAGCCTCTAGGAATATAATATATTACATACGATATATCACTAGATTAGATAATTAAAATATTAGAATATTAGAACTTTAGCTAGTTAATAATAATAAATAACCTTATATTAGTCTAATATTATATAAAGTAGCGTGTTGTACACTATATTATCTTATAGTTATAATAAAATTACTACGCTAGTATAATCCGAGGTATTAGTTTCTACCCTAATATACTATATTAGATTAAAGTAAACTAAAAAAGGGGCTAATATAAAATACTTCTTAAAATTATTAAATATACTTTAGATATTAGTTATTTATTTAAAAGGCGGCTTTTATTTTCCCTTCTTATAGCCCTTTATAATTTTAAATAAAGGGGTTACAATCCTTATATAGGTATAAATAAAGTATCTATAAAAGTTAATAAATTCTAAAAAGGACTATACCTCTTTTACTATTTTAGATATTAACTATTAGATAATAGTAGTTACTCTATTTTACTCTATCTTAATTCCTTCTAGCTTAATTATAAACCCTAGAAATAAGACTTATATTTATTTAAACTTATATTTAGAAGCTTTTAAATATAAATAAGCCCTCTTAAGGTACTTAAGAATCTATATAATATACTTATAATATTTCTTTAGAGTATTATTATAAATTAGAATATTATCTAAATAAATAATATAGAATCTATCTAATAAATTAGTAAATACTATATTTATATAAATCTAGAATATTATAGATATATTAGTTAGTCTAAAAAATAAAATCTTATATTTAAAATACTTATAGTAGATCTAGAAGACTATTTTCTAATAATCTTCTACTTTAATAAGAATATAGTAGTACGTATTATATATATTAAGCTTAATAAAAAACTTAGCTTTTCTAAGCCTATCTAGTATTTTACTAATTAAGGGTAGTAGATAGTAGTTCTTAATAATAATACTATTTAAGTACTAATAGTCTATATAAAAGTATAGACTACTATCTTTCTTTAGTATAAAAAGGATAGAAGCCTCTATAGAGCTTATTAAGAGTTATATTTACCCCTTTTCTAGCGCTATTTCTATATACCTTTAAAGGGTCTCTAGCTCTTTTATAGAGAGGTTATAAATAAGTAAAAAGGGTAATATTTAGCCTAATTTAATCTTAATATTATATTTAGCTTCTAATAGAGGTAGTACTTTATAAGTATTTTCTTTTAAGAATAAATATAAGTAGAGCTAAATATAATTTAGAAGTTAATTTTATTCTTTTAAAGGTATCTTTACTTATAATATTAGGGATATATATATATATACTTTAACTAGTATCTTAATTATTATATTTTTAGCTTCTATTAGAGGCTCCGAGTTTAGTATATAGTAATAAAACTTACTATTTATCTAATTAATATTAGAATTAATTCTCTTAAGCTATAGAAGTTTTAGTATAAAGTTATACCCTTTAAGGTTAATAAATTAGAAAAAGTATTTTTTTAATTTAGAGTAGTTATTATAATTAGTAATATCTATATATACTTAGTACTAACTATATAATTTAACTTTATTTCTATTTATAGTAGTAATTTATATACTTTTCTATATAATAGATTTAAGTCTATTATTTTTTATTTAAAATAAATTAATATAATTTACTTCTACTTCTAAATTTACTAGTATTATTATATTATAAATACCTCCTAATATTAGAATTTTAATAGAGAATACGAAGTTTATTAAAATAATTTATTAATTAATTAGTTCTTTAATAGCTATTATAATATAAATAGCGCATCTTAGATATTTTTTAGCTTCTAGAATATAAGTTTTTTTTTTAATTTCTTCTCTACCTCCTTCTACTATATTTAGTATTTAGAGTTATTATAGTTTCTATTTAGGTAAAATTAATATATCTTTTATAGCTTTTATACTATAGAAAAAGGTTACTACTTCTATTTTTATAAAGTTTTTTACTTCTAATCTACTATACTATTTTACTAAGTATTTATACTACTAGTACCCTTAATAGAGGTAGCTAATATAGTACTTACTATAGTATTTTAGATTTTTACTAGCTATCCTAGTATTCTCTTCTTAATAGAATTAAGCTTAAAAACTAGTTAGTTATAGTCTAATTTCTTAATTATAATAGTATATTTCTCGAATTCTAGATTAATAGAGAGTAAAACCTTATAGAAAAGGTATACCTTCTACTATTTTAGGCTATAATAGCTTATTAAGTATATTTCTATAGCTTATAACTATATTAAGAAATTATAAATTAACTAGTTTTCCTATTACTATATTTATAAGTACTTCTATTAATAATTAATAGATACTCTTTTAGAGTCTTTAATTTAGCTCTATATCTATTTAATAAACTCTAGTTAACTAGGTAGCTTTTCTAAATTATAAAAATAGATAAGCTAATTATTTATTAATTCTTTAAAGAAATAAAATACTACCTTATATACTTTATAACTATTATTATAAAAATAGTATACCTAATAATAATAGTATATAAAATACTCCTAGATAAATATTTTTAAATCTTTAATATTTATAACTTCTAGTTTTTTAACCTCTTTTCTTATAGGAGCTATACTTTAGTAGTTATTATCTAGATTATAGTACTAGTATAGTATACTTATTAATAATAGAGGATAATTATAATTATAAACTATAGAGAGTTTTATATTAAATATATAATCTAAGCCTATAGTTAGTACTTAAAGTTTAGAGTTTATAGATTCTATAATTAGTAGATCTATTATCTAATAAGGGATTTCCTTATCTACTAACTCCTTTTTCTACTCCTAGCCTTCTCCCTAGTCTAATATTTTTAGGCCTTCTAATTTATAGATTAGAGTATCTATCTACTCCCTTAGTATCTATACCTTCTTATATTAGTAGAGAGTCTTTAACTAATTTTCTAAATTATATTATTTCTAAGTTAGATAGTCCCTTTTTACTCTTAGATTTTTATTCTTATTAAAGTTTTATAATATAGACTCTTTATATATTTCCTCCCCTAAATTAGTATCTCAGGTTATTTAGTAGGTATCTTCTTCTATAATAGTAGATTTATTCTCTGAAATTAAGCTTATAATACTAATAATAAAATATCTTTAATAAGAGAGTAATTAAAACTATAAAGTTATTTAACTAAAGATATTATAATATTAGGAAAAGAGTAGTTCGAGCGTAGAAATATATAGTAATATTTATAGTAAACTAATTATTAATCCCTCTTCTATAGATTAGAATTAGTATAGTATTTATATATATATAACTAGCTTAGTTATCAGCAGGGTTTAGCCCTAGAGTATAATAGTTACTTAAGGCTTATAATTTTAAAAACTTGGCTAGATATAGATTAGTTAGTAAGTAGTTGTGAACTAGTTATCGAGTAGTTATTAATCTAGTATAAGATTAAGGTTCTATATTTATTATATAATCTAAAAAACCTTACCTATAATATATTCTAGAGCTTTTATAGATAGAGGTAGAGGATAATAATATATTTTATAAGAGATAAAGAGTATAAATATATAATTATAGCCCTCTATTAGTATTAGTATATTAAAGATAATATTATAGGGTAAGTGTTATAGTATACTAGGGCTCTATAAATAAGGTTAATCTATTATACTACTAGTTAGTAATTAGTCTATAAGTAGTTAGTAACTAGTTAGTAATACTTACTATAATATTCTCTCCTTACTAATATTAGTTTAATGATATAATATATATTATATTCTATTATTTCTATCTAGAATAGTTCAAATAGATAATTAATATTTAATAGACTAATTTCTTAAATTAAATAATAGAAATATCTATTAGATATTACTAAATTCAATTAAGAGTACTAAATATATATATGGTAGTTCCCTACTAGATTCTTTAATTAGTTAGGGACTAGTTACTAAGTAGTCCTAAAGTACTTACTATATAGCCTAATAGCTTAACTTTAGATAAGTAAGCTACTTCTTAATTTAAATATACTTTCTTAGATTCAAATCTTTTTTATACCCTCTACTAGATACTATAGACTAATTAGAGAGTAGTTAGGGACTAGTTAGTAACTAATCTAATTATATTTAATTATATTCTCCTATACTTCTTCTCGACGAGTCTTATTATATTTAGATATCTCCTAATATTACTATACTTCTACTTCTAATAAGGATATAAAGGAGTAGCTTTCTAATTTAAAAGTAAGATATTTATATATCTTTACTCTAGTATAGCAATACTTATATATATATATTATTATATTAAAAAAAGAGTAGTTTATTTTCCTTATTAAATAAAGGCGCTTTAAAGAGAATTATATCTATAATAAACTAGTTATTAACTAGTTATAGAGTACTCTAGGAGTAATTATATACCTTATTTATTATCTTTATATTAACTATTTCTCTATATTAATTTATAATATATATAAACCTATCTCTATAAGTCTCTAGATATTTAAAAAGATAACTACTAAATTTAATTTTTCTTATAAGTAGAGGAGTTATATTAGAAGTTATAAGTAGAGTTAACTTATTAATCCCCTATAAGTAGTTAGTAAGTAGTTATAAACTAATTATTAAGTAGTATATACCTTAATATTCCTCTCTTATTTAATATTAAGGGTATAGACTTTATATAGAAATAAATCCTTATTTAGATTAAAGATATCTTTAATAATACCTTTATTAGAGCTTAGTATAAAAGCTCTTCTAGTATTAAATTTAAATAAGCTATTATTATCCGCTATAGTTAACTAGTTATAAACTAGTTAGGATATATATATATTAAAAGATATAAAAGTTTAATTAATAAATTCTTATATGAGTTTTTTTAGTAAGGTTATATTAACTTTATGGGATTATATAATACCTTATGTAATAATTTAAAGTTTTTCGATAGGTGAGTTAAGCGAAAAGTTCGGATGACCTGTAGCCTCCAGCCAAAAGCGAAACTCCACCGCGCGGCATCGATCGCCAACGTCATCCGGCGCTAGGAACTACCTTTCCCCAGCCTTTCTCGACGGGACCTCTGCCGGCTCCCTCGTCCTTCTTCCGCTTCCTCCTCCTCCTCCTCTTCTTCTTCCTCCTCCTGTTTCACTCTCTGCTATCAACCAACCAACCCTCACATCAAGTAGCAGAACAAACAACACCGCCATGAAGTTTCTTACCACTGGCCTTTTGGCCACCGCTGCCCTCGCCGCCGCCCAGGAGCAGCAGGTCCTCCAGGCAGAGGACGGCATGGGACAGGCTCCCCAGCCAGGCTCCTCCATCTTCGACGAGACCCTCCAGAAGTTCCAGTCCAGCCTGGAGGATGGCATCTCCCACTTCTGGTCCGAGATGAAGACCAACTTCAAGGACTACCTCCCTCTGATCTCGCTGCCCAAGAAGCACAACCGCCGGCCTGATTCGGAATGGGACCATGTCGTACGTGGAGCCGACATCGAGAGCGTCTGGGTCCAGGGAGCCGATGGCGAGAAGCGCCGTGAAATCGACGGCAAGCTCCATAACTACGACCTCCGCGTCAAGGCTGTTGACCCGTCTAAGCTGGGTGTTGATGCCGGCGTCAAGCAGTACAGCGGCTACCTCGACGACAACGATGCTGACAAGCACTTGTTCTACTGTGAGTACCTTGACGGTTATCCCCTCTGTTCAATGAATCAGGTTGCTGACGAACGATAACACTCTAGGGTTCTTTGAGTCTCGCAACGACCCCAAGAACGATCCCGTCGTCCTCTGGCTCAACGGCGGCCCTGGCTGCTCTTCCTTGACCGGCCTGTTCCTCGAGCTGGGCCCGGCCACCATCGACAAGAACCTCAAGGTCGTCAGCAACCCTTACTCTTGGAACTCCAACGCTTCCGTCATCTTCCTAGACCAGCCAGTCAACGTTGGCTTCTCCTACAGCGGCTCTTCCGTTTCCGACACCGTTGCTGCCGGAAAGGACGTCTACGCCCTCTTGACCCTGTTCTTCAAACAGTTCCCCGAATATGCCACCCAGGACTTCCACATCTCCGGTGAATCCTACGCCGGACACTACATCCCAGTCTTTGCTGCTGAGATTCTTTCCCACAAGAACACCAACATCAACCTCAAGTCCGCCCTTATCGGCAACGGACTGACTGACCCCCTGACCCAGTACCCTCAGTACAGGCCTATGGCTTGCGGTGAGGGCGGCTACCCTGCTGTTTTGGACCAAGGCACTTGCCGCTCCATGGACAACTCACTTGAGCGTTGTCTTTCCCTCATCGAGACCTGCTACAGCTCCGAGTCCGCTTGGGTCTGTGTCCCCGCAGCCATGTACTGCAACAGCGCCATCCTCGCTCCTTACCAGCAGACCGGCATGAACCCCTATGACGTCCGCAGCAAGTGTGAGGACATGGCATCTCTCTGCTACCCCCAGCTTAACGCCATCACCGAGTGGCTCAACCAAAAGTCTGTCATGCAGGCTCTTGGTGTCGAAGTCGAGTCCTACGAGAGCTGCAACAGCGGCATTAACCGTGATTTCCTCTTCCACGGTGACTGGATGAAGCCATACCACCGCCTCGTCCCCAGCGTGCTCGAGAAGATCCCAGTCCTCATCTACGCCGGTGACGCCGACTTCATCTGCAACTGGCTCGGCAACCAGGCCTGGACCGACGCCCTTGAATGGCCCGGCCACAAGAAGTTTGCTGAAGCCAAGCTTGAAGACCTCAAGATCGTGGACAACAAGAACAAGGGCAAGAAGATCGGCCAGGTCAAGTCAAGCGGCAACTTCACTTTCATGCGTATCTTTGGCGCCGGCCACATGGTGCCACTCAACCAGCCCGAGACCAGTTTGGAGTTCCTCAACCGTTGGCTCAGAGGTGAATGGCACTAGACGACGTCTGCCTGGCTATTTGGATATGCATACGCACACCCCCGTACTTACCGGAGTTTTCGGATTTGCCATAGTTTGAATGTCTTTTGTACTTGTCTTTCTACTGTTTGCTGATACAGTATCGTGTGTGATCGGTTTTGTGATTTTTCCTCGGAATTGTTTTAACACTTCTCCAGGCTTTGTATAGCCGACAATAGAGCTCTACAGAATGCCAGCGTCTTTGCTAGACATACACACACAGCCACAAATCATCACCAGAATCGTATACGCTTTACAACAGCAGTAACAAGTAGTGTTCTTTTTTAACGAAGCGGGATAATCCCCATGTATTATCGCTCATATTTTTTGTAGTTTCATACATCAGACTAACGCCAGCCATGGGCAGTAAAGGAGGGGAGGAAATTGGCCCAAGGTGAGGAGGTAGTTTGAAGAAGCGGCCGTTTCCCTTCAACGCAGAAAAAACTAGTTCTCCGCCGTGCATGAGCGAGAATGATACTTCATCGTTACATTTCTCATCTCATAACTCACACCACCCGCTCGGCGCGCACGTACTTCAAAAAAAAGAATCGGCGAGAAGAAAGACAAAAAATGCAGAATATGGCATCCCTTCCTCCCCTCCTCCTGATCTCCCGACCATGCAGTACGCCCGCCGACATAAAGGAAGTCCCGAGACAGTACGTTTAACCCTTCTTCTTGCTGACACCGACGGTTCGTCCTCGTCGGCCGGTGGTCTTGGTGTGCTGTCCTCTGACACGGAGACCCCAGTAGTGACGAAGACCTCTGTGGGCACGGATCTTCTTCAGTCGCTCCAAATCTTCACGGAGCTTGCTGTCCATCTGGTTAGCAAGGACCTGGGTGTCCTTGCCATCGGTGATGTCACGCTGTCTGTTGAGGAACCAGGTGGGAATCTTGTACTGGGTTGGGTTCTGGATGATGGTGACAATTCGCTCGAGCTCTTCAGAGGAGATTTCACCAGCACTGCAGCAAATTCATAGATAAGTATATATATTATTATTTTTCAACCAGGCTGAATAATATCGCAAGGGAATGTGGGAGAGGAAGCCGTACCGCTTGTGGAGGTCGACGTCGGCCTTCTTGCAGACCAAGTTGGAGTATCTGCGACCAACACCCTTGATCTTGGTCAAGGCGTACATGATCTTCTGCTTTCCGTCAACATTGGTGTTGAGAAGACGGAGGATGAACTGGAAGTTCGACTTTTCGCCGGATACGAGCGCTATATCACCATCATCGCCATCCCGTCAGCATTCATCAAGGCCGTTATATTATCAATTTTCATCAAATCCGCTTTCTTCCAGCCGCCAACTCCAGGCCAGGTGCTGCGACTGCGAGCCCCCCGTGGAACCAGCGAGGGATAGAGAGGGTAGATAGGGGTGTCAACGTACACATGCTGGGCGATATATGAAATATCGAGTCAGCCGTCTGGCGGTTTGGGGTTGAGATGGAACAGAAATGTCGCTGCGTCGAAGTCGCAAAGGAGAAAGTCGAAGTTTCTCGTGATGGTCTTTTTTTGTGTGGGATTCGAAAGCGCGCTAGTCTGCTTTGGGATTTTGCGTGGGAAAGTCGTTCGCTTGATGATTATATAAGCGTCACATGATACATATTTCTTGATTGGCCAGAATGTTCGAGGCGAAAGACGCAGCGAGGGCAGCGAGCATTGTGCGTGCAATTGAGACGGAGTGGACGTCTCGAGTATATCACGGTCTTCTGGCGCGGTAATAAGCAGGTGATTGTAGACAATCATATATAATATGGATTATTCTAGTTTCGAGAAATGTGGTGCGTAAATCCGACTATGACAGCCAAAAGTGGTTGTAGTATGTCAAGGTAAAGGAGTGAAGTAGTTACGTATATAGCTATCTATCATAATGTAAATATATGCCGTGCCAGAACAATATTAGACTTATCGAGTCCATCGTAGTATCAAGTCAGTCTAACATGGGTCTCGAGTAGAAAGAACATTGTGGTAAGGGAGAAGGAAAAGGCAGTCCAAAAATTATCCCCGAGTCCGCTGTGAAAGGAGAAGGTATCCGCTTCCAAAGATCAAGAAGAGAGAAGAGCATGGATGTATATACATATCCTGCCTGCGTTCGCAAACCATATCCAAGTCAAAGGGGGAAATCAAACGAAGTGAACAAAATCATATCTTTTTTTTGAGTGTGGTCAATCAGGTATAACGCATCAGGACAACGTGAAAGTGGTATAAAAAGAAGTGTTTCATTGAGCAGGATTAGAGAATGGAGACGGTTAGGCAGCCCATAAGAAACAAGGAGAGTCATGAATCATGAGAATGGGTAGACTGGGGCTTTGACAATGACATTGCCAGCCCCCTTGCCTCGAACTTCAACAGCAACAAAGGCAGCAAAACGGATACGGTTCTCATTCTCCTTTTCGCGAGCAGCTTCGACAGCTTCTTCACGTTCTCGGAAATGACCGGATGGCGGCCGCATGGAGTCTGTGGAGTTTCCAGGTCCAGAGTGTGGCTTTTTGCTTATCAGTGAACCAAAAACTGATTTCTTGCGGCCCTGGCTAGCTGGCTGAGGCTGAGTCGAGAAGTTTGAGTCCTTTTCATCGCCGCCTGTCGCCTCGGAAGAGGAGATAGCTGCTTCAATTCCCTTGATAGATGACTGGTCTACCCTGTCAGTAGCTGCGGAGGATGGTTCTGAGCCCAATCGCGGCTCTATTCCCGGGTTCGAAAGAGGTGGCAGGGTAGTCTCGATTTTCATATGAGAGTCCGTGATGGTAGCACCAGGGAGGAAATACTCAATGGAGATGTCTCTTGATTCTAGGGGTATATTTGCGCTGATTCCAACAGCAAGTTCAACAATCATCGCCACACCATTCTCTAGCCCAGGCGGAGGAGGTGTCTTCAAATTCATCTCTAAGCTAGCTGTGAGCTTCTCAACAAGATTTCGAGTCAAGATGGTTCGGTGCTCATCAGCAAGCTTGCTCTGGAAGATATCACCGAGTCCATCAAGAGTGGTGCGGCGCCAGGAAGACACCTTGGATAAATGGTTCTCTTGCTCTTCCTCGGTAACAAATTTTCCCATTCGCCGAACGTTTCGTTCAATCTGCTTCAGCTGACGGCTAAGATTAGGCTCCAGGCCCGGGTGGAAGTAACGGTCGAATAGTTCGTCTACGATCCAGCGTGTGAGACAAGCCCGGCCAACGGCCGTCATCTCCTTTGTCCCCACTGTATGAGCATCCTCGTTAACGACACCCTGAAGCCAGGGAGGTATATTTTTCCAGTCCTTGCGAATGTTGAAGGAAAGATTGTTTATGGCACCGTCCAGACGGCCCAGGCGAGTAGCGTATTCGTTGTCATCCAGTACAGTCCTGGAAGCGGACATGCGCTGGTGGGCAACAGTGTTTTGCAATTGTTGTACTTGAGCTTCCTTGTCGAAGTAGTACCTTTTGACACGATTATACTTAAGCTCTGTATAATAGGGGTTAGTTCGCACATTGTTCCAAGGCGAAAACACAGGCACATACGTAGTTCCTCATATTTCTGGATCCAACCGTTTACATCAAGCTCCGGCGCATCATCCTTCGCCTTTCCAGGCGGTGGGGGAGTCTCTTGTTCACGATCACCGGGAGTTGCTGACTGTGAAGAATTTCCCTTGAAACTTTGCCCCTGTGGCATGCTTGGAGGGAACTGCTGTTGCTGTCCTGAAGCCTGCTGCTGCTGCTGCTGCTGTGGTGGCGGCGGCTGTTGTTGTTGTTGTTGTTGCTGCTGCTGCTGCTGGGAGGTATCAATAGGCTGTCTGAGACCCGTTGGTCGTTCCAGGGCCATTCCGCTTTGTGAAAGTATAGGGCCAGCAACAGGTTGGAGGGACTGTCGATAGTGAGGTTTTTGATAGTTAGAATCCGGCGGTTGGTAATACGGGTGAAGAGGGGATGGGGGACCAAGAGACTGTTGGGATGGTGGCCTCGGGGGGTGGTATAGGTCTGGTTTTGGCGAATATCTTGGGGGAATTGATACCTGGTCTGAGGACTGGTTTGGTCTATGTGTTGCCGTCGATATCACGGCGGGCTGTGCCTGAGGCTGATCTATTTGGAATTGGGGGTTCTGCTGGAGCTGTTGCTGCTGTTGGGAAGAAGCTCCGACTACCTGGTACTGATTGTATTGCTGCGACCGGCCCTTATAGTATTCCTCGTGCTGGCCCAGGGGCTCAGTGCTGACACGCTGGATCTGGGGAGGCTCAAATGGCTGGATGTCGAGGTGAGACGACGACCGACTAGCACCTCTGGCGGGGTAGATGGATGGAGGCAGGCTGGGCTGAGACGAGTTGTTAGGGAGCTCTGGGAGCTTCTTCTCTGTAATATCAATCTCCTCTGGGTCCGGGGCTGGATCGGAAGACGGAAGCGGGCCGACTTGGTACGGCTTCGGGTGAGGGATTGGGCTACTAATTTTCTTCCTAACAGAGACGTTTCGACCAGGCTTGGCGGGGTTCTGGGAGGAGCTCTTATCCTTATCCTTATCCTTTGAGTGTAGGCTAAAGAAGCTTCGGCGGGATTTGCGCGGCTGTGTCTCGGTGAGCGGGGAAGCTTCGGTGCTGTGAGGAGCGGAAGGCAGTGATGGTGCGGCAGAGAGGGCGTCGAAGCTGTGATCAGGCTGATGGCTCGGTGAGGGGACGAGGTTCAAGGTCGGCCTGCCACCTGCTGCGGCTGTTGTCGCTGTTGAAGGATAGGGCGCCGCTGCAGAGCCGGATGAGACCTGGAGCGGGAGAGAGAAGTTCTCAGGGCGACTTCCCGCATGAGCAGGATGGGTATAGCTGGCGGCGTTGCTGTGCTGGCCAAGTTGATACGTGCCGCTGGGCAGCTCGTGGGAACCGGTGGCTGGTTGGAAAGTATGCTGCGGGTGGGGGTTCGCTGGGTGTTGTTGCTGGTGCTGCTGATGCTGCTGATACAGCTGCTGCTGCTGCGGTTGTTGATGTTGCTGTTGTTGCTGATACTGATGCTGCTGGCTGCCTTCTCTGTTGTGATGAGGGTGGTGGTTCTGGCTGCTGACGCTGCTGTGGTCGCTGGTGTTGTGCGGAGCCGACTCCACGGAATTCAAGAGTGTCGGCTGCGATTTGTTTTTATGGAAGAATTGCATGAGTGTTGGCTTCCCTGGGCGTTTCAGCTGCGGCAAGCAGGGCAGAAGAGAAAGAGGGATAAAAAAGATAAGTGTCAACTATCTGAAGTGCAGCCGTCTTTTTCTTTCGGTCTGGTAGTTATCCTCTCTCTCTCTCCGTCTGTCTGCTGCTTGTCCGGCCTGGTGAACTGTGAACAGTGGTCCTGAGGCAGGGATGGCCGGAGTCAGAAAACGGGCGGTTGGTGGGGGAGGAGAGTTAACTGCGGTCCAGTCCACGAGATGCGAGTGTCTGTACGCTCCAAGGAAAAGCCGCTGTTGGTCGGTGTTTAGCCGGCCTAGCTGGTCAGTTTAACTAGCTAACCAACCAACTGATTAGTTGACCTATCTGACTGGGGGGAGTAATATAGGGGTGTCTAAATATAACTAACTCAGGGGCGCAGTCGAGGACGCGCACAAATGCAGGCGGCGATCAGGACAGCCAACGCTGCATCAAAGGCCAGATAACTATTATTTCGAGTCTTCTCGGACCCTCCGAGCAGCTTCAGCTAGTTTAACGAGCGACCCAGCTGATGACAGCCTGCCTGGCGCTGGCTGGTTGGGTTGGTGCAGGCGATGGAGTCGTCCATCGTATTCAGCCTAGGCGGGATAACTCTGGCGCGTCAGCGTAGTTAGCTGTTAGTCGTAGCTTGCAGACGGGTAAACACGAAGCCTGAGGAACCAAGCAGGCCGCAGGCCGCACACTGCAGCCTGGATATTAGGGTGAAGATGGAGTTGCCCGTCAGCCAAAAGGGAGAGAAGTTGAAGTTGAAGTTGACGTTGAACGTTGACTTTGACGTTGAAGTTGAGATCACGAAAAAGGCAAAAGTCACTTCACTATCAGATTTGGTGCGAAGATACCCAGCAAGCCGCGCTTATAATGACAGACACATGAAGAGAAGTGGTAGAAGATAATACCCATGGAATAAAGGCCTAGCCAAGGGAAAGAAGATGATTTCTAAGTCTAATGAAGAGTGCCAGAGATGGACACAGTCACACAGTGTCTAAAGATTTGGGAGAAGAAAAGAACCGTAAATAAATAAATAGCATGGATAGCAGAAGAACTGGAGACCTTGAAAGCTCAGCTGTGAGATTACCAGGATGGCCGATCAAACACGGACGCAGGCATAGTATCCAATTTCAAGCTTCTCGCAGGTCGGCCCAACAGCTGGATTCCACTTCTTGAGCTGGGCCACGGTGATATGGTGCTTGCGGGCAACGCCCTCACACGAGTCTCCCTTCTTAACCTTTTCAAACGACTTGCCTGTATAGAGTTAGCAGTCCGGTTGAGTGGGACTCCGCTGAAGATAGAGAGGAATTTGACTTACAGCCTGGATTCGTTCCCGGCTTGGTGGGAGATGGCCAGCCCTGGACACTGCGTGCATGGACACCTACGACGGCAGAGGGAGTTGGTGCCAAGTTGGTTTTTGGGTCACCCTTCACGCAGACTCGAGTGTTGGCCTTGAGGTTCGGACAGACGGTATCAAGGTTGCTGAGCAGGCTGGTAAGTCATATATAACCATCGAGGTGCAAAAAGGGGCTCACTTACGGGTTCAGTCTGAGAAACTCGCTGAAAAGAAGGCCAGGGTACTGCTGGGCAACATCGAAGCATGTATCTTTGGCTTTGACGGTATGATACTGCTTGCATCCTGCAATGGCAGCGCCAACAGCGCCGGGTGTAGTGGTAGGGGCAGGGACATTAGCATCACGCTTGACGTAGCTGCCCGTCGGTCTCAGTTTCTTGGTCAGGGTTGTAGGATCAACAACCATCTTATTCTCCATCCCATTGGGGAGGTTAGGGATGTGTGGTGGCATGAAGGCCGGCTCTGATTGTTGTTCAGGCAAGCCAGTTCCCATTACTGGTGATCTCGTGCTCATTGTGTCTCCATGATTGCCCTCGACCACGCCCTTGTGTCCCCAGCCTGGTGGAGGAGCTTCCTTTGGTCCATGAAAGCCCTCCAACCCTTTTGTAGTAGACAGACCATCGCGCTTCTGAGCACCATTGTTGCCCCAGTCGTTAAACAAACCTGGTGGAAGCGGTTTTACCTTCGGAGGGGGGTCAGAACGCTTCTGAGCGCCATTGTTGCCCCAGTCGTTAAACCAACCTGGGGGAAGTGGTTTTGTTTTCGGAGGAGGGTCCATCTGCCCGCGAGTCTGCTTACTGACATGAGAAGGCAAGAAAGCACAGTAAGAGGTCTTGCTCTTGAGGTTTGAGCAGTCACCGTTGAGGTGGGGGTTCTACACGGCGGTTATACAGTTAGTACGGTTCATAGTCCCTAGATAACTATTAAGTAAATGAAATTTAAATCATACCCATAAGATGAACTGCCTTTTAGCAACGTTGATGGTGTCTAGGAAGGCATCGCAGGTAAACTTCCCTGAAGCATCGACGACGTTTATCCAGGAGGTGCAGCCCTTGTGGACTCTCGAGTCGACTGCGAAGTCAGCAGTTCTGGAATGGTGCCATTCAGGACTGCCAGCCTGGACAAGGGAGACGGCAACTAGGGGCAGAAGAGCGTATTTGACCATGGTGGTAACTAGTGGTATTGTAGATTTTGAATGACAGTACTGAAGATGATGAGGATGCTGATGAGAGTCATGCTGAAGAAGCTCCTTCACGGCCTTTATATAGACCTCCTACCGGGTACTCCGTCTTCTTCACTACTGCGATAAAATGGATGGCCATTATCAGTCTGTTTCCACAGTCTATGCGCGACGTCTATCTTCACCAGAGCTGGTAAACACTGAGACTGATGATGAGTATCTCGAGACAGGACCACTTTGAAGCTAGTCAAAGAAAAACGGCGGCGTCGATTCCATGGCACTTGAATTGAGTGGCACAGAGGACAAAACGTCCCGCTCTCTTGCTTCAATTCTCAATTCCCATTCTTCATTTATTTGCGCTTGGGGGTATCTTCTTCGCTCCTTGGGAGGGGGGGCTGTACAGCGCAACTTGCATATTTCGGGGTATCTCCTGTCGAAGCAGTAAAGAATTAACCCGACAAAGAATAGTTAACCAAGCGGCCAGTTAACTGGATAACAACTGCTAGTTAATACAGCATAGCTAGCTATTTAGATCGAAGATTCTCATTCAGGTGAATGAAGAGACACAGCTTGTAGATTTTTGGGGGCTGCGATGGCAGAAGTTGGTTCCTATCATGACTCTGGCCGTCAATACCAGCATCAACATCATCATCATCTGCCAGGGTGGCCCGGACGGACGGAGGTAACTAAAGGTGGCGCCCACTGGAGTATCACCATCTGCCTGTCCGTGGAGTGCGGCCTGTCAAAGCATCACTCGATCCGCGACTCTTCCGCGTCGGCTTTATCATTCGCTGCGCAAGCAGAGCTTGCTGTAATTAACTAGTTAACCAGTTAGGAGACTAAGCATGGCATCAAACAGCCTACCTAGTTGGCTTTTTATCCGGTCGAGTCGCACCGTACACCCTCATGCAGAGAGACATCGCTGCCTACGGAGTATATCTCCTTGATATTGAGCAACCAGAGCAAACTCGACTGCATAAGATATGTATAATTAATATTCGGGTGTGGACGTCGCCGATGCTTGTATCAGCTTCGGCTAGCTAAGCAAGTTGGCTCGTCCGCAGATGGCCTGAATGGACACGACGGATGAAACGACGGTTGTGATATCGACATTTTCAGCTCGTCAAGATACATCCATGTCCGTTTGTCTCGTTAGCAAGCTGTTTTGGTCGGGTCTGGAGTCATATTATTTGCAAGGGCGACGAAGATCATGGTTATCAACCTTCGATAATGGGTTAGTTATTGACCAGGGCCCCCAGCACATCACATATGGCAAAGTAACGCAGTTATCCACTCTCCGGCTCTTTCGCCTGTTCAATTGGTCCTTGGAAGAGGAAATAAGAGTCCTGGCACGAGATCGCGGGAGAAGCTTCTGTTTGATGTTGATGTTTCGTTTGATCAAGGGCTCAGGCCTGTCCCTGGAGTACAGGGAGTGCACACCATAATCAAAAAAGTTAATATGCCAGATTATCAGAAACTGAAAAGGGGTGAGCTTTGCTCGAGCACGGAGTAGTTAGTTACATATAACCTGAATATTCCAGCAGGCAACCTTGGTGTTACAATATGGAAACAACTCCATCGGCCCCTATATTCAACTATTCTTTCTCTTACACAGATAACTGCCTTTCTTAGTTCTCTGGGGAGACCGGTAGCATATCTATATATTTATGTAGTCTAGTAACCTACTTGGGTGTTAGTATTAAAGCTATAGTAATTCCTTCAAAAAAAGAACCTGGTAGAGGGTGCTTACCACCTGGGTCAAAACACTGCTCAGTTGTCTCACTATGCCTGACAAGCTCGCTCGATGGTGGCCCAACAAGGGCAACCATAAGTGCCAGATGCTTGAAGGTATCGCGATCACCTTTAGCATTAGATACTCTCCATCAAAGAAGTCTCAGGTGCTCTATAAATATGCGGCTGGACGAATGGGTCGGACTCATGCCTTTTTCCAATTCGTGCCTCGCCAAAGTCACATAGAACTGGAAGACCATAATCTTTGCCTTCAAATTTCCGGCTTTTGTACACGATACGTGACTCGTCAACCCTCTTCCGCGGATTGGGATCCTCGGCTTCTGCTTTCGCAAAGTCTCTCAGTATGGTGGTCTTCTAGACTGAGCATCACATTATTGGTCTTCAGATCTAGTTATAGTTGGTTAGTAATGAGGTTCTTGCAGAATAACAACGAATGGCTGGGTACCAGCATGAATATTTCGGTTTCTGTGTGCAAGAAGTCAAGGACTAACAAAAGCCGTTCAACTGTCATTTTCAGGAGAGGCAAATCAAATGGCTCTGGATTAAGCCCCATCATTTCAAGAAGTGACATGCGCATTGGTTGTAATGCTAGACAACAGTGCGCCAACAGTCCTCTGGATATAAAATGAATCATACAACTCCCGGATCAGCGATAGAGCTGGATTTGGCAGAATTGATATTTCTAAGATCAGTATAGTGTCTTGTCCCCAAGAACGGCAGTTTGTTAAGAGCTTGTTAAACCTCATAAGTAGTTAATGAGAGCACGAACTGAAGATCCCAGCATAACCAGCTGGTTGATTAAGCTGCATAGCTAATTTTGCCCGTAACCTGGTATCCGGTCTTGAAGATATCTCCAATATTGACAGGGTAATAATACTCCGGCTTACAGTGAGGCAAAGTCTCCTCCTCCATGGGTATCTCTAGTGGTAGAGTGTTAAGTGATCGAGGTTTTTCCGAGGACGCCAGGTTTTGTCGCGCAGCACATTTCTCCAGGTACCTAATCACAATGTTATATATATTCGCATTATTTCAAGACTAGCGAGCAGCGTCGTCGAGGAGAGCTTTTAAAATAAACCATATACTTAGCTAAGTACTATGATGCGGGTCACATGGCTGGTGGCAGCGCTTTGCCAGCAGATAAGCTTCTCGTTATGGATCGGTTCCTGCAATTTTCGCTTGCTTGAAGGGGGATCCTGTCACGGACTCAGTCCTTCAGTTAACTGGGTGGAGTTCCAGCCGGCAGTGACTTGAGCTATACTTCGTAACTGCAGCTTCGTCGGCTACCTGGGAGACGGTCTGGATGTATCGGCGTGTAGATTCCATGGATCCTTGCATCTGGGGATCCATGCAAATTCGAGAAACGACCGATTTCACGCAGTCGAAGCCGTTGTTGCACCCGTCTTGCCTTCCCCTTTCGAGCCGTAGACAAACACACTCACGGGCTGGCTTGCATTAGCGAATAAATACTTATGTAGACACATCCATCTCAGCTGTTCGTCACCGTGTATTCGCGGGTGGGCAGGGGAGTTCGCTGCCTGAACTAGTTACATCGTTATATATATCATGTCCGTTTGGTCCTGTGTTGTTGTTACTTTTGCTGGTCATTGATTCTTCGAAATATATCGGTGTTATTCTCGTTGGCTTTGGTTCGCCAGAAGACGCAGGCCCGTTGATAATATTACATGGTTCAAGCCGCTTGCCGGTCGCCAGTTAGTATATCAAATATACTGTGTCTGTCCGTTTGGAGTTGTCGCTGACCATGCAAGGACAAAGCATAACAGAGCTGCCCTGCAGAATCTGCTTATTCTGATGACGAGTTGGCACTGCGACTGTTGATACTTACGTTGTTATTATTCTCCATCTGGGAATAAGAGCCCTGCCCTGTGAGATGGCTTTCACTTGCGGCATGCCCTCGATCTCGGTCCAGGTCCGACTGCTGTTGGTAATCGCAATATCAGCCTGTTTCCTCATCACAGAGCTCGCCGTTGGGTTCAAGACCCATTCTCTCGCGCTCATTGCAGATGCATTCCATTACACAGGCGACCTTCTATCGTTCGTTATTGCATATCTCGCCCAGAAGGTATAACAGCTTTCTTCTCACATCTCTTCTCTTTCTTCATATGCTTCTTCATCGTCGTCGTCGTCTTCTTATCCTGCAAGCTAACGCAACTTAGCATGCATCTGCGTTGGGGCGGGACGTAATCCCTGAAGAGACGGGCATCGAACTCGAGGCCGCCGAAAACCGCACCGCAATTATCCGGATCGACCAGAAGGACGGACGCCATGTTTTGCCTCTGCTCGCTGCTTTTTTCAACAGCGTTTTCCTGCTAGCTCTGGGGCTTGCAATCTTCTTGCAGGGTCTGGAGAAGTTTGTCCATCTTGATGGTACGTCATCCTTGTCCATTCGTTCAGTCCTTCATAATATATCTTTAGCGTGCTGTGGCTGACTTCTAGTTATAGAAATCGCCAACCCACAGCTGGTCCTGATAATAGGTTGTGTCGGTATCTTAACCAACGTAGTCTGTGCCGGCATTCTCGGAGCGGACGGCCATCACCACCACGGCCACGGTCATGGCCACAGTCATGGTCACAGCCACAGCCACGACCATGGTGATCCCCATGCTCACTCTCATGAACATCAACACGATATAAGAAGTGACGAAGAGAAGCTCTCCCATGGAACTGCGCTCTCGATCAAAGCAGTTCTCCTTCACGTCGCCGCCGACGCTCTCAACAACCTGGCCGTGATAGTCTCGGCGGCCATAACCTGGAAGGTCCCGACCCAGAACTCACCCGAAGACCGACCCCATCACGACTCGGAGCACAACCACTACGGCAGCCCTCATGCAAAGTACTATGCTGACCCAGCGTGTACTGTCTTCATCGCCATTCTGATCATGGCCAGCACGGGCCCGGTGGTGCTGCAGTCTGGGCGGGCGTTGGTGGCCGCTGCCACGGGGACAAGTGTCAAGGAGATCTTGTCAGACACTCAATCTAAGGAGGACAAAGAGGAAAAACACAAGGAGTAAATGTCAGAATACATGCTGGTTGTTGGATATGCCACTCCATCCGGTGTATATATATATATATATCTTTCCTTCCCCTAACAAGCCATCCAGGGACGAACTTGTCATCTTTTTTCCATCCTGAACCACTTATGTAGGCTGCGACTACATAACTAGGGCAGCGCAGAACTGGAAATAGTCTTTCTTTTCTTTCTTATTTTTTTCTTTATATATATACTCCGTATATATTGGGAGAGTTCCTTCCATTAGATATAAATAATATCTCGTTGACCAGCTTTGCTTCTTCCTGAGCTTCCGTCGAGTTTCGCTTAGGCGCGAGTAAGCTGAGTCATCACATCATATTGGGCCAATGGAAACGCTCTATATCTAGACTTTTCCACATAAAACTGTCTATTGGCTACTTTTATTTAATTTCCGTAATATTATTGGCCTGCTCCACATTAAAGTTAGCCTGATTAGTCATCAGACACTCACTCGACGGGACCTGGTTAAGATTCTCGGGCACGTGATAAACATTGTTTTTTTCAGCCTCATCCTTTATTTATATTATTTGAAGCAACCACAGCAACCAACAAGGCATACGGAGTACATATTCTACCGAACGAAACCTCGATAAATATGTCCTTGAGATGCTGCTCTGTTTTCCCCCGGCATTTCTAGCATTCAGGGATTCAGGGGGCAAAGCCAAGTTACCGAGAATGCTGCAGTCCGATCATCCATCCATATACGAGCCCCTAATCTGGCTGCCTTTTCAGCCTCGTCTGACATCCTAAAAATAAGGCCCTCCAGCCAATTAGAGCGCCGGACAAACATCAAGGCAGCCATGAGCCTTCTGTGCATCCAAAGTCCCGCGGGGGCTCGAGTGAGATGGGATCCCCAGTTGATCTCTGTCCCTCGAGAATGAGAAAATAGAGGAAAGAACCTGGTCTGAAATGGATGGGTAGCAGGCCAGTCTCTATCATGATGACCTCTGCTCAGCCACGCCACTGCTAGAGCATAACTAACGAGAGAGATAAAACTTACTAGTATAACTGCAGACAACTTCCCGGGCAAGCCTGCAAGGAGATACAAGCTCGCAATTACTCGCTCTATTGTTCCATCATCTATATCCAAATTACTACTGCGCACTCTCCCGGGTGTCTGGCTGAATGGCCCCTCCAACCTTGACTGTTCATTCGCGTGAGCTGATTGGAACTGATGCCGCCTGGAAGGAGGATTACTCGCGACCCTCGGATGCCGAGCGCCTTCTATTGACAAACTCAGCCTTAGCACTTAACCGAGATGGCGCAGATGTATCACTTTGTCTGCTACCATCACCTGGAAACTCTCATCTTGCCGTGGTAGAAGCGGTTCTCTCTGCAAGGATAATCACCGTCACAGTCTTCCAGCTCTGTGAACAGTTTACACAAATCTGGACGTCAAAGTCTAGCTTGGACGTTACCGCGTCACCCTCTGCCAGTTTCTATGCCTCCGACCGGACGAAAGTCAGTGGTGCGATCACGGAAGACGGCACCCATGTCCTCATCCTTTGCAAACCTGCAACCGGTGCGGTTCTGGCCTGGACAGTGACATCAGAACACGGATGGGTCAGACGCAAGCCGCCATCGAATTTAGGCAGTTGGTATTCACTCAATGAAGGTATACAATCTGACGACGGGGAGCACATGTTCTACAAATCTCACAAATATAGTCAGAAGAAACAAGTGGAGCAAATTGAGGTATATGACATTCGAACATTACAAGAGTCCGGTCGGTTTGTGGTACGCTTTGGCAACGCACGTATCTCACGCAACTTACATCTCCTTCGACCTCTTAGCGCCGATCGTGCTTTTCACTGCGCAGTATCGACAGCAGGTTTCAGAGAGAATCGGACGAGCCCCCCTTTGGTTTTCTCTTCTGACAAAAAAGTACACTTTAATTGTGATGGGATCGAGGATGCGCTAAGATCTCGAGGTATCGTGACTGTGTCACCCGATGGTTGCCATATGGTATTCGTGCATTTTGAAGATGGCCTCATTTCGCACTGGGATCTGACAGCTCCAACTCTGAAGCCGCTTGGTACAGCCCAACTACCAGGTGTTGAGGTAGCCACTATCAAAAAATGGGTTATTAACGGCCAATTGACAGACGTCCGAGATAGCATCCCCAAACAGGTCCACCACTGCAGATTTTCGCCGTCTTCAAAGGTCGTCACCGTTATTACTGCAACCGCTGGATACGTTGTAGTTAACGTTTTCCTGACGCTCAACCTACAGCTTATATACCACTATCAAGCGGAGAATTTACATTGGCCAGGCTATGTAACACTCCAGATAGGATGTAGCAACGAGACGGGCCTCACCGTTTTTGGTGCTTCACCCACGACTGTACACCCGGATACCGGAGAAGTATTAGGGGTGCTAGGGGCCCTGATTCCTCTTCCAGATATATATGACAAGATCAAAGAGATTGAAGAGTATTTCGATACCACCGCCAACAGCATTGCAAAGGTTACAAAGGGACCTGGATCCTCGGAGAAGACCCCATATGTCAAGTTCGCCTTCATGCCTGATCGTGGGTTCGTCCGCGAAACTGGGTTATCCCCACAAATGTCATCAGACGATAGGCTAAGGCAGGATTTCCTTTACGAATTTTCGTTCCGCAGGAGTAATTCTACAGCTGATATGCCATCGACTCCTCAACTACGAGAAAAGCATGTGCCTCTTCTGGCGTCGCTCACTCCTTTCTCTTGGGACTCGACAAAGACAGTATCACTATTTGGCGTTGTTATGAAGTACAAGTATTACATTATCGCTATTGGGAGCTGGGTTCAAAGCGAAATTACAAGATATCGTGCTACACCCGGTATAGTTCGTGTTTTGTATGTGTCAGAAACTATACTCTCATCAGACACGGGATCAGAGAAGATTGCAGTATATAGAGAAGGGCCTCACTACATTCTCTCTGTGTTTTCCAGCAAGGATAATTCCTTTGGCCGATCCTTTTCTGGAGCCCCACTACCGCTGCCACGACACACAGTCATCACTCCGCACTTCCTTGAAGAGGATGCCTGGTATGATGCCTTTATAATCAAGGAAGCAGAACATGGAACCCTACCTGGTGGCTGGATGACAACTCCCAATCCACTACTAATAGCTACAACCTCATTTGGAGCATATTTACGACCGGTTGTTGTTAGCGCAGGGGGAGACGCGCTTGACTATGGCCATCGGAACCGTTCGCACTATGTTGTGGCCAAGCATGCTATGTGGCATTCATACGGCCTCCGAGGCCTCAGAAATGGGGATAATTCCAACGAGATTTTCTTTGGTGGAGGACGATATATGGATGCTCTTGGATCTTATTTCAGTATGATATATGACGACAGAAGTTACAATGGCATGAATCCACTATTCCCAAGCACTTTTGCTGCGGCTTGCAATATGGACTGGCGCTCTCAGAACACTAAACATGTGGATGCTTTCTTCCGAAGGCTGCATCAGTCATCACAAGATAAAATATTGTTCAATGCACAGTCAGTATCCTGTACGCTTCCCCTGGCTTGCCACGTCCGGCCCTTTGGAACACTTTCATTCATGCGGCATGTTGTACTTTTGCCTTTCCATGTTGTGGACATTGGCGCAGTGGATGTGATTGCCGGCACTACTCCAATTGGAAATACTAAATCGGGCTTCGAACATAAGCAGACTAGGATCTTCCTAAGCAACCTTCAGTGGTTTCTGCGATGGCATTTTGGTGGATTTCTCTCTTCTCTATCGCTCATCTCTTCGAATAGGGAATATCTCGAGGCAAACTCCAGCGTGGTAACCCTACCTCTGCCCGGGTTTTCTTCTTTTAACCACCATCTCTTTAAACCCCCTCCCGTATCGAATTCTGACACTGACCCGTACTGGGAATTTATTCGAGCAACATATCCTGATCCTAATATTGCAGCCTGGGAATCGGCCATACTACGTTATGTTGAACAAAATGGAAAGGGTCCAACTAGTCCATTCACCAGACTGGTGGAGGAGATCCTTTACTTAAAGGACCGGGAGACACAATTTTTATTCTTGAGAGTCATCTGGCTGGATAAGCTGCTGAGATGGAAGATGCGAACCTTCGGACGCTCAGTGTATCTGACTCGCGTCGCTGGCCCGATGCTGATACTCTTTGCGATCCACCTCGTGGTTAGCATCCTATTAACAGGCCGCAATTCTCAGATTGACGTTACTTTCCATATCGACGGCGACTCTTATTTCAATGTGATATCAATTACGACATCCATTAAGGCCTTAGCGAGCGTTGAAGCTATTCTTGCATCTTACATCTTCCTAATAAAAGCTCGACAAGCGTACCGTATTCCGCGGCTTTTCCGCCGCTCCATATTCAATTATATTGACCTGGCAGCTGTTATTCTAGGCCTTACAACGTTCGGCCTTGCTGTCTCAAACCGGTTGCCGCCTAGGGCATTCCTGGCCTTCTCGACATTGCTCATGTGGATTGCAGCTCTTCTAATGCTGAGGGTCTACGAAGCAACAGGCACGTTACTGCTGCTGCTGACGGAGATGATGCATGGTGTCCTACCCTTTTTGATTCTACTTGCGTTAATTGTCTTGGGTTTCACGTTTGTTCCCTTCTTGCTTCTTCGGAATATCGATTCGACTGGGATAGATCGGACTCCGTTCTCAGACTTTGGCCTATCTATGTCGGAAATGATCAAGTTCATGGCTTCTGACTATGATGCCTTGAAAGTGTGGGAAAGATCGTCAGCGGCCGCTCGAACGTTGCGATCTCTATATATCATTGTGGTTACCATTCTTCTCCTGAACACACTTATAGCACTGTTGAATCTGAAAGTAAAGAGCGCAGATGAACGAGTAAGTCTAACTTCCCATTAAGCACGCACTACTAACAATATCTTACACTACCTTGATTATCTAACTAACATCCGTACTTTTTCTAGTCCCGCCTATTATGGCTTCGTCAAATGGCTTCTTTGCAATGTGAGATTGAGCTTGGCCTGCTTTGGCGCCAGGAGAGACGTCGAAGAGATTGGTTCCCCGAATGGTTCACGTACACAATGTCTGAAGGGGAGAAACGAGACTGGACCGCACACGTGGAGCAGAGCCCTCTTCGTTGGATGAAGGAGAATGATTTCGGCGAGGACAAGGATCATGGACCAGGAGCCCACCAAGAACCACGGACAAGATCTCCAGATAATGGGAAGTCATCTGTTGCAGGCAAGCCTGACGTCGAAGTTGACGGACAAGAAGAAGAGGGAGGACCTCAGGAACAACAAAAGGAGGCATCAGACGAAGAGTCTAGTCCTCCCAGCAAGCCACTGCTATACATCAATGGAGAACCGGCGAAATTTACGGAAACTACTACTACCACTACTAAGGAGAAACCAGAGAATAAAGACGTAAGTGGTGAAGGTGAAGCTTCTAATCAAGCTGCAAGTCAAGAGCAGCGACAAGACACAGCAGGATCAAGTTCGTCCGAATCAGACTCGAAGCCCAAGCCTGAGTCAGAGCCACAGACAGATCCGGAGAAGAAATGCGTCGTATGCTCTGCGCCTGGAAAGCTATGTCTGGGCTGTAAGAAGGTAGCGTATTGTGGAACTGAACATCAACGTCATGACTGGGCAAACCACAAGGCGACCTGCAAGGGGAAGCAAAAGGCATAGAACCTCTATCTTTTGAAGAGACGTGAGCATTATACTATAATAGCTGCTAGTAGATATTTAATCTAGTATTTACTCGTACTTCTTTGGAATATTGATACCTTACCCTGGATAGTTTTGGCCAATCAATTGCACCGGTCCCATATAGCTGGATATAATTAAATGATGGTGTTCATTTATCCTCTCATGTAAATCGGGTGGTGAGTAATTGAAATATTCTGTTCATCGACTGGACTGTCAGCCCATAAGGAACTAACTAACAGCTAAACAACTATTGCTCCTCTGGGATCGTGTAAAGTAGTAATCGTTTTACTGACTCAAGCTCTCCCATCCATTTATTACTGACATGGATGTTGTGAAGAAGAGCTAGGGCCCTTGTCCTTGCTTACCTAATTACTTCGATCGATCTCCGCAGCCGATCTAACCCGACGTGGAATCTGACTAAATCTTACATTTCTATTGGTTACCTCTCCTGCCAAGTGGGTCCTACGGCTGTGATGCTCCTTTCGGCCTAGTCTAGCTTACATAACAAATCCCCACGTGACTGCTAAGCCTCGTCGGCCCCGTCTCCGGCCCCGGCCGACAAGGGGCGGAAGCTTTCGGAGGCCGCCTGGTGGGTGCAAGTTGCTTAGGTAAGCCGCTTAGGTAAGGATGTCAACCCAGGCGGGAAGTGCTGGCGTGACCCAGAGTGACTTCGCTTTTGCGGGGGAACTTGGTGGGCGGAGAAGTCGCGCTGGGTCGACCCGCCATTTTCCTCGTCTTTCTTCAGCGTGCAGCAAGTATGTATAAAAGAGAGCAAACAAGTGATCAATATTTAGTTATTATTTAGTTATTATTATTATTGGGAAGACAGGCTCTATTTTCAGGCACTTGGTCGGAAAGGAAAACAAAAAAAAAAACCACGGCTTTCTTTGTTGGCTGGCAAGACGCCATGCAGTGAGGCTATGGGGAGGCAAAACTCTTCTTGACTCTTGAGGGACCACAACGGCGACACCGTTACTGAACTATGTCCTGGTGGATGATCGCCAGAGTTTTCACTTGCGTCTCTGTGTGTGTCTCATCGAGCGATGCTGACCGACGTCTCTGATTCTAGCCGGCCGGCCGACGTAGCACGCCGGGTTGCATAACTCTTATCCTGTGGCATAACTCCAAGCAAGACTAGCAGGGCCGGTTTTACCGCAGATGTAGCCTCACTCTGAAATTAGGAGAGAGTGACTCCGTACTTGCTGCAGATAAGCCTGGTTTCCTGGTTGACCCACTCGTGGCTAACATGACGCAGCGAGTATTATCTTTCATATCGGATGCAGAGCATGCTTGCTATCTCTATCCAGTCCGTCCTGGTAGTTATATAGCTACCTTCGGATAGTCGGACAGATATTTAGAGCAAGAAAGCCGTATTGACCGAGGAGCGAAAAGTCCATGACAAGTCATTAGAATTGAGGAGGTATTGGAATCGCTTGACTGGGGTCGAAAGAGGTTTACCCATCAGCCTATAATCGGGGATTAAGAGACCAGCTACGTATCATCAGCGCCAGACCAAGATAAGCACGTAGCTATATAAGTATCTCCTCCATAGGTGGATGTCTTGCAGGTGGAATGATGCGTGCAGCTTCGCCCTGAGCGAGTTAGGTACCCTTGGAGTCCCTCACTTTTCTCCCACGGCACCGCTACCCGTCCTAGGAATACTAGAGAACCAAGCTGCTCCGTAGCTAGCTATCAATTCATCTCGACGAAGCTACCGATGCCTGGGATCCCTTAGCTTACTATCATCCTTTGCAGTCGAGACTGTGCAACTTACTAACCCAAACAGCCCAGCCTTTCGACCAAGACAAGACGCCCTCCCTGCCCTGGTGGCCACTTTGCGGTGACATCGCTGCCCACCGACTTTCCCCGCAAAAGCAAAGTCGCTCCGGCAAGGAAGATTCAGGAAGGCCAGTCAGCAGCCAGCAGTGGCTTGACAGCCTCGCAGCAGCGACAGACTTTGGCAGCAAGTAAACAGTAGCGTAGCAGTAACAAATAATACTGAGAGTACGAGAGAGAGTACGAGAGAGAGTACGAGAGAGAGAGAGAGATCGAGAGCAAGAAGCTGCTTTTCTGCCACTTCAGCCCGCTTTTCCGCTTTTGGCCTCGTCGACCTCACCTCCTCGACTTCACTTCATCAACGTCAACTTCAACTTCAACTTCATCAACAACATCGACAACATCAACAGCATCGCCATCGACATCGACATCAAGGTCAACTCTCTCCTCTCCTCTCCTCTCCACTCTTCATCGCCATCGCCATCTTCTGCTCGCGAGAGTTGGTTCGATGACCTCGCCAACCCTCGCCGGCTGAGGTCTGTGTCAGGTAAGACAGTGTCGACAGTCCCCTTGGGCTCCCTTAACTCATGCTTCTTCCTGTTGCTGCTGCTGCTGCTGCTGCCTGCGCCCTTCTCCATCAGCCCGAGACGCGGCGGACGGAGACGAAGACGAAGACGAGATCACTTGATGCTTTGCTTGACTCAACACTTCCGCTGGCGCCTCTGCTCTGCTCTGCTGCCTGCCTGGTGCCTGGCCGCGCCGCTTGCTATCGCTCGCTCGATGGCTGGGCGGCCGACTCGACGGTCGACAGTTGTGTCGTAGTGGATGGGATGGCTGGGCTGGCGCCTAAGCTGGGCGTCCGGCCTCGCTCGAGTCATCCCATCCATTTACAGCACATAAAGCCTCCCCTTATTTTTCCTCCCGTTGCTTCTTCTTCTCTCTCTTCTTCATCTTCTTCTGCTGTCTGTCAAAGCTAACTGACGGGTCCTTTTAATCCAGACATCAAAAAGACGCAGACCTTACGTATTATACCGTCTCTTGCTTCTTCTCCTTTTTCTTCTTCTTTTTTTTTCTATACTTTTTTCCCCTTCTCTTCTTCTGCCTATTTTTATCTACTTACTCACGGCTTCACCGGCCTCTTCTAATCCTGCTAATGCCGCATTAATCGCTCCTTTTTTTGCCAGAAGAGAAAGCTCTCTTCCTCGTCTCTTTTACTACTGCTGCTGCCTTTTTTTTATACTGCTTGCTTATTCGGCCTTTTCTTGACTCATCGAGGTACGCTATCCATTCTTTTGGTCTCTGGTTCCTTTTCTCCACCCTTAAACTCCTGACGGCCGCCCAAGCCTTTTTTCTGCCCTTTACTTTCTGTCCCCTTCGCCACAGCCTTTCGCCACTCGTTGCAGATTTCACCCCCAGAGTCATAAACCATCATCAAAGTCCTTGCTCTGGATCTCGTCTCCAGCATGTCCTTAATATAGCTCCCTCTCCTCTCCTCTCTCCTCCCCTTCTTCTACCCTGTCCTCTTCTCCCTTACTCACATTTCCTATTACTCACATTTACTCAGCCTCCCTCTTCCGCTTCCGTCATCGCCTGCTGTCATCGGTCGGTCGATTCACGATAACCGCCGCCCGAGTCGGTGCCGGTGCTGCCTAATCGACCACGCCATCCTCACTGCCCCAGGTAACGATGTTCCTGGCCCCAACGACGCCAACCCCGAGCCCGATCACCTGCCCAGAACATTCCACTACTACGAGCATTACTACTATTATTGCGACGACTGTCATGATGACTGCTGCCTCCGTCTAAGTGCCGGGCCGCCGTTTGCCCCCGTTCAAAGAAGACTCATCTATTTGGCACGCCACCTAGTTGCTGCTATATAGCTCTTTGATCGCGTCGTACCTGCATAAGACTGGAACTTCCTAGCTCTCATCATCGTCATCGTCATCGTCCTTGTTGTCTCGCTCGTTGGAATCCTGGTGCAGTGATCGGGACTCATCTACCTACCTATACCTTACCTGCCTTACCTTACTTCTACCTCGTGCTTTCAAACTATCGCCTACCATCTAAGTGACTCACTAAGTCACTCATACCATTCCATACCGAAACCACACCCCATACTTCTATATAACTAGATCTACGGTCGTCAACCGTCAGTCTGGCTGTGCATCTGGTTTGAATAAAAGGCTTCCCCGTCGCCTCCGGATTTTGTCACCCCAAAGACGGGCCCGTCTAACGCTGCCCCTTCTACACGGTTATCGCTCATCGGTCTAATCTAACAACACATCACGGCAACACATACCTACCTACAAGCTCCTACAACCATACACTAGAGAATGTCGGCGTTTGTAGATATCTTGGGTTTCAATCCTGTGAACCCAGGTCTCTCCAAGCCGGTTCACCAGACCTGTCCCTACGCTGCCTCGCTCGCCGCTTCCGCTCCCCCTTCCGCCTCATCAATCTTTTCGCTTGATGCTGTCTCCTCTCAGCCTTCCGTCGTGTCATCTTCGTCTACCGCAGCAGATGTTATCTGGGAAAATGAGGGGACCGCTGATGCGCAGCACAAGAAGGCTGCTATAAAGACTTGCTTTGGAAAGGGTGCTGAGACGAGACACCACCCGAGACGGACTCTTGCTACCCGTCCTCCTCCTACCTTGGTTCGCCAGTGTGAGAGGAAAACCAACTTCGTTGATAGCCTTGTCGGTACGTTACACTTTTTTCTACCGCTCCCAATGTGCTTCCATACTCATCTAACGCCCTGTAGACTCCGCATCTCAGATAGTTGAGATTATATGGCCTCTATCTGTGGCTGCGGCGCCGCGAAGCGTCGAGTCTACTCTCGGGTGCAAGGGCGTCCTGCCGTTAAGGACGTTCATCCAAGAAACTCTCCGCAGGTCCCGAACCAGCTACTCGACTCTGCAGGTTGCCCTATACTATCTGATCCTCATCAAGCCGCATGTGCCCTCCATCGACTTTACCATGGAACAGCCAAAACTGCAGCAGTCTCAGTCCCGCGCTATGCAATGTGGTCGGCGTATGTTCCTGTCTGCTCTCATCCTTGCTTCAAAGTACTTGCAAGACAGAAACTACTCCGCCCGTGCCTGGAGCAAGATCTCCGGCCTTAACACGGCCGAAATCAACCAAAATGAACTCATGTTTCTCCAGGCTGTTGACTGGCGTCTGCACATATCGGATGCCGTCTTCCAACGCTGGAATGATATCGTTCTAAAGTACACGCCAAACGCTAGTGGCATCCCTAGCGCTGATGGGATGTGCTGGCGAACGGTCATCCCTATTCTCACGCCGGAGCTCGACACACTCGACTCTCGAGCAGAGGGTCCGTGGTCCTTGTCGAGTGTCGGCTCCCCTGCCGATTCTTCTTCCGCTTCTTCTGCTTCCTCCTCATCCTCTTCACCTTCATCTACTTCCACCGCTCCGAGCAGTCCCGCTAGCTGCGACAGCCCTTCGTCAGGGCTTCCATTCACTGAGATGCCCCGAAGACCATCAGCAGCTGACTTGTCTGGTGTTACTCTTCCACCACTTCCAAGGCTGGGACTTCTTCCTACTCCCCAACTTACTCCGCAAGTCGGTATGACCGCGCCTGCTCCTGCTGCGAGCATCAGTGCGTGTCGTCCGTCCATCTGCTCTGCTCTCTCGCAGGCGCAGACGGCCTTTGTACAACGGACCACCTTGGACCAACGTCCCACGCAACCCTTGTATATTAGCAAACAACCTTCCTTTGACTGTTCATCATCAGGATCGTTCCAGGGACGCCGCTCGTCTCTGGCTCGTTCCTCGTCATTCACTTCGTCGCCCGAATCTATGGCCTCCGACGCACCATCCTTATCGTTTTCTTCACAGTCCTCGCGCTCTTCTCGATCTTCGTCAATTTCTTCCGTCACTTCCATGAACTGCGCAACCCGACCAACCCGTCGTAACACCCCCACATCCCAACCAACCAACTGTTTGAAAGAAAACAGAAAGCCTCTCGCTATCGCAACTCCGATCGACGAGCATGAGCCAAGCTACATCAGCAACTACCCTTCCCCACCTCTCCGCACCAGCAGCGCCTTCAGCACTGCTTCCAGCACCGTTCCAGATCTCTCAAATTTCTCCATCAATACTCCATCTGATCCCGACGCCGCTGCCATCCAGGGTCTGTACGAACTAGCAACTGGTTATTCCTTGCCGATGGACTCCTCACTAAGCAAGGCAAGTCGACACTGTCGAAAACGCACTCGCGCCCCATCTACTTCCGAAGGGACCAACCTGCAGCAGAAAGTGCGCCATCTCATGGCCCTTGATGCGCGGGACCTCGAGGATGAAGGCACTTCTCTGGCTGTCTTGAGCGACAGTCAGGTTGCTGACTCGTTCTTGGTCAACAAGGTTGCTGGTATGGGTGACAGCAGAGCGAGCTCGAAGCGCGCTTGTTCCGGCAAGGAGAACGTTAGGACTTTATGGGGTATTTAACTACACCTTTTTTTTTTTTTACTTTCTTCCTGGGACCAGAAACCAAAATCTTCTCCAACAAAACCTTATACCGAAGCGGAAGGAACATGGGAAAAAAAAAATTCACCTTTTTCTGCCCTTGTCTCTCTTTTCCCTTTCTTTCTCTGCAATGCATGACGTGTGCGGCGTTATCTTCCTTTCTACCCTCTGCCTTCGCCCAAAGATATACCTGATAGACCGGCCTGTCTTGCTTGCTTGCTTGCAACTTTCCTTTATTTTGCTGCTCTTTGGTTGGCGGACTGGCTGGTTTGGTTGGCTTTATCGGTTCCCGGTTCCGGAGTGATGAGGAGTAGGATTCATCCATCGCATACACCGATCATGTTGCATTGCATACATCCTTTGACTTGACTTTTGACGCTTGACACTGATACTGACACCGACACTCTTATTTACTATTTATTTGACTGCGTGCCATCTACCACTGTATATACAATATTTTATACCTCCATCTACCTAACTACCTAACTTAGCTGCCTTATGATATCATTATCTGTATTCCTGAAATAAGGCCCAATACAGATTTTTACCATATTGGATGACCATCTTGTTCTCTCAGACGTAGACTCTTATTTTTTTTATCTATCCATTAACATAGACATGACGCATAAGAAATACGAAAGTAAAGTAGTAGCCTACTGCTCCATCCATCCATCCTCCAGCTTTTCAGCATCAACCAGCCAGCCAAACTTATCCTCAATCTCGCCCAGCTGGATCCCCTGAAGCGTCTTAATCAACTTATTAAACACCTCTCCTCCCTCACCGGCAGCACCGGCATCATACTCAAACTTGTCATCCTTGGACTTCATCGTGATACTTCGGATCGGCACCAGTGCCGCAGCCGTTCCAGCAGCCATAACTTCATCAAACGAGCCCAGCTCATCATACTTGACAGATCTCTTCTCGACCTTGTATCCCAACATGTGCTCTCCAATCTCCTTGACCGAAGCCGCAGTGACACTATCAATCACATTCTTACTATCAGGAAACACAAGCGTAACCTGTCCATCACGCTTCTTCACCCCGATAAAAGCCGAGGTCGAGAACTCGTCGATTTCAGACCTCGTCTTGCTATCCAGATGAAGCGTGATGCCGTATCCTTGGCCTCTGGCTTTGTCCGAATGGCGCAGCACAGGTGCATAATTCCCTCCAAGCTTCGCACTACCCGTTCCCTCGGGGGCAGACCTATCAAAGTCCTCGAGCACCAGGGCCTCAACGGCATGAACACCGTGGTACACGCCCGTAGGCATCACGAAGACAACAAAGGTATACTCGTCCGGCGGCGTAAGGCCCAGCTGTGCCGAACTACCCAGCAGCAACGGACGGATATACATTGCCGCACGAGTCTCGTTGGGAGGGACGAACTCTGCATTTGCACTCACGGCTCGAACAATGCAGTTGACGAAATGCTCCTTGGGAACGGGGGGTATGGAGACGAACTGCGCTGAATGATGCAGGCGTGCTGCGTTCCGGTCTGGCCTGAAGATGACGATGCGTCCGTTTGGATGGGATGCTGAGGGAGGGTGGCGGAATGCTTTCATGCCTTCGTATGCTTGCTGGCCGTAGTTGAGAGCTGGTGCCATGCCGTGCAGCTGTAGGAAGGGCGACTTGACGAAGCGCGGGGTCGACCATTGGGCGCCGCCGGAGTGAGAGAAGTGGGATTCAACATGGCCGTTTACTTCTCGGACTTTGAAGCCGATGTTCGTCCAGTCTAGAGCCAGTCAGCCAGTCAGTGAGATGTCTCTTGTACAGATATAGATGGAGGGGAGTGGTTGAGTCAGTGGTAGTTTACCGATGGCAGGAGTTAGTGGAGGAGGAAAGTTGGCAGCCATTGCGGTGGTCAGACTGATACGCTGCAGACAGGTCGACAGAAGATGAACAGATACACAATCGGTGAAGAGCGGCCGTCAGGAGGGCGTCGACGGTCTGGTCTTTATATGTTGGTGTCGAACCGGGCAGCAAGTTCAGCTGGCCGAGGGCGCGAGGTTCGACCAAACCGCCGGCCCAGCCTATGACATCGAGTTACTTGCTTTTTTCGCAGTGCGAACTTCGGCCTGACACGTAGCTAGCGGACACCGGCAGTCGGCCATCGTGAGAGCGAGAGGGCGAGCAGTCTGAAGCCATGGAGTTTGCAGGAGAATACGGAGTATGTTCGTTGAAGAAGCGAACTGGCGTGTGGAGAAGCTGATAGACGACCTGCTTATCCTTGTCCCTGTCCCTGCCTCCGGTTATCCGGAGGAGAGATCTGGCCATGCATATACAGATCAGATCAGGCATAGTGTACGACGATGCATCCTGCAGGCTGGTAGGAGTCGATAGAAGCAAGGTAATCAAATTCGTGTCTTTGTTCATTTCTCGTTGAGATATCAATTCATAACTACAGTGAGAACCAGATCCAATCAATTCATTCAACTCGCTTCGTACAGTATCAGCTGCCATGCCTCACAACCCCCTGAACCACTTCTACCGCTCCCCTGACATGATTAGTGAACCCGTTTATACCTGCTTGACACCGTGTTCGGCAGGCTGCTCGCGCATGCTGTCCAGGTGGTACAGTTCTGGACACACAGCATGCTTGCGCTGGAAGATGTACCGCTTGATCCACCACGGCAAGACCTTGGTGAGCTGGTACTTCGCGTGGGTCCGTGTAGGCACGCCAAAGACATAGTCTAGTTCTTCGAGTGTGCGCTGCTTGGTCTCGTATAGGAATAGGAAGATCATGACTAGGGCAATGACGTTTAGGCCAGCGTAGAATCCAAAGGCTCCCGGCGTGGTCAGGGCAAGGTCAAGGCGACGGAAGGTGAGTGCCAGGACGGCGGCCCAGAAGTTATTCGTTGCAACAGCCCAGGCCATGCCAACTTCTCTGTGGGAGAGCGGGAAGACTTCAGCCGAATACGTAAAGGGGACCGGCCCTTCTCCAGGCGAGTAAAAGGCGCCGAAGAGATAGATGAATGTTGCGATGAGGCCAAGATGTGCAGGGCTGCTTTCGGGGATATAAAAGGACATGCCTGCTGCCAGCAAAGTCCAGAACATGTTGGGGAAAGTGAAGAGAAGAAGACCACGACGTCCAAATGTATCGATAGTCCAGACGGCCGGCCAGGCAAAGACAAAGTTGACGAGACCGAAGCCGAAGGAGGCCAGCAGAGCAGTGATGTTGTTGGCACCGGCTCGCTCGAAGATAGTAGACGAGTAGAAGGCAATGATGTTGACTGCATGAATATGTTAGCATGTCCAAATCAAAAAGCTATATATAGCTACTAATAAAAAATTATGGGCAAACTTACTTCCGCACATCTGCTGGGCAATCATGACAACTCCAGAGGCCTGAGTGGCACGACGAACACGAGGGATGGTGAAAAGTTCAATGAATCGGGTGAAGAAGTTGTCCGTCTTGATCAGACCAGTCTCCACCAGCAAAGCACGCTCATGCTGGAGCTGGGCATGGATAAAGTACACATCTCGAGCGGCTTGTAGAGGAGTGTTTCGCAACCTCAGCAGTGATCGGTATGCCTTGGCAACCTTGCCCTTCTTCAGCAGCCAGCGGGGGGATTCAGCGCAGAAGTAGATACCAATCACCAATGGGACGGCCGGGATGAAGGCGGAGCCCAGCTGCAGTCTCCAGGCGATTCTTCCAGTGTTGACGACAGCCAAATTAGCAATAGTACCGAGGAAGATGCCACACGCGGTCCAGACCTGCCAGGACATAACCAGACCTCCTCGAACGTTGGCAGGGGTATTTTCGGCAGAGAATACGGGCACGGTAACTTCCTTTAGACCCATGCCTATTCCGAGAAGGATACGGCAGACAACGAGCTGACCCCAGTTCTGAGTGAGGGCGGATCCGATAGGTGCGAGCAAGGAAAAGACGGCCGCTATGAAGATAGTTCCTCGACGACCGATCAAGTCGTTAATAGGGTCAGATAGCCAGCCAGCACTAAATTGTTACATATTAGCAAAGGACATCGATTATACAGACTCAAAGGAGCTTAATGAACTTACAAAAGAGCAATGGAGATATAGGGGATAGAGTTGACGAAACCAACGATCCATGCATTCTTCTCACAGATCGCATCAGTGGGGCAGTAGGCTGGGTTGTCGGGAATACCAAACTCGATAGGAAACGACAGATTTGCTCCATTTGATCCTGCTCTCCATGTTAGCGCATTAACTACTTCAATTAGTATCGAGAGAAACCAGAAAAGAGCACTGACCTGTCTGATCCCACCCCTGGATGGCGGCAGCAATGGAGTTGAGGAAGATCGTATAATACAGGCCCCAGGGGAGTTTCCAGCGATGCGTGACCTCTTCGCGCAGACAGATACGATCATCTTCGTCCAGCTCAGGCAAAGACTCAAAGTCCCTTGGATTCTGCGCGACTAGAGCACCCTTTTCGAGCAAGGGGATAATGTCCTGTAAGCCGTGCTGGTGGGCAAAGTTGCGTACATCATCGAGCAGCTGGCCCTTGGACACTTCCGCGAGAGGGTTCTTGATCCTATAGCCATACTTAGTTAAGCTGTCACCGAGAAGAGGGAGAAGATCAGGTCCACTCACTCTCCGGTGACATTGTCCGTAAACTGTTTACTGTCTTTGGCAGTGTTGAAGAGAGAACCCCGTCTCTCAGCCCTGGACAATCGGGTTAGCACTATTATCGCAAAAGCCTGGAGCTAGTCAAGGAGCCAGACAGGGGAGCAGTTGGAGGTGCGTATAGCTCGCCACTCACCCTCCTATTTTATCATCAGCCATGCTGGGCAGCTATTCAGTCACCTCCAGGCGGTTCTCTGCACAACCTTGAAGACACAGGACAGACGGAGTGGAAGACGTGAGTAAGAGCTGCCGCGGGACCCCAGGTATAAAGGTGAAAGCAGAGTTGCACAGGCAAGCTGAGCTGGGCTGGGGATGCAGGCTCCCCCCAGCCCTATATAAATACATGTTCGTGTCGCCTGTCAACCCATGGTTTGGCGCTGCATGGTGAGGGCTTATAAGCATTCGCCCAAAGCGGAAGTGCCTTAAGTACCGGGTACATCGCTGCGCCGGCGCTGTCTGCGGGCACACGGAGGTATAGGTACAAGAGGGATAACCCTCGCAGCCTTGGCTGGGGCCCTTTGATGCGCCGGCGTGGGCGTGAAAGAGCGGAAAGTTGCTTTAGTTGCCTTAGTGGCTTGTTGGTCTCGTCTTGGTCTTTTCTCGTCCTCTTGTCCAGTCTGGGTCTGGCGGGCAATCCTTCGTGGGACGGTCATGCTCTCGTCGCTCGAGCTTCCCTGCAGGCCAAGGGGGCAGGGTTAGGGATCAGCTCTGGCATGGTTCGTGTGGACGGGCGAAGCGAAGGTGGGAATGCAGGGCGCTGGCTCGAGATTGAGGCCGTCGTCGGGCTGAAGCCGGCGATGGTTGATCGCGAAGTCGCAGAGAAAGTCGAGATGAAAAAGTCGAAGCTGGGGGAGGGTACGCAGTTTACATGCTCGGTACTATTACGTGACGATACATTGTTACGCCAAGTTACAACACCAGATTCTTTGTTACACGAGCGAGGCGTGTACGTCATTTACAGATTTACGCTGGTAATACCATTACATATACCACACCATAGCTTCTCCTTTCTCACAGGGCAAATGGATCCTCCTTTGACATCTGAAATCACAGCACAGCCGACGGTCGACGCCCTACCCGGCTGTAGAAACCAAAATACCGCATTCTCGAACATTCATCGTTAAGGAAATGTCACACGCGCACGATAGCTCAGATTAATACCTCAAATAAAGGGCATCTTTACCAACAATGACTAGTACCATGGTTTAAACTCCTTCTACGCTTGTTCCAAAGCCCGTAGAGTTGGTACGTTCCTTTGTTCCTTGCATCCCATCGACACGTTTCATGCTGCAGGTGCTGTTTATAATCTGCCAATAGTCTCATTAGCCCGGCTGCAATCAGGTATAACTAGCGACAGAAAGCTGGTCTTGTTCGTTCGCTTGCTTGATGTTATGTGCCTAGTTCCCCAGCCAGTCCGCTGTAATAAACAATCAGGGGTAACTAGCTCGGCGTGGAGAAATGGGGTAGCGTGCTGCGGGGAGGATGCCATAGAGAGAGCAGCTGGGAACGCCAATTAACAACGTTGCTGATACTTAAAAAAATTGCCATTTATATCGCGCATGATGGCGTGACGGGAGACTGGCTGCTTCACTGCCTCATGATATATCATTTTGGACATTCTCCGTATAAAACAGAGTTCGCATAATAGAAACTATGGCTGTATTCACCCTCATTAACTAGTGCATGCCTTAAAAGATAACTAAGGAAATGAGCTTACATTAGTAGTCAATCCCACGGCAGGTTTGAAGCTCCGATTTAAGTCTTCGCAAAGGGTAGAAGTCGCACTTATCATCAATTGAATAATATCTCTCCAACTCAATCGTCTCACTAACTCTTCGTTGGATAGTTTATGCCAAGCGGTTTTCTCAGAAAAAGTAATGACCGCCTTTTCACCTCATCCTATCTTGATGCTTTTCAAGGTCCCCTAGATCTTGTATATAGCAGTCGTCTGTTAGTGGCCTTAAGAACCTGGCCTGAACCAGGGGTATCGCAACAAGTAAAATACCAAATGCTAGCCATGGGACTCGAGCCCACACGCTATCCAATCATTTATAGCAGTCATGTTCAGCATTCTGCCAGGTGCTAACCACATCCAACTTTTTAAAGTGGAAGAGAGAGAGAGAGAGAGAGAGAGAGAGAGAGAGAGAGGATGTCCAGTAATCAGCCCCTTAACGTATCTCTTAAGGGGGTAAAGCGGATGATAGTGGCAGCTACTACTGCTGCTGCTGCTGCCGCTGCCGGTATGGATGCTGTTCTTGCAATCTTGATGGTTGCAATCCTTCTATCAATCACAAAGAGGGAAAGGAAGAGGAAGAAGAAAAACACAGAGAAATCTTTATGAAAAGTCACGTAGTCCTTCGAGCCGCGCTGCCATTTCCATTTTGGGCAACCATCAACTAGCATGGCTTGCAATCACTGGATCCCTGGACAGAGTTGTACAGGCCGGGTATATACGAAATTGCATATACCGTGGATAGATGTGGAATAACAGACGGCATTGTTTTCAGACAAGTATATATTGTTGATATTTGGACAGAGAGGCTTAGGACTTTGTCTCGCATGCCTCCCTTAGGAACAGAGCCAGGGAGTCGGTTTTAGAACGCCTGGATAGCTGTATATACGCTGTCCATGTCCACGAGCAGGGGAACCGGATCAAGGATAAGGCATCGCCAAACCTGAGATCAAGTATACCTAGAGAGTGCTTAGACAATGGGGGGGGGGGGGGGGGGGGGGGGGCTTACTGTCTGTCTGCATCTATCGTCTCATTGCCTTGGCAGTATTTTCAGCGTGGCCCTCAGCATCAAATATTGCTTCCAGACAGCGTCACTACATACCAACGCTCGCTCCATTGAGTGCTTTAGCAGTTCCGACTGATCTTTTTCTCTGATGTCGCGTTAAGCTTCCACCATTTGTGGAGTCGACGGCCCTACACTAACCGAAAGAGGAAATATTATGGAATAATGATTTTCCATCCCGTTCCGTCACGATGTGATCATGTGACCGAGGTCAGGCCCGGGTGGTGCAGCCGAGGTCCAACGTCCATCCGTCTGATTGGATGCACCTGGAAAACCCTGGACTTATGCTTGAGCTTTATATACCACTACTATTATGCTCAGAAGAGCTCTAACTACTGGGAAAAGAAAATTTAACCTTGGGATCAATCAGCTAGGCGGCAGATTTGGTCATAGAATCAACGTCCAAATATGATACTCGTTACTAGGGGCAGATACTCCCCCAATGGAGCTCTCCTTAATTTACTGTCTTAAATGGCGTACTCGTAAATGCGGCGAAAACAACACTGACTGTGGAATGTTAGATAATATTAGTAACGATATCACTACTATTCATTTAGAGGGCTTATCTCTAGGCCTATTTTCTGGCGCTCAATGTTTTGATAGGACAGGCATTCCGTAGCGCGTCTCTCCGCGCCTCACCTTTCCTTTCCTTTCCTCCCCTCTCTTTTCTTCTTCTTCTTCTTTCCTTCTTTTCTGTCCTTGTCCACAGTTGAATCAATTTTTGTGTAAGTATGCTTTGATATACCTTCAAACGCAGTGGCAGGCCTTATTCTAATATGTCGTACCTAGCTTTATTATCCTCGTGGAGTCTCAAGCAATGACCAGGGTAAGCCCTCTACATGCTAGGGTGCTTCTCTCAAGATAACTGATGGTTGATCAACCTTTGCGCAGTTCGCAAATCGGGGAAAGGGCTCACGCCCACAGTGCTCGTGCCGGCAGCATGGACAGCCGACGGGGGTTGCGAGAGGACGAGGGATGGCCAGGGGGCGCGGGGGCCGGCATAGGCCAGTAAAAAGGGAAGAGGAAGAAGAGGAGAAAGTGGAGGAAGAGAGGCTGGAAACTACGAGGCAGATGCTCCGCAGCCTTTCTATGGATGCGCAAGCAGCGGAGCTGATCCGCCTCCGAGAGGCGGCCGCTATCGAAAGGAGGCAACTCCTCTGGAAAGAGGAGAGGATCTCGATCCTTGAGGAGGCCATTGCTGCCAACCTCCGTCAAAGAGGCTCAGCAGAGCCTGCCGGTGACCCTGTTCAGCCAGCTTTTGACGTGGAGGTAGAGCAGATCCCTGACGCTTCTGCTGAAGACTGGGTAATGGAAGGGACCTGAATGTATGTATATTCACCTGCAGGGTGGTTATAGTATTATTGTCACTTAACTACATGCCAAACGCAGGTCTGTGATATCCCCGCCGACATCTGTGCGTACCCAGCCAGCAACATATGATATAGATCTCGACGAACCCCTGAGGTTTCCCTTCCGTTGTTTTGTTTTAGCGCGTCTCATCCGGACAGCCGGCGCTTAGATCACGTGTTGGTTTCCTCGGCAACGGCGACCTGTTGACGCTTAGCCGCTTTCGGAAACAAGCTATCTTTTTGCTTTCGTCGTAAAGATAAGATCGAGACTAAACGCGACATCTTCTGCAGCTGCGATATCACGGCGCTTCGGGTCTCTTCTGCAACAAATAAAAAATACACCGGAAAGAGACAGACGGCGGTCAGGAAGAAACGTCAATCGAGCGCCCTTCCCAGTGTCTACGCGCACCATGATGGAAGCACTCCTCGCTCACTCCTTCGACTATCTCTCCTCCTACGACCAGGGCAAGATCCGCAAGGGTCTCCGACAGGTCGAGGGACTTCTGGCACAGATATGCCTTTCGAGATCAAAGCTGACGGCTGCTGAGAAGAGACGGTCCATGATATCCCTGGATTCAGCGCCGTCGCCGCCAAAGTCAACAAGCGAGCTGAGTGACGATCCAGCCTTTCGAGAGTTCTACAAGCTTCAAGATGGCTTTCAGTGGAATGGTGTGTCGATCTTGCGTCTTCCCTTTGTTAGTATTATTGCGTGAGCTAACCGGTGAAACCTCAGTTGCTCTGCGCCTGATATCATGCCTCGAACACCTGCTTGGTCGCGGAAGCAATGGCGCAAATGACCTTCTCATCGTGTCTGCGCTCGACCTTATCCAGGGAATCTTGCTCCTCCACCCGCCTTCCCGTGCCCTGTTCGCCCGAGAGATATATATGAACATTTTGCTCGACCTTCTCGAGCCGGCGAACTGCCCTGCCATCCAGTCTGCCACTCTGCTGACTCTGGTTACGGCCCTGCTCGACACACCTACCAATACCCGCACATTCGAGGAGCTCGATGGCCTTCTCACGATAACATCCCTATTCAAGTTGCGATCCACATCTCGAGAAGTGAAGCTGAAACTTGTTGAGTTCCTATACTTCTATCTCATGCCCGAAACACCGCAGCTACCAGTTGTGAATGCTAGCGCACCGAACACGGCCGCTGGTCTACAGCGCAGCCCAAGCAAACATGGCGGCCCGACGTCGCGCAGTGTGGATGCTCCTGGACGCAGGCGCTCCGCAGCAAGTGCAGACACAAAAACGACCGAAGAGAAACAGAACCTTCTTGGCAGGTATCTGAGTAACGTCGAGGACTTGGTCGAGGACCTCAAAGAGACAGCGCCATTTGGCAGTGCTGTCTTTTGATTGTTTTGTATATATTCTTGACCTGCTCCTTCTTTTTGTTTGTGTTGGATTCTCGCAACTTGGGTATCTAAGACTTTTGTTTTTCTTGTCTCTAATCTTCGCGAGGCGTTAAGGTGGATCGGTCCCTGTTTTACATTTCGTTATCTCCAACATAATGACAAAAACCCCCCTATTTTCAATAGTGTGCTGTAGATATATGGATATGAATTGGTCAATCATAAGTCGACAGGAGCTTGCATGTTGCCACCAGCAAAAACCTGGCCAAAAAGCCACCACCTCCAGGGCGCAGGCTCGGAGTCCCAAAGAGGGAAGCTAGTTCCATGAGTCAAAAGACTCGTATTTCTTGCAGCACTGACACCTTCACCGATCATTCTGTGCATAAAAGACGAGAAAATCCCCATTGTAGGGCTGTTTGGAACAAACTGAAGCAAATAAAAGAAGCGGAAGAGCTCAGGGACAAACAGCCTTACGACCCAGATACCCACCACCACTATCAACATGGCACAAAGCGAGACTACGGAACCCGAGAGGGAGGTCAAATACATCAACACGATTGATGCATACAACCAATGGGCAGAGGTATACATAGTAAACGTATGATGACGCTGGTCCATATACCAATTTGCTGACTGTTCATACATAGGTGTACGATACGGACGGGAACTTCCTTCAAGCACTGGATACACTGGAGATGAAGATCCTACTACCACAATTTCTCTTAATAAGCAGATTTCCAGGTGAGAAGGTAAAATATGTTGACCTTGGCTGCGGGACAGGTAGAAACACACTACCACTTGCGCAGCATGCGCCAGAGGCAACGATCGTTGGCCTGGATCCATCCGAGAAGATGCTTGAGCTGGCGCGCAAACGTACTGCGGACGCAAGCAATGTCCAGCTAGAGCTGTTCGACATTCTCGGGCCTACTGGACCACCTGCAAGTGCGCTGGCAGCGGATGGAGTCATATCAACCCTAGTGGTGGAACATGTACCATTACAGGACTTTTTCAGGGCCGTGACAAGCGTATTGAAGCCTGGTGGTGCTCTGCTGCTTACGAACATGCATTCGGAAATGGGCAGTGTCACTCAGGCCGGGTTTGTCGATCCACAGACTAAGACGAAGGTTCGTGGGACGAGCTATGCACATAGTGCAGAAGAGGTTGTTGCGGAGGCTGCGAAGTTTGGGCTTGAGCTGGTAGGGGAGATGAAGGAGGTGACGCTGGATGAGAAGCTTGCCCCTATTCTGGGGCCTCGGGCGTCAAAGTATATTGGTGTCCGGGTGTGGTTTGGTGGGTGTTTCCAGAGAAAGTGACTAGCCTTGGAAAGATAGGAGTAATGATGATGTTGATGACTGGCTATAGTATACATGAGACGAAATGACTCTCTCTCTCTCTCTATAAAATGATAAACAAAACGAGGAATATATGCTACACCCCAACGCCGTTTCTCCCGCGAATGTATTATGCATGCCTTGTCGTTCTAGAAGTATTTGTCTAAGAGTCGTTGGCGGTGTTGTACAAGGTTGGGGTGGTGTTCTTCGAGGAATGGTGCTAGCGGGTTGTGTTTCCAGCCGAGCGTCTCGTCGAGTATTAGGTGGGTATACGAAAACACCGAAGCGTCAAACCAGCATGGTGTCGAGCCATGTGTGAAATAGTCGTTGTCGCCTAGTAGGTGAGAGAGCGACTTGAAGGCCTGCTGTGCTTCGGCGAGTATATCGTTTGGATCGATGTAAGTTTCTTTCCGCTGCAGCTGTTCCTTTGCCGCCTCCTTAAGCTGATATGCGAGAGTCGCGCGCACCAGCGGATTCGTTGTGGAGGGGTTCACGTATGCCTTTCTTGCGATCGAGTCAAAATTGGAACTATCCAAGTAGACGGTATAGAGCTATGACGTTTCCCGAGTCAGCTAAGACTTTCTTGCGTCTTTATCCCATCTTCCTCAGGGGCAGTGCATACCCAGGCATCACGTATATTGCGTTCTAGCAGTGACTTGTAGGTCATTAAAACCCCACCGATCTTCGCTTCTGGATTCTGATGGCTTGCGTTCATGTCTGCCCAATTCTGTAACTTGCTGGGGGCGACACAGCTCGGCTCCGAGTCGCCTCCTGGCCCAGCGGGGAGAAGGAAAGGCAGGGCCCCGTCGGGGGAAGCATGATTATTGGAAGGAATCGTACGGAATTCTATCCCGCGGAACCTGAGATATGCCTGCTCTACCTTGTCAGCGAATGCAAGTCCGGCAGCCTATCAAAAGCAGCAGACGGCGGGCGCCAGAAGAAGGCGTATTGCTGACCTGCCACATGAGACACTGCGGGTTCACTGACGGCCGTCCATTCCTCGCAGCGTCCGCGCTGGTGAAGACATACAGCCGATGCTCGTCTGGCCGCCCGTTAGCGCCCACATCGGCGTCGGTGCTTGTGCTGGAGGCAGGACTGGCGGTGCTGGAGCTGCTCGCTGGCGCGATGTTGGGGGGATAGGTCACCAGCGGGAACTGGTCGAAGAGACGCTTGACAGGCTTGGGGATCGCAGGGAGCCACGACTTGGATCCCCCTTCCGCCGTCCTCATCTCCGGGTCCGTCTTCGCAGGCATCAATTCGTTGTCGTCGTCGTCGTCGTTGTCGTCGTCTTCGTCGTTGTCTTCTTCGTCTTCGTCTTCTCGCTGCTATTAAAGACAAAAAGTGTGGCCAATTTTTTAATTATAGCCTTCCATTTCGGGTCTAGCGCCGCCGGCCCTCAACTTCTTTTTGACGTCGCCTTTTTTCTTCTTCCTCTCGATCGTTTTATTAGAAGCAAAGACGAGGACGGCGAGGTCGGCTGGCCAGCTAGCTGTGCGTATGGACTGTATGAGTGTATGATATTTCTTCTATGCCGAGGGTTGACCCCGTTAGAGAGATTGAACCTGCTGCTCTCGTTTGCAGTGGCGCTATCATTCGCTAGTTATCTCTCCCGCCCATCCCTGCCCGCCGTCACATATTTCTTCCCCCCCGGCCCTGTGCCCCCGCCTCACGCAGGCATCCTGCTAGTCGACCAGTGGTTAGGGAGCAAGGAAACGAGCAAGCGAAGGAGAGAGCGACCAGTCCAGATCGCTCTTAAACCAGCTGTCCCGCCAGTCGGCGAGAAAGAAAGGGAAAAGCAACGGAAAAGCAAGAGAAAGATTCTCGAACCGCTCTCCTGTCCGTCCTGGCGATCTGTGGCGCTTGAGGGATCCGTTGTTGTTCTGTTAAGAAGGCCTGCCGGCACCCGCAGCCAGCTGGAGGGAGCCTGAGGATACGAAAAGCGATCATGCCTCTGGACGAGGAGGGAGCCAAGTGGTCATGGTTAGATCCCTCTCCCCCCCGTACCTTTAGAATAAACCGACTATTCAAACGGTTTAATAATATTATGTTATAACACACCAGCTGACCAAACATAACACTACAGCGAGCCATGCATACGCGGGCACCGCTCGTCAAAATGCCAGCACTTCGACAGACTCATGATGAAAGTGCCCAAGGCAGGCCGTCCGCTCCAGAAATGCCCTCATCCAAAGGGTACCTGCAGCTGCCAGAAACTCTATGCATTCATGGTTAGAATCCCAAAAGGTAAGCATATTAATAGTATCAGTTTCACATAGATACCCTCTCACGGATATCCTCATCAACTGCAGTACTAACATGTCTTGTCAGGGTCTACCTGTCTCTGCCGGCCGCTGTACAAAGTGCCCATGGCTCCTGGTGAAGCGGGGCAGCAGCAGCAGCAGCAACATCAGCAACAGCAACAGCAAAAACCTCAGCAGCAACCAAATTTCCCCGGCAGTCCAACATTGGTGGGGGCATCAATAACCGGTGTAACATCTGCACCAGTTACTCCTGCAACCCCTTCAGCGAGTGCAAACCGCATTCAGAAACGTTCCAGGCGCCAGAATAGCATCCAGGCTTCCGCTGATAGCGTATCTAGGGGGCTTGGTATGCTCACTTCGCCGGTTCAAATCAAGAATGAGACCTCTACACCGGGAAACCCTAGCGCGGATGATTCGATAGCGGTAGCGAATGAAAAGCCAGGCCCTGGCCTGTATCATAAGACAGAAAGCCCGGACACCTCAACTACAATAACACATACGCCACAGAATGGCGGATGCTGTGGCTCCAAACGGTCGTCAAATGCCTCCTTTTCTGTTAATGTTATGGATAACATACAGAAAGCTCCTGCTTACAAGCTAGCTTCTTCGTCAATCGATACCCCATTACAGTCTCATCCGATCCAACACAATCTGCTTCACAAATCACTTTCAACTCCTACTATATCAGAACCTAACCCTTCTCCTGCTCCTTTTCTCCTTAACTCTCTAGAAAGCGAATATCCACACTATCCTCCAACCGCTCACTCCGTCCCCCCAACGTCATTCAACCCTCAACAGCCTAAAAACCACCACTTTAATTCATTTGACCAATTCGGGCCACCTGATAACTTACCACCTGGACTTCACACCAGTTTTGGCCCTGCTAGTACTCAGGTTGGGTGCAAAGGCCATAACTGTGGCTGTGGAGACGGATGTCAGTGTCTTGGCTGTGCATCCCATCCTTACAACGACACCACACGGCATTATATCCAAGAGATGGGTTACATGATGGCGTCCGGATATAGTGATCAGGGGCCTGAGGGAAATGACGATGTCCACTCACCACCATATAGTGCATGTCTTCCTCCCGAGCCTCATCCGCTAGCGGCCGTTGGACAGAACCATTTTTCCCAAGGTTACGTCCATTCTGCACAGTTCCAGCCACAGTTTCTGGGGTATAGTGACAACAGCAACAATAACCCTTCAATACCAGCGACAATGCCTCAGCACGCTTCTGACGGCGAACTGATGATGAGTCCTACTGCTTACTACACAGTGGAATACCCCATTAGTATGCTTGATCCTTGCACGAATCTCACTGGGACCTGCCAGTGCGGCATAAATTGTGCTTGCGTTGGCTGCTTAACTCATCACGGCCACAACGGCATTTCAGCTGAATCCTCCCCACCTCCAGACATACCACAAGTGAGCGACTCTGGTGGAAACACTCAACAGGCTGCCTCCTTTTTCTCAATGCAGACTCAAACCCCTCCCCTCTCGCAGATGCAGGTGCAAACAGACGCGCAGGCGCATCCACCCCCACAAGTTTCGGCTTCAAGTGGGTATAATCCTCATTATCCCGGCCATGCACCATTAGAATCTCCTCCTGCTTAAAAAATGGCCGGACACGAACATAGACCATGCAATTTATGTTTAATTCATGTATTTACTTTCATGCTTTATACCCTGAGTAGATAGAGCTATGGCTATACTTTTCCCCTCTCCTCCCGTTGGTGACTATTTAAGCAGCATTCTGTGAAAAATTCACCGCGGATATAATATATTTAAAAAAAAAAAACCCAAAAAAAAGGGAAGAAGTGCATGAGACTTCTGTTCAAGTTAAATCAACTCTGTATCCTCTTTTAAGAAAATTTGATAAAAATCGGAGAAAAATGCCATATTGTACAGGCCCGCAACATTTTGATAGGATCAATTGAGCTAGGTATACAGAGCCGCACACCGCTGTGTATATTTCAAGGTAGCGAAAAAGGTCAAATAAGGCCGGGTGTAAAGAAGGGCAGATGCATATGAGGTACATTCTCTCTTTGTTGTTTCTATTTCCTGGCCTCGTCACTTCAGCCGTACAGTTGTTCTATGATCATTTACGATGACCTTGGAAATCGGAGATTCTGAGACCATGGCTGATCGCCTCGTCGGAAAGAAGCTGTACGAAATATAGGTTAGTAACCGCTCTTCAACCATAATACCAACAGCCATCGAAGCATATCCCCATATGCAAACGGAACGGACGGGAAAGTGCCTTGGAGATGCATACCATCAGCTTCTTCCCATGCTCGACCAGCGCCGAAGCCCAATCCTACCCATGCAGGCCATGCTCGTCGCTTGAACAGCAGAATCGAAAATATAACACCAAATCCAAGGCCAACGGAGGATCGAATAAGCAGGGAGGAGATTGCGCGGTCCCACTAAATTGTCCAATTCAATGTATCGGTCAGCCATATCCTTCTTCCACGATCCAGATTCCATGGCTCTTCTTCCTTCCTTGCCATGTTGGACCAGGGCTCGACGAGCGTACCTTTTCGTTAAGAAGAGTCTCGCTGACAGGTTTGCTGGCACGAGGCACAGGCACAGACTGGGTAGATTCGGCGGAATCAGCCATCTCGACAAAAACCTACGGAAGATTTGTCAGCGAATAAGACCAATTGGCAACCATATGACATCCTACTTACGGTGCTTTGTGTCTGGAAGAGAGTCGTTCGTTGTGTTTTGTTCCCTACCTACTGTTCGATCGGACTTGCTTAGGCAGGTCGGGTTGATACAGACCGGAAATAGAGTTTTTCCATACCGGAAAATAGGGTTTTTCGGAGCCATCGGATAATGGTTTACCCGATATTATTCTATCGGACTCGACCTCATGGAAGTTTCCTATAGACAACTATAACATTCCCCTTCCACATATGCCACCAGCAACCCTCCAGTGAGAAGATATCAGGTCACCATTGGCCCTGCATGACTGCCTCACGCCCTGCACGGCGGCCCTTGTCCGTCCCGTCAGTATGCAAATAAGTAGTGAGTGTGACCCTGGATAACCCCCACGGCCATGCATGTTAGATCCTGTGCACAGCCAGCCAGCCACTTGAAGAGACTTGAGCACCGATGACTTAACATCCCGGCCTTAACAAGCCAGTCAGGCGTCAGTTGACGCTTCTATCTTCTGATCCTTAAGCTCTCGAGTGCTCTGTAGCTATATTAGTAGCCGGCAGGCTGGCTTCCGGCAACTATAGTTATCTCTCTGCCATCGCTGTGGATTCCTGTGATATCACAGGCACGTTCTATTCTACTTCTGCAAGGAGCCAAGAGAGAGAGAGAGAGAGAGAGAGAGAGCCTGCGATGAGCCCTCCAAAACCCCCCTCAAAATGGCCTATAATGTTCATTTTGGTCACCGCTGACCTTGGTGATTCCATACTACGCAGCGCCAGGCTGTTCTTGATTGAACAAGCCCTATGTCGTGTCTATTACCAGATTGCCAATCCATCCATCATTTTGCCTGACGGAAGCGTGGAGGAGTTTCGGTGCAAATCCGACTCCCTCCAGGCCGATGTTGCGATGGTATACGGCTGGTTTGATATCTTCACTCTGCTGTCTGGTATGCTGCCTAGGCACTCTACGAGAGCGACCATAGTCTGATTGCGGTCCAATAGGCCTGGTAGCGACACCGATATACACTCAACTGGTATCCACCGTCGGCCTTCGTCATATATTGTTCGTTAACCTGGGCAGCATGGCCATCAGCGCAGCCTACTTCACGGCAGTGTGTTAGTTCTCCTCCTTCCTGGGGCTTTCCTGTCTTGCATGCCGGCCCACTCATGATACAAAAGGTTTCTTTCAAATGAATATTCGCTGGATATGGCTGGCAGGGCTGCTTGACCTTGTCGGAGGCGGGCAGCCGGTTCGTAACACTCTGCTGTACGCCCGCATCGCAGAAGTAGTGCCTGCTGATAACTTGTAAGACAAAGCAAAAAAGAAAAAAAGAAGAGAGAAAAACTTACCCCTGATTTATTCCCTCCTCTTACCATTATCTATATAGGAGCGAGACTCTCTATCGACTGAGCACTTTTGTTCTCGCCATGGGCTTCTCAGGCTCGTTGCTCAGCGCCGCCCTTTTGAATATCAACATATGGCTGCTCTGCGGCATCGCCATCGGCGTCCGTATCCTCACCATCCCGGTTGTTTTCATGTTCCCTTCGCTCAAGCCTGACAGCCAGGTCCGAGCTAGGCTCTGTGCTGGCTCTCAGCCAGACTATAGTGTTTTGCCCCAGGGGCCCGGAGGGGAGCGGCCCTCTTCGGAGAAGGGCATGGAGGGTATATGGAACGTCTTGATGGCTCAGAGACAAGCTCTGTCCAAAGCCCTTTCTTCGTTCACGGCGGAAGCGTCCCTCTCCCTCGGCCTGTTGGTCGATTTGCTCAGGAGTTCCTTGACGTGTGTCGTATTGCTCATCTATCTGTTTGATGAAACTGCGATATACGTCCGGCTCGCATTCCCGCAGTGGGCATCAAAGCGCTTTGGCTGGAGTCTAGCTGAAGCAAACGCTATTACTTCGTTCCAGATCGTGGTCAATGCCGCGGTGTTGATCTCTCTACCATACATCTCCCGGTTGATCTTGCTACCTATTCTGAAATCTCAGCAGCGTGTTGACTTCTGCGTCATCAAATGGAGTCTGGCACTGAACATTATCGGCATAGTGTGCGCCGGAGTGGCTCCCTTGCGCTCTCTGTACATCATATCTCTGCTTGTGTACAATGCAGGGTCGGCATTAACAGATGCACTCCGCTCCTTCGTCACAAGTACAACACGCGATGAGGAAGAAGTCCAGCACCTATATATGGGTATCAGTGTGGTAGAAACCGTTGCCGGGCTGCTTGGAACTACTATATTGAGCTCTGCATTTTCCGCTGGCATGCGGTACGGAGGCATCACTCTGGGTAGGATTCCCTTCTTTACGGCAGCCCTTTTGTTCAGCCTATCCCTATGGCTCACGGGCGTGCTGCGCAAGCTGGCCGTTAAACGAAGGCCGGAGCCTGCAGATGTTGGCGGAGATTTTTCTTAGACACTGTCGCAAAATCAGTTCGCCAAACTAGTTAGAAGTGTCGGAGTAGAGCAACGCAGCCAGATATGTGATTAAGATGATGATGATGATAATAATATACAAGCAAGCAGATGATGATTGATCGAGCGTAGCAGTCAATTGATATAAAAGAGTTTGTAAGTATATAAAAAGAGGATGAAGTCTCTGCATGTATTGACTAACTAAGCGTAACTAACTAGGAGTTATATCTGACAATAGGCTGTTCTACCACTAAATAGAGTACCTCTTATATAACTAATGGAGAAAACGACACCGTCTATCTTTTCATCCTCGGAGGGCTTGGGAAATGGCCTTTAGCCCAACCTTCAAGTCCTCCGCTGTAGGCCATCCATACCCCAAGCGGAAAAAGGTATCATCTCGCTCAAACCAGCGGCCGGGCCCGACGTAGGCGCCGTGGTCCTTGAGCAACCGGCTGTAGAACTCCGCTACACCACCGACGGGCTCTCGCTTTATCCTGACGAAACACATCACTCCCGCCTCTGGTGCGACCCAGTCCAGCCATTCTACCTCTTCTTTGATCCACGATGCAACCATTTCTCTCCTTTGGTGCATCTCGGCGCGAGTTTGCGGCAGCAGGACGTCGCGGCGTGATAGGATTGCCTCTGCAACAAACTCGTCCAGCGCACTTCCGCTAATGCTGATCTGCTCTTTGGCCGCTAAAAATGTGGTTTGTAGCTCCTTGTTGGTGGTAGACAGCCATCCGATCCGGAGCCCTGGGACTCCGTACACCTTTGACATGGAAGAGACTCCGACCACATGTTGGCCCAGCGAAGCTGCTGGTGGGATCTGGCTATCATTATCACGGCTGGCCTCTTTACCGGTTGGTGGGCCTGTGAGTTCGCTGTACGTCTCGTCAACTAGGAGGTAAACCCCCTTCTCTTTGGCAAGCTGGGCAAGGGCACGCAGCTGCGACGCACTGCACATTGTCCCGGTGGGGTTGTTCGGCGAGCAGATGCTGATTAGCTTCGTGATGCCTGGGCGAATCGCAGCAGCGACGTGGTTGATATCCAGACGGAAATCGGTCTCGAAAGTGAGATCGATGAAAGTAATGTCGCACCCAATAGCTCGCGGCGTCTCCAAGTTTGTTGCATAATTAGGCCGGGTGACGATCAAGTGGTCTCTTGAGCTCAGCAACGAGGTGGCCACGATGAAGAGAGACGTCGAGGCGCCTGCTGTCACCAGGATATCATCCGATGCCAGGGGGGGGGGGTTTGAAGCACCAGCAATGAGCGATCGAAGTCTACCGCTGCCCCGGTGCTCCGTGTACGTGAGAATCAGGTCTCGAGGAATAGAAATGTTCAGGCTGTCAAGCGTTTGATCTCCAATGGCACTTTCGGAGAGATTGTAGCGGATAACGGCACCCACCTCTTCGGGTGCCTCTTGCTCAATTGCCATGCGTTGGTAGTGCATCTTATCCGGCTGTTCACAAAGCACAGGTAGCTAGAGAGAGAATAATTGTTTTTGACTAGTTATGTGTAGTTACTTCGTAAGGGAGAGATAATAAAATAATTGAACGAACTTGATAAAAAAGAGAGGGGTATGATGTAACTACCTGGCGTAAGGCCGATTATCTTGAGAGGATGATGAGATAACTAGTTAATCAAGAATGTATTATCTAGTTACCCAGATAGGTAGTTATAACCACTAGATATCCTGTTGAGAACTCCGTACTCTATGCACTCCGAATAGCGGCCTCCATTGCAAATTGCTGAGTGCGGAGCCTCTCCGATGACCTAGACCAAGATCTATTACATATCAAGGGACCCTGTTGCTCATTAATCCGTACTCCGTGGTTATAATAATGGCTCGGATCGAGATGAACACTTTTCATCCGAGACTGAAAAGCCGCTGCTGCATCAAGGATCCATACAAGATATAGATAACTATGCCATTGCCTAAAAAAGTAGTTCGAAGGTAGACAAGGGTTATGAGGATCAGCCCAAAATTTTTGCCACCTCTAAGGTGAGGGAAAGAGTCCCCTTTGATGATAGGTATTCCGTAATATGTTGAGTTGTCGAGACAAAAAAACCCCCACGACTATACTATGTATGCGTATGTGAAATGCAGGTAGATGCGTATGCAAGGAATATTGGATATATAGTATCCTGGAATATAGTTTTGTACATATGTTCTTCAAGGATAAATCAAAATAGCACATGGCATTCGCGTTCTTGGGCATAAATGTGGCTGGCTGAGGATGACCCTGTGGTGAGCGGAACCACCTGTTGGTGCTGATCTCATCTCTATGAAGTTGCTATTTCGGAGTCGAAATGTTATCCATTTTTTAATTGCATACCCTCTGCGCCAGGCGTGTCCAAGGCTCTGCGGAAAAAGGCCCTAGAGAGCCTCTGCTCACGAAGCTTTTATATAGCTCCAATATTTATCCGTCCACGGCCCGTCCCGGTCAACTAGTGAACTTTAAGTTACTCCACCAGTCAACGCTAACTTAACAAGGGGTTAACTAACTTTATTATCCATGGCTTGCAGCCTACAAGGGTTGTTCTATATACATATATACTTGCGTGCTTACACACCATCACGAACGTTCGGAGATCGATCCACGGCGAGCTCGCCATTAACCCTCGTGGTGCCATAGGTAGCCGGAGAGTCTTTTTGCTGTTGCTTCCCATGCCCCAGCAAAGAGCAAGGCTGGTGGGGGTACCAACTAACTATATTCTTTGCAGAAGGAGATTGTGACTTGCAAATTAATACAAGGACGAACCGTCACATAGTTAACGTAGATAACATTGGATCAAACCCCTATAGACCAGAATGGCTACCGTATGCTCTTCATAGTCCATTCCAAAGGGAAAAGAAAAAAAAAAAAGCCATGACGACGTCAATTGAGCCTTTCATTGTAGGGCATCTGCCTATTCAAACCCGAATCCTCTCCTTGTTCATTATATTCCTTTTTCTAGTAGCCTATCGAGCCATATTGCGCCTTCTCCTTTCAGGCTCGCAGCGACATGTGCCCGGCCCGTGGATTAATAAAATCACCAGTCTTTACTTGGCCTACTATGACCTGAAATACCGCCGCAACACCAAGATTCTTGAGTGGCACAAACGCTACGGCCCTGTGGTGTGTATCTCGCCGAATGAAGTCTCAGTGGCAACGCTGGATGCTGTAAGACAGACTTACACGGCTACTCATGGATGGTCCAAGAGTGACTACTTTGACCATTTCACGGGCTACAATCAGCGTTCCGTGTTTGCTACAAAGCCCTATCAAGAGCACCGCGAGAAGCGCAAGTTGATTTCGGCTTTCTACCAAGCTACAACGATCTACAAGTTCCCTGAGCTTGAACAGCACATCTACAGTCGCTGTCAGGCTGTCCTGAAGCAGATTGAACAGGTGCATGAGGCCGATGTGTACAGCCTGTCAGACTGGTACGCTTTCGATGTCATCACGTACCTCGTCTTCGGCCCAACTCACAGCACACACTGCGCGGATGAGCCATGCAAGGAACGCACGATCGTTGAGAAACTCAAGTACTCTCAGTTCGCCAGCCCTTTCCACCTCCGCTTTCCAGGCGTTTTCAACTGGTTATCCCCCTTTCTAGCACGGGTGCTCCCTTGCCTGAGCTATCTGCAAGCAGAGGATGAACTCGCCGACTGGTGTCAGGAGCGCACATCCATGGCGGCCAACGATCCGCTGCTCCTCAGCTCGCGTTCGCTACTCCGTCACCTATCACAGGGTCAAATGGGTGGTGAGGGGCTGGCTTTGGACAGCGACTTCATCACAGCTGAGATCCTTGACAACGTCAATGCTGCACGGGCTACTGTTGCGGTGACAGCCACTTATCTCATTTGGCTTCTGAGCGAGTACCCTGACTGGCAATGCAGAGTACGAGACGAACTGATGGCTCTGCCCATACAGCCAGATGAATCTGTTTCGTTTGCCGACGTGAACAATAGAGCTCCAGTTCTAGAGGCTTGTCTGCGCGAGGTATATCGCTTATATCCAGCCTCCAGCGGGCGAGCAGAGCGCCTTGTTCCTCAAGGAGGATGTACTCTATCAAATGTGCATCTCCCTGAGGGCAGTATTGTCTCAAGCTGTATCCTAGCGCTACATAGAGACGAGGCCTTATTCCCTAATCCTGATATGTTTGATCCCCAAAGGTGGCTCGAGGCTGACAGCGCAACCCTCAAAGCGCGCGAAGCTAATCTTATCTATCCCCTTTGGCTACGGTGGCCGTATCTGCTTGGGGAAAGCAATTGCAACCATGGAGATCAAGATGTTGACTACAGTATTATTTCTCCAGTATGAGACAACCCCTTCTCCATTATGCACCCCCGATATGATGCAACAGTGTAGCACCCATGATGCGGTTCCGAAGACGGTGGCATGCATAATCAAATTTCGAAAGCTTGATAGTGCTCAGAAGAAACGGTAGAAGGCTACATGGTCGTGGGTAACGGGGCCCTGCCCTGCTTGTCTCAGGCCTTTTCCTTTTCACCTAGTTATAAACTCATCTTTTTGTTTGGTATTTTCCTTTTTGCCCAAGAACGTAGGCTACTCTAGTAATGCACCCACTTAGTAATAAACTATATAAATAATACTATAATATATAGAATTAATACTTTCTAAATAATATCTATTTTTTATTAAATAGTCATACATTAGTTTTAAAATAGATAGAAATCCTTCTAAGTTCTTAGTTCTAATTATAAAATAATAAATAATTCTAGTAGAATTATGAACATTATATTATAGAGTCTACCCTGGGCTTGTTGAGAGCTAGATTTAGCCTTTCTCTAGTACCATTTCTATATAGCCACGGAGGGTTTCTAGCTCTTTTATAGAGAGGTTATAGATTAACCGTGGGAGGGTGAATTTAAAGACTTTAAATGGGTTGGGTAAAAGCTTCAAACTTGGGTAAACCCATTAGACCCTCTTACCCACCCAACCCGCCTACACGGAAGTCTATCTATCAAAATACTTTTAAAGCCGTATATGGTAAATTTTATATATCTTGATATTTATAGCTAGGGGGTGGCTAATTTCTGAGTTGGCGCACTACGGTGGCCTGCTTACATACATAATTACATAGATCAGACATCTGATCTCTTTCTTAGCCTTCTCTGTTGCGGTCTGAGGGGGGTAATGCTGCATGCAGCAACCATGTCCCGTCTCCATGTCCCCCGAGCTAGTTATGCTTCCATTCCATTAGACCGAACCCAGTCTAATCTCCCGGATAACCCAGTTTGGTAAATAATCCGCCATAGAGCCATCTTTCTGATAAGTACTTCCTGCACGAGGGGGACATGGTACACTGCTGGTGGGATTTCCAATGCTAAACACCCAGAAAGTTGGTAGTAATATTTGCCACATGAACAGCGGTTTGTCGTCTGGGGGCTAAATACATTATTATAAATCCTAGGTACTAGTTCCATGATAACTAGAAACTCGTGGGAAGTTTAGTTAACTGGTTACGGTAAAAAGAAGTAAAATAATAACTGCCTATAGAAACAATGGCTAGTTTAGTTGTAGGTGAAATTTCGCGGTATAGTAGACTCGATGGAAGATACAAAGCCCGAAAACATATATGCAGCCCATCAGCGGCAATTGTGAAGGATAATGGCTAAATACTTGGATCAATCCACTCCCAAGTCCTCCCTGACTACTTAACTCGCTCTCGGAAGTTTACTTGCCAGTCCATGGGAAGTTTTGTAAGGCTAACGGCTTCGGGGTTCACGAATTCAACATCAAATCGTCGGAATATCTGTTGATCGATGTTGAGAGGGGCAATCATTAGAGTAGCTAGGCAATAAAGGGGGGAGGCTTACCTCTGCAATACACTTCCAAATCTCCATGAATGCCATATGTCTCCCCAAGCATCTTCTTGCTCCGTGACCAAAAACAAAGTCAAGGGCCTCCATTTGCTTGAACTTCTTTGGCGACGCCTCTGTCCAGCGGGTGGGCCGATATTCATAAGAGTCCTCACCAAAAACTGCTTTATCACGGCCAATAATCCATGCACTGGTCGAGACAGAGAAGCCTGGGGGGACATATATCCCGTGAAGCACCAGCCCAGTCTCGTTAGGAGCTCTTCGGGCGATTTGTGTAATGGAACAACTGTAGCGGAGAGACTCTCGGATGCAGCCGCCGAGATAGGGCAGCTTATAGGCTTGATCGTAGCTGACAATAGAGTCACGCGAAGGAATAGCTCCCGTCATCTCAGCCTTGTCAAGCTCCTCTTGAAGCTTCTTCTGGACGTCGGGGTGCCGTGATATGTTCCACATGGCCAGGGCAAGGTTAAGGGAGGCGTTTTCAGAACCGGCTTGCCTGTCACTATGTCAGCTACGAAGTTATGCTGGTTATATAGTGTCACACTATTGGTAGAGGGGCGCTCACAAGGCAAGGAGAATCTCTGATTTGACATCAACCATTGACATGATCGACCCATCTTCATTTTTCGCCTCCAAAAACTTGGATAAGAAAGTGTTATCCGGAAGATCGACTTTGAGGTCACGGCCATCCAGCATTTCGCCCATAATAGCGTCTCTCTCCGCCATCACAGCGCCTATCCCTTTGGTATCAGTAAGTTTAGGCTGGAGCAGATACTTGCCAATGCTGGTGTTGCGGACGAGCCAGGAGAAATTGTCCAGTTCCCCTAGAAATTCTCCAAGCCATATTGTCTCGGTGAATTTCTGGATGAGGCCCCTGACGTCCTTTTCCTGCTCAATGAAGCCAAATGCTTTGCCGAAGCACAGCATACTGACTACGTCAAAATTGAACCAACTGCGATAGTTAAGAAAGATAAGTATTGCGTCTAGTCACAAGAATTATGAACTGATCGACTTACTGGAGATGGAACACGGCGTTAATATCCTCCCTTTTGGCTGCAGTCTTTGCAAAGAAATGCATCAGCTTGGCCAACAGTTCTCCCACCTGAGGTTCAAAGGTCCGCATATTTTTCATGGAATACTAACGTACACATCCATTTCAGTAAGGATAAGCTGGTTACAATAACCGACCAAAATAAAAGAACCCGCTGAAGAAACATACCGCATGAGCAATTCTTCTCTTCGCTGCCCTGTGATCCAAATGCGAATGCAAAGTGAAAATGCTAACATTCCCAAAATTCGGGGCTGTGAAGTCTGTCTTATCCGCCTTCATATTGTAGATGACGGGGAGAAGGGTAGCATCGTTGACGATGACTTTGCCTGGGCTATAGCGCAGGACAGGGCCTACAATAGAGACAGTCACCACATACACTCTCATACACAGGTCTGGCTAAGGAGGTTAGTAGTTACTTACCATATTTCTCATGCAGCTTGATTTGCAAGAGATGCTCATCCTGGATAATGAACCATATGATGCGGTAGAAGTTGGAGATACGGCCTAAAAAGGGGCCTGGAATATGAGAAAGGGGATGGAACCAGAGCCGGTATACGATGACCCAAAGCCTCCAGACAATGAAAGCAGAGAGGCCATAGCCGACGCACTCCAGGTAAGACATGTTGGCCCACATTTGTTGGTCAAGTTAGTTGGGTACGAGGGTGATTGTTGGTTTATCCAAAGTAAGGGAATGCGATTAAATACGACGGCAGATGAAAAAGGATATCCCAGGTAGCAATCGGCTATTTGATTTGCATATTCCATCACGGCAGACATGGAGCCGGGTATCTAACTTACCGTCTTGTTCACACCTGGCAGACTCTCTGCCCTCTGTTTTAGTCTTCTCTCCTCTCCTCCCCCCACGCATCCCTTGGTTATACATACGAGGTCAGGGCGGTTGCAGGGGATACCAAACTATATGCAACTGCAGGGCTACCTGCATGCATGCTTCAAGGTATGTCACTTGCAAGGTAAGCTGGCGGATGATGGGCCGGCAGCAGGGTATGTGCATACATCAGCCAGCCATAATTATGCACACCGCAGACATGCACTACACGCGCAGAGTCTGCATGGATATCAGGCTGTAGAGGCCGTCCATGCAGTGTTTACCCAAAAATTATGGTCTTGACCAGTGACTTCGAGTCCTTTGGCAGCATGGTCATTACCGCGGAGAATCGCCGTCTCAGTTCTATCTCCAGGCCAGGTGATCCTTCATGGGGTATATTCAAGTACAAGCCGTGCAATTGCGCTTTTCAGGGACAATAACCGAGCTTCGAGCTTGAAGCATCGTAAATACCGGATATTTATCTCCCTCTCAAAGCGTCCTTTGTTTTCATTTCCGCTTACCTCCTGATAGCCCATCGGCATATTTCCAAACATTTGCCATTGCTATCTCACTACATTTTCTTTTCTTTTCCTTTCTTTCTTTCTTGTTTCTTTTTTTTGGCTAGAGATGTTACTCCATCACATCTTTGAAGACCAGGTGCTTCGGCACCCCAAAAAGGTCGCCATTGAATACCAGGAGAGAAGAATTACATATGGGGAGCTCAATTGCTCTGCGAATAAGCTGGCGGCCTATATCAGCCACATACGCGCATCCAAGGCGGGAGTTATAGCCTTAGGCCTAGAAAAGGGGCCGTTGATAGTGACTGCAGTGCTCGCAGCGCTTAAGGCAGGGCTGGCGTGGGTGCCGCTGCCTCTCGATGCTCCACGAACTCGTATCCAGGCCATTCTGGACTTCTCGAGGCCTGAATTGGTACTTTGTTCGCAGACGACAGCACATATCAGCCGCGGGTTGTGCAAAACCGTCGTCCTGGATGAACCTGGAACTAGAGAGCATATTCAACAACAGCCGGCCGAGGAGTTGCCAGCTGCCGTCGATGGTATTGGCCCATCCAACCTGTGCCATATACTGTTCACCTCGGGCTCAACTGGGATGCCTAAGGGGGTTATGCTGGAGCACCAGGCAGTTGTTCGCAATGTTCAAGTGCTCACAAACCGATTTGGCCTCAATGAGTATACCAGAACACTGCAGTTTGCCGCATACACCTTTGATGTCTTTACCCTGGACTTATTTATGACATTCTATGCTGGGGGATGCTTGGTTATGGGTTCCCTCGCAGATATCATGGCGGACCTAACGGGCTTCATCAACCATGCTCGGGTTAATTACGCTCAGCTCACGCCCACGGTCATCTCGCTCATAGATCCGGCGCAGACAACCACACTTCGTGTCCTCGTGAGCTCTGGTGAGCCCCTGACAGCGAAGCTTCTGCATCGGTGGGTTAACAGAGTAAGACTGATCAATGCCTACGGACCCACGGAGACCATCGTTTGCACAGTGCAAGACATGGGTGTTGCCCACTCAATCGAGCCACAGTTCATAGGCACTGCTCTTCCCGGCCTGGATGTTGTATTGATGCAGCAAGACCATCCAGAAGAGGTTCCGCCTGGCTCAGTCGGTGAAATCTGTGTTGCCGGAATTCAACTGTTTCGCGGCTTTATAGGCGTCGATGACAGCCGCTCACAACATTGCTTCCGTCATGGATCCCAGACCTTTTATCGCACTGGCGACCTGGGTGTTCTATCCCAGTTGTCTAACTCGGCTCCTACTATTCGCCTGCTAGGTCGGAGAGACGGTCAAGTCAAAGTCAATGGCGTGCGAATAGATCTAGGTGAGGTTGAAACGGCACTCACCAGTCATTCGGATGTTCGGAAATGCGCTGCGCTGGTCCCCAAATCTGGCATGGCCCTTGGTAGACTTACAGCTGTTATATCGATCGGCGATGCTGGACAGTGTCGTCTGGCCCGGACAGGTATACCAGGGGTGAATATCGTGTATCCCACGCGGCCTGAACAGAGAGCAGTATTCGCAAGCCTAGTCGACTGGGTGCGCGCACGCTTATCTCCTCAGGCCATTCCAAGCATCTGGTGGATTATTGATGAGTTTCCCCTAACTTCCAGTGGGAAACTCGACCGTATGTCAGTCGAGACGTGGCTTGAGAGTGTCTCAGAGCGTGAATTCGTGGAATTCGCACAGTCCTGGGCCATTGAAGATAAAGTAAATGGCCAGGGCCAGGATGATGAAGGGAATTCTGGCTTGGAGCGGCGGCTGGTCGAGATATGTGGTAGAGCCCTGGGGTTAACCTCCATAGATCCCCGGGTCCCTCTGCTCCAACTTGGGCTTGACTCTTTGGGTATCTTCGAGCTGGTGTATCTGGCTCGCCGCGAAGGGCTCAGCCTCAGTGTGCAACAGGTTCTCCGAGAGTCCTCGATACGGCAACTCTGTGTATCCTTGTCTGAAGCAGGGCAGCATCTCCAAATGGCTTCATCAGATGGCGTCGAGATCGAAGCTTTCAGCCTAGTATCTCCGAGCAGCGGCCTGCAGAGCTTGAAGACCTTTGTCGCAGACCAATGTCATCTCAACACGGATGATATCCTGGATATCTATCCCTGTACTCCTCTGCAAGAGGGAATGATGGCGCTATCTGCCCGTAGACCCGACGCCTACATCTGCGGCATGGACTATCTGGTATCCCCAGATATTGATATAAACCGACTCTGGAGCGCATGGCAGTCTTTGCTGTCGACGACGCCGGTTCTACGGAGCCGAATTGTGCATGATATCCGGGGCGTCAGGCTGCTCCAAGCCACGGTCCGGCATACTGAGGAGGAGCCTCACGGGGGCGAAAGTCCCATGGAACCAATGTCGTTTGGCAGCAATCTGTGTCGAGGCAGCTTATCCAGGGACGAAGCTACCCAGCGATGGAGATTCACCCTGAAAATTCATCATGCGCTCTTGGATGGCTGGTCAAAGGATCTGATCATCGCAGAGCTGAAAGGAACCTACAGCCGGAGAACCCTTGGTCCTACTACTCCCTTCACACGATATATCAAGTATCTCATCGACGACATCAGCAAACACGAGACCAGCCATGCATCCTTCTGGCAGGCCCGGCTAGCAAACTGCCCGGTCACAGACTTCCCCCGGGTGCCCAAGGAGTGGACGGGAGAGCTGGCGGCAGCTCCAAACGTCCTCAACCGCACAATCACCGCAGATGTGGCGGGCATTGCGCAGAGACACCAGGTCACGGCGACGACGGTGGTTCAGGCGGCCTGGGCGATTGTCCTGGGCAAGCACACGGCGACCGACGACGTCGTGTTTGGCTCTACGCTCTCTGGCCGGGATGCCCCTGTAGAAGGCATTGGGTCCATAATCGGGCCGACGATGGTGACGGCGCCGTGCCGTGTCCGCTGGAGCAAGACAACCACAGTCGGCCAGCTGCTGCAGCGCCTCCACGGCGAGTGGACCGACCTGCTCCCGCACCAGCACTACGGCCTGCAGAAGATCGGAAACATAGGGCAGGAGACGAAGAATGCATGTCTGTTCCGGTCTCTCTTGGTCGTCCAGCCTGAGCGTGCTGCTGCTGCCGCCGCCACCGAGCACCAAGGGGGGTTCCTCGAGGAGACAGAGCAATCCGGCTCTGATATGCTTGGGACCTATCCGATCACCGTGGAGTTTGTTCTATCATCGGGCTCGCAGAGCGCGAAGGTGAGGATTCACCATGACCAGGCAACGGTCTCGAGCCAGATGGCTCTTTGGGCGCTTCGTCATTTGGAGGCTGCCCTGAATGCCATTGGCCATGCTGCTGCTGCTGGCTTGGACTCCGGCTCCCTGGTCAGCGATATCGAAATTCTGAGCGAGGACGAGAGGAAACAAGCCATGGCTTCACAGTCGATATGCCCACCGAGAATTGACCGCTGTCTACACGATCTGGTCCAGGAGATAGCGAGGAAATACCCTGCACATACGGCGGTGATTCAGTATACGCCCCCCAAACGCATCTCCTACAGGGAGCTTGACCAGTCGTCGACGTCCCTTGCCCGCTACCTTGAGCACAATCACCATATTGGGCCAGGAAGCATAGTTCCGCTAGGATTCGAGAAGTCTGCATTGGCGATTGTTGCCATGTTGGCTGTTCTCAAGACAGGGGCTGCCTATGTGGCCCTCGACACAACGCAGCCTGCTCAGCATCTGCGGCGAATAACGGCGCCCCTGAGACCGAAACATGCTCTTTGCTCTACACGGGCCTACGGGAAAGTCCAGCAGGTGGTCGAACATGCGTTGGAGATCCACGATAGCTGGCTAATGGAGGGAGACCGAGACCATTCCACTGCTGCCCTTCCCAGCCATAAGCGCCATGATGTCTCCCCAGACGACACTGCCGTCGTATTTTTCACGTCAGGCAGTACTGGACAGCCAAAGTGCATCGCATCCAGGCACTCTGCACTTAGCACCAGCATGTACCATAGCGCGCGGCTCCTGAGAATTGAGCCAGGCGCTCGGGTCTTTCAATCCACATCCTTCACTTTTGATATGAGCCTCAAGGATATCTACTGTACTTTACTCTCTGGGGCATGTATTTGCCTGCCGAGTGACAGCGACCGCCTAAGCGCGGAACACATGCGTCAGATGGATGTCAATGTCGCTTTTCTCACTCCGTCTGTTGCTGAAGCCCTCGCCCCTGAAGACGTTCCAAGCCTTCGTGTTCTCGACTTGGGCGGCGAAAGACTTACTACAGCTCTCGTTCGCCGATGGGCCAAGCATGTGAGATTGATCAACTCGTACGGCCCTACAGAGACGATCGCAGCTGTTACCTTTGCCGACGGTTTAGAGGAAAACGCAGACCCGGCAGACATAGGACAACCGGTAACTGCGCAAGTATGGATAGTCCAGAGAAACTCAGCGGGCTCTCTAGTTCTAGCAGCGACTGGGTGTATTGGAGAACTTGCCATCTCAGGGCACACCGTAGCTCAGGGCTATCTGAACGATACAACAAGGTCCGCTGGGTGTTTTGTCGAGCAGCCAGCATGGATGCGGCAGACTGGCTCTAACGACCACTCCTATCTATACCTGACAGGAGACCTGGCGAGTAAGGACCAGAATGGCCGGATTTCGATTTTGGGCAGACGGGACGCCCAGGTCAAGATCAATGGCATCCGCATAGAGCTGGCAGAGGCCGAACATGCCCTTCGACAGCTGGGCGGCATCTTCGCCTCGGCTATCGTAGAGGCGACCTCTCGTCAGGTTATAGCAAGGCCAGGCCAATCGACGGCTGTGCTAGTTGCCTTTGTTCACGTCCAATCTTCAGATGCGGATGAACAGCCCAGAAGAAGCACATCCTCCGAATCATTGATCGTTCATCCCGATGATGCAGACCTGGAGAATTTCAACGCGGAGTGCCGTGCAGCGCAGAGGGAGCTGGCACAGCAAGTACCACGGTACTTGATCCCCAAGGTCTTCATCCCAGTGAAAGCCATCCCTCTGGCTGTTTCTGGAAAGACGGATCGCAAGAGACTCCGTGCTGCGCTCGAGGACGATGCACACCGAGACCGATACATGGCACTCAGGGCTCAGCCTGCCCCGGTTAAAAACGCCCTTGGGCACCAGCCTTCTTCGCATAGCAAGCGGGAAGCCCGTTTCTGCAGCATCTGGCAGGAGGTTCTTGGGAAGAAGAGGGATTTCGCACTTTCTGACCATTTCTTTAGAATGGGAGGGGACTCACTTATGGCCATTAGATTGGTGCTGGCTTGTAGGCAACAGGGGCTGCACATCACAGTCGCGCAAATCTATGAGCATCCAACTCTCGAGCGGATGGCAGCTGCAGCTGTGGAGAGCTCGGGCGTTCCATCTGTCGAACGGCTTGCAGACTCTCCAGCCCCTTTCTCTTTACTCCCAAGTCACTCAGCCAAAGAAATTGTGGCCGAAACGGCGAATATTTGTAACGTCGATGCCCGGTGCATCGAAGACATATACCCTGCGTCTCCCTTCCAAGAAGGGCTCGCTGCTATCAATCTGCAGGCCAAAACTGCTTATATGGCACGCTGGGTCTATTTTCTACCCAGAGAGACCAATATAGAGCGGCTTGAGCACGCCTTGGAGGTTGTTGTTGCTCGAAATCCAATTTTCAGAACGATTCTGGCCCATACATCCAAAGGCACGGCACAGGTTATCATCAAGATGGCTGATTGGAAACGGCGTCGGTTGGACGAAGACCCCCAGGCAGTGGAATCACTGCAGTTAGAGGGCAACATGGGCTTGTTCAGATACCGAACTTTTGTTCAACCGGGAGATGAGAACAAGGTGTATTTACAACTCGATATACACCATATTCTCTACGACGAGTGGACCATCCAGCACCTCTTAATTGACCTAGCATACAACTATTGCCATCCAAATGCTGAATGTCCGGGGAGACCCAGCTATGCAAACTTCATCCACCACGTCACCAACATGGAAGAGAACGATAAAGTGTCAATCGCCTTCTGGGAACGCGACTTGGATGGTGCTGGATATCTAGAATTTCCCCCTAGCCCGCCGTCTCTACGCCGTTTCAAAACTGATTCTGTCCTTCGCTCCACAAACTCGATATCGCTCGAGTCCGGAGACGTAACTCCAGCCGCCGTTGCCGCTGCATCTTCGGCCATAGTTCTATCCCTATCTGCCCATACTGAAGATGTTACCCTTGGCTTGACCCTATCCGGACGACACATTCCTGGCTTGGAGGAGGTAGCTGGCCCAACTATTTCCACTGTCCCACTTAGGATGCAAGTAAACGGAAGGAAACATATACCCGTGTTCCTTGCAGACATCCAGTCGAAGATACGAAGGATTCAGGACTTCCAATACATCGGGCTACAGAAAATTTCCAGGCTCAATGTCAAAGGAGCCAAGAGCGCATGTGCGTTCCGTGCAGTGCTTGTGGTACAGCAGGGACAGCAACATGGCTCCTCTTTGGAAGACCAGGAGTTTCGGCTCACGCCGGTAGAGGAAGAGATGTTTATCTCGTTGAATTACGGGCTCGTTATCATTTTGACAACAGACGGATCAAACAGACAAGCCAAGTTTAAGATTGAATTTGATTCGGTCTGTCTTACCCAGCAGCAAGGGCAAAAGCTTCTCAACTTACTAGATCAGACTGCAAGTCGGCTGTCCTCCATGAAGGGAACGGTAGATGATGTCTTTGGTGATGTTGGTGGGCATGAAGATTGCAAGATCGAACATGCAGGCCACTCATTTACTGGATCCACCGCTATTTCTAGGAATATGGCTGACATAGACAAGTCTGTCAAACGGGTGAGAGACTTATGGGCCGAGGCGATGGGGATCTTGCCTGAGCATATCGGCCCAGAAGATAATATCTCCAACTTGGGCGGAGATTCCATCACACTTATTAGACTGTTGTCCACAGCTCGGAAATCAGGGATCGCTCTCAGCTTTGGGGAAAAGATTAACGAATTCACGACTCTAGCAGAGATGGCGGGTGCAATTGCCGGCTCACCGGAATATCACAATGGTGGACCTGTTGGTAACTCACTTCCTCAGCCATTTTCACTGCTCAAGGGACTGTCCAAGCACAACTGTATCAGAGAGACAGCAGCCAAATGCGACGTGGATCCAGCATCAGTCGTGGATGTCTATCCATGCACATCCCTACAGGAGGGACTTATGGCTGTGAGTGTAACGGAGCCTGGGTCGTACCTTGCCCAACACTGCTATAAATTACCAAGGAACATCGACCAAGAACGTCTTCAGGCTGCACTCTACCAAGTGTGGAACGCGGAGGCCATCCTGCGAACTCGCATCTTCGTCACCTCAAAGCATGAGACCGTCCAGGCTGTGCTGAATGATGGGATACTTCCGTTCAAAGTATATCGGGATCACTCCACCCTGAGTGAATACCTAAAGAAAGATAGGCAGATGCCGTTCGAATATTGCAAGCCCCTAACACGCTTTTCTCTAGTCTTTGATGGCCGAGGACAAGCATATTTGGTTATATCTCAACACCATGCAGTCAGTGACGGGTGGTCGACTCGCCTCTTGGAAGATGAAATAAAAAGAGCGTACAGCAAAAGACACGTACCTGATCAAGATATAATATTAAACCGAATGCCTGCTTTCATTAAGTACGTCAAGGATGTGCAGGACTCCACAGATGCAGCTCATTTCTGGAGGACAACATTGGCGGGTGCCCTCATCACCGATTTCCCACGGCTTAGAAAAGGAGAGGCTTTTCAAGCAACAGAACAAGCAGTTCATTCGTGCGCAGTTCCAAAATCGTCCAGAGTGCCCCTTACTGCTCTTCTCGAGGCTGCGTGGGGCTTCGTTCTAAGCAAATATGCTGGCTGTGACGATGTTTGCTTCGGCATCGTGAGGTCAGGGAGGATGGCTCCAGTTCTGGGAATTGAAACCATGATGGGCCCTACAATCGCCACTATTGTTCGTCGACTGAAAATCCAAGCTGATGCTGAAGTCACGCAGTACTTGGATGAAGTCCTATCCGTTGCCAACAAGGCAGCTCCCTATGAGCAATATGGGCTCCCAAATATCCGTCGTTTAGGGGAGAGCGGTAGAAATGCCTGCAACTTCCGAACTTTGCTTATAGTTCAACCAAAGCCTCAGTCTGTGGAGCGAGAAGTGACCCCCGGCTACCTTACAATGGAACCTGTGGATGAGGGGTTCATGCTGGATAACTATGGACTAACCGTGGACTGCCAGCCTGGCGAAGATGGAGGCTTGTCAATATGTTTGAGCTACGACAAAAATTTCACTTCCGCCACCGAGGTAACGGGAATATCCAAGCATTTCATCAGGGCTATTTCTCGCCTTGCAGAAGGGGCAGGACACCTTGTCAGCGATATAGATATCTTTAGCATGTGCAATATGGGCCCGGCCATGTCTGTCGTGCCGCAAGGAGCCAGTATTCAAGGCGAGCTTACCTCGCTAGCCAGCGGCAAGAAAAATGAGACCCAGCGAGATTCATCAAACTCTGGCCTAAATGGTGCTTCCTACACCCTGATGCAGGAACCACTGCCAGAATCCAGCCCACAAGATACCCTGAGACGGCTGTGGGCCGATGTGTTGCACATTGATGCCGAAACGATCGGTCTTGATGACGATTTTCTCATGTTAGGCGGTGATTCTATATCAGCCATAAAATTGTCTTCCCATGCTAGAGAAAATGGCATCCTACTACCTACCAAATCGATCCTGCAAGACCCGATTCTAAAGAACATGGCGATGCACATGAGTGAGCAGCATGCTCTGGAACTCCAGGCCAAGGAGAGTCTTCCGACATTGAATGGCAGGCCAGGATATGCCTCACAGGTTAGTGAAAGGTATGAGATATCAAAAAAGGATATCGAGAATGTTTACCCGTGCACTCCATTCCAAGTCAACCTGATTGCTTTGACACTGCGTGAACCAGGAGCCTACGTAGCCACGGAGACATTTAAACTCTTACCACCAGTGGACATTGACCGCTTCATGAAAGCGTGGGACCTGGTGTATCATCGACATGAGATGCTGCGTACCAGGCTGTGTCAAATTTTCGACGACGGGCATGCTGCGATCGTTCAGGTTGTCTGCGCCAGTGAGGCTGTGCCGTGGCATATATCAACCTCAGATGAGCCTCTCAAGGAACAGCAACAACTACTTACGGGGGTTGGCTTAGGGACTCCTCTTTCTCGCCTCAGCTTAGTACGGACATCCGGTGGAGATGTCTATTTCCACCTTACAAGACACCACTCAATCTACGACGGATGGTCTACAAAATTGCTGTGGGATGACTTTAAATATGCCTATGGAAAGGGCAACAGTCCACCTCCACGACCACCTTTCCGCCACTATGTCCAGCATCTAGAGAGCATTGATAGAAGCCAAATGACAAACTTCTGGAAGCAGGAACTTGATGGATTCCGAGCCGAGCACTACCCTGCACCCTTGAAGGGTCGCTCTTCGCCCAAGGTAGGCCTGTCTTCTGTGAGCCTTACTTGCGGAGTTGATGCAGAGCATGCAAATACTATCGATATGCATGGCTTTCCACACGTTTCAAAAGCCGCCTGGGCCCTGGTTCTGGCACTCATAAGTCGATGGCCTTCCCAGACTCATGACATATGTTTTGGTTCTGTGGTTTCTGGGAGAATGGAAACGGTGGTTGGAATCGAAGATATTGCTGGCCCTACTATGAGCACAGTTCCAACGCGTATCAAAATTAACATGAGTGAGCTGATAACTGAATACCTCCAGCGCGTTCGTGATAGTACCTTAGCTGCAACGAATTTCGAGCATATTGGACTGAGCAATATTGCACAGATTAGCCCGGAGGCAAGAACGGCGTGCCAATTCCAGAATATACTAGTAGTGCAGCTTCCCAAAGCCGGACCTGTCAGCAGTGCAGCTGAGCTAGATGGCATCTATGAATCTATTGGATCCGGAGCCATGTTGCAGCCCTACGGCCTTGTCGTCCAATGCACGCAGGACGCTGATAGCGGTAGCTTTCATCTAGAAGCTACATTTGAAGAGAGCTTGCTTAGTGACTCCGAGGCGCATGTCATACTGAGCATTTTCTCACGCATAATAACACTCCTTGGTGAGCCCAATCGAGGTGGCATATCACTAGGCTCTATGCTCCACGATCTAGCTAGAGTGGGGGATTATGATCAAATGCTTTCATTCAATGGCCCTGCTCTACCAGCATCAACTCTTTGTCTTCACGAGATGTTTGAGCAGAGTGCTTTGTCCTACCCGCACCGCATAGCCGTGCTTGCACACGATCAGGAGCTCACATACGAAGCACTTGATCAGGCAGCCAATCTTCTGGCAGGGCATCTCCAACAGAACCTTGGGGTAGGCACGAATAGTTTAGTGCCCATATGTTTCGAAAAGTCAGGCTTCATGGTGATCGCCATGTTGGCCATCATGAAGGCTGGAGGAGCCTACGTCCCGCTGGACCCTTCTAACCCTGCAGCGCGTTCTCGGGGCATGATCGAACAAAGCAAGGCCAAGTTGATTCTAGTCTCTGCTGCCCAGGAAGCTAAGATCTCTCGGTCGACCAGTATACAGACGGTGGTGGTGGTCAACCAATCTCTTTTTCACGAACATCGTTCAAGCATGTCAATGTCCCCAAAAATTCAACGGGTGGACAGCCCTCGAAATATTGCCTATATGATATTTACGTCTGGCAGCACTGGAACGCCCAAGGGAGTATTGATGGAGCACGGAAGTGTAGCTTTGAGCATGAGCCAGTATGGTCGTGTATTCAATTATGCGAGTGACAAGGGATTCAGGGTTCTGCAGTTCAGCTCATACGCCTTTGACGTGAGTGTAGCAGAGATATTCTCCACGTTAGCATTCGGAGGTACAGTCTGTGTCCCAAGGGAAGAGGATCGACTGAACGATCTCGTCGGTGTAATAACGACGATGCAAGTCAGTATGGCTTTCCTGACCCCAACCATGGCCAATACTCTACAGCCAGGCGATACCCCATCCCTTGAGGTGCTATGCATGACTGGAGAATCCCTCACGCCTTCGCTTGTTCAAACCTGGAGCGATGTCTCCAATACGAAGCTCTTCAACGCATATGGGCCAACAGAGGCCGCCGTACACTGTGCTGCAGGCCAGATACGACACACAACAGGCCATAGCAACATTGGGTCACCGTTTGGCGGGCAGCTGTGGATTGTTGACCCTGAGGACCACACAAAACTACGACCAACGGGGTGTATCGGAGAACTAGTGATCTCAGGATCGACTCTGGCGCGTGGGTATCTTGACAACGCTGACCAGACAGCTAAAGCATTTATCAACGATGTTGTGTGGTTTGAGGGTACCAAGCCTCGAAGGATATATAAGACAGGAGATGTTGCGAGATTCAGAGGTGATGGGACTATCGAGTTTCTAGGCAGGAAAGACGGCCGCCAAGTCAAATTCCACGGCCAGCGAATTGAGCTGGGAGAGATCGAGGCTGCAATACACTCATGCGACAGAGACAGGTCTCTCATAAACCTTGCTGTGGAGAACTTATCCATCTCTGAGAGGGATTCGCTCGTTGTGTTCTTCCAGGTCAAGACCCTGTTGACTCTAAACGGTAAACCGCAGGATGTACTCACCCCTTTTCATGATATCCCCTATGATGTGAAGGCTTTTGTTCAGGCTACCTTAACATCACTCCAAGGCTTGCTACCACGATACATGATACCCTCGCTCTTCCTACCGGTGTCTAGATGGTCATATAGCACTTCTGGCAAAACAGACCGCCAGTTTCTTCGTAGATTGGCGGTAGATCTCAGTGATACGGCGATAGACATGTATCGCACTATATATGAAAACAATTATGATGACCCCAGAGAAGCGATAAATGGTGACAATGAACACCTAGACTATAACCATACTGCAGGGAAGAGACAGAGCCTGATAGCATCTGGCATCAATGGCGACCACAAGAGCTCTCTGACTCCGCCCCAGGCTCAAGAGTTGGTATCTAGTCTCTGGAAGAAAGTGCTTCATCGCGGTGCCAACTTCAACCCAGGGTTGGAAGCAGATTTCTTCAGCCTTGGTGGAGATTCCGTCTCGGCCATTTTCCTGGTTGCTGAATTCAGGAGAGAGGATATTCATGTTACAGTCGGCGAAATATACGGTCACAGCACCATATCTAGTATGGCAGACCTCATACTATCTCGCCGAGGACTTAGCGAAGATAGCATGACGAGCCAGGCCGGTTCCAATCATGTTAACATGCCATTCTCTCAAGCTAAAGCTAGCGGTGTAAATTTACAGCATCTTCAGAGCGAAGTGGCAGCGGAGCTTGGTATAAGCCCTACTTCGATACAAGATATATATCCTTGCACTCCCCTTCAGGAGGGCATCATGTTCCTCTCGGAGAGGGTAAAGGGCTCTTATCATGCCCACCTCAGTATACTAATGCCTCGTCAATTGGATCTAGATAGGCTACACAATGCCTTTCGAGAGTTAGTAGCAATGCATGACATCCTGCGCACGAGGATTATTTTTCACACCAGCCTTGGAAGTATGCAGGTCGTCCTGACAACTGAGGAGCATTTTATGGAGGCAAAGAAGCTGAAATCCGAGAGGGGAGACGAATCGATGCGTTTCGGATACGGGCTCCCACTACATCAACACTTCTTGACTGCACGGGGTGACAGAATATACCTCGATCTTGATTGCCATCATTCCATATATGATGGCTGGTCACTTCCGCTTCTCATGGAGGACCTTCGCTGTCTGTACCATGACACTGAATATCGCCCGGACCCGGCATCTAAACCATTCAAAGATTTAGTTGCTTATATCCACAATACGCCTGTTGTCCAGGCTGCAGACGACTTTTGGGCCAAATACTTGCACAGTGCTGTCATATCGGATTTCCCTGAATTAGCTGGGCGCACACATGAGTCGATTCGTGCTAACACGTACTTCGAGCACATAATACCCCTAGAACCTAGCCAGTTTCCAAAGAACAATACCATAGCCACAGTATTGACTGCCGCTTGGTCACTCGTGGTTTCTCGTCATACGGCTTCTAGCGATGTTTGCTTTGGTCTACTACTTTCAGGGAGAAACGCTCCGATTATAGGAATCGAGGGTATCAGGGGCCCGGCCATCAACACTGTCCCATTCCGGGTTGTACTAGATTATAATTCTGATACAGTAGCCATTGCTCTCGACCGTGTCCAGTCCCACCTGCTTAATATGATTCCACACCAATTTACAAGCCTCGCAAAGCTGGGCAAGATTTTCTCCGACGGCCATGGCCAGTTTGGGAGTCTTCTGTCTATCCAGACAGGGACAGGTACCACCCCAAAAAATAATACGAAAGATACTGAGTCTGACTTCAGCATCTTCGAGGCACCGGCCGAGAAGGATGGGTCTCCATCCATATTTGGAGAGCCGTATCCCTTGTTTCTAGGAGTGAACGTTGACCAGGAAAATGGTACAATCGTTCTAGGTGCTCAGTATGACCAAGATATCCTATCTGCTGACCATGTGAGCCTTATCCTTGGCCAATATGAGTTTGCCATCCGCCAGCTGGCAAACGCCCAGTTCCGAGATACACGTCTAGGCAAGCTTGAACTCCTTTCAGAGTCCGACAAACAGCGTGTCTTAGACTGGGCTGGAGAACCCATTGTGCCAGGAGACATATGTGTGCATGAGATAATCGAAGAGATTGCCGCAGCGCATCCCCATCATCAAGCTATTCAAGGGGCTACCGAGTCTTTGACCTATGCACAACTAGATCAACAAGCCAATTCTCTAGCTCTCTACCTATTGCATGTTAGCAATGACCATAATCACAGCTACCACGGAATGACCATCCCAGTTTGGATGGAGACATCCCCCACGGCGATCGTAGCCATCTTAGCAATCCTAAAGATCGGAGCCAACTATGTACCCCTCGACCATCGGTTTCCTATTGCACGAGTCGAGTATCTTGTTAACGACACAGCCACCACAATCATGCTCGTCTCAAGAGAAAAGTCCGATGTTGCTGCAGAAGTGGCGTGCCGGCTAAGGAGCCAGAATAAGGCCCTAACCATCATCCAGGTAGACAGCATAATGGAGAGGATAGAAATTCTGGACAAGCCTCGCAAAGAAATCATCCCATCATATTTAGCAGCAAAACCCTCCGATCTGGCATATATGATATACACATCTGGAAGCACTGGCCAGCCTAAAGGTGTGATGATGGAGCATTGGGCTCTTACAGCTACCGTCAAAGAACAAGCACTTACCTATGGCTTCGACTTCGACACTCGCATGTATGGTCTCGCAAGCCTTAGCTGGGATCCCAGCTTGTTGGAGATCTTTGCAACACTCACCCACGGCGGCTGCCTATGTATTCCCACCGAAGAGGAGCGCAGCGGATGCATGGAGCTTGTCAACAGCATCAATCGACACAAAGCAAACCAAATCAGTACCTCGCCAGCGGTAGCCTCCCTGATTGACCTCCGACAGACCCCTACTGTCAAAGTCATCAGCCTTGGAGGCGAGGTGCTTCGAGCTGAGAACATACTCAATGCTCACCAAGCCGGAGTTCGGCTCTTCAACATATATGGGCCCAGCGAGGCATGTATCGATGCCATCGTGCACCGCAACGTCGTGCCTGGCGTCAGCCCACAGAATATTGGACGGCCAATGTCTAGTCAGGTCTGGATTGTTGACACTATAGACCCATACAGGCTGGTACCGCCGGGCTGCCCTGGCGAGCTTGCACTGTCGGGTACGCTGGCCCGTGGATATTTGAACGATGAAGCGAAGACAGAACGATCTTTCTTGGTCGGCTGCCCTTTTGCGTCGCCACTATATTTGACAGGCGACCTTGGGCGGTATGAGATGGATGGTTCCATATACTTTCTAGGCCGCAAAGACCGACAGGTCAAGCTCAATGGACAGCGAGTGGAGCTCGGGGATATTGAGAACGCCATAAAGACCCTATGCCCGCAGAACGACGTTGTTGTTGATTATTTCTCGCTCTCTGGCGATGTCCAAAAGCTGCTCATCGTCTATCTTTCTTCCCCTTCAGCCACGTCTTCTCCGCCGGTGACTCGCGAACGAGAGAAGGGCCACGATCCAAACCCGGTTCGAGTTGAGGGTCGAATGAAGCCAGACTCCAGGGAATTCCAGCAGCTACAAGAGCAACTAAGGGCCCTTTTGCCTAGATATATGGTTCCGCGAGTTTTCGTTACGGTCTCCCGCCTCCCGCTATCGATCGCAGACAAGATTGATTTCAAGCTCCTCAGGGCTGCGTACACGAAATGGGTGGAAGAATCGTCGGCTGCCCTGCCAAATGCAAAGAATCAGATACCCACGGAATTTACAGAGCCAGTTACTCCGGTGCTGATCTTGCGGAGAGCCTGGTCATCTGCAATTGGGTGTGCCGAAAAGTTGATTCAGTTGGACGATGATATTTTCAATCTCGGTGCTGACTCTCTAACAGTTATGAAACTAGCTATGCTTGTACGCAAAGAAGGCTACTCCCTTTCTGTCGCCCAGATCTATGCATCTCCAGTTCTATCGCAAATGGCCAAACATTTACACCCCCGTCAGGGTCCGGCCTCAATCCCCGGCGGAGAAGAAATCTCCCCCTTTTCATTACTTCCAACGTCAGTTAGCAAGGCACTTGGAGGAATGATACCTGAGCTTTCCACATGCAGTGATATCGTCGACATGTTTCCCTGTTCATCCTTCCAGACTACAGCAATAGTGCAAGGCCAGAAGAACCACAAGGCCTATTACGCCTGGTTTTTGGTACGAATCAAGGGAGACCTAGACATTGGGCGTTTACAGGTTGCGTGTAACCTATTAGTCCGACATCACGCTGTCCTGCGCACCAGTTACTGTGCTATTGAAGGCGAGTTTGTGCAGCAGGTTCACGGATCGGGTTCCGCAGTATCAGATTTCCAGAATCTAGGATCTTGTACTTCCGAGGAGACATTTGTAACCCTTCTCGGCCACAATTCTCCCTCCCCAGTCAGGTTTGGAAGTATTCCGACCAGATTCAGAATAGCGGCTTATTCTGGCAATAAGGATAGTGGGTATCTTCTGGGAATAGGGATGTCCCATGCTCAATATGACGGCTTCTGCTGGGCCAGGACCTTCGACGACCTCTATCACGCATACCATGCACAAACCCTCCATGACCAGGCCGAGAAGCGCCCCCCTTACTCTCGGTTCATCAGGCATTCTCTCATATCTTCGCTAAACCCTAAAACCAAGTCCTTTTGGAAAGGTCTTCTCAACGGTGCTAAAATGACATCTCTCACATCGCAAACAGTGGAGAAACGACCTTGGTTACCTTTGGATAGCAAAGAGATAGACGTTTTACCTCGTTACAAGTCTCAACTTGGGAATACTACCTTTGCCATTGTTGTCAAGGCTTCCTGGGCCATCGTTCTATCATGGCTCTGCGGCACCAAGGACATCGTCTTTGGTTCCCTGGTGTTTGGCCGCAACCCACATATAGACGGAATTGCGGAGATGGTCGGGGCCTGCCTTAATCTGGTGCCCAATCGTGTCTCCCTCTCCGAAAACCGTTTGAAGACTATTGCGGACCTCCTAGAGATGGTTCAGCAACAGCAGATATCGATCGTACCATTCGAGACAACATCTCTCGCCGAGGTAAATCAGTACATGGATTGGCCTGCAGGAACGAGGTTTGGGAGCATTGTTCAGCACCAGAACATCGACGAGGATACCTTCAATGCGGACACACCCCAGGGCCCTGGTGGCAATGAGAGAGATACCTCCTGGTCCTTCGCCGGGAGTGCTACCTATCCAGGGCTCTGCGATGACATACTCGACTGTTGGATCACTACTGTCCCTCGACCTCAGGAGACCAAGCTCTATTTCCAATACAACAGCACCTCTATTCCCGATGATTGTGCCACCAAGATCACCCGGCTCCTCTGTGATGTGATACGTTCAGTTTATGCAGATCCATCCCAGCTTCTCAGCTCTATAAATCCCCAAAAGGAGGTCGTCTCCTCGATTCGAATGCAAATACAGCGAGCGGAATGTAGCCACGATAATGCGGCTGGCAATGGGGCTCGCAAAGATCAAGACCAGCTTCACAGTGGGGTATCAAGAGATCCTGTCAGAATTGCATCCATATTGCGCAGGCTGTGGGTTGAGGTGCTACCAGGAACTTTGCCAGCAGCGCGAGAGACCGATGACCATATTTCGTTCTTCGCCCTCGGGGGAAACGCCAGGCTGGCCGAGCAGCTCGCAACGGCCTGCCAGAATCAGGGGCTTATGCTAAGCGTGCAGGATATATTTGCCTTTCCTACAAAGGCTCTCCAGGCCGCTCACCTAAGTGGTGACGATGAGTTCGGAGAAAAGGGCACGAAGAAAGTACACCTAGTCCTTGAATCCAAGTAAGGTACCGACAATATTTCAGAGGGTCGATTTTTCGTTGGCGAGAAATAGCTGGGAATGGGTAGATATGAGTTATGTAGGATATTTTTAACTTTTGTGCCAACGGTCATTTGATTAGTTACTGTCAAATTGCCAACATATCAACAGTAGTTATTCTATCCTTCCTGGAATCTGGATTGCGGCGTAGGGAATAAAGACCTGTCAGAAGGAGGATGATGATTGATATTGAGCTCTATCGAATGTGCGAAGATGTAGCTAGCGAACAGGATGACTAATACAATAACTGACAAGACCGTAGGGATCTTAGCAGTTGGCTGGTTGCTGCCTGGCTTGCATCGAAGGAATATAAATTAGATACATAGATGCCTCCCAAGCAGCCAAAACACCAGCGACATCAACCAGACGACGGAATAAAGCCATCAAGATGTGTTATTCCTGCAACTGGGGCGCCAACTGCCACCATTGGAACATTATTCATCCGTTCCGAAAACACTATTTTCCGGTCCAATGGGCGTGCAGAGAATATCGGAGCCGGATGATCTTATCCCCGGATATAAAAATGGAAAAAAAATTGGACCTAAAGGTACCTTCCGGCTCAAAGAGGTACCTTTTGATATTCGGAGGATGTGAATTCTGGAAAGACGAACGATAGCATGCAGCCGCCTTCTAACGGTGATTGAAGTAACTTAAGATGGGACCAGAGCCAGAGGTAGGCCAATTCTGTTATCTAGCGCTTTGCTTTCCCTCTTATAGAGTGAAATTTACTAATGTTTGCTCGTCAGCTCCCCGCCTATCAAGCATTGCTTGCCCTGGAAAAAGGGACTTCAGGGTCTCCAATTGAGCAGTTGACGGAGGCTGCAAAGATTACCGGGATCGATTTCGAGGACTACAACTTGGATCTCTTTGCTAGCGATGGCGAACTTCCTTCAATCACTCCTGCCTACTCCGCACCTAGGGAAGAATGGGTCTTGCGATGGTTGTTGAAGAAACTGAAAGGCCCTACGGATATATCGAATGAATACCGGAATAATAGCCGATCTTGGATACTATTACGCATCCTCTTCATGCGGATTCCTATTAGGAGCCTGGCGTTCACACTGAGTGAAAACGATTTCATTGGCCTTTTACGGGATTCCTTAGTGGGATTGGATTTTTCGAGCGGCCATGCAAGCCCTTACGATCAGGTGGAATACAACTCAAAGGCTGGGTCGCCATTGAAACGTAAGCCGGACTCCGATTCCTCTAAGCCAATTCGGAAGCGTACGCGGACAGATGGGCCTATCGCGAAAACAAAATCAGAGGAAGAGAGCTCCCATCACGATACTTTCCTTGCGATTATCGAATCAGTCAACACTATTATAAAGCTTACGGAACTGATTCCGCAATCCAAAGATGTACTGAAGGCTCAACTCAAGCTGGTCTTGCGTGGGAGTGCTGAGACAAGCGCTATCATCATGGGGAAGGCATGCAGCTATGCCCAGTCTACGATCAATCGCATGAAAGATGTCACTACCACATCTTTTCCACGCCGACTTCATACATCTCTCGTATCGGTGCTGGAAATATGGACTCTCCGGTCAGACCATCATGAGAACGGTTCGACCGCATCTAGCAATGTATGTTCATTTTTTCACATTTTAACTTATGATATATCTGCGATTAACATTGGCTGCAGGACATTTTTGTCTCCCATGCATTGGTTGGAGTTTTAGGGCTGATTAGAATTGCATGTCAATTTTCTAACAACCTAGAACTTGTCAATGGCCTAGAGCGACTGGTAGCCCTCCATGTTGTTCTGGGTATTCGCGAGGTTTTCTTCTCTTCAGCCGCAGCCGATACCAAACATGAGAGTGGCTCAAAGTGTTCTCAGCGGCTTAGCCATGAATTTGACACCAAATTAAGCCCTATTCTGTCTGGTGCTGGGGCGATCATTCTCCCTACACTTTTCGACATCTCCATTCGTTCTATGCCAAGGAATAATTTTCGGCGACAGGTTCATGAAACACCCTGGCTTGAATCATTCCTCATTCTCCTGTTGTCGCAGGCCGGCTATCCGTTGGAGGAGGATCGGAAAATGAGGGATGTTACTCTCCTGCAAGAATTCCTGGATGTAGCCATCCGTAGAAAGCTAAAGCTCTCTTTAGTTACCCTTGTTCAGATTGCAAGCAAATTTTCTGGGCTCTCAGGAACTCAGGATGGAATTGAATGGAGCTTGATAGCCCGAATATTACGGCTCGATGTGGATGTGTTTCTATTGAACTCCGGCGTTGAGCAGTCTGTCGCCTTGCTAAACTCGCTGCTTGCTGGAATAACAGCGTTTCCTCTACAAAACGATCTTGCGCCAGAAGATCTACTTGATTTAATCAAACACGAGATCATCATTCCGCTTGCTCGGGGTTTTTTCAATGCCCGAGATGGCCCTGCTTTCATCAAACTATGGGCTGAGCAAATTTCCGAGTCAGAATCATCCCGGAATTTTATGAAAAAACAAGATTCAAACTCGATCTGGGAGAGTGATGATGTGGTCAAAGCTTGTGGACAGTGTTTGGCATCTTCAGATACTCAGCTTGATGCACAAGTTGGAGATCTTCTGAAAAAAATTCACCTAATAAAACTTTCTGCGGATAGTTTGTCTGGCGCATATTCATCTCTTGTTGTCCTTGACTCTCTCCTGATGTCCCCCATAAAAAGTGGGCTCGATGCTATTTCAATTGGCCGTTACGAGCAAATATTCGAAGAGCTATCGGATATTTTCTCCTCCGACCTTACGGAAGTCTGCTGGAAATGGAGAATATGGCGGTGTTTGCAAAACTCCGTTTCTCGATACCCGGCGTACTCGGAATCAATCCAGTTTGATGTGAAGGGCTCTTTGGTTCCTCTAGCTCTACGCAAGATAGAACTCTTTGCCCAGAATCCTGAGGCTTATTCAGCTCAAGATTGTCTGGAGATCTTTTGGTCTTTCAATTTTGTGCTTAGCCTTGGAAGCAGAGCATCGGGTACCGATTTTAACGACTACGTTAATAAATCTACCCATAATACATTATCAAGTTTCAAGGATCTTATAAAGAGCAGCTTCGTTGGTTGGAATGGTCAAGTGGAGGCTCTCTCAACCCCGGTTGCTATTGTTATTGCCTGCATTACCGCCCTACTTGGTAACACCCAGAATTTGGCCTCTCTGACTTCCGACACTCGCCAGCTTCTATTTACCAATATACTCGTATCACTGGAGAATGAACCCACATCTGCCGCAAACATTCAACTCTCGCAGATCTGGAAAGATTTTCTCTGCTTTCAATCCGGTACGGAATTGACTGCCATTGTGGATGACCTAGTTACGGTAGCCTATGGTGGGCTTGCAAATCAAAGGAACCCATCCAGGGCATTGGTTAGCAGTCTTCTATATATTCCCTCCCGTCTAGTATCCCGCTCGCAACGCGGTTTGATCATTGATACTCTGCAGTTCTTCTTACTGAGTGGTGAAGTTGGACTAGAGATGAAAGTGGATATTCTACTGCTTGCGACCAGGCTAGTAGAGGTTGCAAGGTCATCTGCCCAAATATTCGACAACCCCGATAAAATTTGGGAGATTTCACGTTCAATTAGTATCGATGGTGGCTGTGATACCCAGTTGTTATTTGATACATTCACAAAATTATATGAAGCTATAACCGTGCGGTTCGAAGCGGCACCTCAAGATTCAGTTACAAAGTTTTTGAATACTGTTTATTCAAGAACAACAGAAAGGTTGCCAACCCGGAGTTACAAAACCTTGGAATACCCTCTTTTTATACTTTGTCTATCTCATTTGCACGAACGTGAACATCAACTTGGCGAAAAACGGTTTCAGACCATCTGCACTCTGAGGCACAAAGTGTTCGAAGACCTTATTTCAGACCTGCATACATTGACAAAATCCATGAAGAAGACATATGAGGGTACTGATACGGCCAGTTTGATTGGCGTTTTGTGCCTGCTAGACAACTTCCAAGATCTTCGGCGTGAAAGCAAAGATTCACGGAAGAAAATACGCAAACTGGAGGAATACATGTCCAAGCATAACTTACCAATGTCTGTGAGAAAGCAATCGAAACTACTAAGCTTGGCCTCGAAGGCACCGAGTGCCGATTTTGAATCACGACTACATGACTGCATGGCATTATTTCCGATCGAACAACTACATGAAAGAGACCAACGGTCCCTTGTCCATAAGATACAGTCTTATATATCGGAGATGGAGGAAGATACTGTGGTGAAAGTGATCCATAATATATGTGAAGCAGATCTGTCGGGTGAGAAAAATGCCTACCGACTTTTATTGCTAGGGGTGTCTGTCATTAGAATGAGTCCTGTCCAAGATAGGGATTCTACCGCTTCGAATGAACTCTCAACAGCTTTCACGAAGGTTTCCGCGGCATTAGCTCACAATGGTTCCATTGAATCTTTCTGTCTAGCAGCGGAAGCCCTGGACATCATCTTACGAACACAATCTAGGTCTGTTACTCAATGGAACATAGACAACCTGTTGGCAAATATTTGTCTCATTGTTTCCCCTTCTGGCCCGCCAATTGACGCAAAATTCGCGGGCACTATTCATACCAGGCTCTGCAAATTACTCGGCACCTTGTTTACCCTATATCGGCAAAAACTTAGCGGACGATTCCACCTAGTTCTTCCGGTCATGCAAGCACTTTTAAGGTGTTTATTCACGTACAACCTGAAGTCATCAAATTCAACTGGTGCAGTTTTAGCTCGTCCACCCTGGGTTGAGGGCAGCCATAACATTGAACCTAGGCACGGGACACAGTTTTCCCGTCTTCTTAGTTCTCTTTGCGACCCAACTGTTTCCTCAGTGCAACGACCTGGGGGTGTGGGACATTCTAAGCAAGCATTGAACGATAACACAAAGAAAGTGAAAAGTCTGGCAGGCCAGTATCTGCAGTATCTCGTCATGGAATACACATCCTGCCAGTTGAAGGGGCATATTCTCCCTGAAATGAAAGCAGCATTGATGCCAGGAATGTATGTGATTCTGGACGTCATGTCGCAAAGTACAATGCGTGCAATGAACGCAGGGATGGATTCTTCTAGCCGTGCGGTGTTTAAAACCCTCTACGACGATTATATTCGATTTGGAAAGTGGGACCATAACTAAAAGTCTTGTATTCAACTTGCTACAGCGTTCTAGCATTGGGAGGCATTGTTGTGTTGGGAAGTTTATAGTTTTTAGAGTTACTTACTGGATTGTAAAATGTATATATCTAGCAAAAAGCATACCAGTGATCATTTACGAATGCAGGTCGCAGCCTTATATTCTAGTGTCGTTATCACAGAGCGGACATTGGCAAGTATGAGTCTTGCTATGGCACAACATTTTCGACCTGTACTTGAACGAGTTATTGAAGCTCTTCTTCAAACTTGTCAATTAAGGAGTACAGTCTCTCCTTTTCCCGAGGCCCTCCAAAGATACTATCAATCCCTTTCCTGCAGATGTCAGGTAATGCGGACTGGTCAAGGTTGAAATTTGTGGCTGCTAGTAGGTACTCGTCGGAGACTGGGCTACAGAAGAAGCCGACATCATCAGTCTGCCATGTTCCCATGTTAGCAACATTATACACACTAGATGTATGCAGACAATTCAAAAACTTACGCAGAGAATAATCGGGCAGTCCTTGTGTCTCCAATAGCCAAAATGATGATCCGGGTAACCTCCTGTGATTAGCTTCGCGTGTACATTACACGACAGGCATAGTTCAAGACCTATTTTGCGACGAGAAATTTCTTCCTTTATAACATCCGGCACATTGATTACATGACCAAGTCTATCGGGCTGGAAGGAAAGTAGTGTGGTGAGTTCCTTGGGTGAAGATGAGTACTCTACCTCTGCAAAGTGTAAAGTAACTCCCAAGCCGTTTTGTTTTGCTTTTGAAAATGCATCCTTAAAGATGGATACATCCCCCTTCGAGGGGTTACCGCCAAGCTCAACACCAACAACCCCACGGCCTTTGAATTTGATAGCAAGATCAACAAGAATCTCTGCTTCAGCGGCTGACTTTGTGCGGTCAATGGATAGGATAAGGTAGGTCGACATTGCCTCGTTCTTGAAATCATCTATAACATCAAGCACTGTGGAGACATATAGCTCCTTTGAGATCCCCTGCTCTTGGATTTCCCGAGGTGTAGTTCTCAGCTCAAGGTATTTTACACCGTCTCCCTGGAAGTCTTGAAGGACACGCTTGGTAGAATATCGGATACTCTCTAAGTCACTACAAAGTAAGTAGATCAAATTGGAAAAAACCTGAAAAAACCTGTTATTTTTCCTGTTAGTGTATATATATATATTAGACAAATGCTATTAATGAGGCACGGGAGTGTCCTAGGTCGAGAAAAATATCAAACAACATAATACGTATTGCATATTTAAAAATCACTACCTACGTCTTCAGGGAATAATCAACTTTTCCTGGGGGCATGGCGATCATTGGATCGGGGACTTGCAGCTTGGGGTCGTGCTCCCTCTTTCGCAGCCATATCTCACGGAGACATTCCCGGCTTATACTTCCGCTCAAGTGGGCATGAAGCTAATTCATTTTTGTTTCAAATAACCATTAGCCAATAACTAGTCAGTTGAAAATGTCTTAACTTGCAGTTGCGGTCACCGAGGCACCAACCTCTATTTTCGGAAGAGCCTTCGTAAATGCAGAAGTAACCGCCACAGAAGTATCCATTTCCTAGAGCAGCTCACTGAATTGATATAGACACGACCCTTTTATCCCTTTTCTTTGCACTCGGGCCGTATGTGAGGAGTATGGTGAAGGTGGGATGAGGTGAAATAAAGGTTTTACCCGTTCCATAAGCTTAAAATTAGAATAGTCACGTGGAGCCTGGCCGCAGCCAAGCCTTTCAACATAAGGTTAGGGCGAGGATGGGTTGTGGTTGGCTAGTTGTCAAATAATAACACGAACATTTACGCTCAAATTGCTCGATCCAATCAATCATCACCATCTGCTGCTGTCACCTTGACACTAGTTTACTTGGTGTCGAGTACGCCTGGTGTTGGAGTAGTTAAAATGGTAGACTTCTCTTGCTAGGAAAAATAGGAAATTTTATTAAGGAACTATGAAAGCAACGAAAGCCATGTTTATATAGAGGAACAATTTTCAAAGACATATCTGCAGAACTCGGTGGGCTTAACTGGTTAACTTCTTAAAACAGGTTTGAGCTTCACCATGAGAGGATCCTTCCTCCACAACCCATGAATGATCAGCTTCTCATTCCAGCCATCGCTCTCTGGCGAGAGTTCTAGATCGAAGTTCCAGAGAATTTTAGCCATGATTAGCCGCATTTCAGCTCTTGCCATACTATATAAAAGAATGGATTAATACCCATAAAGTAGCAGCGGGGAAGAGGTCTGACTTACTTCTGGCCAATACAATTCCGTGGCCCAACTGAAAATGGTTGAAATACATCTTTCGAATCTTTGCTGAACTGTGGATCCCCCATCCATCGTGTAGGGATGAATTCTTCCGCGCGCAGAAAGTAGCGTTCTGAATGATATGCAGACAGCTGAGAAACGGAAACGACCGTCTATACAAACTTTGATGAGCAATTGAGATAGAAGTGCAAGATACAGCCAGACGCATCAAGGCACCAAGTATATATAAGAAGTAACGTACCTTCTCTGGAAGCCAATAGCCACATAGATGTTTACCCCCTTTAGGAATAACACGGGTCATTATGCTAGGTACCGGAGGAAATAGGCGTAGTGTTTCCGTCAAGACGGCGGCCAAATATGGGAGATTATCCAATTCGCTTATGGTAATATCTTTTTCTTCTTTGAAGCTCGATCGGATTTCTTGGACTAAACGTTGATAAACCGACGGATTTTTGAGCAGGAAATAAGTTCCAGCAGTGAGGGTGGTTGCCGTGGTTTCACTTCCAGCAATCATTAGAGTTGCAGCATTAGATGTCAGCTCAGCTTCGGTAAATTCTCCTGTACTGTTGTGAGGCTGCATGTATGATATAAAATCTTTCCTTCCGGCATCCCCATTTTCAATCCGTTTCTTTATTGTTTCAAACGCAAACTTTTCAAATTTTTGAACGCTAGTTATAGCGTTTGATGGAGATGCAATCAAACTTTGAAACGGTTGGAGTAGCGGGAAGCGTTTAAAGGGCTGTGTCCGAACCATATGATAAAATAGATCGTTGACCATGCTTATCACGTAGTGGGGACTGTCCGCCTCTAAACACCCGAATGGCTGACCAAAAGCCAGGTCTCCGATGACGTCAAAAGTGGCCCAGTTATATTTTTTAGTCATGTTAACTGGCTCAGCGCCATGTTTCTTGATATGCAATTTGAGCCCAGAGATTAACATGTCCACAAGGTTTTGCATAATTCCTTCTTGGCCACGCAAAGCCTTCTCCGAAAATGCGTGTGAAAGCATACGACGATGCCGGGTATGTTCCATAATATCCTCATCCGCAATGCCTGAACCGACATTGTCCAAAACACGAAGCGTATTGTCTCGTTTGAATTCACCCACACGACTCCTCGGTGTGTAGAGCTCTTTCCACACGTCGGGGTTAATCAATGACACGTCCATGGGTGATATCCGGACTACGGGCCCGTACTTGTCATGGAGCTCCTTCAAAGTAAACGGCCAAACGCCAATATACGATTGGTATAGAAATGGAAATTGCGACACTGCATATAACTTGGGGCCGGGAACCGAGGCCAGTGGGTTGATGAACAATTCGTAAACAACTTTTCCGAGGATGTAGAGTGCCTAGACGCAGTCGTTTAGTGATACCGCAAATTCCAAGTACAGCTACCCGTATCGCTGTTTGACTAACCGCAAGGAGTGCCAGGATAGTACATCCGTCAGTGACTGTGATGCTTGTTAAACTTAGGGGAGCCATGATAAGAAATATGAAGTAGGAATGCCCATGTATCAAATTATATAACTATCCACAGGTATGAGAGAGAAGGACAAAAATCTGCGAGTTGATCTAGCCGGATAGACTGTGTCCTTAAGTAGTAGACTTTGAGCCGCGGAGGAAGGTTATCGTGTGGGGGTACCCAATTTACACAACTATCCGCCCGGAAGGGGACCATTAGGCACAGGGCATCGTAAGAACTTTATGCTGCATGTATAACGTTGGAATCGAAAGCTCCCAGCCGTATACGTAAAGCCGGCACATCCGTTTTCCTGTGCGGGGGGAGGATATTTTATGAAGCCAAATTTATGCAAAGGTCAAACTAAGTATCAATCCTTGAGGATATCCTTGTGATCTTCAGATCGGCGCCTTGGTTTCAGGGCTTCTGCCAGCCCGAATTATTGACCAGGACATTCTCATTATCAAAGTGTAATAGGTGTATTGCAGAAACGAGGCCAAATGAATACCGGTGTCGGGCGGACTGTTATCCGTTCGCGGCCAAATAGTCGCACACACAGGTGATTCATGCGACTTGTAGTACCCAACTCATATACTAAGGTGGGAGAACAGCCAGTGACGATGAGAAACGAGAAACGGCGGTAACCCTAGACCCGCGTGCAAGGAATCCTACTGCCTTAGTACACCAGCACTCCATTTCGATGTTCTTCTGATTTCCCCCCCTGAGAACAAAGCTCCGGCATTCGTGAGGAGCCGAAACGCCTCTGGCCAAAAATGTGGGCTGTTGGGCAATGTTAGTCTTATGGCCACATTCTTGGTGTGCGGCTTGTGCAGGGTTGTCACCCCTGGAGTCGCTGCGTGGTACAGAGTACAGAGCAGCTGGGAAGTGTTAATGAAGCCGTTTGTTCCTTTGCAGGATGGCTTTATATTAGCTTACTAAGCTGCGACAGGGTTTATCACGTAAAACAGCTCTGATTGGCCGCTTACCTTATAGTCGCACTAGCTCCTTTAGGCTAGTTAGCTTCCACGACCTCGGTTGCTTCCATGGGCTATCAACAACAAACGACGAACGAGGCTATATAACAATGATATTTGATACCCATGTTCGTCCTTTATAATATTACTGATAACGATCAAACAATAATGACAGCAACACATTCAGTCTCCATCTAGATATTTAACCTCATGGTGTAATAATTGGGATGCACGCGGGGGATATTTCGATAGAGATAGGCGTTCAATTGAGGGGCTGGACGTGGCCCCTCCACCTTGCCAGGCGTTCGGGTAGCGGGTGCAGAAGTACAGGCGGAAGCGCAAAGTAGGAGATTTTGCATGGAGGAAACAGCCGCAATTCTAGATTTGGTGCGACAGAGATTAACTTTCCGGCCGGAAGAAAGACCCTCAATAGACGTGATATCGAAATCTGAATGGATGCTCGAGTGGGTGTGGCCAGATTATGAAAAAGGTTTACGCACATAGCAATATCCCCAAGGGCAAGTCGTTAAAGAAGTTGATTCTAGAAAATTATTGGACGCCACAAGGAGTGCCGTACTCAACAGTTACAGTGGATTTTGTGAATGGAATTGACCTGCTGGCATATACACGGATGACATTGAAGGAGAAGCCAACGTAAATCCAGTAGTGCGTTGGGCTTAGCCGGATTTCAACCAGATGGAGGTAAATTGTCGTCAGGTAATATATATCCCCAGGTAGGTCTAGCAGCTAGAATGAGTCAACTAGTTATATAGTACGGACAATACCATAATATTGAATGTTGATATGAAGATACATGTCAAGTGGTGAAGACGGGCTAGTAGAGGGAGTCTGCAATCAGGTCCAGCTCTTGTTCGTAGTCGTCGATTACTAGATTAGGCAAAAATACATGTAGATCCCTTGTAATCTAATACAAAGATACAGAGAATTAAGTTTTCTAGTGTAATATTAAGGTTCTTACTAATCTTGATTATATAATATAAATTACAGTGCTCCACCAAGTAGAGCTGAGGTCGGCTCTACATGTAGAGCTGACTTGAGCTCTACAAAGTGGGTCAGCTCTACATTCTGTAATTACTACTAAGCCGGAATAAGCCTAGCTTATATTAATAAGTTTCACCTATACCTATTTAGGCCTTAGTGTCCCGGTAATCTTGTTATGAGTTATTGACTACGAACGGAGTTGCAGACTCCCTCTAGTCTCATAAGTGTTTACAATTAGTTGGTTATTTGGCTATGACGGCTACATGGATCCATGCATGAACTTCCATGCTACACAAGGCTATATGCCTGCCACCGGGTTTCTTCTAGCCGAGAATGCGTGTAAACTCGGGAGCGGTAATAAATACCGGCTTTCGGATCATTGCCGTGCCGGATGATATTGGGATATTAAACAAGGATGGCTATCCAAGACCTGTGCTGCAGCAGGGATGGCTTGTCAGCGGAACATTGGGTAAGGCTGGGAAGAATAGGAGGTTAAAGAAGTGGTATTGATTGCTACTACAGCTAAAATCTAGAGGAGCGGAGGATAGATTGGCTGCTTGCTCTGAATACATAGGTGGAGAAATGGCCGTATATCGGGCTGCTAAATGATATAGAAACGCAGATATAGGGATCAAGGAGAGTCTTCATCGGCCCGCTGTGGCATATTCTGCATAGGCATACATACATAAGTACATACATAAAGCCAGAGACTGCCGTAAGACGTCATGACGGCTAGGTACAGAGGACTGTGTGACATAGAAGGTAAATATATGGTTTGATTGCCGCAGCCTCATGGGCCGATTGCAAGACTCGGCACCCCCTTACACAAGGGGAACTTCGGAGGGAGGCCCTTGAGCAGAATAAGAAGTAATGATAACACATTGGAGCCACGCATGCCCGTGCAGTCCACGTGAAGCCATGCGATTCAATTAAGTCTGCGCAATGGTGTGACGGCGCCTGGCTTCCAGCAACGATCAGAGCCTCTCAAAGCTCCATGTATCAAAAGCCGAGGTATGCATAGCCTGGTCTTATCCCCTTTGTGGGCGTCTCTCAATCTCGTGTATTTTCTTCCCTCTCTCTTTCCTGTCGTTAGCTTCTTTCTCTTCGCGATGTCAATTTGCGAAGATCCGTAGTTTCATGTCAACACCTCCAGTCGCAATAACACACCGGATCTGGACTTCTGGAGACTCTGCTTTCTTAATATCTCCGTTTCTTCCATCACTTGCTCCATTGCCGGTGGGCGCGTCCTTGAATATTGACGGAGCCCATCTCAGGCAGGTAATAAACCGTTCGTGGGCGTCCCTCATTACCTTGATGCATTTTCCTTCTTGGCTCAGATCCCAACAGCGCAGCGTCCTGTCGTCAGATACTGAGAAGAGGTATTTGCCACCTGGATGGAAAGCCAATGCCCGTATCCAGTTGTCGTGACCTGCCAATGTCAAGAGGCAAGTCCCCCGAGCATCCCATATCTTGATTTTCTTGTCTCGGGAACCAGTGGCCATGAACTCTGCAGTGCTACTCGCCGGTGGAGGCTTTTTCAGACCAGTTAGAGGCGACAGGTATTGGTATGAGGTCGATGGCGCAATAGCGCAACACTCGTTGAAGTGATCATGGCCGAACATTGTTACTTTAGTTTCCGGATTTGAGACGGAAATGTCCCATAATCTTGCAGTGCTGTCGTCTCCGGTTGAGAGCAAGAACCTTCCGTCCGGAGAGGGAAACACATCTCGTACCCAAGCAGTGTGGCCTTGTAAAGTTCGTAAACAATATCCGGTGTTAGCGTCCCATATCTTCAGAGACTTGTCTCTACTAGCGCTAGCCAGCAGATTGCCCGATGATGGGGCCCCCGAGGCTCCGAGGGGTATAAACCGCACGGCACTGACACTGTGGTCATGGCCTACCAGGGTCCGTATGTTCTTATATTCGTTTGATGGGTCCCATAGTTTAATGCTTAGATCCGAGCTGCATGACGCCAGCAGTATACCGCCTCTCGGACCCCCAAAATCGACGTCCACAACTGCCCGCGTGTGACCCTTGATCGTCCTCTCTAGTTCACCCAGCTCCCAGTCCCATATCTTAATGGTGCAATCATCGGATGCTGAAGCAACTGAGGAGAATATGGGGTGGAACGCGACGCTGTTGATGGTATCTCGGTGCGATTCCAGAGCATGTCTGGCAGGAGCAGTTGGTATCCAGGATGCGGGGTCTTTGTTGCGTTTAGAAAGTGAGGTTGGTGTCGCATTGTCAAGCTCAGCCTGCATTGCTGACATTCGAGACTCAAGGTCCATAATCTATAAGTGAGTCCAAAAAAAAAATTAGACATCTCGTTCCTGAAAGTGTAAATGTTTGCCGCAAGGGAGAGAAAGCTTATAAATGAGAAACCCCCTTCAACGGCGACAGACCTACCTTTTTCTGTAACCGGACTACACTGGTCCATTTCTTCTCCAATAAGGTCTCATACTTCTTCGCTGTGGCCGGGTCAAACGTATCCTCGTTTAGATTCAGCTCCGCCCTCAAGGTGTTGGCCGTGTCCAGGAGATTATTAGCCGTTAGATATGCTATTATCGACTTATGACTATGCACACGGCGGTTAGCCTTCCATCAGTCCTTCGCATCTTTCCCGTATTAGCCCATAGGCCATGGCAAGCCTACACCTACAGCTCTTCAGCTTGCCGATTGGTCAGTATCGGACTCATCTCTACCGGTCCTTATCACAGCAGCGGCTCCTCTTCACTTTTATGCGTCTTTTGGCAAATTCTTAAGGCCGGAGGCCCCTGTATTAAACCTCAATTTAGCTGTTTTCCCTTTGCGTCTCTGATGGTCGATTTGAGGACACGCCGCAAGATAGATAGTGTGGGGTGGAAGCAATAGTCTTCAGTCGCAAGGGGGGGGATGTGAGAGACACGGCAGCTTGGGCGGTCAAGGGGGGAGAAGCCGCAGCGCAGAACTATAAGCTAGAGACGAGCTGTGCCGGAGAGAGAAGAGAGCGCGGCTGACGGCGACTGGAGCGAGCTGGAGAGTCTGCGGTGGCGGCGATGGTCTTCCTGGTGCGGCGGTTGGGTTTTGGGCTGGGTTCATCGCTTCGTTGATATCAAACCAGCTTCTGCGCAACTAAATAAACTTGCCAAAAGGGCAGGAAGTGGCCCCAAAAGCGAGCCTCGGCAGAAAGATATTCCGGATTAGTCAGCAGATGAAATGCCCTGGAGATGCAGGTTGTCTAAGTATGCAGATGCAGGCGGACAGGATGGAAGAGATGAAAGAAGATGGGATGGAGAGCTACATGGAGCTGGTTTACAGGTTCATTGAGATTAAGATCATGTAAAGGCAAAAGCCATAAAGCGGTATTGCCAGTTTATCTAGCAGGGAAGTGTACAGGACAGTTACCTTCCTAGATACCAAGACAGGTGACATGGTTACAAGGTTAGTTGGAGAGACAGCCAGCTTGGACAATCAATAATAAAGAGAATAATAGCTACAAGAAAGCATGTCAGACATGGATCGCCATGAATGATGGCCTGAAAAGTAAGGCCTGAGACTATACTCGCCCCACAGGTTGGGTATATATACCAAGCTTTCTGGCAACAAAAAAAAAAAATGTCCCGGCGCTGAGGGTCATGCAGGGCAGATACAGTGGCGAGAGCCTTCGGCTTCAGACGCCGCCTCGGAGTCCACTCCGGACAAAAGATGGTCCTTGATAGTTGAAAGAGGACGACGGGTGGTCGACTAGCAGATTCCAGGTGATTCAAAGGTATCAGCCAACAGGCAAAGAGTCATCATCGATACTTAAGGCGAAATGCCCCGTGACTAGCAGCCAGGCATCCATGCAAGGCGTGTGCATCTCTCGAATCAATCTGTTTCCTCGGCTTCAGAATGCGAGTTTACTTGAACTCCCCTATGCGAGTGGATAGACAAACGGGCCAAGGTGTCCTTGCCGACGTGGCTGTGACGCATTCGATGGATGCGAATGAGTCCGCCGAGAGGATCATTGGCCATCACGCGGCAACGTGTTTCTCCCGGCGGAACTGGCAGTCGAGCAGAGGGATAACATTGAGAGTGTTTGTGCATATGTTGATGCCTTGTATATACCCGTGTGCACATCATCGGTGGCTGGCCCAAAAAAAATACTGCCTGTGACAGCATCTATCCCTTCTCCCTCAGAGGTAGCTTCATCTCTGGGAGTGACGTGCCCATTCAAAGAGAGACAGCTCACCATCAACTAAATCTGGATATGATTCGAAAAAGATAGCTGGCACATTGGCAGAGGAGACCCGGGCCATGATCAAGTCGCTCCATCGACTGACACGACACCCGTCAACACAACACATAGATGGCCCCTGAAGTAGATATCATCATGGCTCCCCCGTCAGCCCCAAGGCATCGATATAGGCTTCCTCTTATCATTCCTTCCACCTGGGCTTCCTTTTGTCTCTGAGTAACTCTCCGCGAAGATGCGAGATGTCTCGTCCCTGCGCTGACGTCCCGAAGCAAAAGACCGCGAAAACTTCAGCTTCCACGTGACTCTGCCAGGCCCCCCCCAAAAGGTCAGTTTTTGCTTCTTTTCTTCGTCAAACATCACCATCTTCACAGCCACGGAGAGGGGAGCAGACGCAACAAACACCAGTCCTGGGCTTCTGTGGAGGGCTCAGGCTGGCTTAGAGATGCCAATCATGAGTCACGGATCACCGCGAAGGGGAGGATGATGTCCTCCCCTGATGGCATCTGCCTGGTCGGTACGGTCACGGGTCCAGCACCAGGCAGCTATATTTTATATAAAAAGGCCTCCAGCGGATCTATCTTTAGAGTCACTGCTCGCACTCCATCAAGGGAAACGAAGAGACGAGACGTTTCTCTCTGAGCAAACGCTGACTGAATATCCCGCTTCATTAGCTGAAACCGAGCTTAGGGATCTTCTTGCACGTTCAGCCTGGCCGCATAACTAACTAGACGATCGTATATTTTGAGCCGCAATACGAACGAGGCGTTGAGCTGCAAGTATATAACTCACGGGTATACTCGCTTGCTCGCTTGTAACTTTGTACCTGCAACTGTTACTCCTGCTGCCACATCTATCAATCTCCCCAGCTGCCGTCAAATTATTCTATAATACTTTGTTTAACTATGCGTTGAACCTTTTTTTGCTCCCCGGGAATAAGTTACAATATTATGGTTGAGCGGGTCGAGTACTATTTGCTTCCGCGAAGTGAATGGAAGATCCGGACGCCCTCGGCCACGCCTCCAGTCGAAGAAACGAAGATGTCTCAAAGGGTTTCACCTGTCTCCGCAACTGCTACGTCACCACGGCCGAGATTGGCCGTCAAGCGCGCTCACGATCCTCCAAGAAACCAGGACGGAAATATCTTTTGCGACCACCCTGACTGTCATACTAATCCTCCTGTCTTTCGCCGTCCATGTGAATGGAAGTAAGTCGGCCCCTTTTGTGCCCTTCCTTTTGACCATAAAGCTAATCGTCCCACTTAGTAAACATATGGATAAGCATGATAGACCGTATAAATGCAATGATCCAGATTGCGCAAAGCTACCGGGCTTCACGTACTCCGGTGGTCTGCTCCGACATCAGCGAGAAGTGCACCGGATGCACACGCAGGGAAAGAAGTTGATGTGTCCTTATTCTGACTGTAACCGAAGTTCCGGCAAAGGTTTCACCAGGCAGGAGAACCTGAAGGAACATATTCGCCGTCTTCACAGGTCTGAAGACATTCCTCTCACACTCAATAATACCACTTTACCACCCCTCTCTCGGACTTCTACCAGCACTATCATTATTGCCGGTATATCGGCACCCGCCACTGCTCCGGCAGCAGCTAATGACCCCCGAGTCTTACCGCCCATTTCATTACCAATGCACCATCCGTCAAAACGGAAGCGGAACTCCGCTACTTCTTCAGCTTATGTATCTGAAGATGAGACAGCTCCTGAGGTGCGTGCCTTACGGGATGAGGTGTCGTATCTACGCCGTGAACTGGAATACAAAGGCACACAAATAGACGAACTACAACGAGAAATGAGAGAACTACGGCGATTACTTCAGCATCCATAATTCCCCATGAAATCAATCAGCACTAATGTTACATTTCGAAATCTCCTACTCTTGCATATTTTCCTTTGCCCCCACACCCTCGCCCTTGCGGCTCTCCAAGCATGGTCCTGCTGCAAGGCGTTCACCGCCGAACATCCCTGGTCTGAAATAAGGGGCTTTTTTCTCCTCTAATATGAGTGACTTTTATTATTGCATAGCATGGCAAGCGTAATTTATCCAACCAAGCCCCCCCCCCCCCCATCTTCTCTCGCATTGGCCTATTAATACATTAAATACGGCCTTTTCCTGCGCCTTTTACGCCCTGGTGTTTGACGAGACTGCAAATATGATAGAAATAGACACCTAAATAGATCCTTCAGATGACATATATATATTCCTGCACTCCAATTACATTTCCAGTCGTTAAATATCACTATTGGGCAAACCAGCTGACCTGCAGAAATCCTTGTGGAATTGGGCGAGGTCTCTGTTTCGCTCTCAAGTACACTCCGTAGCCGCAAAACACGAGTTGCAGAGCCTCATCTTCCATGGCGGCTTAGCTAGCCCGATGCAGGCACCAGCCTCGTATAATTCGACTTCAGCTCCCCGCAGCAACAGGCCTATGCAGCGAATCATCGTCTCGAGCACCGCCCGAATGGTGACAAGCGAAAGACAAAATGCTGTGCGAATTATTAATCCAGCGGCCGCAGTTTTTGTTTTCCGTGCCTTCTGGTCTCCGTCGATCCACGCAGCTGAGACAGCTCAACCAGTGCAACAACAACCAGCCCAGAAATGGTTCGCTCGCACTTCATCTTATGTTTTGGGTTTGAGGCAATGCATTCTTCCCCAGCTCCCAGCCATTCGCGAATCGAGTCCCTTGCTACCAATTTGACAAGGCGTTCCACTTTCTGCTACGTGAGTCTGTGTAGCCAGATAAATCTCTCGGTCAAGGTATCAGCCACTCAACTTTTTACACTCAGTACACACAAAGTTCGGGCAAACCCCATCTTACAATTGAGCGGCCTACGGAGTACGGGTCGATGGTAATAACCATAGCCTAAGTGTAGGTTAACTTAAACTCGAGTCGGTAATGCTGTGCAACCGCCAGCTAGCTGCCAAGGGTCACAAATTAGTTAGACCATCGCCATCGACTAAGCTGGATGTCATCGGTCCAACTATGCCTAACTTTGTGCCTTGTAACTGAAGCATCAGCTTCGCAAGGAAGAAGAAGAGAAACTGTTGTTGATGGTTGTGATGATGATGACGTTGTTGTTCCCAAGGTAAAAAAAAGGGGTACGCCCTTGCTTAGTCAGCATTTATTTGCCTCCTAATTAATTAAGCAAACGCGTTGGACGTCAGTTTATCGCTTCAGCAACAACTACAACTACAGCTACAGACAGCTACAGCTGCAACTGGAAGCAGATCCATGACTGAAGCCCCGTACCACGCTGATAATGAGCTACAGTGTACTGGCCATAATCACCCGCTAGCCCGGCAAGCTACTCTACCGTTAACTTTTTGCCACTCCTAGCCTTTCATCCCTGCTTTCGGAGGACAAGCAAGCACCCTCTCCATACATAAAACTCTCCCCATCCCTCACTTTTCCATGTTTTTTTTCCTGATATAACATCCTGCTTTTACATCCAATACCGGTTAATACGCCCTGAAGAGAGATATCTCTGGTTTCTTGCAGCAGTGACATGGCTTCAGTCCCGCACTATATTCCTAACCAGGAATATAGCAATGCTGGGTTGAATAATATATCAGACTGCGTTCACTCGGCTATGGAAATCGCGGAAAAATGCCCGTTAGCTATACCTGTTAAGCACGACCTCCCACCAGGGGTTTACGCCTGTCTCGAGTTTATGAATATGTTCTCGGGTGTACAGATTAAACCGCCTATCCATCTCCTGGACTGGACTTATGACCGCCGCCGGACTGCACAGGATGTCCTGCCCTATCTATATCTAGGCCCAAACAACGCCATGCGGGATGCAGAGTTTCTTGCAAAAAACGGCATTACTTTGCTTCTAGCTATTCGGGATCGAACCCGAATCCAGGCTGTGACGGTCAACGGAGATAGGGTAGCGGCCAGCCTGGGGATCGAGTCGGACTTTGTCGAAATAGACAGCGCACAGGAACTTATAAGTAAACTCCCCGATATCATCCGTCGAATCAACAACCATGTATGCCCATGCCCAACTCACCAGCCAGAGGGACATGGCAGAACGAGAAAAGTGTTGGTCTTCTGTGATACAGGAAATGATAGGTCAGCCTGTGTGGTCACTGCATATCTTATGGCGATGTTACAAACCGGAGCAGCTATAGCGTCAAGTCACGTTCAAGTCCGACGGCTGTCCACCAATATTAGCCCTGTCTTTATGGATATCCTGAAGGCCTTTGAGCCCATACTTGATGCGCAGAGGGCTATTGCCAGGAACACTCTAGATAACCATGGAACCAGTGGGTTGCTGAAGCCTGGAAATGCACTCTCCAGGAAACGATCTTTCCAGGTTGCCGAGGAGTCCCATAATGCAGACGGGGAGGCCATGGCTATGGATCTCTGCCGGCCATCGCTTCCGCCCTTCCGTGATATAAGCAACATCTAGGGAAGTAGCAACACGTGGACGGTCTTTCCATCTAGGACTTTCTACCGGCTCCTTCCTTAGCCTCCACTCGCTCTTTCTCATTGTTACTGTTTTCAAGACGTCAACAGCATTTTGCACTAGTGCAGGAAGGCCAGACCCTCAGGTGGCCAAAAAAAGTGTCAAGTTTGCGGAACTTGCCCTTTCCACCCTTAACGATTTCATGGCTCGGCGTTTATTAGAGGCTCGAATTCTTCGCTTCCTTTCTCTTCCGCTGAATATTTGCGGGCCTACCCTCCTTTTATCTTCTAGCTTCTTCTTCTTCTTCTTCTTCTTCTTCTTTGTATGGTGTTGCAGTTAGTGACAGCCTCTTTTATTACTTCTTGTATCTATTATTATTCTTATTTTGCCCTTCAACAGTGTTACTTTACCTCTGCAGGATATACAATACCATTCACACACAAACACACAGCTTCCGCAGCTTTATATGTGGGAATCAGTGTCATCACAATCCTCTTCGGGAACTCTGTTCTACACGAGCTACCTTGGGTGTATTTTCCTATGGCCAAATAGGATATAGACCGCTTCTGTGTTTTCTATCGCCACGGCGATGAATATTCACAGTCAAAACACTGGACCTTTATTCACATCCTTCTTCACTGTTTACTTTTACAAGAAAACAGCCAGCTTGGCTGCCATCTTTCCCAACTCCTGATTTCTTCTTGCTTAGCCCATTAACTCTGCTACTTTTCTGCCTAGGAGCAGGAAAGGAGCTTCGACTCTGGGTTCGGATTTGATATGACCAAACAGTCACTGTTTATATCGCTGCGGAAACATAATCACCGTTGAGTCTGTGACGGAATTCCAGCTACTGGCAATATGCGGTTGAGGCAGAGAGACAACATCCGGCCCCCTGAGCGTTATGGCGGGGGGGACTGGATTGGGAACAAGGCGTCGGGTCGTCGAGGTGCGTCAAAGGCGACTTCTGAGACGCCCGACGACCTGCCTCGTCATCCACGCATCCCTCTCATCGCGAGACCAACTGCAGGGCCGCCACCGTTTATTGACTACAACCCAAACTCACCTCCAGCTGCGTTCCCTACGCTTGACAAGCCCCGGCCTAAAGAGATGCCGGCAGGAAACAATGGAACAGCCTCTTCAGGTTCTTGCGAAAATGAGTGAGTTATATATACCACCGGAAGTGCAGATAGCCTCAAGACTGTTAACGCAGGGTATCAACTAATTAACCTCGTCTATGTCCTGCAGGTTTCAGAGCGAGCCATGGAGCGATATGGAGTCGAGCGAAGATGATGATAGCGGGGAAGACGCGGACCATTCTGTCGACGTTGAAGACTACAAATATCTTCACGCGCCCACACACGTCGAATGGAAAGACCTTAATCCCGCTATCCAAATGGAAATAATCCAGAATTTGACTCAGGTTTATACTTGGCCGCGTGTGGTGGACATGTTAGAGCTGACGCCGCAACAGCAAGAGGAGGCCATTCAGAGCCCAGCCCGTCGCCAGAAGCAGGTGGAGGACGAAACCCAGCATTTGCATGAAATGCAAGTCAAGCAGCTGAGAGCGCTCCTTCGAATAGACAATAGTGTTCTGAGGAAGTCCAGAGTTCCAGGCCAGCTGGTCTTTCGAAACATTTCAAAGCAGTACTTACGAGAAGCTAAAAACAGAGCAACCGTTGATCATTTCATGATCAAAGCTAGTGAACTATTAGCAGCTCGGAGGTTCCTGCGGAGATTGGGCATCGACACAAAGTATGCTGGAGAATGGAAAAATGATCTTGCCACCATTAACCAGGCGCACGAAGAGAATGGTGAGGATGAGTTCAAATGGATCCTTAGTACAGAGGAGACTGAACAGTCTAGCAGCACTCCTTCTATCCAGTTAGGCTCTTCCTCACCTTCACTTCAGCCGCACAATGTTGGTGCTAATAGCGCTAATGGTCAGGACCGCTGTTTCGTCAACCGCGTTGGAAACCCGGAAGTGGTTACATCGAGTGTACCAGTGCGCGAGGAACTGAATGAACCGATGCATTTGACTCCCCTGAATGCTGCTCAACAGATTCTTAGTCGCAGAAAATCCGCTAAAAAGCCAGATAGGAAAACGCCGAACCGACCTGTGAACACCAATCCAGCAAGCTCAATGGTTCGACTGAACATTGGCCCCGAGGGTGCTGCACAGATACGCAATGTCATGCCTACCACATCTTCCTTGTCGCCACAGTCGTCCCAAAACCTACCATCGAGCCCTCCAATACCTTTAGCCTCAACGACCAACCATCTACCAAGTTCTTCATCATGGATGTCTCAGGCAACAGAATCAAGAAAACGCCCGCATTCAGAGTCGGTTATCACACCTGGTTCTTTTGTAGATGAGGATGACCTTCCACTGCAGAGGGTCCTAAGTGGTCCATGGTGGTATAATTCAGGACAAGTCATATCTCGGGCTGGAATCACATCATCCCAGAGGCTTCATGAAAGGCTGTATGCGGCTAGAGCTGAGACCGAGATACAGCGCCAATCTTTCGCTCGCCCGATTGGTAGATTGCCCCCAGTGCCACAGATTAGCTTACCGATCCGAAACTCAACCCCGCTGAACAACCGCCAGGCCACTCCTATGCCTTACAGTGATGACACAATTGCTCAGACACCTCCACCGGGATACTCTTCACCAGCTCCACAGAGATATGTGCCGCCCAATAAAAGTTTCAAAAGCCTACTCATCAACGTGCCTGGAGAGAATGTACCAACTAAAGTAACCTCAGCTTCTTCAGACAACTCAGAGCACGGACCACCGTATTCACCAATATCACCTGTCATGGGAATATTTCCCGTTGCCCAGGTTCAGGCTGCCGGGGGTGGACAAATCCAAGATAACAGCCTTAAGAAAGTCCGAACACTCCAAGAAAGCGCCATCGAGGATGGTCCACATGGAGCGACGAGTTCTATTCTGGACGACGGGGTATCATCCATTACTGGGCCAGTAGGCACGCCAGCCTCACTCCCAACTGAGGCTAAGTCGTCTCGGCCAAGTTCAGTAGACTTTACACACACAGGCATCCAGACAGCTGGCGAAATCCCACTCCCGGAGATGAAATCCCCAGAGTCAATAGAAAACATTGCTTCCAAGGCTGAAACTCCTAGCAATCTCTCTATCGCCGCCACTTTTGCGGTCTGTTGCGATATTCCGCCCATCGAATCAGTGAAGAAAAATGAGTATAATTCTCATTTACCTATCCATTCAGTACCGGGCACAAATGGAACAGACAAAGAGAATGAGTGTCCGGGTAAAAGCAAACCAGCTAAGAAAAAGGCCAAGCTTGCTCCGACGGATAGACGGCGCAGCTCAAGATTGAACAAGCCTGCTACTACGAAGGAGACAAGGGCCCGAGCAGCAGCATCGGTGACGAAGAAAAGACCTGGAAATTAATGAAATATGTGGGGAAAATGGGTGGATGAAGTTATTACTTTGTAATTTGGGTGGGGATTATTGATCTTGTTGATTTGCATTGGCAGTGCTCACTTGGGAGGCATCGGACGTGGGTTGAAATTGGGAACTTCGGCATATTGATGATACACATCCATCTTACCTCTAACATGTAGTGTTGTGAGCTAGGTTTTCTCTCTTGAAATGCTAGTTAGTCGCTGATGGCAAGCAGAGGCATGGAAGCCTGCAGGATAGTTCGTTTGGATGTCGTCCCTTTTTACTTTTTGTTGAGCTTATTTGACTTTTTGAGCCGCTTATCACCTGACGTCAATGAGGCTCAATTTATCTTCTTGGCGCTCACATAATCATGACGCGACCGCGCCTTTCTTAAATTGGTTTTTCTACGCGTTGGAGGGACTCAGAGGCAACAAGCAGCAACAACAAGGGTGCGACAGGCACCTCCAGTCTCTAGATAAATAGACGGTTACAAGTGTTGATAGTGGTAACTATTCAACAACCACTCTTAAATCCTCTCACTTTTTATATTTCTCCTAGACCTCTCATTGCTCTTTGTTCCTCAGACAAAACGGCGCGGCGCAAGGTAAGACAATCGAACATAATGGTTCTGAAAAATTAGGTGCTAATTCATTATTATATCTATTAAAAGGGCATATATAGACCATATTCTTCCATCTAGGTTCAGTTCCCTGTTTCTAAAGCTGTCATACACCGAGTTGCCACCAGTTCGCCCAGCTGTATTAGTGCATTATAGTCATGGCTACGTTGAAGCAGGAAGAAAACAAGGAGAATATCATGGAGGTGGATATAAACAAGAAAAGTGAGGAGGAGGAAGATGATGATATGGAGGGGTTGGGTATGAAAGCTAAAGCTTTGACAAAGCTTCTCCAGACTAGCTCGGTACTTCAGCCATAACTAATCTTCAATCAAGCGTACGGCACTAATATCAGCGTATAGGTGTTTGTAGCCATTATGGCGGATAAGATGAAGGAGCAACAGAAAAAGCAACAAGAACAGGCAAAGAGACAAGCTACCAAGGAGAAGAATCTTGCCGAGAAGCAACAAGAAGCAGCTGCATCTACGAACAAACGGTCCACAAGAGCAAGCGAGAAGAAAGCTCCAGCTTATGCAAGTAAAGAAGCCCAGAATACCCAGGGGAAAAAATCTAATTCTACAAAGCTACCTACGCGAGGAGCATCTGGGAAAGCTACAAAAGCCTCCAAAGGCGATATTACGAGCTACTTCAAGCAGGCTAAAGTCGAAGTAGCAGAGGACAAACCAACTGTACAAGAGGCTTTGGCGCAGGCTGCTGATGAATTTGAAGCCAAGCCCTCTGCTTTAGGCGAGCAGGAAGATCTAGTTGCAACCCAACAACCGTCCTTGATCACGGGAGGGAAGATGAGAAAGTATCAGCTTGAAGGCCTGGAGTGGATGAAGTCCCTTTGGATGAATGGACTTTGTGGTATCTTAGCGGACGAGATGGGCCTTGGAAAAACGGTACAAGCCATTTCGTTGATAGCGTTCTTTAAAGAACATAATATCCCCGGGCCGTTTTTGATTGCTGCACCCCTGAGCACGGTCAGCAACTGGGTAAATGAGTTTTCTCGGTGGACCCCATCTATTAAGACTGTTCTTTACCATGGAACCAAAGAACAACGTAGCGAGATTCGACAAAAACAGATGAAAAACCAGGATCAGAGAGCGCCAGACTTCCCAGTTGTCTGTACTTCGTATGAAATCTGCATGAATGACCGAAAGTTCCTTGCTAACTACCAGTGGAAGTACATTATTGTGGTAGGTGTAGCCCTCTTACACAATATTTTAAAATGGGACACTAACAATGCTTTATAGGATGAGGGACACCGTCTGAAGAATATGAACTGCAAGTTGATCAAAGAACTCTTGACGTACCCATCTGCAAATCGACTGCTCATAACTGGAACACCTCTGCAGAACAATATTGCTGAGCTATGGTCACTGCTTCATTTTCTGCTACCTGAGATATTTAATGATTTGGATAACTTCCAAAGCTGGTTTGATTTTTCATCTGTTCTTGACGATTCTGACCAGAATGCCGTCAACGAGAGACGAAGACGCAACCTTGTGTCTACAATGCATGCCATTCTCAAGCCATTCTTACTACGGCGAGTAAAGACGGATGTTGAATCATCACTCCCGAAGAAACGGGAATATGTTTTGTACGCGCCACTGACACCGGAGCAGAAGGAGCTGTATGTTCAGATAGTGAACGGAACGAGCCGTCAGTATCTGGAAGAGAAGGCTGCCGAGCGAATAGAAGCTAGGAACGGCTCTGCTAAAAAATCAAGAGCGCGCAGCTTGAAGAGAGGCGCAAGCGGCAGTGAGCTAAGCACGCCTAACAAGAGTGCAAAATCTAGCCGTGACTCTACACCGACTAGGGCCCGGCGTCGAGGCAGATCCAAAAACTACAAGGAGGAGTCTGATAGAGATTTCAATAGCAAGCTAGCTAGGCTAGAGAAGGGTATACAGGAGGAAACCCCTGAGGAGAGTGAGCTTAGTGAGGGGGAAATGGATGAAATCGAGAGAGCAAAAACCATGAAGCTAGCCAGTACGTATACCTCCTACTCTGATCTGATCAAAAATGGGTTCCTCTAACATATCCACTATAGAAAAAGAGATCTCCTCTAAGAAGCTCCAGAATCCAGTCATGCAAGCCCGGCTGGTCTGCAACTCCCCGCTCAATTTCTACTGGCCATGGGGAGAAGACTCGGGGGTGGACTCAACACTCATTACATCTTCTGGCAAGATGCTTCTTCTAGACCGTCTTGTCCCCTGTCTTATATCCAAGGGACACAAAGTTCTAATCTTCTCTCAATTTAAGGGCCAACTTGATATCCTTCAGGACTGGGCCACACAGCTCCGATCCTGGAACTGCTGTCGAATCGACGGTGCAATTGCACAAGCTGATCGACAGGAACAGATCAATGCCTTTAACAACGATCCCGACTACAGGATATTTCTGCTAAGCACGCGAGCAGGGGGCCAAGGCATCAACCTCACTGCCGCCGACACCGTTATTCTGTTCGATTCTGACTGGAACCCGCAACAAGATCTCCAGGCCCAGGACCGGGCTCACAGGATTGGCCAGACGAAGCCAGTGATCGTCTACCGGTTAGCTACCAGAGGCACAATTGAACAGACTCTCCTGGAGCGAGCTGGTTCCAAACGCCGACTAGAGAAACTAGTCATTCAGAAGGGGAAATTTAAAAGTCTGCTTGATTCTACAAGTTCGTCCAACCCTCAGCGTCAGGCGGAGGAGCTAAAGAATATATTCGGAGATGAAGACATTGAAGTGTTTGATATCGGCGCCGAAACCACGTCTGAGTCTCTGCTTTCAGAGAAAGATCTAGAGATATTGACAGATCGCAGCGACGAGGCGTACTCGGACCATCGGATGAACGAGAGCGGGCGTGCGTTTGCTGCTGTCAAGGCGAATACGGACGCAGATGAGATCATGGCGGACATCACTAGTAAATAAGAAAGCCTGACCGACTAGAGCATCCTTTTCTTTTGATATGGGGGGAAAAAATGCGTAGCAGCTATCTAGAACTTACAGGTGCTACCATGTAATATAATAAGCTATCATTAGAGAGATATAAATCCAAGGATACAAGCATAATACACCGTCTGCAAGGCGTTAGAGAAGGGGGGATAAGGGGCAAAATGGGAGTTATATACTATATCAAAAAAAAAATAAGCCAGCTGATAGCCGCTATCGAGACCGTTTGGCCTCTTGCACTTGATCGCGCAGGTCCGACAAGACTTCATTACGCTTCGCTAGATGGGCCTTGAGGCCTTCAACCTGCTCCTCAACGGCCTTGACGTCAGCCCGGATGCGTTCAAGGCTCTCGCCCTCGCTGACCCGTCCAGTTCCTTCCCTGAGTTCCCGCAGCTCACGCTCTTTATACTCGAGCATCTGCAGAGCTTCCTTCTTGATCAGCGCCCAGTTCGGCCCGTCTGTCCGCGCCCTGGTGCCGTTCTTTCTTGCCTCGACAGCCGCATTGGCGGCTTCCAGCTTCTTATCTAGTTCCGCCAATTCTCGCCGTAGACGGACCTTCTCCCATTCTTCGTCTTGTATAGTATTACTGAAATCTGTGCCCTGAGGCTGGTAGCTTGATTTGCCTCCCACGCCTAGCCGGCTTAGATATGCGTCTCCGAACTTGGCTTTGCGGCCTGTACTTGTGTCGTCGTTGCTGGAGACACCCCATTTCTTGGCTGTGCGGACATTGTCGAGCTGATAGTCTATCTTATTGGATTCGAAGGAGGCGCGGAGGGAGGCGGGGATGTTGCGGGGGATACGGTAGCCCTCGTGCCTGTTGTTTAGGATGTGGAGGAAGGCGAGGGCTGCGTCTTTGGAGATGGTGGAGGAGGCGGATGGGTTGACTAGGTTCCATGCCGAGCGGATGTCTGTGTCTGGTACTGAAAGGGAGTCGTATAGGTCTTGTAATGAGGAGACTAGACAACGCAGGTTAGCATGGACCCTGTGCAAATATTTTAATAAGTACATTGGCTAAAGAAAAGAACGTACATGCTATCTCTCCCCGATGGTTCTTGTTGGCAGAGTATATCTCCTCGTACTTGGCCTTGTCCGGAGGTGCCATGTACCAGTCGAAGCCGTCCTTGAGGCCAGGGGTATCGTCCTCGTCCTCCACTCTCTCGAATTGCGGTTGCGAGCCGGTCAGCGCCCTGCTGGCCTGGACAAGATGTGCCTTTGACTCTGGAACCAGCCAGTCCGGTAGAGCAGGCGGTACATCGTTATACTCCTATATCACCAGCCTGTCAGCATACATACATATATATATATATATATCTCTGGGCAAAGTAGAACCCCCCCGAGTAAACACACACCCCGTTGACAAGGTCGAAGATCAGCCTCATGGCCACGCAGAACTCCTCAAAGTCCAGCTCCCCGTCTCCGTCGACGTCTGCCAGATCCCACACCCGCTCCAGCTGGTCATCTCGCAGTCGGCTGTTGCGCAGGACGGTGGCCGCTTGCGCGTTGTTGAGTCGTGGCTGGCCATTAGATAGCGACGAGAAGATCTCCCAGTACCGCTCGACCTCCCACTGCTCTATCTTCTTCTCGCCCATGGTGCAGTAGCATACGCAGCCTCAGCACAGCCTCTAATCGCGCTTCTATCTTCTCTTCTTCTTCGTCTTCTCTGCTTGGTTTGTCTGCTGCGTCCTTCGTCGTCGCTTCGTCGTTGCTTATCGTCGATGGAGCTTCGGCTTAGTCAGCGGAACATATTAAATCCTGCAGCAGAAGAAGTTGACATCCATATTTGATATTTGATATTTGATATTAGGATAAACATGGGGAAAGAAGAAGAGATCATTAGATTATCCAGGGTGCATGGACTCGTGATGCGTCTGACTAGGTCTATACGGGCGTAAACACAGTAATATACATGGCAAAAAGGGGCGTTTATATGCGACCAAAACAGGGGGGGATTGATGGGAATAGGTAAATGTCAAGGAGTATCTTCAGGGCTGTTTTTTCTTCTGGTCAAGCTGCTGTTGGACCTGGTGGACGGCTCGCTCGACCTCAGCAACGAGTTCGGGGGCATCCAGCATCTTGGCCAGGGCCTTCCCGTCGGTGTCCTTGAGCAGCATCACCTCCTCTCCACAGTTGCCGTCATCGCAGTCCGGCGCAGTCGCAGTTTTCTCGTCAGCTATCGTATCCTCCGCCCCGTCCCTGCGCGGGTAGTGCCGTAGATAGACGTTCTCCAGGTCCGTCAGTGATCTCGGCTGGATCAGATTCTCCCTTAGCAGGAATTCCAGATGTTTCGACCCTCCCAACGCTGCAGCAGTTAGTATATATGTATATGGACAAATATCATAGAGTCAGGCCTGCAACTAACCTCTCCAGTGCGACCAGCCGCGGTAGCAGAAGAAGAAGAAGGGTATATTAGGTATCCTAGAGACAGTCAGCACAGCCGTCCCGTATCAATTCGGTAAAATGCAGTATATTAGATGTGCCATACACCGGTACCAGCGCAAAGGGAGCCGTCAAGGGCGCAACGACGATGCTCCACCACATGCGCTTGCGGTGCAGCTGCTGTCTCTCTGTGGCGAGCTGGTGCAGCAGGCCCATCACCTTGCTCGACTTGATCGCATTCTTCGGGTACAGCAGCTCGACGGGCTTGCGCGCCTGCCGCTCTGCCGTCTCCCGCCGCGAGCTCAGCGGCGGCACGCTCTTGAGCCCCCATTCCTCGTAGGGGATCCGCTGCAGCGCCCGGTGGCCGTAGGTGACCAGCGTCTTCTGCCAGCCCTTCTCTGCCGTCTCCCACTTGGCCCAGGTCGCCGTCGCCTTGTTCGTGATGCGGTCGAGGTAGCTGAGCTGCTTGGCCGGCACCGCAGCGTCGAGCTTCTTGCAGTAGATGAGCGTGCGGCCCGTCGAGATCGGGATCAGGAAGAGACGCATCGTGAGGCCCGCGGCGTCTGTCTCTGCTGTCAGCTGTCAGCCTGCGCAGGGCTTTTTTTCTCTAGTTATATAACTAGCAGGTAGGTATGAGTTTTCGATCGATCAAACGGCCCGGGACTCTAGCTTCGAGCGCATCTTCAGCCGCCACCCGTCACCTTTGCTGCGCCCGGCGGGTCGACTGCCAGCGGGATCAGGCGAATAGCTGCAAGCGTCACGGTCCCTGGAGCCTGCGGTCGTCGTCGTCGTCACTCTCGTCGTCGCCGGCGGTCTCTTGTCGCTTGTTCGCCTTTTCGCCTCCGTCACTTAAAAGTTAACCACGACAGGCGGATTTTCCTCCCAGCCCTTTTCCCCGGCTTAGCCCCTTCTTGGCGAGGAAGAAGAAACAAGAAAACATCCTCCTTCGTCCCTCGCAGCGCCGCACCAGCAGGACCAGCAGGACCAGCAGCAGCAACAAACCAGCAAGCAAAAGGCAGGGAAACAGCCCGCCAGCAGCCGGCCGTTCGAGAGGTAGACAGCCGTCCAGGTCGCCCGTCCCAGCAGACCGTCGCTCGTTTTCCCAATCCCTCGCTGCCCCGGCCGTCAAGCGGAACCATGCGCCGCGCTTGCAAGATCCGGCAGCGGGCTTAGCAGGACTTCTGAACGAGAGACCCCCTTTTAGTTATCACCCAAAGGGAACAGCCGCGAGGAGGAGGAGGAGGAGGAGCAGCCATCAGCAGCAGCAGGGGCCTTTACATGGCCGCACCGGGGGAGGCGGCGGCGCGCTCGCATCGGTCGACGTCCCGGGGAGGCTCTCCGCGGCGGAAAGCAGACCTGAAGCTGCTGGAGCCGCCGCTGTCGAGACGCAGATCCGCTCAGTCGGTCTCCGGAGCAAGCCAGTCGGACGAGCAGAGGTCGGTATACCAGCGTATAGGCGGTTCGAGACACGGCCAGTCCTCCAAGAGCTACTCGCCGCATAGCCAGGGATCGATACCGCGGACGCAGGGCTCGGGGAAGCTGGCTGTCCGCTCAGTGCCAGGTAGGTGGACTCGAGGGCTATCGTTCATTGTAACGAGCAATTGATGGCGGTTGTGCTGACTGCAGTTGCGTAGCTTGGGTTAAACACGCAGAGGACGAGGAGACGTCGTCGAAATCACCATCACAGTCACAGTCACAGTCTCAGTCTCAGTCTCAGTCTCAGTCACAGTCATTCCCGGTGCCGCCAGGAGACGTCCATGTTGCCAGCCACCACTACTCGCCCAAGGCAAAGGACTTTGCATTTGATAGAGAGTCCCGGCGAGAGAAAGATATAGAGCAAGGAGGAGGAGAGCTCTCGGATAGAAACCGATCATACACGCACTATACGCAGGAATCCAGATGGAAGACATTCACTCTATCCGTACCGCAGGCCCGAGAGACGACGCATCAGCAGAACAAGATAGTCGACGCAGACTGGCTCAACCGGAATTTTGGCGACTACTCCGATCCATGGCAGGGATACATCGACGAGAAGGCAGATGAGAGCGCCCGCCAGTCAGCTACATTCATCCAGCGGCGGAAGATATGGATGAAAGGGTTCCAGTACAAGATCCTGCACAGTCCCATAGTGCCTCTGATCATCCGTCTTACCGTCTTCATCTTCTCGGCCGTTGCCCTCTCGCTGGGCGGATCGATTCGACAGCTCTCGACGACACATAGCCGGCCCCAGGGTCCGTCTCCGCTCATGGCCATCATATTCGATGCAATTGCGCTCGTTTACCTGGTCTATATCACGTATGATGAGTACACGGGCAAACCACTTGGGCTGCGGTCAGCCAGCGCAAAGATATGGCTGATCTTCCTTGACTTGGTTTTTATTGTCTTTGCATCAGCGAATCTCAGCCTAGCGTTTGCTTCTCTGTCCGATGTCAATGGCTCATGCTCTAGCGGAGATATAGATCTCACCATCAACCCTAGAAACGACAAAATCTGTGATAGACAAAAGGTATTAGCTGCCGTCTTGCTGGTTGTCCTGGTTGCCTGGCTCATGACCTTCATGATCAGTGCTCTACGGTATGTTATTCCCCCGTATTCCTCTATTATCTCTCTGTAATTTCTAACGCCTCTATTCCAGGGTCATCGAGCGAGTGGCAGCCAAGTAGGGCCTTTTTTACTCTCACTCTCTTATACACCATTACTATTATACAGTTATCTCCCTTTGTCACTGCTACCTAGCATCACTACGCTGCATGTTGCCACATGTTTTCCTTCAACAACTATACATAGCTCTGTCGCTCTACTTCTATACAACCCCATTGTTTCCTCTGCCCCCACCCCCTTTTTTTGCATCTATCGCTGGAATATCTGTTTTGTTTTGTTTATCATTATCATTGCTTGCTTCATCTTGATACAACGGGTTGGGAAGGCTGTTTTACTGGACCCGGTGTCAAAATAATTTATTCTCCCCCTTCCCCCCTATTTTTGTCCAGTCACCTTGCATTTGGTTTTTCCCTTTTTGGATGCATCCATCAGTTCTGCTTTTCTTGACTACATAAAATATAGTATACATCTTAGTCATTTTTGCTACATCCGTCCTGTCTGCGTTTTTATTTTATTTTTACTGTTAAACAGCAAGCACAGGGCCCGAGTCGCCGTATATGGGGTCTCGATCGAACCAGCCAACGGACCGTATCACCGACGCCTGCTTGTCGACCTCCTCCTCCCCATAGCACAGATCCCACTGCTTCCCAGGTGGATACGCCCCTATCATCGCAAAGTCACCTTGCGTGTCTGCGAGCAAGCAGTGGGTCACTCCAGCCGGCACCACGATAACGTCTCCCTTCGAGACGGTCGTCTCGAATCTGTCTGGGTTCTCCTCGTGGCCGAAGCAGAGCCTCGCCTGTCCGGCCACCACGCTGAGCACTTCGTGTGTGTTCGAGTGGAAGTGGTTTGCAGGGTACATCGAGTACGTCCACTGCGGCACAACGGCGCCAACGGCCTCCAGGTGCTCTCTGACGGCGTCCGGCGAGGCGGAGTCGAACACAGACTGGTAGATGAGCAGCGGCTTCTCCTGGATTGAGGTGTTTGGGAAGTTCCCCCAGGCCGGGATCAGGCGCTCCGTGACCTGCAGCTCCTTCAGCGGCCGGACCATCGTCGTCGTCTGCAGCTCTCAGCGTGACCGTGACCAATATATAGCTAGCTCTATATTAACTGCACCGTAGATGCTGTCATGTCTCTCCTCGCTTGCTGCTGTTGCTGTTGCTGTTGATGTTGATGTCGCTGTCGTCGTCCTCGCCGTCTCCAGCTTTGGATATCGAAAGAAAAGAAAAAGCGACGTCATCTTCTTATCGATAAGCTGCCGCCCCCAATATTGGCTTATGTAAGCGGCAGCCTGTCCTTCGCCTTTCCGCTTTCTGCTTTCTTCTTCGTCTTCGTCTTCTTCTGCTTCTTCTGCTTCTTCCTCGCCGACGACGTCGAACTCGCAACGAACTTCTGGCACTCTCGCACACGCTGTCTCGGTCCGTCAGAAGCGCTTTAGTCCTTGCTGAGACCCTGCCTGGCGCGCTCGAGAGGCTGCTCCCGTCTCGTGCTGACAGATTTTCTGCGGCGGCTGTGACCTAACTCTGTGACAACGCTCTGCTGCGTGCCCTCTCCCCCTGAGAGACGCCCCCAGCCCACCACGATAGCCGCCCAGCAGCTGCTCCTCGAGCTGACTCCTTTTGCCTGCCCTTATTCTACGCTGTCTCTGCCTCTCAGGTCTCCCTACAGCGTCGACAGATATGCCTCCACCCAAATTCACGACGCCTCATCGAGATGACCTGGACGAAACGTGAGTTTTCTGAGCTTCCCCCCTCCGGAGTATTGCGGTGAACGCGTGAGCTGACTCTGTCTCGCCTATAGATGGACCTTTCTCGAGCAGGGAATCGAGAGGGTCATGACGGATCTGAACAGTGGTATCGACATGGCTTCTGTAAGGCTCCCTCACCTTTTTCTTTACTTTTTGGGCGGGACAGATATGTTCCACCTCGTTATATACATGCAGGCAACTAATATAGCTGCTAACCTCGTTTCCAGTACATGGGTGTTTACACGTTGGTTCTCCCTTTACTTCGCTCCCGATAGCCAGCCAGAGAGAGACTGAGTACTAATCGCTATCAACAGTGCCGTCCACAACTTCTGTACTTCACAAAAGGCGTTCACAAGCCACAATACGTCCGCCCACAACACGCGAGGAGGTGAGCTGTCAGCTACCAGTCTGAAACCAAATGAAGCTTAGCTAACAATACAGTTACAGCACATCTGCTAGGTGAAGAGCTTTACAACCTTCTTGGACACTATCTCTCCCGTCATCTTGGAGGCGTCTACGAAGCCTCCCTTAGCCACTCTGACGAACCCCTCCTTTCATTTTACATTAGAGAATGGACTCGATACACTACAGCCGCCAAATACATTAACCATCTTTTTAGATATCTAAACCGTCACTGGGTGAAACGAGAAGTCGACGAAGGCAAGAAGGACATTTACGATGTGTACACCCTACACCTCGTTAGGTGGAAGGAGGACTTCTTCAGACTCGTCCACGAGAATGTCATGAGCGCCGTGCTGGGCCTGATCGAGAAGCAGCGTAACGGCGAGACTATCGAGCAGTCCCAGATAAAGCACATTGTCAACTCATTCGTCTCTCTGGGGCTGGACGAGAGTGATACTTCCAAGTCGACCCTCGTTGTCTACCAGTACTACTTTGAGAAGCCGTTCATCGAGGCCACCAGAGTCTACTATGACAGAGAGTCAAAGCGTTTCGTGGCCGAAAACAGCGTTGTCGAATACATGAAGAAGGCAGAGCTCCGCCTAGAAGAAGAACGTGCTCGCATCGATCTATACCTCCATCCAGACGTTACCAAGAATTTGACAGAGACCTGCTTGGATGTTCTAGTTACCTCGCATTGCAACCTTATACGAGACGAGTTCCAACCCCTCCTGGATGCTGAACGACAAGATGACCTTGCCAGAATGTACCGACTGCTGTCGAAAATAAAAGACGGCCTGGACCCACTGAGGAACAGATTTGAGACCCACGTCCGAAAGGCTGGCCTGTCCGCAATTGCTAAGGTAGCCTCCGCTGGGAGCGAAGGCGTTGACCCGAAAGTTTATGTCGACTCCCTGCTCCAGGTACATGGGAAGTACCGATCAATGGTAGATGAAGCATTTGCTGGCGAGACTGAGTTTGTTCGATCTTTAGACAATGCTTGCCGCGAATTCGTCAACCGCAATGCCCTCTGTACTACCAGCTCAACCAAATCTCCCGAGCTGCTGGCGAGATACACTGACTCCCTTCTCAAGAAGGGCTCCAAGTCATCTGAAGAGTCAGAGCTGGAGGAGCTTCTCGTCCAGATCATGACCGTCTTTAAATACATTGAAGACAAGGATGTCTTCCAGAAGTTCTACTCTCGAATGCTCGCCAAGCGACTCGTCCATGTCAGCTCCGTCTCTGACGATGCTGAAACTAGCATGATTAGCAAATTGAAGGAAGCCTGTGGGTTCGAGTACACCAACAAACTCCAACGAATGTTCCAGGACATCCAGATCTCAAAGGATCTAAACACCAACTACCGCGAGTGGCAAGAGAGAACCTTTGACGAAGAAGACCGCAAGAAAATGGTCGACCCTCACTTCCAGATCCTTGGTACAGGCTTCTGGCCCCTTAACCCCCCTTCAACGCAGTTTATTCCTCCTCAGGTCATCAACAAGACCGTCGAGCGCTTCAAGTCGTTCTACTTTGATAAGCACAGCGGTCGTAAGCTGACCTGGCTCTGGCAGCTGTGCAAGGGCGAAATCAAAGCAAACTATGTCAAGAACACCAAGGTCCCATACACTTTCCAGGTGTCAACCTACCAAATGGGCATTCTCCTACTCTACAATGACAGCGATGTCTTTGAATACTCTGAGATCGAAAAGGCCACTGCCCTCTCCCCCGATGTCCTAGACCCCAACCTTGGCATCTTCGTCAAGGCAAAGGTTCTCATTCCTTCGCCAGAGAACGCAAAGCCTGGTCCAGGAACTTCCTACGCACTAAACTACCACTTCAAAGCAAAGAAGATTAAGGTTAACTTGAACATCCAAGTCAAGTCTGAGCAGAAACATGAGGCAGAGGACACACATAAGACCGTCGAGGAGGACAGAAAATTGGTTCTCCAGGTGAGGATAATATTTACAATTCCTTTGTTATATTTTTCACTTTTCTAACTCTTTCTTTTTTAGTCTGCCATTGTGCGTATCATGAAGTCCCGCAAGCGTATGAAGCATGTCCAGCTTGTACAAGAAGTCATCCAGCAGGTCAGCGCTCGATTCCCACCAAAAATCTCCGACATTAAGAAGAATATCGAAGGCTTGATGGAGAAAGAATACATCGAGCGTCTGGATGGCGATGAGATATCGTACATCGCGTAATTTAACGACTGACCAATTGACTAACCGACCACCAAACCAACCACAAACCACAAAATTCGCCCTCACGGCGCGCACTCTCATGAGCCAATGACTTAAATATCCTTTCTATGCGCAACATACTCTGGTCTACACTCCCTCTTACCCTCCCTCCTTGTATCATACATACAGGTGGTTTTCTGTTATTGCTCTTTTGGCAGCGCGCGGAATAATAAAAAGGGGGGAGGTGGGTTAATAGAGGGAGTGAACCAATAGACCGTTTTGTTACTGCGCAGCCACTACATACGCAGACATATGTTTAACCTTCACTCTCTCTTGCTAGTTGCCCTTTGACTCTCCCCTTCATCTTCCTTATCTTCCTCTCCTTCCCCTTCTTCCCCTTCTTCCTCTCATTCCTACAACTGATCTGCCTACCTTGTTGCACTCAGCGAGCAGCCCGCCATTTCACACTAGGTTACTTCTAAATCAGTTATACGTGCTCTAGAGTACCAAAATAAACAAACCTCCCTTCTATGATTCTGATTCAACACCCCGTAGCTGTAGGAATTTGTTTGTAGAAGAAACGAAAGGCCTTTTATTCAACAAGGTTAGTGCATTAAACAACGCTAATATCAAACAAACTGCCTATCCAATATGTGCCTTGTCAGAAGCTAAGGAAGAAATATATCCATTCAAATCAAGAAATATATGTATGAATTTTTATCCCGAGGAAGAGGTCGTCGGAGCCTTGCCTGCTTCATGAGAAGACGAAGATAGAGGATCACTCTCCAACACAGCATCTATATGGTCCTTCTCCGTTGATTGGTCGCTGCTCTGGGGCCTCGAGGACCCCGGCCGATCAACGTCTTCCTTGGCCTGCATCTCCTTCATCTCAGTCATAACGGGATCCTTAGTCGAGCTTTCTATCGATCGTCTCTCGTGAAAGGTACTCGTCATCGACGCTCTGGGCGTTCCGGTGGCTGTCGGAGATGAAACGGGACTTGCGCCCGTACTCGTGTTCTTTGTCTGCCACTCCTTTCGACGCTCGTTCGCCCACGAGCCCCACGAACTAAAGTACGCGGAGGCTCGCTGGCCAGCCGCGGAAACAGTGGCTTGGGCCTGCGTCAGGTCCACAGCGGGAGCTTTTCGCGCAGCAAAGGACCACCCGGATGTCGACGGGGTGGGCGAAGCTGGGGGCGGAGAAGCAGGGCCGCCTGATTCCTGCTTGTTGCTGTCGTTGTTGTTGTTGCTGTTGTTGTGATTGTTGGATTGGCTTGTTGTATCCAGCACTGCAGCTTGCTTTGCCTTTTCTTCGTTGCGTTTCCTTTGAGCCTCGCGTCTTGCTTCGAGCTCCGCCCAGAGAGTGTTGAAGGCCGTGGTGACCTTCTGATGACCCGTGGCAAGATGTTTGTTGAGTGTCTCGCGACCTTCGCGCACTCGTTCGTCGAGGTGTAGATCTGCAACTTGCTGTGCCAGACGCCGTTGGATATCTTCAATGCCGAGCCCGCCTGCACACGGGTGGCGTGGCTCGACTACGGAGAAGAGCAGGGCGTCAGACGTGAGTTTGTCAAAGAGCGCGAAGTTAGGGGTATGCCGCCAGTGTTCGATAAAGTCGAGGTTAAAATCCAGGGCAGGATCGCCTTCGATATCATTGGCAGGCTGTTTAATTGCGCCTCCTGAATTTATCTCATCGTGGTATTTTACGCATGAGATCAGAGCCAGAAGGTATTCTTCGAATTGGAGACGGATAAACTCTTCAGATCCCATGTATCCATGGGTCTTTGGCTGTGCAGGATGTGCCTCATCCCATGTATCGTTTATTGTCTGGGTGAGGAAATCAATCCATCGGCGATCAGCGGCCGAAAGGGCGAGGGCCGCCCGTAGCGATGGAGACGATATGTTCACCGTATCCTCGTCAAGCTATAAACTGTAAGTCAGTAAATGTGGCGGATTTAAGGCAATCTTGGAAAGCAATTTACGTTTATTAGTATATCGCTGTATCGATCCTTTTGTTGCAGGAGCAGCGAGTTGGTAGAGCCAACAAGGTACGATTTTGTTCCGTAGTCGGCGAGAAGATCCAGCTGTTGAAGCGGCGTATACGGTCCAAACATGCTCCCCTTACCGAATATCTGGAGTGGGAGCCCCATATACGCAAGGACTGACAAAATCTATATTAGACACTCCTCGTTTTCAATATAGTCCAAGAAATGGACAGCCTTACGTGAACTTCTCTCGCTAGTTTTAAGCGAGCTCGGTTTCTCAACCGTCTGCGCATAGGAGTCATAGGCAGGATCAGCGCAGTCCTGAAGATTATGTATAAGGCCGGGTATCAATGAAATTAATGAGAACTGTATCATGCATAAACGCTCGCATCTGGAACCAAAAAATAGCATCTCGAAGAAGTTAGTTATAACGCTCGTATTTGATAAATAGATAGTCAAAGCGTATTAGATGGACAATCAAAGGAGATGGATGGCATACCTTTGGCTGTAATAATAGACATTTGAACAAAACTAAAGTCTGGTGCTTGAATTCATGTATCATCTCTCGTAACGAAAGGCCGAAATGCTCGTCTTTGTGCAAGTCTTCGTTTTTCAAACTGATCTTCAATCCTTCCCAGAATTTCTACCCACAGCATTAGCATAATAATGAAACGCGCTGACGTCAACGATGTCCCGCATACCTGGAGGATATCCGTATCGGTAAAGTCCCTATAGCGGGGTCAGTGATCAATACTCCGTACTCGAGTAAAAGGAGGCGTACCGTTGAGCAAACCATGCGGAGGTGACTATTGACAGCTTCTCCCTCAGCTGGCCCAAATGCCTAGGCTCGTTTATGATAGCCACCACTGCCTTCTGCACCGTCGACCGCGTCACCTCCGCCGGGCGATTGATCAGCTTGTCCGAGTCGAGCTGGGTGGTGCAAGATATGCCGAACAGGGAGGTAGCCGGGGAACTCTCGGTCTCCTTGCACTGCAGCGTGAAGTACGAGAAGTCTTCCGTAGACCTATTGGAATGCGAACAAAAGTCAGCGTCCCGTTTCCCAAGCCCCTCCCCTCTCTCTCTCTCTCTCTCTCTCTCTCTTCATCTATCTGCGTGTTTCACTAGCCAGCAAGCGAGCCAGCTACGGCAACGGGACAAGGTGTTCCATACGCATGAGCTCCGTCCGACAGCGCCATGAACGGCAGCAATGCCCAGTCATTCTTCTTCACGGGGTCGACGCCATCGTCGCAGAACCAGAACTCGACCTCGGGCCCTCTATACGGAGCAAAGCAGTTAGCATAGTCTCTTCTTGGGGCGCTGGTATAGCACGTATCCAATCCATAGCTACCTAGGGTAGGTAGAGAGGACTGTTGCAGGCGGGCGGGAAAAAGGTGGGCGCGGGCTCACCTTGCATGGTGGAAATCGACCACGAGCACGATGGGCTCCTGGTGGACCTTGCCGCCGCCCATGTCACAGCTTCATTGAAAGCAGTCGGTCGGTGTAGATGGTAGATCGCAGCAGACCGGACGAGAGGCAAGCAGTCTTCCTCTTGGTCTTTTTTCTTCGCCAACCCCGGCCTGGGTCGACTTTGGAGCTTCCAATCCAATCCAGATGGTCGGGCGTTGCGGAGGGAGATTTTCCATCTCCGGCGTGGGATGAACTCGCAGTCGCCCGCGGACTCGTAGTTAGTTATGCATAACAGCCGGAGTAAGGGAAGGGATAAAGGGGATGGCAGAGACGTGTTTTCTTCAGAGATAGCTACTGAACGGACTGCTATACTACGATGCTCTACTTGGATTATATCGAGAGGACAGGGAATATCCTGTTAACTAGCTAACTGACTAGCCAACTCTCCTCGCCTCAGACTCCCAGACGAGCCCGGCTGTAACTATAAAGCTGTCTCCCTCCATGGCGATATCATCGACCGTCCTGATTACACGACTGGATACCCTCCATTGACAGCCGTAACTCTTATATTGCTATCGTGGCCGTTATGAGATATCTCGACTATCGGCGTTTGCATTGTTGAACCTCAAACATGGCCAGAACAGTGTCAAGCGTCGAAGGTGAAGCTACTATACCCCTAGAGTTAACTTGTTAGCTACCTAACTGCTATACGCTGATGGTGCTGGTTGACTTCTATCCTCACAAGTACAGCCTGAGCCCTGAATCTGTGGACATTCAAACACTCACAGGCTCCAGTTCTCAACACTTACTCGACGCCTCTACCAGCGTAGAGGAACCAACTAATCCTCCAGCGCATCTGACCGGTTCATTCTCGGATGCTTCTCGCATATATAGCCCCAGCTAGAGTTGGCCGATAGCTAGCTCATGTTCAAGTTTCATCATGATATCAGAGGATGTCGCGCTGGAGGCCATAGGGTAGATTGAGCCCGTTCACACTCACTACTCCCATCTGAAGGATCTTGTAATGTGTCCCTGTGAGTCCGTTAGCAGATGAAGGGGTCTTTCGAGTGTTAATGAACGTCGAGTGCAGATGTAAGAGTAGACGCTGCAGACGCCGTAGACGCCGTAGACGCTGCAGTGACGTCAAGCAGTCCACTTCTCCGCAGCCGAAGCCATCAGATTCACATCACGGCAGGACTGGACTTGGATGAAGTCCACTGTCTAACTGGACATCTGAAGTGGTGGAGCGTCATTCCACGTTTCCATCATTATGACTCTGAGAAGAGCTTGAGCTCGCCGCCCACCGCCTCTGTGCTTCAAAGTCCTTTCCTTCATGTTCTTCAGCCCCTGAGTTATGAAGAGAGCCATAGCCTCATCATAATTGTTGTATGGAGTCCATCCATACCATATGCTCATGTGGATAGTGCTCTGAACGAATTTAAGCGGTAAGAAATATCGAGAGTATAGAGATAAAGGCAATACATGGTGGCGACCTCTGATGCAGTGGTATATACTATTTTGGTCCCGCGATGGGATGAAGGAGGTATCCTTGCAACGAAAGTAGACTCGTCCATCTTGAGATGAAAGGCTGTTAAAAGCATCTACCAGCTTCGCCATGGCAACAATGCTTCTGACCGGTACTGATAGAATTTCGCGGACAGCCATAAAGTATGGACCTTATTACTGTAAATTCAACAATCCGTCCGATAAATTCATAAATACAAAGATTGCTCTGCCTGCTAATTGTCTCCCGCTCACACAAGCATAACTATCTCGACCATTAACCAGTTTGAAAGCAAGACCCTCAGCCCAGGCCCTGCATCAAAATATCCTTTCCTTGCTATTTGTCAAAACAGTGCTTCAATTTCTTCTACTTCTATCAACACTTTCGCCCCGACCGTTGGAAAATTAAATACCTCTTCATTACGGAATACCGTACTCGTAGGGAGCACTATGCCACAGATAAGTATAAACGTATAGACGTATGTATGCGTTAGTTACCATACCATGCAGGAACCGGAGAAAAGTGGAGGAGGATGGAAGCTAAGTAAGGCAAGGCACGCACATGCTCGTTAATAGACTAAGATCACCAGCTGCTAATCCCAAGGGCGCAAACACAAGTGGGAAAAAAAGGGGGGGAATATAGCTAAAAAGGAATTATTAACATCAAGCCACACTATGCGGTAAAGTAACGTAAGTGAGTTAGGCCAGGGGGAGGGAAAAGCAAACAGCTAGGCAGGTAGGCAGGCAGACAGGCAGGCAGGCAGGCAGGCAGACAGTTAATTAGTTAGTTGAGATGGTGTTTACTGTTGGCGAAATAACAAATAATAATATGCAGGAAGCGGAACAGGAACAGGAACAGGAACTGGGACGGGACTAGACTAGTTAAGCGGCGGAAAGAAGAAAAGAAGTGGAGGTAGAGAAACAGCGGTTAGAGGTCAATGGTATGCACAAGTATTAGTTTATTCTGAATGTACAGGTGGTATCTCGTCTTGTTCGTCTCGTGTGAATGCATCCAATCCAGTCCATACTACGTACGGAGATAAGGCATGTATAGCAAGGAAGCAAGGAAGCAAGCAAACAAACATGTTGAAAAGTATATGTGGAATGGATGGATGGACTGGTATGGTATGAACGGGTATGTTAAAGCAAGTTATTCCATCCATCTATCCGGCCAGCCAGCCAGCCAGCCAGCCATGCCATGCCCATGCCCATGCCCATGCCATGCCGTCAGTCAAGTCAAGTAAAGTCAGCTCAGTTTTCAGTCAGTCAGTCAATCAATCAATCAGTCAGTCAGTCAGTCAGTCAGTCAGCCACCCAGCCCTATGTAAGTAACGTAAACATCCTCACACTCCCGTTCCGGTTCGCAAGGTTGACTCGCTTGGCCCTTCTCAGCCGATTCACAGAAGCAAAGGGGAAAATAAACAAGCAACAAGATATAGATAAACATAGACAGGCATAAGTAAGCAAAAAAAAAAAAAAAAAGCATAGACATAAAACAGTTACCAGTTGCTGTGCCGGCAATGGGAGGGGGAATTGAGACAGACAGATGTGCAGCTATGTATAGTTATGTAACGGCGGGAAGCAAGACAAAAAAACAAGGTATCTGCGTAGTAAGAACAGGACGACTTGCTACCTGAGGGTAAATATTGACAAGTTTCAAACCAAAAAGGGGGAGAAGCAGTATATTTGGAGGAGGGGGGGAGTTCAGGGTCGGGGATCTGGTTCCGCTGGTTTGCTTGGGTTTCGGGTTTCGATGACTGGAGCTGGCGTGCTGGGTGAGCTGGAGCTGGGCATGGTCGGCGAACTGGGCAGGCAAGGCAAGGCTGGGCTGGCCGCACGATCGCAAGAGGATGAAACGATCGTCTCTAGTCGCCGTCTACTTCACGCCCATTTCCTCTTCTTCGTCTCTTTTTTTCTTTCCCTTAAATCGTTTTCTTTTCTTTTTCTCCACGCATACCTTTAGTACTTTTTTTGTTTTTTTTCTTTTGCTTTCGTTATATTTATGCATCGGCGGTAATTTCTTCGAATGTTTTGTAATTTTTTTTTGTTTTATTTTGTGTGTGTGTGTGCTTGCCTGTTCGTTATCCTATCCTGTTCTGTTGCTTTTTCGTTTCTATTAGAGACGGTCATTGCTCCCATCACGTTTTTGTAGCATTTATTGCTTTCTTTTCCCGTTTCTCATCGAGTTCTTTTTTCTCTCACTTTTTTTTATGTATTGTCATTAAAAGAATAGGTTGTTCACCCAGCGTATCATTGGGGATGGGACACAGAGGCGGTGGCTGCCATGTCTATTGGGGGCGGCTGGGGCTCGGTGTACTCCTGTGAAACCTGGTCGACGTTATGGTAGTCGAGAATCTCAGAGTACCTAGACAAGTCAGCGTTAGAACTTGTCCAGCAACAATGAAGAGGGAGTGGCATTCAGAGTGGTATTTGGGGTGGCTGGATTAGTGGTGGTGGCATTGATATTGTGAGGAGGGGATTTGTGGTGGTGGTGGTGGTGGTGGTGGTGGAATTGCTGCGTGGGTTGGTGTTGGTGGTGGTGGAGGGGAGGAGAGGCAAGAGGAGCTCCGCATACATCATGATCTTCCAGCTATCGACGGGTAGTTCGGCATCGTTGAAGGACCAGTCGAAGCGTTCGCCGGCCTCTGGTTCGTCTGTAGGGTCGTGGTAGGGAGCGAGGTATTCGTGGGCCAGGGCCTGGACAGCGCTGGTTCGTGCTCTGGGGTCAAAGACGAGCATTTTCTCAATCAGATCGACGGCTAGCTGGGTTAGTCTAGTCTTTTCTTCTGACAGGCATAATTTGAGAGTATAAGAGGCCTACCGAGGGGGTCTGCATCTTTGAACTTTTCACTGAGTGGCTGTCGTTGTCGCTTGGGGAGAGACTGGACGAATTGGAGAGTCTGCTAAAGTTAGTGAAGAGTAGAAAAAGTAGAAGCAGGAGAGAGAGAGAGACACACGTTGGCAGAACCGATAGTCTGGATGACCTCGTCTGGTGGCGTTCCGAGCAGCTCTGTGATGATGGAGAACTGGTTGACGTGATCCTTGCCCGGGAACAGCGGTCGACCAGTCAACATCTCGGCGAAGATGCACCCCGCACTCCAGACATCGACCTCGACGTCGTACTTTTGCCATGTCAGCATGATCTCGGGGGCACGGTAGTAGCGCGTCGAGACGTAGCCGGTCATCTGGGGGTCCTGGACACGGGCGAGGCCAAAGTCGCAGATCTTGAGGTCGCAGTTTTCGTTGATGAGGATGTTGCTTGGTTTGAGGTCTCGGTGGACGACGCCGGCGGAATGTACATACTTGAGGCCTCTCTATACGAAGTTAACAAATGTAATCTACCAGCGTTGATATATTCAGAGGCGTACGAGGATCTGGTAGAGAAAGTACTGTATGAACTGCTTTTCTAGGGGCCGGGAGGTGAGCAGTCTGTGAAGGTCTGTGCCGAGCAGCTCTGTGACGAAGTATCTGCGGGAGTCAGTAATGGCGCGTAGAGCTGTATTAGAGCCGGCAGAGTACGTACATGTCTTCGAGCGGCGAGATGAAGATGTCACTTAGGCTGATGACCTGCAGTCAGTCAGTAGATATATAGATATAGAATAGTAAGGTATAGGATGAGTACGTTTTCGTGTCGCAGGTGCTTGAGCAGCTTGAGCTCGCGGTAAGTCCGCTTGGCCAGGACAGGCGTGCTGAAGGGCTTCATGATCTTCTTGACGGCGACGGCCTGGTTTGTCAATTGGTCTTTGGCGGAGCTGCAGCCTGGTTAGCCTGCAGTTCGAGGTTTGGGGGGGATCAGGATATCTACCAGACAAGCCCAAAGGCGCCCATGCCCACCGGCTGCAGGTCCGAGTATCTATGTCAGTCAGTATGACTATCTTCTATCTTCTATCTTGTTGTCGTCGTACCTGGTGGTGATTTCAAAGGTGGTGCCGAATATCTGGGCGCGCACGAACTCCGCCATGGTGACGACGGCCGAAGCACGCAGAGGGACGATGGAGGGGATAAATCGAGGGAGAGATCGAGGGAGAAGTCAAAAGTCGAGAGAGCTGGATGTCGCTGTGTCTGTCGGTCTCGTCGGCCGGGGGAGATGTGGCTGATATCGATGGCTGGAGGTTGAGTTGGGTTGAGTTGAGTTGAGTTGAGTTGAGTTGATGGTGGGAAAGGTGGAAGTGGAGGAAGTGGAAGTGGAAGTGGAAGAGCGAGAGAGAGAGAGAGAGAGAGAGAGAGAGAGAGAGAGAGAGGAAGAGGGGCGGCCAGCAAGTAACTAGCAAGTCACTAACAAGCAGCAACTTCGACAAGCAGGCAGCGAAAGACTAAGCAGGGCAACCCTAAGCAATAGGCCAGCGCAGCTAAGGGCCGGGAAGCCGGTGGACTGGATGGATGACAGGTAGATGACTTGCTTGTTACTTGTCGATGGGCGATGGAGATGCGATGGAGATGAAGGCGAGTTGTTAACCAGTGACCGACTACACTGACTACGACTGACTACTGACTCTATCAACAGTATCTATCTACCGACCTCTGCTCCGTCGAGTTATCCAGTCTAGACGGCAAAGAAGGCCTCTCTCCGCGTCGCCACCTCGCTCGCCTCTCGGAGCAGACAGCCTGAACGAGACAGCTTGAGCTTTGTCCGCCCGAGTTCTTCCCTCCCCGGTTTACATCATCCAGCTACCACTGACTAACTACTTTAACTATCAACTAGGAGCTAGGAGAGTAAGGTGTGTTATGGTGTCAAACAAAGGGCTGGGAGGGATGCTGGCTGGCTGGTCAGAGGGCGGTTTTAAGGGGCCAGCGAGGCAGCGAGGCAGGCTCGGGACGGTGCAGGAGGAGCCCTCCATGTTTCAGGTGCAGCAGCCGCGTCCATTCAGAGGAGAAGCTGAGGCAGGCAGAAGAAGAGCAGCAGGAAGAAGGCCAGCAGAAGAAGGACGAGGATAGGCCAGAGATTGAGATTGACCACAGATTGACCAGAGATTGACCAGAGGATGAGCGAGCCATCCCAAGGCTGAAACCTCTCTCTCTCTCTCTTCCACTCACTGGCTATCCTCACTGTCTCTACTGTCCACTTCTTCCACTTCTTCCACTTCCACTTCTTCCACTCTTACTGCGCCTGCTAAGTCCCAGTCAAGTCCCAGCCTAAGGAGCATCCCTGGCGCTTCCACATGGCATGGCCGGGGCAAGCGACGGACGCAAGATCTCGTCGTCTTCCCTGTCTCTCTCTTCTCTTACTCTCTTACTCTCTTACTCTCTAACATCTTCTTACTCTCTCTCTCTCTATCCTCTCTTCTATCCTCATCTTCTATCTATTCTATCCTCATCTTCTCTTAATCCTCTCTGTAAGCCTGTAGTCTCACCGTAAATCTGGCGTAACGTCCTGTAAGATACCGTCCGCTGCCCCCTCGCCGCCTGCCAACTTCTGCGGGTAACGGTGGGTAATACGCTTACCTAACAGCCCGCCTTTTCCTTGCTTTTTCTCTTTCTTTACTCTTTCTTGCTTCTCGTCTTTCTCTCGTCTTTCTCTTACTGTCTTCTTCTTCTCTTGATCTTCTTCTTCTCTTGATTCTCTTACTGTCTTTCTCTCGATCTTCTCTTCTCTCCAGCTATCCACGACTTCTACCTCGACCGAGCGACCTGCGACCTGCGACAGACAGCAAGGACTCCAGCGACCGCCAGCCAGCCAGCAGAGAGACCGACCGACTCTCTTAAGAGACAGAGACAGGCGTTGTCCATGCGCTGCTGGCCTTGAGTTCTCCCTCCGCCGCTGGGGTCTCGCCGGCCCAGGATCCACCGTCGCCTGTCACCACCATCGCCTACACACGACCAACACAGTCAAATAGACAAGCAGACGACAGACGACGGACTACAGACGAGGACTACGGGACGGCCACGGACTGCAGATAAAGAAGGACAAAGACCGTCTTTGTTGTGACTGACTGACGGCCACCCTCGCCGCCCGTCGTCGCCCTGCAGCCTCTCCGCATAGCCTGCCTCAATAACGACGACCACCTCGACACACACACACCACTCTTGCTATAACATCGACCTATCGACCATCTATCTACCGCCTCTATATCGCTGTCTCTATAATTCAGTCACCGTGTCTCCACCGGACAGGATGGGAGGATGTCTGAGTTCGGCCGGCAGCGGGTCGGACGAGATCATGGAGCAGAAGAAGAAGAGCCAGGCCATAGACAGAGTCCTCGAGGAAGACATGAAGCGCCTCAAGAAGGAGTGCAAGATCCTCCTCTTAGGTATTTCTCTCTTGTTCTTTTACTTATAATATATACTGATCAAGACAGGCTCCGGCGAGAGCGGCAAGTCGACCATCGTCAAGCAGATGAAGATTATCCACCAGAACGGCTACTCGGTCGAAGAGCTGTCCATGTACCGCCTCACCGTCTACAAGAACCTGCTCGACTGCGCCAAATCGCTCGTCTGGGCCATGCACCAGTTCGAGATCCAGCCCTCCAGCGCCAAAGTCCGCGACTTCATGGACTACCTGCTCGACTACAACATCGACCCGGACCCCAATGTCGCCCTCGAGCTCAAGGTCGGCGACGCCATCACATATCTCTGGAACGACCCCAGCATACCCGCCGTCCTCGAGCGCCAGAACGAGTTCTACCTCATGGACTCCGCCCCGTAGTACGTCCTCTCTGACTTTTGACTTTATTGACTATACTGACAAGAGATAGCTTCTTCGAGGAAGCAAAGAGGATATCGATGCCGGATTACATCCCCAACGAGGCTGACGTCCTGCGCGCCAGAACAAAGACCACCGGCATCTACGAGACCAGGTTCACCATGGGCCAGCTCTCCATCCAGTACATCTCCCATTTCTATCTCTATATATATATATACTAACATTTAATAGTATGTTCGACGTCGGCGGCCAACGCAGCGAACGCAAGAAATGGATCCACTGCTTCGAAAATGTCACCTCCATCATCTTCTGCGTCGCCCTCAGCGAATACGACCAGGTCCTGCTCGAAGAAAGCAACCAGAACCGCATGATGGAGTCCCTCGTCCTCTTCGACTCCGTCGTCAACTCGCGCTGGTTCATGCGCACCTCCATCGTCCTCTTCCTCAACAAGGTCGACCTCTTCCGCCAGAAGCTCGGCCGCTCCCCGCTCAACAAGTACTTCCCGGACTACTCGGGCGGCAACGACGTCAACCGCGCCGCAAAGTACCTGCTCTGGCGGTTCAACCAGGTCAACCGCGCACACCTCAACCTCTATCCTCAGTGCGTCTCTATATCTATATATTTATATTTATATCTATACTAACATGGTCTAGTCTGACACAAGCAACCGACACGTCGAATATCCGGCTGGTCTTCGCCGCCGTCAAAGAGACCATCCTCCAAAACGCCCTCAAGGACTCGGGCATATTATAACCTTTTCCCCTTGCCTCTCTTCTATCCGACTACCACCACCACCACTACTACTACCACTTCTTCCCGCTTCTACTTCATGAGATACCACTTACATACCCACGACTTTTTGACTTCAACCGGCGTTCACTGTTGTTCTGTCTGTTCCTCTCTTCTTGTCTGTTTTACTGCCGTTTTTATTTCCATCTTTTCTACGCTCTCATCTACCAAACGGGACGACACTGTACCGGCGCGGCGTCCTCTTTTTTTCATTTCCTTTCCATTTTGTGTCCTTTTTTTTTGCTTCCTTTATTTCCTCGGTCATCTTCATCTCATCAGCGAGTTTCTTCTTTTTTCTCTTTCGTTTCATATCTTCTCTTCTCACTCTCCTTATGACGCTGCACGCCCGCCCAAGCACTGCACTATATCTATTCCTTCCATCTCCCTCTCTCTCTCCTACCTTGAAAAAGACGTCTCCCCCCTTTTTGCTCGTCTCGTCTCGTCTCGTCTCTTTCTACTACTCACTTTCCTTACTTCTTTTACTATTCGGTTAATGCATCACTCACGACCAAACCCATCTCTACATTAATATCATCCTCCCTCTACCTCTACTTCTACCTCCACCTCCACCTCTACCTCTACCCCTACTCCTACTTATACTCCTGCTCCTACCATGCCTCCTCCGACCTCCGCCATGTTCCAACCTCTCCTTCTACCCTGTTTCTTCCTTGCCTCTGCCCAAAAAGAAAAAACGAACCCACCCCCTTTTCTTCTTCTCTTCTCTTGTTCTCTTCTTCTTTTTCTCCTCCTTACTTCTTGCTATCCTCTTTTTTTCGTGATGATGTACGAGAACCCCGTCTCTCTCTTAACTTATCTCTCTCTCTCTCTCTCTGTGCCTCGACTTGACATTCTATCTTCCATCTGTGATGTGCTATTAAACTACCGCTTCTCTCTTCCTCTTCAGCCCTCCCAGCTTCTCCTGCCTGCCTCCAGCTCATCTAGATTAAGCTTAAGCTCAGCATCTCATGTCTATCTTTCTCCAGCCTCGCTCGTAACAAGTAAAATCTAAGCCAAAAAAGTAAAGTAAAACTAAACTGTCCAACCAACCTTGCTATTTATATGTTTTGGCTGCTGGATGTTGGCTGGCCAGCTCCTTGTTGGCAAAGCCTGCGAGATTTACCTGGCCAGCGCAGACAAGGAAGACGGACGCCCGGCCCGTCGGCTTCATCTACTGCAATATGGAAGGCCGGAGACAACACTTGCTTCTCTGTCTCTGTCTTCCTGTCTATCTCTGTCTGTCTATCAGTAAGTCAGCCTGTCTAACCGTCTCATGCAAGTGTGCTGCCCGGGCAAGGATACTTACAAGTTACCTTCACCTTAGCTTCCCGTCGCCACCAGCGCCGACCTCGAACTTGATAAGCTCGTCTCTTCCCGGCCTCGACTTTAAGAGAGCTTCTCTTCTTCTTCTTCTCTTCTTCTCTTCTTCTCTTCTTCTTCTCGTCTTTGTCTTCTTCTTCTTCTCCTCCTTCGTCTTCCAGGCTGTGCGACTTTTGCGTCTTCTCGTCCTCGCTGCCCCTCCGCCCGCACGCCTCTACAACTACATCACCAACTAACTACATCACCAACTACACCAACTACACCAACGCAACTCCACCAGACAGCTAGATACGAGATAAAGAAGCATGGCTCCTGGCATCGACACCTCCCATCACCATCGAGAGCGCCGGCCGTCCGTCGGGGCTCCGCATTCAGACCTCCAGGGCCCCGTCGGACCCGGCTTCTCTCGTCCCAAGCACAAGCGGACCTTCACCGGCTTTGGGCCCAAGGACATCAAGTCCGTCGAGGCCAGCATCCCCGAGCCCCAGCGAGCTGCGTGAGTCTTCTCTATTTTACTCTAGTTTACTCTAGTTTACTGTCTTGTGTTGTGGGTACTAACGGCGGTGCAGGTGGAAGAAATACGTAAGGATGCAGCAGAGATAACCAACCAGCCCAGCTGGTGGGAGAACGAGTTGCTAACGACCGACAGGCCCCCAAGGAATTCGAGAACAAGGAGGAGTTCGAGGTTGGTCATCCTGGCTGTCCTGTTCCATGCTCCATCGCTGTCTGGATAATACGCTGACTAGTGCTGCAGGCTGAGGTCGTCCGCCATGTCGAGACCAGCTTGGCCCGCTCCATCTTCAACTGTGACGAAGTGTACGTTGGTTGCACTCAACTCAACCTGGCTGAACAGACGGGATGAATGCTGATTGAGACTTCCGGGAAACCAGAGCTGCATACTCGGCTACTGCCCTGGCCTTTAGGGACCGCCTGGTCGTCGAGTGGAACAAGACCCAGCAGCGCCAGACCTTCAAGGACCAGAAGAGAGTCTACTGTAAGTAGCCCCCAGCTTAAACAGAATACATGCTGACAGACGCAGACCTCTCGCTGGAGTTCCTCATGGGACGAGCACTCGACAATGCCATGCTCAATGTCGGCCTGAAGGACCTCGCCAAAGGTGCGTCTCTCGTATCCAAATCCTGGTCATCTAGCTTTTATCTATGGAGCAAATGACCCCCCCAAGTTCCTCTGCTTAAGATGCGTGCTAACGTTACGTCATAACCGACTAACTAGATGGACTGGGCGATCTCGGATTCCGCGTCGAGGACATCATCCAGCAGGAGAACGACGCTGCCCTGGGCAATGGAGGCCTCGGGCGTCTGGCGGCCTGCTTCCTCGACAGCCTCGCCTCTCTCAATTACCCGGCCTGGGGCTACGGCCTGCGCTACCGCTACGGCATCTTCAAGCAGGAGATCGTCAACGGGTACCAGATCGAGGTTCCAGACTACTGGCTCGACTTCAACCCCTGGGAGTTCCCGCGCCACGACGTCACCGTCGACATCCAGTTCTACGGATGGGTCCGCAAGTACCAGGATGAGAACGGCAAGACCGTCCACTCCTGGCAGGACGGCGAGATCGTCCAGGCTGTCGCCTACGACATGCCCATCCCGGGCTACCAGACGCCCACCACCAACAACCTGCGTCTCTGGTCCTCCAAGGCCGCCAGCGGTGAATTCGACTTCCAGCGCTTCAATGCCGGAGACTACGAGAGCGCCGTCGCCGACGAGCAGCGCGCCGAGACCATCTCCGCCGTGCTATACCCCAACGACAACCTCGACAGGGGTAAAGAGCTGCGTCTCAAGCAGCAGTACTTCTGGTGCGCTGCCTCCCTCTTCGACATCGTCCGTCGCTACAAGAAGACCAAGCGGCCCTGGAGCGAGTTCTCCGACCAGGTCGCCATCCAGCTCAATGATACCCATCCCACCCTAGCCATCGTCGAGCTCCAGCGCATCTTCGTCGATGAAGAAGGCCTCGACTGGGACGAGGCCTGGCGTCTCGTCTCCAACACCTTCGGATACACCAACCACACCGTCCTCCCCGAGGCATTGGAGAAGTGGTCTGTCCCCCTGATGCAGAACCTGCTGCCCCGTCACCTCCAGATCATCTACGAGATCAACATGGCCTTCCTGCAGCACGTCGAGCGCAAGTTCCCCAAGGACCACGACCTGCTCAGCCGCGTCTCCGTCATCGAAGAGACCCAGCCCAAGATGGTCCGCATGGCTCACATCGCCATCATCGGCTCGCACAAGGTCAATGGCGTCGCAGAGCTGCACTCCGACCTCATCAAGTCCACCATCTTCAAGGACTTCGTCGCCATCTACGGACCCGACAAGTTCGGCAACGTCACCAACGGCATCACCCCTCGCCGCTGGCTGCACCAGGCCAACCGCAGACTCTCAGACCTCATCGCCTCCAAGCTCGGCGGCCACGAGTTCCTCAAGAACCTCACCTTGCTCGACAAGCTGGAAGGCTTCATCGACGACAAGGAGTTCAAGACCGAGTGGGCTGCCATCAAGACCGCCAACAAGGAGCGTCTCGCCAAACACATCCTCGACACCACGGGTGTCAAAGTCAACCCCAAGGCCCTGTTCGATATCCAGGTCAAGCGTTTCCACGAGTACAAGCGTCAGCAGCTTAACATCCTCGGCGTCATCCACCGCTACCTCCGCATCAAGGCCATGAGCCCCGAGGAACGCTCCAAGCTGGCCCCCCGTGTCTCCATCTTCGGCGGCAAGGCTGCTCCAGGATACTGGATGGCCAAGACGATCATTCACTTGATCAACAGCGTCGGTGCAGTGGTCAACAACGACCCTGATGTCGGCGACTTGCTCAAAGTCATCTTCATCGAAGACTACAATGTCAGCAAGGCCGAAATCATCTGTCCTGCCTCCGACATCAGCGAGCACATCTCCACCGCTGGTACCGAAGCCAGTGGAACAAGTAACATGAAATTCGTCCTCAACGGCGGCCTCATCATCGGAACCTGTGACGGTGCCAACGTGAGTCTATATATTCTACTCTTACTTCCCCCCAACCCCCTATTCTAACATTGGTATAGATCGAAATTACCCGCGAAATTGGTGAAAACAACATCTTCCTGTTCGGCAACTTGGCCGAAGACGTCGAGGACCTTCGCCATGCCCACGTCTACAACCCCTCAAGCATCACCCTTGACCCTTCGCTGTCCGCTGTCTTCGATGCCATTCACGCCAACACCTTCGGCGACGCAAGCTCCTTCTCTGCAATCATCGATTCCATCACCCAGCATGGCGACTACTACTTGGTCTCCGACGACTTCAACTCCTACGTCAAGACGCATGATATCATTGACGAGGCCTTCAAGGACAAGGACGGATGGGTTGAGAAGAGCATTCTGAGCGTTGCCAGGATGGGTTTCTTCTCGTCTGACCGTGCTATTGCCGAGTATGCCGAGGGCATCTGGAACATCGAGCCTTTGGACGTTACCAAGTAGATTACCTACTTACTTGAACATGTGATGTGATGTGATGTGATGAGAAGTGAAAGAAGTGAAAAAGGGGGGATGATGATTTTCTTTGGCCAAGTTGATGTCTAATTTGTCGTTTTTTTCGTGGTAAAATTGTTTCCCAGATACAGAGAAGTGCTTGTTATAGCATGCACAGACAGAATAGCAATAGCAGTTAATTGATCTCACTTGACGTTATTATTATACTCCCGAGTCAAGAACCAGCTTAGACCCACGGCGGCGCAGCAAACCACAACACCTTTTCAGCCTCAAGCTCATCCTGGTAATCTTCATCCGGAAACGCATCTCGTATAATCTTCTCCCTATCCGCCGCTCCCTCAATGATATATATCCCCTTCGTAAACTCCCAGTATTCAGGATAATATCCCGCACACTCCCAGTCCACGATACCAGACAACTTGCCGCGCTCAATAATGATATTATAAAAGTTCAAATCAGCATGGGAGAAGAACGACCGGTACGGTCGAGAATGAACGTGAGCAACAGCCTGCTTCGTCTCGGCGAAGATAAACTTGTGGATCAGCGCGTCGTGGAAATCCGCCTCGTTGTCAAAGGGCCCACGCGCCCGGTCGTGTGAGTCCGGTAGGCGGACGTCTAGAAGTGGACCGCCTAGAACATTAGCAAAGCGGTGGGGGGTGGTGTTTGGGATTGCTCGGAGTTGCGTGATGGCTGAGCGCAGGTCTGCTGAGAGCTGTGTGCGTTCCGGGTACGATAGCCGGTAGAATACCTCTTGCAATTGCTCTCCTCTCACTCGAGTCATTATCAGCATCACTGTTCCCTGATGCTCGAATGTGTCTATGAATAGCGGGGCGGGTATTGATGTGTGCTGTTCAATGATCTGAAGGGCTTTTATTTCGTTATATCGGGCCCGGTAACAGTTCTTCATGTATAGTCCGAGTGGAAGCTGCTGCACCAACGAAACCCGATGCGGATAGAACCATTTGTTTATCTGGGCTAGGAAAAGGTAGAACCGTACTCGGATGGGTTTAGGTACAAAGTGCCAGCAGCTGCGAATATATTGGCAGACAGTCTTGCTTAGGGAAACTGCCATTATCCCAGTGTGTTAGCTGGTCATTCTCAAGCCCATGTATACCGTTGAATTTTAGCTGTGAGTCTTACTGTAAGGTGATCGCGGCCAGCCGAGAGAAATATCATCTTCAACGGAGAAAAGATGCAATGCAGTAGCAATCTTGGAATGTATCCGGAGTAACTCCTCACTAGGCAAGGGGTATAATGAAGGATCCCGAGTGTTCATCTTGAACATAAGGGGACCGCCATTAAATGGCTCTCCATTACTAAGGGTAATATCGGTGCGTTCTCTGGGTGCAAGGGCGATCGCGAAATACTAGATATCAGTTTCTTAGTATCAAACTATTACCCAAGCTACTAGATCAATGATAGGCTGGTAGGACAAACATTGACGCTTTTCGCATCTGCGTCTATCTTCTTCGGTGGACGAGGCCCTAGATCTCTCGTAATCTCTAGATGACCTTCTCGAAAAGCGGACTGGACCGATGGTGACAAGAGCAATAGATTCTGTAGTGCATTCTTTGGTTCGGTACAAGTTTCTAGCATGCCCCGTAGCCAACGAACTACGCCAGGGGTTAAGAAGGCTTCTAAAATCGAGAGCAATGGACTCTAAGAATACCGTCACTTCTTGTTAGAAGAAAGTATTCCAAGGGGACTGACAGCCGCGAGAGACACACCTCATACGCCAACTCATCGTCATGGAAGATTGAAGGGGGTATAATCCACGTAGGTTCAACCTTAAACGTTGCATTCGCCTCAAGATGTCCGTGACGGTTGGCCATGCAACAGCAATTCTGCATGTCCCGGCTTTTGAGGAGACATTGCGATGCCAGCTGTATTTCCTCTCGGTTTGCGACTTTAAAAAACTCATAATTAGCTTCAAGAATAGACAGTAACAGCTTGGGGATTTACATTTAGCAACCAATCTCCTCCAGTCTTTTTTGAATTCCCGTAGGCTTGCCTCGACACTGCTACTTGGGTTCTCTTCCACCTTTCGCAGTAGGTATCTAGCTGCACAGCTCGGGTCTTGGGCCTTATCCAAGAATCGTTCCAACAGCCGGTGTTCAGTGGGAGTTAAAGCAGCAGATTTTACAGTGTCAAGAGCAGTTGCAACAACAACGTCCTCCCCAGACTCCATTGCTTTCAGCTATCACCAATGACAGCCTGTAACCGAGCCAAAAACATTGCTCGGCCAGGCTTGCTGTTGATATCAAGCGTTGAGGTTGGCCTGCGGTCTCTTATCCATAAAAGGCCCGAACCTAATTTTTGTAGCACGTGATGTAAAAGCTCTGATGACTAATAAGTTACTAAACATGATCAACAGGGAACCGTGCGGGGATTCTATTGGTTTTATTGGTCAACATATTGAGACTAACTATATTTGATTAGTCTCGAACTTAAATGCTTCACTTTTGGCTTGGCACCTCCGGAACTTAAATACTTAATAACCACACGATGTTGAAATACTTACTGTCAGAATGACAGCAGCAGATGAAGATAAATGATTGGTTCGAGCAATTCCAGCGCAATGTAGATGTAATTGGTGATGGTGATGAGCTTGATTAGGTGTAGTTACATGCAGAATTTGCAGCCCCTTTTATGGGTGCAAGATGACTAAGCTACATCCTGACACTTACTTATTCATGGAAACGGTTTCAACTACTAGAATACAGGCCATGCTCTTCGGCATGTGAAGTTCGCACCTTCTCGGGGTTCCAGGGGAAGAATGTCTGTAGTTTCTCCGTTATTATGGAGGAATTAGCATCATCAACATCTGTTTTTCATTCTCCAGGGCTCTGCATTGAGGCCAATCTCGAGGTCCTGGAAGAAAACACAATTGGCTGGTGGCATGGGATAATTTGTTGGCGCTAGACCTCGTATCTGCGTTCCCTTGCAAGACCTTTTCAGATGGAGTGGGCTGAGGCTGCTTGCTTTGATGGGGGGCTCAGGGCCATTCCCAGCCTGCCCACCTGGGGTGCTTCGGAGTCGACAGTATATATTCTCACAACATCCCATCTACATATACGGAGTATCCCCTTTATACTTGTTCCTATTCACTCTCTCCATAACTAACGAAGTACTCCGTAAGCCAATACATATACGAAACACCTCGCTCTACGGAGCATACATTAAAAAATGGCTCTCGCGTTCGACGAAAATGGATTTTATATTCTACTTTCAGATCGTGGGGATAGTTGGCGATTCCACTGGGGCCTTTACCTTGCCAAAACAAAATCAACTGGCATCGTATACCATCTCGTCAATGACATGCCCTCGACTGACTGGCGATTAGAAGTCAAAGAAAGCGGAAATGTGCTACAATCCAATAAACTCCTTGGTGCACTGAAGATCGGGATCATTGAGCCGATTTTGCATGAGATGCTGGGGCAATGCCTCTTGGAGATCCCTATCGAGTATTCCACCCGCTTTAAGGAGAACATCACCTGTCGAGTCTGGCTTAAGGAAGCTATCTACGAACTAAACGAAAGGGGCCTACTGAATCTCAAAGAACCTGTCGATTTTATAGAGGATGAAGCGAACGGCATAGCTCTGTCTAATAAGGCCACGAAGAAAAAGTCCGTCGAACCATCCAGGTGGACTAGTCCGTGATTTGGCCACTTCCGCCCTGGCTCGCGGTACATGGACACGCAAAGAGCTAGTAATCGGTGAACAATGTCCCAGTGAGATGAGCAGAGGCATAACGACTACTTTCATAGATGGTGCCCCCTTACATGGTCCCACAGCTTGCCATCTATTTGCTTCTTAAGTTCTCTCCTCGAGGATCCAGGGGTGTTACTGAATTGGAGTGTGATGTTTTTTGTGGCGATTGGCTAGGTCGAAGCACATAGCTGAGGGGTATTATTAAAATTTATATTTGCTTCTGACATTGCACTTTCATCACCCCTCTGTTTAAGTCCAGAGCTGTAGTTAACGAACAGGTCAGACTTCACCCTTGGCCCCATAGTTAGTTAAGGCTTCCCCTGAACTGAACCTTGCTCACCTACTAACTCCACTCCTGTTTTGTTTCATCCTTCAGCAACAGCTGCTGCTGCCTGGTCTGCCGCCTAGAACGGGCTTTCGGCGACTTTTAAGCCGCGAGTCTGTCGGTGGTGGCTTGCTTTTTCTCAGGTTGAAGAGATATAAATATTCAGGCGGGGTTTGTCTTTATTTTGCTCGTGGGTGTCGACAAGTGCACTGGATGAGTTGATAGCTCGATAGGTTATTATCGAGTTTCCACCGGCATCATGCTCCAGATGGAACCTGTGAGTATGTTGACGGCAGCTTTAGTGGCCCTTCTGGGCTACTTCATCGTCCAGACAATTTATCGTCTATATTTCCACCCCTTAAGCAAGTTTCCTGGTCCAAAAATTGCAGCCGTCGGTCGTTTCTACGAGTTTTATTTCGATATAATCAAGGGCGGCATGTATATATGGGAAATACAGCGCATGCACGAACAGTACGGTGGGCATAATTTATACTCTCTCAGGATCTATGGTACTATCTTGCTGTTCACTAGCTAACTGTTGTTATACAGGCCCTATTGTACGTGTTAACCACAGAGAACTTCATATCAAAGACCCCGACTACTATGCCGAGGTATACAGTTCTCGAAAACAAGAGAAGGACTTCCATGCCGTCTCTGCTTATGGCATGACACATTCTATGATCACAACTCTTGACCATGACCATCATCGTTTCCGCCGGAGTCTTCTAAACTCCTTCTTCTCTAAACGAGCTGTGGCCAGTCTCGAGCCCATGGTTCTGGAGAAGGTCAACCGTGCCGCAGAACGCATCGAAGAGGCCTTTAACCAGAACGAACTTGTCCCCTTTGATAAGGTATTTGCTGCGGTGACTGCAGATATAATCTCCAAATATTCATATGGCCAAAGCGTGGACTACCTGGAAAACAAGGACTATCACAATGACTTCAGAGATTTCGGAAATGTTGCCAGCAACCTATCGCATATCTTCACCTTCCTCCCTGGCATGATGGGTGTGGTCAAGGTTATACCTGAAGCATGGCTGCAGGCTGTGCAACCGCAGGCTGTTGGGTTCTTCAGCATGAGAAATCTAGTCAGAGACCAATCATTGGCTATGCTAAAAGAAACCCGCCGTCCAGGATACAAATCACCAGAGGGAGCTGAACGGAACATTTTCCATGCCCTCTGCGACCCTGCAGTACCGGAAAAGGAGAAGGAGATTGAACGACTGACGGAGGAAGGATTGGGCGTCCTTGCTGCGGGCACAGAAACAACGGCTAGAACGCTGACCGTAGGCACCTACTATCTATACCATGATAAATCAGTCCTGCATAAATTGCGCCAGGAGTTGAAAGAAGTGATGCCAAAGCCAGACAGTCCTATCACTTGGGCACAGTTGGAAAAATTACCCTACCTGGTACGTTTTTATTCTTCTATGATGAATACCATTTGAACATATCACTAACGGGCCATTCAGAACGGAGTTATCAATGAGTCACTTCGTCTGTCTCATACTTTGATCATGCGACTCCCGCGGATTGCAAAGGACCAAAGTCTGGCATATGGAGAATATGTGATCCCTCCAGGCGTAAGTCTCCCAAAAGATTACCAGCTGGTACTTACTCCATTGGAACTTGATTCATATAACTGACCTCGTACTGTATAGACCCCTGTAAGCATGATATCGTACTTCATACATCTTGATCCAAAGATATTCCCTGATCCACAAAAATTCGACCCCGATCGCTGGATTCGAGCTACAGAGATGGGTGAACGGCTATCCAAGTATAATGTCTCGTTCACAAAGGGAAACAGAATATGCCTCGGAATGAAGTGAGTTTTCCCTTTTTTTTATGCTATCTGTTTGTAACCCCTATGGGGCATCCTGTTTTCCTGAATGCTGATGTTGTCTCCTCGTTTTCATTAGCCTCGCTTATATCGAGCTGTATCATATGTTTGCTACCATGGCCCGCAGGTTTGATATGGACTTGCATAATACCACGTTTGACAATATTCGGGTCGATAGGGAATTCGGCCCAGGCTTGCCGGAGGGCAAAAACGTCATTGAAGGTTACGCCAAAGTGACCAAAGTTCTGACTGAGTAGTTATACAGCGTGCATTTCATGGATAGGGTAATTCTGAAAATTTAAGTTGGATATCATCATTGGTGGTTCTATTATTTGCGAGATAGTAATGGATGCATACCAAAATCGTTGTTTTAGATATTTAAATTGGTATAATTCACAAGTAAATTGTACAGTCCAAAATTCATAAGCTGAACCCCCGTGTGAGATGCAATATGGTCAATAAATATAGCGAAGGAATCAGAATATCAAAAAAGGGGCGATGGGCGATAGACTCAAAATGGGTATATAGCGTTGAAGCCTTGCTCCTCCCACAGGGTGATTGATGCTTATAGAGGATGCACACCATCCTAAATGAAAGCAGATCTTATGATGGCATAAGGGGAATAATCGTTCAAGGAAAATTTTTGTTTCTATCCAGACCCTCTATTCCGTGGTGAGCTCTTTAACGCGCCGTTCTAACTCAGGAACAGCTCGAAGTTGTAGATCAATATCTTCCTTCTCACTAAAAGCAAATATTATCGTTAGTAAGGAAATATAGTAAGGTCGAAAACGTGTACCAAACTCACTCTTCAAGCTTCAGCCGGCGTTCCCAATCCAAGCCGGTAAAGATACAATTTCCCTGGCCATCAAACTGGAGGATCTTCTTGTGATATTTCCACAGACTCCTCCTGTGGGAAACTGTCATTAAAGTGACACCAAGTTCCTTAGCAGTCTCGTACATGACCTTCTCAATCTCTAGTGTGACCGAGGAAGTGCATTCATCTAAAATAGCGTATTTTGGCTTATGGTAGAACAATCGAGCCATAGCAATTCGTTGCTGGAGCCCGCCAGAAAGTACATCTCGCCACTCTTCCTCCGCATCCCAACCGCCGGGTCTGTCGACGATGGACGAAATCTCCACGATGGATAGAATATTGAAAAGGTCCGAGTCGGTGACTCCCTTTTCATGCATTTCCTTGAGGCCATCAGGGTAAATGACCTGCTGTCGAAGGGTTCCGCATGACAAGTATGGGCGCTGCGGTATATAGAAGATATCCTCAAAGGATGGCTTCTTAACTGTACCACCGTATACAGGCCATAGTCCACCGAGAATACGGAAAAGGGATGACTTTCCACAACCGTTAGGTCCAACGATAAGAAGATGTTCTCCAGGATGGACAGAGAAGGTAAGCTTTTCAACCAAAACATCTCCATTAGGTGAGATGATGGGCACATCCGTGAATTCGATCGAGTCACTTTCAACGATGGTCCCGCGATTTCCAAGAACAGCGGTATTAGCATCTGTTGATACGGAAGAGACAAGCTTCTTCTGGAAACGACCGGCAGTTATGTCATCCATTACCTCCAAGAGAGAAGCCACGCGAGAAGTATGCCCTGCAAGCTGGGAAATCTCCTTGTATGAAAACATCACTCTTCCAAAGGCATCGGAGGAGGAGAGTAGTATCCTCCGGTTGGTCACGAAGCTCTCAGTCCGATCGCCCATGGTTGAGGTTATTTGGCTAGGGATTTTGAAAAAGACGGGCACACTGCATAGTATCAACCCCAAAGCGCCCCAGAAATATTTAATAACGAAGTCTTCCATAAAGCCATGGTAGAGTCTCCTTCGCAAGATTCGGTTGACATGTTTGATAAGGGTGAAATACCCCTTGTCTAGAGTATCTCTCTCTGATTCATGGCCGTGGTATAGGGCGACCTCTTCGCTATAATCAATTAATCTCGTATGCTGGAAGCGGAATTCTCCCTCTAGCTTAGCTTCCTCGGCCACGTATTTACCAAACGGTGGGGTAAGGGCTCTCATGGCATTAGCGGAGAGCTGCACCAAAAGTGCCATGATAAAAAGACCCTCGCCACCCACGTTTTTGGAGAGAGAGTAATTGTAGATAGCCATATCGAGAATCGGTTTGGCCAGATTAGAGTATAACTCTGCCAAGCTGTTGGAGAACCGCGATATGTCCACAGTGATAAGCTGGTCTGGGTTCTTGATCCGGTCATCCAGCGCAGATAGCGCATAAAAGTTCATGTTTGACAAGTACTGGTTATGAATGTACTCAGTCAGGCGTTTCCGGTACTGAAGGGCCAGCTGGCATTGGTGGTACGAAAGCTATCGTCACAAGCAGGTTAGCAAGGGAACAGCCAAGTTCAAGTTCATAAATGCAAACCAAAGTCCACTTTAAAAGCAATATACTGACCATTGAATTGGTAAATGTGGCCGGGACCGCTACAGTCATCCACCAGGCCAGAGATAGGAGGAACTCCCTGCCTTTGCCCCTAACCAAACTGCTGACGAGTTTTCCATCCAGTTCCGCAACATATAAACTTAACAACGTCCTCAAAACAAGGAATACCGAATGGCTTATCAGTAGCCGGAGCTCCTTGCTCTTCCAGCCCGGTATCACGATCTTCAACAGCCGCAGTAAATTCCGCAGAAACTCTCGATTCAGACCAACTCTTTTCCGAGGCGAGCTACCGCCATCGCCTCCTGCACCTGTGCTATCGTCCCCATTCAACTTCCGAGTGCCAGCTCTGTTTCCAGCCTGAATTTCAGAGGCAGACCTTTGCTCGGCAATGGCATTGTGTATTCGTTTGGCGAGGGCGAGGAAAAGCGTTAGGTAAACTGCGCGAGATATGCCGGTGCGGTGTTTGACGTATTTCTTTGTGAGAAGAGATACAAGATCTTTGATTGACCGTTCTAGTCCGTGTCCTGCCGGGTGGGAGAGGACCGCCATGGTGGTGGGAGTAGTTAGTGGTGATGTTGTTGCCCGCAATCTGGGGTATTGACTAACCGCTTGCCGAAGCAACCGCCTTAGCAAGGAGATACGTTCTATGTGAGCTGGAGATCAAGCATGTATCTGGCATCCTGCTGTCCCTACACATCTAGCTCCACGTATGCTCAAACTCCCAGCGTCCGAAAACTCCCAGGTCGTCTGTGTTTTCATCTTCGTCTCTTTCGTCGTCTTCGGCCTCGTTGAAATCATCGCGGTTGGCAAAGCCGAAGTCACATGACCGGGATGCGCCGCGCTGGCATGTGATTAACACCGAAAAATCCGCGTAAAAGGAGAGAGACGAGCGAGAGAGAGAGTCAAGATGGAAGATAAGACGAGACAAAAGAGTCAAGTTCGTTTGTAGATATTAGTGTATATAATGAAGTACTATCAGGCTTCCCTTGAACGTATGGTATGGCCTTCGATACCACGTTCAGCTCAACCGCCTCACAAGAATTTGTTAAGTAGCCACCTTGTCCAGACAAAAAGCAACCACCATAACTACAGACAGAAAAACAAACTGTTTGAGTTTGGACTGCTGACTGCATAGTGAGGCCGAGCTATCCTATCGGAAGTGCAAGATGAAAGAAATAAGATGCAAGAAAAAGATGTCCACAATCCAGTTGTTGCATGCATGTATGCGCCTGTGGGAAAAAACATCCACGTCCTCGCTAAACCAAAAAAAAACATGTGTGGTAAGATATGGTAAATACATCAAAGGTATAAATGGAAAATCGTCAAGTAAGGAATGCTTGCAGCAGACCCTTGGTAAAGAGTAGAGGAAAGGAGAGGATATATTAAGATAGATTCGCTAGAAGGGGATATTGAACGATGAGTAGTAGAGTAGTCAAAATGGGTACAGAAGGTATAGTTTTGGCGGCGCCAGAGTCAAGATGTATACTTATGTGCTGAAAGACAAAGGAAAAAGAAACAAACATCATGGAAGCAACTTTGCAGTTCCGCGTAATCGTCAATGAAGAAGAGCGAATTCAAAATGTAAAATGAATAGGTATTCATGCATCGTCCGGATTTCTTAGGCCTGCGTTTATAAGTGCCACGATATGGCTTTCCTTGAGTTCTGCGAAAGCCTCGGGGTCTTCTTTCTGTAGGGCAAGCAATTCTTCCAGGTTGGAAGCGCCGTCCTGGAGTATGGGGCGGGATGAGGAGGATGGGTCGTCTTCACGGTGGACGTTTGTATCGGTGTCCTCGCCCTGAATTGCACGAAGACGTTCAAGTTTCTCGCGGAGAGCTTGAACTTGCACTGCATCTGGAGGAGACTGGGAGATTGGTTTCTCCGAAGACTCCTGGTCTGCGTCCTTGCTCTTGTCCTTGTCTGGGCGACCGAGCAGCGAATGGCTGAAATGGTGACTGAGACGGTGGACTTTCCCTTCTTCAGAGGTAAGTGCGCGGGAGTGGAGAGATGTATTCGAACTAGTCCGGGAGAGACGAACAGCGTATCGATCTACATCCTCATCTTCACCCTCTGCTTCAGCCGTTGTATTGCCGTTGGCGGATGAACCAACCGGTTCAAGGATAGTAGAATCATTAACGTTAGATAGATTAGGAGAACCATCACTTGAGCGGGTTGTGGAGTTCTCATCGGGTATGCGGGTATCCGGGAACTCATCCTCAAAACGTTGAATCATTCGTTGAAGTGTCATGTCAAGAAAGTGGAGTCGGCCTATTTACGGCAGGTTAGTTACATTCCTTCATTGTTGTCAAATGCGAGCAAAAGAATAAAATGCATACGGTAGTTTAGATCATTACCTGCCCGGTCCTCACGGACCAAAGCAGGACGCAGCCGAAGCCGAATCTTCCTCGCAGAGTTGAGTAGATCTCTTGACATATCACGAGGTTTCTTGGTCACGCGAACATGACTAAGGCGACGGTATGGTGTAGAAGTGCCACTAGCAGTGGGAGACTGGTCGCCCAGAACATCTTCGACAGCGGTGTAATCGGAATTACCCAGACAGATTCCTAGCGCCTTGACAACTCCAGTACCACCAATGACATAGTCATAGTCTGAAGTAACTTTGGAGTCATCAATGTCCCCGTTTGCGTCGTCGGCGTGGCCAACGAGATGTTCTAGGATATCGGGAACAGGAACATCTTTGACAGCAGCCTGGGTATCGGCTGACGAGGACAGTTCCTCCTTCAACTCTCCATATTGGAGGTTGCGTAGGGAATAAGCCACAATCTGAGACGCAAGTGCCTTGACAACCTCGTTATTCTCGGGAGTAGGAACATCGATATCAACGGCGATAATGTTCCGAGATATGCGCGCTGCCGACATAAACGACGCATAGAGTGCACAAGCCTCCTCCTGAGCTTCAGGGGTGCTTGCAGACGCCAGGTCCTGGATAGCTGGGTTCTCAAGGATATTGATATGGCAAAGTTTAGGGCAGTCGGGTAAGATTTCGGCGAGAGCAATAGCATGCTCTGAACTAAGACAGACGTCCGCAAGATGTATTCGTCTTAGCTCCTTCATCTGCGGGAGGTATCTGCGTAAAATCCCCAAGGAGTCAGGCTGTGTGATAAACAGGTCTTTGTTATGCGATAGATCGATAAAGCGGAAGTTGGGTAATAGGGTCAGTCCCTGCATGAGTGAGCAGAGAGTTTTAGGCGTCAAGGAGCAATCCGCTAAGCTCAAGGCACTTAGTGGGAAAGTCTTGTCAAGCGCAGATGAGAAAAGACCAATATGAGCCTCTAGCTCGTTACCACCTAGATCAAGACCCTCACATTTACCACCCTGGAAGTAGTTGATAACATATTCGAGTCCCTCCTTGGTGAGGCCGTTATTAGCTAGGCCTAGTCGCCGTAGTCCCATCGATCTGGCTGCATCACTTATTTTCTGCACATCTTCTGTCGATGGAGAGCATTCGCTAAGAACAAGTTCTTCAAGCCGCTCACCTCCAAAGCGCTGTGCAAGGGCATTTGCGAATATGGTACCGATATCAGGTACGGTCTTAGAAGGCCTACTGATGGGTGATGTTGGACCATTGGTAGGGGGTGTTGGACGGGGTAGTGGTATGCCAGACAAGTCAATACCCTTGAGTGAGCGAGACATGTGTATGAAAAGACTGATATGTCGCCATCCCTCGGGGCCGATTTTCGAGTTCCCTTTTAATGACAATTTTTCTATAGCTCCGTATCGAATTTCTTTTGCCAACTCAGGGCCGACATTCCTGTGTTTCAACTGCCGGGCTTGTCTGGCAGCCTCTATGGTCTTGGTAGCTAGTAGACCGCCGAGAATGACCCTGACTGCTTCATCAGACAGGCCACAGTCCTGTAATATGAGTTTCCGTACTGGGACGATGGAAAGCCAATCACTGAAGGTAATGATATCGGTCAAAGTCATGGGGAAGCCAGTCAAGTCCAGGACCGCAACAGTACCGGGGGACTCGGCCAAGATTGAAGATGGCGAGGAGATCTGTTCGACCAACTTCTTCAGTACACCTGTCTCTCGAAGCTGGCAGCATCGCCGGTATATACGTAGTGGATCTGTTGTAGGCTGATCCTGGCCGCGCGATGACCGACGGACGGAGTTTGTTTTGGAGGTACTATTGCTTCCACCTTCGAGGTTGACCTGCAAGGGAATCGAGCCATTTTCCTCGGCTTGTCTTCTCTTCTTCTCCTTCCGCTCCTTGCGTTCCTCTTCCGAGCGCTTTTTCTTCTCCTGCTTCTTCGTCGGCGGTGGCTTGGATTTCTCGTCATCGATTGGATGCGAGTCTGGAGGTTGCACTGCACCATTACTTACAGGGGCATCCGAAGGCGGTGATGACGTCGGCAGAGGTGCATGGCCCGCTGCATGTTTTAGCACAGTGCCTTCTTCGGCCTCCACTGCCTTGGGGTCGGGTTTTTTCTTGGTACTGCGTTCCTCGTCACCTTCAGACCTCCTTTGAGTCCCTGCAATCTCGACATCCACGCAAAACGCCACACGTCGCAGTTTTGCTTGGTTGAGTTCCGGAATCTTACAACGATCCCGGTCTGCATCAACATTCATCACTCGCCTTGGCCACACCCCGCCATTTGGGGCGTAGTTGGAGGACAACTTGCCCAGGCTAGCTCCTCCCGAAGAAGATAGTTTTCGGAATGCGTTGTGGAAGAATGAGGGGTGGCCGCTCCTTGGAGAGCCGCTTGTAAAGGAGCTGGAACCTTCTCCCGATTTATCAGCATCTTTTGGAGAGTATGCAGCACCGAAGGGATTTATCGAGTCTGAAGGTTGTTGTTGCCGGCCGTTTGACGGCGACTCTCTCATGTGGTTCTGAGACGGAGGTGTAGAGCCAGAGGAGAACTTGGAGCTTAGAGTGGAAATCCAAGAGTTTCGCCTAGGTACGGGCTTGGGCGGTGTTGCTCTGGTACTCGCGTTTGTGCTGGTGACCGTAGTTTGGGTTGTGCCCGTAAGAGCGACGGCGCTTGTAGTGATGTTAGGGGCAGGTGCATACTCCAGGCCAGTACCCGGGCCCTGACCCTGGGTTTGGACCTGATTTTGATTTTGTGGTGGAGATAGCGACTGTTGTTTCGAGGGCTCATTCTCCGCGCTCTCAGAGGGTAGCGGCAATGGTTTGGATAATGATGATGTTGGCACCGGCTTTGGTTTTGGAGCCGAAGGCGACGCTTGTCCATTTTGTCCATTAGTAGTGTTGGAAGTCGCATCGTTTTGAGTAGCAGTGCCGTCGGCCCCAGGTTGCTGCTCATTTGACTTCTGCTGAGCAGGCCTGGAGGGTGTATTTTTGGATCGGCCGGCAGTATCAGCTATACAGCACTGTCAGAGATGACCTCATATCACATAACTACATCTCACCAAGGCCCGACTAGAAAAGGATCATAAACATACCCCGCTGCGAATGATGGAGCCAGCTCACATCTACGGCTTCAGCACCGCCTTCCATTGTGTATTGAAGCGACTGATCGCAACGATGCGTGGAGTGGTAAAAGCCCCCAAATCCCGAAAGAGTCGGCCAACTGGTCCGTCTGTTTGCGCTGGAATAAACGGGAGGCGAATATTGTCGAAGTCTACCGAGTACACGATCGTAGGTCGCCTTTCCAGGGAACAAGCAGAAAAGAAGACGCAACGACAAAGAGGTAAAAAACAGAAAGGAAAGAAACCTGCCCGGAAAATTGATGGATTGCGCAGTGAAAGGCGGAGATGAGTCGCGAAATCGAGCAAGAGACGGGCGAGTAGTCGGTGTCGTGTGTGTGTATACGGCGAATTTCTCTTACAGCGGTTTCCGGCGGGAATCTTCCAAGGACGGACGAGGGATGGAATGGCAGGTCATTGTGAATGAAACAAGCCGATTGCAGCGTCCAGAGCCATCAAGCAAGCGATACCAGTGTGAAGGCGGGAGTGCTGTGCGAGCGTATATATGTGACTGTGCTGCGCTTGTGTCCTCCTGCTGGCGGCGAGAAAGAGTGGGAAAAAAGTGTACCCCGTCGCAGGGCTGGTTTTATGTATCTCGCTTTCTTCCCGCAGAACCCAGAACGACGGCCAGGATTACAAAGCGGCTGATGCAAAAGTTTCTTCTTCTGCTGGCATGGCAGTTACATAGTTAGCCTAAGTTTAATCGGCTTTCGCTTCTGCCGGTGGGAGACGGGTCTTGTCCGCTCCGGGCTGCATTCTCCTTTCTTTTTTCCCTCCACAGGATGCGATGGATGTGTCTCGTCTTCTCGACTGGTGTGGTGGTGTATTGTTGTGGCCAGCAGGAGTAAACTAGTGACCTGGCCTGGCGTTCGTTTGTGGGGGAAATGAGAGGCCGGATGGCGATGGCGAGCGGAGTGCCGGGGAGGCTATAGCAGCATCTTCCCTGTCCTTAATTGCGCCGGCTCGAGTTGATGTGTTCGGGTTCGTGGCTTGTTCAGGTCGTTTTCTGCTTCTCTGCCTGCTTGGTTGTGACGATGAAGTCGCGAAGTCGACGTTGCGAGGATGTCGTCAAAGTATCCACTTTGGGAAAAGTACGGGAGATCGCGTGACTTGCCGGTTTCGGCGGCTGAGGAAGACGACGATATAAAAGTAAAAAGAAGGCGAAGAAGAAGGCGAAGGAAGAGTCTACGTGAGATACAGTCTTATTCCACGGCTGGTCATAGTAAAGAAGATCATGTCATTATTCCCATTCCGCCGGCCAGGTCATAAGAAGTAGAGCAAAACACCGTAAAAAAAAAAAAAAAAAAAAAGGGATGAAACAAAGGATTAAAATACACTCAACACCAGATGCATTTTCCCATTTGTATTTTAGTTTTGGTTTCTTAACACACGATGGTCAGGGTGGAGAGTGATGGTAAAGGAAAAGAGGAAGATGTCTATGCGAGCTCGCGGATCTTTGCCTCGACGCGGGCTCTCTTCTCCTCTCGGGAGAGCTTGGCGGTCTTGTACTTCAAGCTCTCGGCCTTCCACTCCTCCTTGCTCTTCTTGGGGCCGGCATCCTCGTCCTTCTTGAAGGGGTCCTCACGGATGGCAGCGTGGGCGTTGGTGTACATCTCCTCGAGCTCGCCGGCATCGAGGTCGTTCTCGAGGTACTTGCAGAACTGGCCCTGGTAGCGCTCCTCGTCATCGTCGGCAAGACCCTCCATGTACTCGGCAACGTGGCCGCCGAAAATGTACTTGCGCAGAGTCTCGGTGTCAAGCTCCTTGCTCTCGATGTCGTAGCCGGGGAAGCGGCTCTCGGAGTGGGGAACGAAGATGCCACCGTCAGAGGCACCCTTCATGGCAGCGAAGACGCGGGCACCGGTGGAGGTACGGTGCAGACCGACGTCGAGGACGGCCTTGAAGGGGCGGCGGGTGCCCTCGTCGGTCTCGGCGGCCTCGGTCAGGGTGAACTCACCATCTGGCTCCTCGACACCGGCGAAGTCCTCGTCCAGGCCGAGCTTCTTCAGGGTGCGGCGGGCAAGCAGGAGACCAGTGGCGTAGGCGGCAGACCAGTTGGTAAGGCCGTTCTTGATGCCATAGCGCTTGAGCTCGTGGGAGTAGGCGCAGGCAAGGACCTTGTCGCCGGAGATCTCAGCGGTGACGATCTGGGTGATGATGTCGCGGTTGGTGAAGCGGACGACCAGGCGGTACTTGGGCGAGTTGTACTTGTTCTTAGCCTGGGTGATGAGACGCTTGCGGGCGTAGTAGTCGGTCTTGCCCTGGCGACGGCGCTTGAACTTCGTCTGGAAGCGACTGTACAATGACAATTAGCACTTCTCTCACACTTTCTTCTCCTTCTGCTCATCATCTTGAGCGTCAATGACTTACCTGAAGTATGGGCGGTTCTTGACAAGCTTGGTGAAAGGCTGTAAAGAACATCGCGAGTCAGCAATTTGCGCTTCAGACTGGTCGTCTCCGAAGCATCTTGCAGGACTCCAGCGACTCGACGACAAGAAGAGAGTCAAGGACCTCTGAAGCAGACACTTACCATCTTGACGGCTGCTCAACGGCGTTGCTGCTGGTGCTGCTGGTCTTCTGTTGCTGGCGTGGGTTGCAGGAAGTTCGTCAAGTCGCTTTTTTTTTGTGTGCGAAGAAATTTATTTGTGGGGTTTTTCTTCGGCAAACTTGCAGCAGCCAAAAGAAGAGTCGGGTTGGCGACGACGAGGACGCCGTAGAACATCAACTATTATCATTTGACACGCCCAGCATCAGACATTATTACGGCTAGGATGGGATTCAGACTTCGGTTGCTCTTTTACTGATATGGATAGTTCTATATCACTCGGTGATTGATTGCTGACTGTCGAGCTGTCCTTTTAGATACTGCACTCCTATATATAGATCTTGCACCAGCAGCTTCTATCAACATATATCAATAAACGACTGATCATGAATCCATATCCTATATCATCGGCTTGCTCTCCAGTAAAGTCAAGCCCGTTCGTCTCTCCAGCTCCTTCACTGCCTCTCTTGTGCGCCCCAGGTCGACCTTGATCGTGCCCATCCCAGCCTTCCTCGCCCACTTCAGATTCACGCCAATATCATCCAGAAACACCACCTCTTCCGCCCGAATATCTTCTCCTTCTATCCCTCTAGCCTTCCTAGCATCGTTAATCTCCCGTAAGGCAAGCTCGTAGATTCTCGGGTCCGGTTTGCGCAAGCCTGTGTGCGCGCTTGAGATGAAAAAGTCGAAGAATCGCTTCACTTGCTCTCCCGCATGCTCAGACGTCTTGTCAAGCTTGCTTGTCTCATCGGGTATGATGGTGGTATTTGATAGAGCACCCATGATGAATAGCCCAGAGTCCTTTAATCTCTGCAGTGCGGGAAACATGTATGGATCGGGGCTTTGGGCCACTCGCATCATCTCCCAGAAGAGATACTCTGCATCTACGCTCGGCATGTCAGGAATCTTCTTCTTCTTCTTGTCATCCTCTCTGGCAGACCGAGTGGATGACTTCTCAAGGAACTTCTTCCATAGGTGAGGATGGCGGAAATCGCTGTTGAACGACTTGAACCAGGCCGCGTCCAGAGGAACTTCGCCTCGCTCCAGTCGGTGCCATGCCCCGTCAGGCGAGGTATGCTGTATACTGTAATTAATCCATCCAATAGGTATCTTGTTGGCCTTTTCGTAGTCCAAAATTGCCTGGAACGGGGATATAACCTGCAGTTCTCTTGTTAGCTTTTGAGCCCTTTGCACCGGGAGGAGGATAGCCTAAAGTCATACGCAAACGCCGCCAACGTCAAAGAGAAGGGCTCTCGGTCGTTCCTCCATCGTGTTGGGCGCTAAAGAGCCACCGGCCAGCGGTTCACTCTGTATCTTTTATAGAGAGGGCATGTGTATCTCCCTCGCGAGCGAATAGCCGGAGAAAGCTGGTAAAGAAGGATGGAGCTCGGATGTGCCGAGGTTGATGCTGTGTGGCGCAACGTCAGTCTATGAAGACATCTATCACCTACGCATACATCTACGAATACGAAGAAACAAAGACTATCGGTTATTAAGCTAATGCAGAAAGCCGTCAATTCTCCTCCTCTTCTCTATGATAAATATCAATGCATAAACAATCATTAGTAGCATTAGGAGGTTGCGAAATAAGAAACCAGATTCATTATCAGAGCTCCCTCCAGGAAATCCAACGCCATGCCCGGGAAAAAAAAAAAAAAAAAGGATTTCTCTATCGTGGCCCCATGGGTATCTTCATAGTGCCCCTAACGCCTCCGGCCAAACTGCCGGGTAACAAAGGAAAATAACGAAAAGGAAGAGGGAAGAACCCGGAGGGGGAGAGCAATTCGAGCTCCCAGGCTACTCGACGCCTGGGGGAGCATCCTTAAGGATCTCCCATCCCCACTCCTCCTCTGGCTTCTCTGGGTCCATGCCCAGGGCGTTGCGGTAGGCACGCACTTCATTCTGCAGCCCAGCCACGATGCGAAGAGGTAGCTCTTCCTCCTCGCACCGCAGACGATAGGAGGTTCGGATCATCTCGGCGCACTTCATGGTCTGCGCGTGCCAGTAGTCACGGTCCAAGCGGGATGCCAGATGCGCATCTCGTTCGGCTTGCAGGAGGTCATTGTAGCGGCGCTTCTGGGAGAGAAAGTGGCCTTCGTTATTGCAGCAATAGTTGCGGATCTGCTCGACCATAGTACCAACCGCGTTCTCGTACTCGGCGATCAACTTCATGTTCTCAACCTGCTCATGGCGGAGTGTCTCAACGCGACGTTTTTCTCTGGCTAGGGCACGCTCAAGTTCGGCAATGCGTGTGGCTATCGAGGTGTTAGTTGCTATACTGCACTTGTTAACAACGTAATATATAACTCGTACCGGAGATTTCCCCATTGACTTCTTGCAAGTTTGGTGTGGTTCCTTCAGCTGCAGCACGACGCTATATAATTTCAAGTTAGCATCTATTTTGATTGATCTAGAGGGGAGAAGAGAGCATACAGCAATATCTTCAGCACTCTTGATAATGCCACTGGTCAAGTCACGGTTGTTCTTCAGGACCTCGCTCAGTTCATTCACCATGGCATAGAGGTGATTAAGATCCATCTGACGTCCAGCGTTCATTGGGAAGGAGGCATTCATCGCTGGCATGGCTGGAGTACCATTGATCATGGCGGGGCTGGGGGGAGCAGAGTTGCTATGACGAGGAGCAGACATGCCTGCAGAGTTACCAGACGCGTTCGTGGTGTTGTTCGAGTCAAACAGGTTGGTGAACAAGCCTGAGGTAGACGCTCCAGTGGCAGAGCTAGACGAAGCAGCGGCAGAGGAAGTGTTGTTGGCGTTGGTATTATTAGCTATGTTTGGACTGCCTTGGTTAACAGACATGCTGAAAGCTGCAATAGCAGCGTTGATAGCAGAAAATTCCTCTTCCTCTTCCTTGGGCTCAGGACGGGAAATAGCAGGCTGTTCTGAGCGTGGGATACCGAGTATCTTCTCGCGGAAGCTGATCAGGTCTTCGTTGGTAACTGAGGTCCTGTTCCTACGATGGCGGCTCGCGCGGCGTTGGCGAATGAGGGCGGGCGAGATAGGCGTGTCAGACTCAGATCCTAAACGATTGACAAGACGGGTTTCGAATCAGATATCGCGTTCAGGATGCAGCTGGAGCTGGAGCTGGAGCTGGAGCTGAAGCTGAGGATGATTTGTTTTCTTCTCTTCTTTTCTTACCTGCATCTTCATCAAAAGGTGAGCGAAGGTTCCGGGACATGATTTCTTCCGTTCCGAAAAGTCACTGTGACAGTCACGTGAATATCTAGATCAGAGAGGAAGAGAGGTAAAGAAAGAGGATAAGGGTGAAGATGTACACTGGGAGCAGATAAAGTCAGGTTGTAGTAATACTGCTGGAGTAGATGGTTGTAGATGCTGCAGTTACTTTTGGCTTGCTGAAGTTGGAGCTTGTTTATTTGTGAGAGTTCACTTTTGGTCTTCTTTTATAGTGAAGCAACAAACGACTAAGCAGCCATCCTAAGCACAAATCAACCTGGAACAAGATAGACCAGGTGGATATATGGGAAGAAGGCAAGTCTTTATATTAGGTAGTCATAGATATCTCTGGCTGACTCTATTGTACATGTATCTTTCAATACCCGGCTATAAAGAAGACTAGAGCAGAAGCCACCCAGCTGCATCTATTCATGAACTCTCAGGCTATTACCACTAACCCATGCTCTCTGCTGTATTTGAAAGTTCTTCCCTCCGATTGACTTCGTGGAGGGGGAGGGGTGGTGGTATTTACCATCTATATAGTAAACAGCATCTCGATTGCAGTTTTCAGATGGGTCCAGCGAGGGTATGTGTGGTACGTTTCTGTTCGGTCCACTTATCATGTACTGCCAGGCCTTGTAACACTGGAGTCTGGTTTATCCTCCCCTAGGTTGTCGCCTTCTCTGCTAAATCAGATACAGGGGACAAGTATTAGCTCAGGTCATATCCAGCAGCCTGGCTAGCTTGTCGTCTGTGTCCATAATAGCTTCTCCTTCTTCTTTCTCGGAGATTTGAGGGTCACTCTGAATTTTCCCAACTTTGCTTGCTACCTTGGCCAGCAACATCCTCATACGGTCAAGCTCTGCCCCGAGTTCGCCATCTCTTGTGGCAAGATTAGGCTGGATGGTATTCAAGGGATCTTCAAACGGTTCCAACAGGCTCTTTAAGCGTTTATACTGGAGCAGTCTATCCTCCCTTTTCTTTCGTTCTACATCAAGTTTGACAAGCCTCTCTCGAAGAGATTTATATCTGTTCACCTGCGTAAGCGTCATCCGTTGCAGGTATATATGTATATTGCAGCTCAAGTAGGCCCCGTACCTAGATTTGTCCTCCTCATCCACCCCATCTTCAGGCCACTCATCCGGTAATTTGGAGATATTCCTTTGTTCAGAATCAGCTCACATGTACATCATCCACGATGTCCAATCTTCAGCATACCTGGCATTCGTCATATCAGCTCCCTTGTCAATGTCAGGCTGTCGGGAGCTCTCTTGGCCGAACTCTGGGCTGATAGAATTCCAGTAAAGCCGCTCAATTTGCTGGGAGACATGATGTATTGCCTGTGTCGAGAAGACGGCACGGTTATGCTGTTTCAACAGCGTGTTGACTGCATTTTTTTTTATCCTGTCAACAAAGAGCTCACATACATGTATGGGAGGCAAAGAAGCGCGGCCGGACAAGCAAGTGAGAGGGTATATAACAGCAGCTTATTTACATTTTTGTAATGCCTCACTGATGGCCTTGTCGCCTATGTCATCCTCAGCGGCAGGACCGTATTCGCGCCAGTCAGGGGACGGGCTGAGCGGCGCCGAAAGCACGCGAATCTGGTCACGAAGAAAACTGAGCTTGGCTTCAGAGACGGTCCTTGTTGAGCTCATATCTGAATAATGAAATTCTTTTAAATATATAATCTCTTTTCTCTCTATTTTGTAGAAGGGCTACAACGTAGCTAACATGGCCGCTGTCTCGCAAATAACCGAAGAACGCGCGCTCACTAGTTAGTTAAAAACCGGCTGACAAATCAGGCACCTCGTCCCACACTCGAGGAACTTGGGGCATACCCCTTTTTATTCTCAAGGCCAAACATCAGGTTATGGATATTTTTTTTCATCATTTAATTTACCTCTGAATTTAATTATATTTAACGACTTTCTTAAATGGTCAATATCTTTTCGCCTATAGGTATTAAATATAACTAGTTAACTAGTCATCCAGGTTGTCCAAAGAGGGCCGAACCTCCTTGGATTCAGACAAAGTTGTCATTATATTGTTTATCTGGATGCAGGTCGAGAACATCATTCTTATAGGCACCCTGTCATCAGAGATACCCAAAATATTGGTGAATCGCCTCATTCAGAAACATTAGCATCCATGCTCTTAGATAGTTAACAGGTAACTATCCTCCTGCTCAACTCGCCAACCAATTGGTCAAACACCCTCAGCACAAGCTACCCGCTTGTGGTGAAATCACAATGACTTTCAAAAGCCATCTGATCATTATGTGAGAGCCGAGGAAGTGGTGGTCCCGGCTGAAAGTTGAATCGCGCTGGCCTGAGAGGCTTAGTGTAGTCTCTTTGCCAAACAGGGGTTTCATTTGCAATATATACGTTGGTTCTCCTTGCGTTCTTGTAATCGACGCTTTCCACCACGAGTTTGCTTCGAGGACTGAGTTCAGAAGCACCCGCTGTATATTGCGAGAAATGCACGTTTGCTTCCCGGATACCTAGGGAAACAAGGTAGTTTTTTATGTAGTTAACCCCAATGTCGATTCTGCTCCATGTGGAGGAAACCTTCCCCATGGAATAGTGGATTATTGCGTGAGTCTCACTGCCATAGTCAAACACTAAGCCCCCTTTATCCACAAAGGTGTCCTTAAGATACTTTCCGATTTGTGGTATTGACTCCAAGGTATATATGTTGTTTCCTCTGCCTTCTTGGGCGACATGGCCGAGAATAATTCCTAATTCATCGACAACTACTATGGCTGTACAACCATATAGTGGAGTTGTTCGAAGCCTTGCCGTCACACCGGTGTCAAATTTCCTAGCCTTAATACTGTTTATGGGGACAGTATCAATAGCTGTAAGGGATCCCCAGAGCCTCTCAAGAGCAGATGTTGACGTTGATATTGGTGGGCTAGTGCTCGTTATTTTGCTCAGGGCAGGTCGTGATATGGAAGTGGGAGTAGGGCGTGTCGGGGGTAGGGGTTTTTATTTCCCCTTATTTCCTCCGTTCTTGTTAGTCGGTTTGTCCTTGGAATGGCTGTTACCTCGGATCTCCAGATGCCTCGAGATACCAATGCCATTACTATAGGAACATCGTGAGATTATATACTTAACTCAGTATCATGTATAGAGCTAAGAAGACAATATACCTCTCCACCGGTGTGGCTAGCACCTGACATGTCAGAAGGAAAAGCCCGGTTAAGAGCACGAGCCATCGTAACGCTGTGTGGTTTGCCATTTTTGCTTAAGGGTTTCTGATAATGTATAGTCGCAGGGGTCTTATGGATGAAGGACAATCTGGGAGAGGAAGATGGCTATGAGGGCTCGAGCTTGTAAATAATTTTTGTCCATCATTGCAATCTCTTTATTTATTGTAGATATCTGAGTATCATAGTCCGTTACATGATATTATTAATTTATAAGTATGGGTGAAATGCAATGTAGGATATAAAATATGAAAAGATGTCGAGTGATGACACATTGATTTCTCCTACATGCAGTATCGTACTCCTGAGAGGAACTCCGTGCCACACTTGATCTTACAAGTTATAGTAGCATATTGATAGCCTGTTAAACTGCTCCTAATGGCTTTGGCTACACCATCAATAACTATGTAGCGTTCGTTTCCGCATGCTGATTATATAGACACTGCTTATTGGGCCAGTACCTGCTTAGGAAGTCTGAGTTATTCAATTAACTAAATAGTTAACTAGCCAATCAGGCTTCAAGATCAGTTGAGAGTTGGGTTACACTTTCGGGCCGACCCACATGGAGCCAGTTGAAGCATGGATGACGTAATCCAGCTTCGAACATCCAACATCCAACGTCAAATGTCCAACAAGAGGCACCATATACCACTGGATGGCTAGCTGTAAGGATGGGGGGTCTACGAAGTAGAGAAACCATCCTACAACTGCTGTTTAACGAAGGCTGCGCTTTTTATTCACAGTGCTGACAAACATAACCCGGTCATAAGCCGCAAGGGTAGTTACAGCCTTGTTGCTCCCTTCTCCATGATAAAGTGCAGAAAGAACAGAAATCTGCTGTTCTCTCTCAAATGCTTTCTTTTTCTTCCAAACAGAAAAGAACTCCTTTTATATATTGCTACCGCTCAGTTCCCCGGGCCATTTAAAGGGAAATGGGGCTGGCCAAGTGTAAACGGCTGTTCCAGAGATTCAGGTTCCTTTCCCTTTGTCCACCAGCCTATCAACCGCCAGTTGAGGATGTGCCAGTAGAAAATGAGTATGCTGAAAAAGAACGACCCGAGGGCTGCCAATATAGCCGTTTTTTAGCTTTACCAACAGAACTCATTGGAATGATTGCTTCTTTCCTAGAATCCGAGGACCTGCGTTCCCTTCGACTTACGTGTAATGCCTGCTATGAACAGACACAGCATTGCTTTGGCACCCTCCTTACAAAGCTAAATACAGGCTTTTCGGATGCAAGCCTGAATAACCTCTTGGCTATATCTCAAGACCCACGATTTAACCATCGTGTCCGGTCCCTTCGAGTGGAACCTGATCGGTTACCATCAAGTGATGTTCCACGGCGCCTAGGCCACGATATATCATGGGAGCGGGATTCCAATGGTTGTCTCAAGGTTCCTCAACCTTCGATACAAAGGATACATGATGTTTTGGTTGCCCTCGTCAACTGCCAGTCATTTGAGATTTCCAATTATTGCGAATTTCCAGTAGACGACGAGGCCCTCGATCGAATTGAGCCCAGTGAAGCCCTTAGAATCCTTGTCTACATCATATCTGAGACGGCCCTACCACTTAAGTCTCTTTTTCTCGACTGGGCGGGGGGAGTGATGATATATGAAAAGTATCTGGACCTCAAAGACCTTCGGAAGCAAGGATTCCTTTTCGCCATGTCCCATCTTCAAAGACTCTCGCTCGAATTCTCTCTAGCATCCTGCAACATTAACTGGATAACTGAAATGGCCCCAGCTGCCACCAACTTACGAACACTGAGGTTTGCATGCGATACTTTGGGAGAAGAACGAGGATGTAACCTGCCGTCTTTGTGCCTAAAAGCCTTTGAGCATGCTCCTCTTGAGGAGATTTTTCTTTGCGGAACTCACTGGCCTACAGTGGAACACTTTATTGCCTTTCTCCGACGTTACCGCTTTCATCTCCGAACTCTTGAACTGAATTGCAATTCTTTACATAGGGTTGGGTGGATTGCGGTTTTACAGGAGCTCAGAGACAACTTCCCCTTGCTGACAAATTTCAAATTTATCGTGCTATGGCAGCCCATTGCTGGTTCTGACTGCCGGAGCAAGTGCGTCCTAGATCTCTATAAACTCCCTACGGTACCTGGCAGTGCATGTGTGGAGCTAATTAGGTTTGGCGATATCATCGTGGACCAGCCGGCCCCCAAGCAATATGGGACCGAGCTTTTATATACTTGCAAACGTCCTGCAGTGGGTCCCAGAGTAGTAGGTTTTAAATACAGCGGGCCAGGCATAAAAACTGTGTTGCAAGATGCGATAAATTCTGCAAGGGTTATTCCACTTTTTGGATATAGGAGTGAACGCAGATAAACGCCTTGGATCCGACTTCTAGCATCAAGGATATATAACAGATCTTGCATTGGCAGTCTCATATTATTATGTTATTTTATGAAGTATAATAGACGAATGTATTTAGTTGAAATCAGCAAAGTATCTTTTAACCAATGCCGTTTGAATGTCTTGCTGACAAGCAGTATCGGATGTTTCGTGTATTCCTCTCTTCATGTTCTAGACACAATAATATAGCCTTCTTCAGTCAACAACATGAAGTAAGTCCTAAGACATGGGTATCCAACTATCTTGGGATGAATGTACTCAAGTAGCCTCCAAAGTTAATATCGTACAGGCTGTTACTGCGGCGGAGCTACCGGGCTAGTGTACGAGATTGATGAGACCATTGCTGTCAAGATACCCCGAGAAGACAGCCATGCGGCATCCGTGCATGAAGCTGAAATAACGACAGATTGGAGAGACATGGCTCCCTACTTCAAAGCTTCCTACGCGGCCCAGAGGGCAAGTTCCTTTCCTTTTGCGCTGAGGGAACCTTGGACCAGCGGCTGCAGAATCTCCTGGTATATCGCCGGCACCAGATCTTCATCAAACTGTTTCCACCCGTAACTAGATAAAACTACTGGACGACGAACAGTGTCGACCGGAGATAAGCTAGACGGATGAATAATAGAGGCCAGACAGGAGCATCCAACGGAGTTAAGAACACGGCGCAAGTACTTAGTTAATATGTATTTATAATGCTGGTTCGGCTGAGGTTTGGGATGCCGGGCGTGCTATTGGCCCGCGAGTGGAGATGGTCGGATTTTTCGGTGGCCTTCGATGGAGACGATACGGAGTACGAAGTGAGAAAGGTGAGAGGCTGCGCCGGATAGCAAGGCATGAAGGGCGTGCGATGGTTCCACGGCGGAGCAAGCAGGACTGGCTGTGAATAATTGTGCGCCGAGTTGCTCATATAACTAGTTGGTTGGTTAGGCGTTGGATGCGAGATTTGATTTCTCGCCCGGGGGTGATCGTGTATATAATAAGACTGCGGGCTTTTCCTGTGTTTGCTCGCTTGTTTTTACGTTTCTTTTTTTTTTTTCCTCTTTCGCTTGATTGACTTCTACTGCGTGGAAGGAAGAGTTGAACTGTTCATGTTTGACTTCATTATGCGTGTCGGATATTCTTATGATTGCGTGCGTGAGTGTACATGATGTATATCGTGAGGGTACGGAGTAGGTAGGAAGATGAGGTCGGAGTGAGAAGGGTATATTGAAGCATGCTAACTCGTAGCTTCGCAGGGATCATCAGATCAGATGCATGAGAAGAGGGGGATGGAAGGGAAGACGAGAGGGAAGAGGTATCAAATACAAAGACGCAAAGGACACAATCTAGGGTCCGTCTGAAGAGAAAAAAAAAAGGAAGAAAAAAAATATAAAAAGACAGCAGAAGAGGAGAAGAGACTATGCGATCCAGAACCATATCTTCTCAAAGACGTTTCGGGGGATCTGCTCTGGCCACTCGACGGCGTCCATGGCGGCCTTTCCGGTGAAGATGTCTGCTTCGGCAGAGGGGACCCAGCGGGTGCGCTTGAAGACCTTCCAGAAGATGAGGAGGGCGAAGTAGAGGGCGATGCCGATGTAGGCGGTGAAGAAGGACTGGAAGCGGAATGGCTTGAAGGTGTCGAAGCCGTTGAAGAAGATGATGATGGAGAAGAAGACGAGGGCGACCCAGGCGAGGTAGGGCTGGAAGGGGGACTTGAGGAGGAGGGTGTTGCGGTCGACGCCCTGGGCCTTGAGCGCGGCGTGGAAGCGGATGTAGGCGACCAGCACGCTGACCCAGTTGAAGAGCGAGGCGACGGTGGTGAGGTTCTGGAACCAGATGAAGACCTGGGCGGAGCCGGTGGTGGCAGCCATAAAGGTCAGGAGGGAGATGGATGCAGTGACACCGACGGCATAGATTGGCACGCCCCTGAAGGTACTGTCAGTTACAAAACTCACAAACAAGAGAGAAACGAAGAGATGAAACTTACTGCTTGGTGCAGTGGAGGAGGAAGCGAGGCGCCTGGCGGTTCTGGGCGAGGCCATAGAGATATCTGCTGCCGGTGTACAAGAAGGCGTTTCCAGACGAGGTGGCCGAGGTGAGGATGACGGCGTTGATGATGGACGGCAGGACGGGGATGGAGGCACGGCGGATGGCGATGACCCAGGGAGAGGCAGCCGCACCGGGCTCGTTGTTCTTCTGCGCGGTGAGCAGGTTCTTGTCGTTGTAGGGCACCAGCATACCCAGGAAGAGGGCGCCGAGGACGTAGAAGAAGAGGATACGCCAGAAGACTCGCTTGACGGCCTTGGGGATGTTCTTGCGCGGGTTCTCAGCCTCACCGGCAGCGCAGGCGACGGCCTCGACACCACCGAAGGAAAAGGCAGCGTTGACGAGCGTCGAGAAGAAGCCGAGGAAGCGTCCCTTGTCGCCGGTGCCGAAGTACTGGTTCATGGCGCCTGGGTTCTTCCAGTACCTGAAGCCGATGCGGTCGCCGGTAGGGCTGCCGCCGAGGTCGATGATGAGGGCGAGCAGCAGCAGGCCGACGATGGTGACGATCTTGATACTGGCGAAGATGAACTCAGCCTCGCCGTAGACCGAGACGGCCCAGACATTGAGGAAGACGATGATGGCGATGACCAGGCCGATCCATGCAGCGACGTTGATGTCCTGGGCGCCGGGCCAGTACTGGATGATGACGGCGGCCGCTGAGATCTCGACACAGAGCGTGATGGAGCATTGATACCACAGCTGTGCTCTCCCCGTTAGTTTACTTGATTCAAGGAGTCCAATTGAGAGAGCGACGAGAGAGGACTTACATTCCATCCGACGGCGAAACCGACAGAGTCGTCGACGTATCTGGCGCAGAACTGGGGGATGGCACCGGGCAGTGGCAGCCAGGTAGCCATCTCACCGAGAGACATCATCTATACAGATCGTTAGAATCTGTCATTCTACACACGACTAAAAGGTCAGGCAGGCTTACCATGGCGAAGATCGCGAGACCGACAAAGGTGTAGCCGAGCAGCAGCGAGAGCGGACCGCCCTGGGTGAGCGCTCGTCCGATACCCAGGAAGAGACCAGTACCGATAGTTCCACCGAGAGCGATGAACTGGATGTGTCGGGACTTGAGCCTGTCGCCGGTCAGTTAGCATTGGTCCTGCTCCCTTTGCAAAGATTGATTCATGGCATACCCTCTGGCGACATAGCCGTATCGCTCGGCAGCCTCAGCGTCGCCGTAGAGGTCAGCGGCCTCTCCGTAGGCAGCGTCCTTGACATCGACGGCCTTGTGCGGGCCGTGGTCATAGGCCGGAGCCATCTCTGTCTTCTCGTCCATGGTCTTGGTTCTTTTTTCTCTCTATGAAATTGGAATTGGATGCGACGAGGACGGGGGAGAGGGAGGAGACGGACGGAGTGGTATCGCGAGATGTCCCCGAGACGAGTAAGAGACGGGAGACGAAGAAAAGGGAGAGACAAGGGGAGAAGGGGAAGAGGAAGAAGTACAAGACCTGTCGCAAGGGGAAGAGAACAAGAAGAAGAAGAAGAAGAGAAAAGAAGAAAAAGCCAACCGTCGAGGTGAGACTGATATGTTTATATATCTTCCTTGGATGTATATTTATTTATATCATCAGCCTTCGAGCGGCGGCGTCCAAGTACTGTACATCGACCTCCTCCTCCTCTCCTTGCTTCTTCTGCGTCCTCTCTCGAGCCATGCCTAGTATGGTCCACCCCCGGACTTGACCTTTTTCTTTGCTTCTTCCGCTTCTTCTTCTTCGTCTTCTTCGTCTTCTGGGCTGGATCTGTTTCTGGCTCTACCAGCCAACCGGCGTTCGACGAACCAGGGATCCAGAGTCAAGTCGACCAGGGGGGGCGGTTTGGTCACCCTTTTTGTTTTTGCCTTCTCTTACGCTTCCATCCAATTTTAAACCAGCAGGCATCTTTGTGGGGAAGCCAAAAGTCAAGATACATGCATATTAACTCTGTACCGGAATTGCTTTTTCGCCTGCTGGGAGGCCCAGAGGGGGGAAGCCAGCCAACCAGCGGCGGCGGAAGACAGCTGACGATACGAAGCAAGATGAAGGATGGGCAGCCAGCAAGAAGGGGACAAGCAAGAAAGAGAAGAGGAACGAAATAAGCTGACGCCACCGCAAAGCCATCGAAGGGCGAGCTTTGTTCAACCGGGCGTTCGACGGCGAAGATCAGTCGGCGGCACGCAGGCAGCGTCGTGGTTGGTGGTTGGCTGGCTGGTGGTGATAATGGCAGTGATCGAGACACTGTAGCATCGAGGTCGGGTTGCACCGACTAACAGCTACGCCGCAACTCTCCGACAGCAGCAGCAGCAGCAGCTTGACCAGCTTCGACGAGACAGGAGGGACAAGGACCAAAGAAGACCAAGGACCGACCCAAGATGCGCCAAGGTCATGTATATATCAGGAAGTATTAGGTGGATGGAGATGGCCTTTCCACCCATCCAGACACCCCAGGACAGACCAAGCAAGCCAGCCAGCATCGAGCAGGCATCCCGCGACTTGTCCAACCAACCGCCCGTCAGTGTCAGTGTCAGTCGGTCTCCGCTGTCAGGCCAGTCCAAGCGAGAAAAGAGGGTGTCGTCAAGCGAGCCTCAAGGCCCTCACTCCACCACCAACTTGGAATACCCGCCGTCCTCTAACCGTCACTACTGCTAAGAGTAAGGACTGAGCCAAAGAAGAAAACGACCGCCAGGGGATGCACATAATCTCCCGTCCTCAAAGTTTCCAGCAAGGGAGGAGGACCAAAAAGCAAGACAACCAACCGACCAGGCGGATATCCAGGTTAATTTCTCCTACCGAAGCCCCTGGTCCTTGGGGCTTGCTGGCCGGGGAAGATGGATATCAGCGGGTAACTGATAGCAGCATTGACAGTTGTCGCACTGAAAGTAAAGGCCAGGAGAGGCTCGAGGTTGATGCGCCTCGCCATGCTTGGGGTTCTCCTCTCCACGGCTTCCCGCCCATCCATCCATACATCCATCCATCCATCCTTCCACCCATGCATCAAACCGCCTTCTGGAAGGGTCAAAGTACCCGTAACCCTTCGTTACGCTGGCCCTCTTCGCGACCCTCAGTCTTGTGCTTTGCGACGCCGCACCCCGGCCATCCTCGGCCGTCGTCCTATCACTTGCATCCTCCATGGCCGGCGTAGATTGCCCGAACAGGGAATATTCTGGAAATCAGGCAGCTTTCACGAACTCGCCCGCTAGCTAGCTCGTCCGGGGTTCAAGAGAAATGAGCGATTTTGTCTTCCTTTTTCCCCCTTATGCTTCGTGTCCCCGCTGTCTGGGCGACAATAATAAGTACTTAATAATATAATGGGCTGGTTAGCCTTTAGCCTATCGAGCTAACTGGTGCTTGCTGGCGAGCTAAACCTCCGGCTAGTTATCTGCTAACTCACTTAGCTGACGCTCTTCAGGCTAGTGATGTGGCTAGGTAGAGCATAATCCCACTCTACCACTGTATCAACGGAGATACCCGTTGCCATCACCTCTTCTTTTGCGCGTGTTACTTATTTCTGTCCGTAGTCTGTCAGTCTAAAATCAGTCAGTCTGGTCTGTCTGGTTTGACCTGTGGCCAGTCTGGGGTTACCTCCGCTAGTCTTATCATCCTGTAACATGGATCCCCCCGGACCCCCCCCCCCTTACCGTTACTCTCAACCCTTGCCCTTACCACCACCCGCGCTCCCCATCTCGACTCAACCTCGCCAACCATGACCTGTATTATGCTTAACAGGCTCCCGTAAGTTCGTTCTCTCCGATCTTGGCTTGCTTCTGGAAGGCCTTTACGTAACCGTTCGCTCTTCGAATGCATGCCTTGGGTAGGGAGGCTTGCTCACCAACTCACTACTAGTCGACTGTCGTCTTCTCTCCGCCTTCTTCGCTTCTTCCATCGAACCTTGTTGCTCTCGCCAGCAACTAGTGGAGCTGCTAGCCCATCTTCCAAGCAAGGCTCTTAATGGCCGTCATAATAATATGTTATATATCACACTCAGGGCGTAATTTATTTTTGTTCTCGCGCGGGAAACGAAGAAACAACTTTTGATACGTCGGAAAGTCACATGTCACACTATTAGGTAAGGCCTTCGTATCCGGTGGAGTTTTTGCTTGGTGTGAAAAGAGAGTCGAAGGGAGAGAGAGAGAGCGACGGGAGGGGGATGTGCAGGAAGCAGGGCAGCAGAAGGGCTGTCGTCGTAGTCGTCGTAGGTCGTAGCCAGAGAGAAGCAGAAGTATACTCCCGCAGATGGAGATATATAAAGACAGAACACCCTGGAGTCGCTGATTTTCGGTGCAAGATTGTCCTTGTCCTTGTCGATGGAGCTGAGATGGAGCTGAGATGCGATCTCGCATCCCCCACAAAAAAAAACTCCCCCTTCCCTCGCTCCCCCAGACTGTCTCCAGCTCCATCATCTCCAGGTTCCAGCAGCAAGTCTCCGGGCCCATCAAGCTCCATCCAACAACCCTCGTCGCGTCGCTCATCCCCAACATCTCACTAACACTTAGTTCCAACGACACCTTCTTCCCCCTCAAAAAGGATGTCAAAAGGCGTGCAAATCGAAGTCTATTGCTGCTGATAATGACAGTCTCTAGCATCGGCCATCACGTCGCATGGCATTGGCATGGCATGGCATGGCAGGTCGCAGCATGGCATCACCCCATACAGTTACGACTGACCTGCAACCTTTTCTTCTTTCTCAACCAATTCGCTTCTCTGGTTCGGCCTTGTTTAGTGTAACGGGCCTTTTCTTCCTGTCGCCACCACGGTTTTCTTTTTTGCTCCCTATTTTTTTTTTGTCCTTCCTCGTCGATGATGGCCTACTGACTAGTTAGCGTCTTCGGGTCGGGTCTTTTGCTTGCTTGCTTGCTTGCTTAGTTACTTGCGTGCATACTGGGAAAAAGGAACAAGGACCTCACGGCTCTCTTTTTTTTTTTTTTCATGGCTCGCAGTGCAGCTTTTTGCCATCGTCGCCATCGCGTTCCCCAAGCCTAACCTAACCAGCTATCTTGGGCGACTAGACTGGCCGACGACCAACTAGTTATCCATCCTCTTCCTCTCTATCTTCGCTTTTTTTCGCCTCTCGCGATCCAAAAGATTCAATGGAACCTCGCTCGGCACGTGATACCAGTCACGTGCCACCTGCGGCTCTTTTAGCTTGTTTCAACCAACAAGACGAACAAGATAGACAAGCTGGAACAAGGAGAATGAGAATGATGATAATTACAAGGTCTCATGGCCAGTCAGAGTGGTAGCCAGCGCCGGATATTCCCCAGCAGGCCCATCAGGAAGCGCCAGTGCGAGATGAAACGGCTCCTCGTGGCGTGTAGATACCTCCACCACAGCGGCTGGAAGCGAAACGCCAGTTCTGCTCCCAGTATCCCCTTGCGAACCAGGCCCTCGCAGATCCTCGTCTCCTTCGTCCGGTCATTAGTAGTCATGGTGGTCTCGGGTTCTTCCTCCTTACGCCCTAGGATTGACACTGACGCAATAACGATGTCCTGGGTCTTTCGCTTAAAGTCATACGCTGCCAGCGCCATGGTAGGATACACGTTATACCAACACCCCCATATCAGCCCGTCAAAGACCTCATGACGGTTCAAGTCAGGTAGTTCCATCTTATCAAATCGCCGAATAAGCTCGGGTCCCTCAAGGTTCTTCTCCTCGTGCGGCTCGTGACCATATACCAGGAAATACACCATCGATCCCAGTGCAAACTGCTCAGTCCTGGCAGAGCAGAGCCCAAAGGTGCCCTGCAGCGGACCACCGGATAGCCTCGTCGCCCACGGTGCTCCGGTATACTCCAGGTACTGGCCGATGGTGGTCGCGCAGCCAAAGTCAGTTAGTTTCAGATTCAGCCTTGCATCTAGCAGACAGTTGCCCGGCCGCAGGTCGTTATGACAGTAGCCCATCTTTTCCACGTACTCTAGTGCAGAGGTAAGCTGCTGCACCCATCGGGCCACCAGGGCAAAATCTTCGTATCCCTTCACCCGTAGCAATCGACCGAAGAGGCGGTCGTTTTCTCGCTCTTGACGCTCATAGTATCGCTTTCCTATTGCCCCGTTTGAGCAGAAGGATAGAAATAGATGGTCGGGGAGTATCAGGAAGCATTCAACTATATGTGGGCAGCGGTCTTGACGCTCATTGAGTAGCTTGTAAAACGCTATGTCCTTGGTTAGCTGGTGCTCTTCTAACGACTCCTTTTCCCGATCGCTCAGGTCGAGGCGGACGGTCTTCACTGCAATCGTTGGGCTGACATGGTAGACATATGCGGCGGCGCCCCCGCCGAGCCAGTTATGCTTGTGTAGAGCATCGGCATAATGGAAGGCCATCGTGGTTCCAAATGACTGCCTTCTAATAGGCTGTGGGAAGTCCTCGTTAGGCATCCAACTTAACTATCCAAAGTCGGGAAGTAAACAAGAAGTGAAATTGACTTCGGGCTTATATAAGGTTACTTTAAGGTTACCCCATAGTGGACCCATTATACCCACGTCACGTGTAAGGACTGTATAAATAAACCAATCAGGAACTTTTTATTCCTGAGCGCAGTCTATCGCTCGCCCATCACGTGAGCGTTATTACATAACTAGCTCAAGGACCGTACCTTGGAGCTTCTTTCCATCCATCCGTTTTTGATCTCGACTTTCAAAGACAACCTAACAAGCAGATGGCGAGAGATGGCGAGGAAGCGCCGCCTGATGCGCAGGGAGATCACATTCTCCTCTGCATCAAAGAAGGAGACTGACATCCTTCACGCCTTGTCGTTCTACCCGCGATCCGTCACTTTCTTCACCCGGCTACAGTCCAACCTGAGCTTGATACAACAAGCTGCTGCGTACCAGCTTCGACTCTCTCCTGAAGCATGTTTCGTGCCCTCCGACTTCAACGATTGGCACTGGGGAAGCTTCAATGTTTGTATCCCTGTTACCGTTGCTGGGCGTAGGCGGGCACTCATCCGGTTCCCTCTCCCCCATCGCGTTGGCGAGCTTTTCAGGCCAGGCAATGCGGACGAGAAGATCCGGTGTGAGGCCGGGACATATGCTTGGTTACAGGAGAATTGTCCTTCTGTGCCAATTCCAAGGCTGCATGGCTTTGCACTGTCAACCGGTCAAACCGTATGTCCCCATTTCTAACACTGCTCTTCCCTGTCGGTTCTAATCCTTGTTATACACTCTTCTATAGTTCACCGCTATCGAGAACCTACCCGTTATACCTCGATATATAGAATATATCCGCCGTTTAGTTTCGAGATTACTTGCGTACCCGCTCCCTTCTATATATGTCCCTCGTAGGGCATCGATCACTCAGTCTCTTGCTCACGCGGTAGGAACCGGGTATATACTGATAGATTACATCGAGGAGGCTGATGGTACCATGCTCTCACGCACATGGGAGGACCGCCGCAGTGACGCCAGGCTTCGAACCAACCTTTATCGAGGTTTGTCAAGGATACTCCTTGACATGGCCCGTGTTCCACTACCTAGAATTGGTTCGTTCATAATAGACGACCACGGCTATATCCAGCTATCCAACCGGCCATTCACCCTCGAAATTGCTGACATGGAAAACTGCAACATTCCACTTACTATGCCTCGAGACGTCACATTCTCCTCAGCTGACTCGTATCTGGCGAGTGCAATCTCGCTGCACGACAACCGGCTTCGACACCAGCCTAACGGAGCCATTGATCAACGAGATTGTATCGATCAAATGTCTGCTCTAACAATGTTCAAGGTTGTGGCTCCTCGCTTGTTCAGGGCTGAACTATCTCGTGGTCCGTTCGTTTATATGCTCAATGACCTTCACAGAAGCAATATCCTGGTCGATAAGGACTGGAATATCAAGTATGTAATTGACCTAGAGTGGGCGTGTGCAAAACCCATCGAAATGCTACATCCGCCCGAATGGCTTACCAGTCAAGCCGTCGATGAAATCGATGACGACGCCTATAATACGCAGCGACTGGAGTTCATGTCCGTCTTGCAAGAAGAGGAACAACGGATATGCGGTGGGTCAGACAGTATCTCGAAAACTATGCATCAGGGCTGGAGTAATGGGACTTTCTGGTATTCTTTGGCACTCCAGAGTCCGACTGGGATATTTTCTATTTTCTACGACCGTATACAGCCACGATTTGAGCGAGGTCATGCTACAGACCCAAACTTTTACAGGATATCTTATCCATACTTCACCACGGATGCACAGGCTTTTATTGCTCACAAGTTGCAGCAGAGAGCTGATTATGATAAACTGCTTCGCGTTGCATTTGACATTTCATAGCCGTCGTAGATGGCTGGCCCTTTACATCACCGATTGAACCTAAAGAAATAGGCATCTCGCGGTTGCACGAATCGCCTAGCCATACTCAAGACGGTACGTACTTCCCTTCTAACTATTACAATATCAAGGCATGAAAGTATGTCGTAGCATACCATACTATATTAAGCTGCGTTGGACACGATCAGACATACTACGGCCAACAAGAAACCCGTCGTCAAACTGAGTTGCGCTCAGGCATGACTATTAGGTAGATGACCCGGTAAGGCTCCGAAACGTAATTCCAGCGCCGGCAACAAGCTTCAATCTTGTGTAACAAAGCGTAGCTTTCAACAAACCCTACAGGATAGAGAAAAAGACCTTAAACTGGTTCTCATTGCCGTGCCGTGTGTAGGCAGAGTCAACAAGTCATGTAGCACAAGCTCTCCTTATATGCTAATAATAGCATATTTTAACCGTCCGGCTAACTACCGTGTGTAACTTACTCCGTAACATGGACAGGAAAATAAAGGAGAGGGAAAGCAAAACCACCTATAGCTGCAGTGACTAGATTATCAGTCCACCAGCCGCCATCGCCACTGTCATACAGCAGCAGATGGTGCGGAAAATATCATAGCCGGAACTAGGATATTGATTTTGCGGCAACTGTGTATCCAAAACAGAGAGGATATGGCAAATGAAGCTTGCTGTGTTGATATGTATCGGGTAATGACCTCAAGGTTCTTCCCGGGCAATAATATATGGAGCAACCTACCATTCCATAAACCGTAGAAACAAACCAGGGAAAAAAAAGAAAATAATAGTAATGATAACCATGCAGCAGTACGAAAGCGGATGCGTGTCTTCATAACCTTAATATTTGGCACCGGCTTCTCTCTTTCTCCGTAGCAAGTGGACATCAAGACAAGCCAGCTACGGATATCAGGAGGGGCATCATAATGATGCATGCACCCTTGCAATTTCGCATTATGGTAGGCTATCCCATGGAAGGCCAACTTTTCCAGCAGTAATGTCGGCCTGACGAGGAGCTGGCAGCTGGCTCACCCCTTCGCCAGAACCCGAGACAACACCAAACAGTCCATGAATGCCGGGCTCCGCACACAGCAGCCAACCTTTGGATATCTCATCAAAAGAAAATGGCCTGGCCAGCTGTTTCAGCCTCCCTTTGCCCAATGGATGTTGACGCTGCGCTAGCTGAGCCGGAGTGGCGTCGGAAAACCCGTGCCTTCCGCGGAATTTCCGAGGGTCCCCTTTCGAAGCCACTCGCTTCATAACAACAAAAAGAAGTTGAAAATACGGCCAGGACAATGCGAATTCATGCAGAAACCTTTATCGAGATAATTTGCAGTGGCTATGCTCCGGGTTTAAGTCTCAAATCCCCGCTTTTGGTCTAATGTCAATACGACAGCCATGAAGCGCGCGCTAGATACCACGTCGGACAGTCCGAAGGTCTGGAGACGACAGGAGCCTGTCTCGTGTCGATTCTGTCGAAGCAAAAAGCTCAAGTGCACAAGAGAGTTTCCCTGCGCAAACTGCCGCCAGCGAAACATAGAATGCGTCCCTTCGTATAGTGAGTGGTTCATGGCTCCGGACTCGACGCTGCGGAGTTTCCGAGTTGCATATTGTGGCTTCTAGTGCTGCTGTGCAGTCCTGGATAGTGATGACAGTCAGTGATGCAAGGAAGATAGACTAGCTAATGAGGTAACGTTACTTTTAGTCCGGAAAGTTGAGACAAAACACGACGGTCCCTTGTCCACTGTGGACGGACAGGCCGCTCAAATAACGTAAGATAGTGCCTTCTGTCGGAGATGTTGCTAAAGCCGGAGTGCAGGTGCACTCATTGCTTTTATGCTAGCAGCTATCAAACCTTAAAACGCTATGTCTGACCAGTTCTCACCCGCCCGTGTAGGAGCCTCGAACAGCGAGTTAAAAGGATCGAGGAGAGGCTTGGCATCCCTGTCGAAGGGGTATCAAAGACGGAGGATGCATCGAGCTCTAGTGCATCTGCCCCTCCCGCCTTCCAGGCACCGGCTAAGGAGAAGGATATCCCCGATGCCAGGATCGAGGCAGAGGGAATCGGCTTCGATTCCGCAGTTATCGGAGTTGACGGGAGCAAACTTAGCCATGAGGTAGCCGATGAAGATGAGGATAATATGGCCGTAAGTATTTGACTGTTTTTTTTTTTTTTTTTTTTTTTTTTCCCTTTCCATCTTTCTTTCTCCATCCATCAAAATGATTTTCGGAGAGGTAATAACGCTTGAAGAACAGTCTCGAATTATCAACAGTCTCTTGCAGCCAGAGAGAGACAGCTCTCAGTTCCCTGGGGTTTGGTCAGGTACCAGTGGACTTGGGGGCATAACATGTCCTCAGCTCCAGGCATTCTTGCCGCCCTACTCACGGGCAGTCGAGCTGGTTGATTATTATCAGGAGCATGTTGGTTGGGCTTACTGCTTGCTGCATATGCCAACGCTCAGACGCTATCTCCTTGAGACTTACCAGCAATTGGGGGCGGGATATACACCAAGTCTCCCAGTTCTTGCTCTCATTTGTGCCGTATTTGCATTGGCCAAGTTCTTCTCACAGTCAACCTCGGCCTTCAGTGCATCCGACACATCTCGAGACAAATCTCATCAGGAGTATATCGGGATGGCTGGCCAGGCTTTAGCAGAGGCCAAACATTTGGAACACCCTACTGTGGAGTCCATCCAGACCGGAACCTTGATTGGGATTTGTCTGCTTGTCAACACAGGTGCTATCCGCTCGGCCAGAGCCCTCTCGGGCGCCATGTATATGTCCGCCCAGGCCTTGGGTCTACATCAATTGGACTCGGCGAAAAACAAAAGATTGCGCCAGAAGGGTCCATATGATAAGTTGGACCTAAGAGATTAAACGGCGGCTCTGGTGGCACATTGCATCCACGGACTGGTATGATGTTAATCATCCCACAGAAATATAAATCATGTTGAAGCTAAGATGCAATCTAGGGTATATGCATTCATATCAGGACCTCAGTTGGGTGTTTATATAGTGCAACCTAATCAAATGCACGTGGATCTGCCGAGTAATGCGGATGACCACGAAATAACACCAACTGCATGTCCGAACAAGCCCCTGACCGAGCCAACGGAGGTAACCTATCTTATCCTTCGATGCAAACTCGTCAGGCTCTTTGTCGAGTTCATGGAAACTGCCAATAGAGAAGGCGTAGGAATCCATGAACTGGAGTACGATCAGATACTTGCATTTGACAAGAAAATTCACAAATTCCTCGCGGGGCTGCCGTACTTTTTCCAGGTCGAGACTGAGGGCGAAGGTTTTGAAGAATTGGAAAAGAAACGAGAGGAACTTGACAAGCAACGGCCCTATATGAAATGGCAGCGATTGATGGCCCAGTTTGGAGCATGCACAAGGATAACCCGTCTACATAGGCCGTATCTCGCTCTTGGGGCTCGCGATCCCCGCTATGCATATTCCCGTATGGCATGTATCAAGTCGGCTCGAGTGGTGCTCGAGATCGAACGGCGCATGAGAAATAGCGTAGGCCCTTCTACTCCAAGCCCGTCCAAGGTCTGGGCCATTGCATACCAGCTGTTCCTGGCCACAACAGTCCTAGCTATGGACTACCATTTCAATAGGAACGAGCCGAGATCAGAGGAACGGGCTCAAGAAGTCCTTGAGTGCTGCCGAGCACTGGAGGCAGCGGCTCAGAGTAGTGTTGTTGCTGCGAGAGGCCTGAAGAAACTCAAAGAGGTTGCTTCAAAATGGGGTCTCTTATCAATTATTAATCTCGAGCCCAAGCCTGTCGCCAGTCAAGCTGGGAACGATCCAATGGTTCCGCCGAAAGAATCAGCCCCCATGGAGTATCCGGGGTATCCACAGGATGGAAACTGTCTCCAAAACATGGAAGTTGGGTCGCTTGGGGGCTTATGGGGAAACGTGTGGGAATACAACACTGCCACGGATTATACGCAGTGGGACGGGATCTTCCAGGACCTTGAAAGCAACCATGGCATGTTTTAAACTAACACTGTCACCTGTATTGTTTGTATCAGTAGAATTCTGGATCGCCTCTCGATGTTTTGAAGTTAGTTGTTTCGTGTTTGGTCTAAGTCGGCGACCGGAGTTTAGTCATCACTTAGTCATTAAATAGTTACTTAGTCATGAATTAGTCAGCACCAAAAAGGTGCAGGTGGCACTTCGTTATCACTCAGAAAGAGTGAGATAGGATAGTTGATGGTAATATAGAAGTTGACCCAGGCAGGATATTGTATATTCTACACAACGACACGCCACGCCAGCATAATGGATCCCTTTTCAGCAGAAGGAGGTGAGTACGGGCCCCCAATGGCAGTGTGGCAGCATGGCTAACTTTTGTGTCTTCAAAACAAGAGCTCCTCAACATCCACAATGCCTTCTACCAGGGGCAGTACCAGGAAGTAGTCGACTTCGATGCCTCCTCTTTCTCCTCCGAAAACACCCTCGCCGCCCGTGTCCTTAAACTGCGAGCACAGATTGCTCTTGGACAAAGTAAAGAAGTGCTAAAGAGCTTGGGAGCCAAGAGAGATACACCCGAGTTGGATGCTGTTGCGGCGTTGGCACAGCATGTCTCTGGAAGCGAGGAAGAAGCTCTGAAGCTGGCCGAGGACCTGGCAGCTAAGCACGAGGATAATGCAGCAGTGCAGGTGCTGGCTGGCCAGGTCCTACATGCACAAGACAAGACCGCGGAGGCGTTGGCTCTGCTATCGAAGCATTCGGGAAACCTAGAGGCGTAAGTGCTGCGTTCTCTTTACCTTGTCTGCGTCATGAGTGCGTTGCTGAGAGTTCGCCTACAATAGTGTCGCTTTGATTGTCCAGATACACCTCCAGCAGAATAGATCCGACCTCGCTCTGAAGGAAGTCCAGGCAGCTCGACGATGGGCACAGGATTCATTGCTTGTTAATTTGGCAGAGTCGTGGGTTGGCATGAGAGTGGTACGTTCACACGCATGAAATACGGTACAATATACAAAAACGTTAATATATGAAATGGATCAGGGTGGTGAGAAGTACCAGGCTGCTTTCTACGTCTACGAAGAGCTCGCTTCCGTCCCCAGCACCACTTCCGCACTGTCGATAGTCGGTCAAGCAGTGTCTGAACTGCACTTGGGCCGCCTACCGGAGGCAGAAGCCGCACTGCAGTCTGCCCTCCAGAAGTATCCCGAAGATCCTCAAGTACTCGCAAACTCTATTGTATTGAATGCGATCAGTGGAAAGGACAAGGAAGAGCTTATAGAGTAAGTCAATACTGCTACAGGATTGCCCACTTTTGGGCGTTATGCTAATAGACATGTGCAGGAGACTGAGCAAGGTCCAGCCTGACCATGCATTCCTCGCCGACTTGAAGGAAAAGTCGGATCTCTTTGACACGGCTGCGGCAAAATACTCCGTCAAGGCCTAGTTATATTTGATTTCACGACAATATAGAACCTGGCGTTTGCTCTTTTTCGATAATAATGAATTTTACGGTTTATCCCAATTCTACCATCCCCAGATCTACGTCTTTTCTTGTAACATTGGTAACGCCTTTGAAAATCGCCAGACATTATTAAAATATATCACATGAAAGCAAAACCACATGGTATCTAAAAGCACATACTGTCGTCTTCGTCTAGTCTATCCGCTACGGCAACTTCTCCATGAGCCAAAGTCGCAATGTGCTGCCCATTCCAGTTTCCTTCTTAATACCCATAATACGATTGAAGATAGGACCAACATGTGGCTCACCCTCGCAAATCACATACTTGAGATTCGGAATAGCAGGCTATTACCAAAAGCTTAGCATGTATAGTCAAGAAATGATGCTAGGAGGAATGTATTTGCGCCTTACCTTGATCTTGTCAACAAATTGACCGACTGCATCCACAAGCACATCATCCCCCCCAAGAAACACCAGCAGAGCCTGGGTTTTGAGGCCCTCCCACCATTCCACCGGTGCCTGACTAGCCTGGATGTAATTGTCCAGCTTCCCGTCCCCGATGTACGCCTTGCCCCAGTACTCTCCACTCTTCATCGAGAGGTAGTCCCTCTTCGCATTGGTGGTGTACGAAGGGTAATCTTTATCCATCGAAACCCAGGGGGCCATGGCGAATGCACCTCCAAGCGGACCGGATAGTTCCAGCGGCTTGATAGCTTCATGCGGATGGGAGAGATGCGAAAGCACGCCCAGCGTCAGGTTTCCTCCGGCCGAGTCACCGCCAATAAAGATGTTTTGAGGCTCCCGGCCTGTCTCGACAATGATATATCGAAGAGCTTCGACGGCTTGTCGTAGCTGCGTGGGATAAACTCCTTCAGGAGTAAGGGTATATGAGAGGAAGAAGAAGGCGACGTCCTTGCCGGCCGCATTGAGCTTCTTGAGCATGTCAGCGTACAGCTGGAAGTAAGCCACGTATGCAGGGAGCGCAAATCCACCGCCTATACTCTTGTCAGTTATATATAGAATATACGATAGGTACGCTAGATACATGTCAGGGAGCGCTGGTATACTGACCGTGGAAGTAGACCACGACGTTCTTTGCGTCTTTCTTGCCCACCCAGTGCCCCTGAGCGCCATGTTCAAGCTGCACCGTATCCGGCTTGAGGCGCCGACGCTTCGAGAACGTTTCATAGTTCTGCGCAGTAGATGGATAGATGAAGCTGCCGGGATAACGAGTTAGTCTATATAAGCTCTTTATCCACCGTTCGAGGTAGCTATCTTACTGAAGCTGTCTTATGGACATGCGCCAGAGGAATCGCCGAATGACCGCAAAGCGAATGTGAGTCCTGTATGTCCTGGCGGCATCCTGCTGGCGCACCAGGCCAGTGACGGCCGCAGCGATGCCAGTCGCAAGCAGACCGAGACCAGCCCGTATCAAGTCGAGCTTCTCTCGTACTGTCAGCTTCACAGGTTGATTGACGGGGACGAGGGCCTTCTCCGCCGCCATTATCGCTGGACAGTGTGGGACAAATGTGGTATTATGGTAGTTATTATTTGATCAAGCAGGCAGAACCAAGCACTGCAATTGAACTGTTTATTATTATTTTCATCCCCGGAATCGCGACAAGAGTAACTACGGGGTAATATTAATATTTTTGCTAAGTACAGCGATCGAGGTTGAGACGGCTCTGCGCATGCTCAAACGCTCAGGGGTTTCCCGAGGTTCGGCCCAAGGGGAAGCTTCACATGTCCCCGGCCGCTTAGCTTAGACTTTGGAGATGCCGTAACTAACTAGCTCGTTAAGCCTCAGTAGAAAGAAGTATTAATATGGGGTTTCAGAGAGTATTGCTGGTTAAGAATGTGGAGTAGTTAATAGAATAATATAATTGACCGAGACCAGATGAAGCAAAGACGCTGTGAACATAGGATCATTGATCTTCATCTAACCCCTTGCGACTCTGCGGGTTTTTTGACCACTATCCCGATAGAACTGTATATATCTCGATATATTTCTCTATGTGCTATAATACTCATTTTCCTTGGGTTTGGTTTGGTTCTAACTAGATCAATATTTAATGTGCAGTTCCAGGTAAATAAATATAGTGTCAACGATGTATAGTTTTAAATAAGCTACAAATAGAGAAGAGAAGATGTGGTCAGAATACCATCTCTCTACATGGGGCTTGAGAAAGAGTTGCTTGCTGGTCGTTATTTATAAAATATATTTATCATGAGCAGTTAATTATATTCGTTTTTTCATGGCTGGGACAACAACATGCTGTCAAATAAAGGGGAATATGGGGAATATTTCGTGACGGGCAAAGAACGGAAAAACTGCATTGAAAAGGCCGGTAGAGAATGATTGAAGAGGGGGAAAGACAATCAATGCTGTGTACGGAGTAAAGCCACGGTAGTTAACAGATTAGAGGTTACCGTTGACGGGACCATCTTCGAGTTCGCAAAAGGCCTTGAAGGTGGTCAAGTCCTTGCCGTCGACGGTGCTCTCGATGACACACTCGGCCGTAGCACCGACGAAAAAGACATGGCCTTCCTTCATGTCGAAGCTCTTGGCTGGACCGACGCTGATCTTGCCCTCGCCGGCGGTGCAGATGATGATGCTGGGCCCGTTGATGGGTTCAAAGGTCGCTTTGGCACCGGCAGACTTGAGATCAGTCTTGACGACGCTGAACTCCTCGATCGGAGGGTCGTACAGCGAGGCCGACGAGCCGCTGGAGTATGCTGTTGTGTTCATCTTCATATACGGGTACTCAGTGGGGGTCATCTTTTGCTCCTCGATGGGTGCGTAGGAGTAAGTGAGCATGCTGGTCAGGGTAGACACGTCCTTGAACTTTGGTGTGAAGCCGGCTCGGACGACGTTATCAGACGAAGCCATGCACTCGACGATGTCTCCGCTGATGTAGGCGTGGATGTCATCTGCCTTGAGGAACATGGCCTCTCCAGGCTCGAGCTTGATGAAGTTGAGGAAGAAGAGGACGAAGAGGCCGATGTCGTTGGGGAACTGGCCGTTTAGCCGGACGACCAGCTGTGCGAGCTCGGATGGGTTAGATGGATTGGTGTCTGGGGAGGAGGAAGAAGTAGCAAAGCTGTCTGGAGAGCTCTCTGCAGCACTGATGAGTTTCTGGGTAGCGCTGGTGATGGACTCTGGCGAGGATTGCATCAGCTTGGTGAAGACCTCTCTGAGGGCAGCCTTGTTCTTCTGCGTGGCCGCTTCATCCTGAGTCGTCTCCTGGCCGCTGACGGTCTTTTCGAAGGCTTCTGCTGCTTCGTTGCCCACCAGGTCCCGCAGCGGCTCGACAGCACGTAGGAAGTGGACGATCTCAGCGAGCGGACGGAAGCCACAGAGACCCTCAAAGGGAGTCACTGCAATGGTCATCTCTGGCTTGTGGTTGTCATCTGTATCACTTTTTTAGTAGAGTGTCTCCTCCCACGGTCCTGGATGAAGCCTGTTGACCAAATACCTGGGTAGTTCTTCGAGTCTTTGGCGTGCAGAGACTCAGCCAGCTTTTTGTTCGGATGGGCCTGGATGCTGAGCGCCTTGCCGATGGACAGAATCTTGAAGAGGAAGGGCAGCTTTCCACCGTATCGAGAGACTATCTCTGTCGACATGAGGGCCTTGTTCGTCTGTACGAGGTCGAGCAGTGTCCTCTGGGTCTCGAAGTCCTTGGACGGCAGGGAAGGGTGTGTTCCCATCCACAGCTACACACATTGTCAGTATCATTATAACAGTATCGTCGTTAATAAAAAAGAATAATAACAATAATAGAGATAATCGGTCTACCTCAGCGTATGGCTTGTCTGCTTCCACCGAGAAGCCATCTATGGGCGTGGCAGCTGCATACCTGGCCGCCGCGGACTCGGAGCCAACCTTGCCTGTCAACAGTCGAGATATCAGCAATTGGCCATGCCCGGAGCCATCGAAGCATCCATGGGGCTCCCTGCAATAGGGCAAAGACGGCGAGCAGGGCAAAACAGGGCATGCTCACCCCAGTCGTAGCTGTTGACTCCTGTAGACACACCAGTTAGCAGGCGCTTTCCCACGCAGCAGCAGCAGCAACAGCAACACAGGGACGAGCTCACCACACTGGAGACGGAAGAGAGGGACCTGCATGTCTACAGTGGTCTCAGAAGGATGCAATATCGACGAAGAACAAGAGGAAGACGCTGAAGAAGCACAAGTTTGACTGTCTACTACTATCAACAACAAGCTACATCATCATCATCATCATCATCGCCGAGGGGTAAACTAAAACTAGGTAAGCAAGCTGAAGCTGATGGAGCCAGGCGCGGGCGGGCTCCAGCCACAGGCGGCGGGCGCAGCGCCACAGAAGCCACTCCGGCTGCGACTCCGGCTGTCGTCCAAGACGCCGCAGAGACAGAAGCTCCAGCAGCAGCAGAAGAAGACGCAGACGCAGACGCAGACGCAGCAGACGCAGCAGCCAGCGGAGGAGACCCAGGAGTGCCGGCAGACAGCGACCGGGCCAGCCACCGCCATCGATTTGGTGGCGCAGGACGAGCGGACCCGCGGGACGGCCGGTGACGCTGATGGCATCCATGGTTCAGCGTCAGACGCAGCAGCATCCACAGACGACAGCGACAGTGACAGTGACGAGGACGAGGACGAGGACGACAGTGACGACAGCGACGACGACGACGACGACTACGGCGAAGAAGCAGAAGAAGAAGACTCATTAAGGTCGGCGTCGGCATCGATATCGCACTCGTCGCAACATAAGACTGCCAGCGGCAGCTACAAAGTCAGAAGTACCCGCAGACGGCCATTGACCATCCACATATCGCACGCCTGGGAAGCATTGGATATCCAGCAGCAGCGCAACCAGCAGGTCGTCGTCAACATGTCTCGCAACCGTCCGCGCGGGCCTGCGACGAGAGAGAACGGGCTGGCGGCCGACGAGGAGGTCGAGATGTGGAATAAGATCTGTCAGGATATCCGAAAGGCCGCTGAGAAGAACGAGAAGCAGCGGACGATAGGCCTGCAGATTGCCGCCCTCAACGAAAAGATTGCAAGGAACGGCAACAGTACGTTTGTTTCTATTTTATTTGTATTGTTATTTTTAGTACTTGCTACGGGCTTGCTAATTTCGAGGTAGAACCATCGCTGGCGGAGATAGACCACCTGGACAGCCTTCACCGGCAGCAGCTGAAGCTGAGCGCGGAGGAGAGGGCCATCCTGCAAGACGAGCCCGCGGACGTTACCAAGAATCTGGGCATTCTGATAGCCCTCCGCTCGGCGTCAGAGGCGGCAGACCCCCAGAGCCGGTCTCTCTCGCAGAACAAGTCTCGCAAGCGGAAGGGGGACGTCGACTTGGCCTCGACCGAGTCCCCGGCGCCCTCATCTTCAGGCGTCTCGTCTGACAAGCTGAACCGGATCAAGGGCGGTGCCCAACGCAGCACTAGCGTGTCTAGCAGCCACCGCGGCGACACTGCTTCACTCGACAACGGCGTCGAGGGAGGCCGTCCGTCTGAGAAGGCGGACCAGCTTGTCATCGGCGCAGAAGTTGTCTTCAAACACAACAAGAAGCAGCAGGGCGTCGAGGGCGAGGGCATCCAGTGCATCATCAAGAACATCACCGGTGAAGGGAACAAACGACGGTATGCTTGGCACCTCCGGAGTTTCGACCCTCCTCTTTTTTTTTTTTTTAAGTTAGATCTCTCGACTGACCGAGTGACTCGCAGATATGATGTGCAAGATCCAGAACCGATCGAGAACGGTGAGGAGGGCGCCATCTATAAGACCACGGCGGCCTCGCTGATCCACATCCCCAAGGCTGGCTCTCCGCTCCCCCAGTTCCAGATCGGCAAACAGGTCCTGGCCAGGTATCCAGACACCACAACCTTCTATCGGGCCGAAGTCATGGGCCTGAAGAAGGAGGTCTACCGCCTCAAGTTCGAGGGCGAGGAGGACGACAAGGAGATGGAAGTCGACCGCCGCTACGTCCTGGACATCCCCAGCAAGTGAACCGCCTCCCCCTTTCCGTCTCGTCTCGTCTCGCCGTCTACCATATTTAATCCTCCATCTCTATCTCTCTATCTTTCTATCTTTAGTTATGGTCTTCGTCCCATTTGGAGTTGCAGGAGCCACGGCCGCTTCTTCCTCTTTTTTTTGTCGTTTTATATTATATCTTTCCCTGCAGGTGTTGGGCCAAGATCTCATGCATGCCTTACTTATCATCATCTACCACTTCTGGACATCCTTCCGTGTATTATATCTACCAAACAAAAGAGTTCATTCCTCATGCTCGTCCTGCTGCTCTCTCTCTCTTCGCCTTCAGTCAGCCTTAACAAAGCTTTGATATCGAACAACTTTTTTTTAGATATCTCTTGGCATCTCTTGGCATCTGGAAACTTTTCTGATGACTAAGCATCCGGCTGCCGAGGTTTGCTTTTTGCGCCCGAAAGGAGCGAGCGAGCGAGCGAGAGAGAAACATCCAACTCGCAGCGGCGATCTTTATAAAAGGATAAAGAGCGGACGACGAGACGGGATAGAGAAGAGAGAGAGGCGCAGAAAAAACATCCAATTCTTCCCTTTGCCAGCCAGCGTCTTCTATGAGCCGACGTCGTGATGCCTTCGCCGTCCGCACACGCCTCGCCCTTTATCGCCCCGCGGCCCTTCCACCCTCACGTCACTGAATTTCCCCTGACACAAGACACAGCTATACCCTTGCCGTCGTCGTCTTTTGCGGGAGGCAGCAGCAGCAACACCGGTAGCAGGAACATTGATGCCGATGGCTTCGCCGCACCCAATTCCGCCTCAACTCCAGCCCTGCCGCCATCTATAATATCTCCCGCCCTATCCCCTACTTCTACTCCGACCTCCACTCCGGATGTCACCAGCACCAGCCCCGGTACCAGCAATGCGTACCCTGCCATTCTAACTCCACGGGCCGGCTTAGAGGGCCAACACATGCTGTCAAAACCCCCTAGACTACTTTCACGTCTGCCAAAGGTAGAATGCATTGTGCGTGCCCGTATACCCACAACCTCCGGCGCGGAGATGTTTCTACATCTGTACCAGAACGATGTCGATAATAAAGAACACCTCGCTATTGTGTTCGGCAACTCAATCCGAAGCCGGAGCTTAGATAGAGTGCGGGAAGGCGAGACGGAGATGGATCGCATGATCAGGGGCGCATACGTGGGTAGACTGCGACCAGGGCGCCAGAGCAGTAGGTATGACGAGGCTATTCCGTCAAAGGACGCCCAATCTCCAAAAAACACCCCCGTACAGACCCCCTCACAAGCTCCGCTAGTCAGAATACACTCGGAATGCTACACGGGTGAAACAGCATGGTCCGCTCGATGTGATTGTGGCGAGCAGCTGGATGAAGCTGCTCGCCTCATGTCCGAACCTGCTACGTCTGCATCCGATGAAGATACAGACGTCTCGGGACCCGGGGGTGTGATCGTCTACCTGCGTCAGGAAGGTCGTGGGATTGGCCTCGGGGAGAAGCTCAAGGCATACAATCTGCAAGACCTCGGTTCGGATACCGTCGAAGCCAACCTGCTCCTTCGCCACCCCGCAGATGCGCGCAGCTATGGCCTAGCAACTGCCATTCTAGTAGATTTGGGATTAGGACAGGACTCGTCCAATGGCGGCATACGACTATTGACGAATAACCCTGATAAAGTGGCTGCTATCGAGGGGCCGAATAGGGAGGTTGTCGTTCAGGAGAGAGTGCCAATGGTACCGCTTGCGTGGAAAACAGGCGGTGCCAAGGGTATCAAGAGTGTTGAGATCGAGGGATATCTTCGAACCAAGGTCAGCTAAAAATTGATGGATTGATTCCTGTCTTCTGTGCCCCAATGCACCACTAACACAATGAACAATAGATCGGGAAGATGGGCCACATGCTTGAATAGATCCGTGCTCATCTCAACCCCTTGAGCAGCGTCTAATCGCACAATCCGCAAAATCTGCAAAATATGCATTTCTCTCTACCTGTCACTTTCCATGCAACTTATATTTCCAGGACCCATCTCCCTAGCATCTGTTTACATCTACAGCGAGTCTTCTTTGATTATTTCTGCACGTGTTAATGAGCCTCTAAACTTGCTTGCTGTTTCAGCCTGTTTTTTTTATATCAACAAGCTAGTTATATGACTGGGAGGAGCCCTTCAACTCACCCACTTGACGGTAGTTGGGCACGGCCCGACCAAATGAACGATCGTTAGCCACTTATAGCCTTAATGATACCTTCTTTTCGTCCTATAGAAAAATGTCTTTGCTTTTTCATAATAACCCCCTGCTATATCTCCCTTAAGTGATTCTACGGTCCGACTATTAATGGCCGGTATCTATCTAGGATTAGAGTATCCTTGTCCTGCCAAAATGGAGAAGCTGGGTCATATTACTCAGTGTTAATTCTCCGATCACCAAATGCAGCTTATTTGTTGACCTTTCAAACCCCGACAATTGGTCCAATAAACCAGTTAATTAGTTATTTATGCAATGCATGCTACTAAAGTGATCCTCCCATCCGTACGAAGCCTTGTACTGAGCCTTGCATTTCTTCGCTTCCTCTGAAGGTGAACTTTGCCCCTTGGCGAAACCTGCCAAAGGTCCTCAGACACCCCCATCGTCTTCTCAAAGATCGAGATATACCTGACCTTGATTTTCGGACAAGCGTTTAAATATGGGGATAAATGTCTAGATCTCTACTTTTCAATTTTTATATTTATCTTTAAACACATTTGGAATCCAGGCTAATTATCGCTAATAAGAATCTTGGAGTTGGCAGGCTTTCTATAATTCACTATATTATAACTGCCATATCAGTTCTAGGCCTGCCTAATCATCACTAGTTTTGCATGACTCGTGTGGGTTCATGATCAGGTCACTATGCCAGATATCTAGACACCCAACCACTACAGCTACATACCATGTTAACGTCGACTTGTATTGACGGCCTCTCCTTTCTTCCGTGTTTTTTTTTTTAAAAAAAATCCAAATACTGATTCCAGTCTACATTTGAGCGCTGTCTAGAAGATACTAAGGCAAACAGCCACCATCTAGTCTAAGACATGTACAGGAAATCACTTTCTTCCCTTCGCAAAGAAAAGAGTCTTCTTCCCACCCAAAGCCTCGGGAACGGTCATCTCCTCTTTCAAGACAGTATAGTCGCTCTCCTTGCAGCCTGCGTTCTTGAAAAATTCATGCATCTCCTTCTCGGTGAACCCACTATGAGACACTGTGTGCGCAGCAGGATGATTAATATCCGCGGGATGAACGTCCTTTCCTGACTTCTCCCAATCGGCAACGACAACAATACCACCTGGTCGAAGACGTTCGGTGAACCTGTTGATCAACTTCTGCGGGTCATCGATGTGATGCAGCGCGTGGACGATGATGATAAGGTCGAAGTTGAAGAATTCCTCTCCAGCAATGGACGGGGTGCCTTCGGCTTCAGTCAGATTGCCCTTGACAGCGTATATCTGAGTCTCTGGCAGTTTCTCCTGGCGAGCTGTCTGGTTGAACTTGTCAACCATGCCCGAGGCCTCGTCGACGCCGATACATTTGGAGAAATAAGGGGTGAAGAACTGTGCGTTGGTCAGTTGAGATAATAGATAACTACCCGAGGAGCAGCCGTGGCTTACCCGTGAGATATATCCTTCACCGCACGCATAGTCCATCATTTTACCTTTCAACTGACCATCAGTTGGGGGGTGGGCATCAAACCAGGACAGGTTCTCCTGCAGGTGCTCGCGGATCTGCTTTTGACAGGAAATGACCCATTCGGTCTCAAAAATAGTCGAAGCAGCGGAGCTAAGGATTGCTTAGTGTCCTGGTAGTACCTAGCTGGAGGGAAAATGGGGTCATACCTCCAGTAATCTCCATTGACCTGGGTATGGCTGAGGCCATGCCCGTGGCCGTGGTGATGATGGTGATGGTGATGGTGATGGCCTCCACTCATGATTGATTGCCAAGGTAATGTAGATATAGGATGAATATCAGGTACTTGAATGCTTTGTGATGAGGGTATTCGGTTAAGGGGTGTCTGATGTCTTGAGAAAAGTTCAGGACACAGCGACGTTCCAAGGTCTTTTTATACCCCAGACTCATCCCTCTCACTATCCATCGATGACCCCGGAGACATTTTCAGAATGTCTCCGAGCAGTATTTTTTAATTGTCTTGGTAGTTTTATTGTCGACCGGATGGCTTAGCTTATGGGGTTTTTTGAGCGTATAAAGTGCGGCTCCAACCTTGTGTACCTGCCCCTTAAGAGGCTTAAAATCACTCACAACCGACAGCCAACTTTCCCCCATAAGCTGAATCCGTGTCAATACAATAATATCTAATGGGTAATGAGACGTTCGCGACACTATTTTATACGTTAAGGCCTGCCCAGTTTCTGTCGAACAACTTAGGTATTATGGTATTTATGCCCTCAAGGTGCCTTGAATTGTCACATCATCAAAGACCAGGATGCAAGGGGCTGCATAACGCTCCGAAAAAGTCTCCGCGGTGTGCATATTGATCGCCATGCGCTCCACCAATAGGGTGCGGTTAATGTATCATGAAATGCAACCAGCAGAAGACTGAAATGTCATATCACATCGATATACAGTGTACGTCCATCATGCTCATGCTCAGCGTGATCAAAGTGCTGCATCTTCGTGGTTTGAAGTGAAAAAGAGTGCCAAGATTGATTAGATTAGATAAGATAGACGCCAAGATAGAGTTTATATTATATAATCAGTAACACGTGATATGGCCCGCGTTTCTTTTTTTTTTTTAGTGACAGCCGATGAACATAAAAAAGGGCGATATCCCTAAGTAGATGGATTCCAACGAGGGCACGAAGGAGGAATTCTGCATCTTTCTCTCAAGGTCGCTAGCAGCCCGCTTAGACGGAGGAACAGGCGGCGGAACAGATGGAATCCTCACCCGCTGTCCCAACGAACGCGGCGGACCGGACCTCCCGCGTCAACTTGTTCCGGAAGAATGGCAAGCCGACATCGTGTGAGCCATGCCGAATCTCGAAAGTCAGATGTGACCATGTAATGCCCATCTGTCAGCGGTGCATGAAGAAAGGGATATCTGACAAGGTACTCCATAATATGTCTGTGTTTTTTTTTATGGATTACTCCTTAATATTAACCAGATTGTCAGTGCTACTACCATGAGGCCCCATTGACTCGGGTTAAGGACCGGAATCGAGTCACCAAGCCACAAACGTCTAGTGTCGTTAAAGCGTCTGCCTCAGGGCGGCGCGGCCCTGATGTTGAGAATATCCTTATCAAATACCCCGCTTCCTCAGAGGAGAAAGCAGATGGCGGGACCACCATACAGAATGCCTATCTTGGCTCAACCAGCTTTCTCTCTGTCTTTCAGGACACTCCATCTGGATTCTCCAGCTGCTCTGTCCTCTCGCCACAAGTAGACCTAGGACAATGGGGCTATGATGCAGCATATATGGAAATCAATCTGGCTCGACTGCTTTCGGCCTTCGAACTATACGAGAAACTGATTATTTCTTTCTACGAAAGATGCAACCTCACTATTATTCCGATGCAGCTTGTTATCGCTCCTATAAGGACCACCAGGGCCTACTTTGATGCTGGTGGATGGCTTCAAAAGTCACGGCAGCGTGAACTGTATGCGAAGATAACTCAGAACACGGCTCGTCCACTGCAAGTCACCGGTACTCCATCGCTGGAGGGCTTTTGTTCTCTGTTCTCCGGAGAGAACATAAGATGGGAGTTTGTCGGAGTAATATATTCCTTAGCTGGGCTGAGCGCTATTTCGGATCATCTTCTTACGGCAACGCCTTACCCTCCTCAGGATGAGGTTCCCAACAGAGAAGCATTCGCAAAAGAGATGGCTGCTGCATGTAATAGCTGTTCTCAACTATGCAAACGCTACGACAACTGCAACGACATAATGGTTTGGCTACAGTACACTTATGCAGTGCTATCGTCAGATGTCCTGGGAGAAACGAGTGAGTATATTCCCTTTATACTAACCCCTCCTCCCCATTCACCAGAAAAACGTTTACTGAGCAGTTAGGCCACCATGTATACGCAGTTCTGGGTGACTTGGTCACCGATATATACGGGATGGGCCTTCATCGACACAAAAACCCAGATTCAGACGTACCCTTTTTTCTTTCAGAAGTTCGAAAGAGATTGGTTGCAGCGACATATCGAACAGATAAGAATATAGCCACATTTTTGGGACGGCCCCCACGCCTTCCTTACCACTATTGTGATGCATCCCTTCCTCTCGATATTGATGATGACGAGCTCTTTTTTCAAGGCGATGAGCTTGACAGGGTTCTACAGAAACTTACCCACGACGGCTGGGGCTCTGAAGGCACCTCAAATGGTAAAATACGCCCGGTAACCGCCATCAGGATGCGTTATTTCTCCTCGATTTTTCGGGAGAAAGTATTGAGGCTGTCTCTTGGTCGAAAAGGGGCCAATTTCTCTCATGACCTGCAGTAAGCCGCCTGCCTAGCGTCATGTTTATTTCCAGAGAGATAATAGGTTTAACGTGTAACTATTTAGGGAAACGTACCAAGAGTGCAAACGGATGTTGGATGGGGTTCCCGGTTGGTTCCACTATCGAACCAACTGCTGGGAAACGCTCGACTCGGTTACGTGCATTGTAAGCCTTGTGATTTACCTTGAGTGCATACATACAATGTTTCAGATTGAACGCATACGTTGTCGGGAAAAGCAGGGCTCAATAAGGGATCTTCTTGACAGCTCGATGCAAGCCGTTTCTGCTGTGATAGACTTCACCAAACAGGGGGAGAAGAAAGGGAACAAAGTTTGGAAAGACTTTGCTTGGGTGGTAAGTTCATCTAATCATCCAGGTTACCCACGGCTGTACAGAGTGTAAAGAGGGATATTAATATATAGGACCCTTGCGAATAGTTTCTACTCTATGCTCTGCCAACTGCGGGTGTCCTCGCAATTGAGCTGCATCGATGCACGGTCACCGAGACCCCTTTATCATCTAGCGCACCCCGGTCAGAAGTTGTTCGCAACCTTAGCACGATAGTTTCATGGTTTGAATGTACTGACCTGCCAGTTAATGCCACTCATAACACTTGTGTGGAGGTTAGTAAAGCTATCAATAAGCTTTTAGACGATACTCTCAATTATCAGCCTGGTACTTGCCAGCGACGAATAGGAGCTCGGGAGGGAGTCACTGAACTAGCCGGCCTCTCTGAGATCCCACAAACCACGACAAGTGCTACTCCAGGAGACGCCGATACCGCGGCGAAAAACACTAAGCCCTACGACTTGGGGGTTCCAATGTTACACCCTGAGCCGTTTGGCAATGATTTGACCAACGGTATCTCTATTGGAACTGGCGAAAGCTTTCTCACCTGGCTTGATGAGCTTGGGATGGATACGTCCATCCCTGAGTTTCTTCTATGAACGCATTGGCATAGTTACAAGCTATGTATCGCAAAGTCACCCCCTGCCAACGCATCCGGTATCACTTTTCTAGCGCCATCGCTAGACTTGAAGCAAGCCCCTCCTTCCCCCAGAGCTTGTGGTTTTATAATTTTTTTTTCCCTTTCCTCTTCTTGAGGCTGATGGCAGAGCGAATTTTGAGTTGTACAGTCCGGACTCTGGACCGGGCTGCGAGATGGGATAACGAAGCCTGGTGGCCGTGTGCTAACGACAAATCGGGAAACGGGTGGCCATCCAAGACACATTGAAGAGTTGTCTTGCTGGCCAATAATAATATGTGCACGGCGTGCGAACACTGCAGGACAAGGTCTCCATGCCGCCTGCAACAGCTAAGCACTTGAGCCAGAGATAGGGATCAACGGCTGGATCTGGGGACCTTATTCGTCGTTTATGGGGTGTCCCTATCCGAATGGCTTGTGCTATTATTGCTTTGGGGGTAGCATCACGCTCGTTCCTTTTTTATACGGAGTCTATCTTCGACCTTTTTCGGCTTTGCGAGTCTTCAAGCTTCTGACGCGACACAACTCTGGAATCAAACTCAGCCATCACTATGCTGATCCAGTCAATCGAATTTTGACTCGAACCGGCTTTCCTTCCAGGCCAAAAAGAAAAAAAAATATCTTGATGGTACGGAGTATCTGCATATCGTCTTTATCGAGCGGGCAAGACCCTTGGATGAGGGTATTTTGACTAAGGTCAACCAACCGGTAACTAACAGCCAACAGGACAGCATATTCACCAAGACTAGTTATCGATGCATGCTAGCATATTAAGCTATGTAACATTCTGTATTCGACATCTCTACTGCCTATATTAGTCGGAGTAAATTCGGCTCGAGTCGTCATCTGCTGTCGAAGCCTGCGAGATGCAGCTAAAACTTCCCATCCCTCGCCCCTAGCTGAGAATGAAGAGGAGTTCCCCCCAAGTCGACAGTGGCGCTCTAACAGGGCCAATCATGAGGACATCCCGCTCCATCCCTGGGGCTCGACGATAGTTAAAGCGCCTCTCCTTTCCCCAGAAGGCTGGACGAAGGCCGCTGCCCGACTTCCCGGATCTCTCTTCGCATTTCCAGAGTCCTGTGTTGGCTTGGGGGAGGGAAAAAGAAAAGGAACCCGGAATCGTGGATATAGAACTGGCAGGAAGCCCAAGACCCTTCAGGGGGCTGGATTTTAGCTTTGGGCGACCTTGTCTCCTTCGTCTTCGCCTTGGGAGAAACTGAACATTCTTGCCATCAGCCAAAAAGAAAAAAAGAGCCCGCTGAAGTCGCAATTAAATAACTAACGACATCCTCCGCCAGGTTCCTGGGAGAGACCCAGTCGCGCGTTACGCATCTAACCCATCGTTACATGCATTCTCGTTGGCCGCGGGGGAAGACAGCGGATGAACGCAAGTGACAGCCATACGTCACGACGAAGGATCAAAGAATCACCATGGCTGGACAAGTGTCACCCAGTTCGGAGACGGTGTCGGCCTGCGACTCGCCCTCGGTGAAGCAGGAATGCGTAGCTTCCCCCGGATCTGCATCTGGTCCCGGTTCTGGTTCGGCTGCTGGATCGGGGGGTGGTGCTACGGCGACTCCAGCGCCAACGACAGCACCAGCAGAGCCTGCGATGCCTGGCAAGAAACGAGCGAGCACCTCCTCGCGAGGAGTCGCCAACCTCACAGCGGAACAGCTCGCGAAGAAACGGGCGAACGACCGAGAGGCTCAACGGGCCATTCGAAAGCGAACGCGGACACAGATCGAGTTGCTGGAGCAGAGGGTGCGTGAACTGACCTCGTTACAACCGTACCAGGATCTTCAAGAGGCCCTACGGCAGAAGCACATACTACAGGCAGAGAACAATGAAATCAAGCGAAGACTTGCCTCTGTCATGGCGACCCTCCAGCCGATCCTCAATCATCATTCAGGACCTCTCACCTCGACAATACCGCCTTTGAGCCCTCACAACGACATTCCTTCCACGAGAGCCCATAGACCTAATTCCGTTGCCAATACAGATATACCTCCAACTCCGCCACCACAGCCTGACTACCCAGGCCCTCAGCAGCAAGCACCCCACGGCGAGCCATCCGATCGACGCCTACGGAACCCCACGAGCGCCGAATCTACAAACGGTGCCGCTGGTGCCTATACAAGCTCTCCTGCAACAAGCGTTAGCCCGTCACCGTCGGCCTCCAGCCAGGCACACGGCCATCGGCAAAGCTGGCAGCAGAATGCTCCAGCCCCTCGCAATACTGATAACACATGGCCACCGCATAACCAGCTCTTTGACTACCAGAAGCGTAACCTTACGCATAATTTAGAGCTTTCGGGAAACGGCGAGCGACTGGGGCTGAATTTTCTCTTGGATTCAACCCAGAATGTCCCCAAAATAAACGACTTCCGTATTGGTGTTGGTTCTTCTTCCGCCAATGGACCCCTATCGTACAATAACCGCTTGAACACTCCGTCATATGGGGATTCAAACATGTGTCCGTATTCGATACCCATCCGAAATGTTGAGCCTACTTGTCCCTTGGATGGCATTCTCCTTGATTTCCTTCGTACCCGCCAGCGAGAAGCAGCCGAAGGTGTTCCAAACAAGCAGCTTGTCGGCCCTCCTTATCCCAGCGTCTCTTCTTTACTAAACCCAGCTAAAGGAATCTATTCACACCCTCTTTCAAAAGTATTCACCGACATCCTCAGCAAATTCCCAAATATCTCGAACCTCCCAGAGCAGGTTGCAGTCCTGTATGTCATGTTCCTCCTTATGAGGTGGCAAATTTACCCAACTCGTGAGAATTACGACCGTCTCCCCGAGTGGATGACACCACGGACATCACAAATAGTTACACCCCACGCCGCCTGGATTGACTACTTACCCTGGCCCCGTATGCGGGACCGAATGGTTGCTTCGTATGCGGACTATGACTTCTCCAACTGGTTTATCCCTTACACAACGGGGCTCAGTCTCAACTGGCCTTATGAACCCACCGACACCCTCCTTGCCACCAATGACTCAGATGAACTGATAATAAATCCAGTCTTTGAACGGCACTTACGCGACCTGAATAACTGGTCTCTGGGGACGCTTTTTGCAACCACATACCCTCATCTAGTGGACACTACCAGGATCGTTCCCGAGTCGAATTCACAACACAAGAACCGGAGTAGCGGTTGACCTTTGTACTCTTATATTCCTTCCGGTAACCTACTTGGGCCTCTTTTTTATATATCATTCAGATGCTTTCAGCGGGGGAGTTGGGGTTCACCATTTGATTTCCGAGAAGTTCAGCATGTCTACGGAGTATATAAAGCAGTGATAGCCAGACATTGGTATAACCGAAGGTATGGCGTCGCTTTGGAGTTGATAGATATCGATTATGCATACTTGTAGCCCGCTATCAGCCTTGACCATGTCCAATACTCGCAATCTTAAAAAACTATCTGCAGTAATACGTCCCCTTCTTGTAGTTGTCCGCCTCTTATGGAAGTTCCGCGAGTTTTATATATAGAGACAAACCGCGCTAAACCCGATCGGGCGACAACGCAACTAACTACGCAACAACTTCAGGTTCAAACATCGCGGGCGTCCACACGATCAGACAACGAGAACAAACTACCCAGCGAGGGCAGCTCAGCATTGATAATCACTGTTTAAAGGCTCTCTATACGAGACAGCAAGCCTCCGGAAGAAGCGCTTATCCTCACCTCATATTCTACACAAGATGGCGGAGCCTCCAATCGGTACCTACCCCCTCCTCATGCATTGATGTATAGTTTCAGCTGCTAACAACGGCACATTATAGTCCTCGATGGCGGAACGGGTTTCTTGAAAGTCGGATATGCCGCGCAGGTAAAAACCCCCGCGAGACCCCATCCATTGATCTGGGAGAAAAGCGGTTGCTAATTGTATATCTCCCCGCATCACCAGAACTTCCCGGAGCACCAGTTCCCCTCGATAGTCGGGCGTCCAATCTTGCGAACAGAAGAACAGGCCGGTGACATAGTAGTCAAGGATATTATGTGTGGAGATGAGGCCGCTGCCGCCAGATCTATGCTTCAGATTTCCTATCCTGTACGAGCACAAACACCCTCCTTGGCTGTAATTACTGCTGCTGCCTGATCCGCTTCTAACATCTGGTTTGATTAGATGGAAAACGGAATTGTGAAGAACTGGGAAGATATGCAGCATCTATGGAACTTCACGTTTTATGACAAGATGAAGATTGATCCCACTGGCCGAAAGATCCTCTTGACTGAACCCCCAATGAACCCTCTTAGAAACCGAGAGAAGATGTGTGAGACCATGTTTGAAGGATACAACTTTGGCGGTGTATACGTTGCCATCCAGGCCGTCCTAGCGCTATATGCCCAAGGTGCGCTTCCATATACAATTCCTGCTCTGGTCATGGCTGAATGCTGACACACCGTCATACTAGGATTGAGCAGTGGTGTCGTTGTGGATTCTGGTGATGGCGTAACTCACGTTATTCCTGTCTACGAGTCGACAGTCCTGAATCACTTAACACGCCGTCTCGACGTTGCCGGTCGAGATGTCACCCGTAACCTTATTGCACTTCTCCTCCGTCGAGGCTACGCCCTCAACCGCACAGCAGACTTTGAAACAGTCCGCCAGATCAAAGAGAAACTTTGCTACGTCTCGTACGACTTGGAACTGGACAAGCGCCTCTCTGAAGACACTACTGTGTTGGTAGAATCATACACTCTCCCAGATGGCCGAGTTATAAGGGTCGGAAGCGAACGCTTCGAGGCTCCCGAGTGTCTATTCCAGCCACACCTTGTCGATGTTGACCAACCCGGTATTGCCGAACTATTATTTAACACCATACAAGCAGCCGACGTGGATGTGAGAAGCAGCTTGTACAAGGCTATTGTTCTTAGCGGTGGTAGTAGCATGTACCCTGGTCTACCGTCCCGATTAGAAAAGGAGTTGAAGCAGCTATGGTTGACCAGAAATCTGCATGGCGACCCCGAGCGGCTAGACGTAAGGACTGCATCTATTCCTCCCCCAGGTTTGTTGATCGCTAGTTACTAACACCTAAATAGAAATTTAAACCGCGAATTGAAGATCCCCCACGAAGACGACATATGGTCTTCCTTGGAGGTGCGGTACTTGCAAATCTGGTAAGTGTAGACGCCGCCAATTGAAATTTATTTAGAGTAATTCAAACTAACCAACCCTATATAGCTCGCCGACAAGGACAACATGTGGATCTCAAAACAGGAGTGGGAGGAACAGGGCCCGAGGGCCCTGGAGAAGTTGGGCCCTAGATAAACCAGCATATACAAAGACTAGACCTAGCTCTCCGGAGTACGTACTTTTATGACCAAATTAAGGTATAGCCTCGCTTGCCTGATCAGTGACTAGTATTTCCGTGTCGATTTAAACATCCCTTGGTATCACAACTTCAACCGCAATCCAATGTATGTATGTTGTATCGCCTCTTCCGCTTTTTTATGGAAGCCAGCCATAGAAAAGAAAACACGTTACGGAAGTCAACATTGCAGTCCTGGTGGTAGTTAGCGGCCTACAGGGACAAATTTAGCATGGAAGAGATACAGAGCTGAAAATATATTAAAATTCCACCCATGGTTTCCAGCCTCAGGAGCCAAATAACCGACCATATAAACATGTTTCAAAGTTATTTTTACAGGTGAATGAAAAAAAAAAAAAGTCCAGAGACTAAGTGAAATCTATAATATGTCGAGTGGAAATAAGGATGAAGAAAAAAGCCAGGAAACGTGGGAATAAGGGGTGAGCCCTAAAATTATATGTCGCCCTAAGGGTTCAGGGTGAGGCATATCATGAGTTGGTAATTCATTCGTCGGACTCAGAGTCTGGGCCTTCGTCTTCCAGTCGCTTCTTTCGTTCCTCGTCTAGCTCACGATACGTGCTCCAGCTTAAAAGCAGGAAGGCAACGGTGATCAAGATACCACCGACGATAGACGTGAAACCGAGTGCTTTGTGGTTGAATTTCCAATCAACGAGGGCCACCAGGAAAATGGTGAGAAGTGCTGCGACAGACGAGAGGACTGGTGAGGTAAGAGAGATAAGAACTAGGAATGATCCCGAGAAAGCTGGAGGACATTTAGTTAGCATACCCGTGACGAATTAATGGCAGAGGCGGGACTTTATACGTACTGGCATTTGAAAGGGTGGAAATAATAAGAAGCCACGCAGTTTCTCCTCGTGGCAGCTGGAAGGTTTCCAAACCAAGGAGATGGAAGATGGGTAAAGGAATCCAAAGAACGAGAAGTGTAAATAGACCGATCATGCTCCCGAAAGTATTTGCAAATATGACGCCGCGACCCGAGCTTGTCCCTTCCGGCGGGCAAGCAAACCGTTTAAACAAAACCTCGTATAGCCCATAAAGAACACTGCCAACGCCTATAATAATATTACCCAACGCCCTGTTAGATGCTTTGAGGGTCTCTGCGTCTCCCGCAGGGGCACCCTCTGGAGGACCACCGGGGCCATATGCAATAATAATGACGCCAACGATAGCAACACCGACAGAGAAGACTTTATCGAATCGTAGTTTGTCGTTGAGTAGTGGAATAGAGAATGCGTAGGCAAAAAAGGCGGAACAATTGTAGATTGCAGTCAGGTCACTGCTGGTGGTCAGATCAACAGCAACGTACCAGGATCCTCCCGCTATGGTGAGAGCTAAGGCAACGAAAATCGTCGTCCTCACCATGTAAGGGATCGGAGATTTGTTCGACTGGCGGGTGGTGAGATGCAGTTCCTGAGTCTCGACCATCTGTGCCGTTGTCTGTAGGATATAGACATGTTTACGCCAGAATGCAGACCATGTGAGATGTCTCTTTTGGAGTCGGAGAACAAGCAGCTGAACCGGCCAAAGGAAAATCCACGAGCCATGTGTAAGGTAACTGTATCATCGCCGGACAAACCATTAGCATCCTCGAGGCTTATACAAATGAAGACGTAAAAGGTGTAACCATCGGGATTAGGGGAGGGAGGCACAGAAGGAAAATAAAAAGGCGACAACTCACAGCATGCAATACGGTTTGTTCCATCCCAACTCCTGCTGGATATACACGGCAGTCTGGGTCTGCACTGTAAAGCTGATGAGACTGATGAACAATGCAAAGGCAGCAATGATATATTTCTTCCTTGTGGCATTCTTTGCTCCGAAATCCGGACTTTTGCTTCTAAAACTCGGCCGGGTTCGAGACAGAGATGGCCGTCCTTCCTCTATGCTGGCCGGGCCGACGCTCGCAGACCGTCCACGGCTGTCGCCCTTCAAGAGCGGCACCTTGGAGCGGCTCTCGCCCGGACGCTGCATGCTGGGGCGTCCGATTGCCATGTCTCCATCCGAGTCCTCCTCTGCTGAATTATAAGATGACTTGGTATGACCGTCCTCGGCGGAAAAGAGCGTGGTAGACGTGTTCGCCGGTTTCAACTCCCGCAGCCGAATGTCAGTGCTGGACGAGATATTGCTTGATCCTGCTCCTGCTGCTGCTGCCGCTCGACGTCGAGAAAGCGAGCTGCGCCGTTCGGAAGTGGAACTGTTGAACTGGCCTTCGTCCCGTGGAGTGTGAGAATGATGGGCTGGCTGGCTAAAGCTTTGTGGTGACATCCATGCGGGCTCCTTCGAAAGGGAAACCGATCTCCTGCCGACTCTCTTTTTGTAGACCTGTCTCTTGGGCACTCAGCTTCGCCCTGTCTGTGTCTTCTCTTCGCTTGATAGGCTGCTGGCCTTGCGGCTCACGTCCGGTCGTGAAGCACCAGTGACATCGGATGGTTGCGCAGAACAGCCAACGGGCCAAATCAAACTGCAGTGTGGGCTCCGGCGTATGGGCGGCAGGCGGAACGTAGCACGCGTGATGCTGGTATGGCGATAATTCAGTTGCAGGGACACATGAGCGTCCTCCCTTCTCTGCTTGAGCTTCTGTCTGTCGTTTCTCAGCGTCTTCCGTGTCCTTTTGCTGTGACTGACGGTTGGCGATGACGAAAATACGGGAAATTTGAAGGAGTTTCGCCCCCTTTCTTGCTTAGTAAGTCTACGTGTCTCCAAGCGCAATTACAGAGCAAAGCAGGCGCGCATTTTCTTCGATAGTTCTATGATATCTGAGCAAGAGTGCCTTGTCTGGCTCGCTTCTCTGTCTGTCTGAATTGGTCTTGTTGAGGCCGTTGGCTTGTCCTGCCGCTGCTGGATGTGCCTGGTTGGCCGCGTGGTGGGCCGCATGGTTGAAAGGCGCTGCTCAGGAGGCACACTGTTCATCACCAGGCCAGCGGTCAGGGGCTCGCCAGAAACACCCCGTTTTTATTTATTTATTTTTTTAGTTATAGCAAAAAGGTGACAGCAAGTATAGACGTGGAGAGTGACCTCACACAGGGACCAGCTATGGCATCCAGTAAGGGTAACCCGAGCACTTGGCCAGGGGACATCGCAGACACGTTACACCCGCCACCAGGAAGCAGGATACTGACTGGCACAGAGTATGGATACGTGAGACTCATACTCCATTTGCACAAGTCGTAGTTATCGGACAACGAGCAGCCTCCTGCCTTTGGTCTTCCTATCTTCCGGCCCCCGGGCTGTGTCTGGAGTATGGACTGTGAGGGAATGACGTCACTCCAGCTATATCGCTGCTAAAGCGCCCTCAATACACGATCAGATAGCTGCTTCAACGTCCGTTCGACCGTCAATATTGCGCCATAGTTATAGTCAACTACACCCCCCAGAAGGTACCACCATTTGTGGCAGACAGAATAGGAGAGAGTGTTTGGTCTCGGGTCGAGGTCCTGACACTGAGAGGCCATCACGACCAATTCTTGAAGCAAGGGAGCCTTTCCTCTGCGAAAGCGAAAGAACTAAATAATAACAATTAGTAATTCATACGAGCAACGGCGAACTTCGAATAAACCAGGGCTCAGACCGAGTATATAACCGCGGCAAAGGATATAACTAAAGCACCCCGCCCTTCCTTAATATCCATCCACTATCGAAAGGACCGTTCAAATTTGAACACCTACTGAACAACAGCCAACCCAACCACAGCCATGTTGGTAGTACCAGAAGTCCCCCGGGTGATCCTGGGGCTCATGACATTTGGCCCTGATGAGAAGGCTATGGCCCGGATAACTAGCCTCGACGAGTTCAAGAGATGTCTCGATCTCTTCATGAGCAAAGGGCACTTTGAAGTCGACACTGCACGGGTCTACGTCGGCGGGAAACAGGAAGCTTTCACTGCGCAGGCAGGCTGGAAAGATCGCGGCCTCACGCTGGCGACGAAATGGTATCCCCGGACTCCTGGAGATCACAAGGGGGAGAAGGTCCGGGCCAAACTCGAGGAGTCCCTGAGGGAACTGCAGACGGACTGCGTTGACATCTTCTATCTTCATGCTGCTGACCGATCTGTGCCATTCGCAGAAACCCTGGAGGCAGTCAATCAACTGCACAAGGAAGGGAAATTCGTCCGGCTTGGATTGAGCAATTACACAGCTTTCGAGGTAGCGGAGATAGTTACGATGTGCAACGAGCGAGGATGGGTGCGGCCGACAATCTACCAGGGCATGTATAATGCTATCAGTAAGTGGCTCGCTCGCCTGCCTTTGAAGATCGGTTTGTCTTATCAAGGGGTGTGAAAACTAATTTATTTTGCTTCCTGCAACGCAGCCCGGTCGATTGAAGCTGAGCTAATACCCTGCTGCAAGCGATATGGGATGGACATTGTTGTCTACAACCCGCTAGCCGGCGGGATCCTGTCAGGCAAGTATAAAACGGCAGACGTCCCGGCAGACGGCCGCTACAGCAACACCCATTCGGGCGGAGAGCTGTACCGACGCAGGTATTTCAAGGATGCCACGTTCGATGCCCTGAAGATTATCGAGCCCGTGGCGGAAAAGCACAAGCTAAGTCTTGTCGAGATTGCATTCCGCTGGCTGCTGCACCATTCTGCTCTGAGCATCAAAGAAGGCAAAGACGGAGTTATTATAGGCGTGAGCAGCTATGAACAGCTCGAGCAGAACCTGAACGATCTGGCGAAAGGCCCGCTTCCGGATGAAGTTGTTACTGCGCTCGACGAGGCTTGGATGGTTGCAAAGGCTACCACGGCGAATTATTGGCATCTAGACCTGAAATATACCTATGACACGAAGGCAGCTCTGTTCAAACCAGAGCAGAGTGCGTAATCTATCTAAGTAATGAATTGTTAGCCCGTCCATATTCGAATTCAACTAGTTCCATGGATAGCTGTTTATTTTGCTCGCGTGCGTTGCATTTCTCTTATCGGCTTCCAGGTGGGCCGAAACCACTCAGCTGGCCAGCTCGGCAGTGGGTTTGCACGTTATCTATGGAGTTTTTGGTCGGAGATAGGCCACGATCCGATGGAACAGGCACATATTTCAGGGTCTCGACCGTCAAATATCCATCAGATTGTTTCTTGTCTAGATAAACGGATTCTTCTTTTTCTTCTTCTTCTTCTTCTTCTTTTTTTTTTGTTGCATAATAGGGGTTGAAAAATGGAGCAAGACAAGCACCGGTATCCGTACCGGTTCCTCATAATCAACCCAAACACGTCCACTCATATGACCGATGCCCTCAAACCGATAGTCAACGGGGTAGATTTCAGGGGTACATCGGCTGCCGAAATCTATAGTGGAGGAAATGAACTCTCGGGAGAACTCTCGGCGGTTCGATTTGACTATTTTACAGCCCCCACGGAGCCCACTGTCTCAAAAGAAGGGAATATCCTGGAAGGCATTCCGAGTATTAACAATGGGAGGCAATCAGCCCTGTCTGCCGAACACTGTTTCCCGCATCTCCGGGCGCTGGTAGGGGAGTATGACGCTTTCTTGGTCGCCTGCTACTCTCCTCACCCGCTGGTTGGTATGCTGAGGAGAGCAATTCGCGAGCATAACGAGCAGCTCCAACGTGAATCCACCGATGCGAAGACACCGTTCCAAAGACGGCAACAGTATGTGACCGGCATAATGGATGCGAGCATAGAGATGGGCGCATATTTCGCCAGCTCCAACAACAGCGCGGGCCTCGCTGAGCAGCAGCACACTCCAGGCAAATTTGGAATCGTCAGCACGGCAGACGAGTGGAAGGAAGAGCTTGACACAGCAGCGAGGGAGATGCTACAGTCCAATGGAAGCGATCCTGATTTGATATTCGCGGGCGTCGAGACGACGGGGCTCACGGCTGGCGAACTGCACAGCGCTCCGGCAGAGCTGGTCAAGTCCCGCATCAAGAGAGCGACGGAACGGCTGAAGGACAGCGCAGGCCCGTCGCTGCGGGTGATTTCTATGGGATGTGCAGCCATGGCCGGGATGGAAGAAGCTGTCCTCGAGGCCTTCGGCGAGGGCCAGGAAGCTGTTGTAGTCGACGGAACCGCTGCTGGCGTTGCTGTCCTGCTCGCGCAGTGCAGGGCCGGTGCGGAGTAGTAGCTAGCCGGCTAATAACCGCATATTCAGCATTGTAGTCTCTGCGTCAAATAGAAATCAACGCCGTCGTTAGTTGAATAATAGCCATCTCCTTCGCATTAGGTAGTCAGGCTGTCTGTCGTACGGCGTGGTTGTTGCTTGGGCCGACGTTGTTGCTGCCCGCCAGGTTAAGTTAAAAACCGCCTGGCGCGCGTCGCGTTTCTCCAGCGAAAAAAACCACAAACCGCAGAGCGATGTAATCAACAGCAATGCCCAGGTAGGCTCTCCCGGCGACGGGTTTCGGTCTTATTTCGAACGAGATACTGACATTTCTGGTCTCTGCAGGGAAATAATCACTATCCAGGCTGGCCAGTGTGGCAATAACAGTACGTTCGGCCGTCAAAAAGCCCTTCGTTCGACCCCTCTACAGACTCCCCAAATGGCCCCCCCTCGACGACGGCGTACAGGCTCGATAGAAGGATGCACTGCTGTCTATAGATAGGACTTGATACGCCCCTTTATACTGCGCTGTTCAGGCTGAGGTCTTCTGATGTTTGGGGTTGTGTGGCTGCTAACATGGGCTACTTGCAGTTGGGACGCAGTTCTGGCAGCAGCTCTGCCTGGAGCACGGCATCAACCAGGATGGAAACCTAGAGGAGTTTGCTACGGAGGGAGGCGACCGCAAGGACGTGTTTTTCTACCAGGTATTTACTCTGTCGGACGAAGGGTGCGGTGGCTTTTACGTATAGCATTGCTAACGGACAGTACATAAATAGAGTGACGATACTCGCTATATTCCCCGAGCCATATTAATCGATCTTGAGCCGAGAGTACGTCCTGACTGGAAGGGACAAGTTATCCCAATGGGGTCCCATATTGAAGGAGCCGGGCTAACTGATATATGTAGGTCCTCAGCGCGATCCAGAACGGCCCGTACAGCAACATATACAACCCGGAAAACTTCTTTATAGGCAAAGATGGCAGTGGAGCGGGAAACAACTGGGCAGCTGGTTATGCCACAGGTGACACGGTGCAGGAGGAGATATTTGACATGATTGACCGAGAAGCAGACGGCAGTGATTCATTGGAGGTAAGTGATGTCAACTCAACATGGGGGGGGCCTCTCGGATGGTATAGGTAGCTAACGCTGCCAGGGTTTCATGCTTCTTCACTCCATTGCAGGTGGAACAGGTTCTGGCCTCGGAAGCTTTATTCTCGAGCGAATGAACGACCGATTTCCCAAGAAACTGATCCAGACATACTCCGTCTTCCCTGACACGCAGGCTGCAGATGTTGTCGTCAACCCGTATAACAGTCTGTTGACGATGAGAAGGCTTACGCAAAATGCAGATTCAGTCGTAAGTTTGGCAACGGCCTATCACCAGCTATCTCAAATGTAGACACGGCACCAGACAGCCAACTAATAGTGGAATGCATGCTTAGGTTGTGCTGGACAATGGAGCCCTCTCCAGAATTGCGGCAGACAGGCTCCACGTGCAAGAACCCTCATTCCAACAGACGAACCAGCTGGTAAACCAAACCTCTCTTTATGCCTGACGAAACCGCTCGCCAGGATAAATATTTCCTTCCGGCAGGCTAACCCATGCATTAGGTTTCCACAGTCATGTCTGCTTCAACAACTACCCTTCGGTATCCAGGTTATATGCATAACGACCTTGTTAGCGTGATAGCATCTCTCATCCCAATCCCGCGTGCGCACTTCCTGATTACTTCATACACCCCGTTCACCGGCGATCAGGTTGAGCAAGCCAAGACCGTGCGGAAGACGACGGTGCTGGACGTGATGCGCAGGTTACTCCAGCCGAAGAACCGCATGATGTCAATAACACCGGGTAAATCAAGCTGCTATATCAGCATTCTTAACATTATCCAGGGCGAGGCGGACCAGACCGACGTGCACAAGTCTGTTTTGCGCATCCGAGAGAGGCATCTAGCCTCGTTCATACCCTGGGGCCCGGCAAGCATCCAGGTAGCTATCCCAAAGAAATCACCTTATCTCCAGAACACACACCGCGTCAGTGGCTTGATGCTGGCCAATCATACTTCAGTGGCGACATTATTCAAACGCATCGTAAGCCAGTACGATCGCCTGCGGAAACGCAACGCCTTTTTGGAGCAGTACAAAAAGGAAGCTCCCTTTGCAGACGGGCTGGGTGAGTTTGACGAAGCGCGAGAAGTGGTTATGGACCTCGTCGCTGAATACGAAGCCGCGGAGAGACCAGATTATCTTGGGGGAGGGGCTGAGGGAGATCATGGAGACGAGGGATAAATTAAAAAACAAAACAGCCCAAACAAAACAAAGACGAAGACGAAGAAACAGTTCTCGAAGATCTTAACTAATGGAAATGGCATCTCTCTTTCTCCAACCAACCCTACCTGCTCTTTGGCCAATTTCAAAGCCGCCTGTTAAGCCCGGGATGGCCGGATGTATAGCTACAAACATCCCTCTCCCACCCCCATACTATACACGCTGATGTATACTCGTAAAAGGGAAGAGGACGACGATTGTCGGGGGTGTCCTGGGGGTAAAACAACACGGCATCGAGAGCCCACAGTATCAGTCAGCGCGCCCTCTACTCTCAAACCGGCTTGCTGTCTGGTGGTTGGCTCAGGGGCACGAGCAAGTGTCCACCGCGCAGGGCAAGCTGGGCAGCGATGTCCATGCCTGAGCCCCCCATCCTCTTCCCCGTCACCCACCATCTCCACGGCGCCCATCTCATCTCCCATCGCCCAGGCCTCGTCCTCTATCACAAACACTGCAGCTTTTACTAATATATTTCGTTATTATATATTGCTGGGCGCGATGTTTTTCTTCGTTGTCGTCGTCGCCTAACGTCGCTTTATGCACGAAAACTCTTCAGCCAAGCAAAAAAGCTTATCTCGGCCTTCCCGCTCGGCAAGGCGCTTCCGAGCCGCGGCCGCCTTTATTTCGGCCGCAGGGAAGAAGCTTCTATCAAACTTCTATACATGCAGCGGTACAAAGCGACTTCTGCGCAGAACAGCAAACGTGAAGCTATACAGATACGTATATACGTGTTGTTGCGATGGTGTGGCTATAACCACGCTGTGTTATGCGGAGACAAACCACCCTGGGGAAGAACAGGGCCCGCTTCGCTCCACACGTCTCTGACATATATTATTCGAGAAGGATGCAATACTGTTGCAGCGCCCCACGGAGACGGTGGAGCGATGGTACAGTTGTTGGTCAGCCCTGGTTGCATCAGGACGTCAGCGTCCGGAGCAGATCGTCGCCTTGCTCACAGCAGCTCCACTCTTGGAGGCAATCCCGATTGATCCCAGAGCATGGTCAGCCAGTTGCCTAGTACAGCTATTGGGTGCGTTGTGTGCCCCCTGCCGGGTGACAGGTTGATCGGCTCTTCTTCGTTTCTTCTAATATTGTTCTCCGGAGCGTCCGGGGAACGGGAGAGTGGAATTAACACCGCAAACGAACCTGATCCCAACATGATCCTTGGAAAAAGGAGCGAACTCTGGATAGTGGATTTGCCTAGGAACCAGGCCCGCATGATGCTCAACCAAAATCGACTTAGACTGGCCAGCGCGGCCAGCCATCTACATCATTGACTCTAAACTAGCCGGGAGGGGGATGGGCTCATTGTACCTCCCATAACTTTCTTGTTGTGCGTGGCGACGGAGAACCGGGGAAATTGAAAATTACCCAAACCCAAGAGCGGGAAAGCCTGCTTTGGAGGTTAGCCTGTCGCCGCTTGGGCAAGAGTGGATGATTCAATAAAAGGCCGAGCATCTCGACATCCTTCCCTTCCTTCTTCTTCTTGACTCTCTCTCAGTTTCTCGTCGTGGCTGCTCTGCATCTCTCTTGACATACCATCAACCTGCCACTTTCTCCATTTGTTGCAGACGCACGGCCACCACTCCCCAGCTCACTGACAGAGCTCTCTTTCTTCTCTTCTCTTACACCGAACCCGCACAGAGGGAATAGATAGACAGGACAGGGCATACACACCGTCGCCATGTCGACAGACCAGAAATCGGAGGAGAAGATCAACCAGGATATCTCCCTCCGCAACAACAACATAGATGAAGAGCAGAATGAGATCTCAAAAGATCTCCCAGCCTACCAAAATGATCCCTTCGGAGATGAAGAATTTTCAGACGTCAAGTATAAGGTCATGTCGTGGTGGTAAGTAGCTAGCTACCTATTATGTCTCTTTAACTAGTTTTTGATCACTAACAAACTATCCAGGCAATGTGGAATGAGTATGAACTCCCGCTGTTGTGTTGGACGGCCTTCTATCGATAGCTAACGATGCCCTAGTTATGATTGCTGAGACGATATCTCTTGGAATTCTCTCCCTACCCTCCGCGGTCGCAGCGCTGGGTATTGTCCCGTAAGCATCACGCTCATTATTGTAGCTCTCAAAGACCATACTAACATGTCTCTACTTGCTATTCAGTGCTATAGTTATTATAATAAGTCTCGGCCTCCTTGCCACGTACACCGGCTATGTAATCGGCCAGTTTAAGATGAAATACCCTCATGTCCACAACATGGCGGATGCCGGCGATGTCCTCATGGGCCCTATCGGTCGAGAAGTGCTGGGAGCTGCCCAGTTACTCTTCCTGGTCTTCATTATGGGAAGTCATATCCTAACTTTCATCGTCATGATGAACACCCTCACCGATCATGGAACGTGCAGCATTGTCTTCGGAGTTGCCGGAATGATCCTCTCTTTAGTCCTTGCGCTTCCACGAACCTTGAAGAACGTGTCTTGGCTATCGATATCATGTATGTTTTTCATCTGCTCATCTGTTTCTCTATTACCAATCCACTGACTGTTCTCTAGCTTTCATCAGTATCCTGGCGGCCGTGTTCGTCACTATGATTGGAATCGCTATTCAGCATCCTGGAAAGGCAGTTGAAATCACTGTCAAGAGTGATCTTTACCACGCCTTTTTGGCTGTCAGCAACATTGTTTTTGCATATGGTAAGTTCCGTCCATAAAGACTACTTTGTGCCTTGTGTTATGATCCGAACTAATAAAGTGCGCAGCTGGTCATGTGGCATTCTTCGGCTTTATTTCCGAGCTAAAGGAGCCTGCCGGATACCCCAAGGCCCTTTACCTTCTTCAGGGAAGCAATACGACTCTATACACTGTCAGTGCTATCGTTATCTATATCTACGGCGGAAAGGATGTTGCCTCCCCCGCCCTCGGATCTACGGGACCAATCCTACGAAAAGTTGCATATGGAGTCGCTATGCCAACAGTATGTCACAATATATTGAATTACCTCAATTATTACTGGTTGCTGACACATAGTTCTATAGATTGTCATTGCCGGTGTGATCAACGGTCACGTCGCTAGCAAGTATCTTTACGTCCGAATCTTCCGTGGAACCAACAAGATGTCACAGCGAACCTTCCTCTCCCTTGGTACCTGGGTCGCTATCACCGTTGTTCTCTGGGTTATCGCCTGGATCATTGCCGAAGCTATCCCTGTCTTCAACAACCTTCTCAGTTTGATCACCGCTCTTTTCGCCAGTTGGTTCACATGTGAGTTACTTCCCGCCCACCTAAACTATCTAGCTCTATAATATGGGAATAAGCAGCTAATAAGGGATTCAACAGATGGCCTCAGCGGTTTGTTCTGGCTATACATCAACAAGGGCAAATACTTCTCCTCGCCACGCAAAATCTTCCTCACTTTCCTGAACTCTTTTGTTTTCGTCGCTGGTGCGACAATTGTAAGTGTTACGTCACGAATCCTGAAGCTGGTCAAGAGGCTAGTACTAATAATGTGTTAAATAGTGCGGACTTGGTCTATATGTGTCTGGCAAGGCGCTTCACGATAGCCCGGCCGGCGCCAGTTTCTCATGTGCAAGCAACGTTGAATATTAGAGAGCTAGAAAGAGCCATGAAACATTCGGCAATTTCATTTTATACCATTTTTTGATGAATTATGTTCCGCGAGTCATTTAGATATTAGATCGTTCATTGAGGTGCTTGGTCCACCTGTCGAGAGACAGTTCGTTTTCTAGCGTGTCTGGAGCGGTCATCATGTCATGTTTACTTTTTGATGTACAAATACTATGGTGCGAGATATCAATAAATCAATCCTCGAACGATGAAATTTTCTACAAATTTATCCCAAGGTGCAACTTCTAAAGACATGGATAAGTACCAACGTCGTGGCAGTCAAAACACAATGAGAAGATGATAACGTACTCTTTAGGAAGGTCAGAGACCGAATAGATGATCGAAAAAGGGGGCTTTAATTGACATCTCAGTTGATTCGTGAAACTGTGACAATGTAAATTCAGGTACACATACCAATATCAATGTATTGGCTACTCTCTGTGCGTCTCAGTTGACACAAGATGGTAAATAGCATTGCTGTCCCAGACACATCATCGCACCGAAGACAGCGTTCCACTGCAGTTTAGCTCGATCAAAACCACAGCTAGCTTTCTGGAGACGTAGTGTGTTCTCAAGTGATAGTTTGGGTATTGAGCATGGCTATCCCGACCAACGGCCAAACCACGACATGCTAAAAGTATTATTTAACTTTCATTGTGGCCTCTTGAGTATATTGATATGCATTCCACTGGATCGAATTAAGCACAAACTGTTGCAGTTCATGCCTAGCAGCATTAAGTTGGCTCTCCGTTAGGCAAGTATTCATCTCTCAAACCGGTGCATTAGGCTGTAAGCTAAACTCCGTTATTGTGTTAAAATTGAGTTAGAATGGGCCCCAAAGCCTTGCACTTTCTGCACAGGTAAGCCATTTCTGAAAAGGTCCCTGGCAGGCCAACTAGTGAGTTTATAGTGGTCTAAACCCATTTTCCCATGTTAATCCTAAGCTGCATAGTAGTTTCGATAGAAGAAGCCTCCAGGATAAACTGCTTCCATGCCTTAAAAAGGGGCGGTTGAGCGGACACAGCGTCGAGATGTTGAGTAACGTGACTCTGGCAAGTTCTGTCCAACATGTAGCCCAGTAAGTAGAACATGTTCTCCTTGAACGTCGACCGACCTAGTTGCGCTACATATTGCACAGTTGTAATACTGGCTGGTCCGATTATGAAGGAACTTCCTATCGACTTTTCCTGTCACTGGGCACATTGTAGACCGACAAAATAGGGGGTTTATTGCCTCTCCTGACCATTGAGCAGCCAAGTGTACAGAGAACTGGGGTAGGCAAAGTAGACATCCTCTGTATTGTTTGCCGGGTAGATCAACCGCGCTGGATATCTTCATCAGGCTCTGGAAATGCCATATCCAAGGAAAAACCTGCTGATCGGTGCTAGCCACCAACCGAGCGTGACTAGATAGCCTAGTCCAACTTCTGTATTCTGCATTCTTCGCCTCTACATAGTCTCGAGGCGTACCAAGCCAGTCCAGGCCAGGTGAATGTTCTCCCGAAAGGTGATTGCTTGGAATATGAGGCAAGGGACAAAAAACTGGAGACATCGAGCTGTCCAGGCTCTGTTATGCTCTGCGAGGACATCGCCTTTGGTGGCGACTGAGAGGAACATTGAGATGTTCTCGTTGTTTTATTTCAGTGTGCGTCAACTCCGCAGAGCAATTCTGCTGCATGAAAAGAAGAACAGGGCATCTATCGACTTCATTTTCGACTCCGATATAAGCTATAACATTCCTAATAGTACATCTCGGCGTATAAGACGGATATATAGATCGAAAGGGAGCAGTCATGACGTTGATACAAAGTAGGCCGCAGCGATGAAGATAGTTAGAGTGCGGGTGTGGAGACCAGCCATGACGTCTGTCGATCAACCATCACGTGAAACGGGGAACATGAGGCGCCGTATAAGAACGAGCCGGAAGACGAAGGTCCCCCCGCCTTGATAGAAAGCGCCGTATAACTGTACTCACACTGTTGCAGAAGAGAAAACAGAACTAGTACACGACTACGGTGAGTGTATGGCCTGAGATTCCTAGTGGGACGTCTAGTGCGGAAAGGGAGAGCAGCAGAAGCTGACGGCAAAGCGTGTCTAGATAGCTGAGATACCACTATAAACAAAACCGACATTATGGACAAGGTCACCGAACAGATGAAGGGCTCCCAGCAGCCCGGTGAGATATTTCCCCCGCCTCCCTCAACACGCCCTGCATGCTATCAAGTGGCAAAAGAACATCGATCTCGCATCTACTTGGCCAGACATCCAGGCTAACCACAGCTCTTCATGTAGGAGACGCCAAGAACACTGCCAAAAAGTTCACCGATCAGGGTCAGGGCAAGGTCGATGAGCTCAAGCAGAAGGGCCAGGAGGCTGCTCAATCGGTCAAGGATGCCGCATCCAATGTCACAGGTAGTGTACCAGGCGGTTCGTACCCCAACCGAATCCGGTTCTGGTTTTTCTTTTATCCCTTCATGTTGTCGTTGGTTGTTCGCGCATGTGCTAACCCTACGGGCTTCTTTTAGCCAAGTAAAATGACGCCCAGGGCTTCCTTAGGAAACAATCCCGTGGACCTGGCGAGCCGATAGTCTTATGGTGCCGAATTTGGATAGGCGCAGCTTAGGTCAAAAGGAACACGGACTTGTTTGGCAAATTTTGTAAGAGTCATGGATAATGTCAAATAAATTCAATTGGACACTCATTTGATAGGGTATCATGCCTTTGTATTTGCTCGAATCATGGCCAGCATCATAAAAAAAAAAGCCCCTCATCGCTGTCAGGAGTTATCACAGTAGCATGGTGGCAGGCCTCTATAAAAGGCATGCCTGTTTTGGAAAACAAAGACAACTCCCCTTCTCATTGCCTTGCATGTGCGGATCCTCGAGTACCAGCCCCTCCAGCTGTAGCAGAGACGTCGTGGACGACACATAGGAGATACTTGCGATCCGGTATTATGATTATTTCGTGTATCTTTGTCCTTAGCCGCAAAAGCTTTAATTCATCATCTTCCTCGCGTTCCGGCGGTGCCTGATCTTCAAATGGATTACCGCTAGCTGGCTCAGTGTCTTTATTAGGACTTTTCTTCTTCTCGTTTTCTGCTTCATGGTCGTCTTCAGCATCTGCTGGCGAGGATAGAGCGGTGCTCAAGGATGATGCAGATGAAACGAATGCGTGTATGTGTACGGCGAGTGTCTCCGCTGGGCTAGGTTTATACGGTACTGTATCCCTCGTAGGCTGGACAGCTACAGGGCTGCTGGCCACCTCCGAGAGTTCGCCATCTTGGTCCGCTATTGACGAAGGTGTTGCTGTTTCTGCTGACGGTGCGGAAGTCGGTGACGTTCCATTCGTTGTGCTCGGCGCCGCCAGAAGGCCTGTTGTCTGTATGATCGAGCCATCCTTGCGCGAAAGTATCAATGTCGACTGTACCCCGGGCCGTGATGTGAGGTGAGATAATTGAGCAGCTACGTGCTGGGGAACCTCTGGCAGCTTTGATAGCTAGCAGTTAGTATGGCATGCAAGCGAGAATAGGGGATATAGCTCTCTACGAACCGGGTTTCGTTCACTCATCGTTAGATCTTCTAGAAAGGAACACAAACAGATACTCGAGAAGGCCCGTGTTTCAGAGCTGGACAGGCAGATAACCAATAACAGCTCTTGTATCGAGAGATATCTAGTCTTGCTTCGTCTTTCCTCTTTGCTTCAACTGGCGATGCTCTTGTTGCTTGTTGTTTGTTCTTCAAGGCCGACGCAAGTTAACCTTTCTTGATGACTAATCAGAGATAGCGGGAAGCCAAGCCTGATAAGGACGACGCTTTACTTTTTTTTTTTTTTTTGGCACGACGTCGAAGGAGGGAGTTCTCCAGCGACCACATTCCATTTGAAGCACAGGAACTGTTTCTTATACCCGACCTCCTAGTCATTGATATATTTCGAGTCCGTGAATAGCTATCAGCTGCTTGACTCACGTCAGCAGCAGTTGGGCAGCAATGGGCTCCAGCCAGAAAAAGAAAAACGAAAAGAAGAAGGATTTCCAGGTATGTATACGCCGATGAGATAACTACCTCTATAACGTTCAGGTAATTAACAGCTCCTAGAAAACGAAGCTCAAGGTTGGCAAGAAAAAGGCTGCCCCGTCGAATTTTACGAATACAAGCTTCAAATCGAAAGGTAAGCTTGCCTGAAAGACCTCGTGTTTAGTCTGGAGGAGAGATGGGTAGAGCTAACCTACGTTACTATTCAGCAATTGTTTTAAATCAACAGTCACTTTCAACCAGTGCGCCGTCTGAATCATCCCAATTTACCCATTCGCTGTCATTATTAGGCTCCAAGACCGATACCCAGCGCAAGGAATCCCTGTCTCATCTCACTACTGCTATCTCATCGAGACCCGTAGATTCACCACTTCCACGACCAGTAGGAGTTATCCTCCCGCTCTTATTCCCTTTAATTCTGGATGGCAACAATGGAGTTAGAGCCCAGCTTCTTAAGCTATTGAAGGTTCTCCCCCGAGCCGACCTGGAAGGTCATGCATCTACATTTTTACCTTACCTTCGAGCTGGAATGACACACTTGGCGGCGGATATAAGGCTATCGTCGGTAGAGATCCTCTCCTGGTTGCTCTCTGTTGCTGGGCAGGAACTAGTATCTGCAGCGGGAGGATGGGTTAAAACTCTGAATTGCTTCCTTTCACTACTTGGATGGCATACTGAGACCTCAACAAAATGGTCTTCTAATAAAACTTCATTTGGGAAATCTGGAAGCGAAGGAAAGCTAACAGCAAGGGTGCTACAAATATTTGCTGAGTTCCTGCAGGCAGGGATCGGCAAGCCTGATGAGCAGAGCCTATTGAAAGAGGGACAAGGAGTTAATGATAGTCAGGCTTGTTTCCCTCTCCGCCATGTTCAATATCACCTTATCCCAACAAAGTCGTCTCCGTTCGCCTACCTCGATCTATTCGGCAGTATCAAAAGCGAGGAAGCGGACATGTATGAATCTCGTGAAGACCGACTAAGGGTTTTTACGCAGATTTTCCACCTTCCGGTTCAGCGTGGTCTTGATGCTGCCAGACAGGATGGAGGTGAGATCGGTCGGGTTTCCGCCGCAGCCAGGAAGGTACTTCGAGACTGTAACTTGCCCCCAAAATCGTGAGTGGAGATGTGCTGGACCTATCGTAGGTCGGAGCTATCAGACGGCTTTACAGTTGCTTGATATATAGCCCCGTCTGATACCATGAATGCTGGTAACACCCACCAACCAACGAGGACCCCCAAGGATGGACATGACCACGTACCGGGATTTAGATGGGAAAAGAGAACCTTGATATACCATCCACGTCACGGAGCTGGTCCCTTGGGATAAATAGCCATATGCCTGCAAAGTAGGCGAAAGGCTATTTTAAAGGACCGTTTGCCCTGACCGAAGTACGAAGTACATATGTTCCATATATCCTGCTATCCTTAGCCAACGTAGATGGCGTAAGGACTATGGGGATTTATAAAGTTATTTTACCATGGGTTACCTCGATAGCGATATGTCAACAGACATGATGCTTCTATATTAATACACTTTATTTCAACACCTCTTTGTCACCACTACTATTCTCCCTGGGGAGTTACTCTTTAATCCCCCCCTAACTATCAATAATGATAGAAGTCACATCTAAAGATTCACATAACTCAATGATAACAGAACACTATATATAGGACTGTTATGCTACAATAATAAATAGGTGAGTCTACCAAGCCCCCTTTCTTTCCCTCTGAGAGTCAAATTTTTCTAACGCTGGTATTCGCAGAGTAGCTCCTGCTCTATGTTTTGACGCCAGAGCTTGTTGCTAGGAAACCATCAACAAAGCTTCACATTTTCTTCTTCTTCCTCTCTTCTCTTCTTCTCTTCTTCCCCTTTTCCCACACAGATGGGCAGGCCGCCGCTTCGAATCCTGCCTCCAAAGGCCCTTTTTTTATTCTATTATCATTTGCTTTAATATTCATATGGCACAGAATCAAATTTAAGCAGCTCGTTAATCGACAACATTTCTACCCCCTTTATCCATTATGGGAGATTCCGTGTTTAAAAAGCCGTTCCCGGTCAAGCGAGATCCGCAGGTGGTAGTCAGAATGCCGCCCAAAGAAACGAAAGACGAGCAGGAAACTCCGGTAAAAATGTGGTTCAACGTCATTTCATTATCTGCCGGGAAAAGGATCTGTGGCCCTTACAGGCTGAGAAGACTGCTTTTAAATAGATCTGCCAATGACGTTCTGTTCCATGTTGCAGTTCCAAATATCCAACCGTTGTAGGTGCCCTGGCGCGTCTTTCCACCCATTTGTTACTCTGCTGCTAATTTATCAATTCCAGGTCAGACGCCTTTCTGGAAGCTACCGAGCCACGTTCGTCTTCGACCATGGCTTCTCCTGACACGCCAGGGCAATCGAGTTTATCTAGTGTCAGCACGGGGTTTACCTCCCCAATAGACCAGGATTCACTGGCAGCAACAAATGGTATGCCAGAAGCAAGCCCGGGTACTATGTCTGATATGCTGGGACAAATGCATGATGGGGAGCTACTTCAGATGGGGACAATACAGCAAACACAACTCGCAGCAGGAGCTCTCTCCCCAGCCAAGAGCGAACAGCCAAAACGTAAGAGGGAAGAAGAGAGCTCCTCTGACGGCGACAGCTCGAGTGACGGACGGCCCTCAAAGGTTTCCAAGTGCAGCGACGACGACGTCCCCAGCCTTCAATCTCACTCGTCAGATGGTTTTGAAAACTACCAGCCGCAGCTCCAGTATCTTCCCCTCAATGTCTATCAACGTATCCTTCAAAAGCTACAGTTGCTAGATATCATTCACCTTGGACTCACATCGCGGTTCTTTCTTAGGATACTGGCAATATATCTCCAGTCGATTATTACCATAAACCTAGGACAATTGGCAGGAGAGACCATCATATGTCTTGGAGACGTGGCTAGCCAAAATGACTTCCCTCCTGTGGTATTTAGCGACCCTCAGCTTAGAAGCATCTTCGCTCCACACTTACATAAACTGGTCGACACCGATCACCCGACGCTTCTCGAGTTTTTACGTGAATGTCGTCCCCTCCTTTCGCATAGACTTCGTACGCCTTCAGATTGTGGGTTTCTCGATTCAAAATGGTTCAACGAAGAGTTTTACAAGCTTCCTATTACCGTTATCGGCCAGATGATCGAACTACTCTGCCCAACCGAGGGTGACTTTTATCCACCAGGTGCTGAATGGATACTCCGAAATATCACCACGAAGGAGTATGTTTACAAACCAAAAAACGGACTGGGACTTGGCGATGTTATCCTTTTCAAAGCATCCTGGGCCAGCAAGCCACCAGCGGGGATTCAAGTCAATGTCGGAGCACCAGTACACCGAGGTGCATGGGCCGGTCACCGCTTTGAAATTGTGCAACTGGAGCATCATGAACGTGAAATGATGGAGGAGATGACGTCTGAAACGAGTGCAGGTAGCTCAACTGAGAAACCTTGGACTAATGTGACCACCGAAGTTATCGATGAGCTCGAGGAGATGTGGGAATTTGAGTGCGGCCGCTATTGGAAATCGCTTACCCGGCGGCCTGTAGGATGAAGGATAGCCGGAGTCGTTTCAGATTACCAAACTCAACGAGTCCTCTAATGCTCTGTGACTTATTTTTGCTTTCTCTGATCGGAAATAGGATTGGGTCGTCTTGTAACTTGTCTTGCGGTTTGGATACTAGTATTCAGGAGCTATCGCATTACCATTCAACCTGCCTTTTGACTTCAATAATTGTTAGGCCTGCGCTGTAATAGCAAGGGCGCCTCGGTAGATCCTAGGTATTAAATAAATGAGAGCCAGGAGAATCAAGGGACCATTTAAGTCTGCTGGTAGTCGATGAGGAGTTCTTGTGCACAATCAAAACAAAGCACGGTAATTCTGAGGTGTCTTCCATTTGATGCAGTGGTAAAAAATTAGGAGTTATACCAGAAATAAGTACTGTAGGGGGAAAAATGAAGTAGAGAAACTATAGCATGACCTCCCATCACTCTCCTGGTAGTTTGATATCAGCCCAACCCTTCTTTCCATCCTTGCTATTCTCCGGAACAGCCTTCCAAGCATCCATATCTAACCAGCCTATTCTTGCTCTATCACCAAAGCCTCCCACCCAAAATGCCTTTTCAACAACCAGCCGTGCCCAGTATCCACTATGCGGAGATTTTGGTGATCCTGGGAGCCAGTACTTGGAGTCTGGATGATTTTTGAGGAAGCACTGTTCGATTGCTTCTTTGTCCGCTTTAGATAAAGATGAGAGTGGAATCTCTTCAATGTGTCCGAGGAGTGAAAGGCGAGGAAGCCCAGCTGGCACACGATCTAGAGGATCTTCTTCCTCTGGCAGAACACGGGAGTGCTGCCACCAATCAACTGATAGGGAAACTTTAGACCCAGCCTTTGCATTTCTAAACGTCGTACCAATGTTCAGGGCAAGCAAAAGAGGGTTTCCTCGTCCAAGGATATTCGTTAAGGCGACGTTGTTATCATGGGCAGAGCAGTCGGCGATATAGTCGGGTAAGCCAATAGGCATTCCCTCGAGAGTGCCGTCTCTATAGCCTTTGGGGTAGACTGTGGAAAGGACAGCCGTGGAGGAGATAGCGAGCAAACGCCGTGCTAGTAGATGGGTTGTGGGCCAGTCTGGGAAGGCTGTATCAGATACAAGCCCATCACCAGCTTCATGTATCTCGTGGTTGCTGTCTACACGAGGAGGAGCAAAGGGCGGGGAGTAGAAAGTATCTCCATCAAAGTAGCCAACCCGTGTCTGTTCTGGTGCGTCGATATCAATCTGTGAGGCGGATCTGAATTTGATAGGCGAAGACGATCCCAGGGAACTTAAAAGAAGGGATATGGTAATAAATGACCTCATTGTGCCGTAGAGGTAAACAAGAGCTCGTGGTATCTAGTAATACCAGGTTAAACAGAAAACTAGAGGAGTATAGTCTAGAGCACAAATTTACTTTGGTCAGAGATATGTTTCTTCTGTTTGTCGAGTGTTATGTGTTTGCGTCACTTCGTTCGGTTTCCTGTGGGATAGGAAAAAGAGGAGCAAACAAAAGAAGTGACGTTGAATGCTGTTATTCAAGACGAGACACAGAAACCTCGGAAGTGGAAGGGGGATTCTTGGTACTTATCAGATCAAGATAAGATTGCACAGAGGGGATCAGATAAGATCACGCCACATGACAGGTAGTGCCAAGAAAGCCAAGCTTTTCCAGCCTCGGCTTCTTTCTGCTGCAAAATAACAACGACAACCAAAGGATAGCGATTCAAAGTGATGTTATAGAACTAATAATATAAAGAGCATCAAACAGCAAAGATGGATGGGCTGCGCGGGGACAGAGCGATGGATACCACGTGGACTACTTATCTACGGAGTTCGGGCTCATATGAACGTGAGATGGTGGATCAAGAAAATGGAGGCAATTTAGCACTTTGCAGGTCTTGGTGAAGTGGGCTTCCTATTTGCTGAATAGACATGCAGGTGACCCTTTGACGGGGACATGGCTAACGCTTAGGTCTAATGAACACCACCTGGCTGCGTCTTGTCCACAGCCCGCATATCGAAGCTTGTCAGTGGCGACATGCAGCTCGTCATACGGAGTACAAGCGTAGTCTTTGCCATCACCGCAACTTTCCGGTCACCGAGAGAGCAGCTACTACAATAATGGTAACCAGGAGTATGATAATGCTGCAAGCACCGACAAAGGCAAGGGTTACAAGCCAAGCCATATCCACCTTGTGGCCGTTCCAAGTGCGTCCTTCGATTTCGGGCACTCGAGCCTCAGTTGCAGCTGGATCATGATAGCCCGGCACTGGGGATTTGAATGTCATGCTTAGTTGAGCTTCGTTATCGTGAACCCTGATCCGAAATGATGATAGGCGTTCCTCCGGGTCGTTTATGTTAACCGTCAAGTGCTGCTTATGGGGCTGCGGATGCTGTGGCAGATTTACGTCCGCTGAAGGGGTTTTGAATGCGATAGACATTGATATGAAAGTTTTGTAGGCGAGTTAGTCAACTAGTTTGTTACTCCATGCATCTTTGAGTTCCTCAGGAAGCAGGCCTATCTTTTATAGCGCGATGCGAGAGCCGCCAGTGAACCTCTGCTCATCCCTCTAGAAAGACCGAATCAACGAATTAACTGCCAGTGAAAATAGAATGAATTTTGACAAGCCTTGAACTATAAAGTCACGTAGGATTACTCCTTACTACTAAGCTCGTCACTCCCTGAGACTCGTAGCTATAGTAGACGGATGCTTATCAGGCTTGATCAATGAAGGGGCAGCCGGTACGTATCAGTTATTATGCTTACTTTGGAGTGACCAGTGAAATTGTGGGGCTTTTTGGATCTTGATGGTTCGCTCCATCGGATTTTAAAGTTTTGTTCCTGGCCCCCAAGTTCGATGCGAACGAACCTCCAAATCTCGACGACATTCAATCGCAACGACGAGACTGCGATTCAATACGGACAACGAACACCGCTCATCTGAGTCGCAAGTCACTATATATTGCTAGCCTGTTAGCATAGCGCCCCGCAGTTATTATGTCTGCCTTTATTGGCGCTCGCGGTGAGTCCTGACGCCAGCCATCGATGGCGCATTGACAATCAGCTGCTCACTGACAATCGATGAAGCGTTTAACCATGAACAGCATTCTGATGCAGAGGCGGAGTATGATAGACTACGAGGACTAGCCAGACATGAGGCTGAACTTCGTGGTTCTTGTTTTGATCGGGTATGAACGTTCCTCCCCGCGCATTGAACATATTCATCAACCAACCCACTAACTGTTCCTATCACCCATACAGTCCCGTCAGGCGTACGAGAACGGCGACGGTCAGCGAGCCAAAGAGTTGTCTGAGGAGGGCAAGGAGCATGGCCGGAAGATGGAACAGTACAATAAGCAGGCCTCGGAGTTCATCTTCAGAGAGAACAACGCCGAGGGTCGCGTTGCTGCGGATACCATAGATTTGCATGGCCAGTTTGTCGAAGAAGCAGAGGACATTCTGGAAGAACGCATTAAATATGCCAGACAGCATGGACAAGACCACCTTCATGTGTACGTTGGTGTGCAAATAACTCCACTCTCGTTGGGTTGCGTTGAGACTGACATGAAATTACACATAGGATTGTCGGCAAAGGAAACCATTCCGTGAACCACGTTCAGAAGATTAAACCTCGCGTTGAACAAGTCTGCCGAGATCTTGGCCTTCAGTATGCCACTGAAGAAAATGCGGGACGGATATATGTCAATCTCACCGGCGGCCCTGCCAACATGCCTCCCCATTCGTCACATCCGAACCAAGGCCACAACCAGCCTCACCACGGTCAACCTCATCACGGCCAGCCACAACATGGTCAACCACACCATGGTCAACCACATGGCCAGCCTCATCACCAGCAAGGCCATCAACAGGAAACTCCTGCAGAGAAAATTGCTCGGAAGGCAGTGCCAATCATTCTCAGGAAGCTGGAGAAGGCTTGTTGTATTGTTATGTAGGTGATTATGGGTGGATTTTGATTCTTCGAGTTTTTGATGTTGGATATATAATGGGTAAATATGTGTTATCCCCTTCGTGTTCTAGTTTTGATGAAATAGTGTTTTGTTTGGCAAACGCGATTAGATACTGCGGGTTGGATCGACTTTATATGCATGTTTTTTCGTGATTTGCAAACCTTGAGCCACGTATATAATGCTTTAGAAGTGTTGATGGAATTTATTAAGTGATTGTAAATATTGAAATATTGGTCTCAAATTAGTTATTAGTTAAAGCAGATAGCCCCCCCCCCCCCCCCCCGCCCACGACTAGATAGTACCTAGCTACATAAATTCCACTGCATAATAAACAAAAAAAAAAAAAAAAAAAAAAGAAAAGAAAAGAAAAGAAAAGAAAAGCATTATAGTTAACAATAAACATTAAAATAACATGAATCAAAACCGCATAGATCACCTAGTTTTCAGAAGATGTTCGCTTATCCCCCCCACAGTCCATCAGGACGGGGTCAATGATCCGATTGAGAATAGCACGCACCAAATTGCCACTTCCAACCTCTCCATTTGCTTCGCTTTGGCTGGGTATCAGTGAAAAGGTACGTTCTAGCTCATCAATCAGGAGAAAGGCTTTGTCACGTAGCTCGATTGCGACTTTGCGGGTATACTCGAAGCTCCCGGTGCTCTCCATGTACTTGACAGCATACTTCTTGACCTCGTTGTCGTTGGTCTTTTGCTTGAGAATATTGATAAGTTGGCGATTTTCGGGCTGAGCTCGAATGCTGTGAATGACAGGAAAAGAAAACTTTCCTTCCGTCAAGTCTTCGCATAGGCCTTTATTTTTGCTGTAAGTTGGGTTAGAAAGATTCAGATAGTCATCGCAGACCTGAAACATCAGCCCCATCAGGTCAACAAGGGGTACGCAATCTCTTCATGACATTGTTAGTGATATAGAACGCGGATAGGCGGGGGGCGCAAAGGAGAGGATATAGTATTGATAACATACATAGGGACACTGCTTTCCGCTTGCATGAGCTTGATAGCCAGTCTGAATAGACCGCCGGTCTTGTTGCCGACCATTTCCAGATAGTCTTCTTCAGTGGGGCAGGTCAAGGTGTCTCTCCAGTAGAGGTCCATGCCTTGGCCACGGTGCAGGTTCATAAGCTCCTTGACGAAGATATTGATAGCCTCCGGGCTCTTCAGCTTCTGAATTTCGTCTAGGGCTTGAAAATACACATAGTTGGCAGAGTTGATAGTTTGCGGAATGCCAAAGATGTTGTGCGCGACTGGCGCTCCTCTGCGAAGATGGGAAGAGTCCTCAACATCATCAATACTGGGAGGTAATACGTTAGCAAAAAGTGTTGCCGCATCCTTTCCTGATTTCCCGGCTGCTTCCTATCGCGCAAGTGAGACTTACAGCAACGAAGCAGTGTGAAGCATCATGACAACTTTGGTAATTACCGCAAGGCTTTCCTCTGGGACCTGCAGCCATCGATTGTACGCTGCGATCAGCTGCCCCCGGATATCCTTACCAGGCTGGTTGACCGTATAGCTGTACGGCCCCAGCACGATATTCTCTTTTCCTGCTGTCCACATGGCTTCAGCAGGCTTTCCTCGCCGAGTAGAGAACGGTTTTCCGCGTTGATATCCGATAGATCCAGGACAAGACCTTCTAGCAGATGAGGCAAACCACTCTTCCTCAGCCGCGGGTTTGGTGACACCTGTAGAACTTGTGCGCGGAGGTATAAGATTGGGAGCTACCCTGACCGACATGATAGCGGCGTGAAAAAGAGCATCAGAAGGATGGTGCGGTATATATATATATATTCACTGATCAGACAACCCTGCAACTCAAGATGGCCCTTCAGAGGAATGCATTAGCCTAGTGGAGCAGTCGGGCCGAAGGGGCGCGTTGGAGGCGGCAGCGAGGCTGGCCTTTCGTCAGAATATCCCAAAAACGTACTCAGGAAGAGGCCGCAAGGCTGTATGTAATTATTAATTATCTACTCCGTATATGGCCCATAGATGGCTACCATGGATGGTTATGTTGTCCCTAACTAACACCTGCAGCCTGCGGGAAATGGCGTTGCTACCCAAAGCAGTTAGGTTGTTAGCTGTAAGGAAATCTGCCGCCGCCTGCGAAAAGAAAGAGCCAATGGGATTCTGAGAAAGAACGCGCTGTCCAATGGAAAATTGTTGTTCGCCAGCGAATGAACTGAAAATAACCTTATGAATAACCTATTAGGTCAGCTGAGACCACATTCTTATTTTAGTGGTTGGGGATAGGAGAATGTATATTAATAATCAAAATGCAAATCTCCTATTGGCCAGACCCTATTTCCCACGAGTTTTTTGCTTCCAGTTAAGCTTTTATCACGTGATATATCATCGACGCGAGATGGATCCATCCAAGCCTTATGGACTTCAGCCCTGTGGGACAAAATCAAGCCGCTCCAGGACGCAACATGACCTGCGAGGGCCTGGCCGGCCTTGCTCACGCAGATACGGAGAGCTTTGATAATAGGCAAACCAGCTAATACCAGATGCAAGATACCCCATTGAGACCCACCAGAGATGAACCAACGCTCTGATGCACCACCAGAGGTGGCACATAGAACACTGCGGTTATTCCTAGCATGGATTGTGCGGAGCCCTGCCAACGAGGATGCAGGAGTATCGGGAGGTGACATCGGACGGTAAAGCCACCAGTGTGGGAAGAACGCATGCATACTCGGGGGTTACGTTACCCAGTTCTACTAACTTGACAATACACTCAAAAAATATCTTCCGAGCTTCCTCCAGGGTCGCGGCAGACCACTTGACACGAGCCTAGCCAGGTCTACCAACCATTTCCTTGAGTATCACTACGGCATGGCCTTGCAGAAGACCGTGGGGGTGGTCCGGGGAACGGTAGCGTGGTTGAATTGATTGTATGATCCACCGCGGATGAAAGCCACCGGCATTTCAATGAAGTCGGGTAATGCGCCAACTAGGATAACCTCGAGCGGATTATGACAGATATTTTGACGCGGACGTGCTGGAGCACTATTCCGCAGATTATACTCCAGCCGGGCTCTTACTACTTCAGAAGAATTAAAGACGGAACGAGCCTTAAAAATAAAGGCATGGCCTGGAATCCGTTAACCAGAAGTGGGATAGTACGACGTATGATAAGGAGACTCCACCACCATAGATAACTGGCACAACGGTTAAACAAGCGAGTCCTCTGGACCAACGGAATCAAGGAGAAACCGGTCGAATAAACGCGACGATTGCACAAAAATCAAGTTCTGCTTTGTATATGGCAAGCATTATATGATTAATGTCTGGCCAAGGGGCAAAAAGGAGGACGTGAGGTCCAAGCTAGTGCAATCAGCATCATTGCGTTTACTGGACAAAAAAGCAGCGCAGGCAGTGATAAGGCCAAATTTCTGCAGAATGGCATAGGCTTAAGGTGGGGCTAGGTTCTCTAGGTGTCAACCGGACGGCTCGTTGCCTCTCTAGCCTTGATAGTGCTATATGTGATGACTTTATCAGCCTAGAATTGGCATCTAACCTAAACTGCCACATGGAGCGAAAAACTCAACCTCCAAAGAAACAAACCTAGTTAGCTGATGACACATACACCTATATACTTGGAGTTTACACCGCGGCAATCCAAATAACCGACCACCAAACGACATCATGCTGCCATTCAATTTGAGGGCAAACTTCGGTGTATTGCAAAAAGTATGAGCAGATCAAGTCGCAGATATAGGTCATTTCCTGTGGGCTTGTCAAACGAGGGCATAGGTGCAAGATAAGTTACTCCAGAACCAAGGGCGATTCTAGACAGCTGGTGCATCAGGATATGTTTCAAAGGAACTGGAATGACCATAAATGAATGCAACCCTCGTCATCCACCCAACGGAGCAAATTACTAGAACGGAACCGTCTTATATACCAATATCCAACCTCCTGGGCAACGAGCTAGAGATGTTGCATGAATCTCTATATGGAGCCCTTAAAAGTTGTGGATCGGCGAGTCAAATCAGAAAGGAGAAGGCTGATCTTGTCTCTCTCGCGTGGCGTACTGCTGTCCATTTTGACCTCGTGGCACGAGATGAAGTTGGCGTAACCGGTGTTGCTGTAGGCATACTCTATCAAATGTGGCCCGGAGATTATCGGCTAAAACTTAAATGGTGGCGTGCCTCTGCGTATGGGATTTATCCTTCCAGGAGGAGTCTCTGCAATAGATAGCCACCACTGCAAACCGATGACGTGCAGGATTGGCTTGGCGGAGTAATTGAAGGTTGCTTGAAACTAGATCTGCAAATTCGATACCTCGATACTAGCTAACTAACCCGGGCAGGGAACAAGTGGATGATTGGGTGAGTGGAAGGCACTTTCAGCAGCGGATATCGGCACTTTGAACATACTATCATGTCGTTCGGCCTTGCTAACACTCCAACCAAGTTAGTTATGCACCCTCGCAATTGCACCGTAGGCTTTCTGGCTTCCACACTCGACAGTCGAAAGATGTATAAAATGCCCTCTATATTTGCTAGTTTTTCAGTCCGCATTGAGACCACAACTTTGGACTTTGGACTGTGGTGATTCTGCCAGAATACTCAGAGTGAAGCGCAACCATGGGGCTCGACTATTTGATGGTGTAAGTTTGGCTATTGAATTGGATATGCAAATACTTTGAAATAACGATTTTATAGCCATGTAAAATACAATATTCCTCCAGCTCTGTTATTGACGATTCTCTATAAACCTTTTTTCACTCGCCTGGAGGTTCAAAAAATTGTGTTTCTATGTACGGTAGGTTATACTTACCTTTTATTTGAAGCAATGGCTTGCTCCACTAACTGATGATGTCCATATAGATTGCTGTCATTTGGACGATTCCATGGGACTCGTACTTGATTCGAACTCGAATATGGTCGTATCCTGCGGATTCAGTTATCGGCCATACCATTTTTCGAATCCCCCTTGAAGAAGTCTTCTTTTTCATTATCCAAACTTACAATACCAGCCTTATATATGTGGTTTTCAACAAAAGATTGATCCTTCTGCCCTATCTATCTGGACCGATCAAGTCTTTGACCCAAGGCTTATCCGGCGCTGTAGTTCTTCGGACGTGGAGAGATTTAGGTATTTTGTTTTTCACTGGGATTGCTGTTCTGGGAATTTCATGCATTCTCACTGGAGGTGAACACATGTATCTCGGATTGATTCTCTCATGGATTTCCCCGATACTGCTCATACAATGGCAAGTAGCTAAGATGCAACCCCAACAGTTATTACAGTACCTTTACTAAGCATATAGGCCACTTATGTATCGCTTCCTACTTGGGCTCCCTCCTGCTAGTCTTTGGATTCCAATTGTTCTACCAACTATTTACCTGTGGATAGTTGACACGCTCGCTTTGAGGAGAGGAACTTGGGTAATAGGAACTGGAACGAAAGTTAATATCCAGCTCTGGGACGGACTTGAGCTAGAGTGAGCCGCCAGTCATTTAACACTTTCCAACCGGAAACTAACAATTGATCTAGAGAAGCATTATTTTTTCTTGTAACGAACGTCATGATTGTTCTAGGCATTGCGGGCGTGGATAATGCAATTGCATTGCTCGAGTACAAAGCCTTCGTATCTACTACTGCTGTTGGCGAAACGCGTTCCATACCTGGGCTCCTTACTCTCTTCCTCACAAGAAGCCGCCGTCATTGTGACAAGAATGTTCTCCAGGAGATGTCGCAAGCTGTCACCCTTCTGAAACAGAAGAGCCAGAGCATGTATTTGGGAAGCGCACTGTTTGAAGGGCAGATACGGTTAGACCTCATCGCATTGTAAGAATCCTCCCTTAGGCGAATGTGTTCAGATAGCATATTTTAACAACACATATATCAGGTACTCTTTCTGCCGCAAAGCTGATGATCTAATTGACGATGCACCCAATCATGAGACTGCACAATATTGGATTAAGCAGTGTGAAAAGGCCTTGGAATTGAGATTCAAATTAAAGGGGGCTGCACTGGATGACAAGGCAGCCTACCAACAACTGACGAAATCAATTCCACAACCGCTGCATGCTGCAGTCCATTTGCTACCGGTATCTCGACTTCCAAAGGGGCCGCTTTTTGACCTGCTTAAAGGCTTTGAGATCGATCTGAAGTTTGATTCCGAGAGGGGCATCTTCCCTATTGCTGAAGAACATGACCTTGAAGTGTACGCGTACCACGTTGCAGGAACTATTGCCACCCTCCTCCTGGAGCTAGTGTTCCGTCACCATCCAGTATCCATCAGCGACTCCGAGCGTTTACGAGTGAGATCGGCTGGTGAGGGAATGGGTAGAGCATTACAGTACACTAATATCGCTCGGGATATTGTTCGTGATGCTGAGATTGGCCGCGTTTATATTCCAACCTTATGGCTAGCAGAGCAAGGCCTTACTCCCTCTATGGTGATCAGTCAGCCCAGAAATCCTAAACTGATACCGTTGAGGAGAAGATTACTCGATAAAGCCGAGAAATGCTACCGGGATACGCAGGAAGCAATTTCTGAACTTCCAGTAAATGTCCGAGGCCCCGTGCGAGCGACAGTTACGGTTTATATGGACATTGGTCAAGTTATTCGCGAAAATGAAAGGAAGTTCTGGAATGGCAAGTTGAAGATTTCGCGTTGGAGGCGGTTCAAAGGTGCCTGGTTGGCAATGTCATGATGGTGGTGCCATCTCGGGTCATTCGACCGGGGAGCTACCTGTTAACTAACTTTGCCAGGCACTCTAATTTATATATCGTGTCATATTTGGCTCCCAATAAATAGCTGAATCTAGTTTTGATTTACTAAAGGAGGAAAGTCTTAGATTAGAGTATTATTATTGCATGAACTATTATAAATAGAATCCACTTTTAACCCTTGGAACCGAATCTACGGCAGTTAACCTTATTCCGGGATTAATATCCGACGGGTGTCATTATTATTATCCATGTTACTTCAACGTTTGTTGTTCTCCACCGGGTGTACACAAGCTTGAAACTAAATCTCGTGGGAGGAAGCTTGATCAAAGTCATGGATAAAGTTAGAACTTCTCATATAACTAATTAGTGCGGAATAATACAATATTCCTCAACCGCTCCGGCAAGTCTCAACTGCGCGCTGATTGCAAATGTCATCTTCTGAAAACCACCATCCGTGTAGGCCATAAGGAACCCTTTGAGGAAGATAAATGCGTGTTATCATACGCATAGTCTTGGCATCAATCATCCACAGTTCACTTTTGCTCCCCACTGGGGCAAATCCGTCATCATCAAGTTGGGATTCATCAAAAACAAAGGTCAGAAGCCACCCGTCATCTTCCGACACCCCGTTTGTGCGTGGAACGAAGCAGCACTCTTGTAGGTACCACCCAGGGGGCGTCTGAAAAATTTTGATGGGATCGTCTGGATCATTCGAAGCCAGGATCTCCTGAACGGATCGGCTATCCACTGAGCCCGTCACCGAACGTGGGGGGCTTCTGAGTCCCTTGCTGATCAACGCCTTTACATCTAGCTTTGCAAGGCAGTTTATTTTGGCGGCGGCTCCGAGTGCTGTAGAGAATGTTCCCTTCGACATTGTACAGCCATAAATATATTGTGTGGCGGACATGGCGAGGTGTTGGGGGACGTGAGGAAGCTCGAAAGGGATGACAGAGAGAGCCCACTGGTGAGATATGATATTTTCTGCCTGAGACAGGTCAAACTGAAAATAATAAAGGCGACATTCGTCTTCGATATTTCGTAGATTGGGTGGAGGTCGAATGTTTCCCGTATTGAAAACTATGGCAGCGCTTGTCATTCGGCATGCAAGCAGATTCACAGTTGTCCCCTTATCAGCAATGCCGTCGTCCCAGGAATTGACGGTATGAAGAATGCAGCATGGTTCAGTTTCAAACCAGCGTACCTGGTCTGGCTTCCGCCTGGGGAAAACACCAAAACGAGTACGTCCGTAAAAGTCGTATTCAATAACTGGTTTGTTGCAAGCCAGGTTCCGTGGGTCTAGGGAAAGGGGAAGGTCGATGATGATGGTATGCTGGCGTGATACACCAAAATCATGCATCATCTTGGCCGACTTGACTCCCGGAACGGGAAGGTTGAAAAGGGGTTCCGAAGAAGCCTCCTGGGCGCGTGAATCGGGTAGAACGGAGTAATGCACAAATGGTTGGAGAAATGTTGAATGATAGACAACCAACTCACGAGAAATGGGGTCTACCTTAGGCTATACCCAGTCAGTTGAACGGTAACTATATAGAAAGTCAATCCAGTACACTTACATGTCCAGTGGTCCACTTTTTCAGAAACCCCACGAAGCCAGGCCCTCCGAACCCAGTTAAGGAGGGAGGTATTGGATCTTCTGGCTCTCCCTCGGCCCTCAGGCCATTGAACCAACCCACTGTATCAAGCTTTGGTAGCGTTACCCTCATTGGCGGTCCGCTCTCGCAAGTGGCCAACGCACGCCCGCTATGATAAATGATGCTGGTATTTGCCACACTGATCTTCTTAATCGGCCATTTTGAGCCATTTAAGTATGACCAAATGACAAGAAGAATGGCTCGAAAAATGGCATAAGCTATCTTGAAGATTGATGAGCTTGGGTTGATCAGTGTTGTGACACTTGGAAGTATGGGCCCGCGCAGTTTTGGGTTTGCTCGGGAAGCAAGGAGAATGTCCGTCAAGACGTAATTGTTGACGAATTCCGGCTGAATCGCCTTGCCCTTGACCTTTCTAAAGAAGACACCGCTGAGCATCCCATCACCGTCAAACCAGTGAACATCCCTCCCATGCTCATGGTTCATCGATGGGTTCCCCCCATTGCGAACGTACTGTCCGTCGTTGAACTCTTCTGGAATATCACCGGTATAACGGCAAGGTGTAGGTGGGCAAGTATTGTGCATCGGTGCAAAATTGCCATGCGCATACCTGATAACTATTTGGTAAACAAGGGCTACCGGATGATAGAAGGAGGGGGAAGGAGGTTCAAAATCCCACGTACATAGGTATGCTGGGAGCCTTCGCCCCTGAAGCATTCTTCTTCTCGTTATCCATTGCGTGCGGTTAATCTGGCGCAGATAGGTATGAAGCACATTTCCTCGGACAGGCCAGACGCAGGGGCTGGAATATATTCCCAGTGACTGCCTGCTTTCTGACCATGATAGTCAACCACGGATCCAAAATCTTGATTTCCTTTCGCCATTGCGTAAACTACCTCTCGGCCCCCTCCGGCTCCGCTGACTTGTTGCAGTTCTGTCCGCCACCATTACCCTTTGATTCCATCCTGGTCTGCTCTCGGAGTGGGTTCGTCGGCTCAAAGACCCTCCAGACTGACAAAGTGCCACAAGCAAAGGAAAAGGAAAGTCGTTCTAGCCCTGCTGTGGTTACATATGACTTCCCAGGCCAAAGATTGTCAAAATAACCTTGTTTGGTGACCTGATTGTCTGCCATCCTCGTGGGCTTGTGCTGTCAAGGTGCTATTTTAGGTATGGGAAAAAAACAAGACCAGCATGCCGGTGGTCGATGGGGGTGGTGGGTGTAACCGGACGATACTGGTTATCGGGCTTCTCCATGGGTCGACATCTGCAATGCTTTACCTGGCAGGAAAAACAAGGTCCAAGGTCAGACAACTATTTAGAGCCCGGATGGTACAGAACATGGCAGTTGGGGAGATCGACTTCCTTAACGTGTGACCAGAGTATCCAGAGGGATGATGAAAATGAATAAACAAACTGCGATTATCGTTGGTAAGGAAGACATCAGATATTCTTTGGGACATTAACGGTATTCACTGACACTCCTAATAACCAGGGGCTGGTGCCGGTGGAGTGGCTACAGCAGCTCGTCTAGCAAAAGAAGGCTTCAAAGTGACTGTGGTAGAGAAGAACGGTTTCATTGGCGGTCGATGCTCGCTTATCCAGGAGAATGGTTATGTATGTTGCTGCTTCGAAGATGCCTGAACGAAAGAACTGACGAAAGCTACCAGAGATTTGATCAAGGCCCGTCTCTCCTTTTGCTCCCGAGGCTCTTTGCGGATACCTTTAAAGATCTCGGTACTTCAATGCAGGATGAAGGCATTCAATTGCTCAAGTGCGAGCCCAACTATCGGATCTGGTTCGGGGACCATGACCGAGTTGACATGTCAACAGATATGGCCAAAATGAAAGTGGAAATAGAGCGCCATGAAGGTGACGCAGGGTTTGATCAGTACTTGTCGTACATGAAAGAGTCTGGCCAGCACCACGATCTATCCATAACCTATGTCATGAAGAAAAACTTCACAAGCTTCTTCAGCATGCTTCGGGCTGAGTTCCTGTTCTCTACCCTGCCACTGCATCCATTCGAGAGTATATACAGCCGAGCAAGCAAATATTTCTCTTCGGAGAAGATGAGGCGAGTTTTCACCTTTGCAAGCATGTATCTTGGAATGAGCCCCTTCGATGCCCCGGCCACATATTCGTTGCTCCAGTACTCCGAGCTTGCTGATGGTATCTGGTATCCAGCTGGTGGGTTCCAAAGAGTAAGCCACCTAAACTCCGCATTTCTATACTCCACAAACTCACTTCCTAACTAATAACGCGAATAGATCCTAGAGGCGTTAGCAAATATCGGGAAGCGCTCTGGAGTGCAGTATCTTCTGAACGAGCCTGTCTCCTCAATCCAGCTTTCCAACGATGGGAGTACAGCAGTCGGAGTGAAACTAGGATCCGGCAAGACTTTGACTGCAGATACGGTTGTTATCAATGCCGATCTCGTCTATGCCTATAACGAGCTCCTGCCAATCTCTCCTCTCGCTAACGATTTGAAAACGCGACCTTCATCATGCAGCACTATTTCGTTCTTTTGGTCCTTTGATCGTGTCATTCCAGAACTGCAGGCCCATAACATCTTTTTGGCAGACAAGTACCGGGAGAGCTTTGACTCAATTTTCAATGATCACAAGATACCGGCTGATCCATCGTTTTACGTGAATGTTCCCAGTCGTGTTGACCCAAGTGCAGCACCACGGGGCAAGGACGCTGCGGTGGCACTTGTCCCAGTTGGTCACTTGGTCGACAGCAGCGCCTGGACGGACGACATGGATTCTGTCGTATCTAAAACCCGAGAGAGAGTCATTGACACTATCGAATCTCGCACGGGTGCCAGAGGGCTGCGTGATTGTATCATTTCAGAGCAAGTCAATACACCATTTACCTGGAAGGAGAAATTCAATCTCCACGAAGGGGCTATCCTGGGGATTTCTCACTCCTTCTTCAATGTACTGAGCTTCCGCCCGAAGACCAAACACGATACCATCAAGGGACTCTACTTCGTTGGTTCCAGTACACACCCCGGTACCGGGGTCCCAGTTTGTTTTGCGGGAAGTAAGATTGTGTGTGAGCAGATCCTCGAGGATGTTGGTATCAGGAAGTCAGGCAAGGGGCTCCAAACGATTCGCGGATGGAGAACATGCGGGAGGTTTGCCATGTTGGCACTTTTTATCTTTGTTTGGGCTCTCGCTCTCAGCTTTAGACGCTCTAGTTAGAATAGAGTGTCTACAAGCAGCATCGACTGGTCAAGCAGCCACGAAAGCAGCCTATATGACCTGTGTTCACTGTTCAGCGAGACGGTCAAAAGCTTGCGTGACGTTGAATTTAGCTAACTTCGGCTCATTACGTAATTGATTAGTTAATTGGCCAATGATATTTCAAGAATAATCAACTATTCCCCCATCCAATAGAAACCAAGTTGCTTAACCAATGAACCCGTTAGTAAAAGAGTTAGCAGAAATGCATAAAAAAGTATAATAAATAAACATCGACGACGATCATTCTTCATTACTTCAAGGCAACAGGAGAAAAATGCACTGAAACAATATAAGCTGGAGTGCTCACCTAAATACCGGATGTAGGGCGGCAAGATACTATATCCAGTCGAACCATGTTTTATTAATTGTGATCAGAGTGCTCGCGAGTTGGTAACATTGGCCAGTTAGCTCGGCAAGCGCCTGCTGCGCGAGCACTCGGTCAGAATTATCTTCCGCCGCGCAATGGTTAAGGATTGTGACAGCCTCTTTGAGCAACAGCAGCGCCTCTTCGGGCCGGCCATACTCTTTATAGGCCATGCCGAGTCGAATCTCTGACCTTATTCGATAAATGTTATTCACTGGCAACTTCTTTCTCTGGGCGACAAACCCCTCAAGGAGTTGCATTTCTCCTTCAGTTTGTAAGCTTTGCAAAGAGTAAGATCAGGAGCGGTTGCATGCAATAAATCCGTATCCTTGAGAACGTTGACAGTATGCTGGAGAGGTTTCTGTGCTCTTGTGCGTTTCCTTGTTAGCGAGATAGGCTCTAGCAAGCACTTTTTCTGAGTATAACAGATGGACGTTTCCTCTAGCAACAGCCAAAGAGCCGCGCCTGATGTTCTAGTTTGCCAAGCCTTGGCGGTTCGGCGCCAATCGCGAGTTCACTAGTTAGTTAGTTAGTGTCAGGATGTAGCTTAGTCATCTTGCACCCGTATAAGGGGCTGCAAATTCTTTATATAACTATATCTAATTAAGCTTATTACTATTACTAATAATAATACCTATATTACGCTTGAATTGCTTAAACTAATTATTTATCTTTATCTACTACTATTATTCTAATAGTTATAAGTCTAACTAATACTTAATAGAGTATATAATAATATATTATATATTAACTTCCTTATATTAACTATTTTTATAGTATAGTAGTAATAATATTAATACTAATAACTTATCTAATCTTAATAAGATAAATAAAAATATTAGGACTTTTAATATTATTATCTTAAAGTCTAAAAGAAACTAGGATATCTAATATAGAGTAATATATAGCTTTAAAAAAGTAAAGAAGATATAAAATCTAGTAAAATCTAACTAGGAAGGTAAACTAGCTTTCTAAATAGAGCCTAAGCTACTATAGAGACTACTCTAAGATATAGATACTAAGATAAAAAAGAAGTATAAACTAAACTTAGTAGAGTAGAAAGAAGAAATAGAATACTATAAAAGAGAATAATAGATATTAAGTAAATTCTAGAATTAATTAGTCTCTAGTATATAATACTTTATTATAAAGGGATTAGTAATAGAAAAATACTTCTATATTATTCTTAAAGCTCTAAAGGAATACTTTTATCTAATAGAAAAGGATAGATAGAGAGATATATAAGACTATTAAATATCCTTAATAAAGTCTCTATAGGTAAAGAATATTAATTACTAGCTTTAAAACTAGGAGAATATATATTAAAATATAAAAAAGCTTAAATTAATTATTAAAGAATAGATAATTAATAAATTTATTTAAATTAATAAATAAATAAATTATATTTATATAATAATATAGATAGATTAAAATATTTAAAATATATTCTACTAAATTATTAATAAATTCTATAGATACTATAATATAAAGCTAACTATATATAAAGCTAAATATTAAATAGCCTTTCTATTATCTATATTTTTATTAATACTATCTAAACTAATATTATAAGGTTAACTATAGTAATAAAAGAAAGTTCTAATCTATATTTATAGAGTTATTTACTAGTATATTAAATATAGTTACCTAAATAAAGATATAAGGATAAAAGGATAAATAAAAGACTCTAAAATAAAATAGAAAGTAAATAAAGCCCTAAAGAATAAATTTAAGAAGGTAAATATTTAAAAGATATTATAGGTATATAAAGCTTACTAGAAGAAGATAAATAATACTAACTCTATAAATTTTACTATAGGGAATAATATTAAGAATACTATCTTAAATTTCTCTTTTATTATATTTATTACTTTAAATACTAATATATTTTTAACTATATTAGCTCTTTTAATAGTATCTAACTTCTTACTAAAAAATAATATAGTTTATAACTTAGTAATAATAATATATATAATTAATAATAGTAATTAATTTAATATATTTAAGCTATATAAGGGAGTTATTTTAACTAATACTACTAAGATTAAAATATATAGATATAAGGCTTAGTAGCTAAAGATACTGCGAAACTATAAACGAGTAAAATAGTAAATATATAGATAAGATTGATAATAAGCTAATTATTAACTTCTCTATAAGAGAATAAGTAATATAGTTCTTAAGTATAGAAGAGTTATATAGGTACTTAAATAAGGAGGTATATAATCTATTATATAATCTAGTATTATAGTTACCTCTCTCTTCTCTAAGTACTATCTCTAGCACCTAATATTAATTAATCTTATTAGATCTAAATCTATTAATAGATTTATTAAATAGATATAAGAAAAAATACATGTTATTGACACCTTATCCTTTTAAATAGTCTACTAACTTATCTAGAAAAAGAAGGATATATAAAGGCCTTCCTTTTCTACTTCTTTCTTCTTCTTTTTTTCTTTCTTCTTTTTCTTTTTTAAGCTATTAGTCCTTTTCTATAGTAAACTACTACCTAGCTATTTTTATACTACTAGCTCTCTTCTCTTTTCTTCTCTTCTTAATTAATTAAATAATTCATGGGTTTAAAGACTCTAGTTAAGCCTCCTAGCTTCTAGAAAACTAACTAATCCTAATACCTAAGGTTAAGTAGTCCTACTCCCTTTTACTTAAATTTCTATAGAAAATTAAGTAATCTACTCTTTTCCTTTTCTTTTCTTTCTAGAATACTACTATATTTAGACGCCTATTCTTGAGAGACTATCTAGTATATATTATATTCTATAGAATATTAGATATTTTATAGATTTAATACCCTTTTCTAAGATACCCTAATTTCTAGACTATTTTACTTAAATTTCCCTAGATTTTTCTACTATTTAGTTAATTTTCTATAAGATACCCCTTATTTTCCAAAGGATTAATTAGGATATTAAATATATCTATAATAATATATAATTAATTTAATATATTATTAGATATATTTAGTCCTTAGGAATTTACTAATAGGGATATTTTTTTTTAAGCGGGTTCCCTATAAGTGCTATTTTTATTAGCTCTAGTAGCGAAATATTCTCTATATATCTAGGGGTACCTATAGGACGTGCGGTAATTACTACTAAGCTAGCTACTACTATAAGCTAGTAAGTTAAGTAAAAAGCTAAAAATTCCTTAAAATTTTAAGTAAAATAATTCTATTAATAGGTATTTTAAATAGTTAAAACGCTAAATATATTATAATTTATCTATTTTAAGATAGTAATATTTAAATTAAGAGGTACGGGGTAGTTAGTAACTCTAACCTTTAAGTAAAAGTATAGGGAGCTATATAATTATTTAATTGAGTTAATTTATACTATATAGTTCTAGATTATTTAGATTAGAGATACTACCCGAGCTTAGTAAATTATAAGTATTATATAGGGGTATAAGTACTTTACTCTCCCCTAGTACCCTTAGGATAATACTAAGTTTAATATATTTTTCTACTAAAATATATTACTCTAGTCTGGTTATAATACTTTAGAGGAAGTAAAGGGTTTAGAATAGGAGAATATCTAACTCTATTAGATTAACTAGTACTATAGGCTAGTTTTTTCTAATAATTAAATTATAGTCTATAAGTCGCACTTTAGTATATAGAAATAAGTTTTTTAATCTAGTTATTTTCCTTTATTTTAAAAATTTTATCTCTAAATTTAAATTCGGAATAGTGTTTAAGCAGTTAGATAGTTAGTTAAATAGAGACCTAATTTCTTCTTTTCTAATTCTTTTTTATTTTCTAATTCTATTTCATCTTCTAATTCTATCTTATCTCCTGCCTCAGTAAAACCATCAAAAACCCTTTCTTTCTAGGGAAAAAAGAGAAAATATAGATGGAAAGAGCTTATTTGATAGATAGGATATAGAATATCTCCTATATTCTTCCTATATTCTTCCTATATATTAGCTAATATATAAGATGGAGCCATATATAGGTTGAATTTTCCTAATAAGAATTGGTAGAGTCTTTAAGTAGGAATCCTCTATCTAAATAGGATTTCTAGATATAGGTTTGAAAATTACCAAAAATACTTATCCATTTCTTACTATTTCTAGATATATTCTTCTTTTTATTTTCTAAGACTTTTTAGATCTTTTTTAATATATCTAGAACTATTTTACTAAATAGTCCTAGTTTTATTAAGTTTTTTAGTTCTTTTCTAGTTTAATGATTCATTTCAAGAAATATATCTTAGGGTATAGATAGGAGTTAATTATCTGTGATTATCTATAAATATTTATAATTATTTAGATATTTCTCTTTTTAGATATTCTTAGTTTATACTTAGTCTAGTTCTTTTCTAATCTCTAGACTATTTTACTTAGAAATCTATAAGAATTCAAGAGAAATAGTACCCTAAAGATTAAATTAGTATATTAAAGTTAATTATATATAAGAATATAGATAAGAATAGTTTATTTAGTTTTTTAGTTATCTTTGCTTCTTGCGAGTAGGAGCTTTTATTATTCTTTCTATTTCTTTCTCTTAGAATATCTTAAATACTTTAGTATCTTAAATATATTTTAGGGGCTCTAAAGTATCCTCTAAGGGGCCCTAGTATTTCTAACAAACTCTATATCTAAGTACCTTACTATTTTTATTAACTTTCTTTTTTAAGATTTTATCTATAAGCTATTCTTCCTTACTATTAACTAGTTTAGACCTAGGGGGCGGTATTCTCCCCTCTCTCTACTTATATTTTTTAAGTAGAGATATATAAAAGACTAGATAAATTTTATTATAGATAGGAGTTAATTTAAGCTTATAGACTTAGTTTCTCTATTTCTCTAGTATTTAGAATAGATCTAGATATTTATAATTTAGTTTCCTAGCTAGGTAGACTATTTTTAAATTTTTTCTATTTAGGAGGACCCAATTACCTATATTAAAGCTAACTAATAGATGATTTCTATTATAGTACTTCTTCTAATTATTTCTAGCCTTCTAAAGTCTAGATAGAAGTATTTTATATATTTTATCTAATATAGATATATATTCTATAGCCTCTATTACTAGTAGTAATTTAGAGGGTTTAGAACTTATATTAATTTATAATTTAGGCTTATAGCCTATTAGAGCTACCACTAGAGCCTTACTAGTAGATAAATATTAGGACTAGTTATAGATAAATTAAGCTATAGGTAATTAGCTAACCTAATTATCCTAATTAAAGTTAGTAAAGTATCTTAGGTAGTGCTCTATAGTTTGGTTTTAGTACTCTATCTAACTATTAGTTTATAAATAAAAAATAATAGAAAGCTACCTTTTACTACCTAGATAGAAGTAAAAAGTAGATTAGAATTTATAAGTAAAAAGAGTACCTCTATTAGTTACTGGATTAGCTAGTATACTAAATAGACTAATAATATTTTTAAATATTAGATATTCTAGTCCTTCTACTTTAATATCCTTAGTATAAGGGATATATAAAGTAAACTTAGTTAGAATATTTATAATAATTAAAAGGGTATTAAAGATATTACCTTCTAAACTAAAGAGTAGTAAATCTATAATAAAGTCTGGTATAATAGTTTTAAAGAATTTATTAGGGAGTAGAATAGTACTAAGTTTTCTATACTCTTTATATTTATAGGCTTTTACCCTTTAGTAAATATTATATATAGAGATATAATTTAAAATATCTACTAATAAGCTATACTAATAGTATTTACTTTTAATAACCTTAATAGTTTTCTTAACTCTAAAATAACCCTTCTATAGATTATTATAATTAATATATAGAATTTTACTAATTAATATAAGATTATATAAAATATATACTTTTTAGTCCCTTTAAATAATTCTATAGGTATTAATAGACTATAAATAATTATTAGCTTTTAATTTACTAGAGATTATTAATTTACTCCTATATTCTAATATATAAAGATTCTAATCTTAGATCCTCCAAAATATAGAATTAAAAGACTCTAGTATATTAGTATAAGCTATCTCACCTACTAAAGCGTAGTTAACTAATAGGTATAGTATAAGGAAGAGTCTAGATATACTTCTATTACTATTAGTAGTTCTTTAACTTAATAGACTAGATAAGAGGGACTAAATTATAGAACTAATAGAAGGATTTCTATATTCTAGTATATAGTAACTAGGTAGACTAGTATAATAATTAAATAGCGAGGAGTTTTACTTATATAATACCTAGAGCTATCTTATTAAAGGTATTATTTCCTTATAAGTATTTAGTACCTACTCTTATTCTATAGAATATTTTAATTTCTACTATAGAGTAGGTAGATTAATTATTCTATTATAGGAATCTATATAATCTACTTAGTAACTAGATACGTTAGTAGAATTTAATTTCCCTAAGTAGTATAATAGAATAAAATTATAGATATTTAGAGCCTCTATTTATTTTCTCTATCTTCTATTAAGTGCTTTAGTTATTATAAATTACTTTAGGTTAGTATAGTTAGAGAAGACCTCTACTAGAGCCTAACTTCCTTCTAAATAGTGCCTCTAGTATTTAAAAGTAGCTACTATAGCTAGGAGCTCTTGATTATAGGTATTATAGCCCTTTTTAGCCCCTATAAGCTTCCTAAATTAGAAAGCTACTAGGTACTATAGATTATTATCCTATAGCTAAGATAGGATAGCTAAGACTATAAAATTACTTATATTAGACTTTATCTAGATATACCTAGCTAGGTTAAAATAAGTAAGTAAAGGAGAAATTAGAAATCTAGCCTTTAGATTATTAAACGAGTAATCTATTTCTAAAGTTTATTAAAAAATTAGCTTTTTCTTCCCCTTTTTATAACTTTTAGTTAGCTTAAATATAGGGGCTATAATATATATATAGGACCTTATAAATCTTTTATAGAAGTTAATAAAATCTAAAAAGGATTAGACCTCCTTAATAGATTTAAGAGTAGACTATTCTTTAATTATTAAGATTTGGTCCTCTTTTATTTTAATTTTTAATAAGCTAATTATATAGTTTAAAAAAGATATCTTAGTTTTTTTAAATTTATACTTAGAGGCCTTAATATATAGATATATAGAAGCAAGTTACTTAAAAACTATAGTAAGATAAGCTTTATAATTCTCTAATATTTTAAAGAAAATAAGAATATTATCGAGGTAAACTATATAGAATTAATTAAAGAGATCTATAAATATTTTATTAATATAAATCTAGAAGATAGTAGGAGTATTAGCTAGGCTAAAAGGTATAATATAATACTTAAAGTACCTATATTAGGTATAAAATATAGTTATCTAATAATTTTTTTTATAAATTAGTATTTATATATAGATATTCCTAATATTAATTTTATTAAAGAACTTAGTTTTTAATAGCTAATTTAGTAATTTACTAATAAGTAGTAGCGGGTATTAGTTCTTAATAATAATTTAATTTAGTCCCTGATAATTTATATATATTCTTAGCCCCCTATCTTTCTTAGATATAAAAAAAATAGAAGTACTAGCTAGGTTTTTTAAAGGTCTTATCTACCCTTTATTTATTACCTTCTCTAGATACTCCCTTAGGGACCCTAGTTCTAATTATAATAAGTTATATATTAATATAAAAGATAGTGACTTTTCTAGTTTTAGATTAATTTAATATTTAGCCTTTAGTAGATATAGAATTTTTTTAGTGCTATTTTTATCGAAAATATAAGTATAAAGCTTAAGGTACTTAGAAATATTAAATAATATAATCCTTAAAGTACTCTTATTATTATCAGAATTAATCTAAATAGATAAAATTTAGATATTTTATTATTTATCTTTTATAGATTAGATATATAATATATAGGCTTTAGTACCTATTAGGATTTTCATTATAGTATTAAAAACTTTAAAATATAGTTCCTCTTCTTTTATAGAGTCTATTTTATAATAAGTAAATATATTATTACACTAATTAATATCTAGATTAATAGACCTTAATTATAGAAAGTCTAGAATAATATTATAGCTTTCTAATAATAATAGAGCTTAGAATTTATATATAAAGAAGTATAAGTCTCCTTTATTATTAATAGCCTCTATTAATATATTATATTTACTAAAGTAATATAGATAGTAGCCCTCGATAAATTTAACTATTTTTATTATACTAGACTCTAAACTTAGTTTATTATTAGTAGTTTAGAACTACCTAATATAATTTATTTTAGCTCCTAAGTCTACTAAGGTATTAACTAGAGCTTCTCTTTTTAGTATCTAGACCCTTATAGGTAGAGTAAAGGAGATAGTAGGAGGCTCTTAGTATTAGTTTAAATATTTAGTATTAGTAGTCTAGATAATATAAAGGACACACTTTATATATTTTTTACCTTTTTTATATTTTTTAACTTATTTTCCGCCTTTTAATCCCCTTTATCTTATTATTAAGCTCTATACTATTTATTTAAATAGCCTAGTCTATAGATTTTATAGTAGGGCTATTTAGTTCTTTAGTTCTTATTATCTAATAATTTCTTATCTATAAATCTATCTACTATATTCTATAGCCTTTTCGAGTTAGTTCTATATCTTAATTCTAGATTAGACTATTCATTAGAATTTCCTTAATAATTTAAGTATTTTAGTCCTAAAACTAAGGGTCTATTTAAGCTTTCCTTATATAAGTAGTCTCTATATTCTTTAATATTATCTTCTATCTTTTCTAATTAGTAGATAAAGTCTTTATAAAATAATTAGTCTATACTTATAGTATATTTACTAAACTTAGCCTTAATAATTTCAAGAACTTTATCTAATAAATAAGACTTTTAGTACTCTTCTAAGTATAGAATATATATTTAGCCCTCTAGAAGTTCTAAATAGATAGAGAAATTATATACTAATTAGTACTCCTTTTATCTAACTATTAGATAAGAATAGCCTACTTTATTAGTAGACCTTTTCGGGTCCCCTATCTAGATTTAGAGCTAGTAAATAAATTTAGTTTAGATAGGTACTTCTATTAAATTTAGATAATAATTAGTCTATCTAATCTATAAGTAGGTATTAAAGTAGATAATAGCTTCTAGAACCTTTATCTTATTATTCCCTTAGAAGTAGGCCTCCTAGTAGGTATAGAATATTTAGTATCCTACTAGGAAGTCCTTATATTCCTTAATACTATATACCTTAAACTTCTTAGGAAGCTTCTTAACTAGTATATTCCCTATTAGTAGTTCCTTAGTACTAGAAGTTACTTACTATAAAGGTAATTCTACAATCTATATTAGTATACCCCTTAAGATAGTACTTAATTTTACTGGTATTTATAGATTCTAAGTTAGTATTTCTAGAATTTTAAATAATAGTCTCTATAGCTCTTAGTTTATTACTATTATACTCCCTAAGCTTATCTAAAGTAGTCCTTATTTAATTAGTTAGACTTAGTCTATAGATTCTAGCTAGACTAATAATAGTATAGCCCACTAGATTTAAAATATAAGAACTACTTAGTCTATTAAGTGATTTAGTCTCTAATAAATATTATCTAGGCTAGGTCTTTAATTAGTACTAGAGAATATAGGACCTTACCTATTCTACGATTAAATAACTAAGGGTAAGATAATTTTACCTTCTACCTCTTCTAATAAAGAGTTAATTAAGTATAATTTATCTAAAGCTCTTAATATAGTAGACTTATTTAAATCTACGTAGTTAATAATTATATAATTTATTAACTAATTAGTATTTATTTCTATAATATATAAAAAGTTTTTAGTCTAATTAAGAGTAGATTACTTAATATACCTCGTTAAATAAGTAATCTAGTTTTAGTTTATTTTAGGGTAGTCTCGAGCTATTTTATAATAATAGTCCTAATTTATTTTATAGTAGTAGTCCTAGTTAGATTACTTAAAATACTTTAAAGAATAAGTAATCTAATTTTAGCTTATTTTATAGTAGTTCTAAGCTATATTATAATAGTCTTAATTTATTCTATAATAGTTCTAATTTATTTTATAATAATAGCCCTGGGCTATTTTAATAAGGTCCTAATCCAGGATTAATTTAACTAATAAATCTAGTAGGCTACTCTAGTTAAACTCTTAGACTTAAAAGGTACTAGAAGGCGTAATAGTACTAAGTATATTAGAGATTCTATCTTCTTTAAGCTATATTTATCTACTATAGTGCTACTAGTGCGCTTATATATTATTCTCTCTTTTCTATTACTTCTTATTAGATAGCCTATTATTAGTATTACTATAGTACTATTCTTCCTACTATAGATATATTACTATATATATTATTACCTCTCTTACTACTTTATATTAGTAACTACGGTATAATTTAATATTAAAAGTATTTAAAAAAGGGAGACTATTAGTTATAATACTAAAGTACTTAAAGCTATAATATTAATATTTTAGATAAAAAGTAATATAAATATAAAATATATATCTATACTATTAATACTTTTAAATATAGAATATATAAACTTATAATATAATATAAATATATTAATATAAACTAGAAAAAAATAACTAGAATACTACTCTATAAAATATCTACTTATATAAAAACTCTTTATACTAATAAAGATAAGTAAGATATCTACCCCTTAATATTATCTTTTAGAGATAGCTTAAGGGATATATTATTAGTACTTATAGGGACTATATTAAATACTATTATACTTATCTTTTTCTTTCTATATATAGCTACAGAAGATATATTAAAAGCTTATATATTAACTAAATATAATTCTCCTATTTAAAGACTATTACTTAGAAACTACTATAAATATAAGAAATCTATATTAGTTCTTAAAGTAGAGACTATATCTATACTATCTAACTCTAATAATAGCCTACTATTAATATATACTATTCCTAAAGTTAGAACTACTACTATATTCTATACTATACTAATACTTGGTACTATTAGTTCCTTATACTTTAACAGAACTAATATTATCTATTTTATTTAGAACTTTATATATCTCTACTATTATTATAATATTACTAATAAATTTAAGATTATTAAACTCCTTCCTAACTACTATAAGATATAGGCTAAGAACTAGATTTAGAATCTAGATATATAGTAAAATTAGAACTAGAATACTTTTATTAAAGAACTTAAAGATAAGTTCTATTATAAAGATCTAGAATAGAAAATATATACTGTGCCCTATCTAGAGAACCTAATTAATACTCTCTAGAAGTAGGATAATAATATCTATAAATATATTAAGGAATTCTTTACTATATTAGACTATCTTATTAAAGAGAATAAACTAGCTAAATAGAATCAAATAGTTAGGTTTCTATATAAATTACTAGATTTACTATAACTTAAAGTTATAAAATAGATAAAACTAGACTAATAAGATAGAACTATCTTTAATATAAATAAAGCTCGCTAGATAGCTATAGACCTTATCTATAAGTAAGAGAATATTAAAGCCTACTAAAAATAGATTAATAAAGAAGACGCTAAAATATCTAAATAGATTAAGTAATATTAATAAATTAATAAACCCTCTATAGTAATAATAAATACTAGCTTATATATTAATATAGCTTTAGTTATTAATTTTATCTCACTTTCCGAGCCTATACTTAATAGATTAATTTTAATATCTAGGAATAATACTAATACTATAATTAAGGTAGTTAAGAACCTCACTAGTATATTTAATAAACTAAAAATATATATAATAAGAACTAGCTAACTATAAAAATAATATTAATAGATATAATAAAGTAATCTTAATATTTTTTAGAACTTAGTACTTAATATTAATAATAGATAAATATAGTAATACTAAATATATATTAGTTAGTCCTAAATTTCGGAGTAAAACTCTAACTATCTTAAATATAATAAATCTAGCTACTATATATATATATACCTATTACTTATATAGGTACTATAGAAAGGAAGATATTATAGAGATTAATTAATTAGGAAGCTATACACTAGATCTATAAATAGAGATAGAATTATTATTCTATTAATTTATAATATAGATCTAATAGACTCACTCGGCTATATAAAAGCTAAGAAATACTCTAGTTATACTATAGAGACTAGTTAGACTACTACTACTAATAGACTAAATATTAAAATTAATACTATTAGATTAGGTTCTAAAGCTACTAATAGTAATAATATTAAGTCTAACTAAATAGACTCTAATAATAATACTATATAAGACTCTAAAATAATAAATATTTATAAAGTAAATACTAGCTTTATAATTACTATTATTACTAATAAAAGAAGAGATATACTATATAATTAAATACTATTTATAGTAAAAATAAGGCTTACTAGTATATATTGAAATACTTCTAGTAAAGTACTTAAAGAAGTTAATAATAATAATAATATTATAATAAATAATAGCCCCTTTATAAAAATATAATAATAGTTATAACTTATTAAGAATATAGAAAAGATAATACTATAATTAAAAACTAATACTTTAATTAGTAAGAAACTTTCTATAATATTAAAATATTATAGAAACCCCGATACTATTATTATATATATTCTTCACTAAAAGATTAAAAGTATTACTATTAAGAATCTACTTAGTAACTCCTCTTACGAACCTAAATAAACGAAAATTATTAAAGAAATATTTATCTTAAATATTAAAATACTATTTATAGAAATATATATTATTAAAATATAAATATTAATTAATAAAACTAATTTAATATATACTATAGAGGTACTCTAATATCCTATTTCTATAAAAGGTAAAACTATTAATAGAATAATTAATATAGGGTCCGAAGTTAATATTATAAGTAGAAAACTTATTAAGTTTCTAGAATTTAAGATCTTTATCTACCCTAATATCAATATAGTAGTATAGAGTAAGTAGTCTATTCCCTATATTAGTTACTATATAAATATTAAAGTTAATACTTTTAGTATTAAAGTTCCTATCCTCTTCCTTATTTTAGAAGTAGGTAATAAATAAATAATACTTAGGAGGCTATAGTAATATTTTATAAGGCTTAGGTTTAAAATATAGTTAGATAAATTAGTTAATACTACTATTAGGAATAGAAATAATATAGTAGCTAAATTTAGTATATATAGGATATTAAGTAAGAATTAATTACTAGATATCTAATTTAGGGACCGAGTATTAAAAGGAATAGCTAGGAATAAAGCTTATATAAAGTATTCTCTAGCTATCTAAAATATTAAAGTCTTTATATTAGAGATAAAATTAATAAAATAGTATATAATATTACTACTAGTAAACTTACTAAGGATAATAATAATATATTAATAGAATATTTAAATAAGATAAGAACTAGTTTATTAATAAGTAAGCTATCTCCTTCTAACTAATTATATATTATAAAGATAATTAACTACTAGCTAATAGTAAATAATATATTATATAATATAGCTAATAAAATAATTAACTACTAGTTAGTAGCTAATAGTAAATTATATAATATATATAGCTTTATAGTAAATAGAACTAGATATATAATAGTAGCTATGAAATATATTTTTATAAATAGAAATATACCCCGTTTCTATTTAGAACCTATTATTAATATATATATAAATAGAAAATATAAGTATAAAGCTAATAAAGTCTAACTAATTAATTTAGACTAATTAACTAGAGAAAAGTTAGAAGAGTTTAATAATTAGAAAAAGATTTATAAAAACCTCTACTATATATAGCTATACCTTAACTCTAGTAACTAATATAACTTCTACCTCTATCTATAAATTACAAACTTTTTAAGAAGGGAGAGGCTTACTATAGAATAATTAGAGAAGATATATATTAGTAACGAGCTTTAGCTAGCTAAAAAAGACTTATTTCTAGAAGTATTTTATAAATAAGAAGGGGCTCTAATATAGAAATAGTATAAAATAGATAAAATATACTTAGAGGTCGTACTACTATAAAGAATAAGAATTATTAAATATAATATATAGTAAGTTTCTAAATATAGAATTCCTTAAATATTAGAAGTAAAAGTTATTAAAATACTTAGAGAATAGGTTAAATAAGGAATTCTAGAATAGTCCTACGAGCTATATTAGAATAGATAATTTTTTAAAGAAAAGAAAAATAAAGATATATACTAATTTATTATTACTATTATATTATTAAATATAGTAATAATTAGAGATACTAATATTCCCCTAAATATAGATAAATTTATAGAAAACTTCACTAATATAATAATTATAACTATTATTAATTTCCTATCTAAATATAACTAATTAGAACTATATATAGAAGATTAAAATAAAACTATATTTATAACTCTAAATAGACTACTAAAATATATAATATTACTATAAGAAGTATATAATTCTATCACCTAATTTATATAAGTAGTATCTAAAATCTTAACTAAGGTAATTCTAAAAGCTATAAGAGTATTTCTAGATAATATTAGTATTAAAGGACTATGGAGCCGCTATAATAATAAAGAAATTCTCTCTAGTATTTAAAGATTTATTCTAAAATATCTAACTAATCTAGATAATATACTCCTACTAGTAGAACTTACTAGTAGCTCTATCTTAGGAGTAAAATCCTAATTTAAAATACTAAGTATCCAAATTATTAGATAAATATATAATAGTAATAGTAGAAAACTTGAAGCTAGTAAAATTAAAAATATAATTAATTAGCTAATTCTAAATAATATAATAGAGCTTAGAGTATTTATTAGAATAGTTATATACTTCTAGATATTAATTAAATACTTCTAATAGAAGGCTAAGCCGCTCTATAAGTTATTATAAAATAATATAAAATATTACTAAAGATAAGAATAATAAACTACCTTTAATATATTAAAGTAAGAACTTAGTATATTTCTAACTATAGTATTAATAGATTATAACTTAGAACTAAATAAAATAATTATTACTATAAATACTAGTAAATATAGTTAGAGTACTATTTTTATATAGCTAAGAAATAATATTTAATATCTAGTCCGATATAAGTCTAGAGTCTAATTTAATACTAAGAGTAAATATAATATTAAAAAATAGAAATATAAAGTAGTCCTTAAAATATTTAAGAAATTCTAAAACTAACTATATAGAGTCTTATTTATACTAAAGATAAATACTTAGATATTAGTAGTATAACTTAACTAAACTACTACTAATCTCCTAGAAGCTTTAGTAATTAATTAGATTATATAGATAAGACTCTTTAATTTCAATATTAAATATATCACTAGGAAGAAATATACTATAGTTAATAAACTATCTTAAAGGAAAGCTACTAATAATAAAAAGTTAGATAAAGAAGATATTAATAACTTTATTATAAACTAACTAGACTATATAGGCTTAAAAGTTTATATAGGAAGAATTAACTAATTAGAAATATCTTATATACTATACTAATCCTATAATAAAGAATATAAGAAAATAGTTAAATATTTTACTATATTAGAAAGATCGGAGGCTATATTAAGCTAAGACTTCTATATATTCTAAAAGAAAGCTATAAAATTTATTATTAAAGAAGAATATTTATTCTAAAAGTCTAAGAGAGAGATACTAATATATAGAGTAATATTAGCTAATAAAGATAAAGAATAGATACTAAAATAACTATATAAGGAGACTAAATATTAAAAAAAAGAAGGAACTTATTTCTATATAGTAAAATAATATTAGTAGCTAGCTATATATAAAGATATCTTAGAATATATAAAGTTCTACTATTACTATTAAATATAAGATTCTATTAGAGAAGTAGAGGTACTCTATTCTATATAAATATTTATAATATAGAAAAAGGTTATAATCAATATAGTATATATACTACTAAACTAAGATAAAAATTATCTAGTAGTAGTAAGATATAACTTCTTAGAATAGATAGAAGCTAGAGCGCTAGATAAGAATACCTCTAGTAATATTACTAAATTTATATAGGAGGATATTATTATTAGATAGGGAATACCTAAATTAATTATTATAAATAATAGTCCTAAAATATATACTAAAGCTAAAATACTACTTACTAAATATATAATATATTGAGTTATTATATTAGTATATAACCTATAAGTAAATAATATAATAGAAGTTAAATATAAACTAATAGTTAATATATTTTTAAAAATAATAAATAGCTCGGGTAGAAAATAGATCTTATATCTACTAGCTATATTAATAGCTAATAGAATAATAACTAAAGTATTAATAGGAATATTCCTATTTAGAATTATGACTAGCTAAGATATTATCCTATTTATTAATCTTAAAGTTTCTATATAGATAGTACTTTTATAGTATAAAGTTAGAACTACCGAGGAACTAATAGAAATATATATAAGATAAATTAAAAGAAGAAACTAGGATATTATTAAGGTAGTATATTATCTTAAATATATAAGAAAAACAAACGTAGAATAGTATAATAATTATTACTAAATCTAAGATAAATATCTTTAAGAAAATAAGATAATATTATTCTATAATATAAAGGCTAGTGAAGATATATCTAGAGCTAAAAAGCTTAAATATAAATAGCTAGGACCGTACTATATTTAGGAAGTTTAAGAAAATAGCTTCTATAGGCTCTAGGAATTAGATAGAACTCCTATCTAAAAGATCTATAATAGTAATTAACTTAAGAGATATTAGTATTAGCTATATAATAAAGAAGTCTATAGACTCACTACTAATAAAGAAGAATAAGTCTTAGTTAGAGAATAGTACTAAGGTAGATAAGTAAATTCTAAAGAACCTTAAAATAATATTAACTATTAATAGCCGGCCGAAGAATTAAGTAATAATAAATAATTAACTACTAAAGAATAGAATAATATTATAAATAAAGACTACTAATAGATACCTAATAAATAGAATTTTACTATAGTTATATAATACTATAAGATAGTATATAAAATAAAAAGGGGGGGGGGATAAGAAAAAAATATATACTAGTATATATATAGAAGAAAAATTTAAAAATATTAAAAATATTATAAATAAAGAAACTAAATATTAAATAATATATTAAGTAAATAATAAATCCTACTAAAGATTTACTCTTAATAGTAAGTTCTATTAAAAGACTTACTTTAAATAGTAACTTCTATTAAAACTCACTTAGTATTAGATAGTATAAAAATTATATATATTATTAAATCTTTCTTACTTTTTTTAATAATTTTTACTTAACTAATACTACTACTAATACTAGTAATAAATATAAGAATAATATATTTATAAGTTAAATTAGCTAACCGAGACTAGTAGACCTAAGTAGAAATATATAGAAGTAGATAATAACTATAGTAGAGTAAGAGAATACTAGATAAGCTAAGACTCCTACTATTAAGCTTTTAAGGGTAGATATCTAGCTAATTTTAACTAATTAAGGTATCTCTAATATTATTATAATATTAAACTAGAGTATTTATAATAAAATATTTACTATTTTTAAAGATATACTTTCTTATATTAGAAAACTCCTACTATCCCTCTAATATATAGAAATAATATATTTTATAAAGGAGATTATAAAATATATAGAGAAGGGCTAGAATATTATTATAAAGCTTTAGGATATTATAGAATAAGATTAAATTTAATATAAAGTTATATTAAAGAAAGACTTTGAGGATTCATAGATTAAAATTAAAAATATCTTGAAGAAAGTAAAGTAGTATAATAAGATAATTAAGGACCTATATAATCTAGTTTATAAGAAATGAAATACTAAAAATACTAATAGTATTTAGAAGTATATTAATATAACTTAAGTAGTTAAGTATATTTATAAAATAAAAAATTCTAGACTACTATTTGATATCCTCTAAAATAGAATTAATAGAGCTATAGTATAATATTTACTAGCTACGGGATCTAGAAAAAGATAAAATAAGTATATTATAATTAGTAATTTTAATAAAGCTAATAGTATTAAATAGAATATACTACTACTAGATAAGGATCTAAAGAAGTATAGATATAAAATAGGGTATAATAGGTTTATTACTCCTAAGAGCTCTATAGCCTAATTAATCTAGGAGAATAAATAAGCTATAGTTAAATAGAATAAGGACTTAACTAGAGAATAGTAAGATAAACTAGAGCCTACTAATAATAATAACGGTACTAATACTAATAAATTATAGAGGGATAAAGAAATATATAAAGATAAAGAAGCTAAGTATAAAGAAGTAGTAACTAAAGAAATTATAATAGAAGAGATAAATAATAAAGCTATAGCTAATAATACTATTACTACAAACTAAACTCCTACTACTAATACTACTAGAGTTATCTACTTTAAAACTACTATAATATTAAATTAAGCTTCTACCTAGTCTAGAAATAATAATAATCTAATAACTAACTCTACTTTTACTAAAAAGCTACGCCCCGATAGCTAATTAAGTAATACTTTAATTAATTACTAACTGGTAGCTAATTTAACTAACTCTAATACTATTAATAATAATAATACTAATAATAATAATATTAATATAATTAAGACTAGTCTACTTATAGAAGAAGAATTATTAAGCCGAAAGTTTACCTATAGCTATAATAAATCTACTTTCTTACTTATTTAAGTTATTAGAGAGAAGAAGAAAGCCTCTATTACTATTACTATTAGTCTTCTATATTAAGCCACCCCCTTCCTAAAAGAGAATATTATATATTTCTAGTATATTAAGGACCTTACTTTAAAACTTAGCCTATAGATTTAAGTACTTAATTATATATAAATAAATAAATAACTTCTTACTATTTATAAAAAATAGTACTAGCTTAAAGAATTAAAGATAGCTAATAATACTTTCTAGTAGTTCTATAAGTCTAACTAGCCTCTATAAGCTAAAGATACCTTAAGTATCTATACTTATAAATATCTAGATATTAAATTTAAACCTAAATTTAGTAGTAAATAGAAGAAAGAACTTAGTATAGTACTATAAATTAATAATATAGAAGAACTAATAAATAATTAGAAAAGGTATAGGACTATTATTATTTCTAACCTTATAGATTAGTAGTATAATAAACTTAATAAGTATAATTAGTAGTAGAATCTAAAATATATTATAGATAAGGTAAAGATTAAGTACGAGATATATTACTAGTACTAATAGAAGATAAATAGTAAACTAAATTATAGCTAGCTCTATAATATCTATTACTATTTTAGCTAATAATTAATAAAATAAGATATTTACTACTACCTCTACTATATATACTTATAGCCTAACCGAGAATAGAAGCTTATCTCATACTTTTACTATATTAAGTATACTAAAAGAGGGGACTCTACCTACTTTTAGTATATAAATATTAATATTCCTAAGTTCCTTAAATCTAGCTACGGTAGTAGTATAATTTAGAACTTCCTTTCCCTTAATAATAAAGATAAAGAGAACTATACCGAAGTTCTACTAGAAATATATAAATATATAAAGAAATAGTAGGCCTAAGTTAAAAGTTAGAGTCTAGCTACTATAGACTTTATATATAAAATCACGCTAGGAATATAGACCCCTAAAGATATTAAAAAATTCGGAATAAACTAATTACTAATCCTCTATCTATATAGAGATATCTATATTACTTCTCCTCTACTCCCTTATAGTATTTAAGGACTAGCCGCTATTACTAGATAAACTATACTACTATAGTATATTAAGATATAAGAGGACTATAAAATACTAGAGATTATTAAGGCTAAAATATAGTCTGAACTCTTAAATATATATAGAGATTTAGTTCCTAAATTAACTTCTTCTAGTAGTTTAGCTAATAGATATATCTAAATTCTATATATATTCCTAGCTATAGTCTAGCTTATAGGGCTAGGCTCTATTTTTAATACTCTCGTAGGATATATTAAATAGATAAACCTATTTATAATTACTAAACTATCTATATTACTTAGTAAAGGAAAAGAGGCCTAATACTATATTAATAGATAGAAGAAATAAGTAATTACTATATATAATACTACCTTTAAATAAATAATCGTAGCTAAAGAGCTCTATTATAGTAAGTACTTCTACTTTAAAGTTAGATATAAAGGATACCTTAATAAGCCCCCTACTACTATTACTATACCTAGAGATATAGCTAATACTATTAAGAAAGCTAATATCTCTATTAACTACTACTAAGAATTATAATTAATAAAACTATAACTACTTACTACTACTAAACTTACTAATACCCTTGCTACTATATACTAATAAATAATAACTAAATACTACTAGTCTACTCTACTCTTTTTTATATTACTATAACTATCTAAGCTTACTACTACTTATATTCTTTCTTCTATTTTCCTATATTTATATTTCTAGACTTATATACTAATAAATTAGGATCTAATATCCTACTCTAATACTAAATTAATTAACTTTAATATCTATACTTAATATTACTAAATTCTACTATTACTATATTACTATTTTTATTTATTTAAATTATTAAGCTAGCTAGCTAATATATATATACTAATAATAGAGCTACTTATATTAAAGGATAGTACTATATTTAAGGGGGGGGATAAAATATAATAGAGAGTTTAGTAAAGCACCGAGCTAATATTCTTCTAGTACTAATTTAGTACTATATTCTTCTAGTATTTTACTAGACTCTATTTTATATCTATATTTAGATTTAATATATATATATAATATATATTTTGTAGATAGCTATATATATATATATATATTTATTTCTTCTTTTATTTATTTTTTATCTACCGTAATATTACTAGTATACTTATATATTATTCTCTCTTTTCTATTATTTCTTATTAAATAGTTTATTGCTAGCGTTACTATAGCGCTATTTTTTCTACTATAGATATATCACTATATATATCGTCACCTCTCTCACCACTTTACTATTAAAACTCTTAAGACCCTTAAGATTAATAAAAGTAGATTAATTTATAAATCTTCTAATAAATAATATTATTAAAAGTAAATAAATATAAAAGTTTTTTAAATATATTATAGGCCTTCTAATAATTATAGAATTACTAATATAAGTCTACTATATTTTTTTTATAGAAATATTATATCTTTCTAAGCCTATAAATAAACTAATCTAACTTACTCTTTTATTACTATTAAAGAATTAATAAGAAATACTAAAATATCCTTATAAGAAGGAATTTATTAAAGTAATAGAAGTAGAATAAAATAAGATAATAGAAAGGAATATATTTAAATTAGTATTAATACCTAAAGATAAATAAATTCTACTACTTTATTAGATATTTATATATAAATTTAATATTAATAGTAGTTTAAAAAAGTTTAAAGCTAAATTTTATATATATAGAGACTTATAATTAAAAGATAAAAAAGATATATATATTATAATACTAACTATTAGATTAGTAAGAGCCCTAATGATTATAGTAGCTACTTTTAATCTTAAGATATAGTAAGGTAATATTATTAATATATTTTTAAACTTATTCCTTAATAAAACTATCTATTATATCTTTCTTAATAAATTTAAATAGTAAGAATAAATAATATATCTACTTAAAGTTTTTTATAGCTTATAAAGAAGTCTTTTACTCTAATTAAATATTTTTTATTAATACTCTTTATAAATTTAGCTTTAAGTCTATTTTAGATAAATTATACTTTTTTATAAATAGTAAAATTTATATTTTCTTCTTTATTAATAATATTATTATTATTTAGCCCTAATATTATATCTAATAAGCTATAGAGACTATAATCTATATTAAAAAAATCTTTAAAATTATAGCGTCACGTGAGCTACTACTAATAAATAATATAACATCTGTTGTTATAATATTAAAGACAAGCTAGATAATAATATAATAAACAACCTTAACTATATTTAATATCACAATATAGTGTGCTATATACTATATTTTAGTAGTATATCCTTTGATTTATCTAGCTAGTACTAATACTACAAACCTTTACTATTATTAGCTACTACCAAATATATAATTAAATAGTATCTAATAGATACCTTTAATATATAGTAGTTAAAATATTATTTAGAGTTAGCGAGCTTACTATAATATAATATTATATTTATATTACTCTATATCTCTATATTAACCCGCTTAATTAATAGTTAAGTAGTCTATATTATTCTATTAATTAATACTCGTTAATTAGTAGCCTATTAGTTAGTATATAGGGCTACGTTTAATATAAATAGCTAGTATTTATTAATAGTCTTAAGGGTTGCCTAACTAGGTAATACTAATTATCTCCTAGAGTATAGACTAGCAACTACCTATTATAGTAATAGTATATACTCTACTACTATAATAATATTTTTATAATTTTAATCTTACTCTTCAATATTATATACTCCTCTCTTTTAACTAAATATTAGCTATTATACTACTATATTACGCTCTATCTCTTCTAGTAAATATAGATATCTATGGACTACTATACTCTACCTCTAGTTTATATATCTATTATGACTCTATAATCTCGCTCTTACTATATATAATATTATATATATTATCGCGGGTTAGAGACACTAGTATATTAGTAGCCTCCCTAATTATAGATAGAGATTTAAGTAATAAGGAGGCTACCTTTAATAATATACGTAGCTATATATAGATATTAGTTTATATAATCTATAATAGAAAATAATAATAATAAGAATAGATTACTTTCTCCTAATACTCTATTAGTAGGAAACTAGGAGGTAGCTCTAATATTAGGATACTAAGAGATAAAAACTATACTATATCTCTATTTAATTATAGTTGCTACTTATTTTTAACTATAACTTCTATTATAATAATACCTTTCTTATTTTATATTAATACTAGTATATCTATATCTTTAATATTATAATATTATCTACTACTATATTTTCTATATATTATTACTATTAATATTCTTTTAATTACTCTATTTTTCTTTTATAGATTAATATATAAGATATCTACTAAAATATCTCTTTATCTACTAATCTAAGATATTAATAGGTTATATACTTATATATCTATATTTTACTATATTATATCTTCCTTATTTACTAATATCTTATTAGTAAATAATATTTTTAATAATTTATTTACTATTATATTTTATACTATAAAGACTATTATATAAAATAATATTACTATTCCCTTTAATAATATCTCCTTAATTACTTTCCTAGTACTACCCTTTAAACTATATATCTACTATAAATATATATCTATTTAGATAATAAATTTAATTATTATTTAACTAGCCTAGAGCTTTAATATATCTATTTATTACTTTAAGATTTCTAGCTCTATAATATACTTATTTAAGCCTATTAAGCTAATATTTATTAATAGCCTATTATATACTTTAGGTCTAAATATAATTATAGTTTATAATACTAATATTTTACTTATTACTAATATTAGTTACCTATTAGTTAAAATACTTAAAGGATAGATTCTAAACTATATTTTCTCTCTACTAGAATAGCTTATTTCCTTACTTAATATTATAATTAACCTTATTAGTAATATTATATAGTTAGTAGAAATAATAGATACTAACCCCTTTATAATACTATTATAAGATACTATAGTAAATATTACTTCTACTAATATCTTTTTAAACTTTAGAATAAAATATAAGGCTAAAATATAGTATATTTTTTCTACTTATACTAACCTCTTTAAGCTAGAATTAGAGTAGTTCAATAATAGTATTAAGATATTGATCTATCTATATCTAAATAATAGCTTACTAGGCTTATATTATCTAGTCTACTATCTTTCTTAATATAATTACGACGCTATAGATACTGAAGTGGTGAGAGAGATGACGATATATGCAGTGACATATCTGTGGCAGGAAGAATAGCGCTGCAGTAACGCCGGCGATAGGCCGTCCAATAAGGAATAACAGAAAAGAGAGAATAACACATAAGCACACCGGCAGCGCTACGGTAGGTAAAGAATAAATAAGAGAAGGAACAAACGTATGTGTATATATATAGCTATCTGCGGAGTGTATTGTATATATATATCGAGTTCGAATATAGATATAGAATAGAGCCCGACGAGGTGCCGGAAGAATATAGCATCGAGCCGGCGCCGGAAGAACGTCGGCCCGGCGCCTCACCGGACTCCCCACTACAATACTATTCTAAATTCTCTACTAGAAGATAGCTAAATTAAGAAGGTACTACTTATAGTAGTAATATTATTTATATTATCTACTTTTATTATTTAGAAAGGAACTAAGCCTCGTATTATTATTAATATAAGAAAACTAAATACTAAAATAATATTTAATATTTATCTATTACTCTATTAAAATAATATTTTTAATACCTTAGGTAGCTTAATTATCTTTTTATCTATAAATATAATAAAAGGGTTCTTCTAATAACTAGTAGTAAAGAATAATATATAGAAATTAGCCTTTTTAATACCTTACTATAGCTATAAATATTTTATAGTTACTATTATAAATATTACTATATTATTAGCTTTCTTTTAATATTAAATAGAATAACTCCTATTCTATTTCCTTTAGTTATTTATCTTAATATATATAAATAATATTATAGTCTACTCTAGAACTCTCGAGGACTACTTTTACTACTTAGATACTATCTTAATAATTTTTTAATTAGCTAGTATAATATTATTACTAAAGAAATATTACTTCACTTATAGATTAGTTAAACTATTTAGATACTATATTAGCTATCTTAGTATAGTAATATAGGAGTAGAAGGTAGAAACTATTTATTAAATATTCTTTCTAATAACTTTATAGGTACTTAAAACTACTATTAGCCTATTTAGTTACTATTATTATTTTATTTTATTCTTCTCTACTATTATTACTCTATTACTAAAGTTAAAAATATTACTCACTAAATTAGTATTTATTAAAGGGGTTAAATATTAGAATTTTATAAAGTATACTTTACTTATTAATTTATCTACTAAGTTATATAACTTATATAATAAATATCTATATATATAGACTATCCTTAAAAATAAATTAATAGTAGTATTAGTTTTAGTATACTCTAACTTCTCTAAGCTATTTATTCTTTATACTAATAGGAGTAAATAATAGAGTTATAGTATTACTATTTATTAGCTTAATAGTAATAAAAATAAATATCTAGTATTTTATATCTCTAAGTTACTATCTCCCGCGGAGATCTATTATAGCTCTACTAAACTAGAGTATAGTACCTTAGTATAAATACTATTAAGATTTCCTTAATATTTTAATAATAAAGTATTTACTATTATAATAAACTATATTACCCTAATCTCCGTACTATAAAAGAAGTTATCTATATCTAACTATTACTCTATATAGCTAGATAACTAGGTACTTCTACTAGGCTCCTATATTAGGAGGATAATAATCAAGTATTATAAGGGGATTAATTATTTAAATATAGATACCCTTTCTTATATACTTTCTCTAGATATTAATTCTAAAAATACCCTAAGTAATACTATTATAGTATTAATATATATAATAATAGATAATACTATTAATATTAATAATACTACTAATATTAACTTTATATCTATAGTATCTATTAGTAGTAACTTTAATAATAGTATATATTAATATATTAAGGATAACCTTATTTTATTAAAGATATAGAAATATATTAAAGATAAGGAATTACCTTCCTTTTATAGTTTTAATATTAAGAATAATATTCTACTCTACTATTACTCTCTAGATACTAATAAACACCTATATATACCCTAACCTCTAATTAAAGAAGTATTATAGCTAGTATATAACTATAATAATTGTATTAGCCTTTATTACTCCTTATAGATATTATAATAGCTATTCTTCATTAACTATACCTATAAAGTTATAGTATCTTATATTAGAAAGTATATCCCCTATACTCCAACTAAGCTATATAACTTTAAATAGTTAGAATAAATATAACTAATACTAGCCTCTAATAATATATTTAATATATTAATACTAGACTTTATTATTAATCTACTAGTAAGTAATAGCTATAATACTATTCTTACTATTATAGATAAGCTATCTAAGGTAGTACACCTCCTACTAGAATAGATTAACTAGAGTACTAAAGAATAGATAATCTATTTCTATATATCTATAATATATAAGTAGAGGCTTCTACTTATACTTATATTAAATAGAGATTTAAAGTTTATAAAATAATTTTAGAGAATAATATTAAAGAATCTATATATTATCTAATAGATTAATATAATATATAATACTTTTACTAATAGTTAAAGTAAATATACTAATTTAATAATAGAAGTTCTATTATATTACCTCCTCGTAGGCTATTATAAATTAGCTTAGTATCTACTAATATCTAATATATAGTATTTTATTAACTTTAATATAACTATATTAATATCTATCCTCCCTTTTAAAGTCTTATATAGTTAGCCCCCCTATTTACTACTAACTATAGCCTTAGTCTCCACTCTCTTATTTAATAAAGCTGTCAAAGCTTTGCCACAACATTGCTGCTAAGGGTATCATAAGTTGATCCTCTGGAAGAGTCAGATATTTCTAAGGAAGAACTACTCTAAGGTATAGCTAACCCTAGATAGTAACACCAAGGAATAGCTTAACCCTAGATAAGTAACTCTAAGGTATAGCTTAACTCTAGATAAGTAAACCTAAGCTTCTAGATTATTAAAAAGGAAAGGTTAACTAAGGAACTACCGATAGACTCTATATAAGGAGGAACTCCCTTCTCTACTATAGAGATCTATAGTTAGTCTAGTAAATAACTAGTTATATACTTTAATATTATTCCTCTACCCGAGAGAAATTATCTATATACTTATTCTATATTACTTTAGAAACTCTAGAAAACTTACCCCTAGAATACTAGGGGTTCCTTATATTCTAACTATCTCTCTAGATTACTAAAGGAAGATAGTTAAGATATAGGTATAGAGAGATCGCTTAGTATAATCGGAAAGAATATATATATTCTTAATATCGAGCGGATAAAATAAATTCTTCTAAGAAATATCTACTTAATAAATCTTAGAGGAAGGAACTTCCCTATTAAAGACTAAATTATTAATTAAATAAATAAGATAAATAATACTAGAAGAATATTAAGTATTACTATAACTTATCTAATAAATATATTAGACCTAATTCTATAGGAGTCTAGAATAACTAAAATATTAGAAGATATTACTAAAGATAAGAACTCCTATATAGGAAGACACTATACTAAGGGGATATACTACCTAACTTTACTAACTTGAAGATATATTATCTAATATATTTATAGAAATTCTAGATATAGTAAAAATTACCTAGGTATACTAAGGCTAGAAAGTAAAGTTTAATCTTATTCTATAATAGTACTAATAAGAAAAATTAGGCCGGGAAGTACTAACTACTTAGGAATAATTTAAAATCTAATATAGAGATTAGATTAAATACCCTAGTAATAGAGGAATAAATATAGTATACTAATTTAACCAAGTAAAGTAAAAACTAGAGTAGAATATTTAACTATTTCTAGCTTATCTCGATAAACTATAAAATAAGTAAAAATTAAATCTATTAGAGGATTTTCTTATTCGCTTAACTATTAGAAAGCTACTCCCTAAATTATAATATAAAATTAGGAGGCTATAAAAATAACTAAATACTATAGAAGAATTAAGGACAGAAGTATATTAGTTAGAAGTAGTTTTAAAAAAAAAAGATTAGGAAATAAAATCTAAAATAACTACGGAAAATAGAGCTAAATTAAGAGAGAACCCTTATAAATAGAAATTTAGTAAGTAAAATAAGGACTAAGGGGAGAAAAACTAGAAACTAGGGTAAATTAAGACTTATAATATATCCCCGAAAGAGTTTGAAAGAAGAAAAAAGGAGAAACTCTATTTTAACTATAGAAAGGATTATCTAGTAAAAGAGTACTTAGATAAATTAAAGGAAAATTATATAAAAAAAGATAACCTAAAAGAAAACTCGAAGCTATTTACTATAGAGAGGAAGAGATCCTAAGAAGAAATACTAAAACTTATAATTAAGATCGCCCTACTACTTTAAATTATATAAGTTATAATAAAAAGGGTAATTAGAAAACTAAAGGGAATTATAAACTTGGTAGTAAATTATAACTTTATTAATTTAAAATAGGTTACCTAATTTTATAAAGGAATCTAGTGGTACTAGAGAGAAGAAATTAAGTTTACTAATAATATAACTACTTTGATTCTAGAATAGATAAAATTAGTAATTATAGCTATAGATAACTAAGGTAGTATAAGGTAAATAATATATACCTTTACTATTATAGAAATAAAAGGAATAAAGCTTATTTTAGAAAAGCCCTAGCTCAAAGATATAAATCTAGAAATTAATTTTAGAAAGTATATCTAGAGATACTATAACTATAATAAGCTAATATCCCTAGAAGATCTATATATCTTTATAAAAAAAATAGGGGAAGAAAAAGCCCCTATTTTTCTCTTAAGTATAATAAATTCAGGAGAGATTATTAATATTATTTCTATTTCCCTATAGGTGTGAGGCTCGGTGAGCAGTAGGCGCTGCAATACTAGTTATCAGGCGACGTGGGTATAATATAGATATAGAATATATATATAGATTAGAATAAGAACTAATTGCTAGTTTCTAGTAGTAATTAGGAAGAAGAAGATATATATATATATAGAGCTTAATAATATATTAGTTATTAGCTTAGTTATTACTAGTATAGCTATATAGTATAATAATTACCCCCCCCTTTCTAATAGAGCCGTCCTTAGCGACTTATAAGGGTAAAAATATTAAAAATATAATAAGTATATTATTTACTATATAAATTTACTAGTAGTTCGTATTATAAATATATAGTATTAATTTCTACTCCCTATATGCTTTCTTAGATTATATATATAATATAATTATAGGATTAGACTAGATTAGGATATTATATAGTACCCTAATTAGCCTAGTATTATATAATATATTTAAAATTAGTATAGTATTATATAGTACTAGATTTAGTAGAGTATTATATATCTAGCTTATTTTCTTTATATCAAGCTATAGCTCGAGCTTACTACAAATATTAATATTATAATAAAGCCCCCTATTATTAAATTAAGCCTTCTCTATATTTTTTTTACTACTACTATTTAGTATATATTCTACTAGTTTACTATAAATTCTCCTATTATATATAAACGGCCTTTTTAGTATATTTAGTATATATTTAATACCCTTTTTATATTTATTTTATAGTTTTTTATAGCTTATAAAGTAGCCTTCCCTATATATAAGTTTAGGATATAGCTTCGCGGGGTAAGTAGATTAATATAGTATTATATATTCTCTAGGGCTTAGTATATATTTTAATATTCCTTATATATGCTATAAGCTAGCTACCGAGCCTAGTAGCTATAATAAGATATCTCTAGGTATATCTTACTTCTATCTTAGGATAGAGCCTGATTTTTATTACGTTTCCTAATAATATCCCTATTCCCTACTAGATTTTTAATAAGATGACCCTAATTTATAATATCCCCCCTTTTTATTTAGAGAAAAACTATATTTTTACTACTACTTTAGACTATTATCCCTAGGACTTCCCTATTTACTTTTAGCTACTATTCTTTATACCCCGGGTACCTAGGCTTGCTTCTTATAATTAACTTATTAGATTAAGAGTTATAATATAGTAATTAATATAATAATTAATATAATTAGCTTAGTTCTATTAGCTTTCTTATTATTAATATATTTATTAAGTAATTAATAAAATATAATAATAAGACTAGATATACTAACCTATAGTATATTTTTCTTATAGTAACGCCCCCTACTACTATTATTTCCCCCTCCTCTATAATCTAGAGAAGTTTTATAAGTCTAAACCTAGCTACTAGTATACCTAGTACCACTTAGTATACTAAGTATACGAAAAGGTGAGTTTCCTTATATTTTTAGTATTTATTTATTAATATTTTAAACTAATAATATATTTAGGAGCCTAACTTCTCTAAGTTATACTAGCTCCACCTTCTTAAACTAAAGATTTAGGCTTTTAAAGCTTAAACTAATATAGTAGCTATTTTATACTACGAGGAGCTTAATTAACTATATTATTAACTAATAATTCTCTAATTTACTAAGTAGTTTACTTATATTTATATAGTTAGACTTATATTTATATAAGTCTATTATACTTATTAAGAGGAGGCCGAGCGCTACTAGTTAGAGAAAAGCCCCTTAGTAGGTACTACTCCTTCTAGTATACTATCTAATACTTCTATACCTTCTATATCTTTTAAGGGAGAAGATATTCTATTTATAGCCCCTAAGCCTTAATTTAAAGTTATAGTATACGTAGCTATATCCCCTAGGTACTTTTTATTACTTTCTATTACTACTACTATTTCTACTACTAATATTACTACTACTACTCTTACTACTATTTCTACTATTACTACTACTACTAACACCGTAGCTAGTACTACTACTACTCTACTCTACTACTATAGTTATTCTCCTCGCTACTATAGTTATAGCTACCCCTATAGCTCTTACTAAGTATAATTTATTAGTTATTTTTTATATCAATTAGTTAGTTAAGCTAGCCTTTAGGTTTTAATTTTATTTTTCTATTATAGCTTATAGATCTTTAATTATTAAGATTCGGAGCCTTCGAGCTAAATAAAAATATTAACTTTCTATATTTTTTCTTACTAAAACTATATAAAAATTTATTTATAGAAAAAATAATAGTAGAAAGAGTTAAAAGATATAGTATTTCTATTTAGAAGTATTTATTCTATAGAATTAGTACGTAATAGATTGCGAAACTAAGTAATTATATTAGTATTAGGGGTTATAGAATTAAAGTAAAAATTATAGTAGATACTCCCCCTATTTTTAAGGTATTTCTATATACTAATAGTTAAATTATTTTATATAAGGGGCTTATAGAGTAAGTAAGATTAAGAATATATAGAAAGTCTTATTTTTAAATATTTAGTTCTTTAAGGTTTTTCTTTTATTTCTTATATCTTAACTTTATAGGTTCGTATACTTTATATTAAGATTTTTAATATAAGAACTACTCTAAAGCCTCTATTTCTTATATATACTCCTTAAGCTTCTAGCTATTATAAGTATATATCTATTCTTCCTATTTTATTAAGTAATAAGGTCTACCTCGCTTTAATTTAGTATCTAGAATCTCTTCTACTTAATACTCTTCTTTATTATTAACTAGTACTAGTAGTAGTAGTAAATCTTCCCCTAATCAAGGCTTATAAGGCTCTAATAGCGAGATATAGAATATTAGGTATATACTATTATAGGTTAGTAGTAAGTCGAGCTTATAAGACTATAATCTCTAGATCTCTAGAACTTTAAATAGGCTTAAATAGGTATAGTTTAGCTTTTTAGCTAGATATAGTATATATAGGTTCTTAGACTTAAGTATTATAAGCTCACCTACCTTAAATTTTAATAGCTTTCTTTTTCTATTATAGTAAGCTTTTTAAACTACTCTTACCTTTTCTAGTTCTATAACTAGATAGGAGTATATAGATACTAGGCTCTATATATAGTCTATTACTTCCTATAAAGTAGACGACTCTTTATCTATATTAATTATAAGCTCTAGATAGTAACCTATTAAGACTTTAATTAGAGCCTTATCTATTAAGCTTTACTTCAAGCTATTATATACTAGCTATACTATAGGTAACTATCTAGTTTAATTATCCTAATAGAAGTTAATAAAGTACCTTAGATAGTATTTTAGTATTTGATTTTAGCGTTCTATCTATCTATCTATCTAAAGATAAAAGGTAGTTAAAAGATACCTTTTTATACTAAAATAATAGTATAGTATTACCTAGTATTTAGATATAAAAAGTATACCTCTATCTAATATTATATTTTTAGGTATATTAAAAATAGAAAAGATACGCTCGTAGTATAGTTTATTTATCTCTTTAGTAGTAATAGCCTTAATATATAGTAGATAGATAGCGAACTTACTAAAGATATCTATTACTACTAGAATAGCGTTATATATTCAATACCTCTAGAATATAGGAGGTAGGCTAATAATAAAGTCTATAATAATAGTCTCTATTAGCCTTTTTAGTAGTAGTATAGAGTTTAGTTTACTATAAGGCTTATAATAGTATAGCTTAACTTATTAGTATATATTATAAGTACTTATATATTACAAGATATTACTAGAAAGTCTATATTAATAGTACTTCCTAGATATAGCCTCTAGAGTATACTTCTTACTAAAGTAGTTACTCTATAGGTTATTATAGTTAGTACGGAGTATTTTAGTAATTAGTATATACTAGTTAGGAATATATATTTTTCTATTAATCTAAATAATCCTATTCTAGTCTAGAAACTATCTAATACTATTTAGTATAAGGTCTCCCTATACTTTAAGCTCTATAATTTATTTAATAATAAATATATTAAGGCCATAAATTTATTTAATAAGTAAGCTTAAAGGTTTGGATATATCCTTATAGGCTACTTTATTAGATATAACTACTACTATTATTAGGCGTAATATAAGATAGTATAGAAGCTATACTCTAATATTATTAGAGGTATTTATTTTAGATTTAAGGTGCCTTTCTTATATTAGAGGTATATTAGGAGTTTAGATTAGTAACTATATATAGTTAGCTTTACTATTATATATCTATATATAACTTATTAGGACTAAGGCCGCTTCTACGAGCTTATAACTATAATTTTTATATCTATATTAGAGCTTCTATTATAATATAGGTAGAAGAATCTCTCTATAGTAGGACTCGGCGTAGTCTATTCAATAGCTAGATATATCTATAGGATTATATTTTCTAGAGTAATATAATAGTATAAAATTATATATACTAAGTTATTTAGTTTATCTATTCTATTACTTATTAAATACTTTTATTATTATAAAGTACTATAAGTTAGTATAATTAGAGTAGACCTCTACTAGAGCTTAACTACTCTCTAAATAGTACTTCTAATAGATAAAAGCCGTGACTATTACTAGTAGTTCCTTATTATAAGTATTATAATATACTTCTACTTTAGTAAACTTACGTAACTAGTAGACTATAGGGTATTAGAGTATATCTTCCTTTAGCTATAATAATATAGCTACTACTATAAAATTTAAAGTATTTATTTCTACCTAAATATACTTTTTTAGATTAAAATATATAAGTAAAAGTATTATTATAAAACTCTTCTTAAAGTTATTAAATAAGCTCTATATAGCTAAAGTTTACTAAAAAGGTAGCTTCTACTTTCTCTTTTTATAACCCTTGGTGATTTTAAAGAGTAGTACTATAACTTAGGAATAAGTATATATAAAGTACCTATAAAAGTTAGTAAAGCCTAAAAAGAACTATATATCCTTTACTAATTTAGGTACTAGCTACTAGATAATAGTAGCTATATAGTTTTATTTTATTTTAATCTTATTAGGCTCTATTATATAGTCTAAAAATATAATTTATTAGACTTCGAACTTATATTTTAAGGCCTTTAAGTAGAGTTTAGTCTTCTTAAGGTATTTTAAGATCTCTATAATATATATTCTATGTTCCTTCTAAGTTTTTAAGAAGATTAGAATATTATCTAAGTAGACTATATAGAAATTATTAAGTAGATTAGTAAAAACTATATTAATATATACTTAGAATATAGTAGATATATTCGTAAGTTTAAAAGGTAGTACTTAGTACTTAAAGTACCTATAATAAGTATAGAAGGTAGTTTTCTACTAATCTTCCCGCCTAATAGGTATATAATAATAAGTATCCCTTAGATCTAATTTAGTAAAGTATTTAGCCTAAGCTAACCTATCTAAAAGTTTACTAATTAGTAGTAGTAGATACTAGTTCTTAATAGTAATATTATTAAGATACTAATAGTCTACGTATAAATATATAGTATTATCCTTCTTAAAAATAAATAGAATAGGTACTTTAGCTAGACTAGAAGATAGCTAAATCTATCTTTTTTTAAGTACCTTATCTATATAGTCCTAAAGTATATTAAGCTTAGAGCCTAATAGATTATAAATAGGTAGAAAAGGTAGTTTTATATTAGGTTCTAAGTTTATATAGTACTCTGCCCCCAGAGATAATAGAGTACTTATAATATTTTCTTTAGAGAAGAGGTATATATAGGGTTTAATATACTTAAGTATATCTTTAGTCTTAGTAGATTCCTATATAAAAGAGATTATACTAATATATACTCTTACTTTAGTAAGTATTTTCTTAATAGTATTCTCTATCTTTATTAGGGGCCGCGTATCGGGCGTCTAGAAGTAGAAATTATTACCTATCTAGTCAATATTAGAATTAATTACCTTTAACTATAGGAGCCCTAATACTAGAGTATAATCTTTTAAATCTACGGCCTAGAATAGATATATCTTTATTTAGGTGCTCCTATTATAGTCTATAGCTATAATATATACTTAGTATTAACTATATAACTTAATCTAGGCCCTATTAATAGCCTCTACTACTATTAGATTATAACTTACCAAAGTAATACTATTATCCTTAGTTTAGAAAGAGCTAATATAATTTACCTAAGTACCTAAGTTAACTAGAGCTAGAATATTCTATACTTTATATTTTATTTCTATCTTTATAAGAATTAGGAAGCTAAGTTAATACTCGTGCTAACTTAAGGGTCCTATAGTAGCTAATATAGTATAGATAACTCGCTTTAGGTATTTTTTATTTTATCCCCTTACCCCTTATCCTTTCTATTAGCCTTAATTATAGAAGCCTTAGTATCTATAGTTTAATTTTAGGTAAAGTACTAAGTATTTATATATTTTCCCTAGAGATATACCTTATAGTAGTCTTATACCCCGAGTTAGGAATCTAATATATTCCTTTTTTATTTTTTATTAAATTAATTTTTTCTACCCCTGCTTGTAGTATTCTATAATTAGTTATAAGAACCCGAAGTAGCTCTCTATAGAATTAATTATATATTAGATTCCTTACTTTAAATCTTTAATAAATAATCTAGTATTACCTTTTTAATTATATTAAGTTTAGAAAGTAACTACTTATAGATAAGGTCCTTAATATATATAATATACTTACTAAAATTATAATTTATTAATAGTAGTACTTTACTAAAGAGGTATATCTTTTATTACTCTTCTATATAAAGGCTAGTAAGCTACTATTCTATATTTTATAATTTAGTAATAAAAATATAAACTAATTAATTTTTATATTACTTAAGGTATATATACTATCTTTAATAGTTAATAGAGGCTTAAATTAGATTCTCTATCTACTTTTATATCTAAGTAATAAATTTAATCTAGATTAGAAGTATAGATATATTAAAAGAATAAATATTCTAGAAATTAGCTAAACTCTTATTAAGATATAATATAACTTCGCGTATCTTATATAAGTAGTTATTATTTTAAAAATAATAAGCTTAATATATATAATAAGTAATACTAGCTTAAATAAATACTTCTAGCTCTTTAATACTTATTACACCTAGCTTCTTAATAGATTTTCTAGTAGGTATATTCCTATAGTAGTTATCCTTTAGGTTTTGAGCCTATAGTAGGACTCCTACGAGTAGTAGTAGATAGTTATAGTTATAGATAGCTATAAATATAGTTTTCTTAGTACGATTTACTATAGGTATTAAAATTAATATTAGAGATACTTTAGTATAAATCTATATATACTATAAGCTTATAGAAGGTATAAGTTAGTATAATATCTTTTTATCTACTAATTCTTTAATTAATAAGTTCTACCTATCTTTTAGCTCTTCTATAGTAGTAGTACTACTAATAGTCTTCGCGGATAGTTTATATTAGACTAATTTAGTTATTAGTATATTAATCTACTACTTAAATAGCTAATTATACTACTACTAGTATAAAAGCTCTAACTATTCCTCTATATCTCTAGCCTTATTCTCTAGATACTTTTACTCTATAGTAGGGTATACTCCGAGTTCTAGGGATTCTAATAGTAATACCTCTACTCTATAAGCTTCGGGCTCTATATAAGAGTCCCTATTAGGATATAACTCTATAAGTAGTACTACTATCTCTAATAATAAACCTCCCTATATATCTTCTACATTATTTAATATATTTCGAGTTAAATAAGTTATCTATCTAGTCTCTATAATAATAGTAAAGGAATACCCTTAATAATAGAGTAATTAGAACTATAAGGCTTAGTAAGTAGTAGATACTATAATACTAGTTATTAGGTAATATAAGTATAATATAGATATAGAATATATATATAGATTAGAATAAGAACTAATCGCTGGTTCCTAGTAGTAATTAGGAAGAAAAAGATATATATATATATAGGGCTTAATAATATATTAGTTATCAGCTTAGTTATCACTAGTATAGCTATATAGTATAACAATAGGAATATACTAATATTTTCGATAAAGATTAAGTAGCTAAACTATCTACCCTAGACTTTATAGATTACTCTATTAAAACTATTCCTAGAAAAGAACTACTGAAGTGGTGAGAGAGGTGACGATATATGCAGTAATATATCTATAGTAGAAAGAATAGCGCTATAGTAACGCCGGCAATAAACTATCTAATAAGGAGCGATAGAAAAGAGAGAATAATATATAAGTATACTAGTAGCGCTATAGTAGATAAAGAATAAATAAGAGAAGGAATAAATATATATATATATATATAACTATCTATAAAATATATATTATATATATATATTAAGTTCAGATATAGATATAGAATAGAGCCTAGTAAGATATTAGAAAAATATAATATTAAGCTAGTATTAGAAGAATATTAGTCTAATATTTTACTAGACTCCCTACTATATTTTATCCCCCCCCTTAAATATAATACTATCTTTTAGTATAGGTAGCTCCGTTATTAGTATATATATATTAACTAACTAGCTTAATGATTTAAATAAATAAAAATAGTAATTTAGTAATAGTAGAATTTAGTAGTATTAAGTATAGATATTAAAGTTAATTAATTTAGTATTAGGGTAGGATATTAGATCCTAATCTAATAGTATATAAGTCTAGAAATATAAATATAAGAAAATAGAAGAAGGAATATAAGTAGTAGTAAGCTTAGATAGTTATAGTAATATAAGAAAGAGTAGAGTAAGCTAGTAGTATTTAGTTATTATTTATTAGTATATAGTAATAAGGGTATTAGTAAGTTTAATAGTAGCAAGTAGTTATAGTATTATCTATTATAGTTCTTAGTAGTAGTTAATAGAGGTATTAGCTTTCTTAATAATATTAGCTATATCTCTAAATATAGTAATAGTAGTAGGAGGTTTATTAAGGCGTTCTTTATATCTAACTTTAAAGTAGAAGTACTTACTATAATAGAGCTCTTTAGCTACGATTATTTATTTAAAGGTAGTATTATATATAGTAATTACTTATTTCTTCTATCTATTAATATAGTATTAGGCCTCTTTTCCTTTACTAAGTAATATAGATAGTTTAGTAATTATAAATAGGTTTATCTATTTAATATATCCTACGAGAGTATTAAAAATAGAGCCTAGCCCTATAAGCTAGACTATAGCTAGGAATATATATAGAATTTAGATATATCTATTAGCTAAACTACTAGAAGAAGTTAATTTAGGAACTAAATCTCTATATATATTTAAGAGTTCAGACTATATTTTAGCCTTAATAATCTCTAGTATTTTATAGTCCTCTTATATCTTAATATACTATAGTAGTATAGTTTATCTAGTAATAGCGGCTAGTCCTTAAATACTATAAGGGAGTAGAGGAGAAGTAATATAGATATCTCTATATAGATAGAGGATTAGTAATTAGTTTATTCCGAATTTTTTAATATCTTTAGGGGTCTATATTCCTAGCGTGATTTTATATATAAAGTCTATAGTAGCTAGACTCTAACTTTTAACTTAGGCCTACTATTTCTTTATATATTTATATATTTCTAGTAGAACTTCGGTATAGTTCTCTTTATCTTTATTATTAAGGGAAAGGAAGTTCTAAATTATACTACTACCGTAGCTAGATTTAAGGAACTTAGGAATATTAATATTTATATACTAAAAGTAGGTAGAGTCCCCTCTTTTAGTATACTTAATATAGTAAAAGTATGAGATAAGCTTCTATTCTCGGTTAGGCTATAAGTATATATAGTAGAGGTAGTAGTAAATATCTTATTTTATTAATTATTAGCTAAAATAGTAATAGATATTATAGAGCTAGCTATAATTTAGTTTACTATTTATCTTCTATTAGTACTAGTAATATATCTCGTACTTAATCTTTACCTTATCTATAATATATTTTAGATTCTACTACTAATTATACTTATTAAGTTTATTATACTACTAATCTATAAGGTTAGAAATAATAATAGTCCTATACCTTTTCTAATTATTTATTAGTTCTTCTATATTATTAATTTATAGTACTATACTAAGTTCTTTCTTCTATTTACTACTAAATTTAGGTTTAAATTTAATATCTAGATATTTATAAGTATAGATACTTAAGGTATCTTTAGCTTATAGAGGCTAGTTAGACTTATAGAACTACTAGAAAGTATTATTAGCTATCTTTAATTCTTTAAGCTAGTACTATTTTTTATAAATAGTAAGAAGTTATTTATTTATTTATATATAATTAAGTACTTAAATCTATAGGCTAAGTTTTAAAGTAAGGTCCTTAATATACTAGAAATATATAATATTCTCTTTTAGGAAGGGGGTGGCTTAATATAGAAGACTAATAGTAATAGTAATAGAGGCTTTCTTCTTCTCTCTAATAACTTAAATAAGTAAGAAAGTAGATTTATTATAGCTATAGGTAAACTTTCGGCTTAATAATTCTTCTTCTATAAGTAGACTAGTCTTAATTATATTAATATTATTATTATTAGTATTATTATTATTAATAGTATTAGAGTTAGTTAAATTAGCTACCAGTTAGTAATTAATTAAAGTATTACTTAATTAGCTATCGGGGCGTAGCTTTTTAGTAAAAGTAGAGTTAGTTATTAGATTATTATTATTTCTAGACTAGGTAGAAGCTTAATTTAATATTATAGTAGTTTTAAAGTAGATAACTCTAGTAGTATTAGTAGTAGGAGTTTAGTTTGTAGTAATAGTATTATTAGCTATAGCTTTATTATTTATCTCTTCTATTATAATTTCTTTAGTTACTACTTCTTTATACTTAGCTTCTTTATCTTTATATATTTCTTTATCCCTCTATAATTTATTAGTATTAGTACCGTTATTATTATTAGTAGGCTCTAGTTTATCTTACTATTCTCTAGTTAAGTCCTTATTCTATTTAACTATAGCTTATTTATTCTCCTAGATTAATTAGGCTATAGAGCTCTTAGGAGTAATAAACCTATTATACCCTATTTTATATCTATACTTCTTTAGATCCTTATCTAGTAGTAGTATATTCTATTTAATACTATTAGCTTTATTAAAATTACTAATTATAATATACTTATTTTATCTTTTTCTAGATCCCGTAGCTAGTAAATATTATACTATAGCTCTATTAATTCTATTTTAGAGGATATCAAATAGTAGTCTAGAATTTTTTATTTTATAAATATACTTAACTACTTAAGTTATATTAATATACTTCTAAATACTATTAGTATTTTTAGTATTTCATTTCTTATAAACTAGATTATATAGGTCCTTAATTATCTTATTATACTACTTTACTTTCTTCAAGATATTTTTAATTTTAATCTATGAATCCTCAAAGTCTTTCTTTAATATAACTTTATATTAAATTTAATCTTATTCTATAATATCCTAAAGCTTTATAATAATATTCTAGCCCTTCTCTATATATTTTATAATCTCCTTTATAAAATATATTATTTCTATATATTAGAGGGATAGTAGGAGTTTTCTAATATAAGAAAGTATATCTTTAAAAATAGTAAATATTTTATTATAAATACTCTAGTTTAATATTATAATAATATTAGAGATACCTTAATTAGTTAAAATTAGCTAGATATCTACCCTTAAAAGCTTAATAGTAGGAGTCTTAGCTTATCTAGTATTCTCTTACTCTACTATAGTTATTATCTACTTCTATATATTTCTACTTAGGTCTACTAGTCTCGGTTAGCTAATTTAACTTATAAATATATTATTCTTATATTTATTACTAGTATTAGTAGTAGTATTAGTTAAGTAAAAATTATTAAAAAAAGTAAGAAAGATTTAATAATATATATAATTTTTATACTATCTAATACTAAGTGAGTTTTAATAGAAGTTACTATTTAAAGTAAGTCTTTTAATAGAACTTACTATTAAGAGTAAATCTTTAGTAGGATTTATTATTTACTTAATATATTATTTAATATTTAGTTTCTTTATTTATAATATTTTTAATATTTTTAAATTTTTCTTCTATATATATACTAGTATATATTTTTTTCTTATCCCCCCCCCCTTTTTATTTTATATACTATCTTATAGTATTATATAACTATAGTAAAATTCTATTTATTAGGTATCTATTAGTAGTCTTTATTTATAATATTATTCTATTCTTTAGTAGTTAATTATTTATTATTACTTAATTCTTCGGCCGGCTATTAATAGTTAATATTATTTTAAGGTTCTTTAGAATTTACTTATCTACCTTAGTACTATTCTCTAACTAAGACTTATTCTTCTTTATTAGTAGTGAGTCTATAGACTTCTTTATTATATAGCTAATACTAATATCTCTTAAGTTAATTACTATTATAGATCTTTTAGATAGGAGTTCTATCTAATTCCTAGAGCCTATAGAAGCTATTTTCTTAAACTTCCTAAATATAGTACGGTCCTAGCTATTTATATTTAAGCTTTTTAGCTCTAGATATATCTTCACTAGCCTTTATATTATAGAATAATATTATCTTATTTTCTTAAAGATATTTATCTTAGATTTAGTAATAATTATTATACTATTCTACGTTTGTTTTTCTTATATATTTAAGATAATATACTACCTTAATAATATCCTAGTTTCTTCTTTTAATTTATCTTATATATATTTCTATTAGTTCCTCGGTAGTTCTAACTTTATACTATAAAAGTACTATCTATATAGAAACTTTAAGATTAATAAATAGGATAATATCTTAGCTAGTCATAATTCTAAATAGGAATATTCCTATTAATACTTTAGTTATTATTCTATTAGCTATTAATATAGCTAGTAGATATAAGATCTATTTTCTACCCGAGCTATTTATTATTTTTAAAAATATATTAACTATTAGTTTATATTTAACTTCTATTATATTATTTACTTATAGGTTATATACTAATATAATAACTCAATATATTATATATTTAGTAAGTAGTATTTTAGCTTTAGTATATATTTTAGGACTATTATTTATAATAATTAATTTAGGTATTCCCTATCTAATAATAATATCCTCCTATATAAATTTAGTAATATTACTAGAGGTATTCTTATCTAGCGCTCTAGCTTCTATCTATTCTAAGAAGTTATATCTTACTACTACTAGATAATTTTTATCTTAGTTTAGTAGTATATATACTATATTGATTATAACCTTTTTCTATATTATAAATATTTATATAGAATAGAGTACCTCTACTTCTCTAATAGAATCTTATATTTAATAGTAATAGTAGAACTTTATATATTCTAAGATATCTTTATATATAGCTAGCTACTAATATTATTTTACTATATAGAAATAAGTTCCTTCTTTTTTTTAATATTTAGTCTCCTTATATAGTTATTTTAGTATCTATTCTTTATCTTTATTAGCTAATATTACTCTATATATTAGTATCTCTCTCTTAGACTTTTAGAATAAATATTCTTCTTTAATAATAAATTTTATAGCTTTCTTTTAGAATATATAGAAGTCTTAGCTTAATATAGCCTCCGATCTTTCTAATATAGTAAAATATTTAACTATTTTCTTATATTCTTTATTATAGGATTAGTATAGTATATAAGATATTTCTAATTAGTTAATTCTTCCTATATAAACTTTTAAGCCTATATAGTCTAGTTAGTTTATAATAAAGTTATTAATATCTTCTTTATCTAACTTTTTATTATTAGTAGCTTTCCTTTAAGATAGTTTATTAACTATAGTATATTTCTTCCTAGTGATATATTTAATATTGAAATTAAAGAGTCTTATCTATATAATCTAATTAATTACTAAAGCTTCTAGGAGATTAGTAGTAGTTTAGTTAAGTTATACTACTAATATCTAAGTATTTATCTTTAGTATAAATAAGACTCTATATAGTTAGTTTTAGAATTTCTTAAATATTTTAAGGACTACTTTATATTTCTATTTTTTAATATTATATTTACTCTTAGTATTAAATTAGACTCTAGACTTATATCGGACTAGATATTAAATATTATTTCTTAGCTATATAAAAATAGTACTCTAACTATATTTACTAGTATTTATAGTAATAATTATTTTATTTAGTTCTAAGTTATAATCTATTAATACTATAGTTAGAAATATACTAAGTTCTTACTTTAATATATTAAAGGTAGTTTATTATTCTTATCTTTAGTAATATTTTATATTATTTTATAATAACTTATAGAGCGGCTTAGCCTTCTATTAGAAGTATTTAATTAATATCTAGAAGTATATAACTATTCTAATAAATACTCTAAGCTCTATTATATTATTTAGAATTAGCTAATTAATTATATTTTTAATTTTACTAGCTTCAAGTTTTCTACTATTACTATTATATATTTATCTAATAATTTGGATACTTAGTATTTTAAATTAGGATTTTACTCCTAAGATAGAGCTACTAGTAAGTTCTACTAGTAGGAGTATATTATCTAGATTAGTTAGATATTTTAGAATAAATCTTTAAATACTAGAGAGAATTTCTTTATTATTATAGCGGCTCCATAGTCCTTTAATACTAATATTATCTAGAAATACTCTTATAGCTTTTAGAATTACCTTAGTTAAGATTTTAGATACTACTTATATAAATTAGGTGATAGAATTATATACTTCTTATAGTAATATTATATATTTTAGTAGTCTATTTAGAGTTATAAATATAGTTTTATTTTAATCTTCTATATATAGTTCTAATTAGTTATATTTAGATAGGAAATTAATAATAGTTATAATTATTATATTAGTGAAGTTTTCTATAAATTTATCTATATTTAGGGGAATATTAGTATCTCTAATTATTACTATATTTAATAATATAATAGTAATAATAAATTAGTATATATCTTTATTTTTCTTTTCTTTAAAAAATTATCTATTCTAATATAGCTCGTAGGACTATTCTAGAATTCCTTATTTAACCTATTCTCTAAGTATTTTAATAACTTTTACTTCTAATATTTAAGGAATTCTATATTTAGAAACTTACTATATATTATATTTAATAATTCTTATTCTTTATAGTAGTACGACCTCTAAGTATATTTTATCTATTTTATACTATTTCTATATTAGAGCCCCTTCTTATTTATAAAATACTTCTAGAAATAAGTCTTTTTTAGCTAGCTAAAGCTCGTTACTAATATATATCTTCTCTAATTATTCTATAGTAAGCCTCTCCCTTCTTAAAAAGTTTGTAATTTATAGATAGAGGTAGAAGTTATATTAGTTACTAGAGTTAAGGTATAGCTATATATAGTAGAGGTTTTTATAAATCTTTTTCTAATTATTAAACTCTTCTAACTTTTCTCTAGTTAATTAGTCTAAATTAATTAGTTAGACTTTATTAGCTTTATACTTATATTTTCTATTTATATATATATTAATAATAGGTTCTAAATAGAAACGGGGTATATTTCTATTTATAAAAATATATTTCATAGCTACTATTATATATCTAGTTCTATTTACTATAAAGCTATATATATTATATAATTTACTATTAGCTACTAACTAGTAGTTAATTATTTTATTAGCTATATTATATAATATATTATTTACTATTAGCTAGTAGTTAATTATCTTTATAATATATAATTAGTTAGAAGGAGATAGCTTACTTATTAATAAACTAGTTCTTATCTTATTTAAATATTCTATTAATATATTATTATTATCCTTAGTAAGTTTACTAGTAGTAATATTATATACTATTTTATTAATTTTATCTCTAATATAAAGACTTTAATATTTTAGATAGCTAGAGAATACTTTATATAAGCTTTATTCCTAGCTATTCCTTTTAATACTCGGTCCCTAAATTAGATATCTAGTAATTAATTCTTACTTAATATCCTATATATACTAAATTTAGCTACTATATTATTTCTATTCCTAATAGTAGTATTAACTAATTTATCTAACTATATTTTAAACCTAAGCCTTATAAAATATTACTATAGCCTCCTAAGTATTATTTATTTATTACCTACTTCTAAAATAAGGAAGAGGATAGGAACTTTAATACTAAAAGTATTAACTTTAATATTTATATAGTAACTAATATAGGGAATAGACTACTTACTCTATACTACTATATTGATATTAGGGTAGATAAAGATCTTAAATTCTAGAAACTTAATAAGTTTTCTACTTATAATATTAACTTCGGACCCTATATTAATTATTCTATTAATAGTTTTACCTTTTATAGAAATAGGATATTAGAGTACCTCTATAGTATATATTAAATTAGTTTTATTAATTAATATTTATATTTTAATAATATATATTTCTATAAATAGTATTTTAATATTTAAGATAAATATTTCTTTAATAATTTTCGTTTATTTAGGTTCGTAAGAGGAGTTACTAAGTAGATTCTTAATAGTAATACTTTTAATCTTTTAGTGAAGAATATATATAATAATAGTATCGGGGTTTCTATAATATTTTAATATTATAGAAAGTTTCTTACTAATTAAAGTATTAGTTTTTAATTATAGTATTATCTTTTCTATATTCTTAATAAGTTATAACTATTATTATATTTTTATAAAGGGGCTATTATTTATTATAATATTATTATTATTATTAACTTCTTTAAGTACTTTACTAGAAGTATTTCAATATATACTAGTAAGCCTTATTTTTACTATAAATAGTATTTAATTATATAGTATATCTCTTCTTTTATTAGTAATAATAGTAATTATAAAGCTAGTATTTACTTTATAAATATTTATTATTTTAGAGTCTTATATAGTATTATTATTAGAGTCTATTTAGTTAGACTTAATATTATTACTATTAGTAGCTTTAGAACCTAATCTAATAGTATTAATTTTAATATTTAGTCTATTAGTAGTAGTAGTCTAACTAGTCTCTATAGTATAACTAGAGTATTTCTTAGCTTTTATATAGCCGAGTGAGTCTATTAGATCTATATTATAAATTAATAGAATAATAATTCTATCTCTATTTATAGATCTAGTGTATAGCTTCCTAATTAATTAATCTCTATAATATCTTCCTTTCTATAGTACCTATATAAGTAATAGGTATATATATATATAGTAGCTAGATTTATTATATTTAAGATAGTTAGAGTTTTACTCCGAAATTTAGGACTAACTAATATATATTTAGTATTACTATATTTATCTATTATTAATATTAAGTACTAAGTTCTAAAAAATATTAAGATTACTTTATTATATCTATTAATATTATTTTTATAGTTAGCTAGTTCTTATTATATATATTTTTAGTTTATTAAATATACTAGTGAGGTTCTTAACTACCTTAATTATAGTATTAGTATTATTCCTAGATATTAAAATTAATCTATTAAGTATAGGCTCGGAAAGTGAGATAAAATTAATAACTAAAGCTATATTAATATATAAGCTAGTATTTATTATTACTATAGAGGGTTTATTAATTTATTAATATTACTTAATCTATTTAGATATTTTAGCGTCTTCTTTATTAATCTATTTTTAGTAGGCTTTAATATTCTCTTACTTATAGATAAGGTCTATAGCTATCTAGCGAGCTTTATTTATATTAAAGATAGTTCTATCTTATTAGTCTAGTTTTATCTATTTTATAACTTTAAGTTATAGTAAATCTAGTAATTTATATAGAAACCTAACTATTTGATTCTATTTAGCTAGTTTATTCTCTTTAATAAGATAGTCTAATATAGTAAAGAATTCCTTAATATATTTATAGATATTATTATCCTACTTCTAGAGAGTATTAATTAGGTTCTCTAGATAGGGCACAGTATATATTTTCTATTCTAGATCTTTATAATAGAACTTATCTTTAAGTTCTTTAATAAAAGTATTCTAGTTCTAATTTTACTATATATCTAGATTCTAAATCTAGTTCTTAGCCTATATCTTATAGTAGTTAGGAAGGAGTTTAATAATCTTAAATTTATTAGTAATATTATAATAATAGTAGAGATATATAAAGTTCTAAATAAAATAGATAATATTAGTTCTGTTAAAGTATAAGGAACTAATAGTACCAAGTATTAGTATAGTATAGAATATAGTAGTAGTTCTAACTTTAGGAATAGTATATATTAATAGTAGGCTATTATTAGAGTTAGATAGTATAGATATAGTCTCTACTTTAAGAACTAATATAGATTTCTTATATTTATAGTAGTTTCTAAGTAATAGTCTTTAAATAGGAGAATTATATTTAGTTAATATATAAGCTTTTAATATATCTTCTGTAGCTATATATAGAAAGAAAAAGATAAGTATAATAGTATTTAATATAGTCCCTATAAGTACTAATAATATATCCCTTAAGCTATCTCTAAAAGATAATATTAAGGGGTAGATATCTTACTTATCTTTATTAGTATAAAGAGTTTTTATATAAGTAGATATTTTATAGAGTAGTATTCTAGTTATTTTTTTCTAGTTTATATTAATATATTTATATTATATTATAAGTTTATATATTCTATATTTAAAAGTATTAATAGTATAGATATATATTTTATATTTATATTACTTTTTATCTAAAATATTAATATTATAGCTTTAAGTACTTTAGTATTATAACTAATAGTCTCCCTTTTTTAAATACTTTTAATATTAAATTATACCGTAGTTACTAATATAAAGTAGTAAGAGAGGTAATAATATATATAGTAATATATCTATAGTAGGAAGAATAGTACTATAGTAATACTAATAATAGGCTATCTAATAAGAAGTAATAGAAAAGAGAGAATAATATATAAGCGCACTAGTAGCACTATAGTAGATAAAGAATAAATAAGAGAAGAAATATATATATATATATATATATATAGCTATCTATAGAATATATATTATATATATATATTGAGTCTAGATATAGATATAGAATAGAGCCTGGCGAGGTGCTGGAAGAATATAGTATCGAGCCGGCGCCGGAAGAACGTCGGCCCGGCGCCTTATCGGACTCCCCACTACACTACTATACCTCCTTATTTATAATTTATTAGCAAGAGAGTTAGAAGTTCTTTAAGAATATATTAAAACCTCTATATAAAAGAGATAAATTAGGGAATTTAGAAGTCTAGTAGGGGCCTCCGTACTCTTTATATTGAAGGCTAATAGTAGATTATACCTCTGTGTAGACTATAAAGGGTTAAATAAAATTACTATTAAAAATTAGTTACCCCTTCTATTAGTAGAAGAAATACTAGATTATCTAGAGGGATTAACGGTCTTTATAAAACTAAACCTTAAAAATACTTATTATTAAATTTAAATTAGAGAAGGAGATAAATAGAAAACTATATTTAGGACTAAATATAGCTACTATAAATATACTATCTTACTATTTAGTTTAGCTAATATACCTACTATCTTCTAGGGGTATATTAACTAGGCTTTAGCCGGGCTTCTAAATATTACTTATATAGTCTATCTTAATAATATCCTTATATTTAGTAAGGATAAATAAGAATATATAGAATATATAAAGTAGGTACTAGCTAGATTTAGAAAGTATAAGTTATATTATAATATAAAGAAATATACCTTTTTCTAGATATTAGTAAAATTCCTAGGATATATAATAGAGATAGAAGGGATAAGTATAAATATAGATAGGGTTAAAATAATTAAAGAATAGCTTATTTTAATACTATATTATAATATTTAAGTATTTCTAGAATTCGCGAACTTCTATAGAAGGTTTATCTAATAGTACTCCTATATTATAGCTCCGATTATAGAACTCCTAAAAGGTTTATAAAAAGAGAAAAAGAAGGGGCTATAGGAATAGATAGTAGAAGTCTAGAAAGCCTTTATCTAGCTTAAGGAATAATTCCTAAGAGGTCTATTATTTAGATATTTCGACCCTATAAAATCTATTTAGGTAGAAATAAACGCCTTTATATTTACTTATAGGGTAGTTCTATTATAACTAGGAGATTACCCTAGGGTTTAATATCTAGTAGCCTTCTAGTCTAAAAAACTAGATTAAATCTAGTAGGGCTACGGAACCCTAGATTAAGAAATACTAGCTATAGTAAAAGTATTCGAATATTAGAGATATTATTTAGAAGGATTAAGCTAGATTATTTAGGTTCTTTTAGATTATACTAATCTCTAGGGGTTTATAAACCCTATAAAAAAGATATCCTAAAAATAATAAATAAACTAGCTAGAATAGTTAGCTACTTATAATTTCAAAATTATCTATAAAATAGAGAAAATAAACCCTATAGATAGGCTATTAAGACGCCTAGACTATAGAGAAGGAAAAGGACTAGAGGATAGGGAATCTTTAGAAATTTCCAAGGCGGCTTAAAAGATTTTAGAGGTAATAAAAATACCTAAAGAGGTTAGAGAAGGGACTCTGGATAGGAAGGATTACTCTAAAAAACCTTATTAGGAGATAAATATACTCCTTAGAGAAGGTAATAATCTTAATTTATCTAGACTTGGGGGATTAGAAAGTGAAGAACCTAGGGAGAAACCTATTTTATATTTAGGGAGAAACCTATTTTATATTTAGAGAGAAACCTTAGAGAACCTAAAAGGGGGACTAATAATAGTTATCTAGAAGACTATCTATCTCGCTTATTAGTTATTAGGGTAGTAAAAGGCGAAACTGCGGAATCTAAGCCTATAGAAACACTACTTTAAATAATTATAGAAGCCTAGGGAAGGGACACCTTCTCCTAGGCTAAATTAGAGTAGCTTAGGATAGAAGCGGGAAAAGAAGATTATACTTCTAAGAATAGGAATATAGAATAGTAGATAGGGCTAATAGGGTTACTAATAAGAGGCCTAGCGGTAGTAATACTAGAAGGACTAGCTATTAGATAGGAAATTCTAAGGTTAAACTATAATAACCCTTAGAGTAGGTATTTTAGTAAAAAGAAAATTAAAAGAATAATATTAAGAAAATAATTAGTGGCCTAACCTAAATAAGGATATTAAATAAAATATATTAAATTTACTAAAGAGCCAAAGTCCCTAGATATAAACTATATAGTGAACTATAAAGCCTTTAAGTAGTAGAGAAACTATAGAGTTTAATATCCCTAGACTTTATTATAGGATTACTAACTATAAAAGGAAAGAATTAAAAAGGACTTAATACTATTCTAGTAATAGTAGACTAATATATTAAGGTAGTATAATACTTTCTATATTAAAAAATAATTAAAGTACTAAAATTTATAGATATTATATTCTAGGAAATAATTACTAAATATAGAGTACCTAATAAAATTATTAGTAATAGAGGTATACTCTTTACTAGTAATTTCTAGTCTACCCTATACTATTCCCTCAAAATATCTAGGCAACTTAGTATAGCTTTTTAACTATAGATAGATAGCTAAATAAAATTTTAAAATTAAATACTTAAGTCATATTTCTAGAAATATATTAGCTATAAATAATATAATTAGCTAGAATAGCTACTTTTTGCTAAATATACTTATAATATATCTACCTATAGTAGTATAGGATAGATACTATTCTTTAGCTTAATAAAATATTACCCAAGCTTACCCTCGGAAGTAAATATAGATACCTAATAAACTAAGAAGTCTTTCTATTAAAGATAGGGTTATAGCTATATATACTATAAGGAAATAGTTAGAATTAAAATTAGAAAAGGCTAAAATATTCTAAGCTAAATATTATAATAGTAAATATATTATAATAATATTTCAAATAGAGGATAAGGTTCTACTATTAGGAAAGAATCTATAAATAGAGAGACCCTATAAGAAATTAGATAATAAAATATTTAGACTATTTAAAATACTAGAAACTATTAGAAAATAAACCTATAAACTAAAGCTAAATCTAATCTATAAAATCTATCTAGTCTTCTATATATCTCTATTCGAACTATTCTAATATAAAGAGAGGGAGATACCTAAAGAGCTACTGGTAATTCTTATAGAGGATCACAAAGAATAGAAAATTAAAATAATATTAGATTATAGAAAAAGGAATAAAAAGATATAATATAAGGTAAAATAGATAGATTATCCCTTAGAAGAAGCTACGTAGTAATCGAAAGAGGACCTAAAAAATTATCTAACTTTTTTAGAAGAGTATTAGAGAGAAAATACTATTTTAGGAAATAATTAGTAAATTAATAATATTTCTAGATTAAAAATCTAGGGATATAAGTACTTTTAGGATATTTAGATAGAGTAACTACAGGAGTATTACTCTAGATAGGGGTATTAATAATAACTATAGAAGTATTATTTTAAATAGGGGTATTATTAGTAGCTATAGAAGTATTATTTTAGATAGGGGTATTACTAGTAACTATAGGAATTTTAGCCTCCTTAGATAATCCCTTAATAATAGTACTTAACTTACGAAGTAAGTTAAGGATTTCACTATAGAAACTCTTTAGGGAGCTACTAAATTTTAATAAATAGAATTACTAAGTTTAGAGATTCGTAGATAATTACTAATTTATTATAGAAACCTTTACTAGTATCTAACTCTAGATAATATACTTATTATAGAGGAAGCTAAACTTATTAAATTAATACTCGCTTTAAATAACTAGAGATTAAAGTATAGAAGTTTACTTAATAAGTAGTACTAGAGTATTAATTTAGAATTTTTTATTTTTAGAAAAATATTTTTTAATAACTAGAAGATACTCCTAGATTTTACTTAACCTCTTAGTAACTAAGTTAATTTATTAATACGTTAGTATTTAAATATATACCTAGTAAATATTAATACTACTCCTAGGGGGGGGAGGAGAAAGAATATATATAGAACTAGCTTAGTATAAAAATAATAAATACTCGGCTATAGAAATAGAGGAACTATATCTAGAGATCGCCGGAGCGGGGGTAGTAGAGAAGAGGGGAATAGCTAAAGTATCCTTAGAGCGGGTACTAGTCCCCTTAATAGATTGCATCAGTGTTCCCTTGGAATAAACACCAATATCCCTAGAAGGACGAATAGAAGAGCATTTAGGATAGATAATACTATCCTTGGCAGATTATTGCGGAGTATTAATAATAGAGGAGATAACCTCCTGGGGTTATAACCTCCTTCTTCCTCTCTAAAGTTAGGATCTTTAGAAGGACTAACCTCCTACCTAATAATATTATCGGGAGAATCCTAATTATTACTCTCTTTCTAGGTATTATCCTTACTATTATCTTTATTCTTATCTCTACTTTCCTCTATAGCGCTATTATTATACTTATCCTTATTTCTATTATTATTATTGATAGCCCTAAAATACTTATTCTTATTACTAATAATAACTAAATTAATCTCCGGGGGAGAAGTTAAATTAACTATACCCTTAAAAGGGAGCTCCCTATAATTATAGTTAGGGTTATATTAATAAAACTAGAATTCTAAAATATTATTAGCTAAGTCCCTTAAACTATAACTACGAGGAGGACTAAAAAGAATAAATAAGGGATAAGAATTATAGGCTTAACCCTTAGTAATAAACTCCTCTAATAACTAATCCTATATACCTTACCTTTAGTAAAACTATTTAGAGATTAATATAATAAAGTCTAAGACTAGATACTAACTTTATCGCGAGGGGTAGAATTTACCTAAAGAGGGAGCGAAGTTTCTCTAGAATAGAGATAGTAAAAAATAGAGTGACTTCTAGACTTCCCTTTTCTAGGCTTTTTCTTAGTTAGAGTTACTTAAGATCCCTTCTTACCCCTATAAATAGTCTATAGAATATTTGAATTTTTATTTCTAAACTTAATTTAGATAGCCTTCTTAGAAGAAAACACGGTCTATATCTTCTCTAAGATTATCTAGATAGTAGCTAAACTATTAGAGGACTACTTAGGATTTTTAAGGGCCTCTATATAGTTATTATAAATAAAATATAGTACTCGAGCCTCGTTTAAGAGGTAAGAATAGATTTATAAGAGAAAAAAGAGAATAAGTTAGAAACTAAGGATTAAAATACTATAGGAGTAGTAGATTTAATATACTATAGTATATATTTAATTCTTGGGATAATAATAATAGGAGTATAGAGTAGTATTAGTATAATTATATTCTAAAAATTCTAGGATATTAGACTAGTTTCTATAGTTAAAGATATTAGATAAATAATAGAAATAGAAAAGTAAAATAAGCTCTATCTACTCATAAGTCTTCCTAGTAGCTTTATTAATATTTCTAAATTTTACTAAAGTAGCGTTAGCTCTTATCAGATATTCTTTATCCTTAGTAGTAACTATAGTAGTAGGAGAAATAGGATATAAAAGAAGAAGAGTAAAATAATAGAATTTAACTATATTTTTAGGTAGATAAAGTAAGTAATAAGTAAGAAAGGAAAAAAGGAAAGGAAGAAGAAGTTCTTATATTAATATTTAAAGCTACTAAAGTAACCTAAATATAATTCTTTATTAGAGCTACTAGTATTACTAGAGTAGATTATTTATTTTAATATTGCTAGTATAGATACTTTCTCTAGCTCTACGTATCTCTAGAATAATATATAATTTAGAAAATCTAGAGATCTAAGGATAATAGTAATTACTAATTTAATATTAACTATTATTATTAAAATCTAGGAACTAATATACTAACTAGAATAAGGTTTAGTAGATCGCTAAGAATCTACCTTATTCTAATAATAAGAATAATTCTTCTAGAGAATCTAGAGACTAAATCCCCGAGAGGGGGAATAATATTAAAACCTTGCTATAATATTACTACTAAGGGTATTATAAATTAATCCCCTAGAAGAGTTAGATACTTCTAAGGAAGAACTACTCTAAGGTATAGCTAACCCTAGATAGTAATACTAAGGAATAGCTTAACCCTAGATAAGTAACTCTAAAGTATAGCTTAACTTTAAATAAGCAAACCCAAGCTTCTAGATTATTAAGAAGGAAAGGCTAATTAAGGAACTACCGATAGACTCTATATAAGAAGGAACTCCCTTCTCTACTATAGAGGTCTATAGTTAGTCTAGTGAATAATTAATTATATACTTTAATATTATTCCCCTACCTAAGAGAAGTTACCTATATACTTATTCTACATTACTTTAGAAACCCTGGAAAACTTACCCCTAAAATACTAGGGGTTCCTCACAAAAGCTAAGCTACGGGATATATTTAGGAATATATAGACCCTAATTATAGCTTATATAGTAGTTATTAACTCCGCAATAATAATCACCCTCTAACTTATTAAAGAGGATTATATTTTTCTATATATTACTAAAATAATTAAAAAGGGCTACGCGCTATTAAACTCCTTTAAGCTCTTAATTCTTTAAAGAGATTCCTTTTATATCCTATAGAAAGTATTACTATTAGTATATTATCTTATATTATCTAATAGTTAGAGAATTTACTTTATTATCTCTATCACCTATCTTAAGCCCTATTATAGTGATTTAGCTAACTTCCTAATAGATACTAATTTTAAGCCTCCTCTTATTTATATTAGTAATTATAATAAGTAGAAAGTTAAAAAACTTATTAAAATAAATAAAGATTAAGTTTTTATTAAATAAAAAAGTTATACTAATTATATTTAGAAGCTAATAGAGTTAATTAAGTAAGATATTTTAGATATCTAATATAGGTTCACAATACGTTACTTAAGGGGATATTTAAGAAAATTTATTACCTAAATAATAGCTTATTCTCTTACTTTTCTTTATAATTTACTAGTAATTTCGAGCCTACTATTTTTCTACTATATTTTACCTTTACTTTACTAGTAACTTATTAATTTCTTTATTCTTATAACTCTATATTATCCTATCTATACTTTTTAACTTCTATTAACTTTAACTTTTATTAATTTTGCTTAATATATTCGCGTTTCTATATTTTTATATCTTATATCCATATTAACTACTCCTTTATTATTATTATATTAAATAGTATAGATTCTACTATTACCTATAAATACTATAACTTCTATTAAGAAAAAGATAAAACTATTATATTTACTATATTTAGTAAGATATATTACTACTATAAGTCTATTCTATAGAATATATTTATCTATTTATAGAAATAACTAAATAACTTAACTACTATATTAGAATAACTATTTATTTTTAAGGAGATAAAGGATATTGGGCTATCTATCTATTTATATCTTAAGGGTAATAACTATAGTACTCTATACTTAAATAATAGTAATAAATAGAGCTATAATAAGGGCTTATATTAAACCTTTACTATTAGAGGTATAATTAATAATCTTATTACTTCTAAATTATCCTCTATTACTATATCCCCTGTTACTATATCCCTACCTACACCTATTAATTTAACCTCTTTTATAAATACCTTAATAGATACCTCGCCCTCTCTTAAATATAAAAAGACTACTAATATCTAGTTTTATCTTACTAATACCTTCTTTCTAGTATTAAAGCTACCTATAAAAGTATATTTAGTACTCTCACTTATTAATACTATAACTATCGATATTCTACCTATAATACCTCTATAGACCCTAATAGTATTACCTTCTATAGCTCTATACTACTAAATTTTATAGAACTTTTAGTAGAATATATCTCTATAACTAATACTACTAAAATAATTAAAATTATTAGTAATACTATTAATATTACTTATAATTTTTATAATAAGATTAATAATATTATTATTTATAATAATACTTATTAGTCTACTATTATAGAATATAATACTACTATTCTATCTAACTATAAGGCTTATTAATATTTACTTATTATAATAGCTACCTTATTAGTTACTATATTAAACTACTAATAGATATCTATAAGGGTTACTAAAGTAATAATTATTATTACCTTTTATAATATTTTAATATTAGCTTAAGTTACTATTAGTTTACTTAATACTAATAATAAACTAAAAATTACTAAAGAAACTATCTCTTAAAAGAAGGATACTATACTCTAATCTATATTATTTATATCTAATAATACTCTAATTAAGCGAATCAAGGCTACTATTCACTATTCTTAAGCTTATATTATTATAATACCTTCTTTTCTCTCCTTATTAGATTTAATATTTACTATAGAGTATCTATTATTAGTTCTAGTATCGCTATAGCGTATTAACTTCTTATATATCTAGCCTTTCTAATATTTACTACTAGCTTAATATCTATTATTAGTTGTGATATCACTAGCTTTAGGTATTTCTCTTTTTACTAATATATTTCTTATTATATATTTAGCTTTCCCACTCTCGAGAATATAGCGTCACGTAAGCTACCACTAATAAATAATATAATATCTATTATTATAATATTAAAGATAAGCTAGATAATAATATAATAAATAACTTTAATTATATCTAATATTATAATATAGCGTGCTATATACTATAAAAATATAGGATTTTAATATAATTAGTTAGTTTCTTAATATTATTATTAAATAGAACTATAGTATAGGTAAGCTTTAGTTAAACTAATAAATATATATTAAGAAGATTATTAAATATTACTACCTAAAATATAGTAAAAAAGCCTTAATATTATTATTAAAAGATATAATACTTATAAAGAATAAAAAATAAGTAATATTTAAATAAATATATAAATACTAATAAAAAATAAACTTAGTTCTCTATATTATTATTATTACTAGATTAAATATTATTTTTATAATAAGTAAGCTTATATAGTTTTTAAAAAATCTAAGCTAATTATATTTTAAATAAATAGATAAACTTATTTACTATTTATAAGATACTAAAAATTTATCTATTAAATATAATAGTATTTATACTTATAAATTCTTATATAAATCTAAAATATTTAAAATTTTAAGTAATACTATATATAATAATAACTCTTTTATTAAATAAAGTTTAGAAGGCTATTTTTTTAAATTATTTAGTAAATTAATTAATTAAAAAATAACTTTATAATAGAATATAATTATATTAATTATTAAAGTAGAGGTTATTACTCTAATATATATAGTAATATAACTAAAGTGGTAAAAATACTTCTTTAAATAGATATATTTTAATATTAATTAAATACTTAATATTTACTATAATAATAAATAAATAATTAACTTTATAAGTAAGAATAGTATATTAATTAATATTAAGTTTAGATATATTAATATCTATTAATACTAGTTATATAAATAAATTTAATATAGTAAAGTTAATATTATTTAGATTTTAACTAATTAAATATCTATAAATAGCTTTATTAAGTCTCTTATAGCCTAATAGTATAAAGAATTTATTTAGTAGCTTAATCTAATTAATTATTTAATTAAGTAATATTCGAATTATTTAAATTTATAATAAAAAATATAGTTAGAGTCTATTTTAAATTTCTTTATTAGAAATAGAATAATATTTTTCCTTACTTCTTAATACTAAAATACTAAATTAAAATATCTATAATATCTAGCTATATATATTTACTACTATATTTTATTACTTTTAATATTTATTTTACTCTTTATCTTTATTGAATAAATTAGAATAAGTACCTAATAAGGCTAAGTAGTTAATTAATAATAGAATAATAATATAAAGAGCTTAATAAAGAGGTTCTAAGTTTAAACTAAAATATTATTTAAATCTAGATATTTCTATAAGCTAGATTATAGATACTACTTTACTAGTTACTATAGGGTTTTATTTAATTTTTACTTTATATTATTAGTTATTTATACTTATTATACCTTCTTTTAGCTTACTCTTTTCTATTTTAGAAGTCTTATAGTTTTATTTTATTATCTTTTTATATATATTTAGCTTTTATATAGTTATAAGCTAAGGAGGTATATTAGAATATAGCTTAGTTATCTTATATCTATATAAGGGGCTATAAATTCTTTATATAACTATACCTAATTAAGTTTATTATTATTACTAATAATAATATCTATATTGCGCTCGAATTGCTCGAACCAATCATTTATCTTCATCTACTGCTGTCATTCTGACAGTTAGTTAACTCCGCGTCTGTGGTCAAATTTAGTAACTATTGGAAATTACTGACCGAAACCACCCGCAGGACACACGCCTGGGGACAGCGTGAAAGACGTGACTAAATAGCCGATCTGCCTGGAAATAGCGGACCTCAGGGCTCCCCGTACAGCTACTTTGCAAATGGGGGCAGGCTTGTACCTACCTAAACCAGGGCAGGTCAAACCCCGAGGACATTAAAGTGTGCTCAGCGTGGTGGGCGGAATAATTACCCTCTCCTCCTCGATACGGAGCTTAGCGTTATTTATTGGCCAGAGTATAACAGAGATATTCAACATGACCCTGATAGCCCCTGCAAGAGAGTCTGGGATGACCCGTACGAATACGCACCGATGAGTGAGGCAGAGTGGCGCGCCGGGGGTGCAGTCGCAAAGTGGTCTGCGCAGCATAGCGGTTGCCAGGTGGCAGGATAATACCAAGTACGCTGAGCCTGATTGCCAGAGAGATAAGTATCCATAACTAATTTCCTCGCTACCAACAACCCGACCTGCACAAACAATGAGAATAACAATACCCAGGGCTAACTCACAAGGCGAGTTTCTGCCTAAGAAAATGGAGAAGGGCTAGATATGGTCGGGAGCTTGCTTCATCCGCCCAGTCAAAGCTCTTTCTTATCAGGAATTTAGAAGCAAGGTCGGGCGTCCATCAAAGCCCAACAAAAAGGCCATAAGGGTGAAATGGATGTTTTGATGCAGACGATGACGCTTATCAGCGCTCCCATGCGGCCCGAATTCAGTTTCACCTCATAGGGTAATTCTGCAAATTCACCATATAGGTCCAATTCTAACCCCACGGACAGCAGGGCCAGTGGCAGTTGCAGGAGAGGGACGTAGACGCGGGATAACTTACTGCCCAGAGGGTAGGTACCTAGGCACTAGGTACTTATGGGCGGTGGAACAATCATGGAAATGACGGGCTAATCAGTTACAGCCCGAAATGAAACGTTTTCCACTAGCAAACAATCTTGATTCCCCCACAGCGTCATGTCCTTGTCTTTTAATGAGGTCCATGGCGCCCTACCGGGTATACGTGTGGGGCTATCTCACCAGCAAGGGATTGCTAGGCTGTCAAGAGTTGGTACTACGTACAGAAATTGATTCTTGCCATTTCGTTGTTCAATTGATTTGATACGGCTCGATCTAACATTTCTTAAATAACTAACTACAACCTAGGAGCTCCGCTGGTAGTTATGAACTCGAAACATAACTCCTCCTGTTCCCCACAATCACCAGGGAATATCCGATTTTTCTGTCCGACGGTGCGTCTTGGGGTGCTGGCGAATCTAATCATTGATCTGTCCAATTGCAATACGATTATCCTGCGAGTCCCGATAATCGATAGTCGCCTCGCCGTACATCAAACCATCAACGTTTGCAAATCCCAACATCTTTTCTACGTGGTCGGTTCCCGCATCCTGCTTCCTGATGGTCCAGCCAAAGACCTTTCTCACTTTGGGTTTTCGAGGTTGTCGATCTCGCAGCAACTTGGTTCCTTTGATGTAACTCATAGCAGACACCGGTTGGATAGATAATATCCGCCTTATCCCGTAGCCACTTACAATCCATCACATATATCCAGTCGAAGAACGACATCCCATAGTCCATCACCTTTTGATTCACGGAGAATGTGTCAGACTTGAAGGAATCATAAATTCTTTCAACAGCTTCTGCTCGTCCACTAATGCTAATTGCTTCGTTCGAACCCAAGGACTGGGTGAGCGGGTCGAATACAGGAAGCTTGGTGTCGCCGAAGCTGAAGCCATAGAGAACCCGTATCCCAACCCGCTCCAGCTTCTCTTGGGCCATCTGCTGTAGCTCTCTGACGGATGTCCCACTTGCCACCCATGCCCCTGGCTTCTTGATGTCCAGCCAGAGAAAGGTTGTCTCGTTAGCATGCTCTGCAAACATATTCAACATTGCTTCTACCGTATCGCCTGGCTTATTGTTGGGCCAAAGATCGTCATGATACGCATACAGCACCCCGTTACAGGGTGCTACATCCATTTCAAATGCATCCGCACCATGGTTCAGGGCGATTTGGATTGCTCTTGTGTGCAAGGCTCGATGGGCGATGAGATAGATTGGCCGTTGGGTGTTGGCTTCACTTTCCAACACCACCTGCGCTGAATTTTGAAGGCCCTAGCAGACGCTAGAAAGCAACGAGGTCGAGGATAATAAATGATTAAATATTTTAATAGAGACATGGCGGATGGTGGACGCTTCGTTTAACTTACAATGACACTGGGAATGTTACTTGGAAACGGAGTAGAACCAGGGCATTCGTCTCGGTAAGCTTTCAGCTTAGTTATTGACACGGACCCCCCAACTCCACGCATCACGAGCCGTCCCGGGCCGCTGTGGAGCATCCCGTGCGCCACCCCCACTGATCGTTGTTTGTAACGAGTTTCCCAACTCGTGGCTTTGAGCCCAAAGACATTGCAGCGGAGGGGATTTTAATGCGGACTGTAACACCTGGAGGCTTTGCTAATTACACGCATTTGTTATGTCACACCGACAACCCGTAAGCATGCAGCTAATGCAATGATTGGTAGAGATAAATGCAAGAAGTCTGTAGGTGATAGCTGCATTGCTGGAAACAAGAAGTTATTTTACTACCTTGGGGAGGGATAATTAGATATATAAAAGCTTAGAGGTTTGTGACAAAGTATTCCGTACGAGAGGCGATGCCAGTTAAACAGCCTCTAATGTAGTAGACCTTCGTAACCAAGCGATAAGGCAATTAAAAGGTAGTTATTCAGACGAGGACTTTGCAGACTAAAGTGGGGAAATGTTTTCAGTAAACAGTAGTTGGATATCACGCTCAACTTTGGTGATTTTTATGCGTGTTTTGGTTAACTAACTAGTGAAGCGTGGTGGCATCTTTACTCAACGTCGATAATCATTGCGATTCTCGCTGAAGAGCCCAGACATACACAACTAATGGACATGATAAAGAGTGAAAACCAGGGAAATAATTCCGCTGGTGGTAATTAGAAATTGAACCGAAATGAGAGCATGGATGAATTTCCGTTTTGTTCAGCAGGGGAAACCAGGTTGATTTAGGCCTTCTTTCCAATTTCAACATCAACGTTACCGAGGGCGCCATCCTTCTCGTTCCATGATCCAACGTCGATATAGTAATGAGCGTTATGATCCGAGGTACCAAAGGAATTCTTACCCGTCCAGGGGCTGTCCCAATTCATCCTGCAAATTTCGGTTTCGCCGCTCCACACCTCGAGACTCCCAGTTACTCCAGAGGCTGAATCGGAGCGACCACACGAGTATATTGTGATGCTGCTAGATGGAGCAATTGTAATCTTATTGATATCGGCGGCAGAGAGTTCCGTGTCCTTATCCCCTTTCGGGTGGAATTTACCCCTATTATTTCGTCAGAGGAGACCGTATGTGTGTCATGACAAAAAGGGGATTTATATACCATGAACAATTGGCATGCTTGATAGTTAGGGTTTCCGTAGACAAACTATTGATGATATGAACCCCAGCCCATTGTGCGTAACCCATTTTGGCCTTGGAATAGGTGATGGAGGTTCAAGTAAAGGAGAGTGTTGACTGTTATAGAGACAACTGAAGAAGTGACCTATAGAGTAATTTGTTTAATGATATTTTTCTGTTAAGGGGAATCTAGGAGGAATTTATTGAAAAGTTCTCCAGACAACGTCCTTTTATAGTGCGCTGACTGTTGTCTCCGAGATCCTCGGGAAAGATACCAAAGAATGGAAGGTGAAAATTGCACGCTGAACTCTATGTGGAGTGTGGGAGATACGCATTGTATCATGCGCACTTAGATTATGAGCGAAGCATGGATGGAGTCGAGACTGCTAGGTTTCGATGCCAGCACTTGCGCATATGCAGCCCAGCAGCAAATATTAGCTCAACAACATGGATATTTCCTCAGATGGCTGGCTGAGGCCAAAAGAAGAAATCATGTCTTCGTAAAGTCGCCCCTCAAAGGGTTCTCTTGGGCGTTTCATTATCAAGATCGTCATACAAACTACTAACTTTAGTTGTGAAGTGAAATTAGGTTGCGGGATCTCGGGCGCTAATAATAATTCACGATCTAGTTAACCTTGATAAACCCTGGTTGCGGCCCCATGCTATGCACGACATGATGGATATCAGACCTAGTTGAACACCTATGCTGCTCTGTACTTTTATTGTGGCTGGCTGAATATAAATGGATTGCTGTACATTTTTCCATGCAATATGATGGATATATTACTCTGGAAACCAAACTTGGCTAAGATCAGCTTGCCTGGCCCGTTTGGAATGTTCTCATAACCGAATCTGAGGGTCATGAGGATCTGATCTATGATCAAGATTTGTATATCAGCTGCTTTATTACGAAGGCAGCCGGTTATTCAATTTCGTAACCTATAGCACGAATTGCCTAGGTATCATCTGATATCTTTAGAAAATACCTCATGATGTCATACGACATCCTATAGTAATTCTAATGGAATGGCCTTATGAAAATTTCTTTGCTCTCCTACTTTATAGTCACTGCGGATTACAGTGCTATTAAACGCATTGAATGTGCTCACAATTTTGGACTTTGATCTATAAAAGAAAACCATAATTCAGTGCATCAACCCTTTTGAAATTTGTCTATGTCCTCTAAATTTATTTTGCTACATCGAAGACCGTTTCTACAACTGAACGATTCAATATGGCGGCTGAGCATGTTCCTTATATTGACACGATGGAGCTGGGGCAAGGGTATGTTCTATATCTTCTGCAAACAGCAAATATGGATTACTCTTTTATAATCGTGGCAGGTTGACATGTCCATATTTTTCCACCAGGTACAACACTTACCTTCAGACAATCTGTGTTGCGGATGCTGTAACTGTTACACATGACACACCCGCACCTGATACTTACAAGCTTTCCTACCAAAGTGAAGAGATTAACGAGTATCAGTTAGTTGAATTTGTCCATAACTATAACCTAGCTAGTGAACTACATGCAGTTCTAACTTATAGCAGGAAGCTCGCACAATCTCTCGAGATTACCGCTGGAGCAGCTATTTCGGGTTGGGACCAGGAGGCTAAAGCTCACGCCAGCTACCTCAACCGAGACGAGGTAAGCAATTGAAACTTGAAACTGCCTTATTTACTTCGCTAACTTGAGACTTTAGTATGAGCGCAGTACCGTTACGTACCAGGTCGAGGTTTCATCACTCCAACAAGCAGACATAGGGAACAAATATTCCTTCAACAATATTGGCAGTCAAAACCTACATAAGATCTATGGAAATCGCTTCATTGCAGGTATACATATTGAAAACAAGCCATATCCAGAGATTTTTACAGCGCAAATGCTGATTCGGTTTCATAGGCTTTATTAAAGGTGGTAAATACCTTGCCAGGGTTTCCATAACGGCAACCAGCAGTGAGAACAAGCAAGAGGTTCAACAGTCGTAAGTTCTAGGTTTTTTGACCCCTGTCGTCGTTAACTAGTTATCTAACTCACTTCAGAGCCGAAGTTGCCTTCAAGATGTTCGGAACCACTGGTACAGTGACGGAAGAAGTCAAGAAAGCTACCGCGTCACTCAAAAAGAACTCCCGTATCACAGTCAAGTCTCTTACGTTTGGCGGCGGCGGCAAACCTCAGTTTTACTCGTCAGAGCTTTCCGACGATTTTTCTCAGCTTCAGGCTGTTAAAGAAGAGGCTGATGAATTTTACAAGGAATTAAAGGAGGGGAAGCATAAGTACAGACTTTAGTATGTTTCTATCCATTGCTTTGCAGGTTGGAAACTAATTCCAAAGGTAGTGCTGTACTATGGAAGTATACGAATGTCCCGAATTTCAATGCTGCATTCGAACCCTTCGACTATTCCATTGCGAATCGGAAGGTGAGGCTCTGAACTACCTATATACCTCCAGCATAGCTGCTAATTGTTCTTACTAGAGCTGGTCCCTCTTCGATGACTTCACCAAATATGGCGTTCTCCTTAACGACATCAAGAAGAAGTGTATAGTAACTTTTGGGTGTGGCTCGAATTAGTTAAGTTCTAGCTAACCGTCCCTTGTTCCTCATCTAGTTCCCGATAGAAAATTTATTAAGGGGACAGACGACCGGCAAGCTCTTTACAACAGAGGAATGGCAGTAGTTGAGGCGATCGCCAAGAAGGTAAGCATACGTAACTAGCGCATGAGCCATGAGACTTGCTAATGCTAGGATAGATTAAAGCAATCAGCGAAGATCCAAGTGACGTGGATAAAGAGCTTCAGCATGACTCTCCCGAGGTGTTTCAGACTGCAATTCTGGTAAGTTAGGTTGCAGCACCTTATGGTAGTTTCGAAAACTGAAGGGCCAAAAGGAACGCATAAAAACAGTGACGATGATTGCCCAGCAAAGAGATCTTAGAGACGGCGGCAGCCCCACTGATAGTAAGTGAAACACCCGGCCGACGAAAGATCCTGACTCTCAATTAATTATCTGGTTTAGTTGCATTACCAAGCCTTGAAAAGAGTGCAAAGAAGTTGTTCGAATTCAAGGCTTATGACTTTGCCGATGTCTGGGGGAGCACAGTCGTATCATTTGGAAACAAAGGCTCATCATTCATTTGCCTCCACGGTGTGCGGGCTTCTGATCACGGGTATAAGGAAGAGAGTGTTTTCTGGGTATTCGATGACGAGGTCAAGGGCATTGCAGGAGAAAAGATCATTGTTTCAAAGATTAAATCGGCTGATAAAGTCCTATTGAGCCGCGACAGCGTAGGTCCCAAGTTGCTCTTCAACTTTTATGCTGGCAAGTCCGGTTAGAGGGTTTGAATAAACCATTCGCTTATTTTCACGCCCATTCAACCGCCCCGCGCTTCCTTGCCCTTTTTCTTTATATTGATTATTTCATCCTTATTGGTTATTTGGTTGTTATTTCGGCTTTATTCTGGGTATAAAAGAGTAAAAAGAAGTAGTATATGAAAAATCAATATCAGCTACTTGATTTATTGTTAGCCTGTGTCTAGTTTGGGATAACTAGTAGAGTGATGAACTGAAATTTTTGACCTCCAACTCAATATAATGTCTGGTATATCTAGTATAGAGCACAAGCACTCTAATGCTAGTAAAGGAGCCTTTAATAAGGATTATCCGGTATTATTGCGGTAGTATATAGTTAGCCACTAGATATATACATACATTGCCACCCTGGCTTTTATCGTTGCTTTCCTCTCATCGACAGGATGGAGCCAACAAATCTGAAGGACTAAGAGGTCCACACGGAGTGACTTATAATTGACAGTTGTAACGTATCCTTGGGCTATTCTTATATATCTAAGAACAGTGAAGCTTGAGAACGGATCAATTCAAGAAGATAGGACTGCGAAGAGCCTCTTTTGCAATGAAATTCTGAATGTTGATGATGATAACATTTTTAAGTCCCTAGCTAAGAGCTAACTAATAGTCCCATAATGATAGCTCACTATCGAAACTGCTTAGTCAGCCACATGCTCAGAGCGCGACGATCATATTGAAGGCGAGTATAATTAGGAAGTTGACGAGGATGATGATATACGAGAGAGGCGAGAGAGAGAGAGAGAGAGAGAGAGAGAGAGAGAGAGGGCAAGATGGATGGATAAGATGTGCTATATACTGTAATTGACAGCTGAGATCATCCTTGCAACATGACTATTTTGCAAAGATGCATAGAAAAAACACTACTGAACATCCAAGCCAGCGAAGCGATGCCTTCCGTGAGAAACAGGAAAAGGAGAAAAGAGAATTCATTATGAGAACACGAAATAATGTAAAGAAGTAAGGATGAAGCATATGGACAAGGCCTGATAACCGTCATTTGCACCGTCGTGCTCCGTATGTCCCATGCGGTTCCAACCAACCAATGGAACGTTTTTTTCCCCCTCCGTTAACCCTTAGAATAGAACGAGCGAGCACCCCGTGGTAAAGCATTTATTCAGGAAGGCAGACAAGGCAAGCGAGGCATCCGCCCATTTCATTATTTTTTCAGGAATGCGAGGTTGGGCCTGGTGTGCCCGTGTGTGGAAGAGAGAGAAAAAAAATTGATGAATAGAGAGAGATATAATGAGCCATGTACGCCGAGTAAGAAAAGAACACGGAAGAAAACTAAAGTGATAAGAAGATAAACAGAGAAGAAGTGAGACTGTGAGCTGCGACTACTGCCTGGGGCTTCGACTCTGTAGTAATGGAAATGAAAAAGAAAAATAAAACGATAAAAACACACACAGAGAGCAAAGTGAGATACATGTAGAACTAATGAGAATAGAAGCGAGAAGAGGTATCATGAACGTCGTGGCAGTTAAGTTTAAATATTATGAGACTCGTCGACAGGAAGCTTGGTCAGGCTCTTTTCATCATCGTAGTCGTCGAAGCTGAGACCAGCATCACGGCAACGCTGGATCCATTTGGATGCAATGTCGCTGCGGAGGTTGACTTCATTCTTGAGCTTGGCGTTCTGAGCGCTGATCTCGGTGATGGCCTGGTTTGTGGTCATGTTGGTAGTGTCGAACCGAGCGGCCATTTCCTTGAAATCTTCCTGTAGCTTGGCGATGTACTGGATGGCGCGCTGGAGGATCGAGCCCTTGGCCTTTTCGCAGCCAGGAACCATTTTGGCGATCTCGTTGATACCTTCATTGATGGTCTCACGGCGACGGCGCTCGACTGAATGCATGTTAGTAAGGGTATGATGAAGTGGCAAGGAAAAAAAAAAAAAAAAAAAAAAAAAAAAAAAAACTGACCTTCTTTGTGGTTATTCTTTCGAACCTGGTGCCACTCGGCGGATCCGACAGTTGGCTTGGGACTGATTTGCTGGGCAGCCTGAGCCTGGGCTTCTCGAGCAGCATACACTGCAGCAGCGGTAGAGGTGTGGCTCTGGACGGGTCCCATGGAAACCTGGCCGACGTCCTGGCCGAAGGAGAGGTTGTTTCCGAGGCCGTTGTTGTCAAAGGACGGCTCGGGAGGCGGGTACTTGGACTCAGGCTGGTGAGCAGCGAGTGCCGCTTTAGCAGTCATGGCATTGTCATCGGAGACGCCATTCTGGTTACCAACGGCCTGGAGCAGTTGCTGGTCGATGTGGCTCAGGTCAGTGGTGTTGCTAGGCATGCCATGAGCATCGTAGCCGTAGTTGTCGGTGGCCTGGATGTTGACGTCGAAGTTGTTTGGGCCACCATGCGCAGAGCGAAGACGCTGGACATCACCAGTATCCATGACTTCTCGCTTGCGTTTGCCAGAGGAGATGTTAGGATCGGTAGAGCCGTGTTCCATAGTGTTCATAGTAGGCTCTGACATCCTGCTGTCTCACTTTTTTTAATTTCTTCTGAAGAAGTGAAGATTCTGATCGCGTCACGTCCATGTTAGTGAATATTATAACAGTCCACAGTGGTAAAACAGAAGAGAGCAAGCTGTTGCTATAGTTAATACATTCATAGCAATCCCAGTAAGGCAGAGCTAGGGGGTAACAGCACTTTGTCGCGTCGGGGATGGAGTTTTGCCAGGCAAACCAGCAGCCACAGCACGCAGCGAGAGCAGAATAGGAGAAGACAGGATCATTATTTTTGAGCAAACAGGCGCGCAGTAGAGCAGAGAAACAGCTTGTAGGAGAGTGATATCGTGCTGAGACGCGACTCTAGAGCAAAGAATAACAAGAACAAGCACAGTGCAGAGCGGGGTTTCCAAGGTGATGTTTGTGCAGAAGCAAAAGCGAGAGAGAAACGCGATGAAAAAAAAAAAAAAGTAGCCAGTAGCAAGAAGAGAAAAGAGACCGAAGAAGCAGACAGATCCAAGCAGCTAGAGCTGTTTATGCAGCTCGCGATAGCCCAGAGATGAAGCAGAAGAAGACGGAGGAGACGCTGATGATGAAATGGCCTTGCATACCTTGATGATCTATCAGGTGACGAGAAGTCACCTGTTCGAGGGCTTGCGATATATAGATCGCGACGAGAGCCGGGAGCAGCAGCAAGGGGACGGGAGGCCGAAGAGACAGACCTGACGGATGTCTGGAAAGACGCAGCGAGACGCTGAGCAGAGGCCGGCGACGGTGTTGGGACAGCGAGAAGCTGGAAAGGCGATGCTGAATTGCAGTTATAGCGAGCGAGCGAGAAGAAGCGGACGAAGAGAGAGAGAGAGAGAGAGAGAGCGAAGGGAAAACTCACGTGGCGAGGCTAGGGCACGCTGCACACGCCACTTGCGCAGTTTGATAGCAGGACAAGGACAGGACAGGACAAGCAGGACAGGACAGGACAGGACAGGACAAGAACACGCGCGCGGCGACGATAGAAGGGTTCGGAGAAGCTGGCGATGCCGACGGTGGAGGATGACTTTGTGCATCTGCTGTCAGACTGAGGCCGCAGCAGACTGTGATCCGGAGCAGGCAGCAAAAGATGACAGTCCGCCGGTCGAGATGGTGATGATGGCGACGGTGATGGTTAGCTAGTTATCTCTCGTCCTGGCCCTTTGCCTCCCAACTGCGGCCGCCCATTCCTCTCTGCCCTCCGGCCTCTCCTCGACCTCGCTGCCCTCGTCCCTCTGCCTGCGCTTGCTCGACTCGCCCTCGCTGGATCTCCCTCCGCCGGTCATGTGCCCGGGTCCCGTGCCTTGCTCGCCGCTGACGAATCAGGCTCCACGGCCAGGCTCTCGCTTCCTATTGGCTGGCCCGCTGCTCGCCGGGCGTCCCCATAGTGGTGTGCACGGGAGATGGCTTCGACGGGCCATGAGTTTGTTGCTATCATCCATTAACACCCACACTCGCACTCGCACTCGCACACCTCCACCAGGGATCAAGGACCATGGATCTTTGCCGACCTCGCGCTGGATGCGTCGATAGGACAGAGAAAGAAGGAGGGCTGCCCACCCGGCGCATGGTCCTCTTGCCGCAGAACCTTGCTCGGTTCTCGAAAAGACTGAGCCTCCCGCCCACTTAGTCAGGCATGCATCCCATCCCAACTGGAGACTGACTGAGACTGGAGAAAAAGCACAACTCGGGGAAACCAAGGTCCTGCTGCTGAGAGACATGCTGGCCAACCGGTTCGTTCGTTCGTTTGTTTGCTGTTTGTCAACCGCAAGCTTAGCTCGGGCAGTTAAGAGGCCCTTCTCGGTTGCAACGGTCGCCATTATTATTAGGTGTCTGTTCTGCGCTTCCATCCTGCAGGCAGAATTAATCCAAAGGCTATTGATCCGCCTCAGATCTCCCCATGGATAAATTACCTTTTTGCCCTTTTCTTGACCTTGCATGGATGGGGTACGGGGAAGATAAGAGGAGGATATCCTTATCATTCCCGCCGGCATTCATTCAGGTGACTGGTCTGACCCGGTCCAGGAAGAAACTCAGGTTTCTCAAATAGGAGAAAGGAGGGCAGTGGTGTTCATGGCCGCGTATTCGGACGGCCAAAGAAAAAAAAAAAAAAAAAAAAAAATCCCCGTCAACAGGCACGCAAAGGTGGTGAGACGAAGAGCTCTCTCACTCCATAAAGCCCTCGCATCACCTGCTCATGACAGGGTACCCACTGGTATGGTTGGTAGCGCGAGTTCGCAGTCATCCTTAACTTACCCGGACGATGTTTGCTTTTTATTTGTTCTCTCTCATCTTTCCCCCAGAGAACGAGAGACGACTCAGAACCAGACCACAGCCCTAGTACAGACGGGAAAGGTGTGCATTGTGAGAGATAGACATGCTCTCTTGTTTGTCTGGCAAGCTGTTCCATTTGACCGGTCGAATAGATGGCTAGATGACCGGACAGGTGTTGTCATTCCTTCGTCACCGTACCACCAGCCGCCAACTAAACCTGTCGATTTGCCAGCAGCCTCTTTAACCACCGGCCACACTCAATACATGTGGTAGGAAGTTGACACCGGCTAACTAAAAGTTGCTTTTTTTTCCGGCCTGTCACTCTAGTTACTCTTGTACACGCTCAATAAGTTCTCGGACAACCAGTTGTAGTGGGAATAATAGTAATAATAACATCCGAGACGAGCCAACTTACCTGCTGCTATCGTATTCACCACCGGCGGCCTCATCTCAAGATCCGCTGTCTTTACCGGTCAGGGTCCTTTGACTGGACGTTCTTTCTTCTGCTCTCCACATCTCACCCACAATCAACTGGTTTATCCTGCATGAACAGCCCTGCAAGATGGGCCCCCTTCAGATGTTCACAGGAGATGAAGAAGAAGAAAAAGAGATGAAGTTGTTTTTTTTTTTATTTATTTTACGTGGGAGGTTGAAGCCCTAACTGGGACCGTCACGCCTCAGTCACATGGGCTCACATGGGCTCAGGTGATATCAAAAAATTGGATGGAGCAGACGGGAGCCTCGAAGGACTCTCGAAGGCCAGGGGCAAACGAGATGCTTCGCCAGACCAGACACATTAACCTCTCTTGGGCGGTTGTGTCTGAAATGTGATACGGATGAGCCTGGTTGACGGCGGTGGTTGTTGTTGTTGTTATTGTTGCCGCTGCTGTTGGCAGGCTTACTTCTAAATATACTCTCCTACCACACAAGCAAGTTATATATCATATCTTCACAGATCCGACCATTCTGGGCGTTGAGTCGGTGTCAACAAGGCAGATGCCCTCTTCTGTAGCCCCAAGCATATCCCATATCAGTATCTCGACTCTATTCCCATCCTCCTCCTCCCCCACTTTGCGTGGGCAGCGTCGGATACCAACCACACAGCTTGATCCAGCATATCTCGCAGTATCCTTGCCTTCCTGTCCCTCTTCTTCCCCAGCCCGATTGGCAAACACGATTATGACCTGGGGCTCAGCCACCTCACCAGATGAGTCCTCCACACCCCCTTCATTAGGCAGGAAAAGAGGCGCAAACCGGGATATCCAATACTGGAACGTATCCATGTCAGGTTTGTCGGCCATCGTAGATAGCTCTTCGGAGCTTAATAGCGTCAGCCACGCCATGGATAGAACCACTAGCTTTGCTCCGCTTGTTCGAGCATGTGTTGCAAATTCACAGGCACTATAGAAGGCGATGAATTTATACGGGTTGATGTCCATGCATATTCCTACAGTGGTCGGTATTTCGTTCTTTGGAGAGGAGCCGGCATTGGCATTTCCGCTGTCATCTTTGGGTATACTCTGTTGCTTCGTAGGAGTAGACAAGGGCATCGAGAAGAATCCGCTTTCATGGGACTCTCCTTCGTATGCCCACGGATCATCAGTGTAGTAAAGATGGTGTTTTCTATAGTTCACCAACGTCTCGCCAGATTCTTTGACGACGATAAGCGAATTGAATCGGCGCTCGTCCTGCACATCTTCCCCTGTTTTGGCATGCAGAGATAGGTTATCTTGCAGCGCCGAAGGGCAGATCTCTGGATATCCCACGGCTACCACGGAACCTAACTTTTGAGCAACCGTACGCGCCCAGCGAGCCGATGGTCCGGCCTCTGATGGCTCAAGATACGGTCGTACAGCCTTCAGCGATGGAAAGTTATATCCTTATAGATAGGGCATGAGCATAGTCATTTGATAACCATATGCGTAGAAAGGGGGCATCAGATCCGCGAAACTCACTCACCACTGAACGCCATCTCAGGTAGAACAAGCAGATCTAGATTCTTCCTCTTGCCGTTGCCTTGAAGCATCCTGTCTAGCTTTCCAACCAATGCATCAGCTTTTCGGATATTCCCCTCGACATCTGCGAGTCGGGAGCGTAGCTGGAAAGTCGCGATCCTCATTGCCACCAAGCAGTAAGAGTAACAACAGGGGCTATTTTAGCAAAATCTCGAATAATATGAAGGGTAACAGTGGTCTAGTCGGTATCAAATAGTAGATCTATGCATTCATGCTCCTTGAAAAGTCACCTATCTGTAGAGCTGCGGAAATAAGAGGAGGCTCTGGGTGATATTTGATTAGTCACGTTCCTTTGACCCGCTGGCTTCGCCTCCTAAGTTAAATCTCTCTGTTATCAACAACAGACCGTCAATTATAACTATTTTGTTGCCTGAATACATATTCCCCCCGCACCCTTGTTAAGAAATCAAATTCTTTAACTACATAATCCTACTTTGGATACCACATAATCACCATCTATATATCACAATATTCCCTTTCCAGGAGAACACGCTGTTCACCATCCATCAGCCTCCAGCTTTGGATTACAGGGCTCTTCGACGAAGGCTTCAGCATCCATACTATTTTGTCGGTCTGCGGATTCGATTCGCGCGGAATCCGGAGATGACACAGTGATCCGTCTGTTTCTATGATGGGACCCCCGTATTGCCAGGCCCTACTAGTCCTGAATTTAATATTATTCCAAGCGCCATGGGGAGCCCTGATGACAGAAGCCTGTGGGGCATCAAAACCGTCACAGGTACCGTGGAAGTGAGATGTTGATGTCAAAAAATTTGACTTCGATGCCATACTTCCTTTTCCCCATTGTTCTGTGACTATGGCGTGCAACCGGGTGGTGTGTAAAAAGCTGGCCTGCTGTACGATGCAAATATGAGAAAATGAGCGCGGAAAAGCCGTAATAATCTGCTGTTGAGGGTTCTTATCAGCAGTTAAAAATAGCTTTAGGCAAATGAGAAAATTGTCACTATTAAAGCCGACGACGTGAATCCCATCATTCTCGCTAAAGGCATAGGCTCCCCGGTAACACATTACTTCGGGGCTCCATAGAAACTTGCATTTTATTCCTTCCTTGAAATCGAGGACAAAAATCCCCATCGTTGGCTCGTTAAAGCATAGCGAACTTCGCTCACAATCGGTCTCGTCATATAATATCTGAAGATAGCGGCCACATTCTGAAAATGATGCCTTTTCAGCTGCAAAGGCGACGTCTGATAGAAGAGGTTAGATCAACTAATTTAAACCGTGAAAAACAAAGGCCCTACCCTTGATAAACATCGGCCTGCTCCCAGTTCGAAGGTCGGCAATCCAAAACCCCAGCTTTAAAGCCGGGATCGTCCATGTAACAATTGGAAGTGTCGGATGGAAAGAGCCCTGAAGTGTCAATAATGGAAAATTATTGGAGTCACTGCTGTCTGTGGCAGAATATTGGCAGTTGAATAAAAATGAGCGAACGCTGTTATTTGATTCTCCGTCTCTAAGGATTTCAAAGCGTATAGTGCTAGACAATAAGCCATCATCCTGCTCTGGGAAGCAAACTAGTTTGTATTGGTTGTCCGCAGAGACACAGACTAAGTGTCCACCTGTAAATTGATATTCGGGATGGTGCTCCGAGACATCGACCGGATCATCATCCAAAACTATACGCGATGAATAGTGACCGGCATCAATCGCATTAGTGTAATATATATAATCTCCCGAGGTGGATATCTCTACCGAGCTTATTGACTGTAAAGATACCGGAGATATGAAATGAAACTCCTTGGAGTATACGGAATAGTTTCTCACCCGCTGGCCACCTATCTTTTGTCGGATTGTTAGCAACAGTTATACTATAACATATACGAGTTATGTTAAAGGGGATTACCTTGAAGCCCTTCTCACTTTGACACTCTGTGTTTATACGGCAGTGAAAGCGACCACTCCAGGCGGCGAGCATAAATCCATACCCACTCCAGCGAACTTCTGCAATGTGATGGTGCTTATCGGCAGAGAGTATAGAGAATTCATAGTATCCCTCTCTGTAAATTCCCATGATCAAACTATCATTATTGAAGAATTTCAGGGGCTTAAAAGTGGCATCAAAGGTAGTATGCCAAGTTGACTTCCAAGGTGACTTCCAGGCCCGATTCCAGGGAGATTTCCGCCACACACGACCCTTGTTATTGGCTGGTTCATACGCAAACAATATAGGTTCATTTTCATTGTTCCCAAAGAATGCGATAACCGGGAAAGTAGAGGTATTCTCGTAGAAGCTGTCCGATGAAGTAGGTATAATATGTCCATCAAAGGAGTCTAGTATGTGCCTATAGCCCGACGCGATATCCAGCACAACTAGGTTGTAACGAGACCCCTGGTTTCTCCCAAGCCCTTCTGGAGTCTGCTCCAAGAATGCTAATAGGCGACCAGATGTACTGATATCAAGAAGCTTGATGATCTCAGTACGAACATGGTGTGTGGTAATAACGCCAGCCCCAAGATTATTGCGCACCAAAATGTTGAACCCTTTGCCTCCTGGGTTGATTTGTGCAAAAGCCGTGACAGTACTGTCTTGTGAGATGGTTGCAGATCGTATACCAGGCAGGAAATCAGTAGGAGATATAGAATGGACCTCAGTCTGGGTCATCACGTTATAAACGCCGCATGTGTGAACCAAATTGGCATCATTATCGAAGCCAAGTGTTTTTCCAGGGTGAGCAGATGGTGGGCCTTGAGAGCCTCTATTTAGTTCAAAACATTGGCCAAAAAGGTCGCCGTCTATGGTGACTTTAGGCTGTATGCTCCAGTAATATGTAAAGACCCGATAATCATGGTTGTTACCACTAGCCTCCGAGCAGTCAACTATCTCCTCATATGCGAGATGCCGGCCATCAGGACTGACGGCTAATTGTGCAGCACGGGTGGTTGTTGGGCCCCATTCATACCGCTGGTCCTCAAAAGCAATCTGCCCGTGGTACTCTGCTATCTTTAAACCTGTATCCCTCGAGATACAATGTATTGTCCACTGACGCTCTGATGGAGATGACACTGTGTCATAATGTGGAGAAGCGCAATAAATGCATTTAGTAGACTGGTCAACCTCAACCAGCGCACGCTCGCTGCTCATTTCTTCGAAGAATGACATTTCCATCCTTGGCTCAAGTGGTTTATATCCCAGCAAACTATGCTGGAACCCGACAAGCACCGATCTCCGAAAGATATTATCTCTCGGTAGAATGTCAGAGTTTATGTAGTAGATTTCATTAGGTGACTTTGCGAGTATATCCGCCCAGTCACGCACAAGATGTTGACAAGACTTTGCCCAGGTTTTCAATGCGGAAATAGTCCTGCGCTTGACAAGATGGCGCCCGTTTCCATTGCAGAAAAGCAAGACAAGATGTATCATCCGGCTAAGGACAATCCCAAATCGATCCCCTGTGCACGAAGCAAGAATCTCAATCCATACCGCGCACATTGGCTGGCGTAACAGCTCTATTAAATGCGATTCCTCCGTGGGCAATATGAGGTATTTTACATCACACAGATGTGATGGCCAGTAGAGTGTTGAATATTCCAGGAATCTCCACCAGGGTTGGAGTCGGTTAGGTTTCAAGACTTTATCTCTAGGTCCTCTATAAATCCTGTACTCATGCTTCAAATACTTATCTTCAGCGATTGCCGTAAGAATAGTTTTCAATATCAAATTATTAGTAAAATCCGTAGGGATGAACTGTCGTAATATACTAGGAGCACGGGGCGTTTGCTTTATGAAGTTATCTTTATCTTTCTCGAAGACGCCATAAGTCCAGGAAGCGGTTTCCTTTTCCAAATAGGCTTCCATGTCTTTGCCGTGCGCGATAGCACAGGCTATGGCGAGTTCTTCATGTCGTAGAGGTCTCAGGGCACCGAGCGCCCATATTATTGCATGCGGCATCAAGAGCCTATGGCTTTCTCCGTGTGATGGTATTATATTTAGGCTGTTGAAATCCTCGCCGGCGTCCTCATCCGCTCCCTCGCCTTCATATTCGTCAGTCGTAGCATGGGGTGAGTCGTAAGTGATACCGGCGGGTGTCGATACTGATGTATATAATGTTAGTCAAATCAAGTCCTGTTGATATCAGGGTAAGGGGGGTTTGGAAAGGGAGCTAAGCAGAGACCATCGTCCATGTCCATACGGTCTATTTGATCTCTGCCGAGCTTTTCTCGGATGAAGCGTTCGATCTTCCGCTCGTCGACCTTCAGCCCGTTGTATTTAAACACAGTGGACTTTCCTTCCAGCCGCTGTCTTCGCTCTCGAATACGGACGATTTCGATCATGGTCTCAGCCTTGATGTTGCGGTTGAACCCCCATTTGACGAGCCTGCTCAGGTACTGCTTTCGACTGGCATGTAGACAACGAGCAAGTCAAGTCAGCTCAGCGACCACCACCGCGATAACTAGTTGAAGCTAGCTCATGGATCAAACCTATGGCTGCTAGAATTCCAGGACCACGTCAAAGGGAGGCATGGTCTCCATACGTTGCTTTGAAAGAGTATTTCTCTTTCATGGTCTGCATTAGTTCGTCGATAGAGAGGCGCTCTTCGACATAAAGATGGCGGATCTTGTTCTTCACAGAGGTCCACTCTCTTGAAGATATCTTCGTATTTTGCTTGTTGCTGTCGGAGGGAGCTTGGGTAGAGTAGACTATGCCACTCCCTTGAGGTAATACCAGGCCAGGAAGACTTGCTGGTGGTTGAGCTGGATCCCCTGGGTTGTCGATATCGGCCGTGTTCGGGATGAACCTGATCATGTCCATTCCTCCAGACAAGGAGCCAGGAGTACAGCTGCGGTCCATCTTGCGCACTGGAAGCCAGGGGATCTAGTACGAGGGGAACTGACAGGCGCTTTTCACAGGGTATTATTATGTGTGATCTTGGAGTTGTTTTGTGTCTGCTTTATCTCTATCTGCAGATTGATGGCGGTTATCCAAGACGGAATGACAAGGGGGCTGCGACACCCCTGGTCCTGGTCCATCACTGTCTCCCGAGTCTGTAGTGGCCTTGCGGCTGATTTGTGGAGACGCAAACAAAAGTTCCGTTCTCGCTGTAGAATAATCATTTATTTAATAGTTGAGACTGCTCTCTCAGTTGGATCTTTCGTTCTAGCGCCGGGCGGTGTCAAGTTAGTTCGGTCTTGGACTGCTGAGTTAACCAATCAGCTCCGGTTAGTTACGAGTTTGATGTCCACTTGAATGTATTTTTGCCTTTTGCCCTTTGCAAAGAAGTGGAGTATTACATACCCAGTGACTGCTATTCCTGTTAACACCCAAAGGGTGTACATCCCATCTCATCAGTCACCCGTTTACTCCCTAGCATTGATTCTATATAAACATGCTCCTCCTCGACGAGAAGTCAAAATACTCATCTCATCCACTACTCATTCCATATATTTCTGCCTTCATCAAGAAAATACAACAAGTCGACTATGGCCGGTACCACGCCTACCAAATCTACTACTGCCAGGGGCAAAAAGTCAAACCCTTTGGCCCAACCATCTACAACTTCCAACAGGTATGGAATAACTCACGATACATGGCAGGTTGTCAGGGTGCTAATGATGTTCATATTCTTTAGCAAGGAGAATGCCGACAGCCTCCAACAGTCCATGCTGACTCGCTATATCTATGAAACTCGCGCCAGCGAGCTTCCCATCTCCGAACGGCTGCACCAAATGGCAAACACTGCCGCATCCTCAAAGGCCACGGACGGCCAGCTCCGACTCGACATCTAGAGTCATCATTATCAGGCACAGGGAGAAGCCATTGATCTATCTTCATGTGGCATGGTCATTGACCCTTGCAATCAAAAACACAACTTTGAACATTCTTCGTCTCATTGGGTATGAACGAGGGGGAAGGATAGAACTCTTCATATACGATTGATGAAGGAAAAGGATATAAATAGCTCGAAATGGTATAATATACGCAATGGAAATTGAATCATGACAAAATAACTCTTGCAGCCAACTCCGTTTCATCCCAATACAAACCAGACCAGACAACAATGGAAAAAAAAAAGTGTAGAGTAGCCCTTATGCTAAACGCCTGAATGCTGAAGATCCTAAAGAAAATGTATATTGGAAGCCGTGCAGAAAACAAGCTGATGTGTCAAGGATATCAAGTTCAACGCCAAAAAAAGTAACTTAGTACTGTGGTTCTTTTCCTTTCTCACTGTTCCCTTTTCACCCTTTGGGAGGGTGTGATTGGTTTGGTTGCAAGGCCCTTGGCACCGGTGGCCCTTATTCTTTGTTCCGTCCGGGAGAGAGTCCTGCCCAAACCAAGCGGCGAAGAAGGGGCAAGAGCAACGTCATACCCATTAACGATTGCACGGGATCCGTCAAAACTAGGCTGAGATCCAATGCTTGATCTCCCAAAAAAGGAGCTAGATGGTGAAGAAACCGAGCGGGTAAAGTCTGGGACCTCGTCCCATAGTCGAGCTCCCTGAGACAGGGTATGAGCAGCCAGCCTAGCTGCAGAGAGAAGGAGCTCGTCTTCGTCTATGGCGGGTTTCAAGGGCTGGGGAGCCGATGTTGGGGGCTTCTTGTGTCTGGGTCGATTACTAGTCATTAGTTCCTCCACAGAAAGCTCGTCTTCCGGGGTGAGTCTGGCTACTTTTGAGCCTCTCTTATGGTGGACATCCAGTTCCTCGATAAGTGCGTCCGCTTTTCGTTTCATGATGTCGGCTTCTATCGAGGCCCGCCTGGCAGCTTCTTTTCGTGCAGCCTTCTTCTCAGCAGCTTGTCTCTTTGCTATTTCTCGCTGAGCGGCCTGCAGTTCACGCGCAAGTTCACGTTGACGCTGAATCTCACGCTCGGCTCGTTCTTTCTCCTCTGCTTGGCGTCTGGCTTCTTCTTGAGCCTCTTTTTGTTTTCGTAGTGCCTCTCTGGCCGCCTCTCGGGCAGCAGCTTCCTGTCTCTCCAATTCTTCTTTCCTAGCCTTCTCCTCCTCAAGCCTCTGGCGTTCTCTTTCTTGTTCTAACTGAAGTGCTTCTTGCTTTTTCTTTTCTTCCTCTGCTGCCTTTTTAGCTTCAGCCTCTTCTCTCTCCTTCGACTTTTCCTCTTCTGCTTCTTTCATTTGTTCCAGGGAAGGACCAGGTTGTATGTCAGTACCTGGCTCTGTTTGGAATGGGTTTGAAGGTTGAGCATCAGACGATGCTGGCTCAGAGTCTGAATGGTGACGGTATTAGTGATAAAAGCACCTCAAAGAGTCCATGGAGAATGGAAACATTACCGTTAAGCTCAAAGGGAGAGGATGGAAAAGAGAACTTTGCCGAGGAAGGGGGTTTAGGTTCCACTGTCTCATGATTTCCAGTTAAATCGATAGATGAAGTTGGCTGGAACATGGTAAAGGGGGATGCGGGCTTGGCCGTTTCGAGAGTGCTGCCTTCATTTGATGACTTTTCGGTCTCGGACTGGGCTGGCTTTGCTGACGTAAATATCGAGCCTGTATTGAATTAGTATGTAGACATACCATTTTGACCGATATGGCACTTACTTTGTCCAAACAAAGGAGCCTTCTGGTCGGTAGCACTTCCAGGGAAAGGAGTAAATAAAGGCTGAGACGGCTTCTTTGAACTTTCATCTGCATGCTGTTAGAAATGTATATCTATACAGGGTTGGGGGCGTCGTATGGGTCCAAAGGCTAACCTTGCGTGGGCGAAGATATTTGCTGGAGTTTCCCAAATGGAGAATCAACAGGCTTGGCTTCAGAAGGCTTAGTTTCGGCTGGGGGACCAAAGGGTGAAGGTACTCCAAACAGAGGCTGCTGGGCTCCAGGAATAGCAGGCTTCACTTCAGTTGCCTCGGACGAGTCAGTAGGCGCAGTGGAGGCAAACCCAAACGTTGGAGCAGCTTGAGTGGTTTGCTCTCCTTTGAATAACCCATTAGTGCTAGGTGATGAAAACGACGGGGATCCAAAACCGGACACGGTAGCTGTAGGAAACGTTGATGAGAATGTAGGCTGGTTAGAAGTAGCTGTAGCAGAAGCTCCGTTTGAATTTTGTATTATAGGTTTTGGCGATGAAGATAAAGATGCTGGAGTTTGAGCCGGGCTTGGCTGTCCAAACTGAAAGGTTGGCTGGATAGAATGACTGCAGTCAGCATATACGTACACTCAAGAGAGAAAGGGGCCAAATGTCAAGGGTCGCCCATATACCTTAGTATTAGAGTTTTGAGGGACAAAGGGCGAGGCAGCGGGAGATAATCGAGAGTTGGAAGGGGGCCCAAATGGAGAACTTTGGCCAAAAGGCGAGGTAGAAACAGCTGGTGAAGGTGTGCCGAAAGTTACGGCTGGCTTATTAACCGTTTCAAATGGTAGCTGCTGCGTTGTTTGAAAGGGGTTCGGCTTTTCTTCCTCGTCGCTAACGAATAGCCCCTCTTCGTCTCCTTGCACTGATTGAACGGATGGTTCGTTTTGAAGGAGAGAAGCATCAATCATTTTGTACCTGATGGCTTGGGAAACACTCATCCCAAGAATGACGGCAGCCAATGATCTTCCGCAGCGTTTTTGCTCAACAAGTCGGTAAGAGAAAGTCTGCCGGGAAGATGGCTGGAATACTATTTGCATATTATTAGAATCACATCACCATTGCAATTTGATCGATATCAAGGGCTTTTTTTTGTTGAAGAAGTTGCATACGCACCCACGGAGTCCAGTGGACGATTAGCCCAGTTCAGATAAAGTTGGCCCTCGCTATTAGTTGCAAACTGGAGGTCTTGTTCCTCGCAGAAGGCAATCGTCTGCTCATCATTGTCAAAAGCCAGAGCTGTAGTGAGTTCATCGACCGTCCATTCTTGATTTTTATGCTGCTGAGAGGCCGGTTGTCGGCAGTATGCTTTCCAAATTGACCTAATCGCTGTTTGGCGGACCTGGTTGAAGTACACCTCCGCCACACAAGCCATAAGATAAGACACGCTCTTCGATTTAACAAGCTTGAAGAATCGGGAATAGAGACCCTGAGCAAGCGGATTAGGCCGTTTAGCATCTAATGTACCTTGGTACTCCCAGGTGTTTCCTGCAGCTGCAAACATTTCCATGGCCACCTGGACCCGAGGAGACTCCCTTAGTTCACGGGGCCATTTTTGAACTCGAGCTTCAAGATCCGGGCGTTGGTCGTGGATGGAAAACAAGATGTAATAAGCTCTGAATTCGGCCTCATTTGGAAATGCAAGCCTCCCGCGATTATCATCGTAGTAATAAAGCAGCGATAGAAGAGTATTGTTCAGTTGCTCTCGCTCCTGATGATGGTCGAACTGCTCCTGGTTCGTTGGGCTGGATAACAGATGGAGGGACAGAATGTGAAAACGAGCAATCCTTTCGAAGCATTTGACGGCAATTTCGATATCTTGCTTCTGGCTAACTTGTTGGATGGATAAATCGTTTCGTACCGAACGTGTCCGGTCCCACACAAACTTGTGCCTCGAACCAAGGGTCTCATCACTGGTAGTGACATGTCGAAGCATATAGTTGATCGTTTGAAGCAGTGTTTTAGGGGTACGGATGTCTGATGGCAACTGCTCGTCCTTACCAGCAGCTGATCTTCTGAATCGTTTTATCATCCTCCCTTCCATACTGCTAGAGACTCCAGAGTCTGGGTCAACATGCTATTTAAAATCATTAGTTCTTGCCCATGCCATGAAAAGGCGACGAAATATGCTAACCTTTTCACATTTATCCACCATTTTTTGGACAATCCTTTCTACTCGTTCGAACTCAGGACACATATCCATGCAGTTACCCGTTGGAGTGATTGCCTGTTTCAAAGTAGTCGGCTGATCCGGGTCAGGCATAATTCCGGCTTTGATAGCTTGTATGCGCTGGCTGGCGCGATCTTGTTTTAGCTACAGTAAAGGGTTAGTTGGATGGAAATTCTGCAGATATGTAGAGATGAGCTCACCCGTTCATATCGAGTGTTATAGTCTTCCATATTATCTGCCTGCTTGACAACTGTAGGAGCGGTGCGTCGCCTGGGGTCTCTGGATCGATCAATCGCTCCAAACCCGGGAGTTCCTCCACGTCCTCCACGAGTTTGTCCGGAATTTGCATGATGGTTTCCTCTGCCTCGGGTAGCAGGACCAGCTGGCGCGTTGGCCGGTGCATTCGGTTTGGGTCCAAACGGATTAAACGTCTGTTGGCCATTCGTCTGAGCGACAGGGGGATTAGACCCTTTCCGAAAGCCTGTAGATAAGGTCAGTACGATACGTATGGGTAAATTTTAGTATGTCTAGATTAGTATTACCTGTGAACCCTCCTCTGCCACTATTGTCTCCAGCTTTGAAGTTTCCGTGCGATGGAGTGCCGAACGGTGACGAGCTAGCACCCCTCCCGCGACCTCCTCTGGCACTCATAGGGTGGCCTTGGTTCGACACATTATTTCCGGCAGCAGCAGGTACACCTGAGTCAGATGAATTTGGGGGTCGGTGTCCCCCTCTCGTTGAACGGCCGCGGAAAGGTGTACCTGATCCGCACTTTGAGCCCGCAGAATTGGTAAGAACAGACTTGTATAAGCTGGACATCTTTCGCACACCGTTCTGGGAGCAGCCTCCTCCCCTTTACGCGCAAAGGGAGAAATATTGCCTAGACAAACATGCCAGGATGAGGTTTATGGCTGGCGGTGGTAGTTCCAGTGTATCGTGAAGCAAGGCGAATCCAGATGTGAAAGAAATGGATTATTGTCTGTGAAGGAAAACACTCTCATTAGCTTATCGCATACTTAGCCAAGTTCTATATTTGGTCGCGAGGGTTGCATAAGTCATTTCAAGCTCCATTTCCAGGACGTATCTCCCATATCCCTCCCCATGGATATTCCGGTTCTGGGCTGTGACTCCAGTGTCGCGCGGGGAACCAGAACTGAGAGGCCACGAACGACAAGCTGAGGGCGAAAACATCATGCGGCATACGAACGCGTGGTGTGCAAGGAGCTTGCTGGAGCTTGGAGAATATGATAGTTACGTACTCGGATCTCGTAGACCTGACGCGAGTTAGAAAAAGTGATTTCGAGCCTGAGCTTTCAGTCCGCTTGAAGGAAAAGGGCAGCCAGCGTGGGAGCTCGCGTGCCTTGCAAAGATGGGGAAATGAGGCTTGCGGCGATCGTTCAGGAAAGCGATATTTGCAGGGACTGTGAGCGTGCAACCGTAGATGCTCCAGGCTGCTGCGGTTGAAAGGCGATGCAGGTAACTAATGAGGTGTTGCTGCTTTTTGCGTCTTAATCCGTTGGTTAAGAAAGCTCGAGGAGCGCGTTAAGGTCACGTGGATGGCGCTTAATTTACAGCCGCAGTATTCACCTACTCAAGTATGTAAATGTAGCACAAGGACGACACAGAAGGTCATACATATATATACATGTGGATTGAATGTATTAACGTCATGAGAAGTAAAGGAAGTCTAGATGCAATTGCTATAGTCTAACTACGGGACGAGGAAAGATGCTTAGGCCCAAGCTCCGACCAAACTCATACCGAACGCACCAAGGAATACAAGAATGCAGGCATACACACGGCGTCTCCCGCGAAGAATACGCCAGCTCTCATCGCTGAGGAAATCCTCGGCTAAGAGCTCAATCAGGGAAGCATATACGAGAAGCCCTGAAGATATGGCATTCATAGTGCCAACCATGATCAGGCCAACCTCAGAGTCAGGGGAGTATAATGTATGGGTAGCCAAACCAATAGCTTGACCGATTGGGGTCCTATCGTCCAGACAGGTTAGCCAAGGTCATGTTTTAGAACTTAAGGGAAATGAAAATCAACTTACGTGCAGCCATAGGCCATGGCCATAAGCCAGGGTTGTATAGCACCCTGTTCCCAATCCAGAGCAGCAATGCGAGAACCGAGAGCCAGCCCTTCGAAACTTTCTGAATAGACCCATAGTTAATATTGGACCAAAATATATCCAAAAATCTAGGATATTGGGAAACTTACGGTGAAAGGCAATTGCAATCAGGAGGACAACAAATGTGCTCCCAGTAGAGACGCTTAGCGCCATTCCAATAAAGACGCTGTGGAACAAGATTCCAATCTCAAGAAGAATGCATTGCATGAACGCCTTTTGGCGCTTTTGTTCCGGGCTTAGGATGATTGGGAGAAAAGCGCTGCTAGCTCCTTCTTCAGCATCAGCTGCACGCTGCGAAGGCGACTGGCTCAGCTGGCGTCTTGCCGCAGCTTCCCTTACTACCCGGGGCTCCTCTTCGTGACGACTGACGCTTCGAGATAGGTCATCCGGGGTATTCATGATTTTTGAGTCATCGCCAGCGGGTTTTGGCGTACTTGATGGCATCTCACGGCAGACGATTCTCTCTACATCCCTGCCGCCGTTACATACATGCTGAGCAGGGCTGAATACCATTTCTATAACGGTGACAAAGAACACAGCAGCAAGCGCGATAGCACCAGGCATAGCAGGATAGTCAGTAGTCCAGAAACCGGACAGACACGGGTTTCCAAGCGAAGTGAAAGCCGTGGGCAGCAAATGGACAAATGCGGTAGCAATCAAGACACCGGTTCCAAAGTGCCTGACAGCGAATAAGAAAGACTGCGGGATGTGCAGTCGTGGAAACTTGAGAGCCAGCATAGGAAAGCCGCAGGCAAACGAGGATACGAAGAAGATGATGAAAAGGGCGATAACATGCAGAGGTAGGTTATACTCTGCACTATCTACACCGCCGCTTTCGCATGTCGAGCTTCTTTTTGCCCTTTGCCTGGGAAGTTTCGAAGAGGCTGCATCATGACCTGGTTAGAAATGAATTCAGTTGTGTTAAGTACCCGTGGAGTAGACATACCTGGAGTTTGAAATATGGCCGCAATGCGGTATACTACAAAAGTAGTAGCAACAGTAGCCACCATCCACCAAAGATGGCTTTGGTAGAGTATGAACCACCGCTTAATAGGATGGGTCCAGGCAGGTGAGCCATGGACAGTAGACGAGGTCTCTTTAGTAGCAGAGCAAAATTCTGTCGAAAAGAATTAGACGGTTTGTACAAAATGCGAAACCATGGTTACTTAATACGTGGTAAAAATGGCATACCTTCTCGATAACGAGCGAGTTTTGCATCTGCCAAGGGGGAGTTTGCCGGTGACGGTGTGATGTCAACAGTCACCTCATCCGACTCGAACGCTCCCCCAGGACAGGCAAGCGACGAAGACGACAAGTCCCGTCCGCCCCGATGCTGCCTATCGTTGACACGGCCATTTAGGTCTTCTCTCTTGGTCAAGTCAGAGGGTAAAAAGGGAGGATTCTGGTTCCAGTCCGGGTGGACGAGGTCCTCATCTGTACGGGAAGGGCAATTCATCGTGTTTGTTCCAGGGGACGGTCGTTCTTTTTTCCTAGAGTCTTGGCCTGGCTGAACACTCAACAGCAGCAAAAAACGACCGCCACGAAAGGATATATATATAGCCAGCAATGAGGGGGTTTGTGGGGAGGTGTCCGGAAGGGCAGAGCGATAACTCTCTCATCTGACGGCAAAAAATTCTGCCCTGAGCCCTTGCGATTCCACTCCGTATCCAGTTCGAAAAGCTTCACCTTCGCCAGAGAAGCGTTTCCGGGAAATGCGCTTGGCAAGGGTACGGGTTCCGGTTCCGTCCGCGAGGGTGATTGGCCAAGCTGGGGTTTCAGAGTGGGAGCTTCCTGTCCCTCAAGGTGTTTTCGTGTCTTGTTCTGGACCTCTTGGGTGCGAACGCCAACGCCTGCGAGGCGTAACGAGACATCTGGCGAATTGAGCACTCCTTGGCCGTCCCGTCTGATGACACCGGCAGATATGCTGACGAAAAAACTGCTCTCTTGTCCCTGCTCCCCTCAGACGAGCGTCTTTCCGTGATAGACGGTCCCCCTCGTCCACCAGCCCAGCACGCGACAAGCAACTAAGCTTTACTTCGTCATGACAACAAGGTCCATGGGGGGAGGAGACCTTGGTGGTAGCCTTCACTAGTCCAGGGGGGGCCTTGATAGCAGAGACAAAAAACCATACGACTGGGGATCACCAGACGGAAAGGCATGTAAGAAGGCCTGACGACATTCAAGGAAGGTCTGTATCGGGACCTCTCCGTCCGTCGCTGGCGGCCAGAGAGTCATCGCCCATGGACAACTCAGCCAGGCAAGGATTTCTCTGCGCGGAGAAGCTCTAGGATCCTCCATCCTCTTCCTCTTGCGCATCAGAGCATCAGAGCATCAGCGGAAGGGTTAGGCGTAAAATCGCGACGTCCCGTCCATATACTCGCCCGGGAGGGACAACCGCACCGCAGTGCCGTAAAAGACTTTAACGCAAGCCCGATGCTGCATGGTGGAGTTGCAGACGAATGCTGCGTACGCACGTAGATAGCTGGATAGTATAGTCGAGTAACTTAGGAGTCGCCGGGCTGGGACGTTGCGGTCGTCGTCGAGCGACAAGCGCTTGCAGAAGAATAGCCGCCGGGTCACGTTGTATCTCGTCGTCAACCTCAACGTCGCCCGCTCGGCATTTGCTCTGCGACGACACACAACCTCGCAGACACACGCAAGAACTGGACTCGCAGACGGACACGGCCAAGCCGTCTATCGGGGGGCGAGAACAGGGACTGTGGGTGTCGTTAGCAACGGCGCGAAGCTCGAGGGAGGCGTTCTCGTCGGTTCAAAGGTCGGTTCGGGCCGACTTCCAGGGCTCGCTCGCTCCACCCGATGATGCACTTTTGCAGCTCGACCTCACTCGACCTCATCCGCCTCTGCTCGACCTCATCCAAAGGTATCCCGCCGGCTGGCCGCTGGATGAACAGTGCGGAGCTGCCGTCAGCATGATCGCGGCCCCATCTGGCCCTCTATTCCGTTTGCTGTCGATAATCCGCAATATTGCATTTCGTCCTGATTTCCTCTCCCCAACGGCAGAGGAACGGCTTACAATCCAAGGAAGATGCGTCGCCAGGTTGCAACTACGGATAACTGCAGAGCTGGCTTGTTAACGAGACTGCATGGCCATGGTTTTCCTATTAAATAATCCTGCTCTCCCGGGTCTCTGCGTCCATCAAATGACGCTATATATTTCGACCGCGGCTTGATTATGGGACAGGCCAGAATGCGGTGCGACATCATCCCGCGATTTTCAGCGGGACTCTCTTCATCTAAAAACAAATATCATTCAAGTCAGTCTGTATACAGATACTCTGCAAAAAACGGAGCTCATCTATACATACACTTTGTATGGTTTTATTCTTTTTTTTTCCCCTGCCCTGCAGTGAGTTGTTGCAACAACTGCAAGGAAGACGTGCTTGTTTCCGATGTGCATAGAGTCACTCAGTCCCAAATAAAAAAGACGTCCATGCAAGAACTCTCTGCAATAGTCGGCTCCCATCCGGATCTCTGCCAGTCCCTCGGGTTCCTTCGAGTTTGTCCCTACCTTTTCGACTTGCTCGATTTGGACGCTGCATCAACCCAGTCACCAACACGCCCACAAAATCTAACCGGCACGATAATTGGCGGGCTATCAAAAATGCCCAGCCACTGAAGCCGTTTACTTTGAATTTTTTTCTCTATTCTCAATGGGCTTCTATTCAAATCGTTCCCCTCCTTCCCCCTCCTTCTTTCTTCACTGGTCCAATTTTTTTTTTTTTTTCTTGAGTCTTCCGGTTTGTTCCCCCCTCCATTCTTGATCGCTGGCTCCAGCTATGGGGGCATCACGGGGGGAGAAAGAGGCTCGCTACACGACCGCTACATGCGTTTCCAGTTACACCACTGTCCGTACCACACAGATACCAGGGAACACGCGGGCTGTCGATGCACCCAGGCTGGTGCAGCTCTGGGGGAAGCTAACACGGGGCTTTTCATTGGCTTGACCTCGACTCCATAACTGCCTCAATCCTCTGTTTCCTTCGTTAAAGCACAGCTTTTGATCCGCTTCTTTATCTCAACTTGCACCAACAATGCAAGTAATACCTGGCCTCATGATAGGTAGATGCAGCAGCCATATTATTTTTTCACCTGGCTTGAAGATGCTGTCCATTGCAAGCGCATAAAAGTTTAAAGCAACATCCCTGATGCGCACATATACACGCAGCTCGCAGCAAACTTGATGTATCGCGGCACACTCAGCCCGTGGAAACAACAGACCTGGAAAATATCAGAAGTTCCCCGAGTGGACAATCTCAGTTGATCCGGCTAAACTCCTCATCACGGTGAGTTTACGGAGGTCAGGGCTGGCTTTCATTCAATGAGCCACAAACGCCTCCCCCCTCCTCCCCTCCTCCACTCTCCCCTCTCTTGACTCGCACCTCTTTTCGCCATCCCCGTTGGAAAGGGGAAAAAACGGATGCCAGTCAATAATGCAAGTACCCTGACCAAAGGAAGAATATGTGGGTTGATATGTATACACATGTACTTTACATACCCTCATACTCCCTGGCAGCAAGGCTTTTTCTGGCCCACAGCAGAACTGGGAATTTGCTGCATACGCGAGAGACGGCTGGGCAGATTTGCTGCTGCAGCTTTTGCCCCCACCAACGTCAATATGAGAATGAATATGCAATATCAGAGAGTCATTATGGCAGTTCGTATCGGGTTCTGGGTAATATATATTTTTTTTTGCCTTAACACTCAGACCATCTGCCATATCTCGGAGTACTCCGTCTCTTATCATTCTACCATGTTCTCCGCTACTTTTTCTCCAAGTAGCCTAGACACTCTTGTTTCAACGGGGATTTTTTTTTTCTCTTCGCCTCGATGTGTTGGCAATAATGCAAAACAAAATTTTTTTTTGAAAAGCATCAAGTACCTGCCCGAAAATTGACGGACATCCTTACATCCCCTTTGAGCTGTTTCATGAACCTCAAGGGTATCGGCCAAGTTACGTGTGCATACGTCTATCAAGTTATTTGCCCCCTCCGCTTGGTAGCATTTTTGTGAGCCTTGTATCAAGGAGAGAAATTTTCATTTTGCCATTCAACGTGGGATGGTGATATACGAGGAAATCGGTACTAATGTACAGAGTAACAAGACGGAGAATATCCAAGGCATTGGTCTTCGAAACGTGCTACTTAGACGGTACCTGCTTTATAGTGTGCAATGAAAAAAGGGACAGGAGAGATTGATATGAGCTAAATCAATTGATGAATAAATAGTATGAGCATAGTCGAAAAAGCATCAAAAACCAGGCCGCCAGTAAATACACCACTCCGATAGAAAATGAACCACTTCCCCCTTTCCCATTCCCTTCCCAGCTTCCCTCCCTTTCACACCATAGAAATCAGTATTCAGTTAACCATCCGGCATAAAGACTGGGTATATGCCCTCTCTCTCCAGAACGTTTCTCGTTTTTCGCCACCTCCTTTTTTTTAAGCTCACTCGCAAAAAAGAACACGCAACGTAGGTAGTAGATATCCGCCAGCCTCCCTTTTTCAATCCAATTTTTGTTGTCAGTCAAGGCCATCGTCGGTGCGACGGTGATGATTGACGATGACGATGCATCGCAAGACAGCAAAGCGGAACAGAAACGAAAAAGAAATAGAAAAAAGAGAACCACGAGGAAAGAAAATATGATGAAAAAAAGTAACGCACGAGATCAATTAAGTAGCCTCATGAGTTCGAGAGTCAAGATATCCAAGAAAGAAAAGCAAAGCAAAGCAAGCCATGAAAAAGAAAAAGCGAGCCGAGAGAGCTCAAGCCATACATACATACACCTCACTTGGGCGAGTTGAGTAGAGTAAATAGGGACAAATAAAGGAAAAAAAGGGAAAATACAATAGATAAAAAGGTGAACCGGACGACGGAAGGAAAATAATGCGATAATAATCTCGGCCGGCTTAAAGGGCTGGATCCCCGTGCCTTTTTTTTTTCCGCGGTGGAACGAATGGCCTTATTCGAGGACCAGGTTGAGAATTGAACAGTCGTTGATCGTTTGCTGGTTCGTCTTTGATCGTTTACTTATATCGTGCAGCTGGGTCGGGGTTCCTGGCTGCTTTGTGGTAGTAGTTGATGTGTCATTGGTCCGGCATTGAAGGGGTTGTTGTCCATTGATATATAGTCGAAGGACTGATGTCTGGAGCCATGTGGTTCAGGAATAGGAAGGCCGTGAGTCGGCTGGAGAGAGGAGTTGGGGGCTTCGGAAGTGACCATGGAAGGGGGAGCGAGGAGTTGTTGAGGGACAAGGTGATTTGTGTTGTATTCCACGGGGCTGTATAGGGGCTGTTGGAAGGAGGACCAGTGATGGCTGTCTCTGATGGAGTTGTTGATGTGCTCGTCGACGGGGGAGGTGGCGAACTCGGGCTGGGAGAAGTACTCGATGGTTTGGTCGGCCGGGGGCTTGCTCTCCATGCTGCTGAAGTCGGCCAGGTTGGGGGTGCGGAAGAGGTGAGGCGGCTTGTGGTCACGGACGAGGGACTGTCTCTTGGGTACGTGGGAGGGTGAGAGGGTCGAGTATTTGGCTTCCATTGCCTTGCGGGATTCTTCTGCGAGGGCTGAGTTCTGACCGGCATCACTCATGGCTTCGGAGTCTCGTTCGGTTTTGGTGTTTGCATCTCTGTTGACGACGTATACAACGGCATTGGCATCTATACCCCCTTTTACGTTAGCCATTGTGATACCCAAGATATATACACAGATGTGTGTGTATATATATGGTATGCCTACCTGCTTCGCCCCTTTCGTAACACTCTTCCGCCCTTCGGACCTTGTAGATCTCGTCTAGGATGTCGAGCCTCTCTCGGGGTTTTATCTGTCTCTGAGCATCTCGTCCGGCCTCTTCTAGCTTGTCAGCGGTGATACCATGTGTCTTTCCTAGCTTGCGGAAGATGTGGACAAGCAGGCGTATCCGTTCTGGCTTCTTCAGGTGGTCTGGTTCTCGGTGGATGACGCCTGTTGGCCACCAGTCCGGCTTGGTCTTCTCTGGGTCACCTTTTTCGCCTGGGGCTCCTCGTCCGCCGTTGTATGGGTGCTTGACTTGCTTGCGTGGCTCGATGATCTTGATATATGCCTTTGCCACCTGGCGGCAGTTGATCTGCTGGAAGGCCCTGAATGCTGACTCGTAGTATGCCTCGATCTTCTCTTCGTTTCCAATCTCAAGGGGCACCATCTCCACAGCCTCCATCTCATTGACCTGCTCCTCTGGCTCAATGGGAGCCTGGTGGTGAATCATCTCTCGACGACGCTTCTTGGGGAAAGCTGGGTTAGGGAAGACATCTACTTCCTGGGCCATAGGCCACTGTCTTCCTTGGTATGAGTCGTCTCCTGACATGAAATAATAAGCATAAGATGCAGAGAGCAAAAGAGAAGGGAGTCTTGATAGGCAGCTACCAACCGGCAAAGATAGGTGATCTATCAAGAGCCTTGACACCCGTGGCCCGTTCAAACCAATGTTTGAATTCCGAAGTAAAGACAGGCCCGTTGAACTTTTCGAGCAGAGAAGAATGGAACTTGAGCTGGCCCGACCAGTCGATACCGACCAGGGCAAAGTGGGGATATGGCACCTTGAGAGCGTTGGTGGTGCTAGTAGTAGTTGTGGCTGCTGGAGTACCGGCCATCATGGGCTTTTTGTCGAGTCCACCAATGTTAGCCGGATGAACGAAGTTTCCAAGGTGACACCAGAATTTGATATCAGACTGTTCACTTACCGGCATTGTGTTCCATGAGGGATACTCCTCAACTCCCTGGGCCTGAGCCTGGCAATGCATGGGAGAATACTGGTCCATTCCTTTCATGTTGACACGGGGACGACCGGCCTCGGTGTTGACTACCATTGTGAGTAGTCTGCAAAAAAGGGGCTCACTCGAGGTGAACCACTCGGATTACCCTTTGTTGGTGTATATGAGATGCAGAGAGTGGATGGATATGCCTGACTGAATCTTTCTCCGCTCCCTAGCCCAGAGAAAGATTTGAGAAACGGGTTAAAAAAAAAGGAGTGAAAGAGAAGGAGTGAGAGAGGTGTGGCTTGGTGCTGATATATCAGGATCTATGCTGCTGGCACCCCGTATATAGAAAGCAAGAGGAGGCGTTGGAGATATTAGAATGGTGGATATCAAAATGACGGCCCGTCGTGGTTGAATTGAAAGGAAGGATTGGATGTTGACGATGTATGATCAACAACGGGAGAGATAATCAACCAAGGACGGTGATGCTGATGCTATGTTCAAGCGTATGTATGTATAGATATATCAGAGTAGGTTGGTGGTCCCTCAGGATGGAGAGGATGGTAATAGGCCAGGAGATGGGAGAAGGGTGGCTGGCAGGATATATATGGACGAAGTAAGTATATACGCCAAAAAAGAAAAGGACAGGGCCTTTCGTCTGGAGGGGTTCTTCTGGCTGGATGCAGAGGAAATCAAGATGCGATCGGGATCAGAAGATAAGGTCGTCCTTTAAAGGTATATGATAAATATATTGGTTCTTCGAACGTGCGGATGGGATGGCAAGGTGCAAAAAAGCAAGCAGGCCAGCCCAAGCAAAAAAGCAAAGAACGGCAGCGCAGCAGCGAGCGAGTCTAACAAAATGATGATGAGGGACGAAAGAAAGAAAAGAAAAGAAACGAAAAAGATTATTATTACTAGGAGGCAGAAGAATAAGGAAGAAGCAGCGCAGCAGCAAGAGGTACCTTTTCTTTTTTGATACTGATCCACAGACATACATAAATAGTGTTACAGACCACCCAACGCACTGCAGGGCCCCTCGAGAATTTACAACTTCTTGCAGACTGTGCATAAAACTGAATACCCCACAGTCACCAAGGGCCATCCTGTGGTGGCTTGCGCTGCTTCTTTTTGCTTTGGGCCTATTTTGCGTGTTTCTTTGCTTTTCTGGCTGGCGGTTTTGGGTGGTGCTGGGCCTGCGTGCTGCTGCTGGTGCACGCTGCCTCGACCCAGGATAGACACATACTTACATTATACTTAACACTTACATGCTCTGTAGCTAAAAGAGAGTATATAACAGGGTTTTCCGAGAGTAATTCAATCACATGGAACCAATATGTCGATCACGATGAAGGCGGGTTGGTGCTTTTTGATGTGCGTTCCACCGTACGTTTGCCCCAAACTTAGGGGCTGGAGGGAGCTGGCAGACGGTTAAGGGGGGAGGGGAGGACAGCCGCCGCGAGGGCCAGAAGACAGCCCAGGTATACACATAACTCTTGTACAGAGGAGGCCCTTTGAACACACGGACGGCGAGGGCGAGACAAGAGACCGCGCGGGCGAGAGACAGGCTTACACTTTGCGTCTTACACAGAGAGTCCCTTCGGACTTCTACTGGCTTTGAGGCCAGCGGATGGCCCACCCCATGTCTGTGCGTATATTTATATATCGCCTTGAAGAGCCTTTGCGAAAAAGGGGAGACGACAGAGTTGCAAAAATAGGGGAAAAAGCAACAAGATGCAAAAATGGAGAGAGAAAAAAGCAACGGCCAGGAAGAAGCAAGCTGAAAAAGCAACGAGTACAGAGAGGCAGCAAGAGGCAGCAAGAAGAAGAAGATGCAGAGGCAGAGTCAGGGAGAGAGAGTGAAGATGGGCCATGAGGGACGCTGGAAGACGCAGAGGGAGCCAGACGGGAGCCCACCGGCAGCAGAGTGATAGAGTGATAGACTTGCATCCGCCTTCCCGGGTCAACAAAGCGAAAGCGAGGAGCTACGAGAGAGAGAGCTCTTAGTTAGCTTATCTCGCGCGAGTACAACTATCGAAATCTCTAGGCAGGCAAGCAAGTGCATCTATCGGGTTACCGTGGATGGAGACCGCTGACTCGAGCGTTGGGACGTCTCTCCCCCCCCTCCCCCGTCCGCCGGTGGTCCGGTCAAACGTCAACATCCCCTCGATCGGGAGGCGGCAAAGTGAACCATGGCCCTGCAGGAGAGAGTCTCTTTTCTCTTCAGCGTGTATACTTGCTGCTCATCGTGCCGTTCTCCAGGATCCGGTTCAGCTGTGGCAAGGGGGAAGCAAGCTGGTAACTGCAGCACCAGCAGGATACACACCGGCGAGTACCCGTCAGTCTGGATCAATAAAGGGACGGATTCTCAAGCCGCAGGCCCGGATAAGAAGAAAGAGATTGGCTTTTTCTTGCCCTTCCTCTGGCCGTCTGCTCTTGTCCTGTCGCTTTCTCAGGGTTTAGGGCAAAAGAGCTGACTGACTGACTGACTGACGCAGCGAGGGACGAAAAAGGACGACTTGAAGTTGCAAAAAAAAGGGGCAAAAGCAAACATACGGATGAAAAAGCAACGACATCATGCTGTTCTGACCAGTGCCGGTGCGATAGTCTCTCGCCTTGCCCTAATCTGGCCATTCCAGCAGGCCCAGGGATGCGCGGAATCTCGATGATGAACCAACTGGACGGGAACATTTGGCTGCAAGGTTGAGATCGCGGAATCTGGGGTCCCTGAGCCGCCGGCCTCTCAGTGGTGCATTCTCCTGGGCTGTGGGCGCCCTCTTAACCGAACTGGTTTAATCTTCGTTTCGTTTCTTTTTCCCCCTGGCCCATTGGGTGTTTTTGCTTTTAGCTACGTGCTTGGGTGGCCTTTTTTTTTGCAAGTTTAACTGTCGTTAACTGACTCTCACATTTTGCCCCTAAGTCATAGTCACGATAGTTTGCTAAACCTGATGCCGGGCCAGCATCCAATCAGCGGCGGTGGCCGGCCGATGTGATGAGTAGAGCTCCCTCTGAGAAGTCCCTACATACTTACATGCTTAGCTTTACTGACTGACTTGACTAGCTTAACCCGAACTGCTGCTTTGCTTCGACATGGACAGGGAGGCTTTGGTCCTCGTCTTTTTGCAAACTCCGTCATCCTCCGTCTTTAACTACTAAGTACTTGCTTTGCGAGGGAGACATGGGTGTACGAACAAGCAGGCATATCCTATCCATCAAACACATTATTATACATATTTTTATATGTCCGTACCTGTTGTTGGCAGGGAGGTTTATTTCAAATATGTATATATAAGTATGTACGATGATTCCATAACTGTGGCGCGGGCAAGATTATGGCTGAGCAGGGCTCGGAGTCGCCTGCTGGGTGGTACAAAAGGTGTACATCGCGGAGATACTGACGGAGCATGAGGCTGCTGGCGCGGAATTATCCATACTGGAGAGAGCGCACGGCTAGTCCCGCCGTTGGAGCCAGGCGTTCCAGAACCAGAAGAGGGAATATCGACACCCTGATCTCACACGGCACGGGGAGAAGAAGGGAGGGGGATGGGAGGGCCCGGGGCATCTGTCCTTTTTCCAAGGTGATCAGACGGGCACAGTGGAGCAGACAAGACAGAGAGTCAAGAAAGGGTCAGCCAAAGACGATACGACGATGGCCCTTTTTTTTCTTTCTTCCACGGTGGAGCGAAGGGGGGGGCTGACAACCTTCCAGGGCTTTGGGATAACCTCCTCCTCCTAACGACGGCAGCCAAAGGGGGATCTGACCCATCAATGGAGAGGGAACAGACCGATGTTTAATGCAGGCAGCTGGGGAATTGCATCTGCTAGTTACGACTACTATGCAACGAACACTAACTAAAACAACATCACACATATCAGGGACAGTGGAGATGGCAATTTGGCCCTGGCTTCTGGCTTTTTTTGTCTTTTCTTCTCCTCTGACAGGCGCAGGCACAGGCACACGCCAACGAGCAGCCATCTCCAGGTGGTTTTAAGCTGCGTTGTCTTGATACTCTCAAGCAAGGGGGTGGCAAGCCTGATATGCACGCAGCACTTCTCCCCTCCGTCACTGCTCCCTCGCCTTCGCGGAGTTACATATACACCCAACTCTACGGAAGTATCAGCTCAACTCTACTCCGTACTCTCTGCTGAAGAATGACCATCGGGCCAGTCCCTGGTATTGCGGTGCCTCCGCCAAGTTCAACCTCACTTTTGGCCGCGACTATTGCTACTGCAAAGCCCGCTCAACCCCCCTACCAAAAGCCTAAAGCCAGTTAAAGCCTTATAGCTGATTCATTAGTTAAACGTCTAACAGACGAACCTGCACACACGCACACACACACACATACGCTGTCTCTTTTTTTGCATATTATTTTACGCTTCTCGGGTGACTTGCTCCCTTAGGGGGGGGTGTGGAGGACCTGAATTGATGAACTCGGGGAGGCAAATTGGATGCTCCCCGAAAAAAGGGTCTGATCGAGCTGGCCGCTCATGGTAGATTAAGAGAGATATACCCGTCGCCATCGTCCAGAAGCAGGGCAGGAATCTCAGCTCAACTCAACCTCACACTCGCCGTCCATCTCCGTCCTGCTGCGTGAGCCTTCGCCTATCGCCCCACAGACAAGCAGACAGAGAGAGATGCAACTGAGCCAAAAAGAAAACTGTAACAAGAGCCTGCGGCCACTCGGAATCTCAAGCTGAATCGAATCGTGCATCATCTACTGCAGCATCCAATGCAGGTGCAAGGAGCTTTTTGCTCAGAAAGTGTCCCCATTTTCAGGACTCCTTGAAACCGGCTCCTGCTGGGAGGATACTTAACATACGAGGGAGGTGAGTCTCAATTTTATTTTTTTTACGCACTCTAACCTTCTCCCGCAGAATACATGTGTGTTCTACCTTGGGGTATATCGACACGTATGTTAATGAGCTGGCATGTCGATTTGACCCTTGCATGGGGGGGGGATATGTACAGTAGAGAGATAGGAGATGGAATGTTGGCTTGGGTTCCGAGATTTGAAGGGAACCTGATGCTTAGCTGCTGCACTAGGGCTGTCCTTGGACAAAAGAAGGGATGGAATGGATGTCCATATCCAAATATCCCCTGTACATAAGACATCTGCTGCAGTGCATCTGCTGCTGCAAGAACCATCCGAATGGTCCATGGGACGACAAGAGGCAGGCTGATATTCGAGAATGAAATTAGAGTCTTTCTCCTGATATTGAAAATGATCTGATCGCCTATAGGCTCATTTCCTGCTCCTCCCCCTTAACCACTTCCTCCTCACACCCCCCCTGGCCCCCATCGCATCGTACATATCCCATTTACGCACCCTGGGAGGAAGAGTCGCACGACGAAAGGCTCAAACAAGGCCAAGCATCGTCTCCAGGCCATTAGCAGCGGTGTTATAGCTAGTGACTACTATTATTATCATTAAGGTAGTGTACCTTATGTACGGTTTAATCAGCAACATGTTGTATATATAAATATAAATATATGCACAACCACACATGGGCTCCTCCCACACACACGCCTCAACCGCACACAGAGCATGCAGTTCCGTGTCTACATCGAAGCCAGCCAGTCAGAGGCCGCTAATTAACTGTGCAGCTCTTCTGTCTCACCGTGTACAAGTCCCTCTTTTCTGTTTTATGCAAGGGAGCAGAGAGAATCCGAGCAGAAACTGCACAGATCACATCCCACCGGCAGACAGACCTGATATCTGAACCAATGCTCCCCCGTATCCTCCGCCAAAGAGGTTGCAGAGAGCATCCCCTGGCCGGCAGCAGCCAGCAGCAGGACTCCGTACTTGCACCGCGGATTGCGTATAACTCTTGCAGGCCCAGCATGTAACTCCCGTATGCTCCTCCTACGGCTTCATCAGACTTTTCTTCCCCTGCACATCGAACCACTCCCGATCATCTTGTGGAAAAAAGTATCAAAATAAACCTTTTAATATATTTCCTGGCCCTTTTTTTTCTGAAAATAAAATATTTTAACTAATCTTTTAGCTAAGTAAGCGTACGATGTTTCCGGGTCCATGATTCAAGGACGGTACGCACCGCTGCCGCTGCCGCTGCCGCTCGCCCGCGCCATGGATGGAGAATCAGAGACAGGAGAGACAGGAGAGGCTGCCACTCCGCCCGCTCTGCCTACCGACCGAGAGCTGGCCGGTTGGATTACTTTGCATGATGTTAGAAGATGCGTTCGATGCTGATACTGCAAGTCCAGGCAGGTTACAAAAAGCTACGTCTGTTCGTCCTGATTCAAGTCAAACATGCAAGATCTGCCTCTAGAAACAAACCTTCTTCGCCTCCTTTTTTGCTTCTTCTTCTTCTCCTTCTTTCTCCTTAATTCTTATTCTTACTCTGATCTGCTGCTGCTGCTGCTACGTCGGCTTCGGCTTCGACTTGACTTCGACCTCGACTTCTCCTGACGGCAGCGTTGCTTTGACTGGAACCTGGCCTGCCGCAATGTAGCCCTAGACCGATGTGCGACGCTGAACCCGGTTTGATGCCAACGCTCGTTCCAAGATCTGGAGAGTAATCGACATGCTTTCTTTTTCTCTCTCTCTGCTTCTTCTCCTGCTTCTTCTTGTTCCCTCCTGCTTGTCCGTCTGTTGAGCCCTGTGGCATGTAACTCAATGTAACTGTGCGTTCAGGGGGAAGATCAAAAATGATGGCACGGGGTAAACCCGCCACCCGAAGAAGAACACACAGAGAAGAAGAAGAAGAAGAAGAAGAAGAAGCGGAAGCAGAGAAGAAGTAAAGTGCAGACGGTCTATATGCTTAAATTCGCGGAATGGGAGAAAAATAAACCATGGCACAGAAAGTGAGGCTGCGTGGGGGAGACGAGTCTGCCGTCCTGTTCCTGTTGATAGCCACAGATGAAGACGACGACAGCGACAATCATGATGCTGCCACTGCTGCCACTGCTGCTGATGATGATGAAGCTGGTGTCCCATCGTCGTCATCGTGACGGCCGAAGCCAATAAATTTCCCTTCTCAGGCAGTCGAATATCTGTCTATCAGACCCCCCCCAGGAGAGGCCCCAGAGCCCGCTCAAGCCCTTCCGTCCGTTGCCCCAGGCGGCTCGTGTGGATGGAGGGAGACGAATTTATATGTTTAATCCGCGCCCGCGCACGGCGAATAAGGGAATAATCAGGGCGAGCAGAGCCTCCTATTCGCTGTCTCGAGCTGTCATGGGGACAGGCAGGCAGCGAACAGAGTGCTACCAGAGGGCCAATATATACAAAAAGACCCCCAGTGGCGGCCCAGTCACGGCTGCAGGAAAAGAGTGTGAAGGACAAATGACGTCGAGATATATTCGAACAAGACCTCTCCGGCCGGCCAGTGAGCGAGCAGGAAAATACAGAAGTATACAGTATGCAGTATGAACAGAAAAAAGCAACGGTCTTTTTTTGAAGAACCCAGAAGGTGTTCTTTTGCTCTCTTCATAATTCAGTTGCACAACATCTGGGTCGGTTGATCGCCCCCCTTTGTGCGTCGTTACGCCCTCCATCGACCGTTATACGTACTGTTGACTGACTCGAGCCGCCCAGACGCTTTCATGCCACTAGCGAGCCAGTCGATGGCTAATCGTCATCGTTGCCGTCGTTTGTTGCTGTCAAAATGCCATGTCAATGGCCATGGTCAAGGTCATGGATGGATGGATGGACCCTCCGTGTCGTTCACAAGGCGCTGCCAAAACAGCAGCTCGAGCCAGCAGGCAGCTCGATGCCCTCAGCCTGTTCAGGCTCAAGCAGGCCAAGGGACGCCATCCCAAGCCACGGATAGAACCCTCCCCTGTTCCCCGGAAGCATGAAAGCAAGGCTCAAGCAGCAGAGCAGGGGGCCAGGGGGGAGTCTCTCTCCAGTTACGATCGTACCTGCAACCGCCCAGCAAGAATTAAAAAAAAAGGAGAGAGAGAGAGAGAGAGAGCGAGCGAACGAGCCCAGCGATGCTGCATCATGCATAAGTTTTCACTCTTAATTTTGTCTTTTTTGCAGGTTTGCGGGAGAGAGCTTCTGCTAATAATACTAATAAAACGAATAATCGGAACCCGCAGCCATCCCCTGTTTGATATTGCATATATTATGCACAGGAGGCTTGGTTCTGGTTCCTCGCTGCGCACGCAGGCAGCTCCAGCAAGCTCCAGCGCCTGAGAGATGTTATTTCATATTCTCCTATCATATTTGCATCAGATATGGCTAATTCTTACATGCTGCAGCAGGGCAGGGCAGGGGGATAGGTGGAGAGAGAGAGATCCTCTTCCCGTATTATCTTTTATGTACGGATCGTTACTCGGATTCAACCATCCTCGCTAAAAGATTATCATTATTACCAGCAACAAGCTCACCACCATCGCCAACCAGGCCAAAACCCGTTGCTGGTCAGTTCAAGCCGCTCGAGCCAAGCCGATCATGTTCATATCGTGATCGAGCGACGACGTCAACAGGAGGCTGGCGTTCCTTTTTCTTCTCCCCCTTCACTGCTGCGTTTTCCTTTTGCCCTCGAGCCAGGGGGGGTCGGTGAGTTCGACCGGCGACTTGGAGAACCACCCTGGACCTGGACAGCGATCATCTCTCTGCTTGCCTCATGCTAAAATTCACGCCTTGATGTGATGTGACGACGACGTTCAAGAAAGAAAAAAAAGGCAGATGGCGGTGTTTGATTGCTTGATTACTTGCTGGTTGCCGCCCGCCTGCTGAGATGGCATCCGTCCAGCAAATCCACCATCCTGGGCCCTGGGTCTCGGGAGATATTCTTTAACCTTGCCAGCCGGACGGACGGGTGTCCTTGGGGGGTCCGTCCTGTCTCTCGGTTTCTGGTCCTTGGATCGCTCGTCCTTTAACCGCTGCTGGCTGGAGAACGGGATCCAGAACGTCCACGGTTCACTTCCATCTCTCGTTTCTTTTATTCCGGCCGCCCCCAGCAGCCTCTCGTCTCTCGCGGCCGGCATCTGGCTGTCTCGACTTATCATCTTCTGCACCTCTCGCCCTCAACCCTATGCAGAGTTTCGCTTACACTTCGCTGGCTTCTTCTTCGTCTTCCTCTTGCTACTCCACAGACTGTCTACGGGTCACCCGGGCTATTTTTGCGCAAGAAAGAAGCAAAGAGAGGGAAAAAAAAAAAAAAACGAAGCAGAAAATTTCGCAGTAAAAGAAAAATAAAAGAGACGAAGAGAGAAAGGAAAAAGGAATAACTAGCTAACAATTTGGAATCTCAAGAAAGGACGAAGAATTGAGTGCTGCAAGTGCAGTTGCAGGCATTCTGGCTCTATCACTCTCGCTTTCTCTCTCTCTCTCTCCCCAGCGTTCGTCTAATGCACGCAGGGAATACGGAGTGCAACTGGCGATATTCCCATTTGCTCTGCTATGAATGCTCAACGAGAAGACGCCAGCTTCTGGTTGAGCTTAAATTCCTTGCAATTGAATGAATCCCTGGACAGGCATAAAACCAAGCCGATTGAACTATTCAAACCACGGATGCTGGCTACGGCATGCTTATACACATATAAGTATGTATACACATATCGAGTATAGTTGTATATGCTCAATGCCCGGCCCAGTTTGATAGCCTCTCTCGCCTTTCTTTCGCCATGATTCCTATTCCCCCTCCCAAGAAGAAGCCAACGCCAGTCCGTTTCTTCTTTCTCATCCTTCACACTCGCCGTCGAATACGACGGAGAACACTACTACCACCCTACAGCCCGTTAACATGCTTCGTGCATGCCGAACCTGCTTTTCCCGCCACAAACAGGCCGGGGTTCAATTGACTGCTGCTACCTTTGCCATCATCATATGTATGTTTAAGCGGACATTTAAGCGGGCCCCGGCGAGGGAGGGAGAGAAAGCACAGGCGGCCGGTCTGGGTACTTTATATACATTTATGTACGGAGTACCCACCCGCTTGATTGACTGGCTGCCCACTCCGGCGGCATCTCAAACCTGCCGCGCAATGATATAGGTCATTTTTTTTTCCCCACACGGACAAGACAGCATAGTTATTGGATTGCGCTATACCGAACAAGGTACGGAGAAGTATATTCTCCAGGTACCTTTTAACGAAGAGGTACTCTGTACAGATACAGATATACAGAGATATACGGAGTATACTCTCTGTACATTGCCTGCCAAATGACCCATAGAACTATGTTATTCGTGTGCGCAAGACAGGAAAAAACAATGAGCGTCCCCATGGCAAAAAACAACGGCAACACCCTCACGGCATCCGGGGAAGATGGAAGCAAAGCCAAAATTAAAGGTCAAGAAGACGAGGAAGAGGGGAGAGAAGCAGAATATTTCGAAAAAAAGGGCCCTTTCCAGTGGCGGTCATCAAGCTACCAGGTCACACAGTGGCGCGGAGAGGAGCGATGGATGGCTGAGCATTTCGTTGCTTTTAACACGGAGGAGGCCCTGCTCGGTTTGTCTTTCCCCCTGGGCTGGCCCCGTCAAGCCATCCATTTGAGAGGAAGATACGGATAAAAAAAAAAATAAAAAAAATTGAAGATGAAGCTGCAGAGAGCCAGAAGCAGATAGTTGCACAGCACCAGGCATCTATCCTTTTGTTTCTGTTGATGAAGCTGCTCTCTGCTCTTGCGTCTTTCTCCCTATCCGCCCCGGGACGCGGACACATGCCGTCTGGACAGTACGGTAGGATCCATCTTGGCCTCCCCTTGCCTTGTCCTGTCTTGTCGAGCCGTGCGGAGCCCCGTTAAGACAAAGACATAAGAAATATACAGCTCGAGGTCGAGGTCTAGGCCGCCAGTCAGTCGAGTCATATGGACAGATGGGCTAGGGATAACTAGGGATAGGGGGGGAGTTGGCAGATATAACTAACGATCAAGCAACAAACAGGAGGGAGAAGAGCACGGATGAAACAGACAAGAGACAAGACGGTTCTAGTGTTCGCGTAGAACTCGATCTCGCAGCCTGTCAGATTGCTGCAGTCCTTCGCGGATGGCTTTTCCTGTGCATTCCTTTTTCCTTCTTGCTGCCCTTTTACTCGATGGCTCCAAGGGCTGGCTGGCCTGCAGAACAAAGCCGATCGCCAGCCACTATTCGATGGAAAAGGGCTCTTCTGGCCGGTGATTGGCGAAGGAAGCGGAATCAGAAACAGACGCACGCCCTCGTCGCAGGCAATACTCCAATAGAGTCGCAGGCTGAGGGGTGAAGATGGTATAAAAAAAAAAAGCAACATGGTGCATCTGCTACAGTACATATTTCGATGTCCGAACTGCTGGTAGCGTCGCCGTCTTGTTTCTGCTCTGGATAGGGGGGAAGGGAATAGGGGGCCACTCACACCCGGCCAGACAGTTACATCCGCCGTAGTTTACAGAGATTGGTAGACAGCAGCGTATATCAAAAAGCAACAACACCACCACCACTACCACACCACTACCACCATCTCGGTCCCAAGACTCTGGAGAGGGGGATGCTCTAGATCAAACGGCTGCGGTCCCAATTGTCTGGCGATCCGCGCATGCTTAGCGTTTCGATAGTGGCTCGTATCGCTTCCTTGGTTGAGAGCAGCAGCAGGCCAGGCGAGTCATTGACAGCATATGCTGCCCGTCGGGCCCTGCATGCCCACTATCATTACTTATTATCATCATTATTGTTTATTTATTTCTACTCCGCCTGGCCGTGCGGGCGAGATGGCTAGCCATGCGCTGGAACTAGAGGGTTATATTGAAAGCACGGCCAGCCGCCTCCCCCAGCGGGCCCGCCGTGCTCCATCATAGTTATCATGGCCTCCCGAGACAAGACTCCGGCCAGCCCTCGGGATATGCCGTTCGATGGCGACTGATGGTTGACGCCAGAGACGGCGCCTCCCCCTCAGGCAGCGCAGGTGGTGCAGTGGGTTTATCCGCACTCGCAGCCAGCAGCCTCCACCCCCCCTTCGACAGCGCCGGGAGGCAAACTTGGGGATTCAGGGGAGACAACTATACACGATATACTCTCTTGCCTGCACAGAGGGTAAGCTTCAGGCCATCGAAAAACCTACCGGCAGAGTTATGTACATGCAGACAATGTACCCTCCGTACTACGTACACTTACTTCTCATCCAGACGGGCGGGATTCGACGGTGTTGATCGAAGGGACCGTGGGAGGATCAGGAGGGAGGCGGGCAGCCAGCAACCAGAGACGACGCCAGAGAGACGGACGCTGTTCAATCTCCGCGCTCCACCGGACGGTGATCATCTCCATTGCCTCGGGTACGCTGAGCTGATGATGCCATGGCCGGAGTATATCCTCCCTCTAGTGCGCGAGAGTGACATCCACAACTCGCTCTGGAGAACGGGAGGAGCGGCCCGTTCTTGCAATTCGCCCTCGGCCACTCCAGTTACGGAGCAAACTAGCTGCAACTTACCAGGACCCTTTTTGACGACTGCTCGGCCTAAGAAGTACTTAGCTATACGGAGTACGAAGGGGGAACTCTATGCAGCAAGTCTATCCGCTCTCCATGTGTGCTTTTGCTGGGTGAATTAGGGCTCCCCTCCCTCCCCCCCTTCAGGTGGCATCTCGCTGGCTGTGTACTCCGTACCTCTCCGTCCATATAGTTACGAGGCGTTGAAGGCGTGCGGCCTCTGCTCAGATCTGGGGAATGGGGGGAAGTGGACTCCCATTATCCGTCCTATGACATGTTGCTAGCCGTCGATTCACTTCGCTAGACAGGTAGGGTCAAGAGATCTCCGTCCCCAATACTGAGGAGCAACTATAGATTAACTTATGCATGAAAACGCCCATGACGGCACCGCATCAGGCCCAAAGCAAGATCCAAGATGCAAGATTCAAGATTTACACTCCTCGCAGATTCGATGACTTCATCACTTGCAACCCTGACGGACTATCAGGGGGAGGAGAGGGGAGACGATAGTCCACCTGCACGAAGAAGCAAAAGGGGGAATGCGTAAGCTAGCTCTGGGTGGCCATCAACTTAAGCCTCGCACAGCTGAGCCCACACAGCCCAGCACAGGTGGATTATAGTGTTATTATTAGTTAAGGATGGGCGCTCCATGCTTCTGCTCCATGCTCTCCAGAGCCAGAATTCATCGACAGCGGGCGCCCACCAATGCCAATCTGCAAGTCGACCAGCGTGGATAAGACTCGAAACCAAGCAAAGTCTTGTTTGCCTTTCTGCGAGGGACGAGATGTGCGTCTCCATTGCCCCTGGAGAGCAGTAGGAGGAGGAGGAGGAGAGGGGGGGGAGGGAGGGTACTCCGTAGGGGAGAGTGTGGATGCCAAAGAGGGTCCATCGTGGATGCACGCAAGCAAAGGAAGCAAAGCAAGCAAAACATCACAGCCCCCCCCAGGAAGGCCAATCGAGACGAAAGAGATATCCACGCGATGTGTCGGAGAAGCGGAGAAGCCAATAATGCCTTCTCACTGGCTTTACGGAGGATATCAGAAAAAATGTGAAGAAGGCAAATTAAGAATAATATACGCAGTGTTATGGAGTCGTCAAGCTGCTGGCTGATAATAATGATAATGACGATGATGATATCCGAGCATCGGGACCCTGATATAGCTCCCTGGGCATTTTGTGCCGGGCATTATCCCTCGTATTAGTATTATTATTTGCTCGTCTGAGAGCAGCAACATGACTTTTTCAAGGGATATTATTATCCACATACTGAATCATTACTATTCAAGGGCATCGGGTGGAGGAGGGAGGGGAGGGGGGGACCGCTTACGGCGGGAGATAGGGGTTATAGCTCGACGGCATATTGGACATGGATGCTCTGCTTAAGGCAGATTCTCTGCTGCAAGGCTATCTCAAAAATGTATTCCGTACATAATGTGTATACCAGGATGAAAATATTAATTAACAGCAAAAAACAGGAACGGTTTTAACATTTTTTGGTTGCCGATTTAGCTATAATAACAGGCCACATATATACAGCGGGTTGTGTGATAATGTCTGACTATCTTTTCGCTTTCTTCCCCTTTCGTACCGCCGCGTAGCAAAGTACGATGCTGCACGCTGGGCAAACCCGTATCGTCGCCTGCCAAAGCCGAAAACTCCCAGCAATGGAGTCGATTTGCTCCACACCACCCTTCCCTTTGTCCCGGAACTCGATGTTAATGTGCGATATTGCTAGGATATTGGGCCCGACGGTTCGGAAGCCAAACATTCCCCGGGCTGAAAGAGACAGCCAAATCGCAAATAAAAAAAAAAGGGGAGAAGAGGGTTGCTGTGTGTTGGCTGCATCGAGTCGAACCATGGACTCGGTAGAGGCAGGGACAGGTTAGGCAAGCAAAAATATTGAAAATATACCCTCCCCTCTGAAGCGAGGCGGAACAATAAATAAACGAACAAGCGAACAAACGGGCTGGGTTAGATGGACAGTGCTGAACCCACCCGTGTATCCGCCGGCCCGTCGAGTCAAGGCCTTGTTCGACATAACCCCCCCTGCTCTATAACTGTCTGATGAAAGAAAAGGAAATGGAAATGGGGCAGATAAGGGAAGGAAAATAAGGGCGATGAGGGCAGTGCCGATGGTGATAGTCACACTGCTTGTTGATAATGAAACGAACGACTCCGGGAGGCATTTTTTTTTGTCGATGGGCAGGCTGCCACACCCTCCTCCCCCCGGTTCTCTGGGATACTCCCGATCCATGCTGTTGATTTTGCCTATTCGGGTAATCCCTTATTTATCCAGGGCTGCCGGGGAAGAAGAGCCGGTTTCAAGCAACCCTGCCTCCTTGACAAGAGTGTAGAATTGCCCTCCGCGTCGAATGAGTTCGGCAGGAGTATCGAACTCAGCTACAGTGCCGCGATCAAGCACAACAATCCGATCGCTGTCCAGAATGGTGTTGATACGGTGAGCGATCGTTATGATCGTGCGGTTCTCAAAGATACTACTGCGCAACATCTGTTGCAAGAGGGCATCGGTTTCAACATCAACAGCGGCCTAGATCGATTGATTATTCATATTGCGGTTAGTCAAGGACGGCTCATCCCCCATCAAGGCGTATATCATTTTGAGAAATTGGAATCGAATGAACTAATCCGGTCACTTACAGTTGCTTCATCAAGCACCAAAATGTTGCTTGGAGTCAATAGTGCTCTAGCCATAGAGACGAGCTGTCGTTGTCCCTGACTCAGGTTGGATCCTGCGCAGATATGCATTAGATTTCGTGCTCGCGAATCGGAACCGATCCCAGAAATCGAAGAAACAACCCCAACCAACGTACCTGCTTCATGTATCTGAGCATCCAGCTGTCCGGGTAGGCTAGAGACGTGATCTTTAAGCCGTGCATGTTCTGGGGGTTGATGACAGTCAGTAGTCTGCATGACGCGCGAGAGTGCATTCACAATCTAAGACATTGAAGTTGACATACCAAGAACGCTCCATAGTTCGGTGTCATCGTGTACATGACGGGGGTCAAGGTTATCTCGAACAGTCCCTTCGAACAAAGCTGCGTCCTGTGGAATAATCGCAAGACGGCCACGCAGGTCCTGCAAGCCAATCTTGCTGATGTCCAATCCGTCGATACTATTGTTGAGATAGGTAAAGCTTGGTTAGCCAGCTGCATCTTTCCCGGCAATCCGGTTCACCCGTGCTCACCCAACATTTGTATCGACTTACCTGATTTGGCCTTCGGCTGCCTCGATAATACGGAACAAAGACAGCGTCAACGAACTTTTGCCTGCTCCGGTCCTTCCCACAACTCCAATCTTCTCATGCGGCTTGATGTTAAGGTTAATGCCCTTCAGCACAAGATCCAATCCGGGACGGTATCTCGTGCTGTAGTTGTTGAATGTCACAGCGCCCTGCGAGGGCCAGCCTAAGGTGGGTCGATTTTTGAATATAACATCTGGGGCTTCACTTGGGAGATTTGCATATTCGAGCACACGCTCAACAGAAACAATATTCGTCTCCACCTCTACCGTCTGTCGCACAATCCAGTTGAGAGATTGGGTAATCATTAGCGCATACGACATTGCAAGACCAACCATACCAGCGGTAATACCAGTGTGCGTGGTCACAGATATGATTGCGAAAATGGCAGCTGCAAGGATAATGACAGATCCGAGGAATTCAAGTCGCACTGCAAGCCATCTATTGGCACTAATAGACGGGAAGTACGCTCTGATATTCGCATCCATTCGCCATTCATTCTCCTGAGCAAATCGCTTTTGTTGTCTGAATGCTCTGATGGTGGATATTCCACCAAGACTCTCCTGGAAGTGCGCAAAGATGGGACTCTTGCTGACACTGTCAAGACGCTTTAGTTCTCTTGAGGTTCTCAGATAGTACTTCTGGTATCTCAGATAAACGTAGCCGAGTGGGAAGACGAGGATAAGGAACCAAGGCGTAGAGATGCCAATAACTACAACCGTAAATATAGCGCGGGCAGAGTTGGAAAACAGCTATAATGTACTGTTAGCTTAGGTGCAATCAAGTGAATAGTTGAAGCAGACATACCATATTGAATGTTCGCGCAAGCATCTCGTCTACACGATACATGTCACTATAAAAATATTAGCCTCTCATCGATCTATAATGACTTTGAAACTGTTAACGCACCTGGAAAAGCGGTTAAGGATACGTCCGGCAGGAGTGGTTTCGAAGAAACTCATAGGAGATCTAAAGATAGCAAACGCCATCCGCTCATGCAGTTTTCGTGATGCCTGGTGGAATATCAGTATTGAACGGGGCAAATAGCAAAATATTGAACAATATCCATACCTCAATAGAGCAGAGAATCCAAAGAATCAAAGTCTGCAAAATCACAAGTGCAGATGAACCGATTCCAAAAGCAAAGTAAATTCCAAGATATTTCCCAATTTCAGCATTGGTACCTTCTTTCTCGTTTAATTCTGACCATTGCTTCAGCCAGAAGTTACCAGCTACCTGCGTACCGTGTGCCATAACGAGGATAATCAGATAAGCAGACACAGCGTAGAGGTTGCTCGTCCGAGCATACTCCCCATACACGCTCCACTTCACCTTTCCTTGCTCCATGGCTTCCTTGGTCTGCTTGGATTTGAGAACCTCTTCTTCATCAGTGATTTTCCCTCGGAAGTTTGGTCGGCTAACGGTGCTTGCGCGGCGAAGTGTGGTGGTGCTTTCGCGGCGTGGCTTTCCTCCACCAACACTTCGAATTGGAGCAAGGGGAGCGAAGCGCTCTTGAGCTTCTTCGTTGTCTGAGGCGATAGGGCTATCATCCTCGATGTCGATCATTGTGGAGGATGATTCTGAGCCGCCTAGGCCGTCGTCTTTGCTGCTTCCGCTAGATCCGGAGTCATCCTCAGTGATAGCTGTGCGAATCAAGTTTGCGACTTCTCCTTTCATTGCTAGAAGCTGCTCATAAGTTCCCTTCTCGATAATGGTGCGATTTCGAAGCAAGGCAATGAAGTCGGCCTCTTTTAGGACTGTAATGGCGTTGGTCGCTAGAATTCTGGTCTTGGTGGATAGGATCCCATTCTTGCCCAAGACACGGTTGATAAGATGTCTTCCGACATGCTGATCGACAGCAGAGAGGCAGTCATCAAGAAGATAAACGTCAGCGCGAGCATATACAGCTCTGGCCAAGCTGAGTCGTGCTTTTTGACCGCCGGACAAGGAAATACCACGCTCTCCAACTTCAGTCTGGTCACCATCAGGCAGGGTTTTGAAGTCATCTAGCAGTGCACAAGCAGCTACAGTCAGTTCATAGAAATGGGGATCCCATCTATGTCCGAAAACAATGTTGTCCCTAACACTAGCGTTCATGATCCATGCCTGTTGAGCAACATAGGCAATGCGTCCCTTGACAACGACTTCTCCGCTGACCTTGTATAGGTCGCCGAGTAGAGTCTGAAGAAGGGACGACTTTCCAGCACCAACACGGCCGACAATGCAGCTCAATTCACCCTTTCGGGCACTGAAGTTGAGATTCTCTAGTTCATTTCCACTCTCGTACTTGTTCCAGGTGAAAGTAGCATCCCGAATGGATACTGCCTCGTCTCCGGTGTGAGTAACAGCATCTTGATACTGGACAGCGTTCTCTTGCAATTCTTCAGAGGTTAAGTATGCGGTCAAACGCGTGATGGCAACAGAGGATTCGATAATAGAAGTAATGACCATGGGCAAGATAGCAAGCGGGAAGGTGAGCAAGTTGAAAAGAGTCAATGCTGGGAAGACGATATCGGTGGTGAGAGGCTTGTCCGTGATCCATACAAAGACGGCGAAGGTGGAGCATGAAACCAAGAAAGGTGTAGATGACCAGGTGAAGTTAGCAATAGCTTGAGTAGCTCCAATTTTGCGTAGTGTGTTCAGTTCCAGGTCATTCCGGACGTGGTTCAGCTTGCCCATGAAGGCGGTGTTCCATGCGTAGAGCTTAATACTCTTCATGTTGTTCAAGATTTCAGTCATTAGTCTGGTACGCTGGTCCTTGTTCTTCATCTGTTTGACCTGTAATGTCTTCATGACATTGGCAATGAAACCGTTGAGCGGAATCATAAGCACCATGGCTGCAATTCCGGCCCACATACTCCATCCGATCAGGCCGTAGAGGGAGATCATGCAAAGGGTTATCTGGAATGGAGCTGACCACAACTGTGTGCCAAATTGAGCTAGGTCAGACAGTCGCTGCTGGTCTACAGCCATGTGGTTGACAATATCTCCAGTTGACTTGGTAGCACGGCCTTCATTTGATAGTCTCAAGGCCTTGGTATAAATCATTGCAGTTAAAGAAGATTTGACACGCATACCAGTCTCGAATGCCCGCTGGAAATACTGGTGCAGACACGTAGTCTGGACAACAGAAACGATGAACATGGCCAGTGCAATGGCGACTCCGCGGATAGCTGGCTGCGGGTTATTGGTTTTGTAAGAATCAACGAAGCTGATGAGCATACGGAGAAGCTGTGGCTGGACAAATGCTAGGATGTCACTCAAACATTTGATCAGGGCACCACGGAAATAGGGAGCGCTGAATGCTCGGAACAGGGCCATCCAAAGCGAAGGCTTCTTCTTCCTCTTAAGCTCGTCTTCCCATACACGCTGCAGCTTTTCACCCGTTACACGCGTGGTATCTCGCTCTCGCAAGTTCCACATGTCGTCCTGGGTGAGAAAGCTCTTGTAACCTTGTTTCATCAGAGGTGTCATCCATGAGAAAGTCAGGACGGAGAAGATATCGGCATATTCGAAGGGACATTCATCCTCATCGCCCAATGCATGGTAAACGCTCTGCTTCTTCTTGACAAAGTATTCGAGGATGAACTCGAGGAGAGCGATGCCCAGGCCAATGTTGAAGGTGATGAAGTACGGCAAGTGTTCTCGATAGTACTGGCGTGATACCAGCGACTGAAGCTTGACGCCATGCGCAATAAGGAAGAAGAGCCAGTAAAAGAGCACCACGCCATTTGGCTGACGACTTCTCCAATGTTCGTGATACTGAACGGCATATATACAGACGAGGGAGAGAAGGAGAAGGATGGTGGTCCAGAATCTAAAGTCACTGGCCCAAATATGCGGGAGGTTTTCGATTTGTAGAGACGCCTGGAGCCCGACGACGATAACAAGAGCCCATATTAATGACTATCAACACGTTAGCAATTACAACCCAATACGTCATCATCAAACTCTCTCGCGCGTACCAATTTTGCGTAAAAGTGCCAGTTCCGTGGGATGTTCTCAGCTGTTCTATGTCTCAAGAGCAGCCACAGAGCTCCGGCAGAGCCGACCAGCCCAAACACGGCCACGAAGCAGATGAAAACATCCAGGAAGCAAGGAGTAAGACCGTATCTGATAGAGCTGATGGGACCCCAGCCCTCCGCATCGCCGCAGAAATGCCGGGCGTGAGCTAAAGGTCCGGCAACGACGTCGGCGATCTCGCTGGAGGACAGGGCGAGGACCGCCTGCTCTCCGTCATCAATTCCCGCCATGGTCCCGGCCGTATGAGGAGCAACAACCAGAGGATGGACTTCGGAGGAGGGAAGACTTCAGGAAAAAAGGAACAGGCTGCTGAAGAGAAGGCGAGCGAAGCTGGTCGGTTATCTAATTTATTTAATAGTTCGAAAAACAACCAGGGAGCGGTTCGGAGCTCAACTAGTGCTTAGCTAAGCAGGGAGCTTACAAATGCAGCTTTTCTGCGTCGTTCTTCCTCGACAGCCGGAGAAAAAAGCAAGGAAGAGACAGCACTAAACAGCTTGGAGAGCTGGCGAGCTTGGTGCAGGCAGCGCGCTGGGTCTCCTGCTGAGGCTGGCCGAAGGATGGACGGACGAGCGCTGCTCTGCTGCCTGGAGATGCGGGATACGAGGCGTCTTCCGTGTCTCTGGAGAGGGCGTCGGATTTAGTCGGGGTTAGGCGTGCCGTCTCTACGTAATAACACTGCGCAGGGGGCGAGGTCTCTCTGCCGATGACTCGTCTGTGACTCTTGACTCTTGACTCTTGACTCTTGACTTTTGGCCCACCGCGGACCGCATCGCCAGGTGAGTCATCACGGCCGAGTTGTGCTATATAAAATATTATTCCAGGAAGCTCGAGCTGTTTGCAGCAAAAAGTCGTTAAGAGCTCGAAAAAAAGAAGTCTTGGCGTGGCTTTTTTGTTTGACAAGCGACCAAACTTCCCCCACTGGGACATTTCGGCGTCATCGACCAAACCCGCACGCCCGCCAAATAATCTAATCTAATCGGACATCTATCTAGGTAGACAGCACTGCTTGCGATGGCGGCCGGTACTCCGCAGGGTGAAGCGCTGCTGAAGCGCCCATTATACGGTGAGCTCGAGATGGCTCTCCTGCCGTGATAAACAAAGACTAATCATAATGGTGAAACAGTGTACTCCCTCCCCGCCGAGCTGCTGGACTCTCTAACTACCAAGTCAGCAGGCGGCAGCAGGGTCTTGCCAGCAGAGATAAGCGAGTCAACGGCTGGGGTAAGGGATAGCGATGACAGCACAAGCTCCCCGGGTTCCATGTCCTGTGCTCTTTGCCAAGTTGCTTTCCAGGAAGTCAAAGAGCAACGAGAACACGTCAAATCGGATCACCACCGGTACAATTTGAAGGCGAGACTAAGGGGGACAGCCACACTTAATGAGACAGAGTTTAATAAGGCGATTGGAGATCTGGACGAACCCATATCTGGCTCGGACTCTGAATCTGATGACGAGGAGGAGAGCGGGCAGCAAACACCTGATACCACCCTGACGGCACTGTTGAAAAAACAAGCAAAGATAAGCTCGCCGGTGCCGTTTGATGACAGTTCAAATTCAAGTAGAAAAAAGGGCCGTGGAGGCAAAGAGCCGTTATTATGGTTTACCAGCCCCCTCCTTGACGCAAATACCTCATTAGGGGTATATCGAGCTCTCTTTACGAACGAAGAGCAGGCTGAGCCAAACTACTTGGTTGATTCCCTAAGGGCCAAACAAAAGAAGCCCCATGTTATACAGAGGGCTAAAGATACCTCGGAGACAGCTTCCAACACATCCAAGGCCACAAATGATTCTCCTCCTGAACACATATTCCTATGTATGATCGGTGGCGGCCACTTCGCCGCCATGGTGGTAGCTCTGGCGCCTGAAGTTCAGAAGCGCTCTGGAGTAGAAGAAAGACAGGCTCGCGTGCTAGCACATAAAACATTCCATCGATATACCACAAGACGAAAACAAGGAGGTGGCCAGGCGGCTCATGATGCGGCTGGAGGAGCTGCTCACTCCGCGGGTGCTACATTGCGACGATATAATGAAGCAGCCTTGGAAAGTGAAATCAGACAGTTATTGAAAAGCTGGAAGGATATGATTGACGATGCACAATTACTTTTTATTCGAGCTGCTGGGTCTACCAATCGCAGAATATTGTATGGGCCATATGAGGGACAGGTTTTGAAGCATACGGACCCCAGAATACGGGTGTTCCCCTTTAGCACACGCCGAGCTACCCAGGCAGAGCTAATGAGAGCATTTACGGAACTCACTCGCGTCAAGGTCAGCCATATCGACGAGGCTGCACTTGCTGCAGAAGAAGCGAAACGGGAGGCAGCCTCCAAGTCTCCCAAGTCTACTGCTCAAACACAGCCCCCGAAGCCTAAAATATCCAAAGAAGATGAAGCCGCGATGCTTCATACTTCCCAGATTCAAGCTCTCATTCGACGTTCAAAGGTTCCTGCACTGCTGTCATACATTTCAAGCAATTCAATACCACAAGATTTCCGATTCTATCCGGCCAACTCGGCACAAAACTACCACGCGTCAACTCCTCTACATCTTGCTGCAAGCTCCAATTCACCAGCCATCGTCAGCGCCTTGCTGACAAAGGTACGGGTGGATCCAACCCAGCTTAATGACGATGGGAAACCGCCGTTTGATCTCGCTGGAAACCGCATCACTCGAGATGCATTCAGGGTCGCCCGACACGAGCTTGGTGAGGAGGCTTGGGATTGGGAAGCTGCCCATGTACCCTCTGCAATGTCCAAGCAGGAGAGTGACAGCCGAGAAGAGGCGGAGAAAAAGGCGATACAGGAAGCTGAAAACAAAAGGCGAACAGAGGAAGTTGAACGCCTCAGGAAAGAGGAAACCCCTTCAATCGGGGGGAAGAACCGCGCCTCTCGCCAAACAATTGCCGCTATCCAGCAGAAAACTGGTGCTGAGAAACGCAAAGAGGAGACTAGAGGAATGACCCCTGAGATGAGAATGAAACTGGAGCGGGAGCGGCGTGCCAGAGCAGCTGAGGAAAGGATTAGAAAAATGCAAGGAGGCTCCGCCGCTTGAGATATGATATGACCTCAAGCTTCGTCTCTCGTATCAATCAGCCAAGCCGGACTTTCTTCCATACTTTGAGGCACTCCTGCATGTCGGTAGACACTTGAGCCTCTGAACGTGCCGCTATTTGGATAGTATATATTATAGACGAGGCATAACAGAAATTAGCCGTATTCTCCCGTAAGAAATCTATCTCTGACCGGTTCATGCCTGGAGACTGATGCCAGATCGTCCAACGATCGCACACCTGAGCAATTGACTTGGCATGGGTGGAATCTAGAACCATCAGATACAACACTGCTTTGACCAGATCCTTGATCTGATACGTTTTGGGGACGCAATTGTTCCTTATCAGCCACCTCAAGCAGGCATCTGCAATGTCCTTGTTACTCAACTTAGGAGACGTCAATGCCTCCACTCCGCGTTTCTCTTCATACTCACGCATAAGTCTCATTTCTTCGGCATGGTCGTTTCGCATTGACGCCCATCTCGCCTGTTCTCGGGCCCGGCGAGACGCCTCTGCTTGAGCCGGCGGCATTGTTTTCTCAACTTCCTTTGCCCTTAGATCCTCAAGAAACCTGTTATGGAACTTCATATGATCATTAAACTGTGGTCGTGGGGATGCCCAGTGTGGCAATTCGTCTCCCTGCATGATCCCTAGCAACTCCATAATACCACATGGGACCGCTTCTCTACTTGTTGCCAGTAAAATATTTTGTGGCAGTGCAAAGCTCCATGTTCCTGCTTTTTCAATGTGGCCTAATGACGAGGCAGTGTAGACGAACCACTGGTTGATTGCGTCGCCTGAATGGCCCATCTCCACCGTTCTCCCGGTGAGTAAATGGTCCTGTTCAAAATAGATCTTCTCAACGGTATCGCTTTCGATGCGGAATCGTATGCTGTCGCTGCTGACGTCGGTGCTGTCAAGAGAAGCACGCTTTTCCTCGATATGGGCCAGTAGTGAAGGAACTGTTGCTGGGGTCGCAGAGTCATTACCCTCAGATGGTAGCTCTCCATCATTTTTATCATCAATACCTCCACTTTCTTCTCTTGAGATAGACCCTGGGCTTGAGAATGTTCCATTACCAAATGGCTTCGGTTGATCGATCCGCATCCAAAATGGCGGTAGGCAATGTTTATCCCGCTGGTCCCAATCGCATTGCCAATGGGCCTTAAGGCTCAGAACGCCGTCTGAATCATCAGGTACACTCGTCCTTAAAACAGCTCCAAATCCACTCAAGGGTGATCGTAGTAGGACTGTTCCAGCCGGGGTCCACAGCCCACTTGTTCTCAACATGTTCCAGCCATTTTCATCGGGGACGGCTCCACGATCTAGTAGGAATCCAATCAACTCATCAAAATCTATTTCTGCCTGGGGGACCAGTAATTCATCCTTGTATTGGATCCGGTATAGCTTTTTGCCAGTAATCAGGCAGTTCCAGTGAAAATACGACCATGAGCCTCCAATAAGACTGGACCGGTTTGGATTAAGCTTCCAATACTCCTCATCTTCTTCCCGGTCGAGAGGAGTTATGGTATAGCGAGGCAACTCAACTTCAACGATCCCTGACATCATGCTTCCTCTTGTGACTGCTGAGTTGGAGTGTCCATTTTGCGCCAGGACCTTGCGAATCGACCGGAGCACAAGGAGCGCGCGAACACATGTGTAGAGTATAGGGAGCACACCAATCACGGCAAGAGGAACACCGATATAGGTAATAATATCTGCGGGAGAGGCGTTCGACATAGCAATAGCATAATACTCGAAGGAATCTATCGCAGGAATGTACGCTCAAACATTGGGGTTTGTAAGGAGAAAGGATTGTCGTTGTGAGATAAAAATAGCCGCTGGTTAGTACGGTCCAGAAGGAGTGCCTTGGCAGGGGTTTCAGCCTCATTCGCGTATATTCATGGCGGTCCTCGCGGAGCTCAGTGTGCCTTGTTAGATGTTAAAATTTCCATTAAGTATACTCCGTACTCTTGAGGTATGTTATTTATGCTGTGTTATGCGAAATATAATTATAATAAGGGCAATCTTGGTATACCGAACCCTTCGAGTAAGATTGTTTAGCCACGGGCATAGGAAGCAAATCCATGAATACGTAGTTCAGAATGTTCTATCCCATATCCCTCAGTAATGCCAGTAAAGAGCAAATGGGCTCTACCAAGATATGATACAGAAATCAGGCTTCAAAGAAATTTATTGACGCGATATATTGGCGTGTTCATATGTAGTCCGTGCGTTTTCCCAATCGGGTATATCTAGACCTCATCTCTTGAACGTCACTTCAACTCTTCCTGAACAACTTCATCTCAGGTTGAAGAGAATATATGTGCTTAGCGATTGAAAACCCGGTGTATAAACATTTCCAGGTCTGCAATGTCTGGTAAACACTCTGAAGATGACAATGGCGTCTTCCAGCCATGCTCGCCAGATCACGTTGGGACTCTGTATGTCCATAATGCGAGAAGCAAGTCTTGCAGTGGTAGGTGAAGAAAGCCGTCCAGCCACATTCTCGGTTCTAGAGAAGCAACCCGGGGTATCAATGCGAGAAGGGTGACGCTAATTAAACCGTTTATAGAATGGAAGCTATTTGCCAATGAAGAGTTCATAGTCGGTCGGAATTCAAGCTCATGGTTGGTACTTTTCTCATTTCTGGTCACCAAAGCAATTCCGAAAACTCATAGCTGACTATTCTAGTCATTTGGTCGTGGATGACCCTATGGTTTCCAACATACATCTTCGTATCTACTCAATCATATTTGACCAAGAGAACCCTACACAGGTTGCGCCTCTCGTGTATGTCCAAGACCTGTCCCGCAATGGAACCTTTTGGAATGGACTTAAAATAGGAAAAGATAGTGGAGGGTTCCTCTTAAGTGATGGAGATATGGTAAAAGTTTGCAGCAGCGTGGTGATAGAGTATCGGGGTGAGGGAGTGCTCCAAACACCATTCGATCAAGTTCAGATTCAGGAAATGAAACATTTCGAGGAACAGTATTCCATAACCAACCGTACTTTAGGTTGTGGGGCATATGGACGAGTGCACATGTCCATTGATAAGAAGAAGAAGAAACAGCTGGCTTGCAAAATAGTGAACCTAGCAGATTTGAAAGCCAAGCTTCGACAGATTGAGATGGGAAAAATGCCCCAAACGACTCTTTCAGACGCACGAAATAAGGCGTCTAAACAGCGCCGCCTCACATATAGGGTACAAGCCAAGCTGGGAATGTACGACCGGGAGGTGGAAATTTTGCAGAAGCTACGACATGTAAGTGAGGTAAGCACGTCCGGTAACTGGCAACCGCAGCTAATAAGACCGCCGCCAGCCCAACATCATCAATATTGAAAAAGTTTTCAAGACAGACAATGCTATGTGAGTGTTCGTCTGTTGACCAATATGTGATCAATTTTCTGAGACGGAAGCAGATACATATTTCAGGACCTTGTCACAGCAGGCGACTTATTTTCCTTCCTCGAGTTCAAGAACGGCAAACTCTTGGACGTGGAAGCTGCTGTAATAATCCGACAAGTGGTGATTGCACTGGTGTACTTACATGGTCAAAACATTGTCCATCGAGACATAAAACCAGACAACGTTTTGATGACGTCCTTGTCTAATGGATCTCGAGTGATATTGACTGACTTTGGATGTGCCCGGTATCTGAATCCCAAGAAATCGCGCATGGCTTCAGTGATGGGCACTTTAGAGTATACTGCACCGTATGAATTCTCGACCATGGATCAATACAATGCGTGCGCTAATATATCTTGTTATAGAGAAATGGGCCAAGGGTGCCACAAGCCAACCAAAGGGTATACTAAATCCGTTGATTTGTGGTCTCTGGGCTGTCTTACTGTTGTCCTTCTGACAGGTGGTTCACCCTTCAGTGATCCAGTGACCGGTAAATACAGTGGAAAACTGGCCAAACAGTGTAACCTCGCTGTGCTCGAGCAGGATGAAGACTGGAAGTGTGTAGGTGACCGTGCAAAACACTTCGTTCGCGGCCTCCTTGTTCTTAACGATAAGCAACGAATGACGGCTGAGCAAGCATTGAACCATGACTGGTTCACAAACAGTGCGCACAGCCAAGCTTTCAACGAGCTTTACATGCGTGCAATCCAAGGGTGGGAACCACGAGACGAAAAAGAGAGGGTATTATACGACCTGCGGTATGCACAAGGGTCCATGGGCGAGTACACCTTCTGGCAAGGTAGAAGCGCCATCCAACTTTCCCTGGAGGGCGGGGAACATGATCGAAAAAGTACATCCCCCGAGGATGAGATCGGAGAGTCATCTTACTTCTCTATCTCGCGCTGGGATCCTGGAATGAAAGCCGGAAGAAACATATCAATAACGCTCTCAGATCCCGGGAACAAAGAGGTCCCTGAGAGGTTACATAGTAGCACGGATGCTTCTTCCCCTCACTCCCCACAAGGGTCAACGGCTCAAAAGCGGGATGGTATATTAATGGTCCCGGAAAGGGCCAGAGTCCGCTTTGAAGCGACCAGCCATGACGATGCAGCTGACCACCAGGCCAAGCCGCGTATCAGGAACCCGTTTAGTCCCGAAGCATGGAACAAGAATGGTCACGAACCAGTTCAACGGTCGAAGGGAACGCAGTCTAACACGAGTGTGCGCGATGATATGGGGCACAAGCAGCCAGAAACAGTGACTAAAAGCGAATCGAATCCTAACGTGGTGAGAAGTTCCGCAGTACCCTCTTTAATCACCAAACAACATCGGAATGAAGCTCTCGCTCTAAGGCCCGAAAGGGTAGCGGTCCAGCATGTGCCTGCTAAGCGCAATTTCAAGGGCGCAAGCTCTCGGCCACAGTACGACATCAACGCCAATAGATCATCTTTGGAGGAAGACGAAGTGTTTGAAGAGGTACTCGACCCTCTGACTGGAAAGCGTCGTGCAGTCAGATATGGTGAGCAATAAAACGTTGTTGTTCTACCAACGCGTTGGCAGGGAGGTAGGTAATCATCAGTCACATTGCCTCCCCGTCGTTCAATTTTTGCTTTTATTACTTTCTATCCCCCCCAAAACACAAAAAAAAAAAAAAAAAAAAAAAGCAGCAGATACGTATCCAGCTATCCGACCTTTTCGTTCTTCTTTGTCCTTTCTCTTCTTTTCCTTCCAGCTGTCATTGCTGTCTTCCTTCCCCTTGAAGCTGCGATTGCAAGATACGATGACTAAGTGCATGGAGTTGAACATCGCGTTTTATTGGCCAGATTAAAGTTTTCTCTGCAGGTACACGAAACGCGAAAAAGCGCGACAGACGCGTTAGCGCGCGTGCAGCGCGTCTGACTTTGATGGCTTTTCGCTTGTGTGGCGAGGCTGACGATAGGGGAAAAAAAGAGAGCAGATCAACTGGAAGGATATCGAAAATATGCAGAGTATCAAAAAGTCAATGTGAGGAGTGTGAGGAGTGGCGAGTCTTCGGGAAAGATATTGGTGGCCAGAAGGCTGATTTATCATTTTTGCCTAGCGAAAGAGCCGGCACCTGCGCAAACCCGACGATACTGAGACATGGGAAAAACAAGGGGCATTGTTTTTTTTTTTTTTTTCGAGGAAGAAGCGAATTTTCCCTCTTCAGCTGACCTTTTGCGGAACAATTTTTACAAAGGCTACCGGGGAATGATAATAATATGGGTTCCGTGAAGGTAAACTCTGGACAGGCTCCATCCAGCATATACACCGTCGCCATGGTGATGTCGGATATCGAGTGGGCAAGGCCCAAGTCAGGCGATGGGATTATTTGATGGGACGGACCGCAGCCTTCCAAAACCTTCAGCACCCTTGTCCCTTCGTCCCCCAACTTTATTCTCCTACCCATCGAAGCCGAGTCGTGGACAGTGGGCGTTTTCTTAGGATCGTCTCAACTAACTTGCAAGGATGGGTGATCGGCTGGCCAATCGAAGGGGCAGGTGGGCGCAGTTTGTGACACAGCGATGCACTTGCTTTTGCAGGGAGGTTCGGTGGTACAGACGACGACTTCGAGGGCCACACAGTCTACGAGTCGACACCAGACCCCGAAAGACGAGACGGCTGTTGTCAAGAGAGGGTTTCCACTGGGTCGAGACAGCTAGCTGTATGGAATTGGAGATGACTTGCAGTGGAAGGTCTCGCAGGGCGTCTGCCAGTAGCTTGCTGAGGTTGACACGTTGTGTTCCGGCCTGGAAGGACTGTCGCAAGAACAGCACAACAACAAAAAAAAAACCCCCAGGGCAGAAGAAAGCTTGAAGTAGATTATCTCTGCAGGAGCTGGACGGGGGTGCAGAGGAGCATAAAAGCCAATACGCTCAACTGAGCGGAGCAGCTTCCGGCTGAGCAAACTACGTCTTGCCTTTTATCCGTCCGTTGCTATGCTACGGAGAACTATGAGGGGAGATAGCTAGACAGCAACAAACAAACAAAGCCAAGGGTGGGCGGTTAGATATTGTTGCCATTATGATTCAACAGCACAGCACCACCACGGGACAGGCCGGTCCCCTCTCTGCCTCCCTCGCTTGATAGCCCTCTGAGGCATCACATTGTTGCCGTCTTCCTTTTTCCTCCCACGCACGCTCTAGCTCCTACCAGCCCGGATCCCAAGCGGCCTTCTCTCGGTCCCCATGCCGGCCTCTTCACCGCACACAACAACAGACGAAAGACTAGTCCCGACGGAGCATTTTCGTCCCCTTGCCAGAGGATGGACCGCCCTTTCTCTAGCTCGCAGCAGGGACTCCATTACTTACGTCTTCATTCAAGCACACTCTTCACGGCGGCCTCCCTCCCCACCGCCCGCCCTCATTATTAAGCCGGCCTTCGCTGCGACTTTCCATCCTCGCGGCGTTGCTTTTTCCTGCAGCGCCAAATTAGCCCTGGCCGCGCCAAGCCGCTTGTGCCGCTAGCCTGTCAGAGCCCGTTTTTTGCCTTTCTGTCCTCCCGATCGTGCGATTTATGTTGATTTTCCCTCCCAACCTCCTCCCCCCCAGGTTCCCAACTCCTTACAATCAACCCGTCAGCTCCCGCCGCATCGCCGTTTAACCACCCACGCACCGTCGCAAAGACCGCTACAAGGCAGCGCATGAAGCGCATCGCTTAACAGGACTTCTTCCAGCTTACCGCATCTCCATACCATCTTGCGTTCTCAAGAAAACACGCCCGGCGCATAACTCCCAGCGCAAGGGGGAAAAAAAAAAATCCAGGCAGCCGCCGGCACAGCGCAAACAACGCATATTTTTGAATACATATTCGCCTTTGCTCCCGCTTCTGTCGCCGACACCTGGCACAGGCTTGCGCTTCTGCATACGCAGTGTACGGATCGCTCCAAGCACGATGCTTCTGCCTTCTGCCCTGTCGTGCGAGTCACGGCAGCAACAGTATTCCTCTCGGCCTCGCTTCGCAGCCTCCCACCTCTTCCCATCCACTCCGCCGCCTTCAGACGATGGCATTAGATCTGGAAATGGTCTCCTGGGAACATGCCGAGCACTCCAGTCGCTGCTGAATGTATCCCCTGCCCCCTCGCCCAGTCGTGCGCGCACTCGAGCACCCAAGCCGGAACGTCTCCAGAGCCCTCTACAAGTGAAACCTACTCCATATCTTCAGAATCGAACCACCTCTGCTTCATCTATCTCGTCGTCTACGGGCCCATTATCATCTGCGCGCACAGTTAAGAGGGTCGTCAAGCCAGCCGCAAAGTACCCTCGCGGCGCCAACAAGAGAAGGAGAGAGGTCTATGAGGAGTCGATTGACTTCCAGCACGGAAGTAAGAACAGAGAACATGAAGACAAGTTTTCAACACCAAAGAGGCAGAGACGTGCGCCTCCAGAGCTCCCACTTGGCCTCGAGACCGGAGATTTCCGATCACTCGACACTCCATCCCGATCACTCGACACTCCATCCAAATCGCAACGATCACCTACACAGTCCCCGTGCATCCGGCGACAATGGAATCGACGGGGCGGCGACACAGATAAAATATCCAGCAGCACTATATCCTCTCCGGATCGAACCTCCTCCTTCCCCTCCTTCGCCGTCACAGCGGCCACACACAACTCATTAAACAACGCCATAGACTCCTCGATATTCTCCTCGCCTCCCCATCCGAGCACAGAGTGGACGACGGAAGACGACGGAAGACTAGTCGAGCTCGTGCTCGAGAAGCTGAAACTGTCTAAGCGTGATTGGAATGACTGCGCACGACGGATGGGCAAGAACCACGACTCCGTCGGCCGGCGATGGAAAGCCCTTGTTGGAGAAGGCAACGTCGGCCTCAGACGAGGACGGCGGATGGTCAGAGGGCGGATAGACGAGAGCTGGCGGCCATAATGAGGCCTACCCTTTGTCTCCTGCACCTTTCCTTTTATCTATCCATCATTTCTTTCTTATTATTTCTCCTTTTATTTCGTCTCTTTTTAATACTTTCCTTTTTCCATCTTACCCATGTTGTCAGCACTCTAGACCTATCTTTCCACGTGCTTTGATTGATTTTATGTCCTTTCACGAAGGGACGATGCCCTGAGGGAAACGGGCAAAAGGGACAGACAGTACTCCCTGGACGGCGGGAGGCCCGGCGCTTGCGGGATATTTGGGGGTTTCTTTTGTTGTCTTTTTGTACTTGGTTCTGCTATCCTTCGGCTTGATGATGTGATGACTCTCCTACAAGTTACTACTCCGTGCTCTGTCTAGCTATTCATCTCGACTACAACCCACGAAAATAAACTTATCTACTCGTCTTATCCGTGTCTTATCTTATCCGGTTGTTTACTTATCGATTTAGTTATCCGCGATTATCTCTGCTGTGGCTTGTACGAGCCTGCAATCAAACATCCCGGTCCGCATGAAAGGAACATCCCTCCTTTCCTAAGTACACCGCGCCGACGCTGGCTTTTCTCTACGTTGCTTGCATCAGAGGGTGCTGCTGGACTCTGCTTGACCCCAGAACAAAGAACGTCCGTTCGTTGATACCCCCAGACCCAGCTAGCGGTGGCATACAGGCGCATTTCAGTCGGTCTCATTTCGTTTGCGTAGAGCTCCTTTATTCACCTACCCGGCCGGACACTGACCGTGTTAGCTACAGCCGTATAGTCGTGGCCGCTGCAGAGAAAGAAGAAACAGCTCGTTTGCAAGGGAGTTTGAATATAAAATACCCATGAATTGTCCCCAGGATGGCGCCCTCTCTCTGCTCACCTGCCTCCCCTTAGGGGAGCAGCCTTTAACATATACCATGGCACTTTGATATTCCCCATATTCCCATTCGATATCCCACTATCCTAAAAAAAACATCAAGCCCATGGTATATCGGGGTCACCCTGGCAATTACCATAAGATAGCAATAAAGATGCCCTTATTGGTGCTTGCTACCAACAAGGGCTGTCCCTCGTGCGTACTAATTTGTCCCCTTTTCATGCAATGGATATCTCTGGTCTAACAGAAGATTAGGAGTTTATGAAGCACTGCCTTTATCAGTGGAATATTAATAACCACTTAGTCGTAAGGGCTACAGCAGCAAGCACCCACCACATACTCAGCAGTCATAGAAAGCGAGAGGAACACGACTATACGGATACATTATGAGTGCTCCCGAGATCATGACCTTGATCGAGATATTCCAGGCATCACGTCAAGACTGCCATGTTCATGAGTCTATGTCGAGCATGTTGTAAGAGACATGTGTCCAAGGCTCTTACTTGGGTCCCTTTTGCAGGCACTGGAGCGAGCGTCAATCACGTTGGATAAACAGGCTGGATGCATTACGTTAATGAGAAGCGGCCCAACGAAATACTCCTCCCCGGCAGGCTGGAGAATAACAACCAACCTCTCAATTGATGAAGGTCGTGAGACTTGGCTGCAGGCGGATTATCAGGGAATACACATGCGCAGGCGTTTCTGGCAGCCTCAGCCATCAACATTCACGGCAATGAGCGAATGCAGTATAACATTATTTTTCTGCTCCGTCTCGATGAATGATAACTGGAACGGATTGAACGTGGTCCCTGTCTGCCAGTTCTATGCTGGGCATATAACCATCCAGCATGGCGGGCGGATGTGCGTCGAGCAATAATACGAACTATCGATGCCTCCTCGACGGAACGATCTTCCCTTGCAAATGGACCCAAGATGGATTCGGCCACTAATTACGGAGTACATGGCACAGCAGGCCCAGGAGTATTACCAGGCCTACAGATAACTCAGCTGAAGCCTTTATCCCTCAGTTCACTATTGAGTCCGTACATACCAAGCCAAGTCCAACACACGGTATGTTGCCTAAGATAGGACCTACGCTGATTTTATGCAGTAAGGGACTCTTGGGGTTGTGGGCCAAAGAATGACTTCAAGTCATTGAAGGTACCTATTGCAGTTATGCTACATTCTCGCCATACTCCTATCCTACCCACGGCCGCTCCGCGTTGATGCATGGACAAACAATTCCACAGTCGCCTTCGCTTCCCTCATTGGTAGCTTCGTGGACCTAAGCTCGCCAAAATCACCTCCGATTGGACTCGGACAAAGCGCATTTAGCCCTGGATAGAAGCCGGGCCGTCCCCAGAATAATTCACATTCTCCCCACGCTCAGGGACTGGAATTTGTCGAATACCAAATTTCCTGCAGACGACGAACATACTACTATCAAGGAGCACATCAGGCCAGGATTCAAGATATATGCAATACCTGGACGCATCGACTCCTGCTGATGTTCCAACTAAGAAGATATTTCTCCAACAGAAAAGGCCTTAACAATTGGACAATATTTGCGCGAAAATTCCAACGAGGAGAAATTTCTTATATTTGATCTCGAACAGGGTACAGGCTGTATCTATTTCTATATAACGAGTAACAACAACAAAAATATAAATAAAAAACCAAGCTACATGTACAATTGTAACAGAAGCGCCATAAACAAAAAAAACAGGGGTATATACACTAGCGCTTTTTTAACAAAATTCTATAAGCTTTTTTACCCGTACCTTTATACAAGACATAAAGGGAGCCCGGTTTATATGTGCAAAAATGCGAGGGTGGTAAAATAGAAGAAAAAGGACAGGAGGAAGGTTGCACTAGCAGCGGCCATAGACCCTGCAGTAGCAGGTATCTTCTTCAGGGCAGCTATACATAGATATATCGTTAGTAAAAAGTGCGACAACGGTAGGACAGGAACAGGGATACATACTAGATAGCGTCCTTGCCGAAGATTATATGCCATAAATACTCGAATATACGGCCGCTAGTGGCGTCGTTGAGCGAGGTATCAAACAGCCACTGCCGGAAGTGTATATAATCTTCCAACGGCCGTAGTCGGATCTGGTCCCTTGAGACAGCAAACTGTGCACAACATGCAACCATCACCACATCCGGCACTGGTATGACAGCTCGAGCACCTTTCGCATCTCCCTTAGCGTTAGTTGAAGCAGAAGCGGCGGCGGCGGCGGCAGCAGCTTTTCCCTGCGCTGTCCCGTTGAACAATTCGCCCCATACTTCAGGTGTAAGAAGCGGATGTCTGCCAGGAGACGTGCAACCCAAGTTCCGCATACATCGAAGGTTAACATAACCGTTCTCCCTGATATAGTCCGTCTGCAGGGACTGCATCGCTATGGCATTGTCGTGCAGCGGAGCATCGACGTGCCAGGCCCTGAAGAAGCCGTTGCGGTGAGAGTGTACGAAGGCGACGACAGAAGGTAGAGAATCATAGTGTTCTATAACGTAGGTGAGGTATGCCATTGCTTCATGGCCTTTGTTTGCGGGCGTCGTAAGGCGTTTGGGGTCTCGTCGGGTCTCCGGAGATGGGTTGACGGTGTAGATCGCCCGCTGCCAGCTGTAGATATACTTTAGCACATTGATGTTAAACCTGGAGGGATAGGTAGCCGGGGGCCTGCGTACTCCGGGAGGTATTCCTCGACCCAGTGAGTGTCTTCCTCCTCCAGGGCGGCCATGACAATGGCCTTGTCGCCGACGGCAGTGGCATTGGACGGCCTGACGGGCTGTCTGCTCGGGTCTAGCGAGGCGCTGAGGTAGTCCCGGACATTGTACTGGTCCGCAATGGCTCGGAGTTCACCACCAAGGAAGTACCATATGCAGGCCAAAACAGATCCCGTAAGGATGATGAAATGACGGAGCCGGCATTTCGTCATTGTGAATCAGCGCAAACGAAACGAGAGGAAAAGAAGCAGATAAGGAAGAAAATCAAGAAGCGAAAAGAAACAGAGAAGCAAAGAAGACGGAAAGAACAATAGAAGAAGAAAAAAAATAAGAAACGGGAAGAGAATGAGAGCTGACGAGGCCAAGGGGGGGAGGAGATGTACGACGAGATCACCGCAGCTCGGCCGGCGTCATGGTGAAAAAGATGTCGTTATCGAGACGGGCAGGGCGAGGGGACAAAGAAAGACATCTGCCGCAGCCATCAGGAGGGCCTCCCACAGCTGTCAGACAGACCTAGGAGAGGATCGAGAGAGATGTTGGCTTGGAGAAGGGGAGGTGCATATTTTACGCTACTCCCCCCCTCGACTGCGTCTCTGTCTCTCCACAGCGGCGAACGGTCGCGCCTCGTCAGCCCATGACATCGTCGACGTAACTAGAGCGGAGAGGTTAGTCTTCTGGGCTGGTAAAAGGGGGCCAGAGTACTTTAACTAGGAGTAAAATTAGTGGCTGAGGGATCGGTGCCAGCTCCATATTGCTCCATCTCGATGGGGCCGCAGTCCCGTCTCACAGCTGTTGCCTCTGGCCCCTGACTCCCTGTCCCTGACCAGCCCTCGAACCAAAGGGCGCGCGGGAACGCAGCCATGTGTGGGAGATGGCCTGCTTAGGTGGTAGGTGGGCCAGTGTACTCCGTACAGAGTCGTGAATACCTCTATAGCCATGCTGTCTTCCTATATAGCTGTCAGTAACATAACGAGCAGAGCCAGACATATAAGCCACCGAAGAAGCAAAACAAAACGAGAGAAAAACAAGCAACTCTCCAAGCCGCTGGAGCCGAACCTTAAATCCTTATATCCTGCGTGTCCGAGTAGTTATACAGCAAAGTATCTAAGGGCCGTCGAGCTGTATATCAAACGCTCGTCTGGCGGAGTGGTTGTGGGGGAGTGTTGGCCGCAAAGAAGCAGACAAGACCTCTTGGAGCGCTCCGTAGCTATCAAGATCTGAAACTGCCGGGTTTTTAGCCACTGGAATCGAAGTCGAATAACCGATGAGCCCTCGGCTGACAATATCTCAGGCTGTTGGAATAGATTTTGCTGTCTGAAGCCGTGTTTATTGTGGGTGATGGTCTCATCGTCATTCTCGATTCCGTCGCTGCGGCTGGCATGTTGAACTCCTTCCAAGGTCCAAAAACACCGAGACGAAGGCTGGATACGATGGCTGGTCTTCGCAAGCTGCTAATGTATCCCTTTATCCGGTAGAAGTGCGACTGGCAGCGTCGAAGATGCGGTTGTCATAAGGCAGTGGTTTCATCCTGGCGTTGAAAAGTAGACAACCACGGAGTAACTAGTTATATGCAGGCGTGGATGTCTCCCCTGGTGTAACTGCCATCTTATTTTGGCCACCACGCTTGGGACTCGATCTTGTGGACGACTTCGCAATCATGTACATATGAGAACTGAGAGTTACGCTGGTAAAGTATTGATAGACACAGAGAGGGTCATAAGAAATGGAGAAAGACAAAAAGTAGATTTAGCACGTCAGATGAAAGACATGCAGGCTCTCAAAAATACTATCTACTCAGGTCTCCAAGAGCCTGTTGTCCACAAGGCCGTCCTCACATCCACTTCTAATATCTCTATAGCTTCCTTCCTTCTGTCAAGTCCACTCTCATCCCAATAACCATGCTGCATCGCGTTGTAGCTTCTAGAGTATCACTTGAACCACCCCACTGGCATCAAGGTTGACAACTAAAGGTAACCAGCTGATACACATACAAGCCAACTCGCTGGTTTGGACAGCCAACATGGTTATCATATGCTGTTAGCACGTCCTGTACAATGTCTGAGCCGCAGGAGTTCGGTGAATGTCATACCTGTGGGTGAAGACGGACTGGCCTCGTTGTATGCTAACCTGCAGGCTTTTTCGAGTTGACGGATTGTTTTTGGCCGGATACCGCATTATATAGGGATGTTAGCACTGCAATTTGGCCTGCACGAGGGAATGCTCTACTCACAGGGGGGCAACAGCCACCCCGCCTCTGCCCGGCAGCGCTGATTCTTTCTATACAAATCAGTATTCAGGTCATCTTGATAAGGGTATAGAGGAAATCTGAACTCACAGTGGGAAGACGACGTGAAAGCCTCGTAGGCTTTGGGTGTAGCAAACGGCTGTAGATATGTCGGTACCGCAATAGAGGGATGTTAGCGTTACGTTCAGACCCACGTATGTCAATTCACCTTACTTACGGGGGGGGGGGGGGGGCCATTGGCCCTTTCCGTCAAAAGTTGTTTGGTGGTATCGGTATCTGGTGGTATCTGTTAGTATATATTAGTATATAAGGCATTATAACAGGTGTAGTAAGGGAAGACTGACTATCAGGATGCTCGAGGGTCACAGGTCCGTAGCTGGATGTGAAACTGTAGTTCACGCGATAGTGGAGCGTCAGCCTTGATTCTCAGAGCGGAAAAACTTCTAACACAAGGGGGAAGGGAAGATAGAACAGGGGATTGAAAGGGGGGGATGGGAAGGGGAAGGGGAAGGGGGGGAGGGGGGAGGGGGGGCCGCAGCCCGTCATCACATATATGGCAACATATGGCAAAATATGGCGTAGATGGCAATAGATGGCAGAGATAGCAAAAATAGAATAGATAGTTGTAAATATTTATAAATTTTAGTAAATGTCAGTAAATAAACATAGATAGCAGAGATGATAGAGATGACACCAGATAGCGGTAGATGGGTATAGATAGGTATAAATGAAAGAGATAGCAGAGATAACAGAGATGGCAGAAATAACAGAAATAGCAGAAGATAGGTATAGATAAAAGAGATAGCAGAAGATAGTAGAAGATGAAAGAGATGGCAGAGATAACAGAGATGACAGAGATGGCACCAGATAGCGGTAGATGGCTATAGATGGGTATAAATAGTAGAGATAGTAGAGATATCAAAGATATCAGAGATGGCAGAGATAACAGAGATAGCAGAAGATGGGTATAGATAAAAGAGATAGTACCAGATAGTGGTAGATAGGTATAGATAATAGAAATAGCAGAGATGGCAGAAAATCGGTATAAATAGTAGAGATAGCAGAAGATAGATATAAATAGCAGAAATAGGTATAGATAGCAGAAGATAGCAGAGATAGCAGAGATAGCAGAAGATGACAGAGATGGTAGAGATAGGTATAGATAGTATAGATGGTACCAGATAGCGGTAGATGGGTATAGATGGCAGAGATAGCAGAAGATAGGTATAGATGGGTATAAATGAAAGAGATAGCACCAGATAGCGGTAGATGGGTATATATAGCAGAGATAATAGAAATGGCAGAGATGGTAAAGATGGCAGAAATGGCAGAAATAGCAGAAATAGCAGAAGATAGGTATAGATGGGTATAAATAAAAGAGATAGCACCAGATAGCGGTAGATGGGTATAGATAGCAGAGACAATAGAAATGGCAAAGATGGCAGAGATGGTAAAGATGGCAAAGATGGCAAAGATGGCAGAAATAGCAGAAATGATAGAGATAGCAGAAGATGGGTATAGATGGGTATAAATAAAAGAGATAGCACCAGATAGCGGTAGATGGGTATAGATAGCAGAGATAATAGAAATGGCAGAGATGGTAAAGATGGCAGAAATGGCAGAAATAGCAGAAATAGCAGAAATGATAGAGATAGCAGAAGATAGGTATAGATGGCAGAGATGGCAGAGATAGCAGAGATGGTAGAGATAGCAGAAGATGGGTATAGATAAAAGAGATGGCAGAAATGGCAGAGATAGCAGAGATGGTAGAGATAGCAGAAGATGGGTATAGATAAAAGAGATGGCAGAGATGGCAGAGATAGCAGAGATGGTAGATATAGCAGAAGATGGGTATAGATAAAAGAGATGGCAGAAATGATAGATATAGCAGAAGATGGGTATAGATAAAAGAGATGGCAGAGATAGCAGAAGATGGGTATAGATAAAAGAGATGGCAGAGATGGCAGAGATAGCAGAGATGGTAGATATAGCAGAAGATGGGTATAGATAAAAGAGATGGCAGAGATGGCAGAGATGGCAGAGATGGCAGAGATGGTTAAGATGGTAGAGATGATAGAGATAGCACCAGATAGCGGTAGATAGGTATAAATGGGTATAGATGAAAGAGATGGCAGAGATAACAGAGATGGCAGAAATAGTAGAAGATGAAAGAGATGGCAGAGATAACAGAGATGACAGAGATGGCACCAGATAGCGGTAGATGGCTATAGATGGGTGGTATAGCTGGCAGAAGATGGCTGAATAGATGGCTACAGACGAGAAAGAGAAAAAAGAAGAAGAAGAGAGGAAGGAGGGAGAGGGAAAAAAACGGGGTTTAAGTAGACAGATCCTCTCAGCGATTTCGCCCCTCGGGGAGCCAGTTTGTCGCGCGCCGCCATAGTAGATGCTACTTATGACTCACTGAGCACCATACGCAAGCAGCCATGAGGCGGTGGCACCCTCTATTCACTGGTAATTTGCCGCCGCTACTGCTCTTTTGGGGTCCTTCCTCTGGCCAAACTACGGCTAACGGTCCGATCCATGATATTTTCAGCCAGGTAGGCGCAACGCAGTGGCGGTCATCCAGTTACCATGGTACGGACGTGACTCATTGCTCCTTCTGGCGACATCGTAGGGATTAAGTCGGGCAATAACGGCCAAAGAACCGGGCTCGTGGTATGGCGCCTTCCATTTATAGTTCTGCTCCTTCTGATTATTCTTTGGTCCAGAATGGGCTGGATGATAGCCGTATAAATGGGGGGTGTTATGGAGGCCATAGATCGATGGTTATGGGGCAGCAACCTACTGTGTACAAGGAAGATTCCTCCATCATTCTTCAGCTATCTCTTTTGGCTTGTGATTACGTGTGTCCAAATATCGAGACGCTGTGCCGCAAATCACGGAAATCGGCAACTGTTGTAAGTTTCAAATGCCGCATCGTCGCCATAAATTTGGCCACATGAGGCGATCGCCTTTCTTCATCCATGTTTCTGCCACTTTAAGCATTCCTTGACCATGGTAGGGGCATCGTAAGTGTGCTCTCCGACAGACAGACATGTCATCAATGCAGAGGTATTTGCGCAATTTTGAGAGCAATATACGTAATTGATGGCGTTTCACATAGTATTCTGGGGGTATCTTGTCCTGGAAGATGGCCACTACCACCTTCGCATTTAGCAGACAATATGCTTGAAGAGTCTTAGTATGTCCCTCATGGAAGCATCTAGTAATTAGTTGAAGTGAACGTAGGCCAAGGCGTATTAGCTATGGCTATGAGTGTAGGACGCAAATAAGGAGTGCAGCTTTGGTTTATGATGGTATTTTCTTCTTGCTTGTGGTCCATTTGCTGTCGAGTCGTGCTTGATCTGAGATGTTGACGTTGAAAGTCGCGTCTGTTGTTCGCTTGTCGATAAAATACACGAAGCTTATTGGTTGGAGTTGGCATTTCAGACGCGTTGTGCCCACAGTATCCGACCACATCATTGGTTGGCTGCTTTACTAAGAAGCGCTGGAATATTGATTCTATAGAGAGAAGAAAGGGAGAGAGAAGAAGAGAATAGAAAACGACGAAGAGGAAAGAAACGGGCCTTTATATATACACAGTTTCCCACCTATGATGTCAACGATTAGATGTACAAATCGCCCTTGAGTTGGGCTATGAAGGCAAATGAACATTGCTACATGGGTATCATAAGTCAACTCATTAGCGTCAAACGGCTCAGCTTTCCACCTTTTGGCCACGTATGCCCGGCTTCTTTGCGGCGCGAAACAGCCCTCCGGTCGGGGAACCACATATGGCGCAGTCTGGATTCTTCCGGTATCTCTTTAGCGCGCATAGCTCGCAGAAATGGTGTCCACATTTCGTTACTATCGGGCTCGTGTATGGTTTGTGGCATATGGCACATTCGGGTGGTATGCCCTCCTCTTCCTCGTCTTCTTCATCGTCACCAGCCTCGCCCTCTCCGCCTCTACGAGAGGCCACAGTCTGGCCTTCTAGCTTTTTGCCCTCTGTTTGCACATCCCAATCTCGGTCTAGTTCCCATCCTGCTTTGTAATCCTCACGAGCATGGAGGTACTTGCATGAATCACCAAAGCCACAGACTGGTTATTGTCAGCATGTACAATGAAAATCAGGTGAAGAGAAGAGGGGAAAGGAAAGTCACTTACATCCTGTCCGTTTATAGTCCTTGCAAACATCTGGAGCGTAATCGGTAACCGTGATGGTGCGTATGTTGGTGGCAGCTTTCATAGGTCCAACCTGCTTGGTGGGTGCGTTGGGGTTCTTCTGGATGAAGCTCTGATAGTTTGATGTCCCTCTGTATTTGCCATCTGCCGCGGCCTGGCCTGCTGTGTCCCCCGGCCGTGGCCGTGTGTTTCCTAGAAGATTCTTCTCGTCCAGTTCCTCGTCGTACCAGTTGGAATGTTTGGTAGCATCGTTGGTGGTAGGGAGTGCTGGTCGCTCGGTTGTCTCGGGCTTTTCGCTGTCTAGCTCCCGGCCTGCAGAAGCTGCTGCTGCTGTCTTAGATGAGGCACTGACCCCCGCATTCTTCCGCCTGCGCTTTATCCTGTGGCCCTGCTCGTCGTCGCTGGATGTGAAGTCTTCTGAGTCCGATGCCGGCGGAGGAGTGGCTGCCTTTTTGCGCAGGCTGGACTTTGCTTTGGCGGACCGTTTCTTGAACGAGACAGCTGGTGTCTGGTCTTCAGCAACTGATTGTTCCATCGTATCTTTATCTGCTATCTCTTTGCTTGCTTGTTCGTCTGAATCTTCGTTTTTCGTAATTTCTTTATGGAGGAAACCTGGTATCGAGATTATCAACGAAGAAATAGCAATCCTATGACGCAGAAGACAAGAGAAAGCTTTGATATATCAATGAAGGCGAGAGAGACAGCTATGGCACTCCGTACAGAAGGCAGACAAAGCCGTGACAGGCAGAAGGAGAATAATAATAACTAATATATGCTATCCAACCGCCTGGAGGGAAAGAAGCTGCGAGAGAGAGGAAGGATTATATAAGCTGATATCTTAATAATCCGTTACATAATGTTTACTTACATAATCCTAACCCTTGCTTGCCGCGGGAAGAAAATAACAAAAAATAATACTAAACGCTGCGATCAATATCATAATCGAGATATTATGACTTGCATTGATCGTTAGCTGCTTAACACCGCAGCTATTGCCCTCGGACTGCTATTATTATCGTGCCGAAGCGAGCTGGAAACAAGAGCAAGCCCTTGCAGGCCCTTCCCGTCCGCCGCTGATTTTCGCCCATCTCGTAGATCGTCAAGCCATCGGCGGTCTTAGTCAGCATCAACAAAAGCCTTCGCGCTTTTTTCTCTTTTCGTCGCTTTCGACTTCGACTTCGCTTCTGCACGCCAGCGACTCTTCACGGCCAGGCGAAGCAGCGCGCGATCTCAGTCACTCTTTTGTCACTTACGTCTTCTTCGTCTTCTTTTTCTTTTTGCTTGTCTCTTGCTGTTTTTTTTTTTTTTTTATTTTCTTTTGTTCTATCTGCCTCCCCGTCTCAAGCTGGCGGCTTTTCCCTGCGTCCGGATACGCGTATCTCCCAGCGAAGGGGGAAAAACAACAAAAAAACCCACGTCACACCTTGGCTCCCCCGGAGAGCAAGCAAGAAGCCTGACCAGCCAGCCTGCCAGCCCCCTTGCATCTCACGACTAAAAAGCAGCCAGAGCCCTCGCCTGCCTCTTCCCTCCGTAATTCTCCCGCTGGATCGCATGTCTGCTGGTCCCTGAGGACTAAGAGATCCCCTTGTCGACTCCCGTTGGGGGGGGCACATTGCGCATTGCGGATTGGGCTCCGGGCAGGCTATAATGAGGTCGCACGCCTGAATTCTCTGTAGCAGATACCGAGAATTCCAAGGAGAGACGACAGCCGGGGAAGATTATTGGGGAAAAAAAGGGGAAAAAAGGAAAGGGAGCGAGAAAGCAGGCAGCGATATCACCCGCACTCGTTTTCCGGTCCCCCCATCGACTACAACTTACATCTTCGATTGCGGCCCGAATCAGCCATGGACGACCCGTTTGTGGCAACCCCCCTGGCCGCTGTCCAGTCACAACGGGAACCGCATCGCTACTCGTCCTTCGACAACCAGCTCCTGACCCTGAACTCGTCTTCGCCTTCTCAGCTGAAACGGGCACTGGAAATTCACCTCGCTGAAACGGACCGGAGGCTAGAGGAGACGTCCAGGCTTGGCACTGCTCTCGTCCGCCAGCAACAGGAACTCGCTGATAAGCTAAAAGAAGTCGAGCAGCAGGAAGATGAAGGTGAGATCGGGCCTGAGCTGCGTGAAAAGCTGCTCGCCTTGGAGAGAGACTACAATGAGGTCGGGCGTGAGTCGGCCAGGACGACCTTTGGTGCCAAGCCAAGGCTGCTTGCGCCTGAGGATACGCCCCTCGACAGTCGGGTAAGATCGCCAGCACACACATACACACATATATACATAACATAGCCATAGCTTTATGTCAATGTACCTGCTAACACAAGAGTAGACTCCCTCGAGCCCGGCATTCCTGTCAAGCCAGGCGACCAATTCGCCCTCCAAAGTAAGCGTTCCGTCCAGAAGACAACGGAACCAGCCTGCCAGCCGTATCCACGACATTGAGTTCGCTACCGAAATCAGCACCTCGCTTCTCACACAAGTCCGCCAGCTTCAGGCTCTCCTTGCCGAGCGGGATGAGGCTCTCCGCGAAACGAACTTGGAAAAATCCAGACTCGAGCTTGAAGCCGAAGGGTTCTCCCAGCGCATCAGATCCCTAGATGAGAGTGAACAACGGTACAAAGATGAGAACTGGAGACTGGAAACACAGTCCCATGAACTCATGGCTGCCGCCAAGGAAGCTGCTGCTCGCGAGAATCGACTGACTGCCAATTTAAATGCCCTGACTGCGAAGAAGAACAGTGTCCAGAGGGAGCTCGACGAGCTCAAGCAGGCTAACGGAAAACTTATTGAGGAGCACTCTGCAGCCCAAAAGGCTCATGATTCTGAGCTGCACATCTTGCGACGCAACCTCAACACCGGAGATGCTGAACGTAATAATTTGCGAAAGAAGGTTGACGAACTAGTCGGGCAGAACCAGGAGCTTGCAAAGGCTGTAGCCGCCAAACTTCGACAGCACGAGTCCGAACCCGCTAGGAACATCGACACGGAGACCAAAAATAATGACGACGATGAAGATACCCCTGAAAACTCCCCTCCTCCGTCGCCCAACAAGGCCACACCACGTCACGGTCACTTGGAATCCGAAACGCTCAAGAGCTCCCTCCACCATGCCCACCGTATGATTCAGAACCTCAAGAGCAACATTCACCGTGAAAAATCTGAAAAGATTGAACTCAAGCGTATGCTACAAGAGGCCCGCGATGATCTCGAAGCCCGCAGAAATGAAATAGCTGCGGCTCAAGGCAGTGCACAGAAGCGCCATAAGACTAAGGCGGAGATATTCAAGAAACCCCCGCGTCCAGATATGCTTGGTGCTGGTAGGAGAGGTATCACCGAAATTGAACTGGATGAACCTGATTGGGAGGATGAAGAGGTCATGGAACCCAGCCCTACCAAGACCGTACGACCAAGGCAGACATCAGTCGTCTACACCCGTCCTCGGCCCCGTCCTCGCTCTGGCTACGTAAGCGCAAGCGATGCCTACCAGACTGCAAATGAAACTGAAGATGGTGGCTTTGAGACTGCGCATGAAACCGAGACAGCGACTGAAAGTGAGAATTTCCAGACAGGCGCTGAAGACATGGCGGGAGACAGCAGCGATGAGCTCACGGAAACGGAAGGCCGCGCAGTTGGACAGATTGCAATGCCTCGCACAAAGCCATATAAACTCAGAAACGCAAAGGCTGGCGATCGCTCTTCGTTCATGAGCACTGCATCCACATCCGCTGACGAGGATGATTATCCCTACAACGAGGTGCATACCCCTGTGCAATCCCACCCGCCTCGCTACCGCTTGAAGATGCAAAGGGGCAGACACGCAAGATCATCTGAGGAGACGATCCAGGCGGGTGGAAGCATGGGCTACGAAACCCAATCTCCCGGCGGCAGCCTGCATAGTCCCAAATCTAGAGTTGAGGGTGGACGAAGCCTCTTTGCGGAGCTTGGTGAAGCCGGTATGGGCAGTGATGGCGAATTCGGGAGCCCGCTGCAACAACCCAACAACAACCCTGTCTCAGCTGAGTCTACCCCTATTCGCAATCTCAGCTTCTTGCAAAATAAAGATGTCGACCAGCCACCTCGTGTAGCCATGGTCGACTCTTCCATGATGACTGAGCCATGGCCTGCTCCTGCTCCTGAAAGTGGAACTGTAGCCACACAAACTCTTGCTCCTCAGACCGCGAATGCAACGACTTCCACAACACCTGCTGTCCTCGTCGACAGCTCAACTCAGTCTATTGAGTCTAAACGCTCTCCTATCACCCAGACTGAAGCAATGGTAGTCTTCAGCAATCTTCCGTCAGAGCCTGTCAAATCAGCGGATATGGCAACCCAATGTTCCCCTGTCAAATCCCAGCCAATGGCTCAAAGTGGACCGGTAGTTATCCATGATACACCGCCAGCGGAACCTTCAAAGTCTACCGCGGTGGACATGGCAACTCAGTATGCATCCGCAAAACCTCAAGCTATGGCACAAAGCGAAACGATGGTCATGTTTGATTCTCCTCCAATTGCCACGCCCGCCGAGGAGGATAGATCCCGCGATATTATTGCACCAATTCCCGTTCCTCTTCCTATACCTTCGTCGTCTCCTGATCCAAAACCGGCCCCAGAGCCCATCAAACTGGAACATTCACTAATAATGTTCGAAGAAACGACCCCTGTTCTGCCACCTGTCGTTGAACAGCCGCGACGAAGCTCAATGCACCTCGCCTATTCTGATGTTACATATGAGCAATCCCGTCCTGTCACGCCTCTTCCCATCCCGGCTGCTCTCCCTGTCCCTTGCACTCCTCCAAAATACATGGCATCTTCTATTCAAACCATCGATACGCCCCCAATATCTCCTCCCACTCAGCCCGAAGTTGTCAAGCCTTCCATACAGCTAGAGATGTCATCAATTTATGCTGAGTCTACTACGCCGGTTATACCAGAACCAGTGCCTACGGTTATTCCACCGGTAGTCGCTTTAGGCACGGGTGCAGAGACAGAGTCCTCTCCAAGAAGACCGAGAACTGCTGTCCATGATAAGGATACAGAGGTTCCCTCGTCCTTGGAGTCATCACGCGAAATAATGCCGCCACCCAAGTTCATTACGGAGGATGCCGGTTCCATGAAGTCCGAACAGCCATTACGTTCATTTGCACCTGCCAGTGTCACAGAGAATGGGGCTCAGACTATCTTGACCAGCAAGCAGATCGATTCTCTCCTGCTAGACAAATATGTCATGCCACCACCAAAGACGCCAGAATCGAGAGCGCCAGTCCCTGCATTCCCCGGCTCATTAGAGGAAGCTGCCCTGGCTACCCCTAGAGCGAAGACACAGCCGTCATCGGCCAACGACAATTTCCTGCTTCCCAATGCTGCTGCTAAACGACCTGGGAGCGCAGGAAGCAGACGCAGTGCTATGGTACACCCGCCTCTTCCACCAGACCACAAGCAAGCAATTGCTGCCGCCGCTCAGAGGTTATCAACTGAGAGCCCAACAGGTGGTGCCGGTACCATGGGCCCTCCAGTAGCTCCCGCCTCTGCCTATCGATCAGGGGTTCCAGCATCTCGACCAAGGACTCCCAACGAGCAAGCTACGGGAACCGCCGCTATTCAGGGAAGCAATGGGTCAAAAACTCAGCACAAACACAGCGGTGCAGCCTCCCGACGCTCTTCGATTTCATCGTTTGCCTCCGAGCTTGATGATTGGTTCAATCTGTCAAGGTCGGAGTACGGTTTTGAACCCGGCACTGATCCTCGCATGATCCAAGCCATCACGCAGACTATGATTGGAGAGTTCCTCTGGAAATACACTCGCAAGCCAGGCCGACCAGACTTCTCCCAGACAAGACATAGACGATATTTCTGGGTCCATCCATTCACCAGGACTTTGTACTGGAGCACCCAGAGCCCGCAGACTGCTAGCAAGGCTCAGTTGATGGCCAAGAGCGTAGCCATTGAAGCTGTCCGAGTCGTCACAGACGATAACCCGTATCCTCCAGGCCTTCATCGCAAGAGTTTGGAAGTCGTTACTCCCGGCAGAACCCTGCGTTTTACTGCTGCCACCAGCCAACGCCACGAGACTTGGTTCAACGCACTTTCATATCTCCTCTTGCGGGCAAATGAAGAAGAAGGGGATTTTGTTCTGCATAGCACACCAGAGGATGGCCCACTCGATTTCAACCCTTCTCTAAACGGTAGATCATCCCGCATGACTGACTACTCTCGACGATCTGCCGCTTCACATAGCAGCAGAGCAGCCCGAGGTATGGGCCGTGGGTACGATATAACTCCCGGTCATGAATCGCCATCTCTTTCGGTCCGACCACCCGATACTACCATGAAGGCCGAACAAGCCCGACAAGGCTCCGTCTCGAGGTTAAGCAGCATGTTCAAAACCTCCGGGATGATGGGGACATTCTCCAGCCGCCGAAGCCGGTACGGTGGCAAGCGGGGAAGTGTAGACGATACAAGCCAAGAAGACAGCGCCGAAGATCTGAGACGTATCTTAGAAAGACAAGAAAGAGAGGCTGATAAAATAGAGAATGTCCGCGCTTGTTGTGACGGTAAGACTGATTTCCATCCCCATTTTCATATCTTTTATTTCTTGAGCTAACATTCTCTTTCCCTAGGCAAACATGATGTTGGCTCCCTTTCAAGAACCAGCCGCTTCGTCAATTCAAGGTTGAGCAATCACTCGCATTCCTAGGTTGGCCGTCCGCCCAACCTATGCTTATAGAAAAATAACATTTCTGCAAATGATACCTATTACTACCTCCCCATAAATGTGGAGTACTAAAAGCAGCAAAAAGTCCCAACCCTTGGTGATTGTCCACCTTTTACGAATTTCCTTAATTGGTCTTCATTCATGACGTGTCTGGCTATCATGCCGCATCTTCACTCTACAATAGCTTTGTAATACTTTGCCATGCTTACTTCTTCCTTATCTTCCCTTCATATTTATGTTTTGGTCTACCTTGGCCTTGACCCTTTCTTGACTTGTTACGCTAATTGTTTTGCAGGATGGTGTATTGTGCGCCTGGTGTTCAAGCATTGCTGCTCTCCTTGGTGCTTATACATACCTCCACCTTTGAACATGGCGGAATCCTACCCTCCTCGCAATTATGTACCAATTTCTCGTTCGATCGTTCTGCCACTGCTTCCTTCTATTACCCTTTTCCTGCTCCAAATTCTTTTATTTTATTTTTGCGCAGCTGTGAATACTTCTTTCGCTTTGCAGATTTGTTTCGCTTTTCTTTGGCAATTAGCTTTCTTTGCGTTTTTACACTTGTTTCCTATGTCAGATTGGCCAAGTTCTTGTTTCTTGGACCGCTTGCCCTCTCTTTGATCTATTTATGCATGCCCTCCTCCCTTCACTTTGCAAGGTGGACTGTTATAACTACTAATCTTTACCATGTCCTGTCTGTTTCGTTCCCGGCTACTTCGACTCGTCTCAAACATCTCTCTATCTTCCCCCACCCTAAACGTACCTAACTAAACAAATATCAATCAACTCTCTGGCTTTTGTCCTTTGTTTTCGCAGCGATACTGGTTCAGCCAGTGCTCTGGTTTGCATGCAAATGAAATTATTTGTTACGGCAGAAGTGGACGTTTTGCTGTAGTCTGTAGTCCCTGTTCAAGGCGAGTATAGAGGAGGCTGTATAAGACCTTTGCGGGTGTCAAAGTGGTAGAAACCATAGCTTGCTATCAAATTCGAGATGTTGTCAGCCATCAGACCCACAACTAACTACTCGGCTCCGATGACAAACGATGTAAGTATGTGTACCTCCTATTGAGTACCCGAGTTCCCGAAAGCTTGCCCTTCCATTCCATGGATATAAAAGCAGCCAGAGGCCCCGAACATTAGTTTTCCTCACAATCCCCATTTCACACCCACCAGGACATATTCTTTTCACTTTAGTTATCTGGCTGATTGGACTAGTTACCTTTATATCCGGCATAACGAGTCTCTGATAACCAAACATGCCTACTCTTGGCGAGCGTATAAATGAGCTTGCAGAGCCAGGCTATCTAGGCGTCTCAGCTGCCTCCAGTATGTAACTATAGAACAACACGATTGAATCCCTCGTATTCGATAAAGAAAGGCTTGTTTTACAAAGTGTACTGACCATGTATCTAGGCTTTATGAAAGTGATGCTGGAAACCATTCTGCGTGGCCAGCTCCTTGCACCTATATTCAAAATGCAAGAGATCAAAGATGAAGCCTTTTCAAGATTCTGGATCGACTTCTCAGCTGCTAGAGCCAACGAGGATCCTAATGCTCCTGCTCCAGAGCCCGTTGGCTCTAGCCTTCTTATACCTCCGCTTCTCGCGCATGCGGATGGGGTTGTTCTCGACATTGGCCCTGGAACCGGAACCCAGACGCCGCTCTTCACAAACCCGAATTTACGGGTCATGTATGGTGCAGAGCCATGCGCAGGACTGCACAAGGACCTTCATGCCAAGGTTGCATCTTGCGGTCTAGCATCTAAATACCGAGTTCTGCACTGTGGAGCCCAGCCCGAGTCTCTACTTCCGGCATTGAAGAAGGCCGGCGCACTCGATGATGAGACCAACGAGGGGAAAGGTCTTTTTGATACTATCGTCTGTGTTCGAGTATTGTGTTCAGTTCCTGCACCGGAAAAGACGGTAAAGGGTCTTTATGACTTGCTCAAACCGGGCGGGAAGATGCTGGTTTGCGAACATGTTGTGAACCCCTGGACCACAGCTAAAGGAAGCTGGGTTGCAAGGTTTGTCCAGGCTATATATGGTCTTTCAGGTTGGAGTTTCTTCATGGGTGGATGCAACTTGGACAGAGACACAGAGCGTACGCTTCGAGCTGTTGCTGATGTTGACGGTGGCTGGGGGAGCGTTGACCTAGAACTATCGTTTACTTCGGGACCATTGCCTTACATATCTGGAACTCTAGTCAAACGAGGATGAAGGGTCGTATCTATGTCTAAATTTTGTGTTTTGCATAGTTATATAATGCTTGGATATAATTCCCAGGAAATGCAAGGAGAAATACTATATTATCGAAGGAAGGTGTCTAAAGAGGGGTATTATATACTCTATCATTAATCATAAGATACATGTCGGAGTCAAAAATTACTACAGAGATGTAAGTTTTATATAGGGATGCTTCCAACTGTGGGTTTAGCTCTATCTGGGGGCCACCAGTCGAACAGATCTAGTGCTTCAGATGTCCAGGGCCCTTGTTCGATTTCAACCTCTGGTTCGTCCATTGCTGGTAGGCTTAGCATCCGATCTGGAAAAAGCCTTGTTTGGATAACTCGCTTTTTAGGCACAGACCGTGGTGGGTTTAGGGCCGACGAATCTGAGTTTGACCTTTCTAGGGGCCGATGCTTTTCTAGCTGTGCATTCTGTTCGCCGGGTCCGATACGACGGACAGGCGCCTCCGGAACCGGAGGTTTGGTTGAACTTGTAGTATCCGCAGGCATGGAATCTGTAGCTGAAAGACTCCGCTGCAAATTCTGCATAGGCTTAGAAAGCTTTGGCTCTGCTACAGTAGCCTCATCTCCATCATGCTGAACCTCTTGTTCTTGGGTCGTAACCGCAGTTGGCTTGAAAAATCCCAGTAAGCTCGTTGCCTTTTGTTGCACACGAGGGGTCTCACCGTCATTACTCCCATCTTTAGACAATTGTGCTGTAGATTGGCATGAGGTTATATTCTTATCCCTTGGCTTCAAGGGCGATGGAGATTTCAGGGTATCCACTCTCTTGGATGATTCTGAGTTCATGAATCTATTATTTTCGGCGAGTTTTCTCTTCTCTCTTGCTTTGGCTTGTTGTTCTGCAAGCTTGTCCACAAAGATAAGTTGGTTGCGAGGCCGCCTGGGCGCAACTTCAAGAGTTGTCGTAGGGACATTGCCAAACATGGATGTGAGAGACATTTGATTTGCTGACGCTTTACCACTGGACTTTTTCCGGCGATCTTTTGTAGAGATTGGCTCTGGCTCAACTGCACTCGCGGGCCGGAATGATGCAGTCGAGGCCGATGCAAAGCCAGGGCGGTTGTTTTCATTTGATATCTTATTGCATAGGTCTGTAACCCCACCCGGAACACGAGGTTCAGCACCAGAGGCTCCGCGAGATTTGCTATTAGTAACCGGTTCTTCCACGTTAGAACTTAATTGGTTTTTAAGACCCTTTGTCGGCGGCGGCGGCGGCGGCGGTGGTGGTGGTGGTGAAGGGGACAGTCGAGATGCCTCCTCCGTGTCACGCTCGGGAGATGGTTTTCGCTTCTTGGCCGGTCTCTCCTCAGATTCACATATGCTTTTGTTTAATCGTTCCCGCTCCTCATAGGGAGACCTTATCACTCTTGTCGGCTGAGTACTCTTCTTGATTCCGAGCACCTCGTTTAAAGACTTCATGCTCGACCCGCTGGATGGAAAAGGAGCTTTGAAATCGTTCGGCCGTCCAACATTGGCATTCCTTGGACGGGCTAGAGAGGGATTCGGTTTGGCAGGGGATGGCTTCCGTTTCTCCAGCAAGTCTGTCAAATCGGTCACTGTACTCTCAAGCTGCTCGCCAGCCTGGACTAGGATACCTCTCTCCAGTTCGAATTCATCCCCATCCTGCAGCATATCACGATCTCTCCAGTGCAAGTCCCCAACCAGGTTCCCAGTGGGGTCATAGACCATGACACGTTTGTTGAATGTGTGAAACCGGAGAAATCCATCCTGCCACCTTTTCGCTTTCCGCCTGATATCGTGGGTGAAGAGGCATTGGAATTTGATCACCGGCGCGGTATTCTGAGTTGGCGGGACCGAGAGGCTCATTCTTTGAGAAGCCATGGCTCAGTCTCGACGCCTGGTATTATATATTCGTGCATCCGCCTCCTCATATCCTTATCCTCCTCCCCCAGGATAACCAATCTTCCTCCTTTGATGGTGTATCTTGACTGTTTTCACTGCAAAAAAAAAAAAAAAAAGGCTGCCTCGACATCAAAACTTTCCTCTTTGAGCTAAAACGCGTCAACGCGTGACTTCTGCTTAGTCATTATTTTCTTATCGATAACAGGTTAATTGACTGATTACTAAGCAGTGTTATTCGAGTCCGAAGAAGGAAATTTGCGACTTCAACGACTTGTTAAAGAGTGAAAACTGCGAGATTCTGGCTATTTTCCGATGCGAAGACTGAATATCCAGCGGATGCGAATGGTCTGCGTGGCTGTTCCTTGTCGTCAATCTGGTCTGGATCTTCATATCCACTAAACAAGGCCCAGGACGGAGAATTATATAGAGTTCGGGGCCATTGACTAACTATAGATCCCCGTCCCTAGCTCGGGGGGCCATAGCCGGGGGCAGTTCTATAGATGTGAGAATACATCGACAGCTGAATTCTATATCCGTGGCTACTCTATCCGCTTTATATCGTCCTTATCTGATGGAACCTTTGTGCAGCTGGCCTTTACTGCAGGACTCACTTTTGTCTCCTACTTGATGTGGCCTCCTGGTAAGGGAAAATATAGAGCACTCGATGCAATTTATGGTTTTGGTATCCTTAAGAAATCCACTATGTATCTTGCTTGAAGGACTTTAGTCCTCTTTACGTTAGCGATAGAGTATGAATAAGGAGTAGTTATCAATATTTAGGTATTTTGAGTTTTCTTGATGTCATAACTTTGGGTTGAGTATAACTAATGGTTAGTTATATGTTGCCGTTTTGGCCAACACACACCTACTACTGGTAATCTTATTAAATCTTTGTATTGTATTCACACTATGAAATATATAAATACAGCACATCTATATTGCGGACTCCCGCCATGTCTTATTCAGACGGGGCAACAACACCCCAGGGTGAAGCCTCCTTAAGCCTATTGACCGGGCTTCCTGGAGGAACACGGCAGATCAGATATACCAATATGAAGGACCTCAGGGCAGCAGTGGAGGAGTGCTATAAAGATGATCAGAACCCTTTTCTCGCAGTAGTAGACGCGCCTCCAAGTATACTCGAAGACTTCGATTCCGAGTACCTCGATAAAGGCCCTCGAATTACGGCCAATCTACCAGAAAGACTGTTGATTCTCAAAACAATGGCGCAGCCTGGTCATGAATCTGTCGCGAGCGATCTGATATTTTACATCAGGGTTGGGGTACTAGAAATGGGCCTTCCAGACAGGCTCGCCGACACTCTCAGCAACCGAGTCACCAGCAAGACTGGAAGGTTCGTCAAGGAGCCAGACGGTAGCCTCAGATCACTCCATCACGAATGGCCGACAGTAGTCGTAGAGACTGGGCTATCTGAAACGAGGAGAAAGCTATCCATGGATGCTAAGGGGTGGCTGGAGACAGATGAGTCGGAGACCCAAGTGGTTGTCACCGCAGAAATCGATCGGAAGGGCCCTTGTATCGTTTTCCATAAGTGGGCAAGGGAGGCTGAACCTCGAAGAAAGACTCGGTCATAACTACCGGCGAGTTGCTTCCATTGTCGAAGAAGTTATTGCAACTCGCAAGGAGGATACCACCGAAGTCACTGGCGACATGACCTTGACTTTTGAGGAGGTCGTCGGCCGGCAAAGAAACGAGATTAGCGAAAGGGACGTCATTATCACAAAGGCTGACTTTGGAGAAATCTGCCAGAATGCTTGGGCAATGCAAGGCTTCCTATGAAGACGAGCCACGGATAAACTGCTAAGAGGGAAGCAGAGCTTTTATTCTCTTCGACTGTGTATTCGATGCAAGCATGTCGTATGTACCATCTAGACAGATAGACAACCCCCTAGCTATCAACTCCACCACTTGGCGTATGCTTAGGCAGAGCAGCTAGCAACTAGTCAACTAAGCTCGTTAACGCGTAATCGCTCGGTCTATGCTCCGTACAGTCCTTTTTCCTGCAGGTATAAGTTAGTTAAAGTGGGATCCAACAAGTCGCACAGAGGGCGCTGGGAGCTGATGAAACAGCAGGGATGGGCTCGCGCTTGACTCTGTGACGCAGCAGGTTTCTTCTCTCTCCCCTTTTCCTCCCGGCCAGCGGACGGACAGACAGACAGACAGACAACTATCTATCTATCTATCTATCTACACATGGCGGAGCGCAGAGGAGCCCTTCTTCTTCGTCCATTGCCAGACCCCGCCGTGCGCATATATGCTTGGGATTAATTAACGAGTGGCCCAGTTAGCTAAATTTTTCTCCCTTGTCTCCTCCTCCTCCTCCACTGTCACCTCATTTTGCCCTGGAGCGCTGGGTTCCAGACTCGCATCGTGTCCATCCATCGCGGGCTATCTACGGAGTATCGCTGGTCTGCCTGCCTGGTAGTTAGCTAGCTAGGCTGCTAGCCAGCGGACGGCGGGACGAAGCAGCGTCTGCCGTTTGGGTCCCTTTTTTTTTCAGTTGCGTTGACTGTCCCGCAAGAACCGCCACCATGCTCAACATCAATCGCCAGTTTGGCAAGTTCATGAAGCGTTCGGCGGACGAGAGCCAGGTCTCTGTGCTGCTCAAGGACTTCGACGACGCCGATAAGCTGCTCCAGAAGGTATTTGCTTTCTTGTTTGCTACCTATACGCCTTGTCTTTCTTTCTGGCAGCTGGATCTGACGAACCACCTTAAAACTAGATCATCGAATCGAGCAAAGCATGGCGCGATGCGTGGTCTTCGATCTTCACCTACCAGGCTCGCCTTGTCCAGGAATTCGAGCAGCTATACAACCCGATCGTTGGCGCATCGGAGCCGTCGTCAGACCATACCCCTGCGGTCGTCCCCGAGCATACCTTACACCGCGTGGTCCGGTTGAGAGAGGAGTATGATTCCTTAAAGGCAGATCTGGTCGCGGAAGTGAGTGCGGTTGATGACCGGATTATTCGGCCAGCCATGGACGCAAGAGAGTATCTGCAGCCACTTAAGAAAGTGATCAAGAAACGAGAGGATAAAAAGGTATGCGTTGAGAAGAGTGTCTACCAGGATAATAGCGTGCTTGTGTTCTTCCGAGCTAACTGGTCTATACAGTTGGACTTTGAAAGATATCAGGGTCGAGTAGACTCCTCGAGGAAGAAGACGAAGCGCTCTGACAGAGACAATGCTGCTCTAGCAAAGGCAGAGGCGGATCTATCCAAGGCCACGGATGTAAGCCTTCCCCTTCCCTAAAAGAAAAAAGGACATCCATATCTAACTTGGTATCACTAGGATTATAACGCTGCGGATGACCATCTACGCTCTGTCCTCCCTGGAATAATAACAGCCACCTTTTCTATCCTTCCACATCTTCTTGGTGCACAGATAGAGATTCAAAATACACTGCTGGCCCTCTACTATACCACCCTTCACACATATTGTGAAGAGCAACAGCTCCCATCTCCGCCGCCGCCAATGGAGGATATCATCCGGACATTCGAAGAGGGGTTCCTCAGCGTGCAACGTGAGATAGAAAGCTTCAATTGCGTTGCCGGCGGTAAAACAGCCCGCCAGCCACGAACTTCTGGAGACCAAAGGAATGGGAACCACGCCTCTTCAAACGGTCGTCCAGTTATCGGTGCCGGCAGTACGCTGCGCAAGCCATCTACTTCGCCCAACTCGCTTTCTCGCCTGCCCTCTGCTTCATCCTTGGATTCCCGTCCCCGAATCGGCCGCTATATCTCGTCATCGCAACTAGACACCCAGTCTGCGTCAGAACAACCACACGAGTCCCCAAATAATAATAATAATAGCGCCCACCACCTTGCTCCTGCTCCTACACCTCCCCACAACACACCCCATTATATTCCTCCCATACCCACCAGTACGAAACCAACACAGGCCGCAGCCCCTTCGATGGGCGGAATAGCATCTCTTGCAGCCGCGGCCGCAAAGAAGAAGCCCCCGCCCCCACCTCCACCACGGTCAGCTTCTACCAGCCAGATACAGTTCGTCACTGCACTCTACGACTTTGGCGGTCAAGGAGCTGGCGATCTCGTCTTCAAGGAAGGCGACCGGATCCGCGTCATCAAGAAAACTGACAGTACAGATGACTGGTGGCAGGGAGAACTACGTGGTGTCAGGGGAAGCTTCCCTGCAAACTACTGTTCTTGACTCGAATATTTATCGAGATATAAAAGCATAAAAAATGAATTGCATGAAGACACACTACACTGCCCTGATTTCGACCTTTGATATGTTTTTTTTGGCCAGTTGGGCCTCCCTACTGGATACTTCGCATAGTTCATGGAATAATTATGTTTCCCTTTTCTGCTTAGGATCTTGTCATTTTTTTTTTGAATAATTTTGCTAAGTTTACCATCGCAGATATATATATATGGCTATTTCTCCGATATAAATTTACTGCTCCGTGCTGGTCGTTCCTGGTTGCATATATTCAATGGTAGATATGCACGAAAGTTACCTACATTAGTCTTCACCGTATCAAATGAAATGTAACCAATATATGGTATGTTTACGCCCACTGTCAATCCAGGGACGAAGAAAGAAGGCTTGTAAATATATTGATTGAGGTATGCAGGACTTAATCTTACACCTAAGAAAAGATAGCAATTCATGCTACCTTGTACGCATTATCTTTATTCCAACACAACAAGAGGGATGTTCAGGGAACTCAGGGTAAGCTAAGCAAAATAGGATCCGATGGTTTCTTCAATTTCATAAAAATGCTGGCTCAGGGGCACTGTCATCAGCGCTGCCCCTTGGTGGCTGACTTCGCTCACTTAAAAATATGTCCACCATGCGCTTGGTACTAATGGTACTATGAAGGCCGTTGAGTTTTGATGCGTAATTCGGGCGGCCACTCTGGCGGTACGAAGCAGAAGCCCATTTGTTTTCTTTGGTACTATTCGTCTGTTCACGCCTTGGGCGCACGGAATTGAACTGGATTTCTTGAAGTAGACTTTTGCCATCATTCAGACATATAGGGGACACTGAGGGCGCAGATCGGCCTTGAGAAGATTGGCCGCGATTCATAGGCGAGGTGTCTTCCAGGATGGCGCTATCCCCGGAGGGCCGTGTTTTATTGCACTGTAGAGGAGGAACAGTGGCAGTTGTTGGTGTCCTCGACATACTCCTGGCTCGGACTGATAGTGGTGATGGAGTCATTTCACTATCACATATCAATGGAGTATACGGGTGACGAATTGCTTGGGTCGTTATAGATGGCTTTCGTACTACTGTGCTGCATGCTGACAGATTGCCATTTGGTGAATTGCGTAGTGGGCGTGAGAAATTATTGCTTGGTATAGAGAGTGCTTCTGTTACGTTTGCCTTGGGTTCACCATTGGTAGATCTTTCGCCAGCGGTGATACTGGGACCTGGTACTTCGCGCGATGATTGCTTGCGACGAGCTAGTAAAGCGCGCTTCAGCTCCTCTGGGCTTGGGCCATTGATTTGGGTATACTCTCGGTAGTGCCCAGGAAGAGCGTAAGTAGGGTTTGCTAAGCTTGCTGAACGGGCAGCAGCATCAATCAAATCCATTTGAGAGTTCATCCATGTTTTCCAGTCACTGCTGATTCCTCTCGCGGCCTGACTGCTACGCCTGGGAGGATATGGTAGACGCTGGCTATCAAGAATTGTAACAGTACCAGGTTCTTCCTCATCAGAGTCTGAAGAGTCAGCATTCAGTCTATATGGAGACCTTACTTCTGTTGTCCTTGAATAAACACTCGGTGATGGTGGAATATCTCCATCCTCATGAGCTCTATTGATTATCACGCTCCCAGTATCATCCCGCAGTTCTAACTGCTCATTTGGCCATTCTTCTGTGGGCTTGTTAGATGTGCCTGATAGGTCTGAACGATCTAAGCCGCGAATTGTCTGGTCTGATCGCTTTCTGGAAATGATCTCATTTTTGCGAGCAACCTCCTGTGGGGTTAGTTTAACAGTGCGGCTTGATCTCACCGAGAACAGACTGCGGGAACTTGGGGATATCCTTGATCCAGACATTGACTGCCTTGCGGAGGGTGCGTTAGGTGATTGCTTGACTGTTCTGATAGTCAGGGGAGAACCGTTCATAGACGAATCACGGCTTGACCTGGCCTTTGACTTAGTTAGTGGAGCTTGGCTAGCTTTCCTTTTGTTCTTAGTCTCGTCAATGTTCCGCATGAGGGCAGAGAACATCCGTTGGCTATCAATATCAACTGTATTATCACGGGGCTGTCGGAAAATGGAGTACCCATCATGACGGTGTCGGCCTGGAGAAGGAGTAGGCGTGTACACATCGCTATCTTCACGAATGATATCCAAGCCCTGTCGAGTCAATGGAGGAAACTGTTTCATAGTTAGTGTGTTATCAGCCGTCGAGTCCGTCCAGCTTGTAACGCGAGAGTTGGAAGTGGCCATGCTCGAGCAGCTCTTCAAGGATCGAACGCTTGGGGCCGTATCAGCTGCATTTTGCAACAGTAGCTGTTCCCGGTAATTAGCATAGTCGGACGATTCATCAAAGCAAGAGTCCTCGGAAGATCCGACGTCAAAAGAGCCAAAATCTTGTTGGGCTCCATGCTGCTTTGGTAACTCTTCCCGAGTACCTGATGGCCGTCTCCCGAAAATCCGACGGATGCTATTTCTAATCGAAAACGAGAACAGACGGGCCTTAGACCCACAGTGGGTGCCAGTAGATGCATATCTCGAGGGGGTAGTAGATCCAGCGTCCTCTCCGTTTGACCTCATGGATTTTTTGAAAGGCTTTGGGGCTTGCCGAGAACTGCGAGTAACAATTGACTCTGATCCGTTAGCTACACGCTTTTCTTCCATGGACCTTTGGAGTTGTTCTCTAGCAAGTTCAATTGGTAGAGTGGAGGCAGTTGCATGGTTTTCTTTTTCGGCTTTTGATATGCTACCTCCCCTGAAAAAGGACAAGGACCTCCGAAGGGTACGGCGGGAGAGACGGCTTGTTCCAGAACTTGTTCTCTGGTTGTTACCAGGTTTATGGCACAAGCGTTCAGACTCGTGAGAAGTCGTAAACATGGATTTAGATTTCCGAAGCCGCCTATAGGAGGATGGACGCGGTGACGCTGGGCAGATGTTTTGCCTATCCTGTTCCGTGACTCCGGACGCTTCGGACGTTCGTGGAAGTATAGTTGACTCGGTGGCCGTTGTACGGCAGTAACTCTCACTCTCGTCTTTTGTATCACTGGATTGAGAAAGGGGTTGTTGATGATAGCTACCATCCATGCTGGACGAATAGTCATACCACTTCTTGGAGCTTGACAAGCTAGAAGAAGGGCGGTTATCATGACGCCGCATAGCTAGAGATGCCGCTGCCAAAGCTTGTAGCTGCGCCAGTTCAGAATCGAAAGCCTCTGACATTGGCGGCCGACGGTTCTGCACTGAAGCAGAAGACTTTGACCTCCGGACTCTCTTATTCCCACTTGAGCTGTTGGAAAACATTATTGCTTATGGGTCACTTCTCGGGCCTCTGCGATATTATTCCAATGCTTGTATGTAAACCAATGCGAACCTGAGTATCTGATAAATGGGTATACAGAAAAGCTATGCACTGTAATATTTGGGCTTCTTGAAGAAAAACTAAACTGCATTTTTCTTCCTCCACCTAGATCGGGATGTTTACATCTTTGCAGACATGACGAGCAAGCAACGTAACAGTCGTAGCTTCTGCATCTGCTGGTAAATACCACGGTGTAAACAAACAACCAAAGATGGGTATCAAAAGTATGGCAAGTGAAGTCCATGGCTTTTGAAGCTCATGGGACAGAAGGCGCATGTTTGTGGTGTAGTTTCTTGCTTTGTGAATATTCTCGGAACCACCCCTTTCCCCCCCCTCTTTCTAGGCGGGGAGATCGCGAGAATAAGACAAGAGTGAGAGGTTACTGCCGTACAGAATAAGTTGGCAGGGACATTTCCCCCCTCCTCTATTTTGTTCTCTCTGCGCATGCGCATGACTGACTCCATGACGGCCAAACTTGAGGGTATATTAGCCAATACTGCACATATAGGATCGGCTCAGACCCCTACATGAGCGACCTAGAGACTGACGACTCTAGAGCCGCTTCATGCCAGCAGGAAACATTCCGAGGTCTATGCTGATATGGTTTGTCTCGTACGAAAACGCGCGAGGTTCTTTGCTGGCCGGGTGACCTCCAGGGATGGGCTGTGTAGAGTGACGTGAAAAACTCGTCCCGGTCCCCTGTTTTTTGCTCGCCTTGCGCGCTTTCTCCCGTCTTCCGCTTCCCGCTACCCGTCCCCATCTGCACACCACTGGGGGTGAAATGGCTCGCGCCGTCAGTTGGCCGGCAATTGGGTGATGAGCAGAGCTTTTTGAGATAGTCGAAGTTGATGTCGTCGGTTTTTTCCTCTTTCGGCCAGACGAAGGCGTCTCGTGATCTCATCGGCACGCAAGGAAAAAAAAGGGGGGGTTGAGATGGAAGCCGGAAACGAGACGAGCATCAACTTCAGACAAGACGACGGATGCTACCGTTGAGCCACTATGCGAGATGTCGAAGGGATGAGACAGCTTTACACGATGAAAATACAAAACACTGTCGCAAGGGAAGTGAACCCACCTCGCCTGCAGAACTGATTAGTTAACGAGTATGGAGTATACGAAAGTGAAATGGAAGACCCATCCTGCAGCATGCCAGGCGCCCCATCCCGACAGCGACCAGAGTACGGAGTCAAACGCTATTCTCTGCCTAGTAGTATTGCTTGAATCCTTTTACACACGCTATAGAGCATCTCCTATCCATACTCCATAGCTTTACGGATACTAGCACTGATGCTAACCACCAACCAAGCAGGAAAGACGGGACATGTGCATCTGGCCAGTAGTCAGTTCTTCAGGCAACAAGAAATCCACAGAAGGACAGCAGACACAGAAGCCTTGTCTCTTTCCTTATAAGCTTCTCGGTCAGAGAAGAGGCGAAAGCCAAAGAATAATCGAAACCAAAGGACGGAACAGAGTAACTAGAAAGGGAAGGGAAAGGAGGGCAAAAAAAAGAAAGAAAGCAGCCTCGCAGCAAGCTTGCGGCTTTCCCGTCCGCAATAGTGCTGGAGGCTTGCTGCCCAACCTCTCCAATAATGATCATTCTCGGGATCTCGTTCCATTACGCGATGAGAATCAGAGTCGGCAGAGTACAGGCGCAGCGTATTTGCCGATATCGTGAAAAGCAAAAAGCGAAAAAGTGTGCGTGTGGAGAGAGATAGATTGGTTGGATATATTCTGTGATACCCTTGACGGCTCTTTGCTGTACTCCTGTCTTGGCTGACTGCATCATGCATTGGGGGCTGACCAGCCTCAGCATGGCCGGAGTAGTGGAAGGCTTCAAAATTTCTTCATACAAGGTGCATAGTTACGCCGTGTTTAACAGGATTCCGGAGCAACTTTACCATCATTCGAGATTCTCCGCGGTTCATCGTCCCCTCTACTCCGTACTACTGATAAAGTTGGGTTGGTATATCACTCACGACACTATTTCCATGCAGGCATGATTTCCCTTCGTCAAAGAACGAGGACGAGACAATAAGAAAAGGGGCCATTTAACTGTCCCCTACCCCGCTCTCTTCTCTATCTTGCCCCTATTTTGATTTATCGAGGCTGATGCGCCGCGGAATAAACGGATTTCTCATGGCACCTTGCCTAAAAAAAAAAGAAAGAAAGAAAGAAATAAATAAATAAAAAGTGATGAACGAGCTGCAGCATATCAGCCCCTCAGAGAAAAGCCGTTGATCGTGGCTTGGGGTGATGCCCAACCTGCATTTTCAACTTGAATCCACCCAGGGATTATGGGGAGGAGGAGGGGAATGACCCAAAAAGACGGAAGCCAAGAGTTGCTTCGTACGGAGTGCGACTGAACAGAGAAGAACCACGTACATGTGTCAGCTGGGATATTGATACTTAATTTCTCCTTACGTACTTGCATATTCATGCACAATGACGGAGGAAATGCAGGGAGAATGATTCTCTCTCATGCAAGTCACAGTTATTAATAATCCAGCTGCAGCCAGAATTGTGGAAGATGAGAAAAGAAAAGAAGAGGATGAAGAAAAACAAAAGCGGTCTCTACCCTGCCCTGTTGATGCGCATCGCTGAGCCAAATGAATAAGCTTAAAAAGACATTTTCTGTTTGTCTTCTTTGCTTGGGCCTGGCTCTGGGTAGTCTTAACCAATTCCAACAACGCATCCTGCCGCCCCCGGTGCTGACGACGACCAGGAACTGGTGCCTTTATTCTCATCCGGCGCTGATGACATGGCAGTGGCATCATTTGTCAAGACAAGGCTTGGTACCGTACACTGTGATTTCCGGGGGACACGAATTGCCAGGGGGGGGGGGATGGAAGGACAAGAGTTGTTGGCAAAGAAATGGCTCGAAAGGGAAAGAAAAAGCATGAAACCAGAGTGACTCTGAGTCTGGCAAACCTCAAATCTCCAACCACCGCTGGCGCTACGACGTGCCTCGTCAGGCGCATCATCGTATTACGAGAGCGAGATATACGCGCAGAGGAAAGTGTACACGTTCCCTGTTCCATATATAGAGGGACAGCGTTAGATGTATAACCTGCAAACTGGTTCTCGGAACCCGCATGGGCGTCAAGGCAAAACAAGGCTGAGGGCAAAGCGAAGCAAAACGAAAAAAAAAAAAAAAAAAAAAAAAAAGTAAGGAAGAAGCGGCGAAAAAAAGGGCCTCTCGGACGTCCAGGGAGATGAGAGGAACAGTTCTAGCCTCGCTGTCCTTTTGCCATCCGTCGGCCTCGGTATAAACAAAGAACGCTTCTAGATCTTGCAAGAGATCTTCCTCCCCCCCCCCCCCCCCCCCCCCCCTTACTCCCTTTTTAGTGTGCCTGCTACGAAGTACCTTTTGTCTAACCTGCCTTATGTTGAAGGAAACCAAACTAAAACAGATATCGAAAGCGCCAGAAAGATGAGAAAGACACAAGTCTGGACCCTGTTGCCGATGGATCCGCCGTTTTCTCGTACTTTTCTTTTCCGTTTCTCACGCCTTCGCCCTTTGCCAGACGGGCCCGACGCTAATTTGATGACAGCGAAAGGACGGTCCAATTGCGAGCGAAGATCGGGACAGGCCAGCGCCGTTAAAAAAGACGACCCAGTCGACCGTTTTTTCTTTTCTTTTTCCTTTCCCCCCCTTTTTTTTTTTTCAATTAAAACAGGGTAATCTTACTTTGATCCCACTTCTTGAAATTGAGACCAGACCTATTAATTTCCGTGAGTAAAGGGCGGGCGGACATGAGTCGTTCGAGCCGGAACAGCGGGCGAAGAAGCAGACGACTTCCTGGCATGCAACGAGCCTGTAACAACGCCAGGAATCAGGAGCACGGAGGATATAGATCTGAATATGCGACAGATTCACAAGGTAGGGCCGGACAGTTGCTGAGCCTATATCGGAGAAGCGTTAAGGATGGCAGCAGACTCGACCCAGGCGTCACAAAAAACCTGTTTGGGTGGAATCGCCGGCTGTTTCAGGAGGACGACGGGACCTTGTTGATGCCTGACATCGCCAGCAGCGCATCCATGTGGCTGATATATGGGGCGGAGAGGTGACTCTGGAGCGAGCAAGAGGGGTGTATGTAAGCGAGGGGGACGTTGGCTGCTGGTTGAAATTCTATGGAGGAGTATCAAAGGTAGGGAGGGTAAGAAAGACGGTGTGAAAGGGCTGTGCAAAGGGCGGTGTCAGCGGCTGTCTCCCTCCGCTTCCACCGTCTTCTCTTCTGCGTCCGCTGCAGCCCAGCAGTTGAACTAACTAGTACGGAGTAGTGTAGTTATCTTGTTGTTGGTGACGGCCGGCTAACTAGTTGGTTGGCTGGCTGGCTGGCCGGTGATGGTGACCGCGATGTTCAAATTACCATTTCAGTTATACAGCAACATCCCACATCCACCACCCCCCCTTTTTTTCTTCTTTCTCATGCGAATGTGATGCCGGGCGTACTCCGTCCCGTATCAGGTTGGGCATATAGCGCAGACTGTGTGAAAAAGGAGGGATATCGTCTTTATCTCACGGAACCAGACGGGGTTTGTTGGAATGCAGAGATTGGTGGAATGTGACAGGCAGGATATGGCAGCCAGCCAGCGACAGCACCGGCAAGCTTTTTTTGTCTCTGCCCGCCAGCATGTAAGCATGTTTAGAGAGCATCACGGGCGGTACTAAGCCGTGACTGGGCCAGGGAAGAGATAAAAAGGGCTGGGGATTGCTCTCCTTTTTTGCCTCCTCTGCACCCTCCCCCCCTCCTCTCCGCTGCAAGTTTAACTGACATATATATTGGATGCACAGCTGGTTACGCTACTCTCACCCCTTGCTCGCTACCATTACTCATACGCCTACATACTCTGTGTAGAGGCTATAGTGCATATTATATATATATTATTATTATCACCACCGATATTGCTGCGGCCATCTTACGGAGTAGCATCTGACAATTAGCTAAGTACTATATGTACGATCCTCGAGCTGGAGATCCACTGCAATTCCCGCCTTGACTCCAGGAGAAACGCAAAAGCAAAGAAAAGCAAAAGCAAAAAAGCGTCCCCTTGGAGGAGCAGAAAAGAGATAGAGACGAAGACGAAGAAGAAGCTCTCGCAAAAGTCTCAAACAGCCGAACTGTTTGGCCCTTTTTCTTTTCTTTTCGTCTCTTTGCTTTTTTTCATTTTCATTTTTTTATTTTCCCTTCTGCTGCTGTGCTGCGAACTCGTTACTGCGCTGGCTCTGTGTCTCCCTCACCCCCCTCTGCCTTTATATACCTGCGTCTCGCCCCCTTTGCTCCGGCCGCCTCTTCTTCTTCTTCTTCTTCTTCCCCGACTGCTTCTGCTTCCTGCTACTACTTCTACTTCTACTTCTCCAGTCGTCTCGCTGGTTGCCATTCCTTTCTTCTGCTTTCACTCAATTGCTGTTTAATACTTTTCTTATATACAATCCTCTTATAATCGCTTACCGGGCACCCTGCTTGTTCAATTCGCTCCTTGAATTCGCATACCGCATAGCATACTTTGACGCTCTCCCGCCTGCTAGCTGGGTCTATTCATCGATAGCCGGAGGAAGAAAGAAAAGAACGAGAAAGGAAAGGGGAAAAAAAAACCGCCCCTGGGTTGATTGAAGGGCGGACTTTTGCGCAAAACATCGACCACCGCCAAAGCGAAGGGCTTTGATATTCCACGACCGCTTTACTCTTCTCAAAAAGAAAGAGACCTACGCCGATAATCATGTATTCCTGCGTCAACTACCCCCGTGGATGCCGCGGCCGTGTCAACATTGACGGTGCCAAATGCGCTACTTGTGTGGTATGTCCTTGTATTGCGACTTGCCCTTTTTGGTATATCAAAGCTAACATGTACTTGACAGGCCTCCAATCTGCGCCGTCCTGCGTCCCCGTCTCCATTTGGCTCTGCATTCCGCTCTCAGCCAGCCTACAGACGGGCGTGGCTAGACGAGAAGAACGAGGATGATGAGAACTAATTCTGCCTTTTCTGCTTCTCTCTCTCTCCTTTTGAATATCAATCGGGGAAAAAAAGCATTCATCTATGAAACTTGACTTTGGGACTGGATTCCGCATACAACAACCAAACAAACCACCACGCTCCTTACATACACATGCCTGGGTGCAACTATTCAACCAAAAAAGAAGTCCAAGAAAAGGAAAAAAGAGAAAATAAATGAAAAGGAAAAAAAAAAATCCCAACAAAAGAAAGTGTTTACAAAAAAAGTAAAAAGCAAACCTGCCGTCCTGTGAATGGCCTTTCACTTTCAACATTTGGACATCGCACGCATCTCTTTCAAGGAGGCCGCCCTCTGGACTAGGGACCCCTTACCTTTGGCTTCTACCTCTTCTTCTCGATGCCCGCGTCTCTTCCACATGTTATATTCACCTCTGGATTGGACTGCTGCCGGCTTCTCCCCCCTTTTTTTTCTCTCTTTCTTATCATCGATACCGTACGACTGTTTATATGCCGAGCTGAACTGCATCTGGAGGCTATTGTGTTTTGCATTTTTTAGCAGATTGGATTTCACTGGTTTTCCCCCCCCCTCTTATCTCCTTTCTTTTCAATTGTCGTTCTGAATTAATCGTCCTTTTTTTTTTTTTTTTTTGTATTGGTTTTTACTGTTTTGTTATATATCGGTTCTTTTTCTCCATCTTTTATTATAGCAACATACCCCCTTCTTGCATCTTATTATTGCCTCCATTCATCTTATCTCCGCTTATCTAGTTATTATTATGATGACTCGACTTCTTAAATTACAATTACGAGGCCAGCAACGACAAGGCAAAAACGAACCGGGCGCTCAGCTTGGCCTCCATCTTCCTCTCTGAATACTACTCAACAGTCTCCAGTCTCCACCAACTTGCCAGCCCAACACGCCGATTGGAAAAGAACAGGGCTAGGAAAAAGAAAATACAGGGCAAAACGTATTTTGGGTTCGGCGGTTTCAGGGGGTGGCAAAGGGGATTCCTTGATACAAAATCGATACTCCGTACATCTCGACCTCTCACCTTTTTCAACATGCAAACAAGTGCAAAAAAGAAGCTGAAAGTCCGACCAAAGTGGAGGTTTTTCTCGTATGCTCAAACAAAGAATAAGAGCGGTGCCACCAGCGTCAGCTTTCTCGTTGGTTTTACGCCTGTTAGTTGGCGTTAACATGGTCGCCTCTTTATCTGCCCTTTCTTTTGCTGCCTTATTCGACTTGGTATTTGTATAGACTTGTTCTACGCCTCTTCTCGACCCTGCAGCTTGACACTAAAATTATTCGTCTGTTGCGTGGCCCTGCTGGCTTGATTTTTGGCTTAACCCTCTTTTGTCCAAATTCTCGATATTCATGACGTAAATGATTGGTATAAGATTAGCTAGGGGAACATATCTATTGGCGATTATTCGCCTTGGTTAATTTCCTCGACACAGTGCCCTCTGTATTGCGATCATCAAAGCGCCGAGATAGCTATAATCTAAGTAACCCGGTCTTGATAGTTTGGTGAAAAGGACATATGGAGTAAGTTGGATTCATCCTGGACCCAAAATCCTCTCCGCTGGTAAATGCTAACCTGTGAGTGGCATCTCCGCAAGGGACAAGGGCCTTTTTCCTTCTTTCTTTTTCTTCTGCCTCCAGATCTTCAGCGAGCGCTGCTGCGTGACATCATACTGGGCGTTCGGGCGGCTGCTTAAATTTCTTGTTTCTTGGTGTTGTTTCTCTTTCTTCCAAGGACTGGACTGCCCTATTCCATCCCAATGTGCCACTATTCGTCTTGATGCCAGGGCATTGAACGGCTGTCTGCTATTATTATCGAAAGGGCGAGACGCTTTATGCCATACATAGCTGGTTACTCCATTGTGGGTAGCGGCCAGGAGCTGGCGTGCATGAACAAGGTTGATCATCATGGAGAAAGGCGACTCATGGAGAAAGGCGACGCAAAACTATACCGGTCAAACTGCTGCATTCCCTGATTTTTGTTGTATTATTTTTTGGCTTCGTAATAATAAACGAAATAATAAACATGTAGGGCGGACGCTTCGACGCCTCCTTGCGCTTTCGATGGTGATGCCTTGTTTTTTTTTTTTTTTTTTTTTTTTTGCGCCTCGCTTATATCGCTAAGAGCGCCACGACGGCCGTTGAACCGACAGCTCGACACACCCTTGACCCTATCCACTAACTAGTCCAGTTTGTTAGCTGCAGCTGAGCTTCGCTGGGTCTGTGTGAATGAATAGTAAGCTTCTCCTTACTCTGAATAAAATAACGGATTGCTCCGTAGTCTGCAGAATATCATATGTGAAGCATGTTTTAGGCATGTTTAGGGCTTCAATGCTGCGCGACTATGGCAAGGTGAAACAAGGCCTAAAGCGTTCTGATGGATCCCATCATTGACGCTATTTAGTTTTAGATAGAATGTGCTCTCAGATTGATTGAGTGGGCGAGTGAAGATGCTGTCGATTCCTTCGTGATGATCGATACTATCGAGCCCAATGCGCTAGGGGAGGCGGGTAGAAGATAGTGTTATCGCTCCAGTATATATTTTAACCACGGAGGAGCGCTAACGCTCTGGTCCATCATGGACATCCAAGTATCTGTTCACATACCCACTTTGCGGTGCGAGTATGAAGGCTAACTCCCTCCTCGTCCCGCTGCTCCCCGCCCGCCGATAGATGGGGACGGGGACGGGGATGGGGATGGGGATGGGTCAATCTTCCCAGTGCTTCAAATACAACGAGTTGATCCCTCATATATACATCAACTGCCTTCTTCGGCATGATTATCAGTCTGTCCTGCCCCTGGTCTTCTGGATGGCTTTCAAATTCATCCATTAGGTCTGTCACGCATTGATCAATCATGCCCTTCATTCTCAGAAGGATATTCCCACCGTCTGCACTGGATCTAGCAGAACCTTTCCTAGCCCTCTTCCCTGGTTTGGAATCACTCCTGCTTGGCCCATGGTGGAAGGACGAGTAAAGTGCGTCTCTCCCCAGCCGGAACCCCGTCGATGTGTGGGCAACTAGGAGGATATAGGTCTGTGAGTAGTGGGACGTTGCCTCTGATGTATGCAGATTAACAACCACGTCACCAATATTAATACGATGTGACTGCATCTCATCGATCTCTGCACCGTCGATCTCTGGTGTGGCTGGTAACACGCTTTGTTCCCTGTTGACCTGGCGATTGAGCTCTCTGGATAACGCCCTGATAGTTTCGAGCTGGATGAATTCTCGAGCCGTTTGAGGTGGTCCTTGCTTCATGTTACAAGCATCCCCCATACACGCTGTTTGATCCCCGGCGTTACTAAGGTACTCGTTTCCGTCGTCCGAATTTTCCTGCTCACGATACGGATTTCGGACCCCGGATGCGTCATGGCAAAGCACTGCCTTCTTCTGCAACTTCTTGTCCCTGTTGCGGCCCTTGGCCGACTTTGCAGAAAGTTCCTTTAGAAGCTTCTGTGCAAGGGTATCAGGTGCGAGGATTGTCACATCTATCTGCGTGATAAATCCTTTGTCAAACGCATCCACCTCGATGCTTGGGAATACTACAGGGGGTGTTTCGGCCTGAGCTCTGCCACTGTCGTGCGACGGTGATGATATGGTGTCAGACCTCGACGGCGTCCCATTTGCCGATAAGGGCGAAATAACCAACGACACTGCTCCTACTTCCACCCATTGGCCGGTGGCCCATCCGCGTTTCTTCAGCTCCATAGATAACGGAGGGAGCCCAAATTTCGCAAAATTTGGAATCAACACTTGGGATATATAATCGTACGACGGAGAGAATGACACATGCGTGCCGCCTGTGATATTTACCCGTATTGCTTTTGGATGCTCCCGTGCCGTGTCTGAAGTGCCAGCATCGGCTTCTGTTGTCGGCGTGCATGCACCGGCAAACAAAAGGTACGGGTAGAGGGCTTGGAATATCAAGAAGACCGAGCCCGGTGTTGATAGGCGTATGTCATACTCTGGTTTAACTGTGACACGGGGTGATGAGTACAAAGAAGCGAGTGACAGCTGCTGTAAAGATGCCGCCGACTTTCTCAGGTCTGAATTCGCATTGCCGTCTTCCCGTCTGGTCTGCGAACTGCTCCCGGTCTTCTGTCCCCTTGGGTAGATGGTGAGTTCATGGTGTCCGACCTGGTTCCCCACCGCGGTTCCTCCACACACATCAAGCAAGAATTTTATGGCCGCACAGTGAGAGGCTTTCAGCCCCTTCGAGCCGCTGCGGTTCGCGCGGATGCGGCTGACTCTCAACGGGTTCCCAGTTAAAGCTGACAGGGCGGCAGCGATGCGCACGAGTTGGCCGCCGCCTTCCAGCGTGCTGCCGTCTAGATGGAGCATGACGGGCCTGGGTCTCTTTTTTCTCCTTTGGCTGTTGATCTCGAAATCTGTTCTATATCAACGCGCGCCTTCGCCGTCGTTGCCGGTCCTTTTTATGATGGTCTTTCAAGTGGCTGGGGTGAGTCATCACAGCGACATGCAATGACTCGAAATGCAGATCACGCCGTAAATGCAGAGTCATGTCGACTGACGGAAGCTCAGGAAGTTAGTACACTGAGTAGTGGCCGACAGTTGGTAGTAGTTGGTGGAAGTCGTTGGTTGTTGATGTTGACTGACGTTGACTGACGTTGGTTGTTCTCATCAAAGTCACAGGTTGAGGCTGATAACTAGTTAATTTCCTTCCTCCATCCAGCCGCACTCACTCACATCGCATCATAAATACCCATCAGAGGCTACTCTACCATTCAATAACTGTCCATGGCAGATGACTATGGATGGCAGGATTCAAACCTTTGCCATAGTTAGCTATCTAACTTACGGCTCGTTTCCTCTTCTTGATGACTGAGGCTGGTGCAATCCTCAACTCCTCCTGGCCACTCCAGGCAGCCAGAAAACTGTCTGCCCTTTCATTCTCTATTGGCTCTACGGAGTATCCGTTTTATTCCAACTGGCTGATGCCTCACAGGATCCTCCTAGACCAGGCCCGAACTCGTCCAGCCTTGCAGTTCCGCTCACCTGCTAGCCGCCAGGGATCGTCTGTTCTGTGGCCTGTTTCTCACCGCTCCTGCACTCATTTTCAATACAACGCACTTGTTATTGGCCAGACCTGCGACAAGCATTGCAGGTACGGAGATGTGGTTCGTTGAAATACCCCATGTCTGAAGCGCTGAGGCTTGCAGGAAGGCAGCCATGGTCAGGGGGACGCAGGAGACCCGTGCACAGAAGGGCATAGGACTGGAAGCCCACAACCAAAAAGTCCTGCCTAAGAACCAGTGCCTGTGGAGAAAGGACTTATCCTCTTCACTCAGGAGTGTGACTTTACGCCACGATAGAGTGCGATGGCATCCCAGGTCAAAAGATTTTTCGCCATGTGCGAAGATGTTGTGGACGAGGCCAACAACAACAACAACAACAAGAAGAAGCGCTCCAGGGGCCGTCCACCTGGCAAATCTACAACGAAGTCACCTCGACAAAAGGCATCCGTCAAATCACTTGCAGAGGAGAGACCTACGTTGGCGCCCGGCGGTGACTCGATCGATGATCGTATTCTCGACCGCATCAAGAAATGTCTTGAGCGCGCAAACCATGAGAATACAACAGAGTCTGAGGCAAAGGCAGCACTGTTTCTGTCGCAAAAGCTGATGGCCCAACATAATGTTACCAACGCCGACCTGCTCTCGAAGGAGTCAGACGACCAGGTGCAGTTTGCAGGAAGCAGTATTGTGGCCATCACTAGCACAAAGGAATGCAGCAGCTATATACAACACGAAGGTTTTGTTAATGATGCTGCTCGCGCCATGGCAACGTTTTTTGACTGTCAAGTCTATTCCACCCGCAATTTCGACTCAATTGAGTGGACATTTTACGGAATCGCCGAGAACACCGTCGCTGCAGCCAGGGCTTTCGAAATGGCCTATAATCTCATTTCACTATGGGCCTTGGCCTACAAAGGCGTGTCGGCCAGGTTTAGCTATGCCTGTGGAGTTGCTTCTGGTTTAAAAGAAATGGCATATAAAGAAAAAGAGCAGGAAGCAAAGATGGCTCAAAAAGCAGAGCTAGAAACCCTGAATGAGCGCATTAGAGAAGAGGAACGTCAACGCCAGGAAGAGCTGGCCAGGTTGGATCCCGTTCAGAGCGAATCCGGCACTATTAGCGATGACCAGATGTCTTCACAATCAAGGGCACCAAGTCCCACAGATGTAAGCAATCCAGGAACTACTACCAAGACTAACAACGGGGACGGGGACGGGGACGACAGCAGCGACGAGGAAGAAGGATGCGGTTTTACCGTTGAGCCGGACTTCAAGGAAGAGGACGGCGATTTGCTCGATCCCACCGCAGATTTGGATGAGGAGATTGGCAGGCTTCTGAAACGCGAAACATCACCACCTATTAACTTGGACGCTATAAAGTCAGAGGAGAAGCATTCGCATTTCTCAACTGGCGCGGACACGGCTGTGCCTAGGGATATTGCAATGGCTAGTGCCCCCGCGGCGAGCCTGTGGAAATCCGAGATGCAACTTATTCGGTTCCGCCAAACATCAAAGAAAATTGGGGACGACTATCTGAAGCAACAAAATATCAAGTTAGGCAAGTCAACCCAGAGGTACACAAGTATCAAAGATTCTTCAGCCTATTGCCAGGGCATGAAAGACAGTAAGAAGGTCGATGTCCGACGCAGAAGACTTGAGTGAGCTCGGGAACCTCACGTTGGAGCCTCATGTACGTCGCCCTGTCCAGAGTACTTTTCGGTTTTATTTACTCCGAGTTTATTTATTTTTTAATTCCGGGTGTTCACTTGAATATATTTCTATTTGCGAATCAAACAACCAAGAATTTTTGGTAAAGGCATACACGGCGCTATGTCGTCAACGGTGACTTGTTCAAAGCCGAGATCAACTCGTAGGAAAATATTGGACAACATGAAGTGGGTTGAATATCTCTATCAAACGCCAAAACTTATATCGGTGTAGCCAGAGGCCCATAGCTACAAGAGTCAATTTGATGAGTTGACACCGAAAGCAGGACTGCTCGGGAGCTTACCCAAGTAGCCGATAATCACCACAGCAAATACTCCGTACTCTGTTCTCTGTATAGGAAACGGACGACTCCATTACGGCCGCCCCCAAGCCCGGGAGTCCACTGATTAGGCAGCGGAATATAAGTATATTTTTGTCCAGCCGTGGCGGGTGGCTTGCTGTTTCAAACGGAAGGGATAAGATGCCATTCCTCCGCACCTAGCGCTGGCAAATACGAAACACCATAACCATGTATTGTCGAAACAAAGGCTGAAAGCCTCCATGCGTTTCTCCTATTCTCCTGGGCGCCGCCCGTGCGTACGTTGCGTCGCATGTAGCCTCAAAAGATGCACAAATTATCCTCTTCGCACGCCGGTATAAACGTTGTGGAGCGGCTGATAATAAGGTTGGCAATTAGCATGTGTGTAAATACTTTGCCGTCCCAAGGAATTGTAAGTTGCTCGAACCTCATCCTTGTAAAGGCGACTTGTTTGACAAGGGGTGAAACGTTTGGAGCGGTTTGGAAATTAAATATGTGGAGTCGCGTTTTGAAAACCCTCTGGAGTCTCCATAGCATCCAGGCCGCGAGGTAGAATGGGCCCTGAACTCGGGCCAAAGCATGTATCATATGTCAATTTGCTTCTTGGGCAGGTCACTTGTTCTTATTATTGACATTCATCGTTCAGCTGTTTGTTCTCAATATTGGGGGCGACTGAAGTGACCAGATTAATTTGATAAACGGGGAGCATTGGAAAATGCAACGATAAATTGCAAGATGTTGCGGGAATGCAGAACGAGGATGGGGCTTGATTTAAGAGTCTGTTCCGGGGCCCGAACAGGTAGCCGGTTATATGTCCCTTTTATTAATATGTGAGTAGGCGACAAGAATGGGCAAGGGTATACCTCTTCTCGTGGGGTTAGAGGTATTATTCGAGACCATACAGGGTGAAGTATCCAGCAGCAAGCCCCAAAATCGTTGCTAATATCAAGCCGTTGCCCTCCCAAGTTAGAGCTAGATAGGCCATAGCTCCTACGGCAATTTCCTTCTTTCGGGAAATTAAACGCTTGTTTCGCCAATCATGATCAATTTCAAAAGGAGGAGAGACCGCAGAGTCATGGAGGGCGGGCGGAGACTTGAGAGGGATTGAAAGAGATACAACAACAGCACGGTGATCCGAAGTCTGGAAAAGGGGTAGTATGCCGTAATGATGGACCTGGACTTTGCGAGACTCATCTCCTGGAAATGGGTTTTCTAGGTATAAGATGCGATCACACCAGCTGGGCCACCGGTTTTTAGCCCACTTGAACCCCTCTTCAGGATGGTGCAGACTACCCTCTCGGGCTTCCAGGGAGTATTTATAGGACGGAGGGAATGTAATGGGTTGTTCCGAGAGATGGTGCATAGTTCTGTTTGCTAGTCGCTCTCTTGTGAGTTGGTCATGAGCGAGCAGGTGCATATAATGGTTCCTACTGCCTGTGTCATTTGTGGGTTGAGGAAACGCAGATATATCGCCAGGTTGAGGGTCTCTATGTGATGTGCGATAGTTAAAGTCCCCGGCTACAAATAGATACGTGCCCGGTGAGTATATTCCGCTGTCCCTTTCTGCCCCGTGATAGCCTGCGATTAAAGGTGTGCCCTCTTCGTCATATTGTCGATCTTGACGCCCCGATTGACCCGCCACGTCGTAACCAGTGAAGACAAGTCTCTGGCATATATCTTTCCAATCTTGATTTCTCCGGTCCATTGCAGTTTCATCTGGAGCAAGATGTAATGAGACAAATGTTAAGGGAAGCTGGTCCTCACTGTCATAGTCCACTTGGTACCCTATTCTTGCTCCAACAGCGCCTTTGTTGCCAGCCTCGTGGACTCCAACTCCAACCTCTGCTTCCTCTTTCCATGCTATGCTGTCAACATAGTCATCTCGAATGAATACCATGATGGCGGTCATCCCCACATTCTTTGTCATGACATTCTGGTATCGCTGGTCTTCAGGTGTCGCCAGGTCAACAGCCAGTCTAAACGCATCAAAATACCATTCGAGAAATGGCCCACCAAGAAATGCATACGCGATGGGTGCGATTTCTTGCAGTGACAAGACCAGGATCTCTGGATAACTGACTGGGTCGGAGTCCTTGGGAAGGCCATCAAATAAGTGCGAGGCAAATATCTGGGTATCAATGGTGTTTCTCGCACAGTTGAATGTCAGAATGTAAGCATTCAGCCACGACTTTGAGGTCAGCATCGTTGCAGCGCAAAACAACACAGGCAAGACGACCACTTGGCCGGGCTCGATGGTCCGCTATGGCTCTGCACGTCGTCGTCCATCTGCTGGTGAAGCGCGTTCGTTCGAGCGGAGGATTCGCCGGCTTTTATATCCTGGACGCTCCATCCATTTCGGAATGGTCACGTGTCGGCGGCAATCTCCACACGGAGACGCTTCGAGAGCCAAAAAAAAAAAAAAAAAAAAAAAAAACAGTAAACAAACATCCGACATAAAAAAAATAAATAAATAAGAAAAACCTGGTTCAAGGGCTTTCGAGAAGCAAGCAAGCCGGTGGCGGTGAAGTTGGGAGCTTCTTCCTTGGCTACCCCTAGCTATTCGAGACTGACTGACTAGTTTCATTAACTAGTCAGCGGTTTTTATTCGGACAGACTTGCAAAACTGGGACTGGACAAGCATTGCCTACATATTCCATCCCGGAATACATATATGCATCTCAGGGATGGTCCCCTTCACGAATTCTCCAGCCAGACCCAGGCTCCTCCAAAGGTCTGCTTGTCAACTGGAGTCATCAATGGAAAGGCGGTGTCTCCTTGGCCCCTGAGGCCGAATGAAGCCGTCGCCTTTGAAATATGGCTAGGCTATCAACCGGCTGGATACCAGAGCATCATTCAATTCTCCGATACACGGCTACCAAGAAACTGGGCTTTGGATGACAGCGATGATGAGACGGCACCTTGTTCTCCTGTCGGCTAATCACTGCCTGAATTTTCACTTGTCAGTCTGCTTTGAGATGACTGGCCCAGTCTTCATCTAAATCCGATGCAGGTCCCCTTGAGAATTTTCATTACCCGTATTGGGCGGGATAATAGTAGCCAAGAAGGAGAAAATTCATTCATAACACAATCTGATTCCGGCTGAGAGCGTGCTCCTATCTGATCAGAGCCCTGACTGTGACCATCCGTCCTGCAGGGCTTGGGCCAAGCCGATGTGTCGTCCGAATTGTCTGTTGCTTTGACAGGCATTTAATTTTTATACTTGCGCCTCCGATATAGGCAATGAAGCTCGAATATTGAAGAATCACCTGCTTACATTTCTAGGCAACTCCCGCCGGAATCCGAAAATCACGCCGATCGCGCATCGCGCATATGTTCCTCTTCGCCGGAGTGGTGTATCATTAACCGTTGGCTTTCTTTTGATTTTCAAATATTATTGACCTTTCCTTATCTTCTCTGATATAGTAGAATCGTATCCTGCATTTGCTGGTTATTCATGCAGGTCTTCCCGACTCACGAATGCAGACTCCGCATACAATATTGACCTGCTCGAGAGGTAGATTTATTTCGGTATACAAATGTAATACTTTGACCAGCCGGAAAATCGGCTATTGATCTACTTACTCTACCCGGGATGACGAAATTTTTATAGAGGTCAACCTAACAGGTAGAATACCTCCGTTCCATGCAAGACAGCCGTTTCACGTTACTGGCTGTGGTCCGAGAATACCCATCCTGTCAAAAAGGAGATCTATTAATTTTGAGATTATAACATTATAACTAACCTCCACCATACAGACAGCCTAGCCTGCCTTCCTCCCCTGTATATCTATCATAGAGTGCCCTAGTTCGTTCATTAAAAAGCTGACAAAGTCTTTTGTCTAATTATAGGAAAAGGAATCAAGAAACTCCAAAACATCTAAACATGCGATAAAAAGTGGTAAAGCTGGGTGAATGGAGAATATTTGAATACGAAGAGATGAGAAGTGGGAATAAAAGGAAAAATACCCCGTAAAACAACAAGAAAAAAAAATTACTTTTGAGGGACAAAGGAAAGGGGAAAGGAGGTGTTGATTCGGTTAACGAAGTAATCTACTTCATCACCAGTTTATGACTCGATTTGGGAAAAACTCATCGATGAGTTCAAGGTAGTAGGGCTGTGAATAAATTAGCAGTTAGACCAAAGGGCAAATACGGTAGTTCTCTAAAGGCCAAAGAGTGGTATACATACCTTGAGATCTTCGATATTTGGGATCTTATCACTCTTACTGTATAGATCGTAAGGATTGAACTCCTGCACGGCCTTGAGCATTCGATGGTCGTGCTCGTTCATGAGTTCTTTGTAGGCTCCTTCGGTGTGCCAAGGATAGCATGAATGGTATCTTATCATGGCCAGCGCTTCCTCTGGCAGGGTTGATTGCGTTTTCACAACATTGTAAAGATATTCATCATGGCCCCATGAGAGCATGACATTGTACATTCCGCAGTTCGGTTTGTATATGCCAAACTTCGTGCTATAAACCTCATGAGTCGAATCTGGGTTGTTGGCGAATGTCTCTGGATATATGATTCGTTCGTCAAATGCGCAGCCAACTGGAAAGGTATCCCCAACAACGTCCCACTGACCCTGAGCCCCAAAGAAGAATAGAAGTTTTCCCAGGTCGTGGATAAGGCCGACTAGCTGCATCCATCGTGGTTTTCCATCATGCCTAATGGCCTCTGCTGATTGAAGTAGATGGTGAATTTGCGAGAGTGAAATGTCAGGGTCCGACTCGTCAATGAGGGTGTCGAGTTTCTCAATTGCCTCCCAGACAGTCATGCGCGCGCGGACTTTTGAATGGAACTGTCGTCTTGCTTCAATGTTGTACGCTACTGTTTGCTTCTCGTGTTGCTCTCGGTAAAATTCCTTGACCCTCTCGCAAGCTTTGTCGTATTGTCGAAAATTTGATTTATCTTTCTCCTTGTTGAGATGTGGTGGTTGTGAATCGGACTTGGCTATCTTTGCCTTCATGATATTGACTAGGTCGACATCGTCCGATATTTGTTCCAACAGATGACTATCAGGTACTGAGCATGGCTCCGCGTCCACAAGTTTCCCAGGCGCCATTGGTGGTGGAATGTGTGAATGCTAAAGGGAGGTTCACAACAACGTTGGGTTCAAAAGGGGTATATTAAAGTAGCAAGGAAATGATTTAAATCTTGGGGGGGGGGGGGGGGGGGGGGTTGAGGAGGTATTTGTACAATTTCACGAACGATAGATGAATGTCCTTGGGTTTGGTAAAAGGGCCCTAGGTCAACGGGGTAATAGCTCCTTGATATAGACTTGCAGGACCTTAGTTCCCGATACTCCCGTAGACGGAAGACAACGCACTCCTGAACCCGAGGAAAATTTAGTTATCAAGGGATCAAAGTACTTGTATTACACGCGTCGTTGCAGCCGAGCTCATGACCCTCTGTGGAACCGGTTTTGAAAGATCTTTAGGGAGAAGAGATTGAGAATTGGAGGTGGTTTTTTGGGGGCGGGTCTTCCGGGTATGTCAAGTATATCAACAGGTGACGGGAAAACGTGTTTGTAAAAACAACTTCTCGCTGGAAAAAGGGCTGCAGAATTATAATCCTGTCTGCTGAAGAAGGATAAGCACAGCACTTTAAATTCGCACATCATTCGGCGTACCTATTATATGAATATATAGATTACCGCACGCCTCACCCTCGCCCTTTTTTTTAACCTTTATTTTATTTTTTGGACTTCTTTTCTTTTTCCCCTTTTCACCAATTTTTTTCAGAACGGGAACATGCAGAAACTTCTCTTGTTCTGCTTGGTCCCTGGCATGCAACGGTTATCTTGCATGTAGGCCGAAAAACGGAAGGGTACACAGTCAAGTCAAGAGACTTCGAAAGAAAACAGTTCCCTTGTCAAGTTAATATTGCCTTTTTTTAAGGACAATAAGGCGAACAGACCAATGGAAGCCAAGACACATGGAAAGCCCATTGAACCTTGGATCAAGTATAAAAGAGGCATAACCCTCTTTATAGATCTGAAATTGTTGATATGTACCATTTTCAATGGCCCAAGCACCAGGGGAATGAAGGGAAACGGGGGCAGCTGCGCTGGAAAGTACTCGGAAGAAAGTCAGCTTGGGCCCCCAAAGCCACATCCGTAAGCCCAGGGTAAGAGTGGGTCATTATGCTGTTGAATCTGAGTCCTATCGACTTGTAAACTAGTCGTCGGACTAGGCAGGTGAAAGATTGAGGGTTCCTAGCGTTTGTCCGGTCGAGATGAAGTGTGCAGAGGTGCAAGACAGCCAACGACCCACTATTCAGGAGGTTTTTCTGTGAGGAATGGTCGGTGAACAAAGCAGTGTGAAAACAACGAAAAGGCGCTCTTCAGTCTGGTCCGCAGCTCTGCAGAAATCAACTCAAGAGGATGTCGGACGGGTACTTCGGGTTGTATGTATGTAGATAACGGAAGCCTGCATAAATTGTTTAGTTTTAAAAGAATTAGACAAATGAGGAAAAGAAAGTAGGGGTCAGAATGAAAGAAGAAATTAATAAAAACGGGCGATCGGTGTAACACAGCTGCTCTGGCTTGACATCAAACAGGGAGATGCAGCAGGTACAGCTGGACCCTGAATCGTGAGTGACCTCGGCCCAGCCAGGTCCCGATCATTTTTGTTGTAGCTATGCCATTAATATTGATTTTAGGGCAAAGTGGGTACGACGCGGGCTCGGTTGACTGATTGATAACGGCTAGTAAACATTCAAGCCCGGCAAATCTGTCCCTCGAAGTAGCGGTGTTTGAATGTGATAGAGGTCATTATTGCCAAAAGGTCTGGCCTGTTCTCTCTCCACCCCCCACCAAAGGTACTGCATACTTGAGTGGTACTTCTATATCGCCTTCCGATCGCAGTGATACCGTGTGGTGGTGGTGATCAACAACTTCACAACTCCACCTGAAAAAGCCAGTAGTATTTCTAGAGAAGAGATATCAAGTCCAGTGCTTTCGTAAGGAGATCGTCAAGAACTACCCCAACGAGCACGAGCCCAAACTGAATGACAAAGCAGGGCGTAGCTAGTCGAGTAGAGTTCGTTTGCTTCTGATATATTTGGCAGTGTTGACGGGCCTGGCCACTTTTGACATGGATAAAGTGACGTCTCTATTTTAAGAAGACAGATTAGGGGGGCAAAGGAATAAAATAGAATATGGGAAAAGGAAACGGACCGTCTGAGTTGTTGGATTCGACAGTCTCTGAGAAAGCCTTTTTTTCTTTCTTCGCCCACCTCTTCTATTATTCGTATCTTTGCAGAACTTGATTGTCGGCTGTGTTTTGAACAAACACTGACCCGAGTATTCGGGTTGGGCCGAAAAAGAGACTTTGATACATATCAAGTTGTTCAGCTCCCACCAAAGAGGATCGAATAGAAAAATAAGAAACGATGGTAAGGACGATTGATCCGTTTGCTGTTCTTGCTACCGAGTACCTCGAACGACGATTTTCAGTTGATATTCCCTCGACTATCATCCACACGAGCGCCTTAGGCGGCGCATTGGGGGTGGGAGATGGACGAGATAAACATGAAACTGGAGGTAAAATGTGCCTCAAAATCTGTGCTAGCCAATAAGAGCGTAGAAGTGCCTCCCATCGTCCACCCAGGGGCTTTCTGGCGTGGCCACGAATTATTTTTTTTTAGACGAGTTTAGTTAACTAGCAAGCCCTGTTTTTGGTTTCTTTCTGTGAGAGCGATCGAGGGAAGAAGCTTTTGCGGCGGAGATACTCCATAGTCTGCAGCCTTTCTACATCGAGGCGTTTGTAGAACAAACGCCGCTGGAAATGTGGCTGGAGGCGGAGCGGCCCCAAGGCTCAAGGGGCTTCACGAGTGACTAATTAGTTTACGGCACGGAGACTTGGTGTTTTGCTCCAAGGGAATCCTGTATAAACAGCAAGCGGAAGCCGTCTTGAGAACCTCTCGGGGCCGTAATGGTATGGATAATTTAGATGCAGAGAAATATAGGGGCTGAATTCTGTCGAGGATGATAAATAAACGGTAAGCATGAGACGTCCAAAGCGGGAGTATCAGATCGCTAATGAACCTTATAATCGATAACCAGCAGATGTCTTGCTGCTCTGGCCAACTAGAGGATGAGGTGAATCATCCAAGTCGCTTCATCTGATATCTCGAAGTCCTGTGGCTGCTGATGGAGTGGCCGCGGCTCAGAGTATATCCAACTTCCTACTCCAGCAGTTAGCTAGTTACCAGACATTTCCGTAAGACCGACAGTCTCGCGGCTGCAACCCTTGCTCTGCACCTCGTGGCTGTCTGTGCGATCAACACAGTTCTTCTTCACTCCTATGCTGATCTGATGAAGTGAATAACGTCTCCTTGCCAGGTAGGCAGTTATACGACACACTTGACAACTTATCGTCACTGATATCAAACTCCGCTGCCAATCAGGCCTCCCCCTTTTTGTTCTTTTTGTTTGTTTGTTTGTTTGTTTAGTGGTGCTTTCTGATTGGTTAACACGCGACTGAGTGATATCACTACGCAAGTCGCCAACATCACGACATTTCCCCGCCTCAGAATTTCAACGACGAGCAAACCACCTTCAGCAGCCTCACAACGCCGAAGTGACGAAGTTCTTGCCAACTATCAGCTACCCCCGTTTACCTCTTCCATTATTTCGGTCTCGAGTTGTTGGTGCCGACTATGGACTCCCAGACTCCCCATGTTCTAGCCAGTGAGCTCCTCAACCCCGAGCGGCACGAACTCTTGAATGAGCTTGACAAGCTCTTCAACGAAGAAGAGGTCTCTCGTGAGCTCTGGGCGTTTCTCTGGGTCTCGAACATAGATAACTTGAAGAATATTGTTTATGAAATGAGAACTGATCCTCGCATGAGAAGCGACTACGAGCTTGGCGTTGAGCGAACGTTGGTAGTAAAACATTGTGAGTTTTAAGCCTGACCCAAAGCGCATACTAGCATTCTCTTCGATTTAGGGTAGGGGGAGGGGGGGTTCCAGAAAGGTAGATACTAACAGCTATGATTACGCTAGGGCTCCAAAGGAGCCGTTTATCTTCTACAATGTCAACGCCCACCGGTTCGCAGAAATCGTCATCCGTCGGGTCACCGTCACGTAGTCCAAGCGGGCTCAAACGCAAACTGGGTGGTGAACTGATCGAAGCTAGATCAAAATCTGAGGCTGAGAATGTTTGTCAACTTTCACTATAAATTTAGTTGTCGCTATATTGACCAGAAGCGCTACAGTGCCGGAAACGTGACAACGAACAATGCATCATCACCAAGGCCGGGGCTCCAGTTGAAGCTGCCCACATATTCCCATTCTCGATGCGCCATCTCCGGTCTGACGATGCAGTTGGCAAGTTTTATAACATCTGGAAAACTCTAAAATTCTTCTGGCCAGAAGAAGAAGTAAATGCATGGTTTGAAGCAGTTAGAGAAACCACGGAAACACCGCGCAATTTGTTTTGTCTTTCTCCAAGCGCTCACAGCTACCACGGAAGGTCATACTTTGCCTTGAAACCGATCGAAATGAACGAGGACCAGACGGAGCTTACCCTCCAGTTTTTCTGGCTACCGCATGCAAATAATCCCCCGATGATGAGGCTCTCTACGCGACCCACCGTACCTTCAATTGGGGATGTTAGAGACGTTGGTAATGAAGGGTCCAACAAAGTTAAATTGTTTAACGTCTACACCGACAAGCCGATTTTCAGCGGCGACCTTATCTTAATGAAAACTGCGGATCCTGAACAACTGCCGTTGCCAGATATGGCGTTACTTGAAATGCAATGGGCGCTCAACGTTGTTGCTGCCATGTCTGCTGGAGCCGAACCCACTGACACTGATTACTCCGATGATGATGACTACCTCGACCCTATTATGGACGAGACTATGTCGCAAATATCACTTTCGCCTCCCCGTTGCTTGAAGTCTCAGAAGCTCGAGGGTGAGCATCTTTACGACAGCGCCCATGCGTCCCTAACCGCCCTCTGAGAATCCTCATCCAACCTTCCGCTCCTGATGTTCGTCGTGCGTGCATGTGTCTGAGTAGTATTGCGATGTTGAAGACTCCGAGTTATGTTTTATGATTGTATAATATTATTATGTATAATATGCTTCTCCGGTTGCCAGAATCTCCAACAGCGTCGAGTTCAAGGCAAAACTAACAAGCAAATCTGCCGTCAGCTAAGTACAGGCCGCCTTTGATGCGTAGAATGATAATCATTCCACCTCATCGTTATAAAGAAGCGTTAACATATTCGGCTCATGATTAAAATTTATAACCTGCCTCCAGTATTGTCTCCTTTCGCTGTTAGGTTCCTTCCAATTCCGGTAATAGCCATCCGGAATGGAATAATAAAAGTCCGCGAGCCGAGGCTTAAATTCTGCCGTTTCCTGATTGGTAGGCGGTGGCGTCAGCCCTTCGCGATCTTCAAAGAGAAAAAAGACATCCGACTTCAACTTCAACTCCAACGTCACTTCATCCTCATCTTTTTCTCTCTTTTATTCCTCACCCTGTCTGTTAAATTCCTTGGTATATGCTAGTCAACAGGCTTGCTGGGCTTGTTCTGTCAATTGGCGCCCGTTTTTCCGACTCGCAGCTCTGATTCACATTGCGCCTGCAGGATGGCTGATTGCGGGGAACAGGCTCCCCACCAACCAAAGCTCCGTCAGTATATACCACTTCCTATATGCCCACTATAGAGGGTGAACAGCTACTAAATCCCGTAGAGAGAGTGGCATGTCAGCCTGAGAACCCTTTTTCGAAACTGATTGCCGATCAATCAATTGCAATTGTCCCTTCGTTCACCCTTGAGTCTGGTGTGACACTGTATAATGTTCCTGTGGCATATACAACCAAGGGCAAGCTTTCGCCGAGGGGAGATAACGCTCTGGTAGTCTGCCATGCTCTGAGTGGAAGTGCAGATGTCAGTGACTGGTGGGGACCACTGCTCGGCGGTCCTGGACAGGCATTTGACGTTACTAGATTCTTCATAATCTGTTTGAACAGTCTGGGTAGCCCATACGGTACCGCTAGTGCTGTCACGTACAAGGATGGTGACAAGTCAAGGGGGTTATATGGGCCAGAGTTCCCGTTAACCACAATAAGAGACGACGTCAAGTAAGTCAAACCTCCGCGGGGAGCATAATCTAAAACAACTGCACTGATACTAACCATCAATGTAGCCTCCACAAGATTATACTAGATGATCTGGGTGTCCGTCAGATCGCTGCCGTTGTTGGCGGCTCCATGGGCGGAATGCTCACATTGGAATATGCTTACTTCGGCAAGGATTATGTTCGCTGTATTGTGCCAATCGCGACTTCAAGCCGGCACTCCGCGTGGGGTATAAGTTGGGGTGAAGCACAGAGACAGAGCATCTATAGCGATCCAAAATACGAGGATGGATACTACGCATTTAGTGACCCCCCTGCCACCGGGCTTGGTGCTGCTCGTATGTCAGCGCTACTTACATACCGAAGCCGAAATTCGTTTGAATCCAGATTTGGCCGGAATGTGCCTGATCCATCGAAACGGCAGAACATCAACGGCACCCAGCGCCTGCCAACTCCACCCAACGAGCATTGGGCAGTCCATAATGATGGCCATAAGAGCACACGACCATCTCGGCCGTCAAGTGGAGCCCAGACACCTAAACCACTGACAGAGCTTCAGTTTACCGATCCTCAATTCACAGGTGCAGCCGTATACACCGCGCATGCTCCAACTCCTGCATCCCCGGGTTCTGTTGCATCTCTAGAACTATCCAAGCGGCCCGCAACCTACTTCTCTGCCCAGTCTTATCTGCGATACCAGGGAGAGAAATTCGTCAAGCGTTTTGACAGCAACTGTTATATTGCAATTACCCGTAAACTGGATACGCATGATGTCTCGAGACATCGAGCAGATGAGACGTCTCAGACGCCCGTAAAAGATGCATTAGCCCAAATACAGCAGCCTGCCCTTGTCCTTGGGATTGAAAGCGATGGCTTGTTCACTTTCGCCGAACAGCAAGAAATCGCCGATGGGATTCCAGATTCACGGCTTAAAAATATTGACAGCCCCGAGGGCCACGACGCTTTCTTGCTGCAGTTCGAGCAGGTGAACAGATACATCCTGGAGTTCTTCAGGGAAGTTCTACCTGATATCATGGCTCCTTCAGAAACAGATGCCAATCCTCCTGGTGACCATGTTGGTAAGCTCACGAAAAGCAGCACCTTCGGCGAAGCGGAGGTAGACGACATCACCGCGTGGTGAGAGTATCGACGTCAGCAGCGTCGTAATTGGATATACACAGTTTTCTCCTTGCTTATTTTGGCTTTTTGATATTGTCCCCGAGCATCCAACTGCTCTGCGATTCCCCTTATATTCTAAATGTTTGTTTTGGCATATATGGATTTCCTTTTTCCCGGATAGTTCCCGTCGATTTGGAGCTTGTCATGATGGAAGCGAGCACTATTGCCCAATGCAGCCTAGACTTTTATGTATTCAACAACAACGCAGCTCAGCTGATCTTGCAGATGGACCACAGCTCTTGCCTTCCCTTGTCAACAGTATGGATTTGGATAACGGCCTCGCGCTATCTCCCCGACATCTCTCATCCACATCTTACATAGACTTGCATGCGATGCCAAGTGGCCTGCAATGAAGAGTTTCGCTCTCAATGCGATTACGCAACGCAGGGTTTCCTAAAAATAGCCGGCATATACTTAGAGCTGTGCTTCAAGTCACAACAAGGGTTTCAACCCTTTTAAATAGCTGTGCCTTAGCCGCAGAACGCGTATTCAGCATGCGTACACCCAGGCGAAAACCACTTGACCATATTCCTATCAGAAAAAATAACAATCGCCGTATTTGCGGCTGTTCAGCTTACTGCCAATCTTCTACGCTCCGTGCTGCGTGTCCCATCAGCCATCAGTGGCCTGTATTATTGCGTCCTGCAAAGGATGCTGATGGCTCGATTAAGATTACCTAGTTGGGCGAGGTCAGCGCGAATACGAGAGACACCAAACAAAAATGTGTCTACGAGAGGTAACGTGTAATTAATCTCCCTCATCAGCCTCTCTTGCGAGTAAGGAACTCGAACTCAAGCAACTGCTAACCTTGAGTAGTTTCTTTGAGAGCCTCGCCGTAGGTTGCATGCGCTTGCATCGAATGCGACCGAGCCCTCTCGGTGGATTCATGCAAGTTGTCTCTTCAGCTCCTCTTGTCATTCTCTCGAACATGAAAGAGTGCGAGAAGCTGCATAAGTTGCTTTACTACTAACTTGTTAGTGTGGGTGAGGCCGTTCAAATAAACTTTGCCATCGGCCAGCAAGCTTTTTCTTCGCCAGCCATTTATGGAGCGTTCGGCCTTGCCTCAGGAGAAACGCTGTGCTAGGCCCGCATATAATGCGAGTGCTGTTTAATTTACTGCCTGCACATATCGATGCACATATTATTGAGCTGGGATAGCCGTTATAAATCTAAGTTACCCTGTCTCAAATCTACTTAGACATGCTTACTTGCTTGCAGAGCTTGTCCCCAGGCAGTCGCAAAAGAAACAAGTCAGCTTGACGGTAGTAAACTCTACCGTATCCGGAAGATTAAACCTTCCTGCAAATTCGCGCCACAGCCATCTGACATCTTTGACCTCCTGAGCCAGTAAGAAGCGGTGGTGATGCAGGGTGGGAATAACATACCCCATATACGGAGCGTTCCAAAAAAAGACCGTTCCAAACTCCATGTGACCCAGGGTCTTGCTGTAATTAAGCAACGCGCCATGTTCTCAAATAAGTAAAACCGCCTAAATAGAGAGTTTGGGACCTGGAATCTGCCGAATAAGGAACCAAGGGGAACCGAAATCTTTCTCCCAGGCAGCTCCTTTCTGCGTCCACTCGGTGGGGACAAGAGAAGAGAGGCATACTCTAATCCTTTCAGTCTCTAGCCCAAATTCTTCCCCTCGCAGCATGGAAGTTTTTATATATAAGCGGCAGAGGGGGCCTCGTCCCTTGCAGGCCCTAAAGAAGAGCCCAGCAGTTCTCGCGGTTCTGTGAAGATGTCTCTTGTGGGCTATCTTTTTGGCAAAAGGAGGCTGCTTCGTACTCTACCCTTTCGTCTGCTTGATTTCGTCTGGAATGCCCCCCTTTTAGTCTCTCTTGTTGTACTGTTCCTATACACCTGTGCGTCCCTGATACATTCGTACAATTCTTTAAACTTAGCATTGAGTCGAAACTCCATATCATTAGACGACCTGCCTCAAGGCTATGTGAAGGCACTTGAGGATGCCATCAGCAAGAATCAACCAACTTACAATGTCACCATCCTGAAGGATAACGACGCGACACCAATACCAAGAATCATACATCGAACCTATAGTACCCCAGAATTCCCGGAAATCTGGAAAGACGCCTATAATTCTTGTCAAGTTCTGCTTCCGGAATATCAGCACTACTTCTGGACCGACGAAAAAGCTCGCGATTTCATCGAGGCCAACTTTAAATGGTTTTTGGCCACCTATGATGGGTATAGATATGGGATTCAGCGGGTGGATGCGCTACGATATTTCCTACTCTGGCACTATGGTGGAATATACATGGATATGGATATAGGATGTCGACGTGATATTCGCCCTCTACTTGATTTTCCGGCATGGGTACCGCGAACATGGCCTTATGGCGTCAGCAACGACTTGATGGCGAGCTCTCCCGGCCATCCGTTGATGATAAAAGCTGCATTAAGCCTTTATGATCACAACCGGTGGTACGTCAGTAAGTATATAACAGTGTTCTTTACCACAGGGCCGATGTTCTTCAGCGGAATTATCTTGTCGTGGTTCGAAATATTGAAGACGGGTGCAAAAGATGATATTTCCAGTTTCAAGGGGCCACACGGCCTTGCCATATTGCCGTCGCAGCTGTACGACACAACGGAATATACTTTCTTTTCGCATTTCCCTGGATCCACATGGCATGGAAACGATGTTGCGGTCCTTTCATGGCTGTATCATTATCTCTGGATATTCTTCTTGGTGGCTTTTGCCCTGATGATTATCTCGGTTGTCCTTGGCCCAACGAGGCGCGCAAAGCGGCGAATGCCTCGTTTTATGATGAAGCAAGAACTGGTGTGAACAAGACTCAAAGACGGATTGAGAATTCTCAGGGAGTGGGGTATTACCCCATCCTCAACCCTAAATATTATGGATGTTCTCCATTCCGCACATGACGGAAATGGGTCATTTTCCAGATATCAAAGCGCGCCAAATATCCGATCGAATTCCTGGAAGAAAGCGATGTCCACGTTTTCATTGCGGGCTTAACAAGCTACTCATCATCAGAGAGACCTTGTTGAATGGGAATGGCCTATGATCATTGAAAGGATCCCATCTCCTTATGAACTTGTGCATATTCATATGAACGAGCAGTACCGCTCAAGCGGTGGATGGGATTGGGTATCGAAATCCTCCTTTCGGAGTACTCGTGGTACATATAACTAGTTGTATGATGATCAGCGCCATTTCAACTCGTTGGAACCACCCTATGCACGCATAAACCAGCTGCATCGATGCGCGAAATAATTGAACTCAAATATAAGTGCCGGAATGACATGTTCCGAGTTGAGGGATCCCTGAACATATCCTGCATAGGATGGAATGCTTGAGATACACGTTAGGGACATGCTCCCACATACTTACAGCACTGCGAGTACCGGAAGGACATCTAACTAACCCTATGGAAACAATAAATATGCGTTGAGTTCTCCGTATGAAAACACCTTTTCGTTTGGATGATCCCTTTGTTGCGTGAGGTGCCATGTAATGCTCTGAAGTACTTTCTCCATACATGATGCCCAGGTTCTTTTGGATAGGTAACTCACACAACACACTAACTAGCGAACTCCCAGGCTGGTTCGGAAAGCCGCTGAGTATATTTAAGCTCTCATCCCATGCGGATCAAACGTTCCAATAATATCTCAGATCTCAAATTTAATCCGGATTCCCTTGCTGTTTTGGTACGCCCCTCCTGCATGACAACTGGCAGGCTGCATTTCTAAAATATCGTCACACAAGAGTTGCTCTCTGTTCCAGGTCGATAGATAAGCAGCCTTTGCCTGCATTGGCGAAAGGAAAAGTCGCCGCTGGATCGCATAATGACCGAGTCTATTTAGCTTGGTCGTTGACTAATTTAACTATCAAGCATTGGCAATGCGGACAAACAGGTCGGCAACAAACCCTGGTCAGGACGTCTTGAATACGCACATGCGGCCCGAGTTCTGCGTCTGAGAGCTTCTCCTCCCTGCATTAACCTAAGTATTTACGTCGCAGGGATCTCGCAGGGTGAGTCCCTGGGAAGATTGCCGAGGCGTCGAAGAACCTGTTCAATAATAGCAGACACGCCTGGCTTGATATCAAGTGTGCCACAAGCAACAGCGGACCCCTAACTAACTAACTAGGTCGTTAGTTAACTAGCAAATCGTGCATTCAACAGCTGCTACCACTCGGAAGGCGTCCTCGAGCGGCCATGTTCATCTCGTCTTACCCAGCCAAGTGCCCGCTTACAGAAGTTGAGATTTCGGGATAAACCGTGCATTTAGCCTCCTTTTAAACATGGGGCCTGGCCGATCTTTTTGTCTGTGGCCTGGTTGTCGGTTACGGTCTACCGTTGGCGTCGTTCCAAGTTCTCGTAACTTCTTACTTGCCTCCATGACAAACCGGTTCCAACAGAAGGCCATAGCCGACCACTGCCATATTATGCGGGGGAATGCATGGGCTTGACAGGCGAAGAGGAGATTCCGAGGTAGTTTATTAACTCTATGTGGCGACCATGGCCAAGAGACGCATGGAAAACTGATGTCCTTATCCTTGCGACTTGGAAGAAGAAAGGTGGGATGCGGGTGAATTGCACGGTAGAAGTGCAAGATGTGTGCATATCAGGGTATATATGCCCTGAACCCCCTATGTATCCTGTCCTCTTTTCTCTTTTTTCCTTTACTCGAGGAATTGTCTTTTAGCCCCCCTGTTTCCGACCCAACTAGTTATATCAAAAGGTGAACGTGAACAATAATGGGAATATCAGAAAAGCAACCGGAGACGGAATTGTGGGAAGATGTTGAACGAAATAATGGACCTGATGTCTCAGAGAAGCATGACAGCGAGTTGAGGTCTACTGCAAGCTCTGAGCCTGATTTCTCTGATATCAACGAGAAGAAGGTGATCAGAAAGATGGACCTGCGTCTGATCCCAGCACTAGCACTCCTCTATCTGCTCTCATTCTTGGATAGGGGCAATATTGGAAATGCGAAGATTGAGGGATTGGATGTTGACTTGGGCCTTAAAGGAAGCCAGTTCAATTGGTGCTGTAAGTTTCAACTCCCAAGGCAGCCGATAGCTAGATTCTAACTAAATTGTCAGTGACTGTGTTCTTTTTTACCTACTCTGTTTTTGAGGTCCCGTCCAATATCTTGTTGAAGAGATTACGCCCTTCACTTTGTACGTTGGATGCGATATTGTCAATAGGGCGTGAATGCAAGAAGGACAAGCATGCTAACTATTGTTTAGATCTACCCTCGATTATGCTTGCATGGGGCACCGTTGTGGTAGGGCAGTGAAACACTAGGATGCGTGATGGTCTATGCTAATATTGAGGTAGACTTTGATGGGGATTGTACAGGATTACAAAGGATTGTTGATTGCTCGAATTTTCCTGGGTGTTGCCGGTAAGCATATCGGAGTTGGCTGTACTCCGTACTCTCTTCATGAGATCAATGGGAAGCGGCTGACAAGCGCAAACAGAGGCTGGATTATACCCTGGGGTTGCATACTATATCACTATGTGGTACTGCAGACACGAGGTGCAGCTTAGGCAGGCCATGTTTTTCAGTGCTGCCAGCATTGCAGGTGCTTTCTCTGGGCTGTTGGCATTTGCTATTGCAGTGAGTTATTCTCGGGTAACTTATCCCGGCCTAGCTGACGAGATATAGAAAATGGACGGGGTGGGAGGATATCAAGGATGGCGATGGATTTTTATTCTGGAGGGCCTCCTGACCGTTGTTGTGGCAGTTGGCGCATACTTCTTCCTTGAAGACTTCCCTGAGACGGCATCGTTCCTGACCCCTAGGGAGCGGGAATTTGTTATTCATCGTCTCAAGTATCAGGGGTCCAGCTCATCGGGGAGGAGAGTAGCCCAGACGGAGGAGTTTAAATGGAAGTACATCAAGGAGGTATTCACGGACTGGCAGGTCTATGCATCACTTTTCGGTATGCCCCTGGTTTCAATTTATCTTTTATCCGTTGGTTTTGGTCAACGCTAACCATAGGGACCCAGTTTGCGTGGGCATCATCTGTCCTCTGTACGGAACTTCACTCTTCTTGCCGAGTATCATCAAGGACCTGGGGTACAAGACCTCAACAGCGCAGCTCCTGACGGTGCCTATATACGTGACTGCAGCAACACTTGCGGTGATAATCGCCTTCTACTCTGACAGAAGTGGCAAGCGCTCACCCTTTGTCATTGGGTGCATGTCCTTCATTGGCATCGGTTTCATCATCTGTATCTCTGCAGCAGGACGAGGTGTTCCGGGGGTGGTGTATGCAGGTGTTTTCATCGCCATCTGCGGTAAGCTACGAAGATCTCAAGCAAAACCAGACCATACGATGCCACATGCTAACAGACGACCTACACCCACATAGGTATCTATCCTGCTTTTCCTGGTGCAGTGACATGGCTAGCCAACAATCTTGCTGGCAGTTACAAACGTTCTGCTGGCATGGCATTCCAGATCGGAGTCGGCAACATGTCAGGAGGTGAGCCAAAAAAATTGAGATCCCTTTGTTTTTATATGCCTATCGTTTCTTTTTTGCTTTCGTTAGCAATATGACCGACTAACTTCTCCCCCCTTAGCGATGGCGTCCAACTTCTATCGAGCACCGGACGCACCAAAGTACACTCTTGGCCACGCCCTTGAACTTGGGTTCTTGGTTGCTGGAGTAATATCAGCCATCTTCATGCGCGAGGCCTACAAGCGGGTCAACGCTAAACGAGAGCGAGAGGGGACCCAGGGCCTGAGTGACCAGGAATTGAGCGAGTTAGGCGATAAAGCGCCTACATTCCGCTACACCCTTTAACGCTGGCGTCGAACTGTGTCTAGACGCTCGCTCTAGCCGGGGAAATGCTCTGGAATGGGCCACCCTTACGGCCTAACGACTCCATTGTTGTATATATATAGACAGGGGGGGCCACGATTATCAAAGAACAGGGGGAGAACCACATGAACAAAGGGGATATAGCGTGGTGTCGCTAGCGCTCAAGCCTGTGTGCAAACATCGACTCCTATTCGCACGATGCAGGCGAGAAGCTGTGTATCAATAGCGCCGTTAAGGGGTAGGACAGATTGTGATTAACTAGTGAGTTAGCCAGCCCGTTTCTCTCGTGGAACAAATGGAACAAGCAGCCATCATGTAGATCAGGCAGAGGACCAGCCAGCCGCTACTCACGCTGTACTCTTACTCTGTAGTCAAAGAGCGCTCTTCTCTGATCCGTAGCATGTACTTCGTACATACCCGAACAGCTCGGGGGGAGGAAGACGACGACTTGGGGGACGACTTGGGTATGCGGGACTATGGCGAACTATGCCGGGCGATGCTGCGGCTTAAAGGGGCGACCCCGGCCCCATGGCGAGGTACCTCGGCCGCCCGCAAAAAAACAGTGGCCGGCGAGGTACCGCGCCATGCATGTGGAGGTACAGCGACCTCGCCGGGCCATAGCTGTGCATCGCTGGCCATCGACGCGCATTTTCCCCCTTCCCTTCGGCCGCACAACGATCAACCCGCTGTCTGAGGTTCTTATTCTGTGCTGTCTCCCGTTTCTTCTTCTTCTTCGTCTTCTCCGTCTTCTTCTGCTCAAGATGACTTTGATCGTCTGTCCATCCTCGCCGTCGTCCTCGCCCGCTGCTCGCCTCGTCCACGGCACCACCGCAAGCTAGCCAACGAGCCATCACCAACCCCGAGCTGCCTCGCTTCGGCCAAAATATCGCCCTCCCGCAGCCTGTCTATCACTTCCGAGCACCCGCTGTCACTTCTGCTGCCGCTCCAATATCGCCGTCGAGCCTCGGGTTGGCGGTCAAACCGCCCCTTGCAAACACGAAGCCGAGCCCGAGAGATCTTCTCTTTTATAACCCGCGTCGTTGCACCCCCAGAGACCGCGGGCAAAAGCTCTGTCTGGCAGATCTGTCCATCCTGCTGCCAGACAAAAGAACCGGCTGCCAGAGGCAAGAAAAATGTTGACCCAGCAAGCGTGGGACGTTGCCATGCGGCGGCGGTTCAACTTCAAGTTCACCAGTTCGGTGTGTTTTTTTTACTCCTTTTCCTTTTCCCCTGTCACCACCTCCTGTCATGATTATACGCCGGATGTACAATTTTTTCTGTACTGAATTGCGGACTGACAGTTTGATAGAAACGCCCGTTTATCTCTCCTCATCCCGCGCCTGTTGTGGATGAGTCAAGATGCTACAATTTTGACGATACCCTGGCCCCTATACGTCCCGGGTCCCCTCTGGCAGACCGGCCGGTAATCGACCCTACGACGCTGGTGCACCTTCGACACGCCTGTATCCTGCTCTATCACCGGGTCAAGAACCAGGGCCAGCCTGTCCGGCGTGCTGTTGCTGCTCCTCAGCCGGATCCGGGCTACTTCCAGCGCGAACATGAGCGTCGTCGCAAACTGGCGGCTCACCCACCACCTCCAGATAGACGGCCTATGAGCTCCGTGGACGAAGGCAATGCTTCTGGGAGCAGTATCCCGCCAGAGAGTGCATCATCTGCACGCCCTAGACCGCTTGTTCGGACTGACTTGCCGTCTCCCAGCTTGCCACCTGCTTCTGGCCCGGTGGCTCCCAATAGCGCCGGCGTTGTTACTGACCAGCCTTCCTCCCCGAAGATGGGGATACGACGGACAACTTCTGCCCCTATGCATACAGAGACTGGTATCATAGTCGAGGACCCTTCGTATCCATATACATCTCGGAACTGCCAGGTTCCCAGTGTCAGCCATGGCACTGGCCTGCCCACCTCCCCGACGGGGCCTGCAGCCCCTGTGTCCTCCCTCCAAACTCGGCCGGAAGATGCACCACACTCCCTCGCAGGTCGCACGGCTGGCAGACAGGTCTTCCAAGACAGTGATACAGAGACTCTCGCGCCTACAGAAACGGATATTCGTCAACATGCTGAAAGCACGCCCGGTCCTATCAGCCAGAGCATGGGATTGGTGCCGGTAGCAACACAGGCCTCCGACGAGAGATCTTCATCGAGCTCCTCAAACTCTTCTGCGGACGATACCACCAATACCGCTGCAACTACGGTGACCACTACCAGCACGTCCAGCGATATCACCGCTGAGACAAGCGCTTCTACTCCGCCGCCGGCCACTTCTGCGAGTGCTGCGACTACTGCCAGCCAGCTGTCACGAGTGCAGACCTTTGTCAAGAAGCTTTCCAAGTTCGGATTCAATAAAAAAGAAAGCATCAAGCTCCAACCAAAGAAATATAGGCTTGGTCATGGTGGTTGAGGCTGCCTGAAAACCGCATCTCCTATCCCCTTTTACACGCGATATACGGCCTTTTTACCCACTATCAACCCGTATAACTACCGCCACTCGGAGATTTCCCTTCCATCGTCCACAACCACCATCAACCATCGCGGCCTCTCCGTCGCCATCTTGCTTATTGTCTGCACAGCCTCTTTAGCGTTTTCTCATCGCTGCGTCTCCAGCCTGGCGTTGCTACCTTTTTACTTATTGATTCTGATACATCTACTTGGTTTTAATCCGGCACTCCAGAGACGCACCCCTTGGTCAGGACACTCGGTCGTCTCTTCCCTTCTCTCCGCTTCGTTTTTATTTTTTCGTTTCCCATATACCCAACCCCCCCCCCCCCCCCCCCCCTATGTCTCTCGTCTCTCCCTGATATCCTGCTCTTTCTTGTCTACGATGCATCTGTCACTACAGGGGTTTACTTGGTTTCTTCTGCTCGTCCTACACGCACGGTTGCATTTCCTCCCACGTTTTCTCAGCTAACTAACGAACTCGAGTTCCTGACTCTGTAACTAATATTATGAATACGACCTGCATTATCATCCTGGCATCCAAAATGCGGGGTTCTCACATAAGTACTTACATAGCAATCATGCCCAAATACGATGAAAAGAAAAGTCATTGGACATCTTCCCTTCGCTTGCATTGACTCTGCTGGTGGTTGGCGGAAGGGTGGGAAGTTTAATCTTCAGCCTCGCATAACACGTCACAACGACATGGCTTGCTTATATTTAGATATCGACATGTAGAGACGACCGCAGAGGCAAGACAGATGAAGCACAGGATGGAAGGACGCGGGATATCACCTTGACTGCGGCAGGGTGGGCAAGACAGTCTTGGAGTCAAAAGCCGTCTATTTTCAGAGAAGCCGCCGCGGCCTGGCAAGGCTCAGAAGGAGACGAGAAGCAGCTTATCCGCCACAACTGCTCCAGCATTAGTTAGATCAACTGAGATCCATCTCGGGCGGAAGATTAGTAGGTGAATCACCAGGCGTAGTTATAAGAAAGCTGGTCTCTTTCTATCAGACACAGGCTGTGAAATCCAGTTGAATAGTTCTACATAGCTCAACGTTGAATCATCTTTACCTGCAAGATTCATGGCCACCATATGATAATCGAGAATTTGATCTTTCCACTGACTATCTAGCCCACGGCCTAAGTGCGTGTTTCCCTGACTATAGTTAGAAAAAAGGGTACAAACTAGTTAAACAAACTCTTTGAATGAAATGCATGGCCCCCTAAGGTATCCGTTTTCCCAGCTATCAGCACAAACGAGAGAGAACAGGAAGAAGAAAAGAAAAGAAATGCAATGGAACAGTAGAGTAGTGATCTCAAAAATTGGTAAAAAAAAGGAAAAGAAAAAAAAAAGAAAATGTAGAGTGGTCATCAGGGTTTGAGGTGAAGGTGGTATTTGATGATGGGTAGATTTGGTTCATATTCTTTGCTTTGATCAGTGTATCGTCAGCGTCTCTGCCGCTTCATGTCGTTTCCTGGACCCGGCCTCATAGGGCCGCCCATGTTTGGTGAATGTTCGTGGCTTTCATCTCCTCCCATTCCGTGTGGTCTTCCTCTTTTACGAGGCCAGGTGTTGTGGCCGGTGTTGCCAGCACCGCCCCCAAGGCTGCCGGTAGGAGTTAGAGGTGGTCCGCGCCCATCTGGCCCTATGCTTGGACCGTCTCTCCTGTCCCGTCCGCGGTCCCTGTCACGATCTCGGCCCCTATCACTGCGATCTCGCTCTTTGTCTCGATCTCCTCCTCCTCCTCTCTCACGGTCGCGATCGCCACGATCTCGGGGCCTATCGTCGCTTCGGCCAGGGCCCGCACCACCCCATCTGTCGAGCGGTCTATCCACTGGCAGTGGAGGAGGTGGTGGAGGTAATGGAACCCCCTTGCCAGCGGCACCGCTGCTGCCGCCACCGCTTCCAGGGCCACGTCCATCATCCCGTTCACGCCTGTCTCTCCGTCGGTTGGTAGTTGGCGTCACCTCGGCAGTGTTGCCGCCTGAGCTGTGACCGCTGCGACGGGTAGAGGAGTCTCGGGAAGCCCGGGCGTCATCACGTTCGACAACTTCATCAACCCGGCCTCTATCACGGTCACGATCGCGTTCCCGTGGTCGCTCCCGGCGGTCATCCTTTTTGCTGTCTCTAATTCTTGAACTCTCTTCGCCGGTTCGACGTTCACGATCTCTATCAACACGGTCACTGGGCCTTTCCATTGAACGATCAATGGAACGATCCAGCGGAGGAGCGCCAGAAGTGCTCGAATGCGAAGGCCGTCTGGAGCTGGATGTTTCGTCAATAATCTCGCTTCGACGGCTAGACCGACCAGGTCTGCGGTTCTCCTCTTCCGCGGCCGGTGGAGGACCGTTAGATCGTGTTGGGAATAACTCTGCTTTTCCTGTGCTGCCGCCGGCAGAGCCTATATCACTTGGAGGTGGAGGTCTCGTCGACTGAGGTGATGGACCAGTGGTAGAGCTGGTTTGTCTACTCGACATCCTGCCTCTGCTCATTGGGCCTTGTCCAGATTTATCACCAGCTGGCCCAGACGATTGCTGTAGCATGTTGTTAAGCCCAGCAAATCTCTTGTCTCCTCGACCTCCTTCGCCGCTTAGAGCTGCCGCTGAAGGACGGCCACGAGTAGTTGGGGATGAACTTGGTGGACCATGGGCACCACCCCTAGGCCCTGATGGTGGTGCTAAAGCAGGTAGGTTCTGTTGTTGGGAGGGCGGTGCACCGGGTCTGCCCCCCTGGTCGTTCGGGTCTTGCATCGCCTTCAGCCGGTCAGGGTGTATTCCAGACGTATCCATGTTGTTGATATTCACGTTGGAGTCTTCCTGAGCCCCGGTTCCCTGAGAAGGGCGGTCCTGGTGGGATTGCCCGCGTTGTCCAGTCCAGCCTGCTGGCCCGGTAGGGGGCTGTCGATCAGCATTGGCTGATGAGCTAGAGGGATGAGGCCCGGTGGCAGACACTGCTCTGCCACCGCGGCCAGGCTGGTTGTTCCTTCTTGGACCTGATGGAATATCAGGGTTACGTTCGAAGCCGTCACCAGAACGCCCGGATGGGAATCGTGAGTCTTGATTTAGGCGGCCGTAGCTCGGGTCCGGTGGTGGTAAGTGCCCCATCCTCCCGTCTCGCTGGTAATCCTGGGGTGGGCGGTTGTCCGACATGCTTGCATGCGGAGCACGAGTTCCACGGGGTCCGCTAGGTAGATCGTCATGTCGAGCAGGGCCTTGTGGTGCAAGACGCATATTTCTGTTATCACGATCATCATGCCTATCCATTCGAGATGAAGACGGTCGTTGATCCTCTTGCTGCGACGGAGTCGGAGGGCGTGAGCCATGACCATGCGGTGGGGGTCTTCGGTCTTCCCTTGATGGTCGTCCAGGGCGGTGCGGGTATTCATGCGGATGTTGCATGTTCATGTCATCCCTCAACGATCGGGGATGGTCTGGCCGTTGACTAAGATTGTCTGGCGGATTAAGCCTGCCGCGACTATGTCGTTCTCTCCATTCTTGATCCCGAGGGCCTGTGGGTTCTCGCATGTGAGGTGGCCGCCCGAGATGGTCCTCTGGATATGGCCTGTGTACCATATCCTTCTCCGAAAGCCGACCAAAACCACGAGGCTCGACCATGCTAGGATGATCAACCAATCTCTCATGGTCGTGAGGCCCATATCTGGAAAGGCGACCATGTTCAGAATACTTATAATCCCGCGCATCTCGTTCTCGTCGGTCTCCTGATGGCTCGCTCGATCGCATTCCAGGACCTCTCATGTCAGAATGTCGATATTGCCGCGGAAGGTCTGGTTTACTTGGAAGATTAGCGGGTGGTCGAAGTCCTGAGTTGCTAGCTCCATGTCGATCAAGTTCTATGCGTCTTGAGGAGCCGGAGAAATGTGACGATTCCGAAGGCGTCCGGGTTCCAGCGCCAGAGCCCGTTTGTGGAGACAAGTCATTACCTGCGTCCTGACCACGAGTTTCATCTCTGTTGGGAATGGGCGTACTGCTGCGGTCAGTCTGAGCGTCCTCAGGCTCGGGTGCCTGCGTAGCTTGAGGTTTATCCTGGGATTGTGCCGCAGTCTCATCGTCCAATGTGCTTGTTTGGATAGCCGGCGTGGGCGTTGGGGTAGCAGGGTTAGAAGGCTCAGGTTTGGAGGAATCTTCCGTGGCTTTTGCCTCTTCCTTTTTTGCGTCCTCAATCTCTCCATCTTCAACCTCTAGCCGGCCAGTGCTAGGAGTAGCCGTGGTGCCATTTGTTCTATAGGTCATCAGAAGCTGTTCGCCAAAGGATAGATATATGGTAGGTAGGATCGACTCACTTGATGGTTGCAGCAGAAGGTTGAAACTCAGGTGCGTTGGCATTAAGGGGCTTCGAGGTAGTTGATTGCGGCTGTGGTGTCCGTGGCTTACCGCCAGCGACCCGGTCCTCGTGTCCAGCGGTTTCGTTCTTCGGCGTATTGCTGGATTCTCCAGTTGGGGCACCCGGGTTCAAGATTGTGAACGCTTGTGGAAGCAGCCATTTCTTCTCTCTCCTGCTCAAATCTCCAACGAGGGTTGCTGATGGGATTTTGATATCATCCCGAGGATCAGAATTTGTCAGTGCACTCACGCATGTTTGCATATCACGACCAATCCAGTTGACTGCTGGGAAATACTGAATCACAGCTTTCAAGATGCTAATTGCATTTCGAATGTGCATATACTCGCCTCCAGTCAAGCAAGTTTTGAGAGATGCACTGAGTTGTCGGTGCCATTTATACAAAATTCGTCGGAAATCCTCGTAATCCAGGAAGGTTGTAGGCTTTCCTTCAGGATCCATAGTTCTAGCGAAACCAGGAAGGTCACGCTTCGTCCCAAATGCCTCTTTTTCGTATACAGCTTTGTCTGCATGCCATCTGCTGAGATCACGTAAAATTTCGAGAAGGAAACGTCCAAAATTGTCCGCTTCCTTCGCCGTACACTGGAATATAATGCTAGTCAATCGTTGATCCCTGAAGAGCTGATCCAATAGGCCCACTGTTCGGAAATTAGGAGTGCCAGACGAGTGAAGGTACTTGAGCATTTTGAAACTGTAAAGAGCATCAATAGGAGAGAGTAGGATACGGGGAAGGAAACATTGCTGCATGAGAGCAATATTCAAAGCTTCGTGTTTAACACGCATTCCAACAAACCATTGGCCCTTTTCCTTCTGTAACCGCGCACGAGTTTGTCCGTAGGCTCGGATATGACGTTTGTTCTCGTCCAATATTTGGTCATGAAGTTCATTTATCTGTCTCTTCTCTCTCTCTTTGCGCTGAACACCAGCCGAGCTCATGTCAGATCTGTCGTGTGAAATAGCGATAACTCGTTTCTTTAGGCGTTCCGTTTCGTCTTCGTAAGATTTTTGCGGCACATAGATGTCGTACAGAGACAGTTGCCAGAATGTAATATAAAATGGTAAGCCAACGACTTCCCAGAAGGATTCAGAAACAGATGATTTCATTTGATCCATGAGTTCCTGAACAACTGGGTTGAAAGGGGAAACTGGGCTGGAGGCTTTCTCGGAGTTGATGGGATCTGTTGAGGTAGATTCCTGCGGAGTTTTATCCTCATCAAACGACGCTTGGCCATCCACAGCCATTGCATCTCCGTGCTCTGCGACTGGCTCAGAAGCATCTTTATCTTCGCTCATTTCAATGTCGTCGTTAAGGTTTGTTTCGGGGACTGAGGCCTCTGCTTCCGATTTCTTTGCTATCGCTTCCTGGATCTGTTTGCTTGCATCGGCGACACGCTGAGCAATGCTTGGGCGTGATATCCAGAATGCCACTTCAGGCTGTATTCCAAATTCACTAATCAGAGCCACAACGTCCGGTACATAAGAGTTGAATTCATCGACGGTAAAGTTGGATCGGAGGAGGTCCAGGTATTGTGTCAGCACACGATGGGTCTCATCGAATATGTTACCAAGTAACTTCAATTCCGCATCAGATTCGGACTCCTTGAAGATACAGGTTACTCTTTCTTGTGCCATTGCCACAAGAAGCAATCCGGCCAAATTGGAATCAGATAATGATTTCATGAGCCTCTTTGAAGTTGTCTTGGACTCATGCCGTTTATCCAGTAGCTGCAGCATCGTTTGGGATTGTAAGACATTTCCTCCAGCCATAGCTTGAAGTTGAGCGTCGTTAAAGCTGTTATCAGTAACAATGCCACCCATTGAACTGATAAGCTGTTCAAGGACAAGGAGGTCGGTGGAATTATTCTGGCGCAACTGGTCACTGACATACTGTAGGACGGGAATGGGGTTCATGATGCTAGAGTATCGTTTGAAGACTCTGCCAGCGAAGGTTGCCAGAGAATTAAGCCAGCGGCTAGCTAAAAGTCCACTGGCTTGCATTCTGCTTCTTCCCTTTTGTCCCAAAGAATTTACCAATGCCCAGGTTAAAACATCGTACCCGAGGAATGTGAAATAACGTGCGCATTCGACTATAACCTCGATCAAATTCTCGTAGGACTCGATTTGACTGATGGCAACATTGATCACTACTCCAGGGTTGGCATATGCAATTTTGGCCAGCGTCCTAGCCATTGGCCGTAGATTTGTCTTGCTTAAGCGTTTCAAGGAGTCTTTTGTTTGGGCACGGGCTAGGTCAAATGCCGATTTTATATCTGGTAATCTGGATATTTGTCCAATATTCCATTCCGCATATATCGAAAAACGGACATCTTGAGGGAAATGTTGTAGTAGCTCGAATATTTCATTAACCACTCCAGGGTTAACTTTGGTTAAGCTGAGGGCTGGGACAAGAAGGCGCTTGCAGAGGTCCCTCCAGCGTGAAATGTTCGATTCAGATGGATCATTCTTCATGCTGTGGTTACCGATGCGAGCCAATTTTGTGAGTAAGCTGGGATCGTTTCCTATCTTTACTCCAGAAAGGTTCAAAAACGATCCACAGAGAGCGATGACGTCGTCAACAGACTGGCAAATTGGGATATTGTCGGCCCAGTCATCCCAGTAGAATCGGTAATCGGTGCCATCATTAGTATCTTCTTTGTCTAACTGTGCCCAACGGAGGATACGCCGAGGGGGTTGATCTCCAAGTCGAACTTTTCCTGATAGCGTAATAGATTGATCAGTGCTGACAATCTTCTTGCGGGCCTTCAGCTCATCTTGTTCAGCTAGTGGTCGAACGTTGTTATACACTTTGTTTAAACAGTGGTGAATAATGCGGTGAATGAACTCAAGAAGTTCGGGGTAGGCATCAAGCAGCCACGGAAACTTCCCTAGTATGTATAATGACTCTGGAAGAGCACCAATAGCGAGTAAACTTTTCAGGAGAAGAACCTTCTGATCAGCTGGTTCAGGTAATTGTTCTTTGTCCTCAGCCTTGGGAGCCGCAGATTTGTCCTGGTCATGATCCTGGTCTCGGGATGGAGTGGCAGATCTGACATCGGGCTCTCTGATCCGGGGAGGTGGAGGCACAGTGTCATCAATCAGCGCACCGGCAGTCATTAAGGCATTGACTGCTCCGCCATGACGGGACGCCGCCTCCCTTTCCGCCTTTTCCTTCATCTTTTCTTCCTTCAAAGCGTCCATGGATTCATCTGGGCGCCAAAGATGGGGGTATAGGTCGCGCAGGGAGATAAACCCAACTTTAATTAGAAGTGCTGCAAGGTATATTAAGTTGTCGGGAAGAACATCAGATGGGTTTCGCGCATCAGAAGAGTAATATCGGAGTTTGAAGCCGAGAAGTTGTGCCGCCACTCGATTCCCTCTGGGTGGAAGCGTGCCTGTTTGTTCAATCCACTTTTTTGTTTCGCCGCTATCATTAACGGTGTCTCCTTCGGCCGCAGATATGCACTTGCGTTGTTCTTCCTCCGAAATGGGTTGCCGGCCGAGCTCGAAAAAGGCGCGTATGCCGATTTCCCTTACCCTATCCCAAAATTCTTGATCTCGGGTTTCGTTTAGTCGCAGCATCTCGGCTCTTTCCTCATCAGTTGTTGACCACCCAGGAGACCCAGGCAATGCCCATCGGGGTAAGCCAGACATTGAATTATGTCCACCTATACCATCTTCCTTTGGCCACCATGAGCTTGCCCTTAGGAATTTGACACAGAACCGATATTGTTTGACTAGAACAGCAGCGAATACGTCTAGAGTGACATCGAGAGCCCTTCCAACGTCCATGTCAAAAGCACCTATCATTGCCTTTACCCGTTCGAAAGTATCTTCAACCACCTCGCTGGAAGGAGGTTCATTGTTGCTCGTGGTAAAGAGCTCCGTTAAGAGCTTCGAGTATCCTTCAGACTCTTCTCGTAATAGGTTATAGTTTGACTGCCTATATAAGAGGTTGGTCTGTTTTCTGATCCCCATGCGAGCAAAAGTATCACGGATCAAGCCGAGGGATTGAAGGAGTGGAGTTTCCAACTGAAGTCGCATTGTCTCGGAGGGGATACCGGTTGAGAATAGAAAAGGGCGGAGGTTAGGGTTAGAAGGCTCACTTTCGGTGAGAATGGAGAGCGTGTCGAGGAATATTGTGCGTGGATCAAGAGCTAAGTCGGTAGTCTCGGTATTGCCGATAATAGACCGTACCGTGCTTCCGAGATCTTGAGGAGGCACACGGCCCTCGAGAGCTAACTGCACAAGCTCTTGGAATACTGACGACAGAGTAAGAGAATCACCCTCCGTTCGAGCTTTTGTGCCGATTTCTATGATGGCTGGCTGTCCAATTCCAACCCAATTTGCCATACTCTCAGGCGAAACATATTCGTAGCAGTAGGAGGACGTCTTTGTAACAATGGCCTGTTGCGGTAGTTCTGCTGGACCTGTAGAAGGTTGGATGGCTGAGACACCATTGGGTTTGGCTGGTTCAGATTCACTGCTATTTGGTGCGGGGATAGGTTTCGCAGAGACAGGGCTTTCTCGCAACTGATGGTGTTGCTGCTGGTGCTGGTGCGGCTGCGGCTGGTGCTGAACATGTGCACCATCGCTACCTCTCCTTGCATTTCGGCCTCCACGACTAGACCTTCGGCCGCCTCTTCCACGACCCTCCTGGCCATCTCTGCCTTGCTGCTGTTGTTGCTGCTGCGCCAGATTCAGGTTACCTGGGCGATGCGGAGACGGTCTAGAGCTATCGTTCGATGAGTCGCCAGACCAACTTCTATCGCCTCTCTTCCGCTTGTTGCCTGCAACAGGAGCCATGATGGGCTTCCTGCGCTCTGCGCCTGTCGAGCCAGTAGGGGCGGAGAAGTCTTTGCCTGCGAACTGAAGCAACGGTATCCACGTTAGCTATCCGTACGGAGTCGAGTGGAATGTCCATGATACTTTCATACCTTCTTACAGTCATCCACGGGAGTATACAAGCTAGGAAAAGGGCTCTTCGCCGTCGTAAGGAACCCTCTGGAGCTGGCTGTCGCGGCGTTTGGTTCTTCACTTCGCCTTTTCCTCTTTTTTCGTTCAAGTTTGATAGCTAAAGCTCAAAGCCGCCTAGTTAGTTTTGCCAGTTACATATCACGTGATAGGACTAGGCCGTGCTATAAAAAGCCTTCGTTGAACGTCCATGTCAAAAGAAACACTAACAACACAACAACACAACAATACAGCAACACATAATGACTATGAGGGAACTTCTTGGGCAAAGAAAGCTATCATACCGAGAATCTTGAGTTGACTAGGATTGTTCTTGGAGGGTGTTCTAACCATAGTCAACCATATCCGGTGGTGTTTTGCACACCCATTATTATCCTGCCTCCTGTCCGGTTTCCATTAACTAACTACCGTCAAGTAGTTAGCTAGAGGGAATAAATTGCAACACGCCTTTGCATAGCCTGGAGCGATAAGCAACATCATCTTCCTGTTTCTAGGAACAATGGCTCCATCGCGAATAGAGGATTCTAACCTGAGTACTTTGGACATAAAACGGACAGAAACTCGTATTAAACCAAGACTTCTACTTTCTCAGCTGCCCAGTGATGAAATAACCACAATGGACTTTCGTGGATCTTCCTTCTTCAAAGAGCACGATAACCTCCCAACACCAGATGAAGTTATGGCGATGTCAAATTACCGTGGCAAGACATTCTATAGCCCACCTCCTGTTATTTTTGAACGTCTTGGCTTGCTGGTGAAATTCGGTCGACGCGTTACAGTCACTGAAGCACAATGTATGTGGGCAATGAAGGAATTGTTTGGTGACAAGGTGCCCGTTCCGGAACTGTTTGGTTGGCGAGTCCGTAACGAGATTGTGTTTATCTACATGCAATTCGTACGTGGGGATACCCTAGCTGACAGGTGGGATAACCTGTCGGAGGAGAATAGACTATCTATCTGCCACGATCTCCGTGGAATGATCACATCCCTGCGGGAACTGCAGTACGATGATACTTGTGGCCCATTTATTGGTGAGTTTCGCCTTCAATTATTCCTTTATCTATACTCATCATGAACATGCTATTCAGGATCAATTAATCGACGAAATGTTCGTGATTATATCTTTTTAACTCGCCCACTTGGAGGACCATTCGAAACCCTTGAAGAGTTTCATGATTGGATAGCCTCCTTACCACTTATTGGACTCTCGGTCCCTAGTGATTATGTTGATCCCTACAGGCCATATTTACCTGACAACGCGGCTATAAAGTTTACACATGCAGATATTCATGGTCGCAACATTATTATATCCCAAGACAGCTCTCCTAAAATTCTCGCACTAATAGACTGGGAACAATCTGGCTGGTATCCAGAATATTGGGAGTGGTGTAAAGCCTGCTATACCTCCGACTACAATGGAGAGTGGAGAAAAAAGTGGATGTCAAAATTTTTAACTCCCTACCATGATGAACATCTTATATTTGCTGAATATATCCACTTCATGGGGGCCTTCTAGGTGCTAGACAATATTTACAGTATATTACTTTATAAGCTGTGATTATGTTTCAGGTGCGGTTGTCTCTCATACTTAATATTTATGTTTTCTAATGTACCGCCACAAGCTAGGTTCTAGGGCATTGAATACAAGACCCTTCCCCTACTTTTCTAGCCACCCAACCGTAGCTTATCCTCCTACCACTCTCCTGCTAACTAGCCCTTAGTCCCTTGGGTAATAATAATGGGGTCCCTGCCACTCCCTCTGCGAGCTATCATGCGGTTCCGCGTCCTTGGCCGACTGGCTGTAGGCCAATGCCGTGACTTGGGGGATCACGGTGAGTCTGCACGATCTCTCGAGCTTGAGCATCAATGTAGTTTTCCTCGATGAGCTTGTCAACGAACTCTACAGTCCACTCTTGGCATCGCTTGTTGGTCACCTACGTTACTTGTTAACCAGAGTACAATGTAACAGCCGAGGTGATACTGAACAGGATATACGTACGCCATCGACTGGAGCCAAGAAGTTCTGACTGATCGGAGGTGGTCGGACCCGAGAAGCCGTGACTTCGAGATCCCCAATTGGTGTGTCACTTCTTTCAAAGTTGTCGTCTTGGGGATAGGCAATATGGGACTTGTCAATTTGTCCGATCTGGACGATGGCATGAAATGTTTTGCTCGTGAAGGGGTTGTAATTCCGCTTGAACTCGTGGTGGTATCCGGCCATTGGAGCACCGACAACATGGATGGCTGTGCCTTTTTCGGTTTCGCCTTCGTTAGGGAGGAATATAGTGAAATGCTTTCGCTGCGAAGGAGCTCCTCGGAAAGTCACAAGATACAGCGGACATGAAGCCATTATTCCGACACAGGAATTCTGCAGGATAGGAATTGATATTGGAAAAGTGTGGATTGATAGTAGTTGTTTGTTGTGCTTGGATATCAGGCAGGAGCATTGTGGGTGGATGAGGCGAATTATATAACTAATGGATATTCCCCGCGTCTAAGATTGAGAGTCCCGGCGGCTACAGGGTTTGTCGTTGAACCTTGTTTGCGGAGAAAAGCAGCGAGAACTTATTATGGTTCTCTTGGCATCTTCTCCACTTAACTTAACTAGCGCCGCAATCTCATGCGAGAAAACCCAGGCGGGATCTCGTATTCTCGACAGTCAACTGCAGACTTGATAGCTGACTTAAAATCCCACAAAACCAGACTCGATAAATTTGCATGAATAACCATTACTCCGGTCATTCTGTGAAAAGCAGGAGTTAGGAATCAAGCTCATACTCTGTCTCTGAAAAGAAAACAAAATAAAATGGCATCTTCGCCCGTAGTCCTGCAGGGCGGCTGTTGCTGCAAAAAGATTCGCTACACTTCGACAGCACTGCCAAAACACATGTCCAACTGCTTCTGCATCACCTGCCGCAAGATATCCGGGGCTCCCTATGCAACTTTCGCTAGATTTCCGCGAAGCTCGATAACATGGCTGAACGAGCCTCCTAAATACTTCCGGTCCTCGAACTTTGCTAAGAGGGGTTTCTGTGGCGATTGTGGCTCGACTTTGACATACGAGCTGGACGAGAGACCGGAGAGTATCTCCATAAGCCCCGGCTCCTTCGACGATTGGAATGTTAAGGGGGAGCTCATGAAGCCCACCGATCATATCTTTCTAGGAGAAAAGGCTGTGTGGTTTGACGTTCCGAATGACGGGCTGAAGAGGTATACAGGGGATGATGAGGAGCCTGCAGCCGGAAATGCTTCCTGAGGACTCTTTTTGGTGGACGTCTTTGTCTGCTGCCTTTGGATTAGTCGATGCATATTTGGAATTCATTTTGAAATATGTCCCATATAATACGATGCTCAAATAGTAGCCGGATTCATCACTCGTCACATCCGCAGAAGATGTATAAAAAACTTGCAATTAAACTATTTGCGCCAGCTAGTACAATAATAGCACACAGTAGTTATGTCGGGACCTATAGACAAGCAGTGGTTTTCTTTTAAGCCGTTATCTAAAACGTACTGGCAGCCAGTCGACTGGCAGCATTTTTAGCATCGACCCGGTCGTCATCTTCCTCCATGATGGTTCCGCTGCGGGATCTTCTGCCTGTTCCATGGATAGCTCCATTTACGTCATCGTCAACCTCTGGCACCGGAGCCACGAAACTTCCGCTGATACTCCTGCTTAGACTGTCCCCACGACGTGCGACACCGCTCCATGCATCTCCCTTCGGGCCCTGGCTAGACGCCAGGCTTGCTCGTCTAGCAGCCGGGTGGGACTCACGGCCTAAACGACTCAAACCTCCGGAAGAATCAATGGAGCGGATATCTGCACGGACACTCTCCAGCGTGCTCAAGGTTCTGCGTTCAGCCTCGATCTCCCGGAGAGTATATTCGCGGAGACTGAGCAGTAGATCGTTTGCGGTCCGATTGAACCAGCGGCGCTTCTCCTGTAGGAGGTTGTTAGTAACCCGCTGGGTTTTCTTTAATAAGTATTCCTCGTGGCCTCGAGCATCGTCTAGGGCGCTTATGGCTTCGTCCACCTTATCAGGGCGTACAGAGGTGCTGGCTTTCAGGCGGTCTGCTGCGGCTCGCTTACTGCTAGCCGTTTGCTGAGCCTGAATCAATTCACGAAGCAGAATATGTCGATTCGTTAGTGTTTCCTTCACGATGAAAGCGTCCGACGAGTGGTAGTTCAAAGGATCGCCAAGAGTGGTGGCTTCAGCGGTTCCCTGAGCAGCATGGTAGTCTCCGGTGGTTTGAATGATTTTGCCGAGCTTCTTGTAGGCATTGGCAAGCCCGGCGTGGGTCTCTTGAACATGCATTTGTCCAAGTTTGACTCCAAGGTCAGACTCCGCAAGGGCAAGTGCTGTTCTCATAGTGGTTAGTCTTGTATAACTGGTGGCTTTCATCTCGGAGTTCCATACCTCTTCTAGCTTTTACTACCCGGTCTACCTTCTGACCAGCCTCCATAGTTCCAAGGTAAAACAGCTTTACAACTGGACGTGCATCATGCAGCTCTGGTGTATCATCTGGAGGTGGTGCAAATTGTTTTAGAACCTTCCGTCGCACGCCGGTGGCAGGCTGTTTCATGCGGACGACAGGGCTGTACCCGGAATCGCTCTCGACGAAAAGGATCATCTCGTCATCGACCATTAAAACATCGTTGCTGCATACATAGTTGAGCCATCGTTGCATCGAAGCCTTAACGCGCACCTCGTCTTCTTCGGTACCTGCGCCAGCGGGAGTAAGTGGAGGGGGAACAGCAGGCACCAACGCCTCTGGGTTTGACGATATTAGGTGATCTCCAAGCTTGATAAATTCGGAGTGTGTTCTCCGGACATCTCGGAACTGTGTAGTTCGGAACTTAGGTATATTCGTCTATTAAGAATGGAGTGGTCAGCCATGACAGCCTCATGATATCAAGCTACCACTCGGAAGGTAACATACGTGAACATCAAATCGAATTACAGGGTCTCTCTTCCCTGTGCGTTCCAGTGCCGTAACCTTAGCCTGTAGTTTATACTTAGGTGCATTTGGTCTAGCCTGCTGTCGAGCTCCGGTTTGATATCTCGATGGCGGCTGCGAGCGTTGCTGTTGCTGCCTGTACTCCTGCTGATGCTGGCTATCATGCCGGTATGCTGCTTGTGCCTCTGGAGAGCCTACAGGGTGAGAATCCGCAGGATGGTCCGATGCACCGGGAGACTGAACTCTCTCGCCTCCTTCACCATTGTGCTGGTATGGCCCTTCTTGGTCGGTGGTATAGGGCGATTGATGCTGCGAGGGGAACGCTGGAGGAACATCACTGCTGGCAGAAAATGGTCGTGCAGCTCTTGGAGAGGTAGAGCCCCATGGCGACGAGTCGGTAGGATCGGGATCGTTAGCTATCGAGGAGTAGTCCATGCTGGCAGTTGCTGGACTGTCCAAGGTGGAGTAGTGGGCGCTGGATAACTGTCGCGAACGACTCGGGCCAGAGAATCGGGGATATACGCTGTCAAGGAAGAAGCCTTTGCCCTTTCGGATGATAGTGTATACGGCGGATGCCTCGTTTGCCTTTTTGTTTGCAGAGACTTGGGATCAAACCGCAGGCCAGAAGTTGATCCGTAGCTGGATGTTCAGTCAACTAGTTGGTTTACCTAGTTCGCGATGGTTCATCGAAGGGTTGGAGAAAAGTGCGTGGTTGGTCCAGGTTCGCCGCCGTAGTCAGCTGGCTATTATCAACCTTATCCTCGTCGCCAACTGCAAAATATCATCACCCAAAGAATGCATTATGGATGCATTGACATTGAACAATTAATTGCTTGTCTATTTATTTGGTGATACTATGATATAACTAGCTAGGGAGGATTTCAACCTCAACTGACGCGGTAGTTACGGGTAGCCAGACTTGCTTCTCAGACTTATTACCTTCGACCCTATACATGGACAGGAGGCCAGCGTCAACGCCGTGAGCCATTGGGTATGACTATAACCGTGTTACCGCTAGGCTGTACCTTTTCAAGGCGGTTCTTGCTGCCGGCCTGTCGAGCTGGTGCATCAAAATGGCCATCTCGAACATCCCTGTTGAGGAGATACTCGACAGCAGTGCCTGGTGGGAATGTGGAGGATCTCAATAGAACAAGAAACATTGGGATAATAGCGCATATCGATGCTGGGAAGACGACTACAACGGAGCGCATGCTGTATTATAGTGGCTTTACACGGAGAATCGGTGATGTGGATGATGGCTCTACCGTGACGGATTTCCTGCCAGCCGAGAGAGCTCGAGGTATCACGATTCAGTCTGCTGCAATTACTTTCCACTGGCCCCCACAGCAAGAGGAATCATCCAACAGTTTAACGCTGGAAGACGTCGACAAGAAAGGACTGCCGAGATCTGCTGTTTCTCATACGATTAACTTGATTGATACCCCTGGACATGCCGATTTTACGTTTGAGGTGCTACGGTCACTTCGAATACTCGATGGAGCTGTTTGTATTCTAGATGGAGTTGCTGGAGTTGAAGCGCAAACCGAGCAAGTTTGGCGTCAAGCATCTACCTACGGCATTCCCAGGATTGCCTTTGTCAATAAACTGGACCGAGAAGGCGCTGCGTTTGGCCGGACTGTAAAGGAAATTGGTGCCCGGCTTGGAGGGTGGCCAGCAGTCTGTCAAATTCCCTGGTTCGAAGGAGGTGATGGTAAACTGCAGGGGGTTGGAGACGTTATTTCCCTTCAGGGGCTGCTATGGGAACTTGGAGGGGATGGCAAAAAGATATCTGTATCAAACCTATCTACCCTGGAACAGTCAGACAGACTATTTGCAGACGAGTTGAAAAAGGCCAGGATTGCACTGGTTGAGCTTCTGAGCGAGCATGACGATACTATGGTGGAAAACTTTTTGGAGCATGACGAAGATCACCTGGCAGTCAAGCCTATAGAGATCCTCGAGAGTCTCCGCCGCTGTCTACTCGGAGACGTTGAAAATAAGATCATTCCCACATTTGCAGGTGCCAGCTTCAAAAATATCGGTGTTCAGCCATTACTTGATGCAGTAGTGAACTTACTGCCGAGTCCATTGGAGCGGCCAGATCCAGAGATTAGCATCAATAACGTCAGATGCGGGTTGAACGAATATCTAGAAGGGAAAGCTATGGTAGGAAACACATCAGGCAGCCAAAAGGGGAAGAAAGGAGTGGTCCCAAGGTCAAAACCCGCAACATCTCTTCAAAAGCTTGAAGCTTGCGCACTGGCTTTCAAGGTCGTTAGTGACGCAAAAAGGGGCGTCCTTGTTTATGCGCGTATTTATTCGGGAATACTGCACAGGAACGCATTGCTATTCAACACAAACCTCCAGATATCCGAGCGAGTACCTCGTCTTCTCAAGATGTACGCTTCAGACGCTGTTGAACAAGAATCTGTATCTGCTGGCCATATCGCCGTCTTTGTTGGGTTGAAATATGCTCGGACAGGAGACACACTGATTTCATATGCTGGGAACAAGCAGAGTCCACCTGAGCCCTTAAACACAATACAGCTGCGTCCTATCAATGTTCCTCCTCCTGTGTTTTTCTCCAGTGTTGAACCTCATAGTCTCAGCGAGGAGAAGAACCTACAGACTTGCCTAGCGCTCCTTTTACGAGAAGACCCCAGTTTGCGAGTCACGTTAGATGAAGATTCTGGCCAAACTCTGCTCAGTGGCATGGGCGAGCTTCATCTTGAAATTGCCCGTGATAGACTAGTCGGTGACTTCAAGGCAAAGGCGTCTATGGGAAACATCGAAATTGGGTATCGTGAGTGCATCACCGGGACATCTTCAACGACCTCGAAGGTATTCGATAAAGAAATTGCCGGGAGAAAGGGAAAGGCAGGCTGTGAAGCTGTTGTGGAACCCCTTGCTGAAGAACGAGAACTGCAGCAAAACAGAGGTGACCATGTCTACACACAAACCGTGGATGGCAACCGGATCACCATTGAACTTCCCAACATAGGAGAAAAGAAGGGCAAACAAGCAGACGATATGTTTCCAGCACATTTGTCGATTGACATAGTTAAAAATGCCCTTCTTGCGGGTGGCCTAGCTGCCCTCGCCCGTGGACCAAAGTACCAATTCCCCCTTCATGGCGTTGACGTGAAACTAACGTTCGACCTCGAACAACATCTCTTTGGAACTGAGACAACTGCTTCCGCCATTTCGGCAGCAGCAAGACTTGCTACTCAAGCTGCGCTGAGGGAAGTCTCTTCTTCATCAGGCCTGATGGAACCCGTCATGAATGTCTCGATCAGTGTTCAGGAATCAGCCCTAGGTTCTGTAGTGCATGATATCTCATCATCGCGAGGAGGACATGTCGTTTCACTTGACGACGACGCTTCTTCTTCATCATCGTCTACGGAGTCAGAGGAATCGAACACCGTTGACGTATCCAAGATATATGCTCCGCGAGATCCGTTCGAGCCTTCGTCCAACCAGAGTGTATCAGCATCCTTATCAGCAACGAATCAGTCTAGAACTATATCTGCGAAAGTCCCGTTGAAGGAAATGGTGGGATATTTGAAACATTTAAGGAGCATTACTGGCGGAAGAGGCACCTTCGTCATGAGCGTTGATAGATTCGAGAAGATGGGCAGCCAGAGAGAGAAGGCTATATTGGCTGAGATACGAGGTATATAGACGATGTTTAGAAATATGGGATTTGTAAGATATCTAAGAAATGTACGATATAGCAAGAGTATAGAGCGTTTGATAGAAGAATTCACCATCAATGCATAATCAGCCGCCCAGTTGAAATGGTCAAGGAAAAAGTAGTCATTATATCCGATATATATGAGCGAAAAGGAAATATTCGTTATATGCAAATCATCGAACCCCCAACCCTCTAGATATCTAGTGCGCTTAACCTACCAATTATCATCCCATCCGTCATCCTTTGACACCGATGAGGCAGCAGGCTTGATAGAACTCGAATCATTCTTTTTCATTGTTCCAGTGCCAATAGCTCCTGAGCCGGAGGAAGAGCCAGCACCATGCCTTTGCCTATCTCTCTCTTCGCCAAGAGCAGCAAAGCTGTCCCAGAAATCTTTTCTCTCAGGCTCAAACCCTCTGGATGAGGCTGATGCAGAGCCTGTTGTACGACGAGGGCCGCCGGCTGGGCCATCACTTCCTTCTACGAAGCGGTTGAATGAGTCTTCAGCTGTACGGGTGCCGGTCTGTAGGTTCCGGCCGACCTCTGTAGCAGCAAGACGAGCCTGGGCGGCAAGATCTGATTCCGCAAGCTAAAAAAGTTACAGTCAGTAAAGAAGGGGATAGGAGAAGGAAAAGAAACAGGGTAGAATACGCACTGTCTTTGCAGCGGGTTGAATATATGTATCGTTCACGGTCTTCGCACTTCTTCCAACGGTAGTGGTGAACCATCCGAATCCCTTTGTCAACGCCGCAACAGGATCGGATTGGAAATCATCGAATCCTGGAATCCCACCTGCACCACCGCCTGACCTTGACGAGGACGAGTCCACTGGCATCCCTCCGCCGAAACCGGTATACTTCCCACCCTCAGAGGGAGGCAAGCCTTCCGATCTCGAGGCATTGACGCCCCCCATCTTTGCAAAGTACGCCTCATTCTGTTCCTTTTTGCTCAGTTGGCCGGTAACAGATTTCGATCTGGAAAGCGGTTCTCGTGAATCATTCCCAAACCCCCTGGGCGTCGTAGTGCTTGACCGCGACAGCCCGCCACCCGGCAATTTGTCTGTGGCGCTCTTCTTCTTTACTTCCGTCTTCGGCACAGGCACGTATTCCCTCCCTTCGACTTTCGCGGATAACCTCTCCTTCCACTCCTCGCCTACCTCGCCGCTATACCGTTCTTTCACGGTGGAGTCCTCGAAGGTCCGGCCTTCTGCGAGCGTGAGTGAGTGTGCATCGAAGAACTGTTTCCAGGGCTCGTTGCCTCCGTTCTCCATGCGTTGGATCTCCGCGAGTTTGAAGGCGTCCATGGTTATGCTGCGGACAAAGGAGATGTGGACTCCCAGGCCGCGATGGATGCCGGCGCAATTGAGACATATGAACGTTCCGAATTTAGGCGATGCCTGGGAGCAGTGAATGCAGATATCATGTTAGAAGCAGTCTTTGTATGTGCTTTCGTTTGGAATAATGTAGGCAGCGGTGGCCAGGAGTTCAGTAAGGGACAGAGGCAGTTATCGTACCCATTGCGGGGAGGGAGCGCCACAGTCGCAACATCGATCGTTCCCGTTGGTTTTCTGGATGATCTGGAGCTATATTTTACAATCAATAGCGCTGCTGTCAGTCTAGTCCTTTTATTCCATAGCCTAGATAAGGGGGCGTGCGTGGGAGAATGTGTGATGTGTGCCGTGTAGTTGTGTGAGGTTGGGCGCATAACTACTCCGTACCTTACTCCTTGTCTCTGGGTCGACTTCCCACAGCTTCGACATGGCGAGCCGACACCGATTCAATGACAGGGCTAAACACGGTCAGAATATAAGTGAAGAGACGGTTATGAGCGAGCGTTGGCAGGGCGAAGCTGGCGTTGGTGTAAAGTTGGCTGCAGGTCGGCGCTTGGGAGTCTCGTTTCTTGCGAGCACGCAGCCTCTCACAGTGGGACGGGAAGACTCCACTCGAACCGACGGAGACAAAGGCCGTTGAAGCCTTGGTGCCCTCGTAGTGCGGCGTGGAGAATCCGGAGAGGGCTGCTGTAGTTGCAGCTAGCAGTTAGGAGATCCTCGAGGTGCCGTTTTTGCGTGGTCTCTGCAGGATTTTTGGCCGCAGTTCGCTAGTTAACTCGTCAACTAGCTATGTGGCTTGATCGAAAGGAGGACGCACACGACAGTCGGGAGCATGCATACACGGACTACGGGATGAGAAGAGAAAACCAAGCCACCAGAAAAAGTAAACGAGAAAGTGATATATAATAGATCCATAAATTCGTTTCCTTAATCGAAATTTTTGTGTCTAAAATACATCATAAAGCGGCTGGGCACAGCCATGGGGGGAGTGAGAAAGAGAGGATAGGATATAGGTGTCGGGTTGATCAGCTCGCAAGCGAGATGATACAGTGGTCGACCTTCCAAACAGGCGGCTCGATGGGATACCGTGTTGACGATGGCCCGAAGGAGCTGCTAAAAAATGCCAAACATGGATCGGTACTTTGAAAATTTTAGTGATATTTGTGTGCGTTGTGTGATAATTTTTTTTTTCGAGGTAGGATATTGATCAGATAAGCAATGCCGAATACTTCCAAAGACTCATCCAGTCTGTAGACACGAGACTGCTGGACCTCTCTGATTTTGCTCAAAGAGTGAGTTTTTGTGTGTTTTTGTTTTTTTTATATGTGTTGTTGTTTTAAGCGGTGGTCGGGGCAGCGGCAGCCTCGGAAGAGTCAGCAGCAGGAGCCTCAGCTGGTTCATCAGCCTGGCCCTCTGGGACTTCGTCTTCCTTTCCGGGGCTGTCGATGGCGACCTTGACAGCGATCTCACGACCATTGACGTCCTTACCGTGCATCTCCTGGACGGCCTTCGCCTGAAGGGCCTCGGATCCAAGGGTGACGAAACCGAAGCCACGGCCCTTGCGGGCTTCACCACGGGCCTGGAGCTTCTTGACCATGAAGTGGGGGATGGGGCGGAGGGCGATCTTGGAGGAAACTGGCTCGTAGGCAGCAAAGAGCTCTTTCAACTGTTCGGGGTCAGCATACGGCACGAGAACAGCTCTTTGGAATAGTGAGCTGGTGGACTTACGCCTTCCTCAGTAAGATCGTATGGGAGGTTGGCAACCATGACCTTGGTCTTGGAAGGAATGCCATCCTCTGGAGGACCACGGCGGACACGAGGACGACGGCCCTTTTGTTCCTGGCCTTCTCCCTCGGCGTTGGTGACTTCGTTCAGGCCAGCCTGCTCGGCAGACTCACCTTCAGCGTGGCCTTCTTCGGTCTTCTAGAAATTATAACACTCGTAAGCAAAAAAATGTATAGAAACAAACGAGGGAGAGAAGAAGAAAAAAAAAAACGAAACAAAAGACCGGTGTAGAAAAAACGTACACGTCCACCACGACCAAGACGGCCGCCACGGCCACGACCCCGGCCACGTCCGCGGCCACGGTTGGAGGACCTCTTGCGTCCCTCTGTGCCACTGGTGCCCTCGTTACCGCTGGCACCAGCCTCCTTGTCCTTCTGCTCCTTCTGCTCCTTCAGTTGCTTCTGCTCATCGGGCTTGCGAGCAAGCTGGACGGAGACCTTGCGCTCGAGGATTTCCTTGCCGGTCAGAGCAGCAATAGCATCCTGAGCCTCCTGAGCGGTGGCAAGGTCGACAAAGGCATAGCCAACAGGGCGGTCAGTGCGAGGATTCACAGGGATGGAGGTGCTCTCCCTATATCGCGAGTGTTAGCATGCGGCCAGATAGGAAATTAACAAACTAAACAAGCTAGAGGGAGTCGGGCGGACAAGCGGACAAGCGGTCGACCGAGCAAGTGCCCAACCAGCTGGGAAAAAAAAAAAACAAAGGCAGGAGGGGGCAGAACACAGCAAATTTTCCACAGTGTCGCTGCCGCCTGCTTGCTCTCCTTCTCGCCAGCTCGCTTGTGGCCCCCCTGACACAGGGCGAGACTCACACATTGAAGCCCTGGAAGAAGTCCTTGAGTTCCCCCTCGGTAGTCGCATAGGCGAGGTTCCCAATGTACAAACGGCGGCCCTCGTCTGCGCTGATGGCGGACGGGTCTGGGTTGGCGGCGGCGGCAGCCGGGGCAGCACCGTTGGCCTCGTTGACGGTGACGGAGGCCATGGTATCGGCAAGTTCATTGACAGCAGAAGACATGATCGTTCGCTTGGTTGAGAGGACTTTGCGGTGATGTCGAAGTTGAATGGCAAAAGCTGCCTCCTTGGGGACTTGAAGAGGGGGGATGGAAGGGTCGCTTGGTGCCCTAGATACTGAGAAACGGAGATCCGAGAGATGAGATGTTGTGCTTGTCCTATCTTGAGTCTGGTTGAGATGGAAGAAGAAGAAGCAGAAGAAGAGGAAGAAGAAGAAAGAGAAGAAAAAGAAAAGAAGCAGAAAAGAAAAGAAAGCCGGAGGTTGGAAAAGGAGGAGGCTAGCCGCTTTGGGATAAAACGACGTCGAAATAAAGTAGCCACACAGACTTCAACTCAACATCAATATCTATTAATATCAATATCAATATCTATTAATATCAATATATATCAATACAGATATAAAGAGAAGAAAAGAGAAGAAGAAGATGATGGTGATAAGAAGAAGAGATGGTGATGATACTATAATAAAAGAGACCTAGTAGTATCTACTAGTGAAGATGTGAGATGGTAGGCATAGGCAGACTACAGTATAGCAAGGCATACTGGTTATAGATGGTAACATCTACCTGTCTTGCGGTGACTATCTATATATCTATATGATATATATGTGTTATAGTTTAGCTCATCAGTCACTATCTGCGTGCTCTATCAATACCCTAGTGCTATCACTATAGAGAACACTGAATACCACAAAGATATACATACATACTCAATACTATGATACCATCCATATATAACACTGAATGACTCACTGCAAGCTACTAGTGTGCCCTAATATGTCCTGCTAGGCCTTGTCCTGCTGTGAAAATTCTTCACAATAGGACACCTAGCAACACTAAACTAACAATGGACTGACAGGCTCTGCTGTGTTGCCAGCCGCCCCTTTATCAAGCAGCTAAAAAGAGGCTGGGACTGGACTTCTTTCCTCTTCTCTTCTTCCTCTCTCTTCATCCTCTTCATCCTCTTCATCCTCTTCATCCTCTTCATCCTCTTCATCCTCTTCATCCTCTTCATCCTCTTCATCCTCTTCATCCTCTTCATCCTCTTCATCCTCTTCATCCTCTGCACCATCAACATCTTCTCTTCTATCTTTTCCCTTGCAGTGCAGCAAGAGCTACATTTGACAGCCATCTAGCCTCAAAAGCCTAGCATCAGCAGACTACCAGATATCCATCCGCCGAAGTCATGTCTCGGTGCCACTACTACGTCGTGGACGACGACGAGGACGACGACGTCCAGATTGTCGGGGTCAATTCGTTGAACCCCGAGGCTGCTCCCGGGCCTCAGCTGGGCGAGTATCGTCTCGATACTCCAAGGCGTAAGCTCCATGCTGCCCTGCAGTATATAGCTGAAATTCTGATACTGATTGTTTGCAGAGTTTTACCAGGGCGCCAGCTACCCCAGCCAGCCCTTCTACACGGGCTTGGCTGCCCACGAGATGCTGGCAACGTCGGCTGCTGGCCTTGGAGGGGTGGCTCCTCTGATTCCCTTCCCAGCCGCCTACCAGTCTTCCTCCGGGCAGCTTTTGGCTGCAGAGTCCGTCTCTGCTGGCCCGTTCTTCCCCCCTGCCGCCCAGACTGGCCACATCGTTGACTTGGGCTCTGTTGTTGCCTCTGAGGCTGCCCCTGTCTCCGAATCTCCCGCCGCCGCCGCCTCCGGATCATCTTCGTCCTCGTCCTCTCCTTCCTCTCCTTTCTCTGAACAGGCTACTCGCTCCGGATACGAGCTTGACCCTACCTCAAGTCAGACCCAGACAGCACCAGCTCCAGTCCTCGCAACTATCCATGAACAGTCTCCTGTGGGCGATACAGTCGGTAGATCTGCTTGGTCTGGCATAGCATATGGCAATATCCTCAAGATTCTGATCGGCCCTAGAAACTGCGACTCTGCAGCCAATCCTGATCAGTTCCCTCCGTCTTTCTTCAGTGACCTTGCAAACACGATTGTTTCGAGCTTTCCTTATGAAGATTTTGCTTATAAGCACCACTGCACTGTCGACGAAGTCAATCATGCTCTTATTGCACAGGTTGTAGCTCCTTTGATTCAATGTCATTCAGTCGACAAAAAGCAGATGGCAGATATCGCCAATGATATCTACAACCGTTGGGTCCCTAGTGACTATCAGTACCACGATGCGCATGCCAGCTCCAGCTCTCAAACTACCCCAACCAAACCTAATCACTCTGGATCTCATGACACATCAGCGAGAGAAAAGTGTCCTTCTCCACAGCTCACCCGTGAAGAAACTCTAGAATATGCTCGTGTTCTCCTCGAGGGAATAGCCGATTATGCTTTTGGCACTGATACTATTGATACCCAAGCTCAAAATAACGCTGTTCCCCAGGCCCAGACCGTTGGCACTCCTGAGCCTGTCCCAGCCTCCAATGTCCAGGCTCAATCCGAAATCGAATCTATTAAGGCCACCGAGAACGAGCACGTCTTCACTACTCCATCTCCACCTCGTTCTCAAACTAAGGATACCAATTCGTCACGCCGGCCCATGAAGCATGCAAAGTCTCCTGCTTGCCTTACGCGTGTATCATCTTCTACCTCCCCTTCTACACATTCGACTCTTACCAAGCGTCGATATGAGGACATTGTCGACCCCGAATCCCCCTCTCCTCAGAACCAGCTATCTCGCAATGGACGCGAAGACACTCCTCGCCCAACTAAAAAGGCTAAGCCTGACATCAACCATCTCCCACCATCTCCCAAAACCTGCGAGAAAAATGGCTGTCTCCCACTTCCAAAGCTGCAAAACAGCGAGAAAGGCCAGAAAACAGACATTTGCCCAGCGAAACCTCATACCTATGTTCCTCTCACTGACGAAACTCGCATTAAACGCCAACGTGTTACCGTCGACCCATTCGGCAAATACACAAAGGTCTCTCCTTACTTAGAGCCGAATAGGAACTACACCAACATCCTACTCGAACGCGGCGTTCCAGTCGAAAAGCATCCACGTACTAAGCGGCCCTTAACTGAGCGTGATATTGAGGCTATCAAGAAAGGGCAGAAGAACTTCTTCAAGTACGCCATGCAGCTTCAGTGCGAACATATGGATCGTTTGGGCCTCCCACACCCAATTCCCAAGGAGCAACTAGTTGATGAAGGAGAAGATGAAGCTCCTGCCCCTGAAGACTTTTACCATTGGGATGATGAAGGCTTTGACGACTAGACTATATCAAGTCTTACCTTTCTCCTTCATTTCAACATTTCCTAGTCTACTTGTTTATTTTGATTTCGTTTGGTGTGGCTTTTTACTGTTTATTGGCTTTATATGAACCGAATAGAAGGGAAAAAGGAAGAAAATGGTGGGAAAAAAAATTCCTGTATTATGACTTGAACTATGCCTGTACCATATCCGATGATTTTATTGCTTCTTCTCTTCCGCTTTTGTGCTATACTTGATGTTCTTTTGTACTTTATGGGTTTTGACCACTGACCAAGAATGAATTCAATGACTACGCTTCGCTCACGCAAAAATGGCAAAGTAAAAAGCAAGGACTGAGACTTGGACATTAAATCCAAGGTTACTCTCTCGTACGATCTTCATCACTTGAAATTATATAAATGAACACGCACTTCACAGGGGTATAACAGGCTTGAAACCAAAAAAAAAGGAAAATCAGACATCTCATTCCAGGCCAACAGTACATAAAATAGCCAGCGTTCTAGTAGCATAGCATCTCTCTTGGAAGGAAACAGGAAAGGGAGAAAAAGATCATATATAGAAAATCCATTGAGCACAGCGCCTCCCAGTTCATGAGTCCCCTCCTATTTCCCGTCATTGTTGAGCAGAGTAAAGCAATGTATAGGAGAAAAACAGGTCATATGAAAATAGAAAAAGCCAGGTACATGCGCTTAGTAGGTAGAAGGTATTACTTCCAAATTTTTATAGAAACACAGAGATCAAAAAGAGAAAATTGAGAGAAGGGGGAAAGGGGAATAAGCTGGACAAACCTGTACATGACGAACTAAAGGGGCGAGGATGGGGGTTTTTATCGGTTATAGGAGTAGTCGCCGGAGACTTCTGACCGGTGCCCACCGTATGCTCCTCCGTAGCTGGTGTCATAGTCACTCAACGAACTGCCTGCCGGCGGGATAGGACTTAATCTAGGCGGCAGACTGCTGACATTGGAAGCAGTAGGGTCGTAAGAGGGTGGAGGACGATGGCTGCCGTGGGGCCCCAAATCATCTACCTCGCTGTTATGCAGGAGAGCGTAGGCGTCCTCGTCATTTTGGCGGGATGGAGGTCCACCGTGGTACCGGCCTGTTCGGGACTCGGCGTCTCTGTCGTCGTCATCGTCGAAGTCGTGTGGTGCTGCGCTTGAGGAGAACGCAGCTTGAGCGTGGGCTGCAAAAGTAGGGTCCGAGCCGTCGTAGGGCATAGTTCCTGTCCGGCGGTATTCCATCACGCTTCGTAGAGAGATCAGGGTTGTGCCAATAAAGATTATACTTGAAGCCCGTTAGTCGTGGAATCCCTTGCAATCGAAGCAATACACTTACAAGACAAACACGGCCAGGATAGTTGTTCCGATGCTTAGTCTGCACTTGGTCGGACTTCCAAAGGCGAAGACATCACATCCAGACTTCTTGCCCTTGTCCTTGTCGTCCTTGTTCTTGTCGTTGTCTTTGTCTTTCCCACCCTGAGCTACCCCCGTCCCAACATATGTTGCCGTAGCTATCCAGGCCGCAAACCATAGCAGCGTAAAGAGGCCGTCGATCAACGCAAAGGCAAAGACGTTTCCGAATTTCCTAAGGCGCGGCCACATGGGCACTGCCGTCAGGTATATGAGCCCGGGGATGCTGACCCAGCACTAACAACAGCCCAGCGTCAGTATTCCGCCTACAGCTTTCAATCGTCAGAAACAGAGCATCAAACGTACCAGGATGAAGTAGTACACTGTCCTGCCATCGGTCTTGCCCGGCTGTGTAAACACTGCAATTGTCATCGCCCATCCTAGGAATATTATGAATGCCTGGAATCCATGTATGATGCTCTTTGTCCGCGAGTTGGTGAAATCTGGTAGGCTCAGCATCTCTCCCCCTGTATCGTCTGTCTATCGTCTGTCTATCCGCAGCGGCTCGAAGTGTATATGGCGTATCCTCTGCTGTTTCTGTCTCCGGCCGTGGTAGATATCTAGTGGTTGCTGTTGTTTACGCAAGTAAATAGTGATGGAGATAAAAAATAAACAGGCAGAACTTCGGCCAAAACAACGAAGATGCTAAACGAGAGAAGGTAACGACGCAGAAGCAGACAAGGCAGCACTTTTATTCGGTGCGTATATCGGTGCTCGATAGGCTGCTGGCGCTGTGCTGATAGACAGGCAGACTTGGGGCTGAGCGTGGAGGAGGAAGAAAAATAACACTTGCATCTTGCCTGCGAGCAACCTTGGCGCAGTGCAGTCTCCATAGTGACGGGCCGAGACAGCCACAACCACGCAGCACAGCAACCTGTTAACTCTCGACATCGACGGCGACGGCGACAGCGACAACATCCACGGTTGCAGCAGCATGGGATACGCAGCAGCATGGCCAGGCGCAGGCATGAGATGAGCATCCCGTTCATAGTCACCCCCGGATAGCAGGCAGAAGATGGTCGTCTTCACCCCCCACGGCCAGGGACAACAGCTGCGTGTATACCAAATAACAACCCCCGAAGTGGCTGCGCTGCGCCTGCGAGAGCGAGGTTGACGACGCTGTGGCTGACCGGATTGCTTCTACTCCCGCTAAAAATAGGACCCTGGCGCTTCGTATCTCCACAGGCAGAAGAACTGGTTGATCCCTCGGCGGACGGATGGGCGAGGATTCAGCTGTGCAGGGACTCGATGCCCAGGGCCAGTGGACAGCAGTGGTTGAGGGCAAGTTAGGCGACAAGACGGCTGCAGCAGAGTAAACAACGTCCTAGTCAACTGGTTAACTAACTAGTTAACCATTGACCAGTTGTGGCCGTCGATGGCTGGCTATGGCGGTTTGGCCTTCCCGGCATGATAGATACCCCATCGGATAATCAGCACCGAATGGTCACCTATATCCCCATCATGGAAGTGGTTGAAACCATCTGCTCCCGCTTCGTGACGCGCATGGCCCAATATTTATGTACGGAGAAGCACTCGCAGGAATATGAATATAAGGCCTCTAGCTCGCTTTCTTGTGCGACTTCCAGGGCCCCTCGACCTTATCTACTGCTTCAACTACTCTGCCAGTCCCTTGTCTGGCGGATTCCCTGCGCCCTACACCCAACTACAGGCTCCATCTCTACAGCTTTGGATCAGAAAGCCTATTGCAGCCACTTGATCAACTGCAAGATATAGATTCTTACGACTACCCTATTGCTACTTGTCCTCATTTACATTGCATAGTGACGCACTTTTCGGCATGTACGAAAGAGGGCTCGGAGTGTCATGTTGCGGAATATACCCCTGCTGGATGCACTTAAGTTGACAAGGGTCTCCGCAAAGCAGACATTAATTGCTCTACGACTCAGAATGGCAGATCGAATGGAAAGTCAGGCCTTTCCCTACTAGGGGTAAGAGACTTAAGAGAAGCCCCTAGTAAGAGGGCCTAGAGAAGAGGGCGAGAGAGCAGATAGCTAAAGGAAGAGCTTATAGGGAGGGAAGAGCCTAGGTAAGGAGAGAGATCAGGCTTAGAGGATAGGCTTAAGCGAGAGTAGTCAGTGATTCTTCACTCCCCAATGACGCATATAGTTTAAGTCACTAACTAACTAGGTCTCTGATGCAGCTGTATATAAACACCACCACCCACGTCCTGCCGAAAAGATACTCATTACATACGATCTATCATGTCTAATTCTGCTGCGAAAAAGAGCGAAGGCCCTAAGAAAGCAAACCCCCCTGGTCTAACACATTCTTTTTCTTTATATTCTACTCTTATTGAAATTCCATTTATTAAAATCGCTAGTTAGTCTATTCAAAACCCATGTTCTTCCTTTGGTCTAGTTATATATTCAAATGCTCATGCTAGGGCGCCCGATGGAATAATCAATCATATCGTGACGATCTAGACAGCGGTTCAATCTCTCTCGAATTGCAGCCTTCATACTAAAAAGCTCCTCTCGAGTCCGTCCGCCGAATATTAGCTGCGCAGTAGAGTTGTTCGGCAGGGATTCCGTAGCCGCGGCCACAATAACCTGCCCTTTGCTAATGAACGGAGCGAGAAGGGTATAAACATCCGAGGATTTCCCCTCATAGTGGAAGCTCTGGGCCTGAGCCAAAGGCAACCCTCGTTCCTTCATGAAATGGTTTGAAAGCAAGCATACAAGGAAACCTCCTGTTAACCGCGCATTGAGATCAACAACCACCTTCCGGTTGCTATGCGCATCAATAATGACATCTATCCCGGCCCATCCAACATAGGAGCCGATCAAGGTGCGAGCAACAGCATTGATGGTGTCCATTAATTGCTCCTTGATCTGCTCCTGTGATCGATAGTCAATCACTGAGCCCGCCCAGCGCCCCGACTGGGTGAAGAGCTGTTCTGTGGCACCGAGGAAAGTCACGGTTGAACTTGCATTGGACGGGCCAGCCGCTCCTACGAAGAAGTTCACTGAATAATGGGGTTGCGTGGAGTATATGAACTCGGATACCTGGACGTCGGCAACCCCACGGTCTCGGTATTCTTCCATGGCAGTAAGCATCTCCTGCCGCTGGTCTTCCCTGGTGACAATCCATGTCCCCCGACTCCCCGAGCAACGACGCAGCTTGACAACAAAAGGCAACGGCCGTTTCGAGAGGACTGAGGTGCTTAGATCCTTACCCTGCAGTGGAGCCATCTGCAGATCGGGGGTCGGGATGCCGGGGTGTAAAAGGAAGCGTTTGTCGTTGATCTCATATGCGAAATCAGGATGGACCAACGTGTCATACTCGAGCATATATGACTTTGATCGATAGTACCATAACTTCTTCCCACGGATAAGTCGTCGCAACTCATCTTGTACGTTGTGTTTATTCAGATCTATGTAGTGGATTCGTGGTCGTTGATTGGCCGGGAGAGGTGACAGAACTCGGTCAACGTTCGCCGGAAGATTGGCAGGGCGATATAAATATACATCAGTCGGGCCGAGTCCCAGCAAGAACTTGACCGTCTTATAAGTCAGGACCAGCGTTCGGAATCGTTCAAACGCTTCGTCTGTATTGTTTGTGGGAAACCCAACATCTTCATCCTGGGTATAGACGGTTTCGCGAAGGATTCGGGGGTGGATATCGATGTAGGAATAAGCATTGTATATGTCTAGGACCACGGGGTCGGAGACGCCATGTTCGCGGAAAAGGCCGGCCAGAGTATTGTCCAACGTTACTGACGGAGATTTCTGCGAGTCGGAAAGAGAAAATGCCTAGGGAGAGTTTTGTCAGTTTCTAATTAACCAGTTATTTTCTGCCTGGTAAATGATGGTAATACCGTTGATAGCTTGGGAGTGGGTTGAGTTATCAGCTCCCATGGAATAATCTCAAGGGCGAAGAGGGATAGGAAGCGTCCCACAATGGAAACCTCGCTTTTAATGGAGAAGAATATTAAGACAATGGGGAATAATAAACCATAACGGAGAATATTCGTCTTATTCGTCTTCGCAGACATGATTCCGAAGGCACAAACAGAGAAAAAGAGAGAGAGAGAGAGAGAGAGAGAGAGAGAGAGGGTGAAGAGTGCGGGAAGAAATCAATATTGTGGTTGAATTCTTGCGAATCGAGGATACCCAGCGCATTAGTTACAACGGCGGAATCTTATACAAAAATGCTATTCCAACCAAGCCACTAACCCCTTAAAACCTCTTGGGAGCTGACAAGAGGCGAAGGATATGGGGTTGGATCTCAGAAGCAACCCTCCCTGGCAGTTTTAGGCTTGGACACAGCCCATTGCTGCAGAAACCGCAAGGAAAAGCAGTTCTCATAGCCTAATCTTCATCAAGGGCCCGTCTTGTTGGCCCGACTTATAAATGTACAAACCGGATGCATGTACTCCGTATGTTTCGCAAGGTAACTAGCGGCACGGAACACTGCTATCATCTGTCCTCCGTATTGTTACCCAGGAACCAGTCACCTCTCGCTGTGACCCTGGCTGGACCAGCAGAGAATTCCCATCTGAACGTATTCCTCAATAAGCTTATCGAAAGAAGTCCACGCATTCAACGCCCTTGGCATTCTGCAGTGTGCTCGCAGGCCAATCACCTTCGCCATCCGGCTCTGCTGGCTTTCGAGACTTGACAACTCGTTGCGTTAAGGTTCAATAATGCATCAGTGCTTATGCATTAACGTTAGCTAGTTAACTAAGTTAGCGGGTCTCGAGCTCACCCAAATACATAATACAATATAATCATATTTGCCCGCACCCAAACCCCACAAAACATGCTCCATCCAGCGCACAGGGCCGGACGAAGAACCTCCACGACGCTGTGACGACTCCCGCATGTTGAGACACCTTGGTTCCTTGGCCGTTGACGACGCCCCCCGCGGCTGCCCAGAGCGGCTGCCGTCGGCGGCTATCATCGCCCTGAGCCACCTGGGCAGCCGAACGCGGCGCGGTTTAGCGCGAATTTGTGGGTCCCGCGGGTGGACGGCGGGATCTGCCGCATTTTACACGATTGGCCATCATTTTGCAGGTTTCAACCAATGATAGTGCAAAGAAGCCTCGTAGCTCACCAATGAGCGCATACCAAGATGTTGGGCCTGTAGCCAATCAACAGTATTCAAACGGCGAGCATTTTGTTGACTTCCTCGCTTTTCGAGGCACCACCAAGATATAGACGACCCGTGGACATCGTGATATCACGCGTTCTGTCGAACAAACGAACGGGCTGGCAAGCCCTTCAGCAGGGCTGACCCAACAGCAAGTGTTCTATCGAATATCGACGGGTGTTTCGAGCAGGGTATCAGATAGAGGATCGAGAGTGCCCAACGGCGAGCCCGATACTCGAGTCGCCAGCTGGCCTGGCTAGAGACCCACGGGACTAACGAGTTCGATATTAAATCTCCGATCAACCTATTCACGAACAAACCCGTTCTGACGTCAGACACTCGCGAGGCCCGGTCGTCAGTATGGCCTTTGACGGCCTACCTTCCACCCCGATATCAAGCAGTTGGCCTGCATCGACCCGACGACCGCGACAGTCGGATATTACATAAGCCCATCACGTGAATCGTTGAATCTCCCATCGGTTCATATTGGGGAGACTGGCCTTTAGAAGCTCGATAAAGAAGAGATAAGGAAGAAGGTAGAGAATGACAGTTTCAAAAGGGATGGCTGGTTGATCGCGATGAGCTGTAACATTGCGTGGGGAATTGGAGTCCCCATATAAATTTACAAGCCAGCTAGCTATGTAACTTGCTGGCTAACCAATCAGTTAAGTTACAGCCAACTTCCCTACAACATCGGCTGAGAACGTCATATTTCACAGCGACAAGCTACAGCGTATAAATACATCAAGTATTACTGCTGAAAGAGAGAGGAAGCTAGCAGGGAGTCTCGCTCTCCTCGATATATTCTCCCATTTCAGGGGTTTACACACTTAACTAGTTACCGGGGTAGCTAGCTAGTCCTCCACCATGGCTGCCAAAGCATTCAACGTGGGGGTTATCGGCTATGGCATGAGTGCCAAAGTGTTCCACATTCCCTTCATCAGCGCCCTCCCAGAGTTCAATCTATATGCAATTGTGCAAAGAACGCCTTCAGCTTCGGATGATGCCCAAAAGGATCACCCAGAAAGCAAGGTATATAGAAGTGCGGAGGAGTTGGTCAATGATAGCGCCGTCGATGTGGTGGTTATCACAACCACCCCAGACAGCCATTTCAGTTTGGCAAAGCTTGCTCTGGAGGCAAAGAAGCATGGTACTGTTTATACTCCATTCATCGGGACATGTCAAGCAGGCGTCCGACTAACCGGCGCGTGAGATTTATAGTCGTCGTCGAAAAGCCGTTTACTCCGACTAAGAAAGAAGCAGACGAGTTGATAGAGCTAGCAAAGACGCAAAATAAGCTGCTCACAGTATACCAGAGTGAGTAGACTGTTAATCTATGGATAGCAGGAGCTTTTCTGATAATATATACGATGGCAGACCGAAGATGGGATGCAGACTTTGTCACGGCGTCCAAACTAATCAAAGACGGCTCCCTTGGTCGCATAGTCGAGTTTGAGACTCACTTCGACCGCCATCGTCCAGAGCTGAATATCAAGAAAGCGTGGAAGGGCAAGGATATCCCTGGCGGCGGCTCCATCTATGATCTTGGAACACATCTCATCGATCAGGCAGTCCACTTGTTTGGCCTCCCAAACGAGATCACCGGCTTCATCACGGCCCAGCGAGAGATTAACACCGAAAATTACGAGGATTCATTTACTGTTCTATTGCATTATGATAGACTACTGGTAACAGCGAAGAGTGGGGTTATCAGTCCCGAGGAAAACCAGCTGCGGTTTTGGATTAGAGGCGAAAAAGGGAGCTTTAAGAAGGTACATCACTCTACCATTTTCTGCTTTTCGTGACATATCAAAGGGATTGACCAGTCTCCATCATTTTAGTACCACCTCGACCCTCAAGAGGACCAATTACAAGCCGGTGTAAAACTTGATGATGCCCAGTATGGCAGTGAGCCGAGTGATAGGCACGGTACGTTTTCCAGCTGTCCTACGTGAACGTCCCGTGCACATGCACATCAACACATGTGTCGCATGTAGTGCAACCAGAGTTCCACGATAGCTAGTTAGTTACTTGATTAGCTAGCTAACATCCGCCCTAGGTGTCCTTACAACGTTTGCTGGAGGAAAGTTCTCTTCGCAGACGGTTCGGCCAGAGCCGCCCACTTACAAGGAGTTCTACCGTTCATTTGCAAAGGCTCTGTCTGGTCAAGGACCGGTCCCTGTAGACCCCGCAGATTCGGGTACCGTCATTCGTCTGGTTGAGCTTGCAAAGGAGAGCTCCAAGAAGCGAGCAACCTTGCCTGTCTCAAAGATCTAGAGTCATGCTGTTGCTTATGGATGCATATCATTGCTTCATTAAATACTAGGCAGCAAAGCTTTGTAGATTGCATAAACCGAGATAACTGTCTATAATAGTTACTGGGGACACCAGGAAAAGTTATCTAAAGTCATTACTATCTCATACAATATCAAGGAGTAACAGAGGAAGTTATGGAAGTGCTGTAGATGTGGAATGGAATCCTCGCTAACTATCACAAGTTGTTGTTGCATCAACGACTGGGGATCCTTGCTCCGCCCTAGAGATAGAAAACAACATCTACGAGACCAGAGTAAGAACCAACAACATCGGGAGTTAAAACGAGATTGTTATTCAACTGCTAAGGAGGAATATCAAACCTTTCAAGATGAACCGCGTTGGGTGGTATACTTATCCTTACAACCCGCATAGCCTGGTAGAGACAACCACTGCATTCTACCCCCCTCAGGAAGGCTTCACATACATGATACCTGTCACCACTCATCCTGTCGCCCCCTACCATCCGATTTTTTCGCGGTGGGATGCTGTCTCGGGCCGTATCATAGAAATTCTGGACCGTGTAGGGACTCAGTGGGTGGCCGTTGAATGCTTCGAGCGTCGCCAGGTGCACAATGATAGGCTTAGGGGCGAGCATACGGAGACTCGCGAGACTCGCGAGACCACGGTTCTTATTACGGTGCAGGAGTTCCCGTATATTGATTCCGACTATAGGAAGATACTGCATGAAATCTACGAATGCTCAGGTAACTAGTGACATGTTTCTTCCAACTCCTAGTTCAACGCAGGCCAGGCTAAGCTAACGATGCATCGCTCAATTTTGTACGGTTACAGGAGGGCTCTTCATAGAGCTGCTGGAGGGAACAATCTGGTGCGGCGCAACTCAGGCTGCTTATGGGTGGGCCATCGACGTACTTGATCTGCGCTTCCCAGATGCCATTGACTATAGGGATGGGAAGCTGTGGTCTCGCTATGGGGGTAACCTATCCTCCAACACCTACGTTGCCACGGATGGGATTGATAAGTGCCTGGGGAACTTCAGCTGTTATCTGCTCCTGTCCAAGGCTGGCGAAAAAGCTGTCTCGGATGTCAAGGAGTGCTGTTTGGCATGCCATCATACTGTCAGCCTACGCAGGGGTAGATTCACCCGTACCGGCAAAGAGTTAAGTCAGTAGTTCGTTCATGACCCAATGCCATAGTTAGAATGAGTTCTAGCGGCTGGTGAGACGGTGAACACGGCTGATAAGAAAAAAAATCTTACAGGGCCTATTACTGAAGATATAGGGAAGAATATCAGAATCCGGTGCCCAACTGGCCGAGAATTCGCAATAGACATATTTGAGAGGCCTTTCGATAAACCCGGGTATGAGGACGTGGAAGAGGAGCACATTGGCAATGTCCTGGCTAGCTCTGGCTTAGCAGTTTCAAAGGACGACAACTGCAGGTTAGATTGGGCAGTGGTTCACTGCGAGCCAGGGAAATGCGGAAAAAACGTCAGTATGGGCGACGTGCATCAAAACACGACAAATGTTACAATCGACCGTTGGGCCAGACCTACTGGTAACAGTGAGATCTATCTTGCTGGAAGAAGAAGAAGACAGAAGGGGTATCTTAATACGGTGAAGAGCTGTGTCTGTTATAGGAATGCTGGACAAGAAACTAGAACCAAAGAGTGGGCAGCTATCGGCGGAAGCAAGGGGCATTTCGTCTACAACGACCCCGGCGGCCAGCTCGTTGTTGGGAAGTCCAGCAACGAGGCTCTCGGAGTTGTCTGGGGAGGAACCAGATCCAAACTGACGATTGATGTAGCGGCGATATATATCACACCGCTGCACATCATTGCCCAGAGCATCCGTGAGGCAACTGGCTACGATGTTTCACTCGCTGGGGGTTCTAAAATTGCCTAACTCCATTCCCCCATGGGGCCCAAGGGGAGTGTGCCCCAGAGCGGCTCCAGGGAACGACCAATAACTAGCCAACTAGTTACTGCTCCGCATCCTAGCTCGTTAGAAAAGCCTCATCCCCATTATCTTCCTCTTTGTTCGGCTTAACTCAGAAGCTGTTCAACCGTCATAAAAGCGGCGGTTGGCCTTGGGGGAGCCGGACGTAACCAGGGGGATAGCTAAAGAGTTACGTACCTGGGTAGAGTTGATATACCACCGAGCTACGGGTCGGGAAAGCTCTAGGCTCTTATCGACTGACAGCGACTTTAAACCCCCGAGACTATTATTCGATGTTCAAATTGGATATCAAATACCACCGCTAACCAGTCCTACATGGAGTTTAGCAGGCGAAAGAGGAATAAAAAGCAAATCTCAATGTGATCTGTGAGTTTCCCACCCAGCCAGAAATGACCAACATTTAACTAACTCCACCACGATAGTTACAACCGGTGCCGTTTTTTCCATCTACTTTGCGATAAGCCAACCACAGGAGCGTCTCTACCAGTCTAGAGGCAGGCAACATTGTCCCTTTGCGTCTGATTCCAGTACCATGACACGTCCTTTCAGCCATGAGCAAAAAGGGGGGAATCTTATACCGAAAAATCCTCTGGCCGCCTCCTCTCTGCTTCGTGCAGATTGAAACTTCGCCTGCATCGCTAGCTGCGTGTGTACTCCATGAGCTGAGAAGGTAGCTGGAACCACATATGTAGCGACGTTCCAAACCATCTGGTTATCGGTTTTCTTTTCCCTGCTGTCGTTTTACGGTGCATGGCGTACGGGAACACCACGGGAAAATCATACCTTACTCTCAGGCCAGGTCAGGCCAGGCTTCCGCTGTTTGCTTTTTTAACCTGACTATTCTGGCACTTTTCACTCGCTTCTGGTCCCTCGCCCGCTGGATCGATCGCTTGCAAAGCATGGCCCTGCCTTGGCCATTCTCACAGTGGGCGGCCACCTGTGCTTCCCTTGTCCTACGCTTTCGTTGGTGGTGGCTTGCTGCCTCTTTTCTTCTTCCCCTGCCTCCTCCGTGTGTCTCTTCTTTGAGCTTGCGGATACACACAGGCCATGGCATCAAAGATGCAACAAACTCTTTCCTTGCCCTACGGGCTCTGATGTCGCCATGCCTTCTCCTCAAGTCAACTACTTCCGTGGGAGAAGTAACTAAGCGTCTAGGCGCAGATCGAGGGTCAGGTCAAACAAAGAAGAAGCCTATCGCATTCCTCTTTGCCTCCTGATGCGTTTAGTCTGGCTCTTCTGACTTGCCCGCAGCCTTTCTGCTCTCGTCTAGCTACCTATCCAACTCCATGTATTCGGAATAGATGGAGGTTACAGTATCACGGGCCCCCCCCTAGCGAGGAAGCTAAGGAGAAAAAGCGAGCGGAGGGCAAGAGAAGAAAAAAAGAAATATTGTGCTTCTCCATGAAATGTCGACGAGGAAGAAGTAAAGTGCTACTCTAAAGAAAAGAAAGGAAAGAGAAAAAGACCCGGCGAGGAGCGTCCGAGCAGGTAGAGGAACGCGGGAGGGGATAGTCGAGTCATTCATGGCCTTTGGCTTCCCGGTTAAATGGTCCCTTTATGATTCCATCCTCCCCGTACTCCGTACCTACAAATATGTGCATGTATGCTTCTGCATTCCCAGCAGCGTCAATATAATTTAGTTCTTCATTCGCCCTTTATTTTCATGCTGTCAAACACGCACTAGGGCACGTTTCTCATGCACCGTCATTATCGCTATCACCAGGACCAGGACCGTCTTCAGCCTCGATATATATATACATAATCTGCATATATATAACTGCCGCAGCATAGCACCTTTACGCACTCTCTTTTCTCTCTCCTCCCCTTCCCTCCTCCTTGTGTTATTTGAGCTCTTTGCCTTTCGTCCGTCCTCTCACTCGGCCATGAGACGACGATAATCTCACCTTACATCCATACATACCTCAAACTACCCTCCGGTTCATGTTCATGGCTGGACAGTATGGGATTGCCGGTCTCTACACAAGGCCTGCCGTCCAGCCTTCATGTCGCTCGCAGCCAGCGAGACTTTGCGTTTGAGCGAACCTTTAGCCATGGCAGCAAATCAGCCATGATCCTAAGCACGGCCGGCATCTTCTCTGGGCTCTCGTTTCTGATTGTCATGCTCCGGTGCTATGCTCGGTTCAACCTACTAAGACGTTGTAGGCCGGATGATGGTCTACTGGTCGTGGCGACGGTAGGTTGAACTTTCGAGGCTGTTTTTATAAATCTGACCGCTGATATCATGCTTTTGGCAGATATTCTCCTGTGTGTGTATAGCATTTTTGGTAGACGAGTCACGGCATGGCCTTGGTGAATATACGGATGACATGTCGATTCCTGACATCGAGAGACTAGCCTTGATATCATATATCCATTGGATATTCCTGGTAGTAGCCAAGTCGATGGTCAAAGTCGCAATATGTTTCCAGTTTCTTCGAATACCGCAGCCAAAGGGCTGTTTGCTGCTGGTCAAGGGTTTAATGGGTAAGACCTCCCTGCCCCCTATATCATTATATTAAGTCAATGCTTAAAAAAGAAACCCAAAAAGGTCTTGTCATAGTGACAACCATATCGCGGCTTGGCCCATTCATCTTTCGATGTCGGCCCATAAAGGTATACTGGACATACTCTATGTCTGATGAATCTTGCATTGGGAGCAAGGCGATGTCCATCATCAGCGTGGTCATGTGTGGTTCGTTGGGTCCTTGACTTTCGACTAGCCACCTCAGAGCTGACGAAGTTGTTTTTTGACGGGATCAACAGGACAGGATGTTTTGACAGACTTTGTTCTCACCAATCTACCGCTTTACTATTTCCCTCCCAGGAGTCTAGTACGACGGGCAGGCGTTGTCCTTGCTGGGATTGTGGGACTGGGGTATCTGTATGTCTGCATCTGCTGCAGTTAGGACATATACTGACATTCGTGTTCTAGGGGTTGCTGTGTAGCCATTATCAAGATGACTCATTCTATACTGAGTGTATACCTAGATAGCGGGTATCGGTATGTTTCGAGTCTTCCACCTTCGAGATTATGATAAGCGAGAGACTAACACTTATCCAGGGGTGATATCTTCTTCCTCCTGAGCACGTATGATGATATCCTAACCCACATATTTATACGCGCAGTACCAAATACTGATCCTCATCTTAGACTCGAGCTCCATATCGCCACGATAGCATGTTCAATACACACCCTTCGTCCCTTATTCGAGAGCTACAGCGATGCGATATTTGTCAGTCGGTACAGCAATGGCGGCCACAACCTTGACTATGATGACTCCTCCTCAACCAGTCCCGGCGACGGTTCTAGGATACGAATGATCTCGATATCCAAATATGCACCCAACAGACTAACGTTTGATGACGACCGGCTCAGTCCAATCGACAGCTACGACGGCAAGAACAGGGGCCCGCACAGCAGTGCAAGGGTGGGAAGCAGTGCACCGGCATTGTCATCGGCAACAGCGTGTGAATATAAAGTTGAAGTTAGCGCTTCTAGGGTATCATCTCCAGGGTCTTATCATCTGCCTCCTTTCCTCAAGGATTCTCATAGCAATGGCGCACTTCGAAACGGCAGCGAGACACAACGAGGCGCACTTCCCGGGATAATGTGTACGACAGACGTATATGTTCGTATGGATACCCCGTCGGAAAAGGCGAGCGTACAAAGAGTCTAGCCTGGCGTTAAAATCCTTTGGCTGGAGCGTCCTTCTTGTACACATATAGTTAGTAAAACTAATCTTAATGCAGCTTTCCCGCTCTTCAGGTGAATCGTGTGGTCAGGGATTATCAAGCTTAAATCACATTAGCACCATTATGCAGTAAAGCATCTGTCTCCATCTGTCTCAGGGGTTGATATAAGTTTGATATCCATGGGTGTTCGGCTAGCAAGGCTCGGGTCGTGCAAAGTCCGTTTCACAGGGCACTCTACAGGCCGTCACAACGGAGTCCAGGCCGAGAAACGGCTGCTCATTCCAGTATATATAACCAATATATAGGCATCCAGAACCTCAGCCGCTGGAACAAGCAACTCATCGCTGCAATGAAGGATTTTCCCTCGATGGGATAGGGGGATCAGCTCTGGCGTCGTCGAGGCAGGGATACCAGCGTCGTCGTCGTCATCGGCCTGACCTGTCGAACACAAACTCGCCAGAGTGAGTAGGGATCCAGGACGGCATTCCCCCCATGCCTGATGCTCTGCTGTCTTATCTTCCTGCTTGTCGTTGCGGTGGTCGTGAAGTCGAAGGTCGATCAACGGGGAGGTGAGGTTTTGCCGCGGTATTGTAATATTACGTTCGTTACGGGCGATACCCTGCAAAGCTTCGCCAACCAAGCTTTTCCTGCGCCTCAGATACTTCGCCAGCCACCAATTTTTATACGAGATATCAAGTACCAACAGTCCCCCCCGATGGCTTCCACTGGCTTCCACTGGCTTACGAGGCTTGTACCGGCAAGACGGACCGGCCAGCTTCCCGGCCTTCCGCGGAGAAATAGTCCCACGGCCAAAAGGCAAGAAACATCGCAGAAAAGAGACTGCAGAGTTGGCGTTGGCGCAAGTTTGGAGGAAACGCCGGCGCTGGCTTGTCTCGACGATGATATACCCCATATTTTCTCTGGTGCCTGGTTATATTTAGCCGGTCTCTCTCTCTGTTGCTCTCTCTGTCTCTTCCTCGGATCCTCCTTTCCAGCGTGTGCTTGACGTTGGGAGGCAAAAAGGGCCGCTCGGTTGGCTATCAAATCGGGCGTCTCATGACAATCGGCTCCGAGGCCAAGTCAAGTCACTATATGAAGAGAGACCCGGATGTTGATTCTTTTCTTTCCATGGGTTTATAGACACTCTCTCTTTTTCCTCATCTTTTTCCTTGCTGGACATAGTCTCTTCATGGGCGGCCATTGTTTGCTTTTATAGAGAAAAAAAAAAAAGTGTTCTCGCCAATGAACCTCAACGACCTCAGGAGGATAGAGATCGATATCGATATCTTCCTCAACCGGTTCATCCCACATCCCCGATGGCACCGATATCCATATCCTGTGGCCCATTTCCTCGGCCATAGACGTGAAGCAGTGCCCAAGCTCGGGACCCTGGCGGTTATATTTTGGACGTTCGTTGGCGTCTTCTGCGGCTTGTTGACTATCACCGGAATATCTCAACATATCCATTCGTTCAAACAACATGATGCTCCCCTCGTAGTTGGCAGTTTCGTAAGTTATATCTCGATGCTCCCCTCGATTATGGACCCCCTGGTCAACATCAGCTAACCAAAGGCAATTTTTTCGGCTGGTTAGGGAGCTGCAGCCGTGCTTGCGTATTGTGCTATAGAATCACCCCTCGCACAGCCCAGAAATGCCATCCTTGGGCACTTCCTGGCAGCTGTTGTCGGGGTCGGGATCACGAAGCTATTTGGCCTCCATCCCCGTCATGAGGAGCTCTACTGGATAGCTGGTCCACTGTGTTGTGCTACTGCCACGCTGGTGATGGCTCTCACAAAAACCGTCCACCCCCCAGCAGGCGCTACAGCTTTGCTCGCGGCCGTCGACCCCAGGACAAGGCACCTCGGCTGGTTCCTCCTGCCTGTCGTCCTTCTTGCCTGCATACTCATTCTTGTTACAGCTCTGATATTCAACAATATCGAACGGCGCTTCCCCACGCACTGGTGGACTCCTGTTAGCCTGATCCCACCAAAGGCGGCAGACCTGGAGTCTTCAACTTCAGAGGAGACTGTCCACCCTGACCCATCCGACGAGTCCTCCCCTGACGAATGCAACGACAAGCAACCCGCAGATCAGATCATTATCAGACCTGGGCAGGTCGATATATCAGGATCCATCACGCTCACTGCCGCTGAATATGACTTCCTTGAACGACTTAGTAGACGTATCATAGACATAGATGAGAAAGACGCCTCAAACGATGATAAAGAAAAAGCAGACGAAACCAGACAGAACTAGATTTCTCTTCTCTTTTACTTATGTTTTTTTCTTTTTTTTTTTTTTTTTCTGCCTTAATCCTTCATCTGCTTTTGCTGTTTCTACTTCTTTTTACATATAGTTATTGTTATTAGATCAGCTAAGTAGGTCACTGGTAGTTATCAAAGTGCCTCTAGTTTGACCAAGCTTTACCTCTACGAGTCGATTCAAATTGAGCCACCATTAAAAGTTGAACTTGTAATTGGCTTGCTAAGAATAGGGAAGAAAAAGAAATCTCTAAATCTCTCTCTAGTTACTATTTAAACAATTACACTATCCTTTTCTTTCTTCTTCACGGGGGAATACCCCTTTCTCTACCTCGCTTTCGGAGCTAGATTGAGCTTTATCGGCAAGGCCAAACTCCGTCTCATGCTCTTTACGAAGATCAACGTGTTTCTCTATAAACCCACAAAGAAATCCTAGCCCAGCAATGGCAGCAATCACTTGCCACACGACTGCAAGCGCCTTAACGTATACGTCGATAACTTGGTTGCGTGAATCAGCTGGCAGCAGGTTAATGTGTCCGCCACTCGCATATGAATAGGCAGCACCGTCCTTCAAGAGTGCCTGGATTGCTGTATCGGTGATCAAGTTTATATGCGAGTTTACCTGGCCATTGAACACGACGGATGCCATTGTTGCACCCCAAACCAGACCAAACGAGCGGACGAATGAGTAGGTCCCCGTTGCAACGGCTACGTCAGACTCTGGGAGCGGAGCCAAGGTGGACGGCAACGTAGCAGTGAAGATGATTCCTGTGCCTCCAGACGCAAGGATCTGATACCCAACCCAAGCACCGGTACTAGATGACTCGTTCAGCGTTGACAGCATACCGGCACCAACAGCGCTCAATGTGAACCCCAGCCAGTGTAAGGGTATGTACATTCCAGTTTTTGACATGAACACACCAGTTAATCCGCCAAATGGGATAATGGCGAGGGCAAAGGGCAGGAAGTTCACTCCCGATATCAAAGGCGATGTTCCCTTGACTGACTGGAAATAGATGGGGAGGAAATAGGAGATGGCCTGCAGGATAATCGCGCCGAAGAAGATGATGATAAAGCTGGCTGCCGATGTACGATGTTGAAACAGCCTTGGTGGCATACTGGGCTCCTTGCAAAGGGCTGAGGCCTGGTGAAAGTGGAATATAATCCATCCCAACACCCCGAGAACCAAGGGGAGGATGGTCCGCCACGATCCCCACGGGTAGACACTCCCGCCGGTAATAAGGCCAAAGAAAACCGCAACCATCGAGGGGATGAAGATAGCGTTGCCTAGAAAATCGACGCGAGCCAATGCATGGGCCCATGTCGGGCTTGTCTTATATCGGACATTGAGGAAGAAGAGGATGACGATGAGGCCCAGGCCGCCTATAGGCAGGTTGATATAAAAAATCCACCGCCAGTTGACCTGAGCGAGTTTACCTCCGATGATGGGTCCAATGGTTGTTCCAATTGCGGCGGTTGATAGCACAGCACTCAGGTACGGGCCCCGGTGCCGTGGAGGGATGATATCACAAATGACAATATCAGACAGGACGTAGAGTCCTCCTGATCCAAGACCTTGAATCGTACGCCCGGCAATCAGCATGCCTACATTCTTTGCACCGCCCGAGATGCCACTTCCCAGGGCAAAGAGAGCGATGGCAACCAGCAGGGGATTTCGACGGCCGAAGATGTTAGCTATCTGGCCGAAAAGGGGCTGGGGGACGGTGGTTGCAAATAGAAACGAGTTTGCGACCCAGACGTATTTCTCTGCTCCGCCGATTTCTCGGGCTATTGTAGGGAGAGATGTGGTTATGATGGTTGCATCGACGGCACTCATGAAGGACAGCAAGCAAAGAGCAGAGAATATGCACCAGACGCGCCAGGACCTTGTGAACGCCTGAGGAGTTTCAACCTGGACTTTGCCATCGTTCGAAATAGTCGCAGGGGCTATATTGGTTGGAGGAGATGTCTCCTCCATCGGAACTATGCCCATCTCGAGGAGATGCTAGAGTGCTATGGGGGTATCGTCGCAGAGCCAGAGGGCGAAATATTGGCGGGACAGGGGCTGCTGCGTTTTTATAAGGACAGCAACTGCAATCAAACACGGAACGGTGGTCATTGATATTGACTGGGTATAGATATTGAGCCGCAAGGCTCGACGGGGTATTTGACTTGAACGCATGCTTGCCCGAGCAACCCAGAGTAACCCGCCGCATAACTGCTAGTCTAGTTAATCAACACAGCCCTCGCACCTGTACTCTGCATAAATGTTGGCAGGGCCGGTGATTACTGTGCTTGTTTGTAGGCCGGGGGAAGTTGGGATCTGCATGCGAGGCTGAGGATGTGACTGGGACAAGTGACATGCTACGGGGGAAGAAAACAACCAGCTGAGAGCAACAAATGCGCCGAGATATATTAATATAAACAGCCACGGCGAGGACAAGGGACAGGACAGCGGTTAACAAGAACAAAGGAAATAGTTAATAATAGGCACGGTTGGCAGGCTTATTATGTCTCAGTGTTGGTACAACCCGGAGCCGCTGCCAATCATCCATGCCTCCATCCATCCCCCATCCATGATCCATTCCACCGCCCCATGCATGCATAATATTTGCTTCTAGACGAGTGAGGTGATTGGCAGGTCGCCCTAATCGCAATGCCAACGCTTGTCATCTCATCTCACGCTCAGCTTGTCATGCTGAACCAGCCCCAGGCGGCGATCAACAGGCCGGAGACGGTTCGGAAGACAGCCTTGCCCGGCACACCCTCGCGCCAGCACACATAGCCGTCAACGAGCCCGAGATAGCCTAGAATGAACATGATCGTGTCGACTTCGCGCAGCTTGTTTTGAGAGTAGAAGGTGAACAGCGCGAGACCAAGGGCGGTGGTTCGGCCTGAAGCGGTGATCATGATGGCCTGCGCTTCCTTGGAGACTGCAATGCGCTTTGGCAGGCCGAATTCCTCGATGGCGTAGGCAGCGTTCCAGAAGGGCATCAGGCCGCCGAAGGTGGTGGCTGTGGCCACAAAGAGCGGCGGGATGTGCCATGCGGTAAAGTGTTCGAGCATCGTGGGTGACTATCCCGGTGAATCAAGAGGACAAGGTAGGTTCTGTTGGCTGGCTGGCTGGCTGGCTGTCTGTCTGGCTGGTTGCCTGGCTGTAGTTGTTGGGTTTGTGCAGGAGAGGGATGAAGCTGGGAAGATGGACCGCGATATCAAATATATATATAACCATCCGGGCCGGAGCAGCGTCACTTGCAGCGTGAAACAAAGAAAAATCACCAACACCAGCTCAGCTCTCATGCCTTGGCGCTGGAGTCACCCTGCATATAGTTAACTACTTTGTATTTTATATTATTTCCAACGGGGACTGGCAAGCTCCCCCCTGGCTGCTTCAACGGTTAGTGGGAGCAAGGGGTTGATACGCTAGCTACAGCTTTGCCGGCAGGACGAAGAGCTCTTGGTCACCATCATAACGGTAAGTAGATAGTTGTACAATTTATGGGCTTAGCTAGAAATGCACTTTTTATCCATAATTAGTTAGTTGGTCTGGCCTGTTAATTTTGACGCCCTCCTCTGCTGAAATGCCCCTGAAATTCAGCCCATTTCCTTAACGTGGGGGTGTATCTGGTCCAGCTTGACTCTGAACTATTTGGGTTGCTTTGGTGATGGCATTTTTCATCGGAATAGAGGAAGTGGAGGATGAGTAAATCCTGGTGAACGGTCCCGTCTTGCCTCCAAGGCCATCTACGGAGTCACTTGGCCAGCTGTCACGGCCGTTTCTCAGCTTTGACGGCAACTCAAACCTCTCTTCATCCCCGAACTGGTTGTCTGTGTTGGTCTTTGTCTTGCTTAGAAGCAGCTTTGATCGAATGGTTGAATATACCGTGCTGGGTTGTACAAAATTCAACCAGAATGAATATATAGACGGCGTACAGCTAACGATAACAGTCCCAAACAGCTCTGCGAACCTAGTCTTCAGTCAGTATTTAAACTCAAAACCGCATAGTTATAGACAAGGTAAACCGGAGGGTTCTTTTAAGCTAACTCACGTTGTAAGTGAAATGCAGAGCCCATTCCACACTGGATCTTCACCTAGAAACAATTGAATCCGGAAGCCAAGAGAGGTTATACTCATGATGACGGTTCTATAGATAGCCAAGTTAGTGAATAATCTTGAAAAAAGTCGACGAGTATAACATACATAAAACCAACCAGAAACACTATTGCCAGACCAACTTTTTTCCCTTGCGCCATCTGTAGCTTGAGGATGATAGGGAAGGGCAGGAGAAAGATTATAAAGTCCGCGAGAACTGTAAAAGATCCAATAAAGATGGCAAGGACAACTGGCTCTGCACATCTCGCAAAGGCAGTGGCATCCCAGGGCGCCCCGTTTCTTGGAAGACAGTATACTGTCGCCAGAATGATATTGATGCCATAAACGAGGAACATCAGGATAATAAGTCCGTAGGAGATCCGGGATATCCACCGTACGGAGTTGAATATACGGATGTAAAGAACCAGAACCGCAGATTTTGTGGCCCATAAGGCGGGTGCAACAATCATTTGCTGTGCAAATTGTCTCTAATTGACACGGTTAGATGACGTTGAATCTACATTTGATGAGTTATAGGAGCTCACCTTGATGAACGATTTGGTTACGACAGAGGCAGGGACATCCCATGTATGTCTTGCAACTCCATTTTGAGCAACTAGGTCTCTGTTAGCTTACTTACTGTCTCCAGTGTTGATGAAGAGGATATAGCAAAGTTACCTGATTCGATTATAGCCCAGTATCCAATGGCGGTGGCTTCACCAAAAACGCACAGATCTTAGAAATCACAACAGCGGTTAGTTATATGATAAGGGACTAATATCAACTTAGGAGCTCACACACAGTCGTCCAGGCCTAATTTGCCTGTATGTTTATAGTTGGTTGTGAGGCGTATTGTGAGGCATAGGACGCTAACGGATATGAGAACGGCGCCAAGTGAGATGATGGCCGAGTCAAGTGTGGGAGGGTCCACAAAGTTAGATGGCCCGCCGTTTGGATTGGGCGCCAAAGGAATTTTTGAAGGATCCATCGCTGGATGTTGGTAGAAGAGGATATCTAGTTAAAGCAAGGAAAGAAACTGATTCAAGAGTCTGGGGGAAACAGACAGCCCGGAAAATTTGGCGGTTACACTCATAGCTAAGCCATGAATGTTCTGCCCTGGGGAAATGGGGAATACCATTTAACTATACAAACTGTAGACAGTTCAGCCTTGCAACAACCACCAACAGTCAAGGAGGAAAGGGTTACCCTGCAAGCGGATCATGCAGCATAGCTTGGCAAATCCTGGATTGGAAAAGATGGTCAGCCTTTGCAGATGGGCACCAGTCATGCAGGTAATACAAAGACAAGGATGAATCGTGGGATTGAAAACCATGGCTTACCCGAGACAATAGACCCTCCGTACGGAGTAGGCTATCGATATTACTGAACTGCGCCGCACACTCTGGAACCAGAATACCATCTCGCCGTGATATAAGCAAGGAGTACAGTACCCCTTAATCAATCCCAGAATAACGCAAGGCTGTGAAATAGCAGCTTATGTTTGCAAGTAGAGACATTCGATAATCATTGGCGCGAGGTATGGCGAAGTCGAGGCTGTACTCTGGATGAGCCATACAGTTGTAGAGCGCTGAGCTGCTAGAACATATAACGACGCAAAGCCTAGCTGATAAAGGACTCTGAAATCCAAACCAGCAGAGTCTATATATAGAGAGAGAGAGACAGAGTAATAGCTTTGTGAGCCTCACGACAACGGCATTGACACGATGGTTTTACTCCATAGTATGGATGCCTTAGTGGCTATTCCACTGGGGAGCTTCATCTTAGCCCTATCTGCCTTCTTGCTCGCTCGAGAGGAGCTCAAGTCCTTCATCCTAGCATCGGTTTCCTCTCCAATATCGATCATATCGAGGCGTGTCAAAGCCTGGCGTTTTCTTCTGGATGGTCCTAATATTATTCAGGCCGGATATGATAAAGTAAGTGTTCGCTCAGTAAAGTGCAACAACATAGGAATTAAGCTGATATGTAGCCTAGGCCAAGGGATCTCCATATGAGGTCCTTGCTCCCGACGCCCGTTATGTGTTTGTATCTTCAGCTGAACACATCAAGGAGATTGACGCTGCCTCGGACAATGTTCTGTCACTTCAGGCAGCGGCAAAGCAGATGCTCCAGCCGAAATACACAATGAACAACTTCAACTGGTTTGATAAAAGGGGCGTTGACGGGACGCCGCTGGTCCGAACTCTCCGTTCCCTCCTCACAAACAATGTGCCAAACCTAGTTCCGGATATTCGAGCGGCCGTATCAAAGATGTTTGACACCTTTTATGATTCACTCCCGGCCACAAACGGTAAGAGAAACAGGAGATGACATAGACCCTAATACAAATAAAAGCAGTTCCTGACAATTTCAATAGGGGCCAAAGCTGCACCACTATATCCGATGGTTAAGGAAGCTGTTGCCTACTCCAATGCTTTGGCATTTTTTGGAGCGGAGCTCGGTAATTTTATGCCCCCTAAGCCACCGGTTAAACCAATTTGACTGACAGATGGTATTAGCCCAGGACAAACAGTTCATGAAGGCTGCAATTGACTTCATTGAGAACACTCTTCTGATTGCTGAAATTCTGCGTCTTCTGCCAAACTCTCTTGTTCCGTGAGTCCGAGCCCATGACAGTAAACTAAGATCACTCTGACCTGTTGCCATTTAGTATAGTTGGAAAGCTCCTGGCAAGGCACTTCCGGTCTCACGATGTCCTTCACAGTACCTTAATACCGGTCACTGAGGAAAGGCTTCGAGAAAGGGCCCTGAAGCGGCTAGGGCATAAGACTCCTACTCATGTGAGTAAAATCGTCCCTAGTAGATGCTCGCTGTTACTGACAGCAGATCAGAAAGACTGCATTCAATGGGTGATGGAATGTTCACCAACGCAAAAACCATGGTCTGCTGAGAGAATAGTGCATGAGCTGATGGCACTTTGGTTCGGATCAGTTCATGTCCTCACAACGGTAAGTTAGTACTCTCTTCCTCATACATGATAAGTCTTGCTGACTAGCACTTTATAGACCATTTGCTACGCAGTGCATGATATTTGTCTCCATCCGGAATATGTTGAACCGCTTCGAAAGGAGCTCCAGGGCCCGGAATGGGAAGCATTTGAAAAAACAGGAAAGGGTCTACCACTCCTTGATAGTTTTATCAGGGAGTCTTCCCGTCTGACCCCAGTTGAGTCAAGTAAGCACCCTGAAATCCCCTTCGTATTTTATGATGAGATGTGCCTTTGGCCCATAACCAGGGGTTCATTTGGATGGCATTAACCGGCTTTCCACCCTCCAATAGTGAGCACGCGTCGACAGGCATTGCAGCCATTCCAGTTATCAGACGGGACCAGAATTGAAGTTGGAGAATGCTTCTGTACTCCGCAGCGAGCGATGGCGAGGGATCCCGCCAATTTCGAAAAGCCACTCGACTTCCACGGCTTCCGATTCGTCGACCCAGGGGTACTCGCAGACCTCGAACAGCCAGGGTTTAATATACCTGGGACTGCAAAACCCTCGCAGCTTACAGATACTAGCAATTCGCAACTCTGGGGCACTGGACGCATGGCATGGTAAGTGTTCCTTTTCAGCCTCAAAGCCTAGGTAGCACCATGACGAATGGAACTAATGGTTTGTAACCATTTGTAGCCCCGGGAGATTCTATGCCGCAGCGGTTATGAAAATAATCCTTGGGCTATATCTCACCAAGTATGACATGGAGTTGGCAGACAAGAAAGCTCCGCGTTGGTTTACGTGGAGGTCATTTATCTACCCAAGCGCCAGCACAGCAGTGATCCTTCAGCCCACCGGGACGGCCGAGTGAATCACACTCTACACATGCGGTTAGATTGTCATGTAGTTATTTGGAGAGCATACATTGAATGTGCTTATCCGTGTTGTTGATATTCAGGAGATATTAGATTTCGGTAGGGAGCTTGGGTATATTTAGATAGCTTTCGTTGGTTAGGAGAATGTCACACACCACACCGTTCCTTTTTTCAACAATAACAGCGATCTCCATATAGACGTATGAACACGCATCGCAGGGCAGGGTATCAAATCCTCGGGAGCCTTGAGAGTCTTGAGAGTCTTGAGAGGAAGTCGAGAGAAAGTCAAGAGAAAGTCAAGAGCCTCCTTTGTTTTAGGTTGTCGCGAGTTTAAACTAGCTAATATTGGTTAGCGTCGATTAGTCATCAAGAACAGTGGCGAACGTCATCACCGCCACATCGACCATGAGACTTCAGCAGCATAAGTATACATATAGTCATATTTACATTATAGCTATTGAATTTGGGTAATACTGTCCTACCGCCATGTACAGCTATTATAGTATATTCCGTTGCTTCTGACTGGAAAATCCTACAAATCTCTGCTATAGTCCAGGTAGATGATGTTATGCTCACGTGACTAACAACCAATGAGAATTTGTAGAATTGTTTACATAAGCCCTGACGTCTTAGACTTTTCACGCTCGACTTTTTTTTTCCACGTCAAACTCGTCATCTTCATCTTCCCTCAGCAGCAACAGCAAGTCATCGCATCGCGGGCGACTTGTCCTTCAGATTTATATTGTGGGATAAGATAGGGCCGTCTGGATCAAGACTGTCCCTGCCAGCCAGCTTTTCTCCTGGTCTTTTTTCTTTTTCTTTTTAAATAGACGCTGTTCATCCCACTCTTAGGGCTTCCTATCGATAAGGCGTCAAAAACCCCCACCATCGGTTTGTTCTTCTCCTTCTGCCATAATATTGATTTTTATTCCTCACTCTCGATGACCTGGATACGGGTCAGACATATAAAACTGCATCTACTGGACATATCTGACATATTTGCTAACTTTTGATATTCACAATATAGATCTAATATCAATATCCAGTTAATCTAAAAAAAAGAGGAAAAATTACCTAGCAAAGATGGTCTCCGCATCCAAAGCCGCCCGCCAGGCCAAACGTGCCGCTGAAGGAGATAAGAAAAAGACAGCCACCTCCAAGCTGTCATCAAAGGCGAACTCCAAAAATGTCTCCACCGCTTCTTCTGTTAATGGTGATGATGCGGAGGAGGGCGGCACCAGCGCTGCCAAGATGTCCGATGTCAAGAAGTTAACAGAGCAGACGGACAAGTTCGGACTGTCAGATCGTGTCACTACCGGTGTTTTGGCATCTGTCCCATCCAGCAGAGACGTTAAGATGTCGTCTATCTCACTTGTGTTCCACGGACGAGTCCTTATCACCGACTCTACTCTTGAACTCACCTACGGCAAACGATACGGACTTCTCGGAGAGAACGGTTGCGGTAAATCCACTCTTCTAAAGGCCATTTCCAAGAGAGAGTTCCCCATCCCAGAGCATATTGATATCTATCTACTCAATGAGGGTGCTCCCCCAAGCGATCTCGGAGCTTTGGACTGGGTGGTTACAGAGGCACAGAACGAGCTTGACCGACTAGAGAAACTCGCCGAGGAGGTTTTGGAAAATGAGGGACCAGATTCACCTGTCCTTGAGGATATCTACGAGGTAAGTAGGTTGCATTTCTTGTAAAGAGAATACACACTGACAAGTGTCGTAGCGAATGGATGGCATGGACCCATCTACTTTCCACACCCGAGCATCTCTCATCCTTACTGGTCTCGGCTTCAACAAGGTCACCATCAAGAAGATGACCAAGGATATGTCTGGTGGTTGGAGAATGCGTGTTGCTTTGGCCAAGGCTTTGTTCGTCAAGCCATCTTTGCTTCTTCTCGATGACCCCACTGCCCATCTTGACCTTGAGGCTTGCGTGTGGTTGGAAGAATACCTAAAGAAATGGGATCGAACCCTCATCCTCGTCTCCCACAGTATGGATTTCCTGAACGGTGTCTGCACAACCATGATTGATATGCGAATGAAGCAGCTTATGTACTATGGTGGAAACTACGATTCCTACCAAAAGACTCGAGCTGAGCAGGAAACCAACCAGATGAAGGCCTACCACAAGCAGCAGGAAGAAATCGCTCATATCAAGAAATTCATTGCATCTGCCGGTACATATGCCAACTTGGTGCGACAAGCTAAATCCCGACAAAAGATTCTTGACAAGATGGAGGCCGATGGTTTCATCCAGCCTGTTATCCCTGACAAGGTCTTCACCTTCAGATTTGCAGATGTTGAGAAGCTACCGCCACCAGTCCTTTCCTTCGACGACGTCACATTCTCCTACTCCGGTGATGCAAAGGACAACCTGTATGAGAACCTCGACTTCGGTGTAGACATGGACTCTCGAACTGCCCTTGTCGGCCCTAATGGTGTTGGAAAGTCTACCCTTCTCCGTATCATGACTGGCAAGCTCGCTCCTACATCAGGTGTTGTCACCCGTCATACCCACTTGAAACTCGGCATGTACAGTCAGCACTCCGCTGAGCAGCTTGACCTGACCAAGAGTGCTCTCGACTTCGTTCGTGACAAGTATTCCGAGAAGAGTCAAGATTATCAGTACTGGCGTCAGCAGCTTGGCCGATATGGTCTTTCTGGCGAATCTCAGACTGCCCTTATGGGAACACTTTCTGAGGGTCAGAAGAGTAGAATTGTCTTTGCCATCTTGGCCATTGAGAGCCCCAACATGTTGTTGCTCGACGAACCTACCAACGGATTGGATATTCCCACCATTGACAGCTTGGCTGATGCTATCAATGCTTTCAGCGGCGGTGTTGTCGTCGTTTCCCACGACTTCAGGTAAGATTCCATTCCTACCGATTCATTTAAAATCAAGGCACTAACGTTATCATCCAGGCTCCTTGACAAGATTGCCAAAGACATCATGGTCTGCGAGAACAAGACTGTCCGCCGATGGGATGGTACCATCGGCGAGTACAAGAACCACCTCCGAAAGAAGATGATCAACGCCGGTCAAGTCTAAATGCCGATAACCGGAGGCTTGTTCTTTTCCTACTTGATTCCCCATCTATTTACTGTTTCTCTTGATTATCGAAAAAGCAATCATCCGCAACTAACGGCCTTGCTTAAAAATATTTTTCCATGTTCCTCTTATCTTCACGGTCTCGGTGGTACGAATGGTTTTATTCTCCCTTGACCTGTTATTGCTATGTAAATGGGCCTTTCCCCTGGGTCAGCGCATCAAAATCGACTTGCGCACATGGGAACTGGGATTGTTTAGACTTTAAAACTGATGTTTTCTATCCCTTCGTTTGAATTATTTGTTTTTGCATCTTCTCCGAAAAAGGAGGCTTCTATATTTGCCTTCATGAAATGGCAAGGTAATAGAAAAGGTTGACTGATGAAATGAATGATTACTTACCACTTTCTTTATACTATCGTGTTACCCTCAAGTTGGTAAGCTTTCCTAGAACCATGGTAATGATTCAAGGATATTGTCAGCTCGTGGGTAGACTGTGAATTCTGGAAGGCCCCGGTCATCTAAAACGCCCAATGCATCGCTTTATTTTGGTGGTTGCTATCATTATGCATATAGTATATAATAATGAATCATCCCTTCTTCAGCTCCCCTCCAAACGGAGAGTCCATTCCTCCAAGCTTTTCACTCTCCAATTTGCGCTTTTTAGCGGCGCGATCTATATCATTTTCCACATCTTGCTCCTCACTCATAGCAGCTACATTAACTGAAGCCGGAGCAGCAACTGATTCTGCAGGGGTATTAGCTCCCGTGGGGACAGCTGAGCCACCCGCTTTCTGCAATCTGTTTAATGCAACTAGGTCTTCTCTTTCCGGGTTCTGGCAGTGAAATAGCTTTTTCCCTATCAGTTTTAGCCTCTTCATCCGCGCTGAGCCGGGAACGGTGCTTGATGTTCCATTATTTTGTATGTAAGAGGTAAGTAGATCGCTGCAGGACTGCAGGACGGGAATAAGTTTAGCGTGTATGTTGGAGAGCATGTCTGAAGGCGAAGTTGAGGATGTAGGGGATGTGGCGGCTGGGCCCAGTTTCGTTTCGAGGTAGAACTCAGCTAGTGGTCTATCGGCAATGAGTAACGCGGATATCCATATTTGGGAAGGGGTATAAAGGAAATATGCGTCTGTCATTTGTGCAGAGTGCTTAAGGATCTCTCTGGTATTGTGGTGTACTTTTGCTAAACGGGTAGCTAGAGGCGAAGCAGGCACTGGCCCTGCTATCGAAGTTGGCGGGGGTGGAAGTGACTGGATGGATTTCTGAAGTCCAGCTGGAGTAAGTCCTGGAAGATGGGGTCCTGGTGTAGCTTCTCCCTTTGCAATCGCATTCAACTCCATCATCCCGCCCTCTAATCCACGGAACGGGTGGCGCACGTCAAATGTAAATCGTAGACCCTGTGTGAGCAAGAACTCGGGAGCAATTATAGCCTCCATAGTCGAATTGGGTATATGTTCTGTAAATGACCGGAGGGACATGTAGAAGTTATCCGTCTTTGTAGCTAGGAACAGCGCACACGGCATGATTGATTTCGGGTGGTAAGTCATTGGGGAGTTCGTAAGGTAGAATCGTCGAAGATACTGAATCGCAGTCGCCTTTTTTTCACAGCATCTGTCAGTCTTGATATAGCTTTAGCATGTGTGGAGGCGTACATACCCTCACTGTTGTAGGCAGAGGCGGCGTATATTCGTCTCCCAGCTCCATAGTCTTCTCGCAAAAGTATTGTACCAGTTCAAACTCCTCGTCTGGCGTAAGACATTCTATCTCCTGCTCGCTTCCTGCTCCTGTTCGAGCTGGCGTAACGGCTCTATCGCCATCACTTAGGTTTGGATTTGGCGTGCCTTGGTCTGGTGTTGGAGCTGCGGGAGCTTGTTGTCGAGCTTCTCTGGCCCGGCGGACGGCAGCACGAACTCGCTCGCTTGCAACGGCGTTTGTATTAGCTCGGATTGACCGGAGGGAGTCTTCTGTGAAGGACCAGAGGCGGAACTGCGTAGAGGTTCGGTATATGTCGTCTTCTAACATGGTTGGCGGTTGAGCTTAGATAGCTATATCCAGGCGACGCGCGGTGTAAACAACGCAGCGATCAAATGTGGAAAAGAAGACAAAGGAGCAGGTATATAAAATTATTTCAGTAAACTGCGCCTTGAGTCAAGCTGAAAGCCGCGTGGTGATGTTGTATTTGAGTATGCAAGCGGCGGAAGTAAAATAAATATTACACTTTTGCGCGGAAGCTAAATAGTGATTGATGACTCGACTCCAGACGTCCGACATCCTGGCACCATATCACTCTACCTAGCTATAGAGAAAAACAACGAACATGAAGTAGGATGAGGGTAGTTGAATGTGACTTGGGATTGAAGCACCTATTTAGTTTCCACACAAAAGCCTTTGCTCCGCGCTATAACGCCAGTCTTGTTGATCCATCGCCAGACACCACCTTATGCTCTCTCTCTCTCTCTCTCCTCATCCCCTTTTCTCTCCATCCGCTTTCCTTCTCTCCTCCTTGCGGAACAGTTCCAATTACTCAATTGGCAGATAGTCAAAGAAATGAAAAACAAGGGGAAATATATGGGGGGTTGCTAGGGGAGGGTAGTATAAAGTATACGGAAGCGGTGGTGAGACAAAAAATAAGGAACAGAAACAGAAATAAAAAAAAAAACAGATAAGGAACAGAAATGCAGGGAAGGATGTATGTATGGAAGTAGGTAAGGATGGTAGATGATATAATGTGGTCAATAGAGTTAAAAGAAATAGATAGGGAAGGAAAAGGAAAGAAGGGGAAAATAGAGGCAGTTTTGTCCAAAAGGGAGAGGGATCCACATCATGGCTCGCCGAGAAGACGGGCGGTGATGTCACCCATGTATGCTTCTTCGAGTTCGTAGTCATCGCCATCCATGGGGTCGATACCAACATATTTGAAGGCAGAGACAACCCGAGGAACATCGAAGCCCATGCTGCAGAAACGGTCGATAAGATCTTTGTTGTATCCCTCGTACCTATGCAGTGTTAGTTTTTTTTTTTTTTTTTTTATTCTAGCGTATGGATGGAGGTTTCAATTCGGGAACGTACGCCGCCAGCTTCTCTCGCTGCTCATCTTCCTTCGCCTTGAGAGCCTTTCTCCTAATGGACTCATCGGTAGCACCGCCGCTGCCTTCTCCAGTATGTCTCCGTGGGGCCCCGGCGTGCATCACAGCCCATTCTCTCGCAACTCGTTCAAACTCCTTTGGGTCTGAGAGAAGCATCCGAGCAACTTCTGCATCTTGAGGGTCTCGGGGTTCGGGTGTGCTAAGCAGGGACTGGAGCGAGAGAAGAGCTGATTTTATCGTCAAAACCGGTGACCAGGCAGATGAGAGTGTATCCAGACAGATAGCGCCCTAGACAGCAAACATTCCATTAGCATTATCTCTTCCTTATATTGTACGTAACGTTTATCCCAGGTTATGGAGAGATGTACCGTCTGACTGCTGATATTTGGGTGCCAGACCCGAGTGTCGAACTTCATAACCGGCGGACGGAACGGGTACTCGGTTGGAATTGTTATATCGACCTTGAACGTCCCGCCTTCGTAGGCAGTGCCAGGCGGCCCGGGAAAGCTGCCCTTTAGGCGTGTGAGGTCATCTTCCGAGATAGGATCTACCGTGATTTGCGAGTGGCGGTCGGCATGGATATCGGCGATTTCCTTGGTGATCCGGCGAGTGCGGTTGGAAGCCATGATGCGATGTGATATCAGGCTGACCACTGCTGTCTCTGGGATCCCTCTTGTTGTGCACTGATAGCTATGATGTTGGCAACGGTGATGGGCGTTGGGGAGCGGGGGAGCTAGGCAGCCTTAGAGTAGTTAGTTAGCTAGAGACGGTACGACCAGGCAGCGCCAGACAAGATGCAGGCAGAGATAGTTAACTAGCCAGGGAGAGAGGGCGAGAGGCTCAAATTGGAGGAGCGGAGGGCCTGAGTAGCTACCTTTATATCTTGGCCTGGGATGCGGCGGACGGGAACAAGCCAGGGGGGACTGCAGGCGTGTGCGAGACTGTGAGTCAAGGCAGCAAGCGCCGAGCGGTTTGGCCGGCCTCGCTGTGGTGGTGAGTTAGGCCGTTCGTTATGTGACAGGCTGCGGGTGTGAGGGAGATCTCCGGCGTCTGCCTAGGCAGCGTGACGTCGTCGCGGGTTGGCGGCCTGGCGAGGCGGGGGGGATAACTAGCGGTATCTGCGGTTCTTTTCGACTCTGCGGAATAGGGGACGAGGCCTGTTGGCTCGCTGGTCTGGCTGTCTGGTGTGGCGGTGGTGATAGTTAGGCAGGGAGACGTAGAAGGAGGAGGAGTCAGTGGTTGGCCGGCGACCTCACCTGCGACTGCGACTAGCTCGCTATTTAACTAATTTAAGCTAACCGCCCGAGGCTGCTTTTTTTGGCAACAGTTGACGTGTTAGCCGGGCCGCCTCATTCTGGCATAAAGCACATCAGGGGGGAGGGACAATAGCAGCGCGGTAGTATTACAGTGAATACAAGTATCTAGGCCCTGTTTCTGGCTAATATCTAGTTATCACACGTTTGATCCTCGCTCTGCCCGGCGGGCCTCTACAAACCGAGTCCAGGCTTCAAACTCGTCCCTCTCATCGCCCTCCAGGCTGGCCAGTCCGGCTTCTCGCAGCTGGGAGAAGTATTCCACCGCATCGTCAAAGTCTTCCACGGTGGTCCAGCCGTCGGATTGGACTCGGCTCTGTAGCCTCTCCCAGAAAGCCTGTGCCGCACCGTAGCCTTTCGACTCCTCGCTGTGTTCAGAGCGTTGTTCGGGAGAGAAATGATACGGACATGCGCCGGATTCAAAGATCTTCGGCCAGTCCCTAGGGTAGCTCTGTTAGCATTTAGCCAGATGTATAACCAGTTTGCTACATACCTTTCAACGTCAATCAGTGTGTCCCTAAGGGGTACAATGTGGTCATCCCACGAGTTTCCAGCAAAGCTTACGAGCTGAGCCAATGTTTTGCCATGGGGTTTCCTGATCGCCCGGTCAAGAAGCGGGTTGACTCTTGCCGTCCGGTCTTCATAAAGGTATACCTGGATAGACCGTTGGACCTGATCTCTGACGCGATCTCTCTCCTCTTCGGGCAGCGTTTTGAAGTTTTCGGGAAGTCTCAACTGGATCTCCCCATGGTAATCGATCAGTCGAGGGGTTCTGGCCTGGAGAAGCAAAGGTGCAATCCAGACTGACTGCCAGTCAATAAGACTGGAAATCCTCCCACCTTGGATAAATATGTTTCCATCGTGGATGTCAGGATGCCAGAGTGCCGGGCGAACAAGCTCAGTATCAGCAGGAAGGAGCCTAGAAACAACAGATAGGTATTTCTCCAATAAACCGACGTGGTCCTGGGGTGATTTTTGACTTCCTTTGCCCCTGGGGTAGCCAGACATGATGGAATGCCTCCGTGCATACCGGGAAATCCAAGCAATCTCGCGATGGGCTATCGACTCCACATACCCACTGGCAGACTTCTCTTAGACCAACGGAACATGTTTAGTCAAGGATAAATGTCACTCAAATCAGGCCCATAACTCACAAGGTCCTCGGTCCAGATCCATAAGTGCTTGCTCGCTCCTTTTCCCAAAACTCCCGGCGAGTCGTAGGGCCGATGACGAACTGTTTTCTAACCTCTTCCTTAATTGCCTGTGCAACATCACCACTGATATTTGCCGGTTGACAGCCAGGGAAAGCATCTTTTGCAAAATATAATGACCCGTACCTAATATGCAAATGTTTAGTACCGCCTCCATAACCTTACTGAAAGGGCTGTACGCACAAATCAAAGGTCACAGAGAGAAGCTTCTGCTCTATGGAGACAATATCATCAATGATTTCACTCCTGTCATGTAATTTAATTTCATCCCATATTTGAGAGAGCTGGGTTCCTTTAGCCTCTTCCATAATGATATACTCTGCACCTACAGAGTTATCCGAAGGTGAAGACCACGCTAGGACTTTAGGGACCGGTACTTTAAGCATTGATCTGACCTATGCACTAGGGTCAACTCTTGCAGGGTTTTGCCAGATATTTGCAGTGCAGGTAAGACTAACAAATTCCATAGTAGCAACCTCTGACATTGTCGTATACTGAGGCGGACCTGCATTTGGATGGGGAATCCGAGCAATTGCTACCGCCCCGTCATCCATCACCAGGCGGAAGACTTTGTTGTAATTGCCTTCTCCGATTTTTGATATGGAAACACATGTACGAGAGCCGAGTGTACGTGCAGTTATGGCCTGCAGCTCCCGTACATTGAATCTCCGGTACCGTTCAAGCAGTTGCTGCTTCTCATCCCAGAGCCATCGCCCCGTGGTATAGTTGAAAAGGTTTGTTGTACTATGTTCCTCCGTGACCATACTCTTGAGACCCCTTAGAAACAGTCGAGGCCTCACATATACCGACGTTTTTCGGACGGTCTGCGGTAGAAGTATTCGCAGTACATCCATTGGGTATCTTAATTTGATATTTTACCACAGGAGAGGAGTAGTGTTCCAGCATATCTGACGGCACAGCTACAGAAGACAAGAGGCCAGCCCCTTATTCACCACTGGGTTCCGGAGAGTGTCACAAGCTCCCTTCCCTTAGAAATCGGTAAAAGGGGTATATGATAACTGTAAAACATAAGGCAATTCCCCTGCCATTGCGATTTATATCTCCATAAGGCATTCCCTTGTGACTAGGATGCAAATATCTGGCCTATACACCGGGAAACAATATTCCGACTGGCAATATTTGGTCCATGTAATGGGATTTCTCTTGTCTGGCCATTTTTTCAGCCTGTCCGTCTTTTCAATTCTTGGGTTTGTTAGTTGTTGTCGTCGAAATTCTGATGACTCAGCAGTATCACGGATTATAGTTCTTACATTCGGGGGTGATTGATGACTAATATGACATTACTAAGCACAGCTCGAGCTGGAGCGACAAGCAAGACGAAGCTCCAAAGTTGAACGACGTTGACATCCCGATCGACCACTCAACAACACCCTCCCTTATTCCTAAAAAAGCTCGACGGCGCAGGCGGAGACTGGCTTTTGTAGCCTATTTACATCTCTATATATTTGGAACCACCCCAAGAAACAGTTGATACGCCGACTGGGCGTTAAGCGTGTCACGATGGTATGTTTGCCTTCCTCTCCGATCTCTCTCAACAGGAATACTAAACCACGGTTCAATAGGGAAACCAACCGTCTAGCATGGGCGGCCAAAGGGGAGAGGGCAAGGATGACAAGGACAAGAAGGTATGCCTTCATTTTTACCCCTGTGCAAGTCTTCCATCGGAACATTCACTTACCAGGCTCTACAGAAGGAGAAGCCAAAGTACGAACCACCACCACAGCCAACAACACGCATCGGGCGAAAGAAGCGTAAGCAACAGGGTCCAAATGCCTCTGCCAAGCTACCGTCGATCTATCCAACGTCAAGATGCAAGTTAAAATACCTCCGCATGCAGCGCGTGCATGACCATCTCTTGCTTGAGGAGGAATACGTGGAAAATCAAGAACGTATTCGCAAATCCAAGGCTCAGGCTTCGTCAACTCAGCCATCGACGGACGATAACAACAGCGCTCTGGACAGAAATGCGGATGAGCGAGGCCGGGTGGACGATATGAGAGGTAGCCCCATGGGGGTGGGAAACCTGGAAGAGATGATCGACGATGATCATGCGATTGTTTCTAGCGCGACAGGGCCGGAGTATTACGTCTCGATCATGTCCTTTGTCGATAAGGACCTGCTAGAACCAGGAGCCAGTATTCTACTTCATCACAAGTCAGTCTCGGTCGTTGGTGTTCTCACAGACGATGCCGATCCGCTTGTATCCGTTATGAAGCTGGAGAAGGCGCCAACGGAGTCGTACGCAGACATAGGCGGTCTAGAATCGCAGATCCAAGAAGTGAGAGAAGCTGTTGAGCTGCCCTTACTACACCCAGAACTCTATGAAGAGATGGGAATCAAACCCCCGAAGGGTGTGATCTTATACGGTGGACCGGGAACAGGAAAGACTCTTCTTGCTAAAGCCGTTGCCAACCAAACGAGCGCTACTTTCCTTCGAATCGTTGGTAGTGAACTTATTCAGAAGTATCTTGGTGACGGACCCCGCCTTGTCCGCCAGATCTTCCAGGTCGCGGCTGAACATGCCCCATCTATCGTTTTCATTGACGAGATTGATGCAATTGGTACGAAACGTTACGACTCTACTTCAGGTGGTGAGCGAGAAATTCAGCGTACTATGCTTGAGCTTCTCAACCAGCTTGATGGTTTCGACGATAGAGGAGATGTTAAAGTCATCATGGCCACGAATAAGATCGAGTCCTTGGACCCTGCCCTTATCCGTCCCGGTCGTATTGACAGAAAGATTCTCTTTGAGAACCCTGACCGTAAGCTGAATCCTATTCGAATCAACTATCGAACGCACACTAACGAGCCTTTAGAAAACACCAAGAAAAAGATCTTTACCCTCCATACTTCTAAGATGTCTTTAAGCGAGGATGTCGAACTCGACGAATTCATCACTCAAAAGGACGATCTCTCTGGTGCAGATATCAAAGCCATATGTTCTGAGGCTGGTCTTATGGCCCTCCGCGAACGCCGTATGCGTGTACAGATGGCAGATTTCAGAGCAGCTAGGGAACGTGTCATGAAGACCAAGCAAGAAAACGAGCCCGAGGGACTTTACTTGTAGTCCTGCCTTTGCTTCTATGTCTTGCATATCTGTATAATATCATTCAAGCAAGCTCCTTCTGCAAGCTCATAAATTGATATTAGACCATTCCATTCAAACGCATTTCACATTTTACCTATAGTACAGAATTCGTACGCCATCTTCACTCACCCGTTAGGTAAATTTTATAAAACCAATGGGCGCTGAGGAGTCCTCGCTCATTAATTCGCCCCTCTAGCTCCCATTTGATTATTCTCTTCAACGTTAAGAAACCTCTCCTTCCCTCCCCTGTGACTGTTGGAATAGTGTTTTTGAAGCTGAACTTTTACCTAGAGTCTAGCGTGGTTCACTTTGTGCCACAAAGCGGACGTAGGCACTTACACCCAGTTTCTGGTTTATAAAATGGGACAGTCTTACACCCTTTATCGAGGAGCCGTATTGGAGGCGAGCCTAAAGGCTGTGGTGTATGCAAGACGGGTTGCATCATCATATTGATACTCATCTTCAGGGTCAACATCGTTAAAAAGTGCTTTTCTCTTGAAGAAACCCCGTAGTCTTTGTTTAAGAGATCAGTAACTGGTTCAACTTGAGCCGGGATTCAAAACTGATCACTACGCCTGAACTCTATATATTGGCGCTATACGTATATCCTGTAGCAAGAAAAGCCCCAGGAGCGCGGTAGATCGCAGTGTCAATACGGAGTAGTAACAGAGACTATGGAGATCCTGATAAACTCCCGGCTCTGGGGAGAAGGATTGCCTGTCGCAATATGTTGAAGAATGGCCCGTTTTTTGACAGAGGAAATATCCTGGGAATGATGGGAGGTAACACTGATCTTCCTAGTGACGCATCATCCACCTCGACAACGCTACTTGCTAAGTTAGTTGGGATTGCCCGGGTCATAGTGAGAGGAAAGACTACGGAGTAGCGACTCCATAATAGCTGCGTAAATTAGAATTCCGCGGCAAAGTGGGTCTCATGCGGCATCAAAGCGCCAAGGCAGCGCTTAAATGTTAACCTTATTGTATTCACGTGATATTAAAGTTGAATTATGCAAACAGCACAAAATTTACAAATCAGGCAAGTTAGCTCGTCCAGTATTTCTCGCCTCTGAAGTTGACAAGACAGCTTTAGTTTACATTTCTAGAGCCAGTCTATCAGTTACACCATGGAGGGGTTCGACGAGGAAGAGTTTAAGAAGTTTTTCCCCAGCGGCTTTGGGAAGCAGACAAAAGAAGCCGATATCAAGACCCAGATTGATCGAACGAAGCGAAAGGAGCCTATCGAAACACCCAGCGCGCGAACAGCAGAAAAGCCGGCAAGCCCTTCGCAGGAAGCCGCCGAAGATGAAGATGGCAGCGATTCAGACTCCGACTCTGACTCCGACTCTGACTCCGACTCTGACTCGCCAGAAGATGAATTCCCAGTTTCGCATAACCTCGTCTTTAAAACACACGATCGAGCTGTGACGACGATAACGCTTGACACTGCCGGAGCACGAATGATTACGGGTTCGACTGACTGTACGGTTAAATTCCATGACTTTGCATCATTAACCCCTTCAACCTTGCGGGCGTTCAAGTCGGTAGAACCAAATGCAAGGAAGAATGCAACGTCCTCATCCGAGATACATCCTGTCCACATCGCGAAGTTCAACCCCATTTCCCCTAGCCAAGTTCTAGTGGTATCGGCCACGCCGCAGGCAAAGATCTTGAGCCGAGACGGCGATACTCTTGCGGAGTTTGTGAAGGGAGACATGTATTTGAGGGATATGAAGAACACGAAGGGTCATATATCCGAAGTCACCAACGGGACCTGGAGTCCAACAGACTATAACTTGTGCGTCACTGCCGGCACTGACAGCACACTACGTATATGGGACGTGAATGATCCAAGAAGCCAAAAGGAAGTCATTGTGCATAGGTCAAAAGTGGCCGGGTCTGCGGGTAGGAGTAGGATGACGGCGGTTGCCTGGGCATCGCCTACGCAAGGAGGACCAAATGCCCTGATAGCAAGCGCTCTTGATGGAAGCCTTGTTATGTGGGGAGGAGATGGGCCTTTTACCAGACCAAGTGCCGAAATAAAGGATGCACATACGAAGGATTCATTTACCAGTGGGTTGGATATCAGCCCAGATGGACGGCTGGTGGTTACCAAAGGAGGAGAAGACCTGATCAAGCTGTGGGATACCAGGAAATTCAAACAGCCGATAACGACTGTCTCACACGTGTCTGGGTCAAAGTTTTACCCGACTTCTAATATCCAGTTCTCTCCAACTGGAGCGAACATCGTGACGGGCTCTGAGACCGGACATCTACATATACTGAATCCTGCTACCCTCAAACCCGAGCTGGTCACTCTTGTCACCCCCGACTCACCCTTGATTTCTGTTCTATGGCATGAGAAGCTCAACCAAATTGTCACTGGATCTGCCAATGCGGAAACGCATTTGCTATACAACCCGTCCCTCTCGCATAATGGAGCTCTCACGATAATGTCCAAGGCACCAAAACGACGACATGTTGATGACGATCCAAACTTCACAACCGACATCTCTCTCGGCTTCTCAGGCGAGGGCATTGTTAACGGCAGCGGAATCGCAGCAGCCAGCTTTGCAGCTAGGCACCCAAATGTTGGACTGACAGCTTCAGGGCGATCAAGAGACCCTCGCCGGCCTCACGTACCGGCCCAGACGCCCTTTGCTAAAAGCCAGCCTGACGAGAAACACATCAAGGACAACATCCCTCTCAGTTCAATGAGAGATGAGGATCCTCGCGAGGCACTTCTAAAATACGCCGAAGCAGCGGAAAAGAATCCTATATTCACCTATGCGTGGAAAGACACGCAGCCCAAGACTATCTACGCTGAGCTGAGTGACGAGGAGGAGGAAACCAAGGGCAAGGGCCCTGACAAGAAGAGGATAAAACGGAATTATTAGCTGGAGCTTCTTTAACAGGAGTTGTATGGAGTAATATATTAACTATTGTAGAATAAGTACACCCGGACTCATAACAGGCATAACAGGCGCAGCAAGCTGGGAGGATTTGAAATCAACTATCGAAATATATACCCTTGTGACATCTAAATTTTCAGACAACTCGCGATTTTCTCCATAATACGAAGCCGAACTTTGCCATCGAGCATGCTGTGCTACTTGATGCTGCTACTTGATGCTGCTGCTGCTGGCGCTGCTCGATTTCTGCTCTTCTTGCACGGCGTAACCGACGTAGCTAGTAGTCACTCCCGTTCGCTGGACATCAACGTCTCTGCTGCCATCGTCGCCGTCACCGTCGCCGGCACCCGCTCAAGGCGCTTTTGATAAACACTCCTGACGCAGCTTTTGCAGCTTTGACTCCACTGAATTATTTTAGCTGCATATAAATCACAAGCTGGGCTTCCCGCGCCCGTTCTGGTTGGTTGGCGCGCAAGTCATCCAAAAATCCCAGCCATCCACCACGCTGGAGGGCGGCCGTCCAACTCCTCGCATCCTCTGGCATCGATCCTCTTCATGCTCTCGCCTCTCTAGAGTGCGTCGCGGACACAGGCGCAACCGTCTCAGGAGTCCCGGTATGACGAGCAGGCGGATCAGTTGCTGTCGCTAAGAAGAAGAAGACTGTTTACGTCGAGCCCTGGTTGACTAACTAAGTATTGAACTACTAGTTATCGACGGCCAGCTAGCTCGAAGACCTGACCAAATCCTGGCTCCGACCTGCGAGCGCCCTGAGAGCGGATGAAGGCTTGATAGCAGCCTCATAATCTGCCCTCTACATGCGGTAGACCCTCTACGGCGCCGTCAAAGGAAGCTCTCAAGAGGCGTTGGCTAGTTACGTTACGACGGCCAGCGTGCAGCTCGGGGACGTCAGCAAGCAATAGCCGGAACGCCCTGGTTGTTACTCCCATCCAGTTACGAGCGGGAAGCAGCACTATCGAGGCCGAGAAGAGCTCCTTTCCCGCCTCTGTGACGATGCTTGTCGCATTTCTCCTCTTCCTTATCGCCGAGCAGGTCTCCTCCACAGCGCTACCTTCGCCGTTACACCAGTCCCCCTTTGCTGCTGGCAATGCTCCCGTCCTCATCAGCGAGAAGCCAGGCGAAGGCGGACATGGGAGAGACCCAATCAGCGAGTGGTCCTCTACGATAGGAATAGTTACTGCGATTATAGGCAATGTCCTTATCTCGGTGGCCCTGAATATCCAGCGTTATGCTCATGTTCGTATCGAGCGGGAATATGAAGGAAATATACTACGACTGAGGGCCGAGTGGAAACGGTCCTCATCGCCACCAAGACCAGACGGGCCGACGAGCAGTTACAGTGACTACGGAACGGTAGACAGGGAGAATGCCCGAAATCAGGATGATGTCGGTACATTCCGGTATACTGATGACCCGGAAGAAGATGGACGACGACCACGCAAGGCGCACACCAACGGAAATGGACACGCTCATGCGCAAAGCCGGGAGAATCAATCGTCAGAAGACGAGGAAGCCGACGACCTCTTGCAGCACTCCTTTCTATCCGACCGAACGGCGACCTCGTTTGAGAAGAGCATTGCCGGTGTTGACAGAAAGTCATACCTCCGTTCCTCATACTGGTGGTTTGGAATAATACTGATGACTGTGGGGGAAGCTGGCAATTTCCTGGCTTATGGATTCGCTCCAGCTTCCATTGTTTCACCCCTGGGGGTTGTCGCCCTGGTATCCAACTGTGTGATTGCGCCGTTCATGCTGAAGGAGAGGTTCCGTCAGCGAGACTTCCTGGGAGTTGTGATTGCCGTTGCTGGAGCTGTCATCGTCGTCCTAAGCGCCAAAACGTCAGAAAACAAAATCGGTCCGGATGAAATATGGGGTATGATTACACGCTGGGAGTTTGAGACATATCTCGGGATTACCGTTATCTTAATTATCGCCTTGATGTCGATAAGCAGAAAGTATGGGAGAAAGACTATCCTGATTGATATTGGGCTTGTTGGGTTGTTTGGTAAGCTACTTTTCATAGTTCTACTTTCTCTGTATTTGAGCTGACATTGAAATTTTATAGGCGGTTATACAGCACTGTCGACCAAGGGAGTTTCTTCCCTTCTTTCAAACACACTCTGGCATGCAATCACATTCCCTATAACGTATGTCCTTGTGGCTGTCTTGGTGTTTAGCGCTGTGATGCAGATTCGATATATCAACCGCGCACTTCAGCACTTTAACTCGACGCAGGTGATTCCAACTCAGTTTGTGCTGTTCACCTTATCAGTTATAATGGGAAGTGCTATATTATACCGTGATTTTGAATCTGCAACCGGAGAAAGAGTTGCAAAGTTCGTTGGTGGCTGTATATTGACTTTCTTCGGCGTCTATCTCATCACGAGCGGGAGGGCCCAGAAGGAAGATGAATCTGAATCCGAGTCGGAGACCGATGAGGAGGAAGCTATCGGTCTTCAGAACGAGGAACCATATCGGGACTATGTTGACTGGCAGCAAGATGGTGCACCAATACCCAGAAGACAGAGTACCGATAGCAACGGCCCTGGTTCAAAGACAAAGCCTTCGCCATCTCGCTCTCTCCAGAGCCTTGAAGAGGTCTATAACGAATCCGAGGACGAGGATGGACAGTTGACTCCGCGTGTCCGGGTATCTGCCTCACCCGGGTCTCTGCTGCCCCCTATCTCAAGCTCCTCTTCGATTCTGGATCCCTCTCCACTGCCTGCTATTTCCAACCCCTGGGCAACCCCAAGTCATGAGAGGGAAGAACCAGACTATCTTGCTGCCACCCCTGGTAAGGATACCTTATCCCGCAGTGCAGACGTCTACCCTCCTCCAACCAATGTGATCTTGCAATTCCCGGCTGCCCCGGGCGCAACAGACTCACCTCCTCGAATATCTCCTCCCCAACTTGGTCCACAGACGCCTCAGGGCAGCCCTCGACGCCGTTCCCCGACCAGAGCAGAGCAGCATAGCACGCACAAGCACTCCGGCCAACCTCTACGCACCCCTGGCTCAGTGCATCGAAACTCTCTTTCCCGATTTTCCCCTGGTCCGCTTCTACCCCCGTTGTCAGGCGGGTTAAGCGCTGTTGTTGCAGACTCTCTACGACGGGGAGAAGGATCCCCCCAACAGCTACGGAGAAGCTTACGCGGAAGCACCAGGCACAAATCCAAGAATAGGGTACGAGCAGGTATTCCGCTATACCTGGACGCAGCCCTTGATCCTCGTCCCGTGGCAGAGACCGAAAACGAGTCAGCCGGTACACCAAGGGACGGGCCTCAGATATCGCGGTCAACTTCAACTACAGGACCAGATGCATTTCCAAGTGAACACCAACGGATAAGGAGCCTGAGTGATTCGTGGAGTGGCGGCCTGTTGAACTTTGGAGGCAACTTACGGCTCAGCGGCCGTAGGTCAAAGGGGAAGCTCCCTGCTGAGAACTCCGAAGAGCCTGCCAGCCGCCAACCGGAGCCATGAAGCTGTCTCTCATTTCTGGATCCGGCCATACCTAACGACTCAAATCATCAGCTATCCTCATCCTCACCTCTCACTCCGAAATCTCACTCTTTTTCCTTGTTCACCTTCTCTTTCGTTTCATAGGCCCGTGTCGGCCTTCCATTCTTCTTCTGTCTTTAATACATTTAATACTCCGCTATAGAGCCCAGCAGGCGATGTATTTAATTATCATCTAGCGTTCCGAATGGTGGTGATGGTTGTTGTTTTACCATTGTCTTTTTATAGTCGTTGCTACTCTCGCTATTCGTGTTGATATTTGAGCGTTCATCAAAAAACCAGTCAGTCCTTTTTATGCAAATAATCGAGGAACGAGTGACTTAGATTCAGTGTGTGTGTGTACATAAGATTCTCGAAATCTGGCATGAACGATAAATATAAGCTAACCAGGAAATTCATCTCAATCCCCTTGCTTATTGCTATTGGTATCTTCTTCCTCGGCTCTCTCTTTGGAGTCGTCCTTGGAAGGTCTTCCATTGCCATTGCCGGCGCCCTCACGTCTAACGCGAGCACCTTCTTTCAGCTTCTCCCATCGCTCTCTATACCTTTCGACTACGGCTCTAAGCTTTTCGTTCTCTCGGCTGACTTTTTCCAGCTCTCGTTCATGGTTCTTGATCAGCTCCTGTAGTTCCCTGATGCGCATATCTGAGGCAGCATTGGGTACTGCCGACGACATGGGGTCACCAGTCGTAGAAGCTGCGGGGGATGTCTGGAGAGACGGTAAGATGGCGTGCTGGTTGTGCATGGCACGTATGGACTGTTGAAGAGCAAGTGACGACGACTGTGCATTCACTTCCCACATATGCAGGCGTTTCGCCAGTGTGTCAGACAGATGTCTCAGGGCCTCGTTCTCCATATGAAGCTCCTCTACGGTTTTCAAGGATCTGGAGTGATCGCCTTTGTTCTTGCGTGGCGGTAAAGTGGTGGTGCTTCGATCCAGCTTGGTGGTACCCTTTTGCATGAAGTCTTCAGGGGAAGGGGGGTTTTCACTGGCATCGACAAAGTCATCTTCGACAGACTCCAAGCTGTCCTTCACAGCCTCCTTTTCTTCCCGGGAAAGTATGCCGGCATAGGATATCATTCCACCTGTTGTGGGCACTACATAGAATGACTCGGCCGGGTTCTGCGAGCCAAAGTGGCCGTCTTTGTCCTTGATGGCTCTCAATGCAGCACTGGAGATAAGCTTAGAAACATCTGGGTCCTTGTCTGAGAAGCTGGTAAAGTCCGCTACGGCGGCGTCGGTATTAGTCTTTGTGTCTGCGGCTGGGGCCTTTTGCCCCGAGAGAAGTCGAGGCTGAGAGGCGGCGTCGACTCCCAGGGGCAAGCTAGCAAAGGCAAGGGGAGCAGAAAGCTTCGATATGACGCCTTCAAAGGTGGAATAGAAGCGTTTGAAAGGTTCATCCCCGGTGATTGACTTGAGACCGGCTATGGCGGTGTCTTTGATGTAAGGAGAGACGTACTCCTGCGCCGTGACGCGAGTCGGACTGATCGGCTGGCCCCAGGAGCGATTCCCTTCCCTGGAACGATGGCTCTGCGAGGCCTGAGGATCAGTTGACAGCTGGTCAGCCCGTCTGCCGTCTCTCTGTCTCGCCTGGACCGGGGAGCCCGCCATCCTCGCTCGGGCATTCTGCGCCGAAACCGTAGGCGAAACGGGGTTGGCATGCTGTCTCTGGGAGGGTATACCCCTTGCAGACGCTAGGTTTCCGGCAATCGACGAATTGCGAGACCCGGAGCTGGTCTGTGAAAGCAGCCGTGGCGGATGCTGTACATATTGTTGTTGTTGTTGATGATGGTGATATTGCTGTTTGCTGTGCTGCTGCTGGTACTGCGGCCCAGCAGTCAACCCAGAGCCCCTATGCGTAGCAGGACTAGCTGTTGGGTTGGGGGCCAACTCCTCTGCGCCGCCCGAGAGCTTCCGCTCTGCCTCTGCAGCGGACGGAGGATTCTCATGCTGGAACCGGATGATGGCAGCCAGTTGCTTGTGGTGGTCTTCGAGCAGTCGAAGCGTCCTCGCAGCCTGTCAAGCATCCAGATGGTCAGAAATGAGACTTTCTCCACGGCTCCTGCAACGCCGGGCTTATATAAAAGGAGAGGGCTTACACTTGGGTCTGTAATGGACAGCCGAGCGGTTGCAAACTCGCCGGCTGCGAGATCATGCTCCTCGCTCGCGGCGACGGGGTTCGACTTGCGGGTCTCATGGAGCGCATTCCGGGCGTGAGTATGAGCCTGACACGTAGATGTTAGAAACAGACGGACAGAGATAAAGAAAGAGAGAGAGACTTGCCAGCAGCAGCGGCGAGGACTCCATGGCCGCCAGAAGTCGCAGCAGGTATATCGTCAGACGAGGCCGGCAGCGGGCAAGCAGGTCCTAATCCCTATCCCTGAGCCCTGTGTAGCCCCAGCGAGCCGTTGCGTGTCTCCTGTAGGCGCCTGTCAGTAGCACCGGGCGAGGTACAGCGACGTATACTGGCATCCGGAGAACCAGCACCAGCAGCAGCAAAAGCAAGCCTGGCGATGATGTCAAGGCGGGCGTCGAAGTCGCGATACTTTGTCTGCCCGCAGAATTCTGGTGTAGCGAAAAGTACCGTGACTTCGCCCACCTTGGCGGCCCGGCGACCGTCGAGCGAGCGAGACTCCGCGTCTGCCTTTGCTCTTCATTACTACTCTGTAGTTGCATGATAGCAGGCAAGACGGACGAGCAGCCGCACGACCAGCAGATCAGACTAGTTGAAGAGCCGGCCAGCGACAGGCAGATCCAGCCAGCTCCTTTGCTCCTTTTCTCCGTCGTTGGCGCCCGCTGGTGGACTGGAAGACGGGCCTGGGATGGGTGGCCACCACCGACGGAGCATACACACATACACACATACAGACAGGCATACAGATATCGACGGACAGCCTTGCCCTGCTCGACCAGGCTGCAGGAGGACCGTTGCTACGCCCGCGGCCGGAGGATTAAAGAGATAGCGTCCCCCCTCGACGGTCCTCGCTGTCGCTACTGTCGAACACACGACAGCGGATGCTCATGTGCTGGCGCTCATGGAGAGCCATGGTGACCCTGCACCTGCAGCCGCCCCCGCGAACGGCCTGAGAAAGGTGTTTACGATGCAGAATCGAAGCCGGACGACGCTGGGGAAGGCTGACGGGCCCGAGACGGACCATAGGAACAGGAGCTCGACCATTGAATCAAAGGCGGAGGAGGCGAGGCCGGCGACCAGCAGCGCTGCCTCGAGCCACAGCGACGCCCCCAGCGGCATCTCGAAGCTGATCGCGGGAGCCAGGAGACGGAACCGGAAGAAGGACAATTCGTCGACCTCGCTGAATAGGGACGCCGAGCAGGTCGAGGGCTACGACTGGCAGGCCGGAGAGTCCAAGGTCTCCCTGCCGTCGGTAGAGATCAATGGGCATCGCCGCCGGTCCATGACAAACCCAGAGAGCAACCATGTCTCAGACGCAGACGGCTCGGAATCAGACCTGTATGTGTCTTGTTCGTTCATTTTATTTTTTTTAGGTCCTGCATGCCGGGACGACGCTGAATGCTTGGAATGCCTGAATGCTAACAATGTACAAAAGTCACTCCCGCGGGGAGCCGATAGCATCTACCCCCGAACTCAGCATCTATCAGGATGATATCGACAGCAACGCCGGCGGACTACGCTCAAACACAGCTTCAGAGGTCAGTTTCGACAGCTTCAAGGGTCCCTCCAGGAATTCGTCTACCTTGGGAGTCTCCCCAGATAGACCGTCAACGTCTCCCACCGGCCGGAAGCTGAAAGAAGCGTTCGTTCACCGGATGACGAACAAAAGCACCGATACCAGTCCCAACAGGAGCTCGGGCAAGCTATCCGGCAGGAACAATACAAAAGATTCCAACGGATCTGTAGATGGCGGATCGTCCCTGAGAACGCTACCACCTATACAAACGGCACCGCCGTTGCCCCATCCAATCGTAACATCATCAACTTCCCTTGACGCTGGCCGTCAGGGAGCTGATAAACCCGCCCCGTTGAACGGAAATCCCCAAACTCCTCCAACGTCCAGGAACGCACCGGAAATAGTCACCACTGTCACCCCTCCTACTCCTACTAACCGCGAATTCAACTCCCAGCACGCTCTTCTGACCAACATCGTCAACTCCCCGGAATCTACTATCCAAAATGATACCCCCGAGCAGCCGTCCAACATTGTCGTCAGCCCTTCAGGCAACATGATATCCCACCGCCGCGTACGGTCAGCGTCTGCTGCTCACCAGTCAAGTAAACTATCCAATTCATCAGTCCCTCCAGCGTCCCCGGCCTCAGAGGATCCCAAGTCTCAGGGAAAGCCGTCCACGTCACAGTTTGGGGCGGGATTCTTCTCATCCATGGTCTCTGCGGCACAGAATGCTGCCACGACTCTAAGTAGCAGCTTAAATCCCCAGGCCAAGGGCAGCAAACCTTCCCAGGAACAGAACTCCGAAGGAGATGCTCGAGACTCAGGCGAGCAAGAGAAACCTGGAACTGCCCCTGGAGGCGAGGAAAATGTCGCCCCCCAGGATGGCAAAAAGGAGCTGGCCGTCAATACCCTTGGTAAGGGTGATCTTGACTTTAGTCATCTCGGACTAGAGCATCTTGAAAAGGCCGCAGGTGACGATGAAGGAAGCAAGTTGGATGTGGTTGGGCGTCCTCGTGCAAAGACCGCAGTCTCACAACGTGACGAACTTGCTGCACGCATGGAAGACGTACGGGCTGCACGGGCTGTTTCTATGGCCTATGGAAATACCCCAGTAACTCCCATAGTTACCGTGGACGGCATTAACACAGACAACCAGCCTGCAAACTCTTTAAACACCGTGGTTAGAGATAACGCTGGTGAAAATACTCCGCCGGGAGGCAGTGTCCACAGTGAGACGGCCGAAAGTCTTAAACAAAACGGCAGTCTTAGGAGCCGCCGTGCTCGCAGGGATCGTGGATCCTCCGCTGCTACAACAAATACTACAATCGGTGCTCCTATCGGAACAAACCTCACCGCAAGGAATACCAGTGTCCCCCGTCTCACCGGGTTTGCCGTTGCCAGTAAGAAGCGAAACCGTGATTTCCATTCGCTTTTCCGCAGCGTTCCCGAAGACGATTACCTGATTGAGGACTACAGCTGTGCACTACAGAGGGAGATCATCCTTGCTGGCCGACTGTATATCTCCGAAGGCCATATCTGCTTCTCCAGCAATATCCTGGGATGGGTAACGACATTAGTCATCGCCTTCGATGAAGTGATCGCTATAGAAAAGGAGTCTACAGCCATGGTCTTCCCAAATGCCATTGCCATACAATCACTGCATGCGCGCCATACGTTCCGCAGTTTGCTCAGCCGAGACGCAACGTACGACTTGATGGTCAATATCTGGAAAATCAGCCACCCGACACTCAAGAATTCCATCAACGGAACGCATATCGACCAGGGTACCGGAGACAAAACTGAAAAGACAGATGACGTCTTTGACGATAGTGCCTCAGACTTGGACGATGATGACGAGGTCTACGATGAAGATGAAGACGGTGCTGAGATTATCAATAACGGGAGCGAAGACAACAGTGTAGCGGGCAGTGAAGCACCAGACCAAACACAACGCGTACTCCGGAAATCGTCTACCGTCCCGCTTTCCGCTATGGGGACTCCTCAGACTCCCGGTCCCGGTGAAGAAGCAAAGCCAGGCGAAAACGGAACCAGTTCAGGCCCTGAGTTTCCGGGTCCTAAGACTCATGCACCAACAGAATACAATGACCCTGCCGGACGCTTTGACAAATTGATCAAAGATGAAGTTATTCCCGCTCCCTTGGGTCAAGTATACGCTCTCGTCTTTGGTGTTCCTTCGGCTGCTTTCATGTCCAAGTTTTTGGTTGATTACCAGAAAGTCACCGACCTTCAGTTCGAGGATGACAAAAAGGGTCTCACGAATGATTCCAGGACCAGGTCATACAACTACATCAAACCGTTGAATGGAGCAATCGGCCCGAAGCAAACAAAATGTATCAGCTCTGAGCAACTTGACTTCCTCGACCTTGAGAAGGCGGTTCTCGTCACTCTCACCACCCAGACACCAGACGTGCCCAGTGGAAACGTCTTTTCGGTGAAAACCAAATATCTCCTTACCTGGGCCCCGGGGAACGCCACAAGGATGGTCATGTCGTGTCTTGTAGAATGGACAGGCAAGAGTTGGATTAAAGGTAACGAACGCACTGGTCGCTCTCAAGTTCCCGATAATTGCTTTTTTACTAATAGACCTGCTTAGGCCCAATCGAAAAAGGTGCTAGTGATGGCCAACTTAGTTTCGGCAATGATCTCGTCAAAGCGGTCAGAGCTGCAGTTGCCCGCGGTCCTGGGATTAAAGCCGGGCCAAAGGGCAAAGGAAGACGCATCCGCATGGCAGCCGAAATGGCAGTTGCCGCCAAAGACCAAGCTGCTCTGGATTCCAACAAATCCCAGCCCGACAACGGCTTCCTGTCAACCCTCTATGGCCCGTTTGCTCCGGTGGTGGACATCATCAAACCATTCTGGAGCAGCAATATGACTATCGGTGTCCTCGTGATTCTTCTCGTCACCATGTGGTTCCGTACTTCCGTCCCTGGTTATCCAACTTCTAGAGCTGGCCTCACATCACATTCCGCGCCCGAACGGCTAATTGCATTAGAAGAACTATGGCAGCGAGAAGAGAATGAGCTTTGGGACTGGCTGGAGGAAAGAGTAGGACTAGATGGTCTCTCATTCCCGGTTGTTGATAACGCGCATTCCCGAGACGACAAACAGCAGCGGCCCAACCGCCGTGCTGAAAAGGAGTTTGAAAATCGTCTACATCGCGATAGAATGTCTGAGCGTGAAGCCGAAAATGCCATCCGAGTTACACAAGAACGCCTCGAGACGCTGCAGAAAATCGTCGAAAAGCGGAAACAGAACCGCGAGGCTTCAGTAGAGGAGCAGACCGAACCTCCCTCAACATGACAGGCAGGGCAGGGCAAGAATATTCTTTCTAGTATCTTGCTTTAAACTTGTCACTCTCGTTATAACTTCGTTTACTAAACGAATCTCTGCGTTGTTGTTTTCTATTTTTCCCCCACCCCTGTATATCATACATTTGCCTTACACAGGCTGTTTCCTTTGTTATTGCATAACCGCATGTTTTATCTACCGTTGGGCGTATCTCCTGGTTCAAAAACGTTGAGTTTGTTTGCTCTCCTTTGCTGCTCAATCGAGTGTTGGAGTTAGGCTGGCGTGCTATCATTTATCATATTCTCTATGTATCAAACCAATTTATCTCAAATACATTTCTTAAGAAACCCTTCATGCACTATCGTGTTTCTAATAGGCCTGCTTCTCTCCACGCCAGTCACGATGTGCGATCGGTTCATCCTGTTGGCACCTTTGCCCAAGTAGAAACCGACATATTTAGTAAACGGAGAAATAAAAATAAAAATAAAACAAAGAAGATAAAGCCAGGTATATCATTAAAGAAAAGGAATCATCTAAAGCTTCTTCTCAAGCCCTGTGTGAATATCCACCATCAACGCATTTAGCTCCTTCGTAAAATCACCTGCACCTTCGATATCCAGGGCCTTGGTAATCCACTTTTGGGCTTCCTCCCATCTTCCCATTTCAACAAGACACTTTCCCCCTCGCCACCAAGCTTTGCCATTTCCCTGCTCGTTGCATTCCACGCTAAGCTGCGCATCAACCCATGCTTCAGCCCAGAGTTGCTGCTGCATGTAGGCCTGTGCTCTGTTTGCATAAAGTGCCGATAGTTCCTCACGCACTAACCCAACAGGCTCCCACGCAGGTCGCCCAAGTGCCATATCAATCGCAAGGGTGTACATCTTCACGGCTTCCGCAAAGCTAGACTTTCGATAGGCAGTGTTGGCTGTGTCGCGGAGCTTCCCTATTTGCGCGCTTCGCTTGGGATTTACAGGCCGTGGTGGGGGAGGGATATTTGGAGGCTCAAGGTTGAGGAGAGCACGGTGTGTTTGGTTTATGGCTTCGAGTTGGGCATTGAGCTCTGCGGAATTGGAAGTGGGGTCGGAGAGTGCTTTGGAGGTTGGATCGAGGTGTATCGGGTATTGTATGAAGGTCTCTGCGTCTGAAGCCATGGTGATATATGAACTGCCTATCCCGAATCAAAGGCTGCGCGCGGCCTTGAGAAATATAAGAAACAGGGATTTATGGAACGGCCTTATTCAACGGCGTTGTGATGGAGTTCCTGACTGAGGAAATTTGTCAGTTATTTTCGCCTAGGTATACGGCAGAAGACTTGAGCTATACTAACCTTCCGTAGTGATATAGTTAAATATTTGAATCTAGTCAGAAAAGGCGGGTTTGTTCGAATCGAGTTATCTGGAGATGCTTGTAGCAAAAGTGCTGCCAAATCGACATGAGACCAACTTGTTCTTCTGCGATATTGCGCTAGGCCGAAAGTGGACTAGTCAATTATTGCCTTCTGGAACAACGCTCGGACCACACTCTAACTCCACGAAAATGTCTAAAAGAGGAAATTCATGAAACAACACCATGGCCATGACCTGAAGTGAAGCAGCATATGTTTTCACGCACATTGAATTATTAAGATGCTCACAACGGGAACTTCTTGCATACCTGACAAGTTTTTTGATATCCAATTAAGTTATTCTCCTAGACCTGTCGGAGTAGTTATTGGCCTCGTAGTATTGTCTTGGTCAAAAGAGAAAACTAGATTGGCTAAATAGTCCTTGGGGCATCAACAACGCACTGAAAGAACTTATTCGGCGAAAAGAAATCGGGCCCGTTTACACCGATGTCTCTTTGTCTGCTGTGTTGCACAAGCAATTTCCAGTTGCTTTGTTTCTCACCCGTGACCATGGATGATCCCCTGCGTCTCCTTTACCTCAAACCGAGGAATAGCTTTAACTCCCACGGGTGCATAGCACTGGTGGTATTTCCCTCTATACCCTCGCACATCATAGGAGTTATTTACCAATTATGAATTCCTGGCCCTTGTTCTGACAACCTGCCTAAGCGCGCCTTGTGACACAGCCCCAATGCAGCAGCATGATAGCCATGCACTATGCTACTGATGGAATCACTCTTGAAAGTTCTGTTTGTTACTTGGGGCCAGTTTAACAAGCACCTATCCACTCTGGTCTGCAGTGCCACAGTGCCGGTCTCAATTCCAATGCCCCGGTTTCCATGGGCCATTTGGGGGCTATTTATTGACCAACAGTTTTTTATGAAAAGTGGCTTGTACACCATGGTGTGTATATATCATATGTCATCCGCAATCAATGCCATTAATCCTCAGCTGATTAAACGTAAGGCGAATTGCCCAACCTCAATTCTCCGTGTATACCACAGTACCACTGGATTCTGCCATTTTTCTTTTTTCGGGGTCACAATTCATGATGGGGCACCCCCTATTTTTCACCGCCTTCACTCTCTTTCTAGGATTCTTTACTATTACTCTAGCCTTACCAACCGACAGCCTTGCAATTTCTGGCCAATTCACGGTCGAGCAAAAACTCGTAAAGACCGTTAAATCGAATTGGCCGCCGAAAGATCTGTGGAGAGGCCTTAGGAAACATCATAGACCTCTGCCACCAGGTGTCTCTCGCATAGCTACACATGGAGGTCCTTCGGCCAATGGCACCGTCAAAGCCACTCCTGATGAGTACAATACTGAATTTGTTAATGAAATTACAATCGGAAATGATACTCTCTTCGTTGACATTGATACGGGTTCTTCTGATTTGTGAGGCTTATTATTCCATACATCTTTGCTCTGGGCAAGTAGCTAATGAACTGGGCCTACATAGCTGGGTTTTTTCGTCTCAACTTCCAGAACAATCACAACGGAACCATCGCATCTATCATCCAGAAAAGACAGGAACAAAGCTCCCCGGACAAATCTGGGAGACCAGTTACGGTGATGGGACTGGAGCTGCTGGAAACGTATTCTTAGACAAAGCCAGTCTCGCTGGGTTGGAAGTGTCTTCCCAGGCTGTGCAAGCAGCAACATGGGTTAGTTATCAATTTGCAGACAAAACAGTCACAGACGGGGTAATTGGTTTTGGATTTGATCATTTTAATACAGGTAAGCTATATATCCTTGACTTGTTGGGTTATCAACTTGCTAACATAACTATATATCTATAGTAACACCAAAAAAACAAAAGACTTGGTTTGGAAATATTATGGGGAGACTTGACAAACCTATCTTTACGGCTTGTCTGAAGCACAAAGCTCCTGGGCTCTATGACTTCGGTTTTATCGATAAAATGAAGTATATCGGGAGCCCTAGCTATCTCCCTGTTGATAGTTCGAGAGGATGGTGGGAAACAACATTCAATGGGTTTTCCACTGGGACCAATGATAATTCTACACATCGATTTAACGCAGTTGTTGGTATGTGGCCATAATATATGGGTATAATAAACTATGTTAATGCTGACTGTGCGGTCTAGATACTGGTACTACATTCATGCTTCTACCCAAGGACATTACTGAGCAATATTATTCCTCCATTACCGGTTCGGCATTTGATAGAGAAAATGGAGGCTGGACATTTCCATGCAACGCCACCCTTCCAGATTTTGCGGTTCATGTTAATGACTATAAAGCCACAGTGCCCGGTGAGCATATTAACTGGGCGCAGATTCCGGGAACCCACATATGTTTCGGGGGACTTCAACCGGTAGACAGCTCACCTGCTGTACTTGGGGGTACATTTTTAAAGAGTCAATTCGTCATTTTCGATCATGATGGCCCGAGGATGGGGTTCGCAGCTCAGAGATAACCTTATATATAACATCCTTGATTATAGAATTTTGGGTCAAGTAACCCTGTTCTAAAATCTAATAGGAATTTAAAGTTGAAGTGCTGTTTGAACGCAAAGATACTGTTATAATTCATGATACTGATTTCAATTTGAACAATTATTTGCCTAGGCGTTTCAAAGTAAGAAATGAGAACAAATTAAACGATTTTGCTCGATTCATTCGGGAGGGTTTCTGGGTTGGATCCTTCTTTTACCTGGCTTGGTGTCAAAGAGTAGCTCGGCCTTACGTCAAGAGCAGGGTTACGGTCAAAAAAATTGCGAGGCCGGAGAAGTAAAGACACCGGTTCGACTGGCATGATTGGAAAATCTTCTGGTGATGGGAAGTGGGCTATTCCAAATGTGTGCCAAACAACTATATCAGTATTGTCAATGGATTCATTCGCCGTACCAGAGATCCAGGCTGGAAGGCCATGAGACGGTTCTCCTGAGGTTTAAGGGACATGCCGTCCAGCCGGGTAAATTTGGTCATCCGAATCTGAAGAATGTGTAAGTTTAGGCGGTTTATCTGAATAAAGAACGAGAATTATTTATGCCGAAAAGTGATGGAGCTTACACTTGGTAACATGAATAGCATGTCTAGCAAACCCAGCTCGTTTCCAGACTAGACTTCCTTCCTTGGGGAGAAGAGAGGGCACTTCCCTACTTACTATTTTGTAACTTACAGGCATTTTGCTAAATTTATTTAATTTGTTGACATTGGATATTTCCCATGTACGGCTGGATGATCCATCATAGTCTGCAACGGACTCAGATGGAGTGCAGTATTTTGTCCTTTTGGCGTAAAATGCGTTCCCATATTTATTCATGGGACTCCCAATTTCCCCTGGGCCACAGACAGCGTCAACTTGAAAAACGGTGTTATTTGGCCCATCAATATTTGGATCGATGCGCAGACAAAATAGATGTTGATGATTGTGTGCATTGACACCAGGGTATACTGCGGTACCCCAGCCTTTGGTATGCTCGTCAGGGTGCATAGCATAGGTATTCAAGATTCCAGTAAGTTTTATTTCCAGTTGAATAGTGCCGTCTTGGTGGAATATCCAGTATACGCAATATTCATAGTTGGCAGCAGTAAATATATGGGATACCACTAATTTCTGGCCCCTTGTGATAATGGTAGAATTATCCCTGAAATCAGTGTGTTTGAACAGAATTCCAGCATCCTCTTCATGAATACAAATGGCATTCTTGATAACTGTGCTTGCACCTGCAGCATTAACAAATGCCGCATCCATATAGTGTATGGTACCCTTGCAGTCACAGCCCAGGCTGAGGCTGTTTGTCAAATATCCAGCTCCGTACTCTCCTATATCAAAGGCATGTTTTCGTTGGTGAGGATGTTCTGGGTTTCCATATGGAACAACCATCTCTGCAAGAGACAGACGGTAAAAAACTGGCCTACGATTTCCTCTGTCGTCGAAGGTAATATTGTGAAGTACGATTCCCTCTCGGTGATTGAAACCAACATGAAATTTCCAGTTTTGCCATTCTATGTGACGGCCTTCAACCTTGAATGAAACACCGTCAGGTTGTGAGATGTGTATAGGTTTAAGGTCTTTTCTGAACCCTCCTTCTTTTTCTATGGCTTTGGGGTGGTAGTTTGACGGTGGCGCTTTATTCACGTGTCGACGGATAGACGGGACATCAATGTGGATAAATTTCATCGTATTGGGGTTGAAGATTGGACAAAAATCGAGGGGGTAGGCGTACTGACAGTCATCAATGTCGGGTCGGTAGTACATCAATGCTTGCTGGAGTCGGTCACTGTTGCCAAATCTTTCATCGTATCCAATAGTCCACGCTATCAATAAACGTCAGCTATAAATTAGATATGTGAGCGCTCGAGACTGCTACTAACTCACGGTCACAATATACTTTATGCATATCTTCCCTCGGTATGCCTATTGCTTCACACTGTTTGATGATATCCTCGTCCTTTCTGGCCATGTGTTCGACAAATTGCAAGTCCTCCATTGTTACCAATGGCTGAACGCCTGTCACTAAATTCCATTCAACCATTACGTTGGTAGTTAGATCTACTATTCCATCGTAGAGCTTTCCATCAGGAGCAATAGCAACGACTTCTGCGGCTCTGTGGGGCTTAGGAGCGTTCTCAGAGTCCTGAAGCCATGCCATCATCTGGGCTTTTCGTGGTTCCGATAGGGTAACGGTGTTAAATTTGAGAGGTCCATCATGAGCCTCTCTGACTATGGCAACTGCCGCATCAATCTCAGATGTAGAAAGAGGGTCAAATGGATGCATTTGGGCTGCCTGGGGTTCTCCAATCTGCGAGGGCGGTTCCTTTACTCTTTCCAAGGCCATTATAGTATAGTAGGAGCTGAGATATAGATCATGTGCTGTAGTAAGCGGATGTAAAGATGGGTATGAGTAAATACTGGGTGTCGTGCGGGTTCACATATAAAGCACACACTGCCACAGTACTCATATGATGATTACCACTAAGACCATTCAATGCGGGGAGGGTAGGGTCTGGCGAGAGCAGTAAAGTGCATCATGTGTAACGGCATGGAGGGTAAGTATACTACCCACGCTGGGTATCTTTGCCGGAATTCCCGCGACCTAGATTCCGTATCGGACCGCAGGAATACCGCCACAGCAGGGATTGATTGTTTATAAGCTTGTCAAGCAATATGCATGCATGTTACTGGGTATCGAGAAGAGCGCCGAAGCCCATTAAAGCCGATTTATGGGTAAGGAACGAAGATGAGGATATGGTATACTCTCCGTGCTCGCAGTAGTTTTATTTATGTACGTCCCAGTTTCCTCTTTGGGAATTCACTACCGGCTTATGTAAGATATCAATCTGTATTAAAAAGGAGACCTTGACATCATTTGCCCGAGGAAGAGATCTACTGTAATATGCTATCCAGCAGGGCGAGTATTAAGGATCATATAAGAATAGCACACCGTCTCCGTCAAATAACAAAAACAAGCCTCGATTCGTGGCAGCCCATCTAGAGCCGAAGAGTATAACCCGGTTTACCAAACATTTACGAGCCAATGCACACAACCCGTCTGCCAGCCAAATCCCACCTCGGCAACAATATAAAAGAGAAGGCGAAAGAGAATAGGGTAGAGGATAGATATAGAGAGAAAAGACACCGTGTGAATGAAATAGTAAGCCCATTTTTTCAAAACGCCAGGACACTCTTGTACAACAAAGTGGTTCAAGCTCAACACAAACACCACAAGCTGAAAATGCAAGGAAGAAAACACCGAGAAGAAAAAGAACATTCGTGTCGTAGAACACACAAAGCGCCATCCTCCAAGTTTTCTAGGGAAATGTTATAGATAGTTAAAAAGGATGTTGGGTTTTTTTTTGTCGTTTGTGCGGCTATCCTTCATATTATGGGTTTGAGTTTGCTTCTTATTTTAGGATCGTGGGTGGAAATTTGCATATGCACCGGTTCCGGGGGTTATGCTCCCTGTCTGACGGCCAGGTGTTTGATGGCTGTTCAGCGCTGCGTGGCCTGTGTTCGGGGTACTAGGTGTTCCTGCGGTAGAGTACATAACAGTTCCATTAGGACCGGGGGTTTGATGGGGCTGATTACCGGGATAGAAAGGCACGGCAGCAATCTGGCCATTAAGTCCCCAGATCTGGCCGGAATATTTGGATCCATCGATGTTTCCATTGAACACAAGCTGTCTGATTTTCCAGAATATCTCACCGGTGACGAGGGAGTCCGAGCCAGCTTGGTGGGCAATGCCTACTCGTTTGACTCCTAGCTCGTCAGCAATGTCTTGAAGGCCGGACTTCTGGCCAAGGTTGGCTATAATCTGGGCTGCAGCATGGGTTAGCGGGGATCCATTGGCGGTTTGATTTCGGCCGGCGTGCTTCATGAGGTATTTTATATCAAAGAGTGAAGGGAAGAATATGTTGAGGAGTTTGTGGAAGTCCTTCTCGTCATCCGGCAGGGGCTTGCACAACATAATCTTCATCAGATAGCCAAAATCGTATCCGGAGTGGAAGGAAATCCAGTGAACGTCATCGAGCAGGACAAGACCAGAGCTCATAAGCAAGGCTCCAAAATCCAGCGGGTCGATGCCGTTCTTTTCGTGGAGAGAAAAGTCGATGCCAGCCTTGGCCAGCATGCTAGTAGATTCCTGAGCGTACATGTCGTTTTCGAGAGAGAACTTGAAGTTAAACTGCCAGGTACATGGCGCGGGTACCAGGACGCCATTATACCCTTCTGAGTTTGCATGCGTAGCCGTAACTGGAGGAACCTCCCCGTCCTCAGAGAAGAGGGTGATTCCGAGCTGTATCATCTTTAAGAGGTCAACATTACACCGTAGAGTCTGGTAGTGGTAGTCTGCTTTTGTGGTAAAGGTGCCCATGGGCCGGGCAACTATGCCTGGGAACTCCGTGTCCTAGACGCTGTTAGCCACCGCCGACTAACAGTAATGAGTCACTTTTTTTGTGATATGAGGGGGGTGGATGGGCTACCATGCTGATATATGGGTATTTCTCTACTAATGACCGTAGCATGGCCATTTCCTGTGCCAGATTGTGCTTCCAGACATCACGTATCCTCGATTTGACGGCGTTACTCTTGGTGTCCATGGTGAGGCGCCCGTCATGGCCTAGATGAACCTGTTGGACTTGGTGCTGTTGTAGTTGCTGTTGCGCCTGTTGCTGTTGTTGTTGCTGCTGCATTTGAGCACCCCTTACAAACCCCATCTGTGCGGCATGGCTGGCGAGCCCGGTGCCATTCCCGTCGCCCAGCACCCCCGCGCCCGCTCCGGTAGGGAAGCCGGCAACTCCAATACCATTGGCACCGGGTATACTGAAGGGATTGATGCTTGACTGGGGGTTGCTGGGTCCGAATCCGGGGTGTCCGCCCAGCGAGGGAGGGGGCAGGCCGGCGTTGGACTGCGGGTGCCCAGCGTGGTGCTGGGTCTGCTGCTGCTGTTGCTGCTGGAGATGTGCTTGCTGGAGGTGAGGGAAAGGGGCCGTCATGCCCGAGGGGCCATAACGGTTGACCGGCGGCGGCATCGATGCTACGAAGCGCGAGATGTATCACTGCGTGAGGGGGGTGAGGAGGTCGAAAGGAGCATGAGGATGTGAGCGAGCGGTTGGCCAAGCACCAGGCACCTCACCCTGCGCTGTCTGCTCGCAGTATCGTTACTCCGGGCGGTGTCTCCCGGCGTGTCTGCTTGCTCCGGCCGTCTGCTTGCTGTTCGCTGTCTCCCGGCGTTCGGTTGTCTGCTGGCAGTGCGTTGTCGCTGTCGTCGTCCTCGTCCTCGTCGTCGTTGTTGCTGGCTCGTCGCTGTCGGCTTCGTCGTTCTTTTCTTGCGTCTTCTTCGTCTTCAGCGTCGAGCTTCGCCAAGCCCCGTTGCCGCATCCGGTTAGAAGCTCCTGCGGCCAACATTTCGAACTTCACTCGAATTTCGACGACGCCGAACCTTGGACTTCCTGCAAACGAGACCGACCAACGCCAGAACCGCCGGCATCGAGCTCAATTGACCTGCTGCTGCGCCCGGAGCACGATAGCGGCCTCATTGCGGACTGCGGACTGCAAAAATCCCGACTAGCCGGACGACCGTCGACTTCTTTTTGCTGCGTTATTGTTTGGACCCCTCCGCCTACGAGACAGAGATGGCGCCTCCAAACCCAACCGGCTTCGACATGAAGACCTTCAAGGCCGCGGCCTCTCCTACATCAGAATGGGCGCTAAGAGACCCATGGAAGCGACAGTACGTTTGGCCAGCTACGTGTCTTTCTTTGCCATTTTTTGGTTGAAGTTCGGAGCTAACTTGGAATGTACAGTGAGGCATGGCGATACACAGGCCCATTCTCCCGATGGAACAGATTCAAGACTGGCTTCCCAGGCCTCGGAATTGCGACTGTTGCTTTTGCTATATACTGTGGATACGAGTATGCGTTCCTGAATGACAACCATCACGGCCACAAGGAAGAGGGTCACCATTGAAGTCCATCGACAGACAGAAACTAGATGCAAAGATATAAATGCAATCCAAACGGTCGATTAGAACGTCCAGAAACCAAGCAGACTTTATAGAGCTACCCGCGGGGACCCCCCTTTTTTCTTTATCTTGGAACGGAGGCTGAGATTCGAACTCCAAGAGTCGTTGTACATATTCTACTGAAAGGCGCAAATGGGAACAACAACTTTGTACTATTGAGTCCTTACTTTTTTTCCTTGATTGCCTGATTTATGTACGGCTAACCTACTTTTCGCTTTTCATATTCACATCAGGTCTATGCTGGTCCGTTATGCTAAAAGAGAAATAACCCATCTGTCACAATTCCTTATTTCCATATATGTAACATCCCCCCTTACTCTTCAAATACAAGAGCTATACCATCATCACCGGCAGTGACTATCCGCCTGCCTTCCTTATCCCCCTGTACAAAGCCTAATATGCCACCAGACTGTTCTCCTTCTTCATTCTCAGATACACCAACATGGCCTCTCCATTCTTTCAAAAGTCCATGGCCGGCAGCTACAGTGCCGCCACGGGTATCCCATCGCCTTACCACTCCATCCATACCAACGGAGGTAAGTAACCATGGTCTGCCTGATGACGTACCAGCAGACGCAGTGTTGGTCTCGCAGTGAACGAATTCAACCTTCACCACGGCTGTTTCTTCATGAGCTCCACGGATATGTCGCCTAACGGCGAATCTATGCGCAACGTCAAAAAGGGCAATGGACCCATCCACTGAGCCAGCTGCGAGGAGGTTCAGTGGAGGAGAGGAGAAAGACAGGGACTCGATGCCGTCTGACTGAGCTTGGAGAGAGGCAAGAAGAGTGCCAGCCCCGGATCCACTAGCTGCGCCGGCTCCTCCTTTACCTTTAGCCTTGGACTTTGCAGACGTATCTGTCAAGCGAGGGAGTCCAACGACCTTGATATGACCTTCGGCACCACCAACGACAGCAAATGCGCCTGAAGGTGAGATAGCAACAGAATATAACCCCCCTTCCACAGCAAATCTCTGGTCCTGGACCGTCAACGCAACAACCGACTGTGTGCCGGCAGAAGCAGTAACTCCAGCAGCAGCTGCGGCCCCAAACACATCATACACGTAAAAGCTACCTTCTTCAGAGACGGTAGCCAGCAATTGTCCGTCTGGAGTCCATGCGCCAGCTGTACAAGGCGCTGTATGCTGGAAATAAGTAGCCACTATCGTCAACGGTTCTGCGGCCTCCTCACTTGCATCCACACGGTACACCCATACACTGCCATCACTGGCACCGATAGCAACCACATTCTTCGTCTGCTCATCGTCGCCGGCCTTACTTGACGGACAAGTAGCGATCCAGTTAATCTCCTCGACTTCCTGCGACTCGGCCAGGAACTGCCATGCCCTGCCCGCCAGATTATCACTTGTATCCTTCCAGGCACGTAGTTTCCCGTCCAGGCCAGCAGTGATCACATATTCACCCCTTGGAGCAGTAAAGCACACGGCGTTCACCGAGTCCTTGTGTCCGTCTAAATGCGCAATTACGGGGAGGGATTCTCTCTCTTTACTCTGCTGCGGTGTTGTCTCGTAGCTCTTCGGCAGTAGCGGTTTCTCAGCAGCGGCAGTCTGGCTGGAGTCGAATATGTATGCGGTATCGTCTCCGGAGCCCGTAATTATGATTTCAGGGTGGATTGGGTGCTGCGCGATGCAGAATATCGAGTCTGTATGCTTGTCGAAGTGTGCGGCAGAGTCGTTCTCGAGCAGGACCTCTTCGTCCTCTTCTTCCATCGGGTGGTCATCGTCGACCTGGACTATCTCTTCGGCGTCTGCTTCGTCTATGAACTCTTCTTCCATGTGCTCTCCATGGTCCTCGTCCATCGGATCCTGTTGCTGGTGCTCCGGCATCTTGTCCTTGATATTTAGTTATTGCTTTGCGATAAATTTTTTGGTTGGAGGGGCGAGACGAGGGGCAGTTCGGAGAAGAGGGACGGATAGCTATAAATCAACGGAATATATATCACTGGATAGCTCGAACAGGATTTATCTGAGGAGGAAAAGTCAGAGTATCACAGACGATGTTGAATATTTATAGCATTTCTTGACAGTAAAGTGGACGGAAGAAGCTGGTAGAAGGTTTGTATTCCCAATGCCGCTGATTATAAATATGAAAACAGCCGACAGTCTACGCTGACAAAAATCACTATCAAAATCACTATCACGATCACTAAAATCTACAACTTCGCCTTCGCCTTCTGTCGAGTCTCCTTCTCGCGGTCTCGGAGCAGACGACGAAGGATCTTGCCGCTGGGACTCTTGGGAATGACATCTATGAACTCGACGCCGCCCTTCAGCCACTTGTGCCGGGCCTTGTGCTCTTCCACGAACTGCTGGATCGACTTGATAACAGCCGCATCGTCTTTGCCGGCAGCAGAGGGCCCCTTAACGACAAATGCCTTGGGCAGTTCTCCAGCCCGCTCGTCCGGTACAGGGATGACAGCACAGTCGGCAACGTCAGGGTGAGAGAGGACGTGAGCTTCGAGTTCAGCCGGTGCAACCTGCATTCCCTTGACCTTGATCAGCTCTTTTATCCGGTCGACAATGAAGAGATGCTCTGTTCCCTTGGGCGAGACGCGGAAGACAACTTCGTCTCCCGTACGCATCCAGCCGTCTTGGAATGTCTCTGCGGTGGCCTTTTGGTTGTTCAGGTAGCCCAGAACGACGGTAGGCGAGCGAACGACCAGTTCCCCTGGCTGGTCGTAGCCGGTCAATTCAACTCCTTCAGGGGAGACGACTTTTGCTTCAAAGCCAGGGAGGAGACAACCGGATGAGCCCAGCCAGGTGTCGTAGATGCTTGTGGATGAGACCACTGTGCAAGTTTTCGTGAGACCTGCATGCAATGCAACGTTAGTGTATCTGTCTGGGGATAGGTTAAAGGGGTCATCCAGGACCTACCGTATCCCTGTTTTATAGCCCAGGATGGCTTCCAGGCCTGTAGCTCTTCTGCTGTCTCCTTTCCTAGCGGTGCAGCTCCAGTGAATATGGAAGTCACACTGGAGAGATCTACTTTGTCACAGACTGCCTTGTTTCGCAGCATTGCAATGATGATTGGAGGCACTAGGAACAACGTGTTGATCTTATGCTTTGCAATGGCTCCGAGGTACTGAGCCATGTCAAACTTGGGCAGGACGACCAGAGAGTCTCCTCGGTAGGACCCAGCATGGCACAGGACAACGAGGGCATAGATGTGGCTCTGAGGCAGCAGGCCCAGGCTGACTACCGTAGCTGAACCTCCCCTTTTAACACGGGCATCTCGTTCCGCCTGCTCTTTGACCCTGATCTGCATGGTGTTTGCAATGACATTCCTATGCGAGATCATCACGCCTTTCTATACATAAGGACTGTTAGTCGGCTGTCGATACAAGAGCATTTCGAGAGATTTAAGATAAATACCGGAAGACCAGACGTGCCGCTAGAATAGCACAGGAAGGCCGTCTGCTTAGCAGCTTGACCAGGTCCCCATTTGGCCCTCTCAACTGGTGGAAGCGAGCATCCCTCTGTGATGAACTGCTCCAGCGTCTTGAAGCCTGCGGGTGTCTTCGCCGAGCCGGTAAATTCAGCAGGGAGGTCAATGATATACACCCTGCTCTTGGGTATCCCGGCCTTTTCAGCAGCCTCCAATGCACTCGGCAAGGAGGGCAGACAGGTGAACAAGGCCTTGCAGCGAGAATCTACGAGCTGATGGGCGAGCTCTGGCGCAGAGTAAGCTGCATTGGCCGCACTCACAATGCCAGACAACCGATGCACCGCCCAGCAGAGAACCAAATAGTCGATCTGTCTTGCAGTCAGCCAACTCCTATCTTTCAACACAAACACTATAGCTATGGCAATAACGAAGACAGCCAGCATGCCTTACCGAGTTGAAGCTGTAGATGCCCACAACCTTCTCCCATTCGGTCCCCTGATTCGGATGCCAGCCAAACTCCCTTGCCAGCGCGCGTGAGAGAACATCAACGCGCTCCGCCACCTGGGATATCGAGTATGTCCTGCCCGTGAGGCCGCAGACAAACGGATCTCTCGACTCCGCGAACGGCATGCGACCGTGGGCCTCGTTCAGGATGAAGTCGCATATTGGTACATCATCAGGGACCCTGGGCAGATTCCCGGAGCTCGCAGGCGGATAGAACACCATCTTGTCGGCCCAGTGAATCAACTTGTAAACTAGCCAGCAGCAACAGAAAGTAAAGCAATCTGTAGTCTCCATGCAGGAGCGAACTACTTGAATAGATATATATATGGAGTCTCCGTACTATCATCTGGCTTGTCGCCGCAACCCCAGCCAGCCTCCACCCCCAGGCTCGCTTCTCCACGCGCCTGGCCCGACCAACCGGCGCCCGAGCCGAGCCTTAACCGAGGCTGCGGCGCCAACTTCGACGACGACTTCGGCGATAAGGAGGATTCTCGCTAGTTATTTGGTTGCATGAGATAGACCTCGACCGGGTACAGGATGCAGCTATCCATGTTTCTCGGGGACTCATTCCAAATCCAGAATGATTTGGTTCTTGTTCATTGAACGGAATAACTAGTTAGTTATTCATGCCGGAAGGCCAGTCCATCCAGATGTTAACCTCGCCCCTGACCTCTTCTAGCACCGATGGATGTGTGTCTCTGTAAATATTAGCGGCGTCGAGGGCTGATTTCTTTTAGACGAACCTGAGTGTGCACCGTACTCTTCCGAGATGCAATCTACAATATTAATATTAATTATCTCAATGCTCGATTGAGTACTAAGCAGATAGTTACAAGTTGGTGACTCAATATTAAAACTAATTTACTTATGAATTTGTCTAACACGATAATGAGTAGCCACTCCGGATTGAATATATGTCAAATAATGACGGCAAGCTGCTCCTCTTCAGACATGGCTTAAATATCACGCTTAGTCTCTGTTTTCTGCACAATGGTGTTCAGCCACTTTGGCAACAGCTTCAAGTTGGCAGGGAGAATAGCAGCGGGTACATCACTGCTTTTGATGTATAATGCGTGTAGGGTAATCTGTGCTGCTCCATGATTTGTTCAGGCTTATCAAAAGGCATCATGAACGGGTTGAAAGGTCTATAACCGTGGCTGCAGTTGGTCTTCATCATTCCTTATATTTAACGACTGTTTGTTCCCGTTATATGATATGCTGCCCCAATCGATGCATGCCTTGTAGTGAGTGCTCCGACGGAGATAGGCCAGTAGCTGCTCTAGGCTGTAAAGGGCATAAGAATTTAATAATTCCCTTTGTATAAAACGACTCGTGTGTATCATCTCGATGAGCTCTTGCAGAAATTTTCGATAGAATACCGGATAGAGCAGCAGTCACTGTCTTCAAGTCTCATCTCCATCGTATTCGAACTCCGGAATTGGGTCATAATCGCCCTTCCAATGCTCTGAGGCGGGTACCTGGTCTGGCATCACGTACCGAGCAGTAAGGGCAAATCGAAGCCTACCAGACGGAATAACCGAGTGCTATAATGACAGTAAGCATTGATACACCTGAGCAGGAGTTAGGTGACTTACCTCATAATACTTCTGTAGATCTGGCCCATGCATCACAGCCAGGTCGCCATGGTTAAGCGCCATCGTACACACTGGAGGCGCCTCTCTTCTAGACGTGGGCAGAGCTTGTCGAGCAGCCAAGTACTGTTCTGCAGTTATTTCTTTGGCGTTGAACTTCCGTGCAAGCTCAGCTCTTGCTTCTTCGTTTGCGCAGCCTGGAAGGACAGGATCGTGCTGCAGATATACCTTGTCCTTGCCGTCTCTCTTGCGGAAGCCATTGTAGTACTCATCCTTCATGCGGATGAGCATGGTTGCCGGAGCTCCCAGTGAAAGGGTGGCTATAGTTGGGCCCAGAGACGATTCGCCGTCATCATGGTACCCGATCGACATGTCCTCGAAATACCCAAGAGCAAGGAGCTCATTTGGCATTTGGAAGGCATTAGCGTCCACTGTATGCCGTGTTGCCCATTTTAGACGCTCAAGAGCACTGATGATAACCGGTGGAGCAGTGTTAAATGGTCGAGAGTCCACGCTCACGATATACTTATATGGCATTCCCTATAAACATGGTATTAGATATAGAATATATAGTAGTTGAGGCTAGAGAAAGCCTACATAGTTGACAGCGAAGTGAGAAGTCAGAGTTCCGGCGACTAGATGGGGGATTAAATAGTTAGCATATGTGACCGAGTAACCCTAGAAAGTATTGAGTACAGACAAATCCGGGCTTTGTCTTTGGATATGTCTCAATCTCGTTTCCTGCATACTGGTACCAATACGGGGAGATGCATCTAAGTTTTCCAAGAGTAGGAAGGGAAGAAGAAAGAATGAAAGGAGAAACTCACCGACACAAGGAGAGATTGGGTATCGTCTGAGACCTAGATCTTCCACTTGCATCAGGCTGAAGAGATCATCAGGTCCACCGGGACGGCTGTTTACCGTTCGGTTAGCTGCAAAATGGGTCACTATGCCGGCACCCGGAAGGACAAAGGTGTCCTTTCGGTAGTTCTTCATGTACTGGATCATTGGCATTGAGCTCATATCCTTTGGAACAGTTGGTAGTCTGTGGCCAGACGGACTCATCTCCAAATCAGGCAGTACGGATCGTAGCGAGACATGGTTCATAGGTGGGCTGTATTGAAATCCGCATCCAGCTGTCGAGCACTCCCATCTCCTCCAATGGATTCTGGCAATGCAGGCTCTACACTGCGGGCAAACGATGCCCTTCCATGCCATGCGTGTTCCAGTGACATCCGTTTGATCATTGGAGAAAGTTGAAAGGAGATCCGGTACTAAGCTGCAAGGAGGCAGGACAGAATTCTTTGGCTTGGACCGCTTTGTGAGAAACTCAGGGGCAAAAGTGAGCTGGGATGGCGGCAGGGATCCCCCCATCTTCCAGAACCCAGCACACAGCGGGTTAAGACACATCCAGCCTTGAGCAAACACTTGAGCGGTCCCAATTGAGCAAGACGGGCAGATAGGATCTGGTGAGGGAGTTACAGACTCGCGCTGTTCAAGGGGGATAGGATCAGGAGAGCCCTTGGGAGACCACCAGCTTTTTGTCGCGAGATTGATCTTTTCAAAGCGCATCTGAGCACCCTTGTGCTTTCCGACTTGCTCAAACCAGATGTCTGTGATTCTGAAGAAGTCCAAGACGTTGAAATTGTACGGGACCTTGGTGCGACAGTCCGCATTCTTGCCTCCTACCTTGCATGTTAGATATGGGAGTGCATAAAATGAGTATATCGATTGATATATTTACCTAGTACGAGGCCAACAGGAATCTCAAGCCTCATAGAGTTGATGAGGGAGCGAAGAATAGGCCCGTTCGGATCATGGTCTTTGGTCATGACCAGTTTTCCTTCCTTCGTCTTCTTGCATGAGCCGCCCCTATTTTTTTCCCTGAATTAGAACCCGCTTCGCCTCTGTGATGGGTCAAGAGATAGCTTACACTCTGGTGATAACAACCTCATCGTCTATGTAGGATCTGTCACCGCAGTCTCCATCAATGAGTACACCGCGGCAGATGTTGTCAAGGTAGTAGCAGCCTCCCTGTACAGAATGGAACCAGGGAAGCGCATCTCCAAGAACAACTCGGTCCTCAGCCCACACTGGAGGTTGACCGTGAGGTTCCAGCAGCTCATCTTTGACTACTGGAACGACGATCTCAGCCTGGCCAGCTTGGGGCTCGCTGTCATCTTTCTCAGTAGAAGAGCGGCTACTGGAACCAGATTTGGCCCAAGAGAGCAACGTATTGGCTACAGCATATCAGTCAGTAAACATCATAACATGCCGTATAGCAGGCTTTGAAACCCAAGGCGGGTGGTCTGCGGTTGTGGTTGTGGTTGTGGTGGTGGTATCTAAGGGGGATGTAGATGGCTTGCTTTCACAAAAGGGGTAGTTGGTTATTTTCTTTCTCTTCTAGATAGCCGACAGGACATTGTGGCACACGTGATATCGCTTGTTTTCCTATGATATATTGAAAGAAATAGAGGAATAAGGACATCAAGTGAGAGTATTAGTGAGGACAAGTAATGGTATCTCATAAGGGGCCTTCCCCTGTTCAAATCCCAAAAGACTTTTCTAATATCAATACAATAACTAGGTAGGGTTGGGTATACAGCCAATAACCAATAACCAATATATGCAAACATGGCTTATAACAACATAGATAGATGGATATATCAAGGAATGATAGCCAGAAAATATCAGTAATACATGGTAACGTATGACATACCCTGGAGTAGTGTCTTCCTCTGGGAAGCTCTGGTCCTTCGAGTGACCCCAACACGACCAACGACCTTCAGTACGTCGTTCTTGGTTCCAGCCATGACTCTGAAGACCGCTGAACCCGTACACGGTAATATAGAGAGGTCTTTGAGGCAGCAGGAGAATTAAGTACCTACGGGGATGGCCGCAATGTGAGGAAGTGAAATATCGAGTAGTGTATACCAGAACGGTTTTTTCAGGAATGCGAGGTTGGGCTTTTCGACTCTCTCAGCGGGTATAAAAGAGTAAAGAAAAGGGGCAGGATTCCCCCGGGAGGGATAGCGACTTAAATAGAGCAGCCAGGTAGCCTCTTGCCCTCCTTCGGGGAGGGGATATTCACCTGGAATCGTAAGTGTTGCTTTTTTAGTCGACGGTGAAGCTCAATCTCGGTATGAAAGCAACAAGTGAAATCTAGTTCACGGATATGCTTGTTAATACTAGAAAGCCGAATAATCACAAAACAGTGAAATGTTGGCTCCTTCGTAGTAAGAGCTTTCTGCTCATGTTTGTGTGTCTGTTTTCCGTATAGAGTGAATGATAAATTAATCAAAACACCGCCGTAAAGATGAAGTGGCTGTTGGAGCATAGAGGTCCGATGCTGAATAGTTTAAGAGAGATATTAAAGGTGAGATTGTAACTCCCTAATTCGATGGTATATGTAACTTCTTCCAAGGCAAAATATTACCATATAAGAAGGTCGTGGTGTACCGTATTGCGGACTCAGCCTTAAGGGTGCGTAGTATGTCATATATTTCTGTAATCCCGAAAGCAGCGCCAACAGAGGGTAAGGGGTAAGGTGAGAATGAGACCCTCTACCCGATGGATATCTTCCAGGGCGAAATATTATTATATAAGAGATATTGCGATGCGCTGCAGTGTAGACGCCGCCAGAAGGGTGCTGGGGCAATTTATATGGATAACCATGCAGCGACATCATCGGCGGGCGGAAAACGCGAGCATCCATACCTCTGATGCCGTCATAGACAGCAAGGCGACTTTGCCGAATAACTCAGTTGACCAGAGACTTTCTCCGGGTTGAAGCCATCCCATGGAACGGTGTTTATATCAAAAACTTTATCCATGACCGGGTAGTTAAAAGGCGCCAGCTTCGGATGTGGTGGTCATGCTGTTGCTGGTATTGTTGATAGCATTGATATCCCCGGGTTCTCCTAAAGGAAAGACAGGTGAAGTCGGAGATAATAACGATATAATAACCAGGGCAAATATGGTGGTGGTAGATAGCCCGATCCCCTCCAATAGACCGGCAGCGAGTTCCAGAGACCGAACCACGGGAAGCACCACATGGTGTATAGATATCAAAATCCGGAGGGCCTGCTGGTAGAAAAGTACAGGCCACCAGCAATAGAGTGGATATGAGATTTTGGTGTTATAAAATATCCTAGGAAATGGAAGAATATCTTGGGAAATGGAGGAACATCTTGGGAAATGGAGGAATATCCTAGGAAATGGAGGAGTATCTTAGGGAAAGGAGGAGGATGGTGATGAGAAAGGAAGAGGAAAGGAAGAGGAAGAAGAAGAGAAATGACGGCCCTTTTATAGACAAATTCCAGGCTAATTCTACGGTGACTGAGGCCCAGCTGCAAGAGGAATAGGGGGTCTGGGGGAGCCAGCAGTGATTCGTCTCATGCATTAACTGTTGGTAAACAAGGCTCTGGAGCTGGATAAACAGTGAAAGATGAGACGGACAGTGAAGATATAAGACGGAATCCACAGTCATTTACTGCTGGAGACAGTGACTCTGCTGCTTCTTTCTTTGCAGGCAGTGAAAGAGACAGTGAAAGGCGGACTCGGTCAGGGGTAGATATTGAATACTGATATTGACGGTGACGCCTTGAAGATAGACTCGATTCACAACCTGGAGTCACCGTCACCGTCACCATCACTGTCTCTGTCTCTGCAATAGATAGAATCCGTAGATCAATATCTTGCTGTCACTGTCTCGGCTGTCGACTGGCATGCTTTCTCTTGTGCTGACACCTACTATCAACCCAGCCAGACAACTCCACTATCCTGATATCTTCTATCATCGTCTCTATCATCGTCATCTTCTCTATCATCTTGATCATCTTTATCATCTTGATCATCTTTATCATCATCTTGATCATCATCGTCGTCGTCGCCGTCAACTATGCCGCCCTCGCCTTCAACGTCTTCAACGTCCTCGCTGACTAAGCTCCCGCCCCCCAAAAGCGACGTCGATCTTCAGCTTCGACGGCATCAAAAGAAAAAGCGCCTTGAGAAGCGAGCGAGCCATCAACAACAAGCAACATCCAACTGCGCGCTCGCTGTCGTCTCTTCTCGTCCGGCCGAAGCAGCGATGGTGTCCCTGGCCGCGGCTCGCGCTCGATAGACCCTTTCGCTGAACCAAATCGTCCGCTCGTTACCCGCCGCTTTCTTTTTTTTTCCCGCGCGCACCAACGCATAGTTCGCTACCTACCTACTTATCCCCCCCGGCACCTCCACGACCACCGCCCATGTCCTGGCCGCCGTCTTGCTTCTCGAGATCGATCGCCTTGGACGGTGTACGCGGGCAGGCTGACCGAGGCCGGCTCGTCCAGAAAGGAACAGAACGCAGAACACAAAGGGAGCGCCTCGCCGACGATGTCTGACCAGGAAAACCGCCCGCCTCGCGCCTATCCGCCGCTGTCTGCCGCTGTGTCGCATGGCCCGTCTCAGCCTCATGTCCACCACGGCCAGCAAGGAACCGCTGTTCAAGCTCCCTCCTACGCCTCCCAGTACCCAACGGGGCCTCATCTCGCCAGCCAGAAGCCGCCGGCGCCGCACGCCCAGATGCAGCGGTCCCCCAGCTACCAGGCCGGCGACGACACCGGGTACTTCGACTCCAGGGCTGTTGCTGCTGCCGGCGGAGGAGCAGGAGCAGGATCAGCAGCATACCAGTACCATGACGGCCGCGGCGGCAGCCTCCACGGGTCTCACTCCAGCAACTTCGGCTCCAGGCACTCGCAGCACTCCACCGTAAGCCAGACATCTTCACACGGCTCCTCCGCGATGTCGGGATACCAACACCAGTACCAGGGGCCCAACACACCCTCTCCGGGCCAGCAGCCGCAGCAGCCATCTTACAATCCCCAGCAATTCTCGCAGCAGCAGCAGCAGCAGCCTCCTCCCACGCCGCAGCAGGCTGGCTACAACCCACAGGTCTTCTCGCAGTTCTCCAGCCAGCAACCGCATCATCAGCCCTACAATCCTGCCGCGTACCAGTCCTCACCCTCGGTGGGTTCGTTCCAGTCGTCTCCCGCTGGAAATTGGTCTTCAGGCACCCCAGTGCAGACCTCGTATCCTTCTACCTCGCCATCCTTCTTCCCCCCGTCTCATGCTGTGCCTACTTCGCCGGGTCCCATGTCGGCTCGCCCGCTGGACACGTACAGCGATTATTCTCTTCCCTATGGCAATAACACAACTCACCACCACCCAACATACCCTCCAATGCCGTCTCAGAGTGTTGCTGCTACCCCTGTGTCTGCGCACCCTTCTTCATACTCGTCCTATAACTATCCTTCCTCAAATCACTCTCAGTCGACGGTTAGCTATGGCACCGAGGCCACGAACGACCGTATCCGGAGATACTCTTCCGCCAAACCTCCAGCGCAATCTTCGGACTACCAGTACATGCCAAATCCGCCCGCCCATGGCTCAGTTCATCACGATGCAGGATACAGGACTGCCACCAGGCATGCCTCCTATCCAGCAAGCCCCCCACCCCCGCCTCCTCCAGCCCATCAAAACTCCCAGTCTACCTCCCCAAGGCGTACAGATACACTCACCCGTCATCCACAGGCACGACCGCTTCCCGGTCCACCAACTGAGTCCGAGGGTCGAAATGGTCGTGAACAGATGGAGCCGAGCTACGATGACATTATCAAACAGGTAGAAGCTGCCGTCATGGAAGGGAGACCGGATACTACTCGCAGACACAGTTCACGGGCGAGACGACCGCTTCCACAGCAGCCTCCAATCCAGGAATCAGATGATGGTGCTTATCCCACTTCTGCTATCTCACCTGGTGTGCAGCTCTTACCAGATGAAGTACAGACTCACACCAACGGAGGCAATATCAGCTCTACCGGGACAGGGCAGTACGTCAATTACAATGCTTACAGCGACGACAGTGATGCAGAAGTGGCTGCTGGGCTGGAAGCTCTTCGAGTAGCTGATGAGGAGGAGGCTGCTATGCGTGCAAGGCGGAATACTCATACCTCTACCACGAGCTCGTTCGGTTACCAGCATCAGGAACCACCGCCGCCGCCTCCTCCCCAAAACCAGCAGCACCACCATGGAGAGTCCAGCAGTGATAGTGACTTTGCTCTCCATGACATTGGCCTCTATGGCGGCGGATACAGCGCTGACATGCACTATGGAGAGGATGCTTTGATGCACGGGGCGAGAACCAGCTCCCAGCCGGACGGTAGAGGGAGCACCCCCAATCAATATGATTACCCTAGCATCGACCAGGACTCCATACATCCATTCCCAGAGATCGAGCCCACTGCCAGAGTCGACGCCGTCGGTACCGGCGGACTCTCAGAACCTTCGGCGTATCGTCGCATGAGCTTTGAAAATGGGGATGAAGCGGCCCTCAGACGACCGTCGTCCACAACAAGCTCCCTTAGCGACCTACCCGGAGAAGGGGAACCTCAAGACCTGTTCTTCCACCCTGGAATGAGTGCTAGACCTCTACCACCCCCACCCGTCCCAGTTACCGCGCAAAACCTTCTTCCTCACCTCATGCCCGCAGGCACATATCGCTCCAGCGAACATACAGGCCAGATACCCCTGGATCACTACCATATGCCACCCTATCCAACTTCCCCTGACACATATTCCTATTCCAACTCTACTTCCGCCGTGCCTCGCTCAACGTCATTGTCAGACCATACAAACACGCATAAGTCCGCAGATGCAATCATCAGATCCAAGACAGATGCCGACAGGGCTAAATCTAAACAAGCTGCCTATGACTCCTCCATGTCCACCCCATCTGTCACCCTTGACCTCCCAGTTCTACCGACGGGAAAGCGGAAGAAGTTTCATCCAGGTAAATTGTCCAGTGAACAGTTCCGCAAGTGCACAGAGCCATGGGCCATCAGTGCCATTGTGGCTTGGATAAGAGATCTAGCGGAGGACGAGGCAGATCTAAAGGAACATTCAATTGTCGACGCAATTGTTGCTTTGCTCACACATAAAGTGCCCACGATGAACACTGCCGACGCCGAGACTCTCAGCGACAGAGTCGTCAAGAGCATGTTTGCAGCAGGAGCACTAATCAAAGACGAGGAATGGGTGAAGTTCGGGCCAGGGACGTTGTCCGGTGTCCTGTGGCAGATTACCGGCCAGGGATGCTATTCCTCCCGTTTACATAACCAAGAATATGACATCTTCGGACGATGTTACTCTCATCACTGCATGAGGACATTGAAGAAAATCAACTTGAAAATGGTAGAAGCGCAGAAAAAGGCCGAAGATTGGGCGACCTTCTACAAAATTGGCAAGGAAGTCTTCGCAAACCACTCTAAAAAGGAGATTGACCGCCAAAACAACCTTCACGAAATCGTCACTACAGAAGATTCATATATTGCACAGCTCGATGTTCTGCGGACACTATATAGGGACACTCTTGCTACTGCACAGCCATCTGTGATCAATCCCAAACGTCTCGATAGATTCCTCAGGGATGTGTTTGGGAAAGTTGATGCGGTGAAGAGGGTTAATGAAGAATACCTACTAGCTCAGCTGAAGTACAGGCAAAAAGAGCAGGGTCCCTTCATCGTTGGCTTCAGTGACATTTTCCGAGAATGGATTCGAAAGGCCAAATCGGCCTACATTGAATATGCGGCAACATTCCCCAATGCCAATTACCTTGTACGCCGGGAAGCTGAATCGAACATGCTCTTCCGCTCTTTCTTGAACCAGGCTCGTGAGAACAGGTTATCCAACAGATTAAGCTGGGACACGTACTTGAAGGCGCCTATCACCCGTATCCAGCGTTATACACTGCTTCTCAACACCGTCTACAAGAACATGGAAAAAGATTCAGAAGAGAAATCTAATCTGCTACAGGCTATCGAGGAAATCAAGCTTGTTGCCTTGGACTGTGACAACAAGGTTGGAGAAATGACCAAAAAGATGGATCTTAAGGAGCTAGGCGCTAAGCTGCAGCTAAGACCGGAGATGAAGTCTATCGTCGAGCTCAACCTAGAACACCTTGGGCGCGAAATCATCCACCAAGGAGACTTGCAGCGTCCAAGGACAAAGAGATTCAACTGGGTCGATATCCGAGCCATTCTCTTCGACCATTACCTTGTCTTGGCTAAGATAGTCATCCACAGAGATGCCGCTGGCATTAAGCATGAGATGTTTGATGTTTCTAAGCTGCCTATTCCCATGGACCTTCTCACCCTAGTCAGCACCAATGATGATCCGGTAGTCAGGTCTGCAGTCAAGGGTATTGCGCCCGCTAACCCGCGTGCTGGGGCCCCGACCGGTCTCGCTCACGCCGCAACTGCACCGCAAATAAGTTCTCCTACCCCAGGCGCAGCCGGCAGATCAGTAACCACCACCGTCCTGGAAAACTCCCGAGATGAGAAGATCCTCTATCCCTTCAGAATCAAGCATCTCGGAAAACGCGATGTTTACGTTCTGTACGCCCCAACGGCCCAGTCACGACAGGAATGGTGTGAGAAGATCTATGAAGCAAAGACCAAACATGCTGCTGCTCTCTATGCTCAGAATGCGGAACCATTCAGACTGCGTGTCCTATCAGATTCGGCCTTTGCTTACTCGGACCAAGCCGTTCCTCCCAAGAGTGCTGTTATTAAAGGAACCCCTCTTGACAGAGCCATCAGAGAAGTTGAGAAGAAGTATGAACGAAACTTATCTCGACCTTTACCCGTTTGCAGAGCGGCTGTCAATTGTGCGACTGTATTCCAGCAACCTCCAGGGAAAATGATGTGTGCCATCGGTACAGACTATGGCGTGTATATCTCTGCATATGACGATCCTCGAGGATGGACAAAGGGAATTTCAATGTTGCGTGTAACACAGGTTGCTGTTTTTGAGGAATTCAATCTCTTCCTCTTGATTTCTGACAAGTCATTGATCGGATATCATTTGGACTCTATTTGTCCTGTCAACGGCGCTGTGCAGCCTGACTCGCAACGACGCGCACCGCAAAAGCTGTCTGGGAACCGAGAAGTAGGCTTTTTTGCCGCGGGACGCATGAAGGACAGAGCATTAGTATTCTACAAGAAGAGAGACGGCATTTCCTCGACTTTCAAGGTATGTTCGCATCCATGATTATTCCTCCAAGACACTCACTAACGACAATGACCCAAGGTATTGGAACCTGTTCTTCAAAAGTCATCATCAAGCCGTTCTCGCTTCCTGTCCCGACGAGGCCAAACTGAATTCTTCCGCGAATATGATGAATTCTATATCCCCGCTGAGAGTTATGGAATCAACCTGTTCCACACGTCTCTTGCCATTGCTACATCCAGAGGCGTTGAAGTCCTTACCCTGGACAAGAAACAGCCCTGGTCTGTCCCTAACCTGAAGTCAGAACAAGCCGACGTCCAATCCCATCTCACCAGCATCGCAAACAGGGTGAAAGATCTCCGTCCCCTCGGAATGTTCCGTCTCAGCGATAGCGAGTTCCTCGTTGCATTCCAGGAATGCGCTGTATACGTCAATAAGCACGGAGACGTCAGCCGTAGCGTGGTCATGGAGTTCGTCGGCATTGCTCACTCAGCCTGTCTATGTGGGAAGTTTCTACTCCTCTTCAACGAAGACTTCGTCGAAGTCCGCAACGCAATGAATGGCCGCCTTCGACAAGTCATTGCCGGACGAAACGTCACCCTCTTAGACGATGGCGGTAACGGCAATAGCGGAATCGACCAACATACCAATGCGGTAGGTGGTTCGAATTTCAACGAAGCAGCTTCCACACCGACTGGTACGGGACGCAATGGTCTCGGAATCTCCACTGGATTCGGCACTGTTTACCGCACAGTCAAGATTTGCATGCAGCATCCTGAACGTGAAAGAAGCCAGATCGTACTGGAACTTTTGGAAAACGAGGGACAGAAAGATTAATTTTACTTCCGATCTATTTCCCCTTCAGAAACCTTTTTGCGCTGCGTCCCTTTCCATGCATATCCAACATTTACCTTCTTACATAGGTCCATTCTCACAACCTATGGCCCCCTTTACTTGCAATTTCTCTGTCGATTTATTCGATTTTTGGGCTTTTTTTTACTCTTTTTGCTGGCTACTCTACATGTTCGTTTCACCATCTCAACCAACGCCCTCCCGGATATGCCATTATATGACTGCAAAATCACGACCTCATGATCCTAGACTCTTGTTTTCACCTTCAGGGGTTGGTTGGCTTGGTTGATTGCAAGGCTTAATTGTTTAAAATATTACGGATGATACTTATCAGCCTTAACTATTATTATTATTAGCCTATGTTTGGCTTTTTTTTTGTCGAGTTTTTTTGTTTATGCTTTTTTGCATGGATATGTTCTTTTGTTTAAATATCCTGCTTCCCCCGTTTGACTTTTTACTTTCTACTTCTACTCTGCTCGTTTCTTCAATCTAAGATACATTTTACACTTGTATTCCGCTTCGAACAGATTCCCCCTTTAATTAACCTTCTTCAATCGCACTGTTGTCACCGACACCATACAATGGACACTGAACATTTGCTGTTTGAGCTTAAGATCAATGAGATATGAATATTCTCTGGAAACTACTAAGAACATCCTCCTATCCATAAATAACATGTCAATGATTTAAGACTGACTAAATGAAACTGGGATCCCTCGAAACAAGCATAACTCAATCGAGAACGCAAGGAATAAAATAAGAAAAGATGTATAAACGGTAGTTGGAGAGCTAGATATATCACAATTCCATCTTGGGAAGATAATAATTACAAGATGCGCCAGCCATTCACTAATCCTGACATGGTCATGCCAAAAAGCTATCAATCATCAATTAATTTATGTAAGTTTCATTAACCCAGAAGCAACAACCTGCTATGACTCGAATTCAACCTTATCAACACTGCAATCTGAAGGCCGTCGAACAAGAGAGCCAGGTGACGGCGACAGCGTTGCCTTGGAAGGATTCGCAACGCTTCCTTCAGTCTCTGGTCCCTCTCGTTCGCGTATGCTAGCGACCTCAGCTCCTTCAAGTAAATCGCGATCTCCCTCACGGATAGATGGAGCACGGAGCTTGGACGTATCAGCGTTCCTTCGCTCATAGTAAGCTGCATCGTCATCGTCGTCGTCATCCTCCTCGTCCGCCCTACCGCCGAGAGCATTCCGTTCCATTTCACGCTGGGCTTCCTCCATCTTCTTACGGACTTCTGCAGCCATGCGCATGCCGTCTGAGACGATGTTATCTAGAACACCCCTGAGGCCCTTGTGGCCTGGTGGAACTATGCCGCCTGATGCGCCGGCAAGGGTGGCGCCTGATGGAGCAGTGGCTGTGCCAGAGGAGCGGTTATAACCAAGGTTGGTAAAGGTGGTGAGGTTGGAAGAAAGGGATGTAGAGCGCTGGATGGCACTTGTTTCATGAGACGGGCGGTCAGAAAGGTGGAATGATTCGGGGAAATAGCTTTCAAAGAATTGTTCAAGGAGTTCATCTGCGAGGATGACCATGCGGAAGGTCGGGAGTGTGATGTGTAAGGGGTGGGCAGGGTCAAGAGCTGCGTTTGCTGCTTCTGAGGCTTCTTTGGTAGTAGGAGATAGGGGAGTGGTTGGGACTTCCTCGCTTGTAGGTTCTAATGATTTTTCTTTCTGGGTTGAGTCTGATTCAGGGGTTGGATGGGATTCGTCATCCTCTTCATCGTCCTCATCGTCACCAATGCTGAAGGCACCAAGCTTGGACTCCATCTCTGTACGTTCTTGGTTTTGTGGATGGCTGGGGTCAGCATATTCAAAGCAATGTTGGATAAAATCGCTGACACTGCTGAGAAACTTCTCATCAACACTAAGCTTAGGTCGACCTCGTAAATCTCCCTCTTGTGTTGATGTTGATAACCGATCACTCTCCCCATTGGTTCGGATGTTGATCAGGCCTTCGAATCCCCTTCTGGAAAGGAAAAGGAGAGCTTCTGACATGCGTAATATGCCCTCTCGGTCAACCTGGCCAGTACCGTTATCGTCATATAGGTCAAAAAAGTAGTTTATTGTGTTCATTATATCTCTGCCGCCCTTTATTTGAGCCAGTCCGTTAACAACGTTCTGTAAGCTGAGGCCGCCATTGCCATCGACATCCCATTTACGGAACAGCCGTTTTAAGAAATCATGTTCAGCAGGAGCAGGGTATTTTGACCTGTCTGAAGACTTATTTCGGCTTCTTATACTGGCATTTCGATCAGAAGCGGAATCCTTGCGCGGGGGAGAGTCACTGGTAGCCCATTTGGCAGTGGCTGCAAGAAACTGTCTAAAGCCATCATAGTCCATAAGCGACGGGCTGGGTCCGAGGCCAACACGGCTTACTTGAGCTTCAACTTTGGGGAGGATAGCAGAGTATCGTGCTGGGTTCTTGCTTCCAGCTTTATTGCGACGCCTCTCTTCTTCTTCTTGCGCCTTTATCTTTTGTTGACGATCATATAGAACGTCATAGAAACGGTCATATGTAGCACCCAGATCGTCGAGGCTGAGCTTCTTGCTTTCAGGGCCGAGATTTCTAATAGAAGTCCTCTTCGCGAAATTCTCGATATTGCTCAAGACTGCATCCTTATGTTGAGCACGTTCCTCCACGATGGTGCTATGGGTTATTCCAGAGAACTCCTTAAAGGCTACGACCATGAGCTCCTGGAAGCGAGTGATGGCACGCAGCTTTGGATTGTCTGACCGAGGATGGGCAGACTCGTCGAGTCTAGAAAAGTAAGATTTGAGGATGGAGATGAAGGTTCCATCATCGGTGACGTCGAGCAGCTCTTCTCCGTTAATTCGAAGGATTGCCAAGCCGACTTGGAAGAGGACTTTTGGTCCCTCCAGGAAAAAGACGTCGAGGACCCTGAATGCAAAGACAAGAGGCATGGAATTGATGTACAGTGAGAGGAACCAAGGAAGGGAGACGACCGATAGCTGGACATCGGACTTGACTAAATGGTCCCATAGAATGGGCATGGTCTTTTCCACGAGGGATTCGAACACCTTTTGATCAAGCAATGTCCCGTACATAGTCGTGGAATAGTAGCCAGGTAATAGCCGGTCACATAGCACGGATAGGAGGAAAAATGCTTGTGCTTCGGATGTATAGCTATTGCGTAGTTAGTATCAGCAACAGCGGGGAGAGGAAAGATGACAGACTCACATTAATAGGGCAGCAACGACGATATTCATTGCTTGACAGTATCCTATTTCTTCGTTTATCCAGCTATACGCTGTCAAAACTCTTCTTAACCTGTTGATGCCTTCTTCGCTCTGGAATCCAGGGTACTCTGGAAGAGAGCGGTTGAGATCCTTCTCAATCTCATCAATTGCAAGAGATTCACGGCCAGAGAACTTGGCCAGGGTTTCCTCGTATAAATTGGGAGCTCGTAACCGCGAATAGAATGAGCCGGAGCAAATCTCCCATAACTCTCCTCGTAGACGGTTTGGAAGGCCAACTCGAATGAGCTTATGGAATGTAGGCTGCCTTATCATTGTAGCATTGCGTCCGTTTTCTACATATCCATCAGTTAAGCGGTCGAAGAATTATACCGTTTATACTCCTGGAAACAACAACGTACCTCTCATATACTCTCCCCATAGCCGCATCTTACTCCGATCTCTCAGTTTCCTGGCATCACCGGGGTATCTAAAGACCAGACCCAGGCCGGTATCTGGCGGCTCCCTGGTCGTCTCGACCTCTACACCTTCCTTCTTCACCGTCCGAGAGCCAGACAGCATATATTCCGAGTGGCACCCAGCCACAACCTGTCTGAGCCCCTCGACATCCTTCATTCCGTCCCTCAGCCCCCGTTTCAGGCCATCACAGAACCGCTCGCAGGCCTGACGCGAGCCATCGAGATGGATTGTAAACTTCTGCACCGGCGTAGGCGTGTCTTTGGCCGGGGATCCTTTGCTCAGAGCTCCATTCCAAGTGGTGATGGACAGCGAGAAGATGTGGCCGTGGCTATTCAGCCTCTCGACCCGACGGATCGCGCAGAGGGGTAATGTGAAGCCGTTGCCGGACGGGCCCGTCCCATGCGTCTGTCCCGTAAACGCAGACGAGGCCGAGAAGCTGGAGGACTGCAGGAAGCTCGTTGGCTGCGTAGAGAAGCATATGAAGCGCTCGCTAAGATGCAGGTTGCCTATGTACCGGTTGCCAGAACGGCCAGCGTCCTTGGCTCGTTCGCCATGGGTCGAGCTCGAGGAGGAGTACGGCAGCGGCAGGACGAGCTCGGCGGATATCTCCTGCAGCGGATTCTGGGAGTCAGGCAGCCGGAACTGCTGGCGGAAGAGAGCAGCCTTGGACGGATTGCGATCAGAGGCGGCGGGCGTAGGGAAGCCGAAGTTCGACGGGTCTACCAGCGACTGAGCCTTCTGGACGAGCGACGAGATCTGGAACATAGCTGCAGAATGGGCCGGGCAACTTGCATCTGAGCTGTAATATTATGGAAACGAGGCGATCGAGTGTCTCCGTCGGATAGTCTTTTGTTTTGTTCTCGTTTTTGCAGGGAGTGCTGTGTGATGTCGTAAGTAGTCGTAGTCGTAGTAGAGTCGGTAGCTCGTATGTAGCTTTTTGGAACTGCCTCGAGACGCTGCGCCGATCCCAGACAAAAGGGGGGAGGGCCCGGCGGACAAGGCTAGCAGAAGCAGAAGCGATAGTGAGAAAGGAGATAGGCCACCGCGAGAGAGGCCAGTTCGACGGGCTTTCAGGCAGACATCTCCTCTGGCTGGGACTTTTCTTTCTGCTGGCGTGAGTGGTTCTCCTCGTGCCTGGCGATAATCGTGATACAAGCTGGAACCAAAGGGACCCTCCTCAGGGATCACCACCGAGCCGGCACAACAATCTTCCACGGCCGATTTAGTTATCGGTTCCAGGATCGCATGGATTGGCTGCGAGAAAGCTGCTCTGACACGCGGCTGAGCGCAGGTAAAAAGGTGGGCTGTGGAGTGATACGAAAGGCGTACGGCGCAGTGACGATCAGGGAGCTTTCTTTCTTTTTTTTTTTGATAGCTGGTTACGGGGCATGTCTACGGCCGGTCAAAGTTGTACGAGAGCAAAAAGCGGGACAAAGAAAGAAAAAGGACGGACTGTGATTTAAGACTGTGACTATGCGAGACCCTGAAGGAGAGAAGAAACCTGAGCTGAACTAAAATGAACATCTGAGCAGAGGGAAAGCAGACATGAAGAAATAAAGGAAAGGCCAGGACAAGTATGAAATGAGAGAGCGAGACAGCGCAGCAGACGATGTCCTTGGGTTGCAAGGCTATGGTAACAGGATATGACATCGTTTCTTCCAGTTGTAAGGATATATGATAAACAGAAGATAAAGGAAAAAAACACTAGCAGTTGTAGTCATGCGATTCCACTCCGAGAACAATTATGAGAGAAGTGATGATGATGGTATTGGTGGGTGATAACAATGAGAATGACAAGGCCCTGACATTTATGCCTTGTCTGATGGCAATCTGATCTGGCTGTGAAGCTGATCGTCTTCGAGGTCGTCCTCGTGGGACATGAGACCTTCCTTTTCGTAGGCTTCTCCGTCTTCCTGGGTAGAGTCGATGTTGTGGCGGGGAGAGGTGCGTTGGCGGCGGGTGTATCTCCAGAGAGCAACGAGGCAGTGGCCAACAAGAGAGCCGATAGAGCAGACAACCAAGCTGAGACACAGTCCGATGATGGCTGGGATGATGACGAAGCGGAGAGCGTGAGCAAAGGCGCGAGAGAAGGTAGGATGCTGGTGTCTGTGGGGGCCGTGTCCGGATGGCTCGTTGTCGTCCTGTCCCTGAATGGCAGATGCCTTGTTCTTTCCGTGGCAGCCCTTGAAGGCAGACTTGAGTTTGGCAGCGAACTTGATGGCGCGGATCTTAGCAGCGCGGATGGTTGCGGTGAGTCGAGCCAGGAGAAGGCGTTTCCAGCACTCAGCGTCGCGGCCGCATCGCTGGAATGAGATGTGGGTGGCAGGAGTAGCTTCGATGCGGGAGTTGACGATGACAAGGTTGCCGTTGCTGGTCTTGATGACGGGAATGTAGAGAGTATCAGCTGCTGCTGGGAGGCCGTTCAGCTGGACGGGAGTGAAATAGAAGGCGAGAAGCTCAGGGCCATCTGGATCACTGGGAGAATCAGGGGTTCGGAGGACTTCGAAGACATAGCCGGTGGGGATGTTTCGACTCGACTGCTCATCCGATTTGCGAATAAGGCTGGTTTGAAGGTCGACGGAGGTGTCAGGATTGGGGTAGACCTCCTTTTTGTTGATGTAGAGCCTGCCTGCGTCGGTCGAGAGGTCGAAGAGCTGCAGGAGACAGTTAGCGCTTGTCCGGCCGCCAGAGGCAAATTCACAAGGGAGCGAGAGGGATCGGGCGAGCGTACCATGTAGCTGTCCACGGTAGAGACCTCAGAGGCATCGACACGGTCTGGGAACGGGCAGTTGGCGCAGTTGGCGGATACAGTCAGTTTGTGGGCGTCGGGAGCCTGTTGCTTGGTGGCATGAGGGCTGTCAATCTCGGGAACGATAAGGAAAGCGGCTGCGCCTTGGAGCGCCAAAAGGGAGGTCGCGAGGAGTTTCGCCAGCATGATGAGATCTCAGAAGTTAACACAGATAGAAGAAGAGAAAAAAGGAAACAGGGAGACAGAAGAGAGAAAAGAAAAGGGCCAATATATCAGCTTTAGAAGAAAAAAACGAGTGTCAAGAAGCAGTTCAAAGGTGGTCAACAACAGTAAAATGGTTCGCAGCGGTCGAGATGTTTGGTCGAGAAGTGTCGCTTTCGCTCAAAAGGCGACGTCGACGTCCAAGAAGGAAGAAGAAAGGCGGAAGTTGAAACAAGACACGAGACCCGGCGCTAGGACAGATCGGGTTAGCCTTTACACCTTATTACGACGGCTCGGCAAAAGGTACTTACGGCAGAGGAGAAGCGGCAGCACGAGGTAAGGGCAGGATTCGGCCTGAGGGGCGATGGCGAGAGGGTCAGAGATGAAGGGCCTAGACCAGGGTTGGCGCGTCAGACACAGCCAACAAGGAGAAACAGCAAGGAGAGACGCCAGAGTCGGAGAGGGTGGCAGTGTCAAGGGCAAAGGGAGGCCAAGTAGTACTAGGTACCTTTTTGCTGGCGTGTAATTTTCGGCGTAAAAAAGGCGTAAGTTTCGTAAAAAAGAAACGCAGAGAGACAGGGGATGACGTAATGCCGCGTGTTGCTTATGTCAGGAGTCACGTGTGCACTTTTCAACGTCAAGTCATCAAATCATCAAAAATAGCAGCAAAAGGAGAAGCAAAAAAGGCACGACGGGGATATCAAGAAGCTCAGGAGAAGCAGAGAAAGGTCAGAAAGCAGCTGGAGGAGAGTCAAAGGCAATACCAACAATCCTATGGACATGCGGAAGATGACGTGTTAACACCCAAACACGGCATCAGCCACATTCCATCTCACCAGAAATTCGTATACCAAGTATCAGCATGGGGAGCAGGCAGGGCAGGAAGTGCAATTGGGGAGGAGATAAAGAGAGAGAGAGAGTAAGAGAGCGGATGAGAAGGTGACAATAATGGTATCGTGGACATCCACCCTGTCCCGAAGGAGGGAAAGACGCCCTACAGTGATATCCGCAGAAGAGAGAAAAAGGATAAAGAAGAGGGGGAAACATTGATACCTGCTTTCCATCAAAGCACACCCAAGCCCTTCGAAATGGGCGGGAATTGCTGATGGACCACTTCCTCCACTGCCTATCGACTCCCGGGGGCAGGACAGAACGCAGGCTGGTTGTCAAGATCATTGCCAGAAAGGAGGAACATCAGTGTGGTTTTGACGCACACTGATGGCTCTCTGACCGACTCCCCGTTCATTTAGCCTGGGAGTACTCTATCAAAGTGCCGAACGACCGAGTAGCTAAGCTTGTCGGACATGAGAGACCAGGGCAATCCCTGCTGGGAACGAATACCAGCAACAGTCGCACGCGACGTGTCGTTGGCAGCCTCCCAAGCAGATATTTCGCTGTATCTGCTCCACAGCATGATCATCGCCCAGGCAAGCAAGAGCAGGGCGAGGAGAAACCTCAGCGGCGCAACTCTGCTTCGAGGGACTTCGACAACCATGGCTGTCTGCACTTGAGCATCCTTTGTTCGCGCCTTCTGACAGACGCCAGCAACTCGGACTTCCACCTCGGCCGGGGATAGAACATCACCGGTCAAGGCCGTTTGGGCAGAAGCCTCGCTCGTCGAGACCTCTACGGAGGCTGTCTGGGTGGAGGCTGTAACAACCTCCGTGCAGACAGTCTGGGTAGACGCCTCGAGTTGAGAGACGACCGCTTCCTCAGTCTGTGTGGAAGTCTCAATGACTTCCACCTCGTCCGTCTGGGTAGACGTAGAGACGGTGTTGCCACCACCGTACAGAGAAGCACTGGATGCTGGCGGGGATGGTTGACGGGATCGTGGTTGTCTGCCATCCTCTTCGTCTGTCTGAGAGCGGGAGTCCTGTCCAACCCCCCACCCTTCCAACTCCATGCTCAACGTTGCGGAGGTTGGATTGCCACTCTCCACAGGCTGGCAGCAGATGTGAGCTGCACGCTCAGCCTCCAGATCATCTCGGATCTGGTTCGCAGAGTCGAGCTGGCCCCGAACTTCGGAAAGTTGGGACCGCAGATGCTCGTTTTCGCTCTGCAACGGGCTTTTGGCAATCTCCTCCGCCAACGCCTTGCGTTCTGAGTCGGCAAGGGTGAATTTGGCCCGGAGGCCGCTGAGCTCGCCAGATAGCTTCTCCACCTCGCCGCGGAGAGAAGCCACCTGTTTCTGGTGGGAGGCTGTCTCTGCAGCCTGAGCTGCCTGTTTAGAGACAGCCTTGTCGAGCAAACTGTGGTTTGCAGCAAGATCGTCCTTGAGGCGGAGAATCTCCACCTCGGAAGAGTCAAGATGACTCTCTTTTGTAACGACCTCCTTGCGGAGACCGGCCACGGAATGGCGCAGGCTGACGATCTGCTCCTCCAGTTGCTCTCGTTGCAGCTGCTCAGCCGCGAGCCTCTCAGCGTACTCGTCGGCTTGCGCTTTTGCCCGGTCGTAGTCGTCGCGGAAGGCGTCACGTTCCGCTTTGATGGACATGGCCGAGGCGTGCTTCTCCGACACGACTCGGTCCATGGTAACGACAATGTCCTTAAGACAATTGACCTTTGCTTCTACCGAATGGCAGGGGCTTGCAACGTAGGCATTGAACTTCTCAACGTCCAACCTGTCTCCAGCATACAGGTAAATGTCTTGGATTGCTCCAGACACGTTGATTCTGTCCTGATACCCTTCCCAACCAGGTGCGAGACGGGGCATGACCCCGGACCTCCGGGCACGGGAGTCACCCATCATGTTCGGTGACCAACCGAGCTGAACGGGTGCGTTCTGTGCAGTCACCGCAAAACCGACTGGCCCGGTTGCGGGTCTCTGCACAGCCATACTTCTGGCCGCGACCCCGGTGGTCGCGGCGCCTCCAGCGGGTGCTGAAGGACCGAAGCGAGGAGCTTGCACGGTGGGACGCTGTTGAGTAGCTGGCGTCCCGGCGACCTTGCGGTCATTGCCAGTGGTCTCGTTGGCTCTGGGAACATTGGCGAGGGCAGGCTTGGGCTTACTGGCGGCAATGGTGGCCGCTGTGGTGGATGGTGGTGGTGGTGGTGGTGGTGGAGTGGCCAAGCTGCCCTTCGCAGCACCTGGGTGTTGAGGTGCTTGTTGTCCGTTCCCTCTGACTCCCCCCTGCTGCTGCAGCTTCTGTGGTTGTGGTTGCTGTTGCTTTTGCTGCGGCTGCTGCAGTTGTTTTGGCTGAGCAGGGGGTAGAGCCAACGCTGGCTGTGCAAGTTTCGAGTCTGCTGCTTTTCTAGCTGCGCCAGCAGATGATGATGGTGCTGCTGACGTCTTTGGTGGTGCACTGGCTGTGGTTGTCGATGGCTTGCTGGTTTTCTTGTCGGCACCACCAGCAGCAGACTCTTTGGGGCCGTTTCCCTTTGCTGGACTTGGCTGGGAGGTACTTTGGCCGGAGGTTTGGGAGGCAATGGCTGATGCGGCAGCCTCGTTGTCTTTGTCTTTGTTGCCTCCCTTGCCACGTCTTCCTCGACGGCGTCGCTTTTTGGCGGCCTCGGAACCGGCGTCGTTGTCGTTGTCGTTTTCGCTGGCCGGAGGAAGAGAGGTGGCTGATTGTGCCTGTTGGCTCGTAACAGGCGGCGGACGACGGCTGTCCGAAGGGCCTTCACCTACTGCCATGGTTGTCTTGTCGGTGCTGGCGGGTTTCGGTGGATTGGCGCTGAGAGTCTTGCCCAACGAACCCTTCTGAGAAGGTTTGTTGTGGCCGTCGTCCGCCCGGTCGATTTTCTGGGGGGAAGTCGAAGGCTGCTGGGTGGTGGCCCTTTGCTTGCCCTTCGACTCCTGCTTCCCTGCAGTGGGCTTGTCTGTCGAGGTTGGTGGTGGTTGTTGTTTGGCCCCCGACGTTGCTGCAGGTACTGCCGCCTGTGTGATTTGGCTGGCAGACGGCCCCCCTTTTCCCGCCAGTATCTTTTCCCAGGCCGTCTGGTACTCATCTACTGGGGACGCCCACTTCGATTTGTACAAATCGGATTGACCCTGGGCATTTTGTTCCGGAGTCAGACGCGGAACGGCAACATTCGCATCCCCGATGATGTCAGGGCGTTTGCCATTGGACAGCTGTTGTTTCTGTCCGGCGCTCATTTTGGCGTCCTTTTGCTGAACAGGAGCCATTGCTTTCCCTTTGCTTAAGCTGGTGAAATTGACGGTTTGCTTAAGGAGTTGACGGTGGAAGGGTAGAACCAGCCTTTGACGTGACTGTTCTGGAAATGAAGCGAGGCGACGCGAGTGATCAAGCTCTACAGCTGCGATCGAACTGACGAAAATTGAGGACTGCGATCTCAAGAATCCCTGTGTGATGAAGGGATTCGAGCGTCAAGCGGCGAATGTTGTTTTGGCGAGGTTGGATTCGTCTCGAACGGTGGTGAGATTCCCGTGAGACTGGAGAAGGAGAACGTCGACGTTCAGGTTGATTTCTTCGGAATGGTGACGGTGTTGGCTGATTCACGAAGAGAATTGGCGGTGATCAAGCCTGAAAACGAAGACGGAGAGGTGATCTTTCGCTGATCGTTGTCGAACTCGAAGCTCGCGAGAGCTTGTAGGTGGTGGTGGAGGAATAGAGATTCGACGAACGAGTCTTTGGCTGGCAACGAAAGGATCAAGAGAAGAGGGCACAGGTTCAAGCGAGATGCTGGCTGAAGAGTTGACGGAGATGGTGACTGAGAGAGTTACGAAGCTATCTGCGAACACTGTGGATGGTGATTGACTTGATGCTACTGTGAGTCGAGGAAGGAGAAGAAAGGATAAGAGAAAAGGGGGGTGGGAGCAGAGATTTTTATATTGCACCAAAACAAGGCGGGGCTTCCAGGGCAACCAGATCACTCCTCTTAGTGCGGTTCAAATCTGTCCTGCTGGCGAGTTTCCTAGCGCGGTATTCGGTTGATACGCTGTCCTGACAGTGTCCTGTTCGGCTGTCCTGACAGTGTATTTGGTAACGTACATGTACTGGAGTGCAAGCTTCGAACGCAGCTGCTATTCCAGACCATCGTCCACGTTTCTGTCTCCTATATATACTCGTTATATATAGCCTCAGTCTTGCTATCTGGTTCCCAGCCTGAGAGTCATATATCATATCTATATAGATACCCCTGAGAGGAAGCTGTCACCTATAGGCCACTTTTTGCCATATAGATGTATGCCCTCTCCATCTATATATCACTTCTCTGCTATACTCCCAAGCTTCCAGCGCCTCTTATATGAAGATACCTATCTATAGCCATTGTTCTATACCTACAAAGCAACCAATTTTTCCTCCTTGTTCTGCCTTCTTTATGACTTGACGTTGAAACTGCCATTTCAGGAAAGGTCACGTGGTATGCACTTTTTCCAAAGGCTTCATATAAAATCTCAGCTTGTTGAAAGCAAAAGTAAAGAAAATCAAAGCTATGCAGCAGAGAAGCTGTGGGTATTGACAGGACTCTGTATTGCAGTGGTTTGATCCAAAATCAAGCTAGTATGGCTGGTAAATACTGTTTGATTAAAACAATGCTTTGTTTGATCCAGACGCTGCGTTTTGTATGTCCTGTCCTGTAAGATATCAAAACAGTGGGGCCTTTGACAGGTTGCTATAGAGACTGTCAGCCAGCAGACAAAGAAGAAGGCCTCAGATCAATCTTACAAGAAACTTCCAGATCAAACGGTAAAGTCGTTTGATAAGGTATTGGCTGGCGTATTTTACAGGACCGAGAGAGGAGTGATAGGAGCCTGAGCCTACAAAGTCAATATCAACAAAAATGAAACATTGGCTAGATAGTGACAAAATATAGCTACAAATATACACTAAAGAATTATAAGAAATGTATCTGAACTAGCAACTACGTAAGGCCATATGTCAAATCTTTGCCTTTTGCTTTTGTCCCGAGACGCCCGTGACTTCCATGCCTGACAGGAGGAAGTCAGGATAGGAGAAGCCACTACCTGATATTCCAGCAGCCTGCAGACGCCAGGCTCCTCCATCAACTATCAAACGTTGGTCAGATAGCCACGCTAAAAAGGAACAGAGGAGATACGTACCGACAACAGTGGAAGCATTGACATAGTTCCCAGAGTCTGAGAAGATATATATAGTTGCGTCTGCAATCTCTTTGACAGAACCATAACGGCCGAGCGGGACGGCAGCCTCGTTGGTTTTCTTTGCATCTTCTGTAGCAAGACGTTTCATGCCCTAGGAAGTTGTCAGCACACTATCCCATACCTATACTTCGCAAAGGTTCAATGCAATTCAATTTTGTTCGTACCTCTGTCTCTCCAATTGGGCCTGGGCTGATAACATTGGATGTTACTCCTACAGGGCCAAATTCAATCGCCACACTGTTCGATAACGCGTCCACACCTGCCTTTGCAACGGAGACGTGTGTCTGCATAGGCATGCCGGTATAGTGAATAGTGGCACTGACGAAGATGATCCTTCCACCTGTCCCAGTCGGAGATGCTATATCAAATCTGCAATCAGCTTATCTTCCCTCTCATTCCGCTACGAGAGGACAGAAACTCACGAGTGGTTCCATCAGACCGATGCTTCACAGCGGACTCAACCAGATGGGGTATCGTTGCTTTCAATGTGTTGAATGAGCCCAACACATCAATATCCATGACTGCTTTAAAAGCATTGACAGACAGCTGGTTGATCGAGGCTAAGAAGTTCCCAGCTGCCCCAGCACTATCAAATCGGATTAGATCAGTTCATGTATGATCAAAGGGGGGTGGAAATCAGTACATAACAAAGTCAATAGCTCCCAGTTCCTCTACACATCGATCTACAGCCTGTTTGAGACTCTCAAAGCTGCGAACATCAACTGATCCAATTCCAAGCACCTTGGAACCCTTGCGAGCCGTGGCAATGTCCTTGGCCATACCCTCCGTCTTCTCAACATTGCGGCCAACAATGCATGCATTCGCACCTAGATGGACCAAAGCGCGAACCTGGGCACTGCATATTGTCCCGGCGCCGCCAGTACAAAAGACAACCTTGTTATCTACCGAGTAGTTAGCTTGAGGTCTACTTCTTCGACAGGTAGTTAGCTATTCTAACAACATACCGAATATGCCGTCCTTCCAGACGTCACTAACGTAAGAAGACTTTGGCATCGGCATCTTGGAGTGGTTTCACAGGTCACTACCGTCTCGCAGCCTTCTCTACCTCTGAACTCCCGGGTAACCTGTCGTCTATTCAACCTACAAAGCCGCAGAGGAAGGTTGGTAACTGCTCGGCAGGCGTTGTTGATGCCAAGACATGCGAGCCTCGGCTTATTTTCTGCGGCTCGGCGGATTTTTGGCACGCAACAAGCGCAGGCAGCAAAACATCGAGACGATAAAACTCCAGACAAGCATCAAATAGAAGGACTCTGCTCGGCGATTTACTCTGAAGACAGTGGAATACCATGTTGTGGGTGTTTTTGAGTACAATGGTACAGCTAGGTAACTAGAGGATGTGCTCTACCAGCAACCTCTTCTAGCAACAACCACGGTCTAGATTACATCAACTGTTATGGAGTATTCTCTACCACTCAGCATTGGCTGATGTCTCGTGCCTTGTATCTTTCTTCCTCATTCCCCAGTCTCTTGAGGCGCCGTTCTCCAGATTCGCCAGCTATTACATAATTAACTAGTCAACGAGTGATTGTGTCATTGCGTCGATCTTCCGATGTTTTTCCGGCCTTTCATGAGCTCCAAAAAGTGCTTTTGATTTGAGACCTTCAAGCAAACCTCCAACCCCAGAACCTGCCAATTTACCAGACACTCTTCATTTTGAGGCCATTAAACCGATAAACGGTGGGCCAGCAGGGGCCCCAAAAGCTCGTCTCCCGGGCTGCAACTTTCAACGTCCGTACAAAGCACGCCGAGCCATAGCTCTGACAAACGCCATGGCCTGCCCGATCACAGTCGCCAAATTTGTTGGCATGGTCTCTATTGGCATATCAACTGTACGTACGGCGTGAAATAGATCTCATTAAGCCCTTCTTTTTGACTAACATGAGGTATAGGGCCTTTCATATTCGATGTCATCCATTACCTTACCAGCTCTTCAAGGCCTTCCCACGGCTTCTGTTGCCTCCCAAGCCCTGACTGATATCCAATTTCGCGCACGCAGAGCGGCCTTGACCCTCTCGCACATCACCGTTTTCACTCTTATTACAGCATTCAGCCTCTCTTCTCCTCGTCGACGACACCCTTATCTCATCTGGACCAGCGTATTCGCTCTTCTCGGCGGCCTCGGTCTAGAACTGTATACCAACCACCCATCCTTTATCCAGGGCACCGAGAGTCCTCGCACCAGCACCTGTAGCTCCTATCTGTCATCTCTATGCAGTGTGTCTACGTCTGGCGAACCCCATTCTTCATGCTGCTGCGCTGGATCTATTTTGAACCGTTTCTTCGGATCTGCGCCTAAGCCAGCCTCCCCCGAGAAAAAAGCAGAAGACGAAGAATCACTTGCAACCTCGAGTGAAATTGAGCTGGTCGAACCTCCATCAGAGGCTGAGTCTATGGGAACCTCCCGCTCAACCGAAAAACCCACACCAGCTAGCTCAGTGGCGGATGTCAACGGCGAATCCGTCGAACTGGCCATGAAGAAAGAACGCAGCCTCCACATGCTCAGGACTTATCTACTTGGTATCGGCTTCTCCATGGGTGTGATTGGCATCTGGGGCGAACGAACAAATTAGATGCTACCACCAGCTTCTCCTCCGATCTGATTCTGACGCTGCCTCTACAAAAAGAAAAATATAAAATCTCATCTTGCAGAGGATCTAGACCTCAAACAAAAACAAGAACCTTCTATCAACTCCACCATTTCCACTCGGCTGTACATAATCTTTCACTATCTCTTCATTTTGGTTCATATTTTGGCACATATGCCGCGTGCCGCTTGATCTGATATCTTTACCCCGAGATGTGACTTTTTACCCCATCTGCCTCCGACCCACCATGTATGATATGACCTCTCATTACTCCGTAGCTAGCTGCCTAATCTCATTGATCGCCATCTCGTCCTCTCCAACCTCGCTGTCGTTTCTCTTCTTCTGCTTCCATTTGTGCTCCTCCTCGAAGGCGAAGAAATATGCTCACGTGACCGTGAAAAAACAAAACCTCCAAAAAAGCTGAAGCAAACTGAATATTAAAGCTTTCTGTTTGACCTTGAAAGACAGGCAAATGACGGAGAAGAAAACAACCTATCGAGGCATCACCTACATATCGCAGTTCGGACTCGAGTTCACGAGCGCAGCGCCTCACCATACAATCACACCAGCCAGGCGATGCGTGGGTTCTAAGTAACCCTCGTTCCGTTATCCTTGTGCCCTTGCCAGTCGCGTCATAACTGCAGTCGTGATGGACTATGGAAGCTTGAAGGTCACCGACCTGAAGGCTGAGCTGAAGAAGCGTGGTATCCCGCAGACGGGACTGCGGGTGAAGCAGAACTTCATCGACCGGCTTATTCAAGACGACAATGAGCGCGCTGGTACCTCGTCTGAGACACCAGCTGAGCCAGTTGAGCCAGCACCAGCGCCGACACAGCAGCCGGCAAACGCAGCATATCAAGAACCACCGCCCGAACCTCCTCAAGCTCCCGTGCCCCAACCAGCGCAATTGCCGTCGAAACCGGTAGAGGAGACTTCTGCGCAACAGATCTTGACCACCGAAGTACAGCAGACCGTTGTACCGGAGCCAACTCCTGCGCCTGTTTCTGCACAAAAGGTTACTAGCATTTCACAGCTTATTGAACCAGTGTCGGCTCCTCCTGTCGCCCAAGCACCTGTACCCACGCCGAAACCTGCGGTGGCAGAGACCGTGCCTGCTCCAGTGACGGAATTGGCAGTAGAAGATGTTACTCCTGCGCAGGCCGCTCCCGCGCCCGAAACAGAACCCGTTAAAGAGCCAGCCCCAGAGCCAGCCCCAGAGCCAGCGCAAGAACCTGTCCAGGAGCCAGTCCAAGAGCCAGTCCAAGAGCCGGTTAAAGATGAAAGCGTGAATAAATCACCGTCCGCGGATATCGAGGCTATAAAGGAAGATACGGATGAGTCGAGGAAACGGAAACGGCGAAGCCAGACTCCTCCTCCTTCCCCCCGCAGCATCGCACTGAAGAAAGCGAGACTCGAGGAGGAGCAGCAACAATCTCGGCCAGCACCGGAAGAGATCAAAGCGGAGGAGCGCAAGGAAGAGCAAGAGGCGCCCGCTGCTGCGCCGGCGGTTGCTGAACCGTCAGCTCGAGACACGGATGTGGAAATGAAAGAGAATACACCTCCTGCGCCGGAACCGAAGCAAGAGGTCGAAGAAGATGAGTCTAAGGATCAAGTAGAAACTGAAGCTCCAGACCATGAGGAACCTTCGGATAGAAATGAAAAACCCCATGCTCAAAGGAAACCGGTTGGTGATGCGAGGTTCAAGGATCTATTTCCTGCCACGAATGGGGCCCCTTTGCGTCCCGAGTCGCCTCCTCCTGCTGAAGGAGATGACCGTATGGTGTCTCCTGCCTTACACCCAGCTACCACCGCTCTATATATCCGTGACTTCATGCGGCCATTGCAGCCCGCAGCATTGAAACGACACCTATGCTCGCTTGCTGTGCCGCCAAATTCTTCCCCAGACCCTGACGTTATTGTTGATTTCTTCCTGGACTCCATCAAAACACACTGTTTCGCCAGCTTTACAAGCATTGCAGCTGCTTCTCGGGTTCGCGCCGCCTTGCACGACGCCATCTGGCCAGAAGAGCGCACCCGCAAACCATTATGGGCCGACTTCATCCCAGAAGAGAAAGTGAAGGAATGGATAGAAATTGAAGAGGCACCCGGAAACAGTGGCCGGGGAGGTCCCCGCTGGGAAGTTACCTATGACAAGACCGAGGATGGTATAAGAGCAAGACTCCAAGAGGCATCGTCAATAAGTAGTGGGCCACCTCGTCCCTACGATTCTGGCCAAGGACGAGAACCCCCAACAGGCCCCCGAGCAGATAGAATGGGCCCTGGAGGCCGTCAGGGAAGTCAACAGATAGGCCCATCTGGTAGCAAGATGCCAGAACACGGTTTTAAAGCTCTTGATGATAGGTTTCTTTCTACCGTCGCAAAACCGAAGTTGTACTATCTTCCTGTGTCCCGAGAGGTCTCTGACATGCGCCTCGATCAGTTTGATGATCTGGCCAGGGCTGGCCCAGTATCCAAGCGAGGCGGCGATGAGATGTTCAGGTACACCTTCGAGGACACTGATCAGTTCGTCGTCCAGGGCCCAGAGTACGGCTCTCGGCGTGGCGGTAGAGGAAGGGGAGGCGGCCGTGGTGGGCGAGGAGATTGGGGAAGCAGCTGGAGAGACGGCCCCTGGAGAGGTAGACAATGAGATAAAAGGAACATCTATCTATCTTTTCCTATATTTCATTGTTACCCTTATTACTTTCCTTCATGCCTTGCATAACTACAGGTTTTCTTTTATCCCCTTTCTCACGCATACTCCGGCCGGATGGCGCCGGGTTTCCCCCCGTTGAAATCAACCTACCTAACCACCAATTACCAATCTTCCTTCTTACCGTTTTCCTTATTTCCTCGTGCTGTTTCCATAGTCATTTCCACCGGCAATTTTCGACTGGTTTTAAACGGTGTTCAATTAGGGGGCGGCTACAAGGGATAAAATAAGCCTTTTCACAAAGGAGGAAAAATGCTAAATTTACTATAGTGACATATACAGCTTGGTTTTATTACTTCAGAGTTGTGGGCTGTTGTTGTATCTACGTCTGTTGTTTTCTATGTTAGGTGTAATTTTCTATACAGCAGCGGGAATGCAGGTATCATTGTGCTGTCTCCATTTCAAAGCTCCATCGTTGCAATGGTATCATTTTCATCGTTTATTTATTTATTTGGACGACTTTTGAATAAGCTCTATAACTCTCTAATGAAGTAGTTGTTTCCGAATTCCAGTCCACGGGTATATCTGTCTAGGTATGGAACAAATCCCCACCCATGCGACTGGAAAGTTGAGATTCCTTGACAATGTTGCGAGCCGTTAATTCAGAGACAGCAAATTTCTTTCCTAATTCCCGCATCTGAGAAATGTTCTGGCCCATGGAACCCAGCAAAGCGGTAAGCAGGACGTCATTTGCTTGAGCTAGGGACTCTATTGAAAACACATTCAAATTCTCTGGGCTCAGAAGGGCAAGGTGGGAGATGATGCAGTAGATACTGCGAAGGAGGGAGTGAGAAAGTATTGGCTTGGGAGTAGATTGTGCTGTCATGGAAGTATCAAGGTTCGAGTCTTCTGCAATCGACTGGAGATAGCATTTTATGAGATGTATGCGGGACTGTAATGTTTTGACAGCACTCAGTCTTGTTGTGAGATTTGCAATTACTGCACTAATGTTAGTGGCTTTTCATGACATGGGATGTAAGTATATTTACTTACAATCCTCATCCTCAGGGGAAAGAACGAGATCTTCCTCAGGTTCTGATATCTTCTGTCGTTTCTCTTTATCCTGAGTCTGAGACTCGGTCTTTGTCTTGCTTGGCTCTTTATCCAGGATTGCAGTTGCATTGCCACCCCCGGTAGCAATTGAATCAACGCTTATCATCTCAGCTTCTCCAGTCTCGATTGAATATGGCACAGGCCTAAACTTCAACATCAAAGTTCGCTGTTGGTCATCTCCTTGCATGGGTCTGTCACCATCATCGGCAGTATCCCCTTCATAAACAGATTCGTAGACGGATATGGGAAGTTTGCCAACCGTTGAGGACGTATTTTCAACATCTGAGGAGTGGAACGCAAGGAGAATCGCGGCTTCGTTATAATCGCGGAGTATCTGCTCGTGAATGGAAACCTGCGACGGTAGAGGTCCAGAAGGAGGCGTGACGGTAAACCAGCCAACCAGGTCTAGAGCTGGTGACTTGTGAACATCCTTAACTATCAATAAAGTAAGAAAATGCACTCGTGTATGTAAGATACCATTATCAGCTTAAACGGGAGCTTACACTGCTGTAATCGTTCATTAAAGAATTCCTGATGTAGGAGCACTTCTCCACTGGCGGAGGTGACCAGGTTGCAATCGAATACGTGTTCTAGAGTAATAGACCTTCCATTCTGCTGTCCGAGTATGGCACCCACTATCAACCCTTTCTGCTGTCGAACTGTATGCCGTGTGATGTGGTCGGAGATATTAAGCAGGACAAGGGGATGTAGCAAGGCGTGGAGACTGGAGTGTGAGGATTTTGAGGATACCAGAGTATTAGATGCCTCTGCCATGGCGTCTTGGTACTCCCGCCGGTCGGTATAGGAAGCAAAGCGACGTTGATCAAGCTTGGTCTCGCAGTAGATAGTTGTTACTTTTAAGCCTCTTGTCCGGTGTTGAAGTTGATCGTTGATAGAAGATAAAATAGAGCTCGATAAGCAAAGTCTTGGCGTTTGGCCTGTTTGACTTTGTGGGGTCGAGGCTGGCTAAAGTGACGAAACGACGACGTCGACAACATCCCAAGCATAGCCGACATACTGATAGCACAGCAGAAGCGGACGAACGCCATGAGCAGCAGGCCGCTATCCTTCGACCAGGTGACAAACAACCTTGAGCAGATCCTTGCGGACCCATCGACCCCCCTCGATGTTCACCTCATCGACAAGCTAGGAGCGGAGGTGGTTGCCCAGACTGACCATGGCCTCTCCAAGGAGCTGATCACCCTGATATCCCGCGTCCTTCCGGTTCTACAGGAGGACCCAAGCCCCGTCGCAACCCTAGCAACAAAGGTGGCACAGTACCTAAGCTTTTCAGAGCTTCAGTCAATTGATCCCCGTATCGACTTTGTTGCTGGAATCAGGGCCGGTTCTCCCGCAATCAATACCCTCGTACTTTGCCTGGTTGTAAAGGCAAGCGAGTCCCCAAACCATGTTGCTGAAGTTGCTAGAAACGCAGATTTGGTCGGGTCTATTGTAGAGCTATGGCTGTCGACCGATGACTCCGGGGTATCGCAGGCCGCCTTTGACGTGCTCTGGTCTCTGTTGGAGGCAGACCACTTAGTTTCAAATAATGCAAACGGGGGACCCAAGAATGAGTCTCTGCAAAGTGGGCCGATGTGGCAGAGGATATTTGCGGACAAAACTATCTACAGGCTCCTATTTTCGATATGCTCCTTGCGCACGGTAGGACAAGATGGACAGATCAGTGCTCGACAAAAGACTGTTGCTCAGGGGAGATTGATGGAGTTTGTTGTCAAAGTTGGGTCTGTCAACTGGAATGTTATATCGAGCTCACACTTCGCTGATGTTGAATCTACCTTCCAGAGCGAGAGCTTGCTGAGCTTCGCCGCTCTTCAGATGGTCGACACGAGTGACCTCTTGCTCCATATGGCTCTCCTACAATTTTTCCGACAGCTGCTTGAAATCAACGCTCCTGGACTACATTACAGCCCCAGCAAGGCGCCCAGCTCAATACCCGCATTCTCATCTCCATCTCTAGAGTTCCTTATCACAAATGCCCTACATAGGAAGGTAATCAATTACTACTTGGATCCCTCTACCCTTGACCCCGCCACTGCAAGCTTCCTTGCTGCCCCTGTAATGGCATACGTTTCTGCCTATGCAGCCCTCTATCCAAACCACTTACTACAAGAACACCAGGAACAGCTGGACCGACTGTGCTCTCGCATACTGGAAGGATTCAAAATACCATCCGCTCAGTGGGCCCATGGTCCCGTGCCCGTGGGAGATCTCGATATCCTGGCTTCTCTTCCACGAGTAATGTTAGTTGAGTCCGGCAAAAGAGGCCTAAATCCACTTCTCGCTATTCCTTCAAAGCCCTTGCACATTGAGACCCTGATGTGTTTGGGGAAGATATTTCATGGCCCACCTCCCTCTGAAGACGCAATGGATATTGACCAGGCCAGTAGCAAAGGCCCAAACCCTACCAGCCCCAGAGCCGAGGCAGCGGCCTCAAGAATCCTCTATTTTCAGTATCTGAACAGCCACCCTGGTTTCTGGTCAAACATAGTCGAAGCTGCGGAGATAATAGCTATGCAAGAGACAGCCATAGCGTCTATAAACTTGATAAAAAGAGTTGTGACAGCCAATTGGACAGTTCTCTCCTCGGCTGAAGATGCTCGTACATTGACTTCTGGCCGGTTCACGCTACCAACGGAGGCTGTAATTAGCCAACTTGGTCCATCCTCTCAAGGGAATCTCCCCATCAGTGGTGCATGGGCGTTACTTGTTCCGCCGGCCCTGACCGTTGTTTTACCATACCTTTTTAAGCAGCCCCCATCGTATGCTAATTTCGTTGCCGGAGGAGCTGGAGATACCGAGAGTGCTGTATGGCGGATTGCTACCGCAAAATATGATGCCCTTGTCGCTCTCCAGTCAGCTGTCCAGAAAATGGAAAGTTCTACGGGAAGTCTAGACGATATTAAACGAACCTTGAAGCGGAGGGTGGCAGAAGGACCCATGGGTGCTCCGAGCCAAATTGGAAGCAGAATTGAAGCCCTCGAACTATAAGAGGGCCTTCATGTCTGCACCTGTTATAGTGTATATGTATATATTTAATTCCAACTCTCAAGTTGTAATAGATTTGGCTCCCATTTCCTTCCTCGTATTTCGTTATTATTACAATTATATCGTCTCGCTAACAACGGAGAAAATGCCGTCTCTGTCTCTATAGCTTTTGGCCAAAATCATATCACGTGATCATTTTGAGGCTCAAAGCTGTCAAAATTTATACAAACTTCGACAACTTCGGCCCTCAAACAACTCAAGCGTGTGCACCTTTTGCATGGCTCAACGATGTCTCGAGCTGCACGCAATAAGAAGGCACCCGGAGCCGAGTTTGCATGGAAGTCTGAGGGGGGCGGGGAAGTAGACACCTCGCCAACACCATTATTTCCCGTAATACATCAACTCTCTTTGATATATGATTGGATTCGTTCTATGCATATGCTAACGTGACTCAATGAATTTTGACAGAAATATACCGTACCTGTCCCAGCTCAATTTACCGACGCAGAAATATCAAGAGTACAACTCTATCGTCAATTGCGGGAGAAAATCCACGATGGGCCGTTTTACACTGTCCTTGCGTCCCAGCCGTCATACGGCAAGAAAGGTGTCCCAGCTCGAGCACAGTTTGACCCTTTCCAGGGAATGGCATCTTATGGGCAAAGATATATGAAAAAATCGAGAACATTACCGAAATTAAGTGCAGTGCCATTCGGTAATGCCCTAACCCCGCATCACTCATTTTGACGTAGTTCAAGCGGCAAATAAGAGAAAAGAGTCTAACGATGTTGCAGAGATGAACTTTTTCCCCAAGGAGCTATGGTCAACACTTGATCCGAAATATGTTGGGCTACCTGGGACTTTTGCGAATGGTGGAGGGTTCTCCAAGGCCACACAGAAGCGAGGGTTCGAGGAGGATGAGGATGAAGACGAGGAAGACGAGGGCCGGCGGAAGAAACGGAACCAAGGCGACGAAGATGATGAGGGTTCTGATGCGGGTGGTAGACGACGAACGGGTGTTCGTGAGGGTGAAGACGCACTAGATGACGACGAGGAAGACGCTGAGGACGAGATAGTGGACGATGATTTCGAAGAAGACGAGGAAGAGATGGGAGGTGATTACAACGCTGAACAATACTTTGACGGAGGCGATGAGCTCGGCGACGGGTTCGACGAAGGTGGTGGAGACGATAACGACGTCTACTGACATGCATTTGTTTCGTTTATTCTCTCCGTTCGTTATTCCCTTTTTGCATATTTTGACATGATACCCATTTTTACGATTTAGCGAACCAAAAGCAAGGAGTGAGCAAAAAAGAAAATAAAAAATAGACATATTTGGATTAATTTCATTTAAGCTGTTTCTACAATGGGTTCTTCTGCCCGCATGGAGGCTAAGCTGGTTAGATTTCATCCATCTTGTCCTTGAAAATATAACTGCATAGGAAATACATCTGGCCGTGAACACACAAGTCACGGCAGTTTAAAGTCTTGCGAGTAATGAGCATACGCAGCCAGCCACCTGCGGTCGATATCCTGCCGGAAATTCTTGAATTCAACCAACCCTTGATATATAAGGGCTGCCGGGCCTAGTACTGCCGTGTACAGAGGATCGTCATTAGAACCCCTACTAACGCCCGCATACTTAATGCGATCTGCTTCTTTCAAGTAAGATATATATGACTTGGCTCTCTCCATCTCCTCGACGAGAGTCGCCATCTCTGTCACTGTTCTCGCACGGGAGCGAGGAGGGGAAGTCTGCAGGCCCATGGACAAAGGCATCTGGGCCTGTATTTCGCGAGGTACTGCCATCAGCCCTTCGGGATGAATAACAGCCTTAACCTTGAAATTTTCATCGACTAGCACATTATGAGCACCTAGACTGGTAAGTGCCACGCCAAAGGGGCCCCGATGAGTTGACCATCGAGCAATCAGCTGTTCAAATAGAGCTGGGATGCTAAGTGTCAGGTCCTGAGCGACTGTTCTGCCGCTCATCCTTGCCTCGCGGAGGAGACTTGAGGTTAAACGCCGGTAAAAGGCACCACTAGTATCGTGGGCTGCCTCTGTAGGTGTAGATGCGACATGATATCCTCCTTTGGCGGCTGGTCGAGGACGACCTATACGGTCGAATTTCTTGCTTGCCAGTTCCACCTGTATGCTAGCAAGGCCTCTTTTGAAGTTTATATTTTCGTCAACAGACCCAAATTCATTTTCACGGTATCCTAGGTTCTTCCTGAGTTTTTCTGCTGTTGTGCCGTGGATATATTCCATTAATATATACGGTGCGCCTACTGCGTTGTTCAGCGAGGCGTCACAATAATAGGCCTCCGGAACGGGCACCGTCGTCTCATCCCTATAATTCCTGTGTCAGCATTTTCTATCGGCATAATAAACAAAGATGTGTGTACCTGAGATATTTCAGCGATTCGTAGCACGTCCGGACGCCGATGTCCTCTTCTCCTGTAGTGGGATTTGGAAGACGAAGTCGAACAACCCATTTCACGCCATCCTGGAAGGTTATCTGGCGAACATGGCTCGTTGTTCCAGAGGTGTGTTCATCGGAGATAAAACAGTATATTCCTTTGCGGAGGTAGTAGCATTTTTCGACGACTCTTCCCCAGCAGACATCGTTGATGAAATACTCCATTGCATAGGGCGGGGTGACGCCGTCTTCTCCCGGTACAATGGCATCCCAAAGACTCCCCCAGGAATCGTATCCGATCTTAACAGGCTTCTTTTCATTTCCACTGTCATTTGCCATTTTTTTCTATATAGAGGGTTGAAGGTCTTGGCTTCTTGAAATATAGGGTCTTTGTGGGAGGAAATATCATGGTATAAGCTGAGGAACTCCATGTCCCAGAAGGTAAAGGGTATTTATAGTGAGCTTCATCTTGAGAGGCATCTTCCAGCGTTCATCCAGGTGGAATTCTCAGGCCGATTATAGTAATTGTCCAGAGGAGAGAAGGGCAGTCTGAGGAGGGTATATTGTTATCCATGAGAGAGAAAGAAACAGACTTGGTTGCTTCTCCGTAAGCGGACTATCATCTCCTTGTACTGAGATATATATACAAAGGCATCCCCTATCAACATTGTGTTCCCTGAAGCAGCCTGTGGTGGGAGATCAACGGATGCAGCTTGTTTGACCGGTGGTTTAGTTAGTTAGTTATGCTTCTGCCAGGGGAAAACAAAAACAAGGGGCGCTTGGCGGCTGTGGTGATGTCATGACTCTTTTTCTCTTTTTTTTTGCAGCACAAAAAGCGAAGAAAGAGTCATTGTTTTGGAGTAATTTTTATCCAGTCCCCCTTGAGAGGCTGCACACGATGAGCTGGAGGAGACAAGGAGGGCTCTTTGACAGTTTCGATGGCGACCGTGGAGAAAGATAGCTCTCTCCGAACGGCTTTGATCGCCTATGGCTCTGAGACGGGCAACTCCCAGGATGTGGCAGAGGAGATCGGCCGGCTGACGGAGCGGCTGTACTTTAGGACAAGAGTAGCTGAGCTCGATGCCCTGCAGCCTGTAAGTCTGTTGATGCTCCATGGACCTTTATTGTCGCTGGATAATGTAGCTAACGAAGGGTTTTCTTGATGATGTAGAGGGACTTGTATGGCTACCGGTTTACTGTCTTTGTAGTGCCGACTACCGGACAAGGAGACTTCCCTGCCAATGGGCGCAAGTTCTGGCGGTCGTTGCTCCTGAAAAGACTGCCTCCTACGTTCTTGCAAGGGGTCAGCTTTGTTCTCTTTGGCCTGGGAGATAGCTCCTATCCAAAGTATGGACTCTTTTTTGTGTTTGTGTCTGTGTGTGGCTGGTCGATGGCTAATTGATACTAGGTTCAACTGGGCATCCAGGAAGCTGTATAGGCGGCTGCTACAGCTCGGAGCAAGCGAGCTATATCCGCGCGGGGAAGCAGATGAGCAGCATCCAGAGGGGTACGTAGATCTGCTTTTTTTTTTTTTTTTTTTATAACAATATGCTAGCTAACAGGGAACCAGGCTTGAAGGGACATTTTTGCCCTGGTCTCTGGACCTGCGGAAGCGTCTTCTTGACAAGTTCCCTCTGAAGGAAGGGCAGCATCCTATCCCTGACGATGTCCGACTACCGCCCAAGTGGATTCTAGACCGTTGTGACTTGAAGGAAGAAGACGAGGCAACTAGAACGAAGCAGCCGTCTAGAGCGCGGGAGGCCAGCTCTCCAGACCATGATACCCGACCGCTCCCCGGGTCTATTTCAGCGACACTTACGGACAACACTCGAATGACGCCGTCAAGCCACTGGCAGGATGTTCGACATTTGGTTCTAACTGCGTCGGAGTCTATCAATTATGCGCCGGGGGATATACTGCACATTACTCCTCGAAATTTCCCGCAGGATGTAGATAGACTTATCTCGCTGATGGGGTGGGAAGAGCAAGCCGATATACCTCTACAATTTGTGACTGGGGATGGTTCTCCTGCCTCAGCGTCTGTCTCTGCACCGTCAATCCCATTCTTGCTTGACTCACCTGGTTTCACTCTCCGCGCGCTTCTTACCGACTATCTAGACATCATGGCGATTCCCAGACGGTCGTTCTTCAGCCAAGTTGCGCATTTCACAAAGGACGAGATGCATAAAGAGCGACTTCTAGAGTTCACGAATCCAGAGTACATAGATGAGTTCTACGACTACACCACCCGGCCGAGACGAAGTATACTGGAGGTCTTGGCCGAGTTTGATACCGTCAAGATTCCATGGCAAGTAGTATGCTCCGTTCTGCCGGTGCTTCGAGGCAGACAGTTCAGTCTGGCAAGTGGCGGCAAGCTCAAGATCTCGGCCGGTGGGGGTACACGCTTTGAGCTGCTGGTTGCGATTGTCAGGTACCAAACTGTGATCAAGAGGATCCGCCAAGGGGTTTGTACGCGGTATCTGGCTTCCTTGCAGCCTGGAAGCACGCTGAAAGTGCATGTGCAAAAGGGAGGACTCCATTCCTCAGCCAAACAGCTGTCTGACCCATCCGTGTTGATTGGGCCCGGAACAGGCGTTGCTCCAATACGGTCTCTGCTGTGGGAAAAAGCGGCGATGGCCGAAGAGCTCAAGAAGAAGAAGAACCAGAATTGTGGTCCTGACGGGCAGCCCCTGGCTCTTCTTCTTGGGCCCGTGATACTGCTGTATGGTGGGCGCAACAGGGCAGCAGACTACTTCTTTGCGGATGAGTGGGAGGAGCTCAAGGCGCAGCTCAACTTGACGGTGATCACGGCGTTTTCGCGGGACCAGAAGAAGAAGTACTATGTTCAGGATGCGCTGCGGGAGAACTCTTCGATGTTCTATGAGCTGCTGCAGGAGAAGGGGGGGTCGGTGTTTGTGTGTGGCTCGTCTGGCCGGATGCCCCAGGCTGTCCGCGAGGCGCTGATAGAGGCCTTCCAGGCTCCACTGGGCGATTCTGCAGAGAGCAGACAGGCGGCGGAGAAGTATCTGATAGACATGGAGAAGGTCGGCCGATACAAGCAGGAGACGTGGTAGCTACACTTGGATAGTAGTTACACTTGGATAGTAGAATATGATATATATTTTATTATATTAGGGGGATTAGGGGGATAATCGTTATTATAAGTACTGACGTTGACGATGAGGCGCCCAGAGCCGACGTTCGGCCTCGCCGCCCGAAATGAACCGCGGCTTGGCGGCAGAACGACCCTGCTCGGCCCTTTTTTTTCAAGGCTGGAGGCCAAAAAGGCATCTGACGCAACGACAACCTTGCCTGGCTATCAGCGAGATAGACGTCTTGTTATACGTACACGCCTTGGACGGGAGTTGAGAAGAGCATTTCCTCGGATCCAGGACAGACGAGACAGAGACACAGCTTCACAATGGCGAGCGCATTGAGGATATTAGTGCCCGTCAAGCGGGTGCTCGACTACACGGTGAGTGCATCCTGTTCCTGCCGAGGTGACCAGAGTGAAGCTGCATATCCATAGCTTGACACCTTTTAAATTGAACTTCCTAATACTCTGATTCCATTCGGCCATTAAAGTCTTTAAAGTCAATAAAGTCAGAAAGAATGAGATGCTAACTGGGTGCAGCTCAAACCCCGCATCGGCAAGACGCAAACCAGCGTCGACATCACGGGCATGCGACAAGCGATGAACCCCTTCGACGAGCTCTCGATGGAAGAAGCATCTCGCCTACGCAAGGACAGCAAGTCGCCGATGAAGGTGTCCGAGGTGCTGGCGGTGTCCGCGGGCGGGCCCAAGACGGTCGACGTCCTTCGAACCGCGCTGGCCCTGGGCGCAGACCGAGCAATGCACGTCGAGGTGCCTGAGGCCAAGGAGGGATTCTACTCTGGGCTGGAGCCGCTGACGGTCGCCAAGATGCTGAAGGGGGTGGTTGAAAAGGAGAAGATCAATCTTGTGTTCCTGGGCAAGCAGGCTATTGACGGCGACCATGGCCAGACGGGCCAGATGCTGGCTGGGCTGCTGGGGTGGTCTCAGGCTACGCAGGCGAGCAAGGTGACGGTCAAGGACGGCGAGGGGACGGTGGAGGTGACGCGGGAGGTGGACGGGGGCGTTGAGACGCTGGAGTCGAAGCTGCCGATGGTCATCACGACGGACCTGCGGCTGAACACGCCCAAGTTTGCGACGCTGCCGAACCTGATGAAGGCGAAGAAGAAGCCTATTGAGAAGAAGACGCTGGCCGACTTTGGGCTGGACGAGTCCCGACGGCTGAACACTGTCAAAGTCACTGGTACGTTTATCATTCTGCTGCTTTCTGTCTGTATCCGTATCCTGCTAACTGTCTGATAGAACCACCGACGAGACAGGGAGGCAGCAAAGTCGAGGATGTCGACGGCCTCATCTCCAAGCTGAAGGACCTTGGAGCCTTGTAAATATAGATAGACGAATGTTCTTTCATGTTAGTCTCTGTATAGCAATAAGACCTACCTTATCTTCTCCTACTTCCTATCTTCTGCTACGCCCTCTGTCTACCCAGCTCTTCTAGCACTCAACCCACGGCCCTTCACTAGCTATGCTTCTATGGTGTAGTGGTAGCACATCGGATTTTGATTCCGACGACGTCAGTTCGATCCTGGCTAGGAGCTTTTTTCTCCTTTTTACCACTTTTTTTTTTTTTTTTTCACTTCTTAATATCGATATTATTATTATTATTATCACTTTCTACTAGTCAGAAAATAATTGATCTGTGAGACCCTGGGAGTGCAGGAGATCTGCATAAGTCGACTGATTATACCCTTGCGCAGGCGGCCGCTGAGCTCCAGTTAATCTACCCTCGACACGCTACAGCTCAGAAAAGTCCTTCGTATGAGAAAGGAGATCCTCTCGATGGACATGGACTCTCTGGCCGCTGGTTCGTCCTGGCTGTGGCTCCAAGTCCTCATGTAGCTAAGCGAGGCCTCGCCCTGCAGGTACCAGGCAGGTACTCGCAGCCAGGCAGCCACCGCGCGGTGAACAGAAGTATCTATCTCTTCTTCGCCTTGCTGGGACCGATGACGTCGAGGAGGACCCAGAGCAACGCCGCCAGACGAGCTAATAATAAGCTGAAGGAGACCCCCAAGAGCCGATTACATGCATGCCAACCAAAGGGGAGAAACGGAAGAGAAGCCACCAAGAAGGGATTGATTAATCATTCCTCTCCGCTGCCTTTCGTCTCGCTTCGTGATAAAAAAGACTTCCAGACGGCGGCGTGGCCGGGCAGGTTAACTAACTACTAGGCTAAGCTACTGCTGCTGGCGCATGTCTAATAATATACACGGACAGCCGGCTCCCTTTCTGGGTCTCTTTTTTCTTGACCTTTTCTTGACCTTTTTTTTCTTTGGGCCGAGACACGCCAGATACGATTTGATGCTCTCTTGAACGAACCTGCGTTTGGTTTGGTTTGGTTCGCGCGGGCGTGGAGTTGCTGTTTGGCCCTGCTATCGCCATCCGTCGAGCTGGGATCGCACCTTGCTTTCTCCCCTTTGCTGCATCTGATATATAACTGCTCGCATACACACATATATATATATATACTTGTATACAGCGGGTCTATACATACTTATAGACGCTTTCCTGCTCCGTCGCCGGCTTTTCCTTTTCCTTTTCTCTTCTTCTTCTTCTTCTCTTTCTGCTTTTCTTCTTCCTCGCCGTCGTTCCACAAGGCAAAACCGGCCCGGTCCCTGCTTGAGGAGAGACAACTATTAGATTCCTCGCTCTGTTTTCTTATTCACTGCTACGACTATCCAGATATTCACTTCTGATCTGCCTCTCTCCTCTCTCCCTCTGGCCTACATTTCCATATCAACCGGCCGGCGGCTTTCGACAGTTTTCTGCTGTTTGGGGTCTGCGTCGTCTTTGTTGCCGCTGCTGGGCTGCGCGGCAGGCAAGGGGGGAGGGTCATCTGGCCTGAAACAACCCTTGCGTTCGCATCGCATCAAGCACTCAGCAGGCCCCAGGTCAGGACCAGGAGAAGGGCGAGCAAGCATCAGCAGCTTGCAAGGAGACACAGCCTGCCAGACACACACTCACACTCACTCGAAGAAAGGGGGGGGGAAGCAGCAGTAGCAGCAGAAGAGGCGGACGAGACGGCCCAGGGGAGGGTTCCGCTTCGGCCCCTCTCTTCATTTCTCTGGCTGCTTGCTCTATACAACAATAATAATCCTCTGAACGGCCAGCAGGCGATCGAGGCACTGATAGCTTTGAGACAGCCGTCGTCTTTCGTTTATTGTCGCCCTTGACCTGCTCCGGCGTGGTCCTTTTTCTTTTATTTCTCTTCTTCTGCTGGTTCTTCCGCAGCTCGGCCCATCGAGGACTGCGAGCTACAGCTTCCATCTATATACACCATGTCGCAGACGTTGACATGGGAACGAACCAAGGGCTACTCCAAGCGCGGCTTCGACAAAGCATGGCACCAGCTGGACAGGATCGGACGGCCGGTCAACCGTCTCTCCAACAGACTTGGCGCAGAGGCCTTTTGGCCGACGACGCTCGACCAGGAGAGCGAGAAGGCAGCGCGCATTCTCCGCAGCTTCTGCAGGGACGGCTTCTACGGCCAGCTCGAGTCGGGCAGAGACAGTGCCAGCGCCAGCAATGACAATAATAATAATACCAACAGCCCGCAGACGAAGCCGGCAGAGGCTCGCGCATCGCCCCAGCGCAGCCGGTTCTCGTGGAGATTCAGTCTACAGCCTCTACAGTCGCCAAAGTCACCTCAGCAGCAGCATCATCATCAGCATCAACAGCAACAACAACAACAACAACAACAACAACAACTGCAGCCTCCTCCGTTGACGCCGCCTCCGCAGCAGGGAGAGCTGGGGCCTCGCGGTAAGCAGCAGCGGGCGATTAAGAAGATTCCTGCTTCGGTTATCAGACAGGCCAAAGGATTGGCCATCTTCACCACCATGCGAACCGGCCTGTGGGTCAGCGGCGCTGGTGGCAGTGGAGTCCTCGTTGCTCGCCTGGCAGAGACGGGAGAATGGAGTCCGCCATCCGGAATCATGCTACATACCGCCAGCCTGGGCTTCCTCGTCGGCGTCGACATCTACGACTGCGTGGTCGTCATCAACACCTACGAGGCCCTCGACGCCTTCAAGTCGCTCAGATGCACCCTCGGCGGCTCCCTAAGCGCCGTCGCGGGCCCAGTCGGCGTCGGAGGCGTGCTGGACTCGGAAGTCCACAAGCGTCAGGCTCCCATCTGGTCCTATCTCAAGAGCAGAGGCCTCTACGCGGGAGTCCAGGTCGACGGAACCATCGTCATCGAACGGACGGACGAGAACGAACGCTTCTACGGCCAGAAAATCAGCGCCTCAGAGATCCTCTCGGGCAAGGCCAGGCATCCTCCTTCATCCATCTCGTCCTTGATCCAGACCCTCAAGGCAGCCCAGGGTGACCAGGATATTGACGAAGCGCTGCTCCCTCCGCCCGGAGAAGCCCCCGGAGACGCCGAGATCTCGCTCGCCGGGACCTTTGGAGTGCCAGAGGAAGACGACCCGGATCCCTACGGCGTCAGAGCCCTCGAGCGAGAAGGTGTCATCATCCGCGAAGCTGGCACCAAGCGCACTCCAACCCTCGACGTCTTTGACTTCCGGCCCAGTCCCACCAGCCCCATCAGTCCCAGATGGAGCAACAGAAGCAGCTGGCGCTCCAGCACCCAGAGCGCCATGAGCACCGATAAGGGAACACAGACCAATCTCGACGAGCTCGACAGGGGGAGAAGCCCCTCGACAGCCAGCCACGCTTCATCCCGCTCCCACAGCATCAAGGACGTCTCCTCCTCCATACACGAACACACCTCTGACACAGAACACTCGTCCACTGGCGAACCTGACCCGGCCTCCATACCCATCCCTGCATCAACCGCTACATCCCGCGCTCAATCTATATCCTCCAAGGTCCCCGAAGCCATCCCGGAGTCGTCTCTTCCTGAATCTCTCCCTGAATCTCTCCTTGAATCATTTCCTGAAACAGAGTTCTCCGTCGCAGTAGCCGAGCAAGCTATCCCGCAACGAATCAACTCCAAAAGCTCCCCCTTTGCTCGAGCAAAGCTCGTTACCATTCCGAAACGAAACCCCCCCGCGCTACCTGCCCGGAACCCAGGCCGAACACTATCCACCGTCGCCACGCTCTCTGAAGCCAGAGATTCGGGCCTCTTGGCACTGAGCCTGGAATCAGACACGGATCTCCCTCAGCCGCTGGCCAGGGATGTCTCGCATGAATCTGATGTTTCTGAGGGAGCTGCGAAACGTCGTGGATCTAACCTTTCGTTGCATTCGCACACGTCTCATATGTCCAGGCGCCCGTCTACTTCTCCAAAATCGACCTCTCCCTTGTCAAAGTCTGTCTTTCTCGCCTCGGAGTCTGATGCTTTCCCCGAGACAGATCTAGCTGTCTCGAAACCTGCTTCTCCTTCCAACGCGGAATTAGACGCCATACAGGAGCCCGTAGACGAAGCTAAAGAGGAAGCCAAAGATGAACATAAAGAACCCAGGGAGAAAGAGTCCGAAAAGACCGTCGAAGAACCTTCTTTCGCCCCCGGCGCGTTCCCTTCAGACAACCATACTTAAAACACATCAATTCTTCTACTACTACTATCACTACCATCTTTATTCACCCACGACTACATTACGACCATCTAGCTGTTTTTTAATCTCCAAAAACTTTCATCTATACCAGACCTACACTACTTCGATTTAACTATACATCTTACATTTCTGGCTTCTCCTTCTCCTTCTACTTCTACTTCTTATATCCTAGCAATGCGCGCTGGTCTGCTTCTGCTTCTGATTTGCCTGTACGCTTTTTAATCACAGTATCACTTGTCTCTTTTATTGTCCTCACACCGAGAATATACCTTTGTACCATGCTACGAGAACCGGATTGGGAGGAGGGCGTTTCACTGTTCATATTCAGCTGTCTTTTATTGTTTCGAGATATCCACCGGGGCCTCTTCTTTGCGTTGACTGTTTTCGGCTGACCTGCTGTTCCTGGAGTACACATTTTTTTCTTTCTTTCTTCTCCCGCCCTCACGCAGAAATGTATTCTAAAAAATCATGCATATATGAAACTCCACTGTATATTGTTTTCGCAGCCAACTCCCTCCCCCCCCTTTTTTTCGCCTTCTTTGCTATCATATCCATGATTATCCATATAAAATATCCGTCAGGCAGCCACTTCTGCCTGGGCCCTAGCGCCGCTTACTTAATCACAGAGCCGCACGGAGCTGTCGGCGCTTAGCCTAAAAGGGGCTGCAGCCTGGAGCCAAGCGGCTTTTTTTAGCTTTTCCCGCAACTTTAGGCTCCGGCGCGCGCCTTGTCAGCAATTTGCTGGCACTGCAGTCCGCAGCTGCGTTGGTCGATATAAATACGGCATCTCGCGCCCCCTTTCCCCCATCCCCAATTCAACTTCCCTTTCACCTCCCCAGCACGCAGTAAGACATCTCGCGCCCTTCCTTCTAATCCCTGCCTCGCTCGCCCACCCCCTTTTTTTTCTTCTCTCCTCGCCATGTCCAATCCACTTGCCGGTCAAGTCGTTGTAGTCAGCGGCAGCTTCAGATCGCATAACCATGGTAAGCCCAATTCCATCATCTCCCAATTGACCCTGAGTCGCCTGTTCTGCGCATCTACCGGTCCCGTTTCCCATCAGCCAATTGACGAGTTTTCCCGTTCTAGAAGCGATCAAGTCCATCGTTGAGAAGCTGGGCGGTACCTTTAGCGCTACGGTGACCGATGCGTGTACACATCTCATCACTTCCAAGGCTGCGCATCCGGCCGGTACAAAGAGTAAATAGAACCTTTCTCTTCTTTGCACCTTACTCGATCTCCTCGGATACATGTGCCGTTGACAATGGCGGATCCAACTCTACCTCTTCCAATTGCTCGGCAATTCATACATTGGCACAGTACAACTTACGCTTTGCAGACCAGCAGGCTATTGCGCTAGGGAACGATATTAAGATTGTTTCCCTCGATTGGTTGACTGATACGCGCGATGAAGAGACGCATCTGGATGAGGATCCGTATTTGTTTGCGTTGCCGACTTCGGGCAAGCCTTCGGTAGACGGTACTGGTCCTCGAAGATCTGGCAGGACTACTCAGTCTCAGTCCCAGTCTCAGTCTCAGTCCCAGTCCCAATCGCAGGTCCAGTCGCAGCCTCCGGCCCAATCACAGCCTGCAAAGACCAATGGAAGGGCTAAGAAGTCTGCTAAGAACAAGAAAGATGATGAGGATGAGGATGATGCTGCTGACCAGCCGCCTGCGAAGAAGCAGAAGGCTGACCCAGCAGATACCAAAACCAAGTCTAAGGCAAAAGCTGCCAAAGACGCCAAAGACGCTAAAGATACCAAAGATGCCAAAGATGCCAAAGATACTAAAGATACCAAAGATGCCAAAGATACTAAAGATTCCAAGCCTACAAAGGCTACAAAGGCTACAAAAGATACCAAGGCTGCCAAGGATGATGTGCCTGTTCTTAATATCCCGGTTGATGATCTTGTTCCAAACAAAAGTAAGTTGCATAAACATTCATCCAGTGCAACAAACATCTAACACGATGTCTGTCTAGGTTCGTACAAAGTGTGGCAAGATAAAGACGTTATCTTTGACGCTGCCCTGAACAAAACCGATTCAGGCGCTAACAACAACAAATTTTACTTCATTCAACTCCTCGAGGGCCCGAATTCCGGAGACTTCTCCACGTGGACCCGGTGGGGTAGAGTTGGAGAAAATGGCCAGACCGCTCACTTGAAGGCCTCGAGTTTCGACCAGGCTATGAGCACTTTCGAGAAGAAGTTCAAAGACAAGAGCGGCCTCAACTGGGCCAAGAGGAATGATCCTCCGAAGAACAACAAGTACACTTATCTAGAACGATGCTACGAGGATGAATCGGCAAAGAAGCCGAAAAAGGAAAAGGCCAAAGATGACAAGCCAAAGAAGGAAGTCAAAAAGGCAGAGTGTACTTTGGTAAAACCCGTGCAGGACCTCGTTGCCTTGATCTTTAACCAGACTCACTTGAACGCTGCTATGGAGGACATGTCGTACGATGCGAAGAAACTGCCATTGGGAAATCTTAGCCAGAAGACTCTCCTCCAAGGCTTTGAGATCCTGAAACAGTTGGATGCACTGGTGCATGATCCCGTTAAAGCAGCACAGTCTTCCGCCACCATCAACCAACTTAGCAACCGATATTTCTCCGTGATTCCTCATGCCTTCGGCAGAAATCGACCGCCTGTGCTGAGATCGGCACCGCAGATCAAGAAGGAGGTTGAGATGTTGGAAGCACTGACTGATATGGAGATCAGTAGCAAGATCATGAGTGCCTCTGAAGAAGAGGATGACAACCCCGTTCATATCCTTGACCGACAGTTCCAGGGACTTTGTCTTAACGAAATGACTCCTCGTAGGTTCCCTATACCAATGCATCTTCCTATCTCTCACGTACTAACGGAGTCTTTTCTAGTTGACCACAAGTCAGTCGAGTTCAGTGAGTTGGAAGAATATCTTACTCGATCTCATGGTGCTACTCACAGCATCAAGTACAACGTAAGTACCGACTCCAATATATATATATACACGCGAAACAGTCATATTAACTATGTAACCAGCTCCACAACATTTTCCGAATTGAGCGTCACGGAGAAAACGAACGCTACGAAAAATCTCCTTATGCCAACATTCCCAACAGCTGTCGTCGTCTGCTCTGGCACGGTTCTCGTACCACCAACTACGGTGGTATCCTCAGCCAAGGACTGCGAATTGCTCCCCCTGAAGCCCCCGTTACCGGCTACATGTTCGGAAAAGGTGTCTACTTTGCCGACGTCTCGAGCAAATCAGCCAATTACTGTTATCCCAACCTCAGTGACAACACTGGTTTACTCATGCTTTGCGACGTTGAAGTAGGTACCCCAATGCTTGAACTGACCGACTCCGACTACCGCGCGGGCGATTTAGTCAAGCAGGCCAATAAGTTGGCTACTTTGGGTCGTGGAAAAGCCATCCCTAGCGGATGGAAGGACGCCGGTTGTGTTCACAAAGACCTCGCCGGTGTTTTGATGCCGGACTGCGCTAGGCCGCTAGCTTCGGATTCTAGCAACGGTGTATGGCTTCAGTACAACGAGTACATTGTGTACGATGTGGCCCAGATACGCATCAAGTATCTGCTGGAAGTTGGCATGAAGTATTGAGAGATGTGCGTCAATCGCGTTTGGTCTAATTTCTATTTTTGGCGTTTTTCTCTTCAAAACTTCTGGACTCTGCGGAGTAGCTATTCTTTTTTTATATAGTAGACTTGTATATTTTTGTTTGTCTTTATTTAGCCTTGCTGATTTACAATCCGCCTGCTGTGCCCCTTTTGGTCTACACCTGCTTGTGCAAAAAGCCGTCCATCAGCCGCTGGACCATCTGCCTCTTGCCATCTTCCCACTCATCCCAACACAGCCCACAGTACACCGTGTCTCTACCCACGGCCTTCTTGTCCGCGTGAACCGGCATCTCCTTGCCATTGCCTTGCTTCTTCCTCTGCACGGCGTCATGAAACACTCGATCCCACCGCAGAATCCCTTCCTGCTCGAATCCCATCTTCTTAGCCGTTGCGCGGGAGGCTGCATTCGTCGTAGCAGTCTGCCAAAGCACTTTGCGCAAACCCAGCCCCCCCTTTGACGGATCACTGCCGTCTGGAGGATCCAATGCATACTGCAGCATCAGTCCTACCGTATGAGTCGTCACATGAGTCCGCTGAAATTCCGGGAAGATGACCATAAACGCGATCTCGAGCAGTTGATTATCCACCGAGGCGTAGGAATAGGTCACGATTCCTGCCAAAGCTCCTCCATCTTGCGATGGGCCTGGCTTGGTCCTGTCTATGATTGCAAAGGCCACTCTGGTGTTATTCCTGCACACCTGCGGGTAGAAATACTTGGTCTGGAACTCTTCGACATCTGCAAATGGCCCGATCGGCATATGGGCAAATAGCTCCGGCTTATCGGCTGTCTGCTCGATGAATGTCTTCGAGTGGCGGACTGGCTGGAACCATAGATGATCATCGGTTAACTAGTTAATTACGACCAACTCCGTCGACGCGATGCCAGCTACACCACAGTCATACGCTGCTCAGGATCACGGGCTTCTTACATCGAACAGCTTAAGCTTCACCAGGGCGCTGGTCAGCTCCCTGGTCGGGAAGCAAAATCCGACATCCGCTTCCATCTTGGTCGGGCTAGAGGAACAGCTCGGGGGCCAAAAGGGTATTGGTTATTATTTAGTTTGAATGTTGGGTTGGTTGCCCCAAGGCTAGCAGCAGTTCCAGTGACTACCCAACTTGTTGGTATCTTGGTTAACTACATGGTGATGATTATTTATAAGACTCTGAAGCGGTCTCAAGGAACCCGCCAGTTCGGCCAGAGAAAGCCCGTCTTGTCATCCTCCGTCGGTGCGCTTGGTTGCACTCCGTATAGCTATACGAAAAATGTTCCACGCAGCCTGAGCCACCAAAGTTCAACTCAGAATCCACATGGCAATTCTAAAGTCCTGTCAAAATCCGGGCGTGCAAAACCATCCGATGGTGCGCTAGGTTAACTCACGAGTTAGTTAACTTCATGCATGAATTGGTTTCCAGGGGCGACCGCAAAGTACGGAGTACAACTTACTTGAATCACACCATACCTTGCTGCTTGTGATAACATCATTATTATTTTACGGGGCCAGGGTTGGCCTAGGAGAACCAACGGCCGTCTCGTATCGCACGCCCAAGCTGTTGGCTGCCTCAAAGATGCCGAGAACAGCCGGGAGGACGTGTGAGTACGAGATCACTGTGGGGGAGCCTTCATCGAAGCTTTGCTGAGAGAGGCTTGACAGGCTTGACGGTCAGTCTAGGCAAGGGTATGCTTCACTCCGCCAGCAAGTTACTCGCTAGACATGGATGAGAAGATTGCATTTTTGCCGTTAAACCATACCTTGGTGCCCTCAGCTTGCCTCGAGGATATCTCTCTGAGACCCATCACCCAAAATTGGCCATGCATCAGGCATCTTCCGGGGGATCGACATCTCTGTCATTGGCCAGCTGCCACTTGAACCCTGTATCAAGATCAATCTTGAAGCAAGCTCCTCCCATATCCCCGGACAAAATAATGCTTTCCCCGCATCCTTTACGTCGTCTCCCATGGAAAGGCGTCATGTTTACCCCTTCTTTTTTGCTTTTCTTTTCGTTGACGGGGTACTATAAAAGGGTCTTTAATGTCCGCCTGGGAGGATGGTTTACTCATTTCTCCAGGAGCACTGACCAGGAGGTGAAGCTCGTGGGAAGCTTCGGCGGCAGATATACTGTGTCTTTGCTCTTTTCTTGCCGATTCAAATAACAATATACCTCCACGATGCGCTTCGCCGCTAGCATTGCCGTGGCCCTGCCGGTCATTGGCGCTGCCAGTGCCCAAGGCTTCCCTCCACCCGTTGAGGGCGTCACTGTGGTCAAATCCAAGTTCGACGAAAACGTAAAGATCACATACAAGGAGGTATGTGTTTACATCATTTGCGCGTCCTGGGGTTGTATCTGACAATCAACTTTGGCTAACTCACTGGGTAGAATGACATATGTGAAACCACTGAAGGAGTTAGATCATTCACTGGCCATGTCCACCTTCCTCCAGACGACAATGACTTTGGTGTCTACCGAAACTACTCCATCAATACATTCTTCTGGTTCTTTGAAGCTCGTGAAGACCCTAAGAATGCTCCTCTCTCCATCTGGCTGAACGGTGGTCCAGGATCATCATCCATGATTGGACTTTTCCAGGAAAACGGTCCATGCTTCATCAATAATGATTCCAAATCTACCATCAACAATACATTTTCATGGAACAATAAAGTAAACATGCTCTACATTGATCAGCCAAACCAAGTCGGTTTCAGTTATGACGAACTTACCAACATCACTTACTCTACCATCAATGATACTGTTTATGTTGCCGACTTCTCGAACGGTGTCCCGGCGCAAAATCTCTCTACATTGGTTGGAACCGGCAGCAGCCAGAACCCTTGGGCAACTGCCAATAACACTGTGAACGCTGCTCGTTCTATCTGGCATTTTGCACAAGTGTGGTTCCAGGAATTCCCTGAACACAAGCCTAACAATAACAAGATCAGTATCTGGACCGAGTCCTATGGAGGAAGATATGGTCCCTCATTCGCCTCCTACTTCCAGGAGCAGAATGAAAAGATCAAGAACCATACCATTACTGAGGAAGGAGAAATGCATATTCTAAACCTCGACACCCTCGGTATCATCAATGGCTGCATTGATCTTATGTTCCAGGCAGAAAGTTATGCTGAATTCCCATACAACAACACCTATGGCATCACTGCTTATACCAAGGAGAAATACGATGCAATAATACACGACATCCACCGTCCTGACGGCTGCTTCGACAAGCTTGCCAAGTGCCGCGATGCCGCCAAAGAAGGAGACCCTCACTTCTACAGCAACAATGAAACTGTCAACGCAATCTGTGCGGATGCAAGCTCTTCCTGCGACAAATATCTAATGGACCCTTACCAGGAGACCAACCTCGGCTACTATGATATTGCCCATCCTCTCCAGGATCCCTTCCCCCCACCATTCTATAAGGGCTTCCTCAGTCAATCCAGCGTCCTGTCCGACATGGGATCGCCAGTCAACTTCACTCAATACGCCCAAGCCGTGGGAAAATCGTTCCATGGCGTTGGTGACTACGCCCGCCCCGATGTCCGCGGCTTCACCGGTGACATTGCTTACCTTCTTGAGAGTGGAGTCAAGGTTGCTCTCGTCTATGGTGACAGAGACTACATCTGCAATTGGATCGGTGGTGAGCAGGTCAGTCTCGGTTTGAACTACACTGGCACCGCAGAATTCCACAGGGCAGGATATGCCGATGTCAAGGTCAACTCTTCATACGTCGGAGGCTTAGTGCGTCAACATGGAAACTTCTCTTTCACCAGAGTATTCGAGGCTGGTCATGAAGTCCCCGGTTACCAGCCCGAGACTTCCCTCAAAATATTCGAGCGCATCATGTTCAACAAGGATATTGCTACTGGTGAACTCGACATTGCTCAGAAGCCGGACTACGGTACCACTGGAACTGAGTCTACGTTCCAGGTCAAGAACGAAATCCCTCCTTCGCCAGAGCCAACCTGCTACCTCCTCAGTGCTGACGGAACCTGTACCCAGGAGCAGCTCAAGGCCATTAAGGATGGAACTGCAGTTGTTGAGAACTATATTATAAAGAGCCCTGCTGCATCGAAGGGTAACCCTCCGCCAACCACGACCACATCTCCCTCACCAGCCCCTACCGCTGGAAGTGCCATGCTACAGGTTCCTGTGGCGATGCTTGCTATATCAGCTCTCACTGCCCTTGCTTTCTTCTTGTAGAATGCTGGAAACATATCCATAGGACGAAAGTTCATAGAGATACATGCATATTTATGAAAGCCTAGTACTCACATAATCTAACGAGCAGTTATATTTATGAGCATTTTCACATAAAAGCCCTCGTAATCAGTAGGAACAAGGTCCCTAGCTCATTATATAGAAATCAAAGTCAACAATTGCTCTCCCCACGAGAGCCCGCCGCCTATACACCCAAGAAATCTAACATGCCCCGGCACGCATACCATGCATACATTGGTGAAATAATTCATCGCATTGCTCATCCATGTCATCTCAACCGGTGACCGACTTGCATTTAAGACCCCGAGATAACCACCCCCTTCCCTGCTAACTATTCCCAACCCTTTTATTAAGATAGTGCTTGCTAGCTTAATATGAAGCAAATGTAAGTCCATACAGCCATGAGAATGAAAAGCAGATACATACTCACTATTGAGTGTCCAACCAATTCTCTATCACGGCCTGAAAATCGGCTTTTTTCTCTGCTTGATCAAGACGAAGCTTTTTCCGCGGGACCTCGGAATCTAAAAAAAAAAAAAAACCCATGGATAGTCCATGCATAAGTAAGCCTGCCGAATGCATCTCTTAAGAAAAAAAGAGCAGGGTATCATGAAATCACAGGGGTGCAAAGGGCGGGCAATATGTGCTCAGGTGCAGCGAACGAACCCTCATCAGGCCCTGTATCCGAAGACACGTCCGGGTCGTATCCGCTGTCCGAAACGGAATCGCCAGCATTGGTCTTGGTATATTGGGAATATCTGTCCTGGATCTGAAGCATATGCATACTAGACAACCTCCTGGACGCGAGCTTTTGCCTCTTCTTGTGTCGTTGAACTCGAAATTGATGTTGGTTATGTAGACGCCGGAGGTGGCGTTGACGTCGACGCTCGTTGTTATCGATATGTTGCTGGCCGACTGCTATGGCACAAGCCGCAGCTGCCATGGCGGCTGCAAGTCCCACGACCTCCGTCGAGTCCATCATGTACTGTGTCGGCTGTCCTGTATCTCGAGCATTGATTAGAATACGTGAGTTAACAGCGAGATAAGTTGTGAGATTGATTTTGGCTCACGAGTTTAATTTTGATCAATTCAAAATATTTTAACTCAAGGCCGTCCCTGAACTAGTTAACCAACTAACTAGTTAGTTAACTCGCGTGTGGCCACCACGGCAGAGAATTAACTCCAACAACGGCGAGTCGAAGCCAAAGATCTGGTGAAATGAAGCTTGAAATAAGTACTAGCATAGGGGATTATGGCCTTCGATTTGGAATTTGGGTGCGGGTATGTAGCATTAGAGGATATTCGATGCGTTGCTTGCTAGACTGTCGTGCCGTGCACGAAGGCAAGGGCGATCTAAATGAAGTTATTGACTGCAGTAAACTAGAGCTCATATAAGTATTAGCCATAATACCTTTATATATAACTATCACAATTCATGATACACGCGGACCTTTAATTTCAGCCCAGAGAGAGCCTAGATCATCAGGAAGATTCCAGTATCAACGGTATACACGGGTAGATAATCACCGCACAAGAGGGTTTACTGTAGACATTCGAAAAATTGACACAGAAAACACAATAGATACATGTATAGTCTTTATATTTTTTAATAGTTGAAAGGTACTGACTTGGGTGTCGCAGACAAAAAATATTTCCCCACAGCGCGTCTAACAGTGTGGATATATCAACAAGTGCCTTCTTTTGATTTCTCCTTCAGTCTCCCCGAACTTGCGGGAAGATATGATGGAAAAAAAAAAAAGAAAAGAAAAGAAAACAAACATCTAAGTTCAAGCATCAACTTGAACTTAGCAGCTAGATAAGAAATGGGAGTGTGTTGTGGTGGTTGTCATTACTGTCATGATCTACTAGAGAAGTATCTAGTAGATCATGACAGGGGAACCTCGTAGAGATAACCCTAGAAGAAGATAAGAAAGAAAGCCTGTAGAAGAGGAAATTGTAAGTATATGAATAACTGGAAGATAGAGAGATATAATGGTAGTACTTACTCTGAGATACTTGATATCAAGTGGCTGCAGCAGCTTTCAAAGAAGAGTCTATAGTGGAAATGTGGCTGTCAGAACTGATATCAACAAGAGAATATGGAGAAGGAAGACATACCTAGCAAGATGCTGAGACTGAAAAGTAGAGAAGAAAACCAGATGTACCAGTTTACATCTGGTTACTTGCTCGAGGGAAGAAAGGAAAGAAAGGAAGAAGAAGAAGAGAAGAAGGGAGGCGTCAAGGCGGTTTTTATACCAGCAGATTTGGCGCTAAAGCTAAGCGAGGTTTGCAACGACGGGCAGGTAGCCGTCAGCACGCCATAGAGAGCAGGACAGCGAGCAAGTGACAGGACACCGACGGAGTGTTCCAGAAACACGCCCGGGTGGCTGATCATCGTCGTGCTTTGTTCCCGTAAGACTGTCCTGGGAAGCTTGGTCAACGGATATAGAGAAGCCATTAGGTGTCAACATAGTGCGAATACTTTCTCCAAAGCAATCACACATATATTAAACAGGTTAAAACAAATTGATAGTCATGGTTACCCGCCTGTTCTATCATATCCAAAGTGTTGTATACATATATGGCCAATAAAGGGCCAAATTTATATACCCAAAAGACCAGGTAGCATGATGGTGTATGCTATTGATATAGCCCAAGTCTTATCCATTAAAAGTAGGTATCAACCAAGGAATATATACTACCACCAGAGTCTCTCCCTATTAGAAGCATCTTCTCCTAGGTCTACTCTATGCTAAGCCATAGCCCGGAATTTGCCAGTCCGCGATGGTCTCTCTTTTGGCGCTCCAACTTACTTGCAGTAAACAGAGCCTTTGAGGCCCTCCAAACAATGGCCGATATGGTATATGGTATATTCCGGGATCTATATAACACTTTGATAGTCGATATGCAGCTTTGATAATCTTTGATAATGGTATAGTGTAGATGTGGGTGCCAGCCTGGTATAAAGGACTGTCACCAAATTGTATTGCGTAGCTCCAGCATCAGGCCTTAGCTACCCAGACATCCTCAAAGCCTTCAACGACCACAGGCCTGTCGTCAACCCATCATCTCCACGTCTTCTTCGCTTCCTTTTTATATCATGGATGTTTTTGTTTCTCCTAAATCGGACGTGGAAAAAAACGTTAAAAATGCTAAAATGGGTGACAGTACAATACCGGTCAGGTACCGCACTTTTGCAGAGGTATATTTTAGATATTACCATGCCATTACCGCTATAAACCAGCTCTGGTTGGCCAATTCTGCAGTCGGCAAAAGGAAAAAGGAAAAAGCGGAAATCCTACTGGTCGATCGGCCCTCACCGCCTTCACATGCCGTGTTACTAAGAAAGAATAAAAAGCGCAAAGCCGGGAACTTTTTTTTTCTTCTCAGTCAACTTTCGAACTTCCACAAAAAGCCCACCACGAACAGCGCGCGAACTTCACCGTCTTGCTCAACCACCGGCCTCTTCGTCTTCTCTTTTCTTCTTCTCTTCTTTCTCAACAAATTTTCCAAGTCCTGAAGGGCAGAAAAGTGCTTATGCGCGTGCTCGCTTCAGTTTTCACCTCCCAAGTATGATGACTCCTCCCTGGCTCCGTGGAGAGCTGAGCTCCCGGAGGGCTGGATGAATGTGGATGCTAACGTGTTGTCTTTGCTTTAGGACTACATCTCAGGTATGGCCTTGATATTCTATACTATACGGAGAATATACTCTATGATGTTATAGATCGAGACGAATACTGACTCCTTGTTAGACCACCTGTGGAAAGCCGCAGTCAACTGAGTCACCTTTGGACCGACTGGCCTACTACTCTTCTACTCAGCAAACAACAAACGAACAGCATTAACATCTATCGCCAAAGCTCCCGCACATCATCTAGATCAGTCAATATGTTCGCTGCTCGAGCTTTTCGATCCCTGCCACTAAAGGTCCATGCGGCTCACGGCTTACCCCAGCGGTTTGGTGGGCAGTTTGCTGGCCAGGCACGTATGATGGCCTCCGTCGTGAACGGGGGACCCATGTCTGCCAAGGCCCCTTCAGCTCCATCTGCCACCGAACGTGCCACGCTCACCATCCGTAACGGTCCTATCTTCCACGGAAAGTCCTTTGGTGCAAAGACCAATATCTCTGGTGAAGCCGTCTTCACTACCTCTCTTGTCGGATATCCAGAATCCCTCAGTGACCCTTCCTACCGTGGTCAGATCCTTGTCTTTACCCAGCCGCTTATCGGCAACTACGGCATCCCGTCTTCGGAGCGTGACGAGCATGGCCTTCTCAAGTACTTCGAGTCCCCCAGCCTCCAGGCTGTCGGTGTCGTCGTTGCAGATGCCGCTCTCAAATACAGCCACTGGACTGCTGTCGAGAGTTTGAGCGAATGGTGCATCCGAGAGGGTGTCCCTGCTATCTCTGGCGTTGATACTCGTCAGATTGTCACTTACCTCCGTGAACAGGGCTCGTCTCTTGCTCGAATCACCGTCGGTGAGGAGTATGATGCCGACCAGGATGAAGCCTTCATTGACCCAGAGCAGATCAACCTTGTTCGTAAGGTCAGCACCAAGTCTCCCTTCCACGTCAGTGCTGCAAACAGCACCTCCCACGTTGCCGTCATCGACTGCGGAGTGAAAGAGAACATCCTCCGAAGCCTCGTCAGCCGCGGAGCTAGTGTGACCGTCTTCCCTTATGACTATCCAGTCTACAAGGTTGCTCATCACTTCGATGGTGTCTTCATTTCCAACGGTCCCGGTGATCCAACTCACTGCTCCCAGACCGTCCACACTCTTTCCAAGTTGATGCAAAACTCCCAGATTCCCATCATGGGCATCTGTCTCGGCCATCAGCTTCTTGCCCTGGCTGTTGGCGCCCGCACTATCAAGCTGAAGTATGGTAACCGCGCCCACAACATCCCAGCCCTTGACCTGACTACTGGCCGATGCCACATCACCAGTCAGAATCATGGCTATGCTGTTGATGCCAGCACTCTTCCAAGTGACTGGAAGCCCTACTTCGTCAACCTCAATGACAACAGCAATGAAGGTACGTAACATGATTTTCTTTCCTTCTCCCCCTTCACTGGAACTTTGTCTAATATCAAATTTAGGAATGATTCACAAGACCCGACCTATTTTCAGCACCCAATTCCACCCCGAAGCCAAGGGAGGCCCCCTTGACTCATCTTACCTGTTTGATATCTACCTCGACAGTGTTCAGAAGTACAAGGCTAATCAGGCCATCCACCAACCTGGACGTGACAACCGCCCCAGCCCGCTTTTGGCGGATCTCCTCGGGAACGAGCGAGTCGGTGTCAGCATCGACCGGGAGTCCCATATGGCCTCTGCCCCTGAAGAGCCAGCACGGACTCTTGCTGCTGCCACTGCTTAAATGCTAGTTGTCTTTGTCCCTCGCTTGACATGCCACTTTTGACTTTTTCATTACTGTTATTTTTCGGGGGGTTGTGATAAAAAATTGTGCTGTGCCCCCGAGTTATTCCTATATAGTATTTCCTCATTGGCGCTGCGTAGGTCTCCATCTTAGTGAATTCCATTTTCTTTACCTTCCACTTAATTCGCCTATTTCCATCTCGTTTATCCCTTGTGCCTTTCCCACTCTTCTTGCCCTTATCGTGAATTTCTATATATTACGTAATCACCTGGATGACGTGAGGAGTAAACCTCGCTTCCCGAAGTAGACTAGCCCCACTTAGTCAGCACACACACATACAAAGATCTTTACTTCGAGCTTTTGCACGAACTTCCTCTCTTCTTCAACCATCCTCATCATCTACGAAGAAAGGTATGTCTTCCATCGCGGTTCTGTTAATGATGTCTTCCAGTCACTAATTGCCTTTCATCCACAGCCTCAGCAATTCTCGAAGATGAGAGCCAAGTGGAGAAAGAAGCGAGTTCGCCGCCTCAAGCGTAAGCGCCGTAAGACTAGAGCCCGAAGGTAAGTTGATATCAACACCAATTACAACTATACCTTGCGGTGAAAAAAAAGGACAACATAGCTAATTCCCTCTGCAGCAAGTAAACTATTTGACCGCTCTGCCTCAGCCAAACCAACTCAATGCAAATACTCCAGTACTCCTTGACCGGCGAAAGCAAAAACCAACACACTTCTAAAGCATGATTTCCTGGAGGAGAAAACGAATACTCGGGTTTCTACCATGATTTAAAAGTCGGAATTGGTCGTACAAATCGACTCTGCTTTCCCACAGTCAATATTCGCACCCTACTTCGACAACAACACACCTGCGAATACATGATTTGATCTCGACTCCGGCATTTACAGTTCTTTCCAGAAATACAAGAGGTGGTAGCGGTTTTTTGTGATGGTTCCGTTATCCGACTTCTGGATTGATCCTTCGATTTTTTTCTCTTCTTTTCGTCGATAACGGTGCGGGGTGATAACTGCGTTTGAATCATGTGGCGTTTTATCATTTGCATGGGATGGCAAGGCTGATCAAACATATGAAGGAGGTATGGCCTCGTTCATCAGAGATGGTTAAAAGTTACTTGGACGGTTTCTCGATTCTGATGATTATGTGTTTTTACTTTTTGTAATTATTATGTCACTTGTGCCTTTATGATAGTGACGAGTCTCAGAATATGAATGAAACCGAAGGTTTTCAAGCAATTTGTTCCCTCTCTATCGCCAATAGTCATTCACTACTCGAATTTATGGGCTACTTACTCTGATCTCTACGATTTTCGTAATCAATCTTTATTTTTCCCCGGGTGGTGGTTGTGTGCTTGTGCTTTTCTGTGGAGCTTCGGCGCAAAGACTAATTTTTTTTTTTATCTTGGACATCAATCAATCACGAAATACCAATTACTGCCGCCTCACACAGCTTAAGAGCGACCAAAGAAGCAAGCATATTCTGCTTTCACCTCAAATTAAACGGGTATAGACACCATGGTCAGCTCACAAGTCGAAAAGAAGAGAAAACGGGCGTCAGACCGACATGACAGGCCAAGTAAAAAACCTGCCATCCACTCCAACCCTGAGCCAGCAAAGGTCCAGTACTTGAAAAACGCTGCAGGACATGTCCCTATCATCGGTATATCTTCATTCAATTCAAAGAGAATATATTGTGGGCTAAGCTAATGCCATGAATTTCAGCTTCTTCGCCTGGCCTCACGGTCCCTGAGACCCTCCCTCTAAATACATATATAAAATCGCGGCAACAGCGCATGAAGCACGCCGAAAATGCGAACCTAGCCATGACAGAAGCCTTATTGCATACCTCTGGACACCCCAAGCTTAATTTCACCGGTCGAGAAGGCGAGAACCAGTTGGATAATTTGTTGAACCACTATGTTGCGGTCTACGACCCGAAGGAAAATACCGTCCAACTCCTGGAGGCCCGAAAAATGATGATCCGAGGATGTCCACGAGAGGCCATCGAAGAAGTAGAAGAAGAATCCGAGGGAGAAGGCACTGTATGTTTATATCTCTATATGTCTGTGGCCACGGGCTATGTGCTAACAAGTCGGAAAATACAGAAAACTGTACTGTCTCAAAAGGCAGCATTGGCAGCAGCTTTTGGAACAAAGCTTGCCCGCAAAGCAGTTGCCGCCATAACGGAAAATGCTCTAACGTCAGATGCCTCAGCTCCTTCCACGCGAGCAGCAGAATCTGCTCTGCTCTTGTCCATGCCTCAGGATGACATGACAACTGCGGAAGCAGAGAGGTCTGCCCAGGCCGAAATTCAGGCATCCAAACCACTCCCCCAGCCGAACTTATCCGCCACACAGCCCGCGGATGTTTACAGTATCGAAAACCTGGTTCCTAGTGGTCTGCTTACACTGCGCAAAATACCGGTGCAAGACTGGCAGGCTGCCGTTGCTGCTTCAGAAGGTATTACTACCTCATCACGCTTTGTAGCAAACCGAGTCGAAGCAGCTGTTCAATCTGGCGATAAGACTGTGGTGCAATTGCTTCGTTTCATATTGATTCTGATTGAACTCTCTCGATCACTCAAACGGTCTTCTGGTGGTGGCCGTGGACTTGATAGCAGGAAGCTTCCTCCTCGCGAGGACTTGCGCCGTATTCTTTCTACGGCAGTTGATTCAGAGACAAACACTACGCCAACCATAACAGATTCGTTCCTGGACTCGATCCGTCGGAAGTTTGTGCCCCAGGGCTCATTCCTTTCACGAAATGACATCACATTGTTGCATACTACTATATGTGCTATGTCGTTGCATATCCCGCCTGCTTCAGGGAAGACAGGAAGCAATATGAGTGAACTGGCTACTGACCCCGCGGATTTGCGTGATGACCTGCGGCTGGAAAATGATACAATCCTGAAGTATTTCCGGGAATTGGGCTGCAAGGTTGATAAGCCTAGGGAATCGGAGTTTGCAAAGTGGAGTATTAAGGGTGGTAAAGCAGAAGCTGCGTCAAGGAGAATTGCAAAACTAAAGGTTCCTGTCGAGTTCCCCAAGATGAGCAGAGGAAGGGCGCCCAGAAGATAGATGTATTTTTCTTTCTTTCTCTTTTCTTTTTTTGAATCAACAACTAGTTCAAATAGGTTATTCGGTCTTGTAAGTGCTAGGGTTTTCGACTACGATATAGAGGTAAACTAGAATTGCCGAAGTAAAAATATTGGAATTTATTTGTTTATGTATATAGTAAAATGCCAAAAAGGCTTATATCAAAAAAGATGTTGCAAAAAGTCTTTATTTAATTGAAATATGGCATTTCATATTCAATTGAAGGTGCACTATTGCAAAAGGCGAAAAGAAGTTCGGCTTGGGCATATTCGAGTTGAGAAAGGAGCGTCAATAGTTGGAAGCTTGGCACAAAACATTATCAATCGCAAAGAAGAACAGAAGGCAGCTTAAGCAGAGGCCGAAATAGGCTGATTGGTATGCTGGAACTGAGACTCTTTTGCGTCAGCTGCACATTCACCGGCCAATTCACGGATCATCTGTTCTCTATGTGCCGCCTCGGCCTTCAACTCGCGTTCGATGGCAGCCTCCAACTTCTCACCGGCAGCGAGACCAAGTTGCTCGTCTGTCCAGAGAGGGACATTCTTCTCTTCGTGGGCGGATCCAACGCCAAGGAAGCCACCGGCGGCCTTCCAGTCACTGGTCTTACGAATGCCGAGTCGTTCCCAGACGCCCTTGAGAGCCTCGATGAGGTGGTCGCGGTACTCCTTCGTGTGGCCGGGGGTAGGCGTAACGCGGAGACGTTCTTCGCCCCGTGGGACGGTAGGGTAGTTGATTGCTTGTACATAGACACCGTAGTCTTCCAGGAGCATGTCAGATGCCTTCTTGGCGACTTCGGCGTCTCCAACGAGAATAGGGACAATGTGAGATGGATTGGGGATAACGGGGATATCGTTTGCATCCAAGGCAGATTTGACTGCTCTGGTGTGGAGTTGCTGCATGGTGCGGTCACGGGTATAAGAAGATTGATATTCGATGGAGGTAGTCGCACCAGCCATTGTAGCTGGGGGTAGGGAAGTGGTGAAGATGAACCCAGGGGCAAGGGAGCGGATGGTGTCAACCAGGTCTGCTGATCCAGCTATGTAGCCTCCTACGCAGCCATAGGCCTTGCCCAGGGTACCAGTAATAATGTCGATGCGGTCCATGACGGTGCCCCTGACATCTGCTTCAGGGTTGGCATAAGTCTCGTAGTCGAGATGTTCAGCTACACCAGCGCCATGTGGTCCATACATGCCTACAGCATGTACTTCATCGAGGAAGGTAATAGCACCGTACTTCTCGGCCAGGTCACAGATGGCTTCAATCGGGGCAACGGATCCGCACATGCTGTAGACTGACTCGAAGGCGATGATCTTGGGGATGCCAGGTGGTAAAGCGGCGAGTTTCATCTCCAGATCTTCGAGGTCGTTGTGCTTAAAGACGTACTTTTTGGCACCAGAATGGCGGATACCCTGGATCATGGAAGCATGGTTGAGGCTATCAGATAGAATCACGCAATCTGGCAGCTTGCTGCCGAGGGTGGCCAAGGTAGCGTCGTTTGCAACATAGCAAGAGCTAAAGACAAGAGCAGCCTCCTTTCGATGAAGATCTGCCACCGTCTTTTCTAGAGCAACAGCATGCTGGTTGTGACCGGAAATGTTGCGTGTACCTCCAGCACCGGCTCCGTAGTTGTCGAGTGTATCATGCATACTCTTCAACACATGAGGGTTACGTCCCATACCGAGATAGTCATTGGCGCACCAGACGGTTACTCTGTCCTCTGGGGAGGCCATATGTGCCCGGGGGAACTCCTTGGCCAGGCGGTTGATATTGTTGAAGTAGCGGTAGGACTTGTCCTTGAGTTTCTTGTCCAGCTCGCCTCGGTAGAAGCCTTCATAGTCGAATTTCGCAGTAGCCGATGGGATAGCTGGCTTGGGACCAGCAAACGTCTCTCTCGCACAGTTTAGTTGCTCGACGGCAGCCCGCGGAGGGACCGGAACTGCTACTCAGCTGTTAGCATCTCTTCCGTTTGATCTGCCCCAACAAGATGGCAAGAATACATACCTCTGGCCTTTCCACGGGTCTGCTGGTCGACAACGGCCGCCTGGGAAGCAGTAGTATGCAATCCCTTCTTGGACGCCGGGCAGAGGGTTTTGCCATGGGCCCGGCGCAGGTTCTCCCTGACGAGGCCAGCAGCGCCAGCCGAGCGAGGACAGGTACCAAACGCCCTCGCCTCGCCACTTCTCAGGGCAATGCGGGCGCTCTGGACGGCGAGAGCCTTGCCCATAACAGGGCAGCGCCTGGCAACCACCTGGAGGTTGGTTATGGTGCCTCCGACAACGCTCGAACTCGGCCTGGTGGTGGTGGAAAGCGCTCGCAGCGTAGCCGGGGCGGTCTTCTTTAGGAACGGGCAGAGGGCGCGGGACTGCTGAAGCAGAGACTCCATCTTGTATTGCTGTATGTAACTGCTTTGCTGTGAATCGGTTTCTGTGTATCCGTCGTCGTTCGTCAAAATGAGCGTCAACTTGTCCTTTTCCTCGTCTTTCTCGCCTTTCCTTCTATCCTTTCTCTGCCGTTTTTTGGCTGAGGTCGCTTTTTGTTCTTTTTCTTTTCTTTTTTTCGCGCTTTTTTTGGACCGAAAAATTCTCCGTACAAATAAGCCGATTCTGATTGGTCATAGACATGTGATGGCTGAGTAAGCAAAACCAGTCATGTGATATATTAATATATCACGTGAATCAAAATTGGATGACTAATCAAAGTTCAGGAACCCGCTAGCAAAGGTCTCTGATTGGTCGGATGCATGCGGCTGCTGAATAAGCGCGATCGGCTGGCGCTAGCAAGCTGGACTACCTTAAACTTAGCCCGTCCCGTCCCGCACATCCTCGACTTCCGTCAGCTTGCGGTGATCGTCCGTCGTTGGCGTTATGGCACTTTTGAGAAAGTAATAATATCTTACAGCAAGCACATGAGAGCGGACTCATCACGCCCGCAGAGACCGCGGCGTGCAGCTATTTCAGAGTCTCGGCCCACTGGAGCCACGTAAAGAACCAGCCACGGAGGTTTGGGGTTCAGAGTAAGGAGTACCTTAGGCATCCCCTTTCATTTAGCAGAACTATGCTCTATGCTTCGAACGCCCAGCGCGCTGATGGGAATTGCTGAGTGAATTAGCTGCTTTATCCTGCCCTGCGCCGCACCAGAGAGTTACTCCGTACGGAGTATTCTTTTAGTTGTGCAAAACTCGTGCAAGATGCGTTGGAGCCACCCTGGTAACACGGATAATAAATCGAGCCAGCATGGATATGTCAATGAGTTGCCACCATCCGGATTTTACCATTTCAACCTGTCCTGCAGCAAATGAGACGGGCCTTGTCGATACCGATGACATCGGAAATGTGATACGAATGGAGTAGGCCACGCTCCAAGTTGATGCCAATAGTACAGCTGATGATCACTTAACACCCCAGATACTTGCTGTATACCCCTCTCATTCGTGCTCCATTCTTATGTGCAGAGGAAGGCTATGAAACTGATAGGAACAGCCCCGGATGAGGACCAAATTTGGTCCGTAAGCGAACAAACCCGAAGGGACCGGCTTATTTCCCTGCCAGGCCAATTTCCAATGCGTGCTAGGCCGGTATGAACTGGCCATGAAAACAAAGACTACAAAGAATACCCTTTTTAATATTTTAGAAGTGGGATTTTCCCATGCTCCTTTCCTACATCTCAACTCGCACCCTCATACCTTCATACCTACTGGCTATTCTGAAGACACTCTAGAGGGAGAGAAATAATGCTTGGATTGTTTGAGGACGGGCTTTTATTGCCACGGGAAATTACCCTCCCCCTTTTTGGGAGTGTGCTTGCGTTGGTGATCACTGGCATACTTTTCGTCTATGCGGTGGATTATCATCATGGCTGGAAACGAAGGAAATTCCTCGGCGATATCACTCTCATGGATGATACAAGTTACCTCAGTCCCCGCTTACGTCTATGGAGCTCCGGCCATAATTACATGGAAGGATTTGCGCGTGGGTATACAGAGGTAACATATACAGCTTCCTTGCCTAAAGATACACTTCTATGGGCCCCTCTTGCTCATTCATATCAGTATAGTAAAAAGGGCAAGCTTTGGGCCGTGCCTCTGCCGGGAGGTTCAGGCGATCTGATAGTCCTTCCTCATCACTGTGGTAGAGAATTCCTCAACCTACCGAAAGATAACCTGAGCATGAGGCACATGATGTCAGATGTACGTGCTAATACCCAGGCATATCACCAATTTTATGCAGCCAAGTTGGCTCAACGCTTTGATATGTAGGAAATCAACTTCAACCACATCCTGGATGCTACCTGGAAGGTTCCCGTCGAGGCCATGCAAGCCTGCAACAAGCCGAGCGCCTTGAGTAAGTTACCCCCCCCATGCAGCTTTTTTTTCGACAAACCCTCTTTTCATAAGAACTATAATTGATCTCTCACCATCTGCAGAAAAGCTAGACCCTCTCCTCATGAAGGAGGCCGATAATAGCATTAGCCAAGTCATGGGCTCATCAAAGAGTATGTATTACCTCCGCACCAATTGAAGTGGTTCAGACCTCTAACTATAAGGGTAGGCTGGAACGATGACACTATTTTCAATATATCACTTCAGGTTCTAGTTGACACCGGTGTTCTCCTTATTTTCCATCCTGGCTTTGGGCGAGATGTAGGGCTTACAAAACAACTGACTGATTACGTCGGTCAAATCGAAGCACGAACACATCTTTACGAGTCAATGCCCCGGATAATGGGGCCTCTTCTGGAATTGTTCGCGCCTGAGTGTCATCGGATCAGGTCATCTATGAAATCGATGAAAAAGACGATCGTGCCGGAACTTAGACGTATCCTTAAGCAGAAACGAGAGAGTCCACCAACAAACGATGACCACTTCTATGCTAGCTCAATGATTGAGATTGCGCTGAAAAAGGGGCAATTAAGCCGCAATGGAGTGGTGAAGGACGAGGAACATTATATTGATATGATGGCTGATGAGACTATGTTCATGTTCTTTCAAGCGGTTGAACCCACAACTCTGATCCTAGCCGCCTTCATTGCTCGATTTTTACGCCATAGAGAGTTCCTCGAGCCTGTTAGGCTGGAGCTGGAACAGGCCCTGAAATTGAACGATGGCAAGTGGAACTTCGACCTCTTTAACCACACCCCGAGGTTTGAGAGCTTCACCAGGGAGGTCCTTCGCATGGACTGCCTTAATATGCGTAAGTTATCCTAATAAGCTTGTTCCACTGCGATTTCTTATGCTAACTGCTACCTGTGTAGTTGCCGGTAGCCGTCAAATCGTCAAGGAGCCAGTGACAATCAAATCACTTGGCATGACCTTTGGCCCTGGAACGAATCTCACTACTCCTGGCTCATTTACCCATCTAGACCCTGATTTCTATCCAGATCCTACAAGATTTGACGGTAACCGTTTCTATAAGCCTGATTCAACGGCCAGCGACATCCTCCGCGATACGATCTCACCTAACGAACAATGGGTGCCTTTCGGACTTGGAATTGCGTCATGTCCCGCAAGGCTACTGGTGACCAGGCTGTGCCAGCTCCTGGCCGCAAAGATTCTCTTGGGTTATCACATAGAATTGGCACACGAAGATGGCAAATGTCCAGATTTCAATATCTATGTAGATGCCGTCGGAATCCTGAATCCAGAGATCAGGATGAGATACAAAAGCCGGCAGTAAAGCTAGAAATCACACTTACGGAGTGAGGCTGGTGTTTATAATGATTGATAATTGCCGTTTTATAAACCGGTTTGAAGGAAGACAAAAATCCACCTTTGGGAGTGTCGGGACTAATTTTCCGTGGTTATCTTCATATATGACATGCTATCTACATTAAACTCGGCCCTCAGTTCCTGAGGGACAAATAATATCAAAATCGCTAATACCTCCTATCTCCCTCTGCCTCTGCAGCGAAAGAAGGCAGGTCACACCGCATAATTGACTTGGTTTTCGTGCGAATGTGGGCTTCCTCGTCCCCCTCCGGAAGCTTGTCACCATGTAATAATGCTTACAGAGTACTCCATACTCTGGCTGTGGTTTGATGGGCCAAGATATTTTCAACTAATGCAACCAAGCTCATACGGTGGGGTGGCTGTTCAAAATGCAACGTTTGTTCCTCAGCTTACACGGGAAGTGATCGCTGATCTCTTGCCCTGTACTGTATTAGATTTGTTTAAGTTTCTATCTGTCCTACCAGATGGCCCATGGTGAAATACATTCATGCAGGAAGCCACAACTAAGTTGACCAAGCCATCCAGCCAGTCACCACCCGCAGTATTCCTAAGTATCAGCTGGGCTAGATTAAGACATCACTGTCACCCAAATATTGGTCGAGGGTTCGAGGATCAAGAGACCTGTAGCATTCTAAGAGTAGATATATAGAAGTACATTCTCTGACCTTGCTGATAATCTGAGGGGAATCTTCAGACTTAGTTATAGCCTCCATATAGTCAAAGAGCAAGTTCCCTTTCCTTCATACCCTTGAGAGAGGCTTGGAGTACAGAAGAAAGCGATAAAAATGCTTTCCTTGCTGGTTCTCGTCTTCATTTGCCTGGCCATTTATTATTTTGTACCTCAGTTTTTTAGCCATCATTTACCTCTGCCTCCCGGACCTCCGCCGCTTCCAGTCATAGGTAACCTGCATCAGATACCTGAGAACTTCCGGTGGAAGACGTATAAGGAATGGCACGACAAGTATGGCCCTGTAATCACTGTCAAATGCGGGCTGAAAACGATGATTTTGCTCGGGTCGCACAAATCAGCCAGGGATCTCTTAGCTCTAGAGGCCATACTTGAAGAGAAATATAGTGTTTGCGGGGTGTAAAAATGAAAATGATACCACTTTGGTAGTCGTCTAATAATGCTGAATTCAATAACGATGAAGCTGTTTGTTGACGTTGAAAAGACCTGTCATATATTAGTCATCTAATCTATAAATAGTGATTAGCTAATTAAAGTTCTAATTAGTCAGCAGAGAACTGAGATAAGCTTGTCGAGTTAGGCAGGTACAGCCAGCTTCAACATCCGACCTGCTGCGGCTCCAACTTCACATGTATACGGAGTACTCCATGGCGACAACAACTATATGGGTGGTATAGGCGATGATATAAGATGAAGGTATATGATACAGCAGGATGAGGAACCACCGACGGCCTTCGCAGAGGAGCACGGGGCAAGAGCCGTGCCTGAACGGTAGGCAAAGCTCAGGGTCAGCATCTATGATGCATGAAATGACACTGTATTGACCATTCTTAAGCGATATATACATTCCTTCAAATCCCATTTCCATCCTCCGGAACCCCTCATAGCAGAGTTCGATCGGCCTCACAGAAAGCACCCACCTCTAGAGACATACCTCCTGTTAATCTCACCACTATACGCCATGTCGAACTTTCAGCTTTTGAAGGCTATCTCAGCCAGTTCGGACCCCTATTTGACGCCTTCCAGCATATGAAGCTTGAGTCTGAAATCGGAGGCACACAAGCATTTCATCAAGATACCTCTGCTGCTAAACAGGCGGAACCTGCACCGAGTGGAAAGCCAAAGACGGGCGTTTCAAAGCGTGACTGCCTCAGAACTACTCCGCTATCTATGATTCCCTCTGTATATTTGACGAAAGCTGTTGCCTCGAAAATCAGCGTACTTTCGACGTTGTCGGTGAACATGCAGAGGTTATACGGCGGCCACCGTCCACAATTGGAGATCGTGATACCTTCACGAATAGCATTGCCAATAATAGTAGCGCACAGCCTTCTAGGCAGGCGCTTACTACCAATACCATATTACAGGAAAAATTATCGTGGTACATGGACACGATAGAGATTCAGCTGATATCCTCTATTTCGCAAGCCTCGGCATCTTTTTTTTACCGCGGTTGACTCTCTTCGTGGACTCCAGGCCGAGGTGGCCGACTCTGCCGCAAAGATCCAGAAGCTGAGGGGACACCTCGCGTATATAGACAAATCAATGGGGGTTTACGGTCCCGAGATCATGAGAATGAAGCGAAGAAGGGACAATTTGACAAAACTGGGAGAAGCTACCAGACAGCTTCAATATGTTCTCGACGGCGCCAGCCAGTGCGAGGAACTAGTAAACTCTGGCCAACTGGAGACGGCCTTACAATACATCTCCTACGTCTAACAGCTTGCCTCGGGCACACTAGACCTAAAAATTGACGTCGAGTTGCGTTTGATTCCACCGAACTTATTCAGCAGGCTTACCGATCTTTGTCGACTACACGTACTTGGAGGGTCGTTGCAAGGTACCAATCAGCTTCGTCTGCGAATTGGGAAAGGATATGAAGCAAGATTACTCCAAGCGCTTTTGGGAGACTTGCGCCGACACGTATCCAACATAACTCAGAGAGATACCTTAGCGCGCTGGACTGATACCGAAACGCGCTCATGTATCTCCATCGAGGCCTACGTCCATGACGGCCACAGAAAATCTGCGCGATGAACTCATCCCTATCCTGCAGGGACTTGGTCAGTCGCAATATTTAGGCGCAGCAAGTACTACATTTCGCGAAGCTGTCATCCGAGAAGTGAAGTCTCTCATCCGTCAGCCCATGCCGAGCTCTACTAACGATAATAATGAGCCTATAATATTTGCACCCATACGGACAAGTAGTTTCGCGTTTAATCCAGCAGGGAATGTCAAGCATCCTATCCCGCAACCTGCGTGCTCTCAGTCCTGAGGATGCTGAGGCATTATTTGTCAAGGTCTACTGCGGGCTAGATGAGGCATTGCGGAGGCTTGGTGTACAAATCAAGATTCTTCTCGATACCACAAGCAGCATAACGAAGGCTCCAGAAAAAGTCCTCTCGCCCGGTCTTTCGGTCGGTTGTAGCCCGCCTGAAGAAATGACTCAACCCCTTGACATGTCAAGCCTCCTTGTACAGGCAGTGGACAAGATAGAGTCTGAGATGACAAAAGTGCTGCGTGTTAGGACCGAGCAAACAGTTCATCTTGGATTGGTCAATTTCCTTCGTTACTTTAAGCTGAATCGCTTGTTTACCAATCAATGCGAGGCAATATCCGGTCACTCTGGAGCAGCAATCAGGGGCGTTGTGAATAACCAAATACATGACTATCTCGCTTCTACACAAAGTACAAATGGAGAAGCTGCCGCAAGATATGCACTCTGAGAAGCGGGAGCCCATAAATTTCAGGTTCCAAGACGCATTGATCCTGGCACCGTTGTCCAGTGGATGACTGTTGATCCGCCGGCATGGCTTGCTTATGCAGATGTTAGCATTAGGGGTCTTGAAATATGCGAGCAAGATTTACACACAAATTCCAGCATCCCTGCCGAGCCTACAAGTGCTGTTGCGCCAAACAAGAAAGAACCGGCACTGGCGACGATTGAGGAGGAGAAGTTTATGCTGGTTGATTCGGTAGTATTCGCACTTCGCGGAATAGAGCAGTACCTAATCCTCCTAGTATCGATCCCTGGCATGACCAACGAGATCTCGATAGCTCTAGCTGACTAGCTCAAACTGTACAACTCTCGCACAGAAGAGCTAATCCTTGGTGCTGGCGCTAGGATTACAGCTGGACTGACCAATATTAATACCCAGCACCTTGCCCTCTCCTCACAGTCACTGTCCCTCTTCATTACTCTGATACCCTACCTACGCGAGTTAGTCCGTCGTAAACCCTCCGTCATAATATCCAGCCTGGCAGGATATGACCGTCTGAAGTGCTTGTTCCAAGAACATCGGTCTTCCATCTACCACAAGCTCATCAATATAATGAGTTTTCGCACTACACTTTATATCAAGGAGATGGAGAAGATAAAATGGGATGATGGAGACGAGGTGCAGAGGACCGTCAGTCCATATATTGAAACGCTCACTAAGGAGGCAATTCTCCAGCTTCTATAACTTGTCGTATGACGCAAAGAACAGTTAAGGTATGCATATATAGTAAGATCGTATGTTAATAAGGTAATGAAACAGCCATTATATAACTAGTTCTCCAGAGAATGACATAAAGCGTAACAAGATAAAGATCCATGATGTTGTAAGACGTTAAGACGAGTTAAAAAGATTTTAATTTATAATATTACTCTACATGGAAAAGCATAGAGAAAAGTACGACAATGGCCGAAGAACTGGATACATTATACAAGCGGAGCACCAACGCCAGCCAGAGAACCGCAGAGAAGTGAATCAGCTAGTTAGTATGTTAAACGCAGAGCAAAACAGAACCAGAAGAATGTAAACTATTCATCTCCCACAGATGAACCGGAGTCGTCAAAATCGGCAAATTCAGGGTGCTTTTCAGTCTCTTTTCTTAGTTCGGAGGTGCAGGTGGCCTGAATAGCTTGTTAGCATCGACGTGAATGAAGCATAAGATTGGTTGCGGTACATACCTCAATGTTATTGGCGTCTTGGAAGAGTAAACTTCCGTCTTCATTGTATGTTCGGGCATTGGTGCAGAGAAGACGAATGTCCTCGCGGAACTCCTTGAGATTAGAGTATTCTTCGCGATTGATTTTCCGCTTGATCATGTCCATAGCGATGGGCGTCTGGATGATCATGTAGTAGTCTGGATACTGTGACTTGGGCGGTGGCTTCATGAACGGTTCGATGACAGAACGAGTCATGGGCTCATCGTCGCTGTCTTCTGAATCGGCAGGAACGTCCTCCACAAGGTCCATGAGTGTCTGGTAGACGCTATTAAGTATTCGCTGCAACGTAGCTCGTTCGGTGTTTGTGAGTGAGTCCGCGGCCTTGTTGGCTTTTCCTTTCTTGCGCTTGGCGGGGGCATCTTCAATTGGCTCATCGGCCTTGCGTTTTGGGACTGGTCCCTTGCGGCGTTTCTTCTGTTGTGGTGTGGCGGATGTCTCTCTGGATGGTTCAGGGGAAGAGTCCAGACCCTGTGCTTTTCTCTGGCGCTTCTCACGGTTAGCACGGAGCCGTTCCATTCTAGCATCATTCTTTGCAATTGTCTCTTCAAGCGTTTCTTCATCGCCGTCAACAGCCGTTAGCCATTGCTCTTCCGTCAGGCCGTCGTCGTATTTCACATTCTTGCGCTCACGAGCACCACGACCCGCAACTTCTTCAACCGCGGGAGCTGTGGGGTTCTCTTCGGTCAGATAGATGTCCGGCAACTCATCTTCACCAAGGAGACGAGGCAACTTGTGTCCCGGGCCGTATTCGCAAGTCTTCTGACGCTCTGCGTCAATTTTCTGGAAAAGGGCAAACTCAGTCTCGGATCGGGCCATGATTTCGTTCAGGTCGTCATCATCCATCTCGTCCTGGTCGTTAATTTGGTCTGCGTTCTCGGCGGTTTCAAGCAGAGTACGCAGCAGAGCGTCTCGTTCCTCGTTGGTGGACTTGTTGTCGAATTTACCGGCCTGGATAACCTTGCCGTCCATATCGAGCTTGAACTGGGCACGCTCAAGGATCCGTTCTTCAACGGAGTTGGAACTGATCAGCCGGAGAATACGGACTTCATTCTTCTGACCGATTCTGTGAGCACGATCTTGAGCCTGCAGATCCTGGTGAGGGTTCCAATCGGAGTCGTAAATGATGACAGTATCGGCGGTTTGCAAGTTTAGACCCAGACCACCGGCACGGGTAGAAAGGAGGAAACAGAAATACTCTGATCCGGGTTCGTTGAAGCGTCTCAGTAGGTCGGATCGGTCGTCTGATTTTGTTGCACCGTCCAGCCGGAGATACTTCATGCCACGGAATCTCATGAAATCTTCCATGATGTTCATGATCTGTGTCATCTGGAAGAACATGAGGACACGATGGCCCGAAGCAAAGAATTTAGGAAGGATTCGGTCGAGCAGTTCAAATTTACCAGCCGTACGCCAAATAAGATCGTTTGTAGCCTTGCCGGGATTCAACTCTTCTTCTACCGAGTCAAAGACGAACGGATGGTTGCAGAGTTTACGCAGTTGCATGAGCATATTACTCAGACCACGTACAGGAGTCTTTCCACCTTTTCCGTCACTGACAGCAAGTTTGTTGTGGGTGACAAGCTGCTTATATAGTTTGGCTTGTAGAGCAGAGAATCTGCATCTGATAACACGTTCTTGCTTCTCGGGAAGATCTTTTTCGACATCCTTCTTGAGACGACGGAGCAAGAATGGACGAAGGACTTTGTGAAGACGACGAATGACGAGCAACTGTTCTTCTTCAGTAAGTTCCATGCGGTCTTGACTGCCTGTATTGGCGAACGGGGTATTGAACCATTCATCGAACGATTTGACGGACTTGAAGATGTTTGGAAGGGCGAAGTTGAGCAGAGCCCACAGTTCAGGAAGGTTGTTTTGCAGCGGAGTTCCAGTCAAGATCAAACGGTATCTGGACTGGTAGTAGTTTGTCAGGGTGAAACTCAGCTTCGATCCCGCATTCTTCATACGGTGACCTTCATCGACAATCATGTGTAGCCACTTGACTTTGCTGAGAATAGGACGGTCCTTGATGATGAATTCATATGTTGTGAGAAGGACCTGGAAGTTACCCCATCGAATGGCCTGCTGGTGTTGTTTTCGAGTTACCTGCGGACCCTTGTAGACAATACGAGTGATGGACGGGGCCCATTTCTCGAATTCGAGATTCCAGTTTGTCAGGGTACTCAGGGGAACAATGACGAGGTATGGGCCGTTTTGCTTCTTGGTTTCGATAAGGTAGGTGATTAAACTGATAGTCTGGATAGTTTTACCGAGACCCATCTCATCGGCCAAGATACCGTTGAGGTTGTTGTTGTAGAGCGAGATCATCCAGGTTAGACCACGGAGCTGGTATTCCTTAAGTGTGCCACCAACCAGGATGCTTGGTTGGATAGTGACTTCTTCCTTGATACGATGGGCGACGGCGTAGTAGTCAACCTTTCGGCTCTCTTCCTCTTCGTCAGAATCGCCTATGTCCTCATCGGTCTCAATTTGGTCTTCGTCTCCATAACGCTCTGCAGTCATGCGCTGCTGAGAACGAACGGAAGCAGCAAGTTGCCGCAAGAAGCCATCGGTCTGCTTGAGCAAGTGGGAAATACGGGAATCTTTGGCCTGACCAAGCAGTTTCATATACGTTTCCTCGTCGTTTGCCTTAAGAGCCTGGAGACGTTGCTTGGCAGTTCGTTCTACTCGTTTCTGTTCCTCACGCTCGAGGTGAGTGTGGTGAGCCATCATCAAACGACCAAGTTTCTGTATACGACCACGCTGTTCTGTTCCAGCATTGCGCACGTCAGCACCGTGATTAAGGATGGCCTGCAGCTGGTTATACTGCTTCTGTTTCTCCTTAGTCTCGCGGGCGTCGCGCTGCTGCTTCTCGAGCTTCTCGGTGACTCTGGCTTCACGCAGGGACTGTTTCTTCATGCGTCGATGGGCCGGTCGATTGGCAGACATGGCAAGATAGTCGAAGTGCATCATCTCGTTCTGTATCTGTCTACGGAACGCGCGTTGTTTGGGAAGGAGATTGAGCATCTTGTACTCAATCAGAGCCTTGAGCTTGAGGGAGTCATCAACGGTGGGTGAATCTCCTTCACCACTATCCCAGGCACCGAGATTGGCAGGCAATTTGGCCAATTCTGCCTTTCGAGCATTGATACGGTTGTATAGGATCATTTCGCGGTCTTCGCGGACTTTGTCGAGATCGATACCCATGGGAGTTATGCAAGGCAGCCTCAGCCGATTGCGGCGCACGGCATGGTCGTTATAATTGATAGTCGCGCCGAGGATGTCATAGGGGTTCTTGAAGGTCTCGAACATGGTTCTGAGCTTCTCGACGGCGGCTTCACTTTCACCAGCTACATCGCGACCACTGCCGTCTACTGACTGGTCAGAGCTGAGAACGCCGTCAACACCAGAGGCCTTCTTTGCAAAAAGCTGCTGCTGGACGCGCTGGGGGATAGCCAGGTTTTTGGAGAGCATCTTGAATGCCAGTATCTGATTCCTCAAGGTGGCCAGCTGTTCTGGCGTGAAGCTTTGCGATCCTTGAGAGGCGCCTTTCTGACTCGGCGTACTGGCACTGGGGACGGCAGAATTTGCTACATGGACACCGTTAGCATCGTGTTGTTCAAAACATTTGCGCAAAATCCAAAGTGAATGTGACAGATGGCAGGAAGTGAACGATAGAAAAGAGAAAGCTGAATGAAAGGATCAAGGTCTTACCATCAGTTCCATTGGATTCAGCAATGCCATTTAGAGGGCCTTGAAGCTGCTGGGGAGCCTGGGGAGCAGCTTGGGGGACCTGCTGAGGCGGTTGAGGTTGCTGCTGCTGCCTCTGTGCATGAAGCATCTGCATTTGGCGCTGCTTCTGGTATGCCTGCTGCCGCTGGACGGCAGACAGCAGATTGTGAGCTTTAAGGTATTCCGGGTCATCATGGCGCACACCTTGTTCTTGCATCTGCCGGAATTTCTTCAACAAGTCAGTATTTTCCCTTTCCTTTTGGTAGCGTATAGCAACATACCTGGTAAACCTCCTGGATGTGCTGAGGAGTGAGGTTTGGCGGCAGGCCGATGTTCTGCTGCGGCATATTGGCGGACTGCTGGACAGACGCCATGATTGAATATTTTATGCTGAGCTAGCAGAGCTCTTCATCAAAAAAAAAAAAAGCGCGGCAATCCTTTAAAGATATGCAAAAATAGAGGGAGAAAAAAATATAAGAATAACGACAGACGGTGCCCTGGCTAGCAAGTGGCGAGGGAGAGCATAGCCAGCAAGCAAGCAAGCAAGCAAGGCAGACGCGATAGAGTGAAGAGAGGCCGTCGAGCGTGGGCGTGGACGGCGGTTATCGCTGATCGTCGCGTCGGCGTTCTGTATATTTTTACGTTTTTGGCCTTCTAGCTTGCGCGGTAGCAGATGGGCAGGTTTAGCTATGCGGCGAGGACCGGAGATGGGGGAGGGTTTTGGTGGCCGTGGCCGTGGCCGCCTGGGCGTGGGCGTGCAGGCAAGCAGACAGCTGAAGGGAGGGAGAGCGAGAGAGCGAGCGAGAGGTTGAGGCAGGGTAATGCGGAAGGGTGGAAGGGCAGGCGTCGCGCGGTGCAGGGAGCGTAGCGGAGCGGACGATGTGGAGGGCGAGGTCGCGCTGGATGTTTCTCCTTGAGCCGGCGGTGGTTCGGGTCGCCTTCTTTTTTTTTTGCTTATGGGCAGACGAAGCGCAAGGGGAGGGAAAAGACGGCAGCGAAGCAGGAAGAGGCGAGAAAGAAGGCGAAGGAAGGGCGGACGGGCAGAGTTTTAGGTGGTCCACGTGATGCTTAGTAAGGCACGTGATGGTGGAGGCAGGTGGAGGGGGAGACGGAGGGCGTATAAGAGGAGCAGGGCCAGAGGAAGACAGCAAGGTGTGAAGCAGAGGGTGGAAGGGAGTGAAGATAGAGGCAGATATCATGATAGAGAAGCAGAGGAGGTTAGGAGGAGGTTAGGGATGAGGCTCTGCTGAGGTGCAGATAAGCTTAAATTTAAGGTGTTTCCTAAAACGGACGATGGGCATTTTTTTGGTGTTCCGGACTCTAAGCTACGACTAGAGAAAGAGACTCTGAGAGATGGAAAGGGAGTAACAGTAATAGTAACAGTGATAGTGATAGTGAGGGATAGGGATAGGCCAGCTACAGTTGGACATGCACCAGAGACCAAGACCAGACTAGACCAGACCAGAGAGCCAGAGACAGACAACGCCAGACTCCAGATATAAAAGACACTGCCTGACCACCCAGTCCAAGATAGAGAAGGATGAAAGGACCAAAAAAAAAAAAGAAGAAAGAAAAGAAAGAAGTTCGTGAGTCTACACGGCATAAGCAGAGACAGAGCGTTTTGGTGGCGGGGGAGGTGGTGGGGGTTTCTTCGACCTTGATGGCGGAGGGGGAGGCGGCGGCTTCTTGACGGGCGTTGCAGTGCCTGACCCTGAACCCGACGCCGGGGTGGGAACCTGGCCTGACGTCGGTATAGTCCGCAAGGGAGACGTGCCGGTGGAACTATAGTACTGGTCTGGACTGTTCCTGATGGGAGACGCCCCGTCGTCCGTGGTAGAGTCGTAGTAGCCGTCGTTGTGAGTGTTACTGTTATTATTGTTGTTGTTACTGCCGCCATTGTACCCCTGGCTGATAACTCGCAGCTGTGAGCGTGCATTAGCTATGCCGGCCGCACTGCTGCCAATCGTGGCCGGAGAGATGCTATCACTCGCGGTTCGGAGGGGGGTTCGTATAGCCGGAGCAGGAGAGGGAGACGGCCTCCTGGTACGGAGCTGCGTTGGGCCTTCGAAGGTTGGCTGACGGCCACCCAGGCCCGGCCGAGAGGGCTCGCGGGACCTGGAGGTGCCTGGCTGCTGTGAAGAGGACTGGTATGTGTCCTCGCCTGCCGATTGGTCATTGAAAGAGGTGTTGGAGCGGGTCAGGGTTGACCGGCGGCCATACGAGTTGAACTGCTGCGTTGGTCTGGTATAATTAGCATGGCGAAAAACGAAATGGTCAGTGACAAAAAAAAGGGTTAGTATAGACGTACCCAGCAGGCCACTCATCCTTGAGCTGGAGGAGAACCTCGCGGCATTTTTCGTGGTAGTTTAACTGCGCATCGAGAAAGGCACTCATGTCTGCGGTGCACTCAGGCTCCGACTCCTTGATATCCATCATGCGACGAAGGACTTCTTCAGTTGCCTCTTCGTACTTGACCTTCTGCGACCGGAGCTCTTCTTCGACCCTGAAATCTTCCTTTTTGGCCTTTTGCATCTTTGCCTGGGAGGTATCATACGCCAGCCGCCGGTTCTCCAGCTTCTTGCGAGCCGCCTACTCATATATTATTAGAAAGGCATCTGTAGAAGTGTGATAAAAAGAGGGTATGCCTACCTGGTACTCCTTGAGCTGGTTGAGGGACCGTTCCAGAGACTCTAGCCAGCTAGAGGTTGCAGCTGCGACATACTGCTCCTGTATCCTGGAGATTCGCTCATTCGTCCGCCCAAACGCTGTCAACCCGTTAGTATCTGCTTGTATCTAAGCTCGTAAGCAGGCAATATCCTACCTGTAAGACACTGGCCGTACTCGGAGTTGCTGGCAAAGTCTTCGCCGTGCGCGACCATGACGCCGCCCAGGTTTCCAATTGGGAAGAGCTTCTCCTTGTCCTCGCCCTCGCTGCGCTTCGAGATGGCCCTGACATACGCCGCCATGGCCTTTTTCAGGCGCTCCATTCCTACCAAAGCGTTAGCACCACTAGTTATCCGAGCGAATATGAATGGAAGAGTGTCCGCCAGCCCACCTTCTTGCCTGAGGTTCATCTCCATCTCGAGCAGCTTGAAGTCGTCCGAGACGTTGGTCTTGATCTCGCCGCCCATCCTCTCTCCCGCCCACTGCTTGAGGCGGCCCAGCTTCTTGTTGACATTCATGATGATGGCGACGAGTACCCCGTAACGAGCGTCTTATCCGGCAGATTGGGGTAGCAGAGAAGCGAAGGACTGAAGGACAGAAGGACAGAAGGATAGAAGAATGTTCAAGCGAGTGGCAGAGACGGCAGAGGGAAGGAAACGACTTGCGTAATAACGAAGCAAAAGAGTGGAACAAAAGTCAAACCAGCTGCTGTCTCACCAAGAAGACGATTGATAGACAATATACTTAAAATAAGAAGAAGAAACAAGACAAGAGCCCAAGCCTGCTTTTCTTCTGCGCTGCTGCTTCACTCGCCAGCCAGTCTTTTGCTGCTGTGGCGATGGGGGCCATAAATAAAGGAGAGCTATTATTATGGATTAATGGTCCATGGGAGGAGGCATTCCAGGCACGGTGGACCAGCCAGCGCTTTCTCGACTCTTTTTTTTTTCTCTCTTCCTTGGCCGTTTAAAGAGCGTTCTTCATCGTCTTCGTCTCCGTCTTCGTCTTCTTCTACTCCTCTTGTCCTTCTTATACTCGCTGTCCGCATCCCAAGTGCTGTGTGCATGGTTTCTTTTCTTCTTCCCGCCCGAAGCTCGACCGACCAACCAACGTCGACCTGCGCCAACCGCCCCCGGACCGCAACCCAGACGACTCCAACTTCATCCCTTCTCGCCTTTCAGCTCTTGACTACTTTACACACTCCTCACACGCACACAGAGGACAGGCGGACCAGTCTCGCCAGAGATGTAGCGGGAGGCGGCCAGGGGTGGGCAGCGGCTGGCTGTCGGCTTCTGCTGGCTTGAAACAGGAGACGCAGCCGGGATGCAGCTAACCGCCCGCTTTTTTTTTGTCTTACTTGTCGCGATGCCGTTGTTGCTGCCCATACGACCGCGGTTTTTGCTCTTCATCTGGCCCGGCTGGATGGGAGTTCTGTGCCTCTGTACCGCCCGTGGCCAAGCCTGGTGCAACGCAGGCTGCTCCTTTCCGCGGGCTCGTCGGGATGTGCGCATACAAGATGGGAGATACCATACTCAGTTGAAAGTGGAAGAAGAAGAGGTTCGCAGGTCATTATTTCTTTCTATATTAATTATTCTTACGCTAATGTATAGGCTCATTAATACATTCAGGGCGAGGCTTTTTAAGGAGAAGACAACCGAACCGTTTTTCAGTCCAAAAACCGAGAAAGCAAGAGAAATAAACAAGAACATTTTCCAACCAAATACAGCTCCCATTGCAGATACCCGCTTCCATTCCCATTAAAAAAAATAAAAACGCACAAAACGCATAAAACTCCGATCTCCTTAAAGAAGAGGCTCGCCAGAGGAGAGAGGGGAAACTCGATGTTGCTTACGACCTGGCACAGAAGTCTAGGCTTGTGTAGTCTGGCGGGAGCAGGACCTGGTTGTCTAGCCAGTCGGTGTCCTCGGGTAACAAGGGGGGCCAGGAGCAGTTAAGTCCCGTGTAGGAGTCGAACATCAGAGGTGAGTCGGTGGGCGAGATGGACTGCTGGGAATACAAGGAAGGAACAGATGTAGGGCTGGGAGTTGGGTGGGCGAAGGTGTCAGGCGGACTGTGGCCGGTAGTGGTGTTGGTACTGCTATTGGTGGTGGTGGTGGTGGGAGGATTCATGGGGGAGAAGTCGATGGGCTCGGCCATGTACTGGGCGAAGTTGATGTTTGACGTCGAGTTGGGGTCGAGAGTAAGCATGGACTGGATGTTGTTGAGCGAGTTTGGGTCAAACGAGTGTGACGCCGTTGTCTGCGGCATACAGATACCACTGCCTCCCCCAACGGCAGGCGACGATGAGGAGGTGACAGCAGTAACGGCAGCAGTTGAGGAAGGAGTGGAAGTTGGTGGACGAGAGAAGTTTATGTGTTGCTGCTGCTGGTGGTGATGATGATGATGGTGTTGCTGTTGTTGCTGCTGTTGTTGCTGTTGTCTTGGATCAGATGCTGCAGCTAACATGAGATCGAATTCGTTCCAGTTGATCGGACCCACGGCCTGCGGATCATTATATCCTTGCCCTATTATCTGATCGATGTCACAGTCGCCAAGAGAGGGAGTCTGGACCTGTGGCTCCAACGAGGATGCATTATTATTATTACTGTCCTGCACGGGGCTGCTCATGCCAACCAGGGGAGCCAGATGAGGTGGCGGCCAACATATCCTCGCATTGATACCGCTGGGCACCATAACTTTACCCAACGACTTCCGCTCCATCAGCTCCCGTGCAAACTTGCCTGGCGTCACCCCGACGACCTTCTTGAAGACACGATGGAAGTGGCTGGGGGTCAGGCCGGCCTCGCCAGACAGATCTGACAGGGTCGGCCGCTGCTTGTCTCCGCCGGCCAGAGCAGCCAGTGTCATGGTCTCGCACGCCCGCTGGGCCAGCCTGATGTGCGGATCGGTAGGCGCGCGCACGTCTTCGGGCTTACACCGCTTGCAAGGGCGGTATCCCGCCTTCTCGGCCAGGAGAGGTGTGTCGTAAAACTCGACGTTTGCACGGCGGGCGAGACGGGCAGGGCAGCGGGGGCGACAGTAGATCTTGGTCGTCCGCACGCCGTACACAAACCCGGTGGCAGCGGCATCCCGGTTGACGATTGCGCGCCATCTGGCGGAGGTCGTGGCGTAGGCCGACTTGTTGTCTGTTTCCGCCGTCATGATGATGGGGAGGGACCGAGAACCGTCGGGCTGGATTGGATGTTGTTCGAGCGGTGGGAAGACCAAAAGAGAGGGTCTAAGGACTAGGCTCTGCGGTGGGAGGAGCAAGGAGTAAGGATCGAGGATCGAGGATCGAGATATGGGAAGGGGTTGATGTTCTATAAGGCCCGTCCTGCGTCTATCTCCATCACTTGCTGGTGTCTCAGCGGTTCTTCTCTTGTCTGTCTGTCTGTTCTCTGTACGGAGTATATATATATTGCGTCTCTTCACGTGGCTTCTCTGTGGCTCTTCGTATAACTGCTTCAGACGTCTCTGCGAATATCGTCTCGTATACCGTGTCTCCTATCCTGCACTGCTAAGACTGCCAATGTGCGGTGCCTGCGAGACGGTTATATAGCTCTTCGCTCTTTCGGGCGCGAGTGACGGAAGAGAGCGCAGGGCAAGGGCGCGGTCCCGTGATTGGCCAGTTTGGGAGCAAGACGGGGACGCTAGGCCGCTTCGGGTGTCGCCTGCTGCACGTGACGTGCAAAAACACGTGATGATGTCATGGTCATGTGATGACGAGAGCGCCAAGGCCAGTGAGGGTGCAAAAGCCGGCAGTAGGGATAAGGGGACGGATAGAGAGTTTGATATTGGATTAACGGAGGGTCTAGGAAGGATTAAAGGATGACGGAAAAGAAAGAGGAGCAGAAGAAGAAGAAGAGGAGGAGGTAGAAAAGACTACGGTGAAGTGATTTTATTTTATTCTTCCGTACATCATTATGAGAGAGAAAAAAAAAGACCCACGCCATCCCATTAGTACTTCTAGTCCTTGGTCTTCTGGGTTCCGCGCAGCAGACCGGTCCGGCGGGCAGCGATAAGACCGGCTTTCTGTCCCTGTACGGCATATCGGGAGATGGTCGAAGCCTTGCCAATGTGCTGATGGTTACCACCACCGTGGGGCTGCAGGGAGTTAGCATGGCAGATATGATACGTTCCTGTAGGGCCGTTGCACTTACATGGTCGACGGGGTTCATGGCAACACCACGAGTCTTGGGCCACGAGTTGCGCTTGGCAGCGAACTTGTGCTTAGCACGAGAAGCCTCTGCACAGACAGGTTAGTTACCAGCTCACTCAACTCAATTCAGACCCTCATAAACAAAAAGTGGGAAAAAAATAAAATAAAAACGGGGGACGTACTCAGGAGAGGCTTGTCTGTACGGCCACCACCGGCAACAATTCCAACCATTCCTCTGACTCTGCTGCTGACGACCTTCTTGGCACCACTGGGCATCTTGATGCGTGTCTTGCCCTCCTCGGGGTTGTGTCCGATGACAGTAACGTAGTTTCCAGACGTCCTGCCGAGCGCACCTCTGTCGCCGACCTTCTCCTCCACGTTGGTCACAACGGTACCTTCGGGCACGGAGCCGAGAGGGAGGACGTTGCCGATGTTGAGGGAAGCGTGCTTGCCAGAGTAGACAAACTGGCCGGTGTACATGCCTTCGTTGGCAATGAAGGTCTCGGTGACCTCCTTGTACTTGTATGGATGGCGGAAAGAGACCTGGGCCAGGGGAGCGCCTCGGCCGCTGTCGTGGACAATCTTCTTCACGACACCGCGAATGTAGCCATGGCGTTCAGCGTAGTCGAGGGTTCGGAACTGGGCTGGGGCCTTGTTGAGACGGGTGCGAGCCGCTATTCACACAGTCAACTTATTAGCATTCTTCTTTGCCTCTCTTTTTTCTTTTAAAACCCGCCGTGTGTTTCTCGACAATTCGTCCTGCGCCTTTCGTGCGTCTGCGGTCTCCGTCGAATTCCGTCGCCTTTCTTCCCCTTCGGCAAGCAGGAAAGAAAGAAAGAAAAAAAATACTCAATGGATGCTGGAGGTCAACGTACTGAAGATAGATCCACGACCCTTCCTCTGATTGCGGATCACGCGACCCATGATTACTGCAGAGACGGTTAGCAGCTGTCTTCTCGGTGCTGGGTCTGCTCAGTGAGTCTCCGGCGGCAGCGTCAAGGAGGCGAGGCGGTGGTCGTACCTTATCGCGAAGTTGTCGGCTTGGTCGTGGAAAAGTTGGAGTTCGAGATGCAAAAAATGTTCGCGGCTTGTGTGGTTGCTTTCTCTGTGGGAGTCGCTAAGCTAGCCGCTTTTGTCCTGCTGACTAAGCCGCCAACCCGCAACTTTCGACTTTCGACTTTTCTCGGCTTTTTTACTCCAACGTCAACAAAACAACGTCAGGCCAGGACATCGACGGCAACAGGACGGCAGGACGACCGGACAGGGGAAGACGGCGATGGCGAGGCGAAGGCGAGACGATGTGTCTAGACGGCGAAGATCCCAGACACTCAAGACATTTCATGGTGATATGACCTAACCGCCAAGTACAGCGTGTGCGACTCAATCGCCACCGAGTTATGAGTCCGCTCCCCAGGGATAAACAGGGAGTCCAGCCATATCCGTCATCGAGGATAGTCGCCTCCTGCACGGCGTTGTCGGCCTCCGAGACGGGCGTCTTGATAGATTCAAATCCATTTACTGGCGTTATTCTACGTTCGAAGGCATAGTATACTCCTTTTTTGGCTATTCTCGTTCAAGCGTACTCTGTACATCTTCAGACTTTGATATTTACTACTACGGTACCTCTCTGGTGCTGCCTTTGTTCTTGACTTTTTGGCTGGAAGCAACTGCTGTCCTCTGTGTTGATCCACCGTGAATAGGACATAGACGTGAATAGAACTTTTTGGTGAATATAGCTGGATTCAACTTGGACTCTTTCACTGCTCAGCAGGACATGTTACCTATATATAGTTTTAGAAGAACAGAAAGAGCCCCTTTTTTTTCTTCATCATGTTCAATCATTCTTCTCTGTCTACGTTGGCTGTTTCGCTCCCATCTACTACCATCTCACCATCTACAGCTACAGCTACAGCTACAGCTACGAAGAATCAATCTATCTACTCTACTGCACGCCCCAGCCGGGCCCAGACTCGCTGTTACTTCATACGTTAAGCAGGCGACTCGAGGCTGAAGCTTTTTTCCTTGCTTACCTACGACCAAAAGGCTAACGAGTTAGCTGTCTGGCTGGCATCTTATTTTATCTTATCTCCAAAGGCGTGCTACCCTCCATCAAATACTTCTTTGAACCCCAACAACCAAAAAACCCTACCACCATCTCCTCCGCCATCTGCACCAGCGTCGCCAGCCCTCGATTCTGCGCGCAGGTTTCGCCATGTCGGATTCCGACTCTTCCTCGTCCTTATCCTCGGTCGTCTCGACGGCCGACGAGTCCATCGCGGAATCCGTCAACCGCAGCGCGGGAATCACCAAATATTTCAAAAAGGCAGAGAAGGCAGCAGCTCCCGCACCACCATCCCCCAAACGACCCCCATCGCCTCCCCATGAATACGTTCTAGCTGACAATCCTAATATTGCCGTGAGTAAAAGCTATCTTTTCCCTCTTTGCTTGTGCCGTGGCTGCATTGCTTCTACATATCGTTGAGGCGAGGGCGTGACGCGCCTGCTTATAGTGCTTTGACGCGAAAACTAATAGCTAACACCTCCGCCCTCTAGTTCCTGGTGATGTTCCGCTCGAGATTCACGGATGTATTCCCCAAGTCGCTGCCGCATTACGGACCGCAGGATATTGAAAAGGGTGTCGTTGAGCCTACGCCTGGTGACCAGGTTGAGCGTCTGCTTTGTGCTCTGCTTAGCCTAGTACTTAACCGGAAGAAAGACGTTGAGTACGATCTCCCTTACACCGTTTTACAACACTACGATTCCCAGTTCGTGCATCAGGGTGATGCGCGAGCTTTGGTTATATTGAATGCGCCGTTTAAATTGCATCTTGCTAATTCGGTTGTCTGGTCTCGTTTAGGAGAGGTCACTACCAACGCGCCCTTGAGGAAGCTATACAAACACATCAGTCGCAGTGGCCAAAGGCATGGCAGGGGAAGAGCCCTCTTGCAAATGGAGGTAGCTATATGACAATGACTCCAGAGGAAAGGGTAAGTGACACGGCAATGGAAATTGGATATCTATTCTATAATTAGCTCTAGGCTAACACGCCCTTCCTAGATCCAATTGCTTTCGACATTGACCCTTTGGGCCCTCTCCTCCTCCGACTCTGTCCAGGCGAAGCTCAAAGAATCCTACAAACAATCCAGGCACGATGGCGACAGAAACCAACCGCTGTCCGTTCAGCCTTGGGGATCAGATACCCTTAAAAGGCGATACTGGCTCATAGAAGGCTTAGATGACACACACTTCCGGCTCTACAGAGAAAGCAACCCAGCTCTAAAGACAAACACCTGGTGGAGTGTAGCTGGCACAATACCTGAACTACGAAGTGTCGCTGAATCGCTAGCAACGGAGAAGTCCCGTGCGTCGCGAGAGCTCAGCCAGAAAATACTCAACAGCATCCCACGGTTTGAGAGCTCAGAAGAGGTAAGCTGAAGACTTGATCGAACCCGTATTAACCCTCTATATAATTGTCGGCTTCTAATCGCTACTTTAGAAACGCAAACGACGGGACTACCGAATCGCGCGGAAAGCTGCATTCGCCCGTCCTGAACCTGGCTTCTCGCTTTACGAGGGTCGAACTCGTGGAAAGAGAATCAAGTACACATTCTCTGACGACGATGATTTCTCATCGGGAGCCTTCCCGTCTAGAAGATCTACTCGCAATCAATCACGCGCCTCATCACCTCCTGAAAATGCTGGCCCTACTTTCACCGCCTCTGGCCGCCAGGTCAAGTCCAGAGTAGGTGGCATTTACGGCCAGACTGTCCTTGGCAAACGGTCTCACGAAGCTACTGACGACGAGCCGTCGAACAACCCTGCTGGCGGGGGAAACGGTATGGAATACGGCAGGTCACGCAGAAGCAGGCGTGGCCTTCAAAGTAACGGCTGGGACGGCCTAACGCCCAGCGACGAAGATAATAACACAGAAGGCGACGATGAGGCCTCGAGCGGGAATGACTGGGATGAAGACGCCGCTGACGACGAAGACGAGGATGAGGCTGGACTAAGCGATGCAGACTCCTTCACAGCAGACCTACAGCTGGATAGAAACAGAAGCTTGATTGTTAAACTGAAATATGGCAAAGGAAATGCAGCTAAGACACCTCAGCCAGAGCGCGCGCCGCTGGAACCATTAAAGGAAGAACTGCTACACAATGGCAACCCGCCTACAAGCATGCCTACAGCGATACCTATAAATGGGCACATTTTGAACGCTACTACTGAACCTTCTAGTGAACCTCCTAGTGAACCTGCAAAGGAACCTGCAAAGGAAACTGCGAAAGAGCCTCGTATAGCTATTGAGATGCCACTCAAGCCAGAAGTCCCAAATGACGGCCTTCCCCTTAGGCAGGAGACACATACCCCTACTATCCCCGAAAAGCAAGAGCCTCAAGTCCAAGCACCTTCATACAACGGAGTTGTCTAATACCAGGCATGTGCGCTCTGTTACAGTATCATATCTTGTTTAGCCTAAACGTCTGACCTGGTTAATGCGAAGTAATTAACTAGGTAGTATTTATGTCTAAATAACTGTTACTTACTACCCATATGAAAGGAAGAAAGACAGGATAACCTAGTCATCATCCTTAACTGATTCTGCTACGCTCTTCCACGCAGGTGGCGTCTTCTTTATTAATATCATGCATAATATTACACTTGATCATTTGTGCTTGTCTGTTGTCTATATAAAGAAGAACATTGCATTGGCTTCCAATGCAGCAGCACCTAAAGCAAATATGTATGTATATCGTATGGTATCCCAAGCCAGGAAACGCCTAACATCCCATAATTCCACTGTTAAAAAACAATCCTGGATCCTACTAGACTGCAGTCAGGTCATATCTCTGCCATCCTCCAATTTGTCAATTTGAACCATAGCTGGCGGAGACTGAGGCCTGTTGCTCTACCACTAGCCCGAGCTCCGCGGGTCCAGTGCCGCCATCCAGCCATCGCAAGTGTGACAAAAGTGCCTTGTAGAAGAGGTAATAGCATCTAAACCAGTAGCACCTAAAGTCAGCATATGTCTCTAAGTGACGAGATCCGTAAACCTGTATTCATACCTGATCTCTCAGTGTGATCCAAGCAACATGCTGCCAGCTCGAGGCCTTTGAGATACTCGCAAGATAGCTCTGTTGGAATCGCAGGTCTGGTATAGGAGGCAGCTGCGGGCGCCCTAGTCTCCTTTCTTTGATTGCTCGCTCCGGATTCACGACGTCCGTAGAGATGCTCGCAGTATCCGAGTCGAGCCCGTCAAGGCCGTCGAGATGGTGTTGAGCTCCCGGTCCAAACCCAGGATATCGCTGACCGTATATCGATGCAGCCTGGATGTTATCTGCTATCCGCGCCGCGGCGTCGTCCATTGTGTCTGTAGGGCTCGTTATATCGGCACTCCGGGGCTCGTCGACGTTAGAACCTAGCAAGCTGTCCGTCCGTCTGTTCGGCGTTGTTGATATGAATCGAGCAAGCCGTCGGAGTTTCTGGCTGGCGGTTTTTGGCGTGTTTGCCATGTTTGCTTTTTCCTCGCAATAACACTAAGAAAACACTAAAATCCATCCTCCTCGTCCCCCACTATATAACTAACTAACGCCTGAGAGACATCCCGCCGAACAATTCTCCGACTTATCTCAAGACAAACCACAGTCCGACTCTCTTCACGATGGCTGCTGCTCAGGGTTACGCACTTCTCTGCCTCGAGAACCCCCTCTTGGGTTTGTCTGCCTCTCAATTGTGTCCGTGGAGTCGTTGCTAACAGCGGGTTCTTCTATAGATATCCAGGGAGAGGGGTACGTGCAATCCGCAAAGAATGAGGCCCCCTTTGTGATGAATTCCTCCCTGTTGACTGATGAATCCTCTTGGTAGAGACCAATCGACTCTCGACAAGTATGAGGTCAAGGCAAACGATGCCATTCTCGCTGAGGAGAAGCACATGGGCCTCTATGAGGACTTGATGCAGAACCACAACGCAAAGCTCATCCCTGGAGGAGCTGCGCAGAACACTGCTCGTGGAGCTCAGGTACGAATATCTACAGGATCTAAAGACGCCCAGACGGTCTCAAAAAGGCATTGTAATGCTGATTCTCGTGCTATAGTATATTCTCCCTGAGAACTCCGTCCTCTACATCGGCTGCGTTGGCAAGGACAAGTATGCCGATATCCTCCGAGAGTCCTGTGCTAAGGCCGGTCTCCGAGTTGAATACCGTGTGGATGATGTCCAGCCCACCGGTCGATGTGGTGTCATCATCACTGGCCACAACAGATGCTTGGTTACCCATTTGGCGGCTGCCAACGAGTACAAGCTTGATCACCTCAAGCAGCCCGAGGTCTGGTCCCTCGTTGAGAAGGCTCATGTCTACTTCGTCGGTGGCTACCATTTGACCGTCTGTGTCCCAGCTATTCTCGCCCTCGCTGAGGAGGCTGCTTCCAAGAACAAGGTACTTATCTCTCTCGGACACTTCCCGAAATGGGCAATGGAGAAACCATTGGGCTAATATGAGACTTAGACCTTCATGCTCTCCCTTTCCGCTCCATTCATCCCAGCATTCTTCAAGGACCAGCTCGCTCAAGTCCTCCCATACACCGACTTCATCGTTGGAAACGAGGCTGAAGCCCTCGCTTTCGCTAAGTCCCAAGAATGGAACACTGAGGACCTTTGTGAAATCGCCGAAAAGATGGCCAAGCTTCCAAAGACCAACAGCAAGCGTGCTAGAACTGTCATTGTCACTCACGGAACCGAGGCAACTATCTTTGCGGTCTCCAATACTGCTGGTGAAGTCACCGTTACCCAGACCCCTATCCGCAAGATCCTCAAGGAGGAAATCTGCGACACTAACGGAGCCGGGTAAGTTGTGGTTCCATTTCTCCGTTGAGATCAATATAGCTAACTTTTCAAAAAGCGATGCCTTTGCTGGCGGATTCTGTGCTGGTGTCGTTCAAGGAAAGACTGTTCCAGAGTGTGTTGAGATGGGACACTGGCTCGCCAACTTGAGCATCCGGGAATTGGGCCCATCGTAAGTTGCCTGTCCATAGAGAATCTCTGTGGATTTGACCGTCTACTAACTAATGCAAATAGCTACCCATTCCCAAAGCAAACCTTCACCCAATAGACTAATCACCCATTTTGCATTCGTCGAGGCTCAACCCTGTGCACCGAAACAAACGGGTATCAGGCTTCTTTTAGAAAAGAATAGTGTAATTTCATAGCTGGGTACTACTAACTCGGATCAACTCCCTCCATTTGCTCCTGTCACAAGCAAACCTAACCATACCCTACACCCTTTCAACCAAATACCTACCAACCACCCACACGACTCAACAGCTACGAGATGGAGCTTAGCTAGACCCCTTGATATGGGTAGAATCAGGCTTTGATGATAAGCTGATGACAATTTCGATGACATTGTTTATGAAAGAGAAAAACGTAGAATAAGAATTAGTTACAGACACGTTTTCAACAACGAATGAAAATATACATTGAGATCAGTTGACTTCGTTACGTGTGCATGTGCTTGTCATTGAAAACTGAAAGCAATATTTGATCGAAACATGGCAGGAAATGTTTTTTCGTTTGAGAAATAAAGGGCATGACGGTGATGCCCGGATGGTTGAAGGTTGGGAGCATCAGGAACGGTTTCCGAGTCCACTTATTTCCCAGTTTGAGCCCGTTTCGTGGCTTCTGTCAACTGGCCATCGATGTAGAGAATACTCTATGGGGGAGAATAAAGGGCAACAGCTGCGCGGAGCAGGAGTATTTCCCTGGCCCCGATCGAGGATACATTCTTTTCAACGATTCAAATACCAACTAAATATTTTCATGCAAATTTTGACCACAGGCCACTCTCTCGGAGGAGAAATAATATGCAAGGTCAACAATCGTGGATAGGCGTTTGTCCGATGTCTCCGGTAACCAAGAGGTTTATTGCAAGTGCAATACAGGTCAAGCCTAGTGGAAAGTGTATTTCAATATAGCTGTGTGGCTGCAAAGAGAGCGAGCCAGACTGTATAGGTTATCATCCTCCTTGTCCGCTTGGTGGTGATTGCTCGCCAATGACACCAGCATAGTGCAGCATCGAACCACGGTTTGTTCCATACGGCATATTGTTGAAATATGGAGGCGAATTGTACGCCTGGTGTGGTTGATATTGGTCAAAGGCAGTGATGGACTCTGATGGTTGAACACCTAAGGAAGCTCCGCCAGCATAACTCATTGCATTACCGAGGCGTGGGGTTTGCATGCACGGTAGGCTGCTAGGGAATTCATCCACAAAACAGGAGAGAAATGGGCTAGAGAAGAGCGTGCTATTATTTCCACCAGCTGCCAGTACTTGGGGAGCAGTGCTAGGTATAGCAGTAGAGGGACGGCTGGTTGGAGACATGGCTTCACCCGGCTGCGGGGCAAACGCAGTGTTCATTATACTTGGAAGTGGTGGACCTGGGGAATAAGACTGGATATGAGAAGGCTGCTCATTTTCGAATCCTTGATGGATAAGGCTTCGGCGGTGATTCGAATTGACAGAGGCATAGTAGGAAGGTGCGTTATCACCATCAACTAAGCTCTCGGCTGGTTCCGATTCCACTAGGTTATCGACCATCCGGTGCATCGAGGCCGAGCCTGAGATGGATGCTCCATCCTCCAAAGCGCTCGAAGAAGGTGTTGGTTTCTGTGTTTCATCTAGGTCAATGCTAGTGGAAGTAAGAGTATGGCCATGTCCACGAGTCTGGCTACGAGAGTTTAGGAATTGAGGAAGACCCTCCTCCTTATAAACGAATAGCCTTGCATCCTCCTTGTTCACCATAACGATAGGGATTCTCTCGTTGCGTTCGAGGTCAAGCCCATCAATCACAAACTGTCGGATTCGAAACAACATCTCTTTATCATCTGAAGCTGTAGTTTCACTATACTGCCGTCTAGGCTTCGTTGCTCCAGGAGGCCCGTAACGCCGCATGGTATTGGGATGTTCAAACGGTTTGAACCCAAGAGTATTTTCATCTTCTTCAAGGAGGTAATCAACATCAGGTAGATTGATAACGTCAAAGGTTGAGGTAAGGACAGTCAAAGTATTGGCATAACTCTTCCAGAGCTCCTTGATCTGTATGCATAGTGGAGTGTCCTTACTTTCAGGAGCAGATACCAATACTGGGCTATTAACAAGCAGCCAACTACTATAGTGCCGCAAAGCCGGAAGGATTGAGTAGGCAACTGAGGTCACTTTGTCTGCAGAGTATTCAAGCTCGGCTAGGAAAACCTGGAGAAGGGTGAAAAAGAATATCACGTTCAGCCTCCGCAAAAATACTTGCGCGTTAGTGTCCTTTGCATGGCTTTCCGCGGCAATATTGATGAGGGCAAATTTCTCCAAAAGGGGGCGCTCAAGGACATTCTCTTTCAAATCAACGGTGACCTGGTGCATTATCTCATTCTCACGTTCTTCGTGCTCAGGAGAATCCCCCTGATAGCATTGGGCATGCAAGAATAAAAAGGAATTGACCAGTACCGCTTGGGGATCAGTTGACGTTAATGGCTGTGCCTTATTCTTCCCCGCTAGGATAATCTTGAATTCTTTTGTCAGATTTTTATGGGCGTTAGGGTGAGGCTGTTGTGCCGAAATAGCTCGGTATAAATAATAAACCGCATCCAAATGCTGTTCTTCCGCAAGAGCAATAACGGCGAATTGATTAAATGGGTTTCCAGAGTTCGGATTTACCAGAGAGGCCATCGAGTAGTTTTTTGTAGCACGCTCCCAATTCTTCTTCTGCTGGTCCACAAGCTCAGTTTGATAGTAACGCCCGAGGTCTCCAAGCCTAATAAGGGTAGCATGACACGAAGAGAGTACCGCACACTTTAGCTGGGGATCCAGGGTACCACCGGCAAAGTCCCGGGACTCCTCCTTTTCGAACACGTACCCCTTTCTTCTCGCAACTTCTTCGAATTGCGGCAAATTGTAGGCCTTAAAATCATCCAATAGATGGTGGATATACTTCTCGTAGAACTCCTGGCTAGATTTAATAAACTTGGAGTACCGGTTAATAAGTTTGCGCTTCTCAACTGGCCGCTTTTTGCCCTTTTTCTCATCTTCTTGGATATTGGATAGCCACTTTCGAAACCGGCCGTTGATCTCTAGATGCGCATCCCAGAGGCCACCCTCGAGTTTCAGCGCGTCCATCGGATTGCGAATGTCTCCATCGGGACGTCCAACAGCTCCACCATCGTTATGGTATTGCCTAGAACCTCGTCTTCCTTCCGTGAAGATCTGGAAAACAGAGATCTGGCCGGAAACTCGGGTTTCTGCCAATAGCCGCTCGACTTCAGCGAATGTCGGCTCCTTTTCCTTCAAGGCGCAAGTCAGCGCCGCCTTGCACCGTTCAAAGGTTTCCTCTGCGTTCATATGACCGGCTCCATTGTGAATCACCGATGTGGCCATCCTTCAGCCGCCTCGATTCGACAGATGGAACAAGAGCAACGGGACGCCAGGCGCTCTGGGGTCAGGTTACCCCAGGTCGTTAGGCCGTCGAATCGGGGAGGGCTTAATCCCGCGCAATCAGGTGCGTTTCGGAGGGGACGGAGGGCGTACGGTCTGGAACAGCGTTGGTGGCAGCACCTACGGACGTTTGCCTGCTAGAAGTCCATCTGAGATCGCGAATGTCCTGGGCTATTTGGCCACAGACTCGCCAGTCCGTGATACCAAATAGTGAAGGGGAGTAAAAAGAATTCCTTCCGGCCTCGAAAATGCGACTACTTTTTTGGGTGACTATTTTGTTCACGTGATGCTGCCTGGAGGTACTCGGCGAATTGATATGATATTGATATCAGCTGGGTCTTGCTCTGGATATTGACCTCTAGTATGGATTTTCACAGCTTAGAATTAAACAGGACCAGTATTTATGCATGTGGGAGACAGCTAGTGTGATCGGTATATGCTTCATAGATAGTTAAAGAGCCATGTCTCCAGATAACTATAAAAGTACACCCTTACAAACGTCCCTTGAGAGCACCAAACCCATTGACATTCAGTAACCTATCCGCCTCGGCCGTCTGTGCCTTGATTTTGGCCATAGTAAAATCCTTCCTCTGCTTATTCTCGCGCTTGCCCATCTGCTGCAGATGAACTTCGTCTGGGCCATCAGCAATCCTTAGAGTGCGGATGTTCGCCCACATGCCGGCAAGTGGTGTATCCTGACACACTCCCATAGCGCCGTGAGCCTGCACGGCACGGTCGATAACCGTGAGGGCTACCTGAGGTGCAAGCACCTTTGCCTCGGCAATCTCCTTGAGTGCAGCCTTTGCATCAGCGCTGTCGATGCGAGCTGCAGCATTGAGAACAATCAGGCGAGCGGAGTCAATCTCAAGGCGTGACCTGGCAATCCATTCGAGAATAACTCCATGAGAAGATAGCGGAGTGCCGAATGGCTTCTTATTCTCATCATTGGCACGTGCAATCATCCACTCTAGAGCTCGTTCAGCTGCTCCAAGTGCACGCATAGCATGATGGATACGTCCTGGTCCCAGGCGACCTTGGATGATTTCGAAACCACGGCCTTCTCCCAGGATGATGTTGGATACAGGCACGCGGACATTCTTGAAAGAAACCTGCCCATGGCCATGAGGGGCATCGTCAAAGCCGTAAACATGCAGCATTCGATGGATGGTGACACCGGGAGTTCCGGCAGGAACTAGGACAACTGACTGCTGCTTGTACGGGTTTGGGTTGTTGGGGTCAGTTTTGCCCATGACAAGATACAGTTTGCATCTTGGATCACCAACACCCGAGGACCACCATTTCTATAACAGAATTAGCATACATAGATTTGCATGTATAGGTAGGGCCGGTTGCCTACCTCTCCGTTAAGGACATATTCGTTACCCTCACGGCGGATATTAAGTCTGATATTTGTGGCATCGCTTGATGCAATATCTGGCTCGGTCATCAGGAAACCAGAACGTATCTTTCCTTCCAACAGAGGGTCTAGCCATTCTCTCTTTTGGGCTTCATTTCCATATTTGGCCAAAACCTCCATGTTACCGGTGTCAGGAGCAGCATTGTTTGTAGCCTAGTCAGAAACAAAAAAGCCATGTTAGATATCTTCAACTCATGTGAACATATCGGGATATCACCGTACCTCGCTAGCAACTCGGCTCTTTCCGAGCAGCTCTGCCATCAATCCATACTCGACGTTGCTGAAGCCGGCGCCCTCCTTGAAGTGGTTTTTCGGCAAGAACATATTCCATAGGCCAAGTTTCTTTGCTTTAGCCTTGAGCTCCTCTATGACAGGGGGGTGCTTGGTGAATCTGGCCTGGCCTTCGCCTAGCTGAGCCTGGAAGAGGGTGTCTCTGGGGATGCATTCTTTCTCGACGAACTCTTCAACCTGAAGTTCCACACAAATTAGCGATATGTGGTATGACTTGGGTGGTGTTATAGAATACTCAGAGGGACTCTTACGATATCCAGGGTCTTTCTGGCGCGCTCGCTAACGAACGGCTGGATGAGAGAAGGAATTCTGGTGGAGGCCGCCATTGTACAACTGGTCCTCAAAACGATGAAATCAATTAACCAAAAGCGGGCTGCTGGAGGATTGGACTTGTGACCTGGTCAAGGGAGTCCTTAGAATGAGCTTCTTATGTATCAACGAAAGAGAGAAGGGGTACGAGGAGAAGTGCAGCCCAAGCTCGGTCCCCCGGGTCGATGTTCGTTTTCCCATAAACAGGCTGGGCGGAGTTGCCGATGGAGCTCTCCACGAGCCGAGGCTTAATTTTCAGCGCGGAGCGACAGGGGGGAACATCAGGAGGGCATGCAGGGAGCTGCATATGCATATTCCATCGTATGATATCGGACGTTAGATCTACTTTATTCTACAACCACACTGCAGGACGGGTCTTGCAATAGCGATCCAGTTTCTGTGTAGTATATAACTATTAATTCCTGGCTGAGCATGACGGGCTTTATGCCTTAACCTCGGGTTCGGCTACTTTGAAGTGAGGAAATATATTAAGGCTTTCTAACGGTTATGGCTAGAAACAAAAGCCCGTTTCTTTTAAGATTGAGCTAGACGGGGCAATTTGACAGCAGGTAGCTCGGCTGGGCCTCAGGAGCTGGCACTGTTTGTCGTGGCCTTGCTGATTTGATGCTTCGAGGACCCTAGCTTTTAGGCTTTGTCAAAATGTATAACTGGCGAGTAGGAAGACAAGTGATACCCGAGATGAGCACGAAGTGCGAACACTTGCACATTGTAGTGTTGGTGGCGAAGATGGATAGAGCTGAAGGGTCTCTGGTGAACCTGGATTTTGAGTTTCCTTAGAACGGTGGACGGCTATACTCCGGCAGTCAGACGAAGCGTTAGACAGCAGACGTAAAGTCACCCCGAATGTCCGCTGCGTAAGAGTTGCCGATTTGTCATCTAATCCGGACAGAAATCACTGATTAGTGGCCGGAGTCCTCGCAAGGCCTCAAATTCGTAAGGAGTCAGCAAAACGGTATAGTTATGCAGAATATAAATGAAGATGACCCGGAGTAATTGGAGAAAAAAACATATATTAGCGCTCAAAATGAACACTCTATAAGACTCCCTTTGTACTAATAACCTCCCCTTCCTTCCCAGCAACCTTGGAAGTGGCATCTCTAATAGCCACAGCCAAAGCTTTGAACGCAGCTTCAGCACGGTGGTGGTCGTTTTCTCCCTTAAGCACGTCAACATGCAGAGTAACACCCGCCGTATGGGCAAAGCTTTGTAGGCCATGGGGAATCATCTGGCTAGTGAGATTGCCAATCTTTGCATCCTTGAAGTCAAAAACGCCGACAAAGAAAGGGCGAGATGAAATGTCAATGACAGCCCGTGCAAGAGCTTCATCCAGCGGAGCATAGGCGCTGCCGAACCGCTTAATACCCTTTCGATCACCCAGAGCTGTTGACAAGGCCTCTCCCAGTGCAAGGAAGGTATCCTCAGTAGTGTGATGATCATCAACTAGTGACACAGTCAGAATTCAGCAAAGCAAGAGTAACCAACAAGCACACCAGGTCAATTACGGATTTACTCACTAGCTAAGTCACCAACGGTGCGAATTCGTAGACTCCACCCGCCGTGCTTTGCCAACGCATGAAGCATATGGTCTAGAAATCCAACTCCAGTCCATATCCAGATGTGCTGCGTCGCGGAGAATTGACAAGCATGGTGCTCTTCCTTTTGGTTGGGGATGCTCGATGACTCGAAAGCTTTGTGGCTATCAGGTAGGACATCTAGTGGCCCGCCATCTATGCACAGTGATATCTGTGTCTTGGTCTCCTTCGTGAACCTCTCCACATACGAGCTGCGCAGGGCTGCCATGACTCTTTAGGATATTGGTAGTATTATTTGATCCAAATCAACCACTTAACCAACTAGCCGGCTAAATATATGCCAAGCCGTTAAGAATGATCTATTCTCTTCCCCAGTCAAACTGTGGCAACCAAAAAACCTAGCGCTGCAAGGGTTGCTTGATCCCGTCGAGCTCTTCGTGCTTTTTTCCTGCGGCTCCTTTTATGCGAAAGGCGGGAGATCCATCGCGGGCTGAATCTGATATGCACGTGATTGATTATTAATCAAACTCAACCGTATGGAGTAGAAGAGGATACTATAATTATGACCATGTGCGGATAGGCGGTATTGACGATGAAGGATACATTATTGGAAATATCTCTTTCGTAAAGTACCCGTGGAATCAGAGAAATATGTCGTTCTGAAGCAATGATCGGTTCATCTAGCGCCGGCATAACAAAACATAACCAGAAAAGAAAAGGCAACAACATCACAGGAAGGCATAAGGGTACTCAGGGAACTAATAATACAATAGAATCATAAACGGGCACGGCAGGTCGTAATAAAGGTAGGAGAAAGGCAGCCCCATCACCAAGTTCAGGCAGGTCCACTATCTCCAGTGTCATCACCGTCCACTGCATTCTCACTGCTCATCTTGTCGTAGGATTTCTTCCCGAGAGCCTTAGCAAAAAGCATCTGTGGCCGTCCAGCACTACCAAGTAAATAAGTGTTAGTACCTATGGTATTGCCAGAGTCGTCTGTGGGCCTGCTGTAGCTGTTTACTTACTTCTTGAACTTCTTTCCCTTCAAGTTGCTCAGCTTCTTGGTGCATGGACTCATAATTCCATCTGACGGGGAAATGAAATGGCCGGATTGTCTAGAATGCAAATGAGTATGGGGCTGACATACACGGTTTCTGACTCGGGGAACACTGGAAAATACTTACTGTGAGTCACCTTCCATCTTCTCCTTGAGCACTTGTCTGTGGTATTCCATGGATTTCGTCGTAGCAGCTTTCAAGTCTGCCTCGCAATCCTCGGTTGACGGATTTTGCATGGTAAGATGGGTGTTCGTAGGTCGGTCAGAAAGTGGTTGCTTGGATGGGCTGGTGATGGATGCCATGGTGACAGTTTGATGATATTTGATTTCTCAAGTGGTCCGGGTATAGAGTAATATCGAGTATTCTCGGATCAAAGGAACTGAGTGTGGAATGTAGATGTACGGTCTGAAGAGCGAAGTTGTTTATTTCTGGAGAGGCGCTGGCTTTATATTGTATCGTATCCGTCAGCAATCATGTAGCATGTGTGATCTTCTTTGTTTACATCCACGGAAAGTAAGAAAAAGTTTTTCCACTTCGCTCTCCTCTCAAGGCAAAAGTATGTTAAACGACAACGAGCAGGGAAGGGCAGTGTAGTAGTTTCTTTTCGCATGGAACCCGTGGAACCTGGATCAACTTTTGCATGGGGAAGACAGAAAGCCATCGACCTGCTTACTTGCCCTATATACTGACCTTTATTGGAATTTTCCTTGCTTTTTCGACGGCTCTTTCGACAAATATGCAAGTAATGCTTTAATTGTTGGTGCTGTTTAACTTGTTCTGGACTGAGTATGACGGTGGGCGGATTCGTCTGCTCGTCTTTGAGATTTTTGATGTTGACGTTTGAGGATAAGGTTGATAAGCGATAGTTTCCATAGCAACAGCCTTGGAAGCTGACTCAGCATGAACACGTCAAGGCATAAAAGTCTAAACCTGGTCAATATCAGGAGGCGCTCAGGGGATTCTAGATGAAGACCTTCAAAGAAGCGGAACGACGGATGATATTACGCCATTAAAATGATGTACGCTATGCTATCGAATAAGGACATAAGTATGATACACACAGTCTTCTTGAAGAATAAATGGGGTACATAAAATACAATCGCCTATGCTTCCAATGGTATAGATGGTGGATGTCATAAATATCAGAATTGAAGAAGTAAATAAAGGTGATCCATCAATCGTGTGCATGGTATAATGTATGGACAAAAGGTTAAGTGAAAGAGTCCCCTTCCGCCTGTTCAGCGTCCGATTCAGACTCGTGTTTCACCTCCACGCTCTTGATAGGGCGTTTTCTCAGGCTAAGCTCTGGATCGCTCATAGTTGCGGGATTGCCAGTCGCGGACACAACCAGACCACTTTGCGGCTCCGGAGAAAAGCGCAATTTTCGAGTTCGCTCTGGTGTTGTGGTCCTAGAAGTTGGAGTAGGGGGTGAATATGTAAAGGTAGGATTTCCGACTTCATAATCTGTTTGTTCTGAGGGGCTGCGGTGGTGTCGTGAGTGGTTGTGATGCATGTGGTCGTCGTCTGCTTCGCTTCTGCTCAGTATTGACGAACCCATCCTGCTCATGGGAGGTGGGCTAGGGCTTGCAGATGGTGCTGGTGAGTCGTATGCGACTGAAGAAGAGCGGAAGCTGCGCGTGCGAGTGACGATGTTACGGGGAAATTCGAAGTAAGGCGAGCCCGAGCTGCGGGAGAATAGCACCAGGCCGAAGCAGACCAGGACAAAGATGCTTTGGATGACCGCAACTCGTTTCTGAAAGACGAGTTCATCCGCAAGAACACCTAGTTGGGTAGCAACTGAATACACCTCTCGATGATACTGTTGGCGCTGTTGCTCAAATTCTATAAAGACAGAGTGCCAGAGATGGTCGTATTGTTGACGGAACTCCTTCAACTCCTGAAGAACGGTAGAGTTAAGGTTTTCTAAAAAGGTAGATGTTTTTGCGAGTTGACGTTTCTCAACCTTGTTGAAGGCATCGCGAAGGATGCGGGATTGCTCCTCGATATAAAGGAGGGAAAGCGTGGAATTCGACTCTAGCATTTGAAGCCGTTTGTTGACTGATTTAAAGAAGGATTCTTGGGTGGATGGGTTGGGTGGTGGTGAGGCAGGGGAGGGGGAGTATGTCGCTGAGTTCATCCTCGTTGGCTCTGTATGTGACCCATTAGCCGCGATAGATGAACCCGTAGAGCTACGGCGAGTCTCTTCTCTATCAGAAGCCGTGGGCGTACGAGTAGAAGAGACTGAACGTATCTGTTCTGGGGTATTGGTAGAGGTGATGGAGCCGCTGGCAGGAGCAGCAGCCTCGTCTTTAACCCGAGTAGCCGTCGCAGGCTGGCTTGCAATATGAGCAGCGCGTTCCTGGATGGCACACATCTTACTGGATACCAGTCCGAGTAAGATGCTCTCTGTCTCGTTTCTCTCCACAAAGCATCTAAGCTCATCCAGTTCATGATCAGATAGGTTGGAGAGTGGAACCATTTGGTCATTAATAACCACTTCAGGGGTGGAAACGTCCGGATGTACAACCATATCAGCCTGTTTCCGTTCCTGCTGTTGCTGTTCCTCTTGTTGCCGCTGCTGTTCCGCTTCTTCCTGTGCATTCGCATCATCCTCTTCATCCGCCCTCGCAGCTTCACCATCATTCTTATACTCCTCCATCATGGTCGTTCCATGCACCCTGACCAAACTGACTGGACAATAGAACTCGTTCCCGTAATGGGACAAGAAGTCAATCTTCAGGTACCTAGCCCATATAAGCGGATTCTCCACCGCAAAGGCCTGCACTTGTCTAGCATTAGCAGCTTCATAAGTGCCCAGTACCCGCCATTTGTCAGCCTTGATCGGATACCGGTCAGAGACACTGACTCTAAACGATCGAAAGATGGAGCTAAAGAATTCATAGTTGGCCAACACCACTGTGTCAACGAGAATATCATCACATAATTCCATAATGAGGAATTTCTCCTTGGCCCTACACTCGTTGAGCATGTAACTGTCTTTGTTCTCGTTAAGCACGGCTGAAGAACCCGTGCATTGAGGGTTTGTTTTCAGCACTGTAGCGGCGCAGTCGAAAGATGCATAGTTGAAGCGTTCCTTGCACGTTGTTCCTGCATGTTTCCGTCGACCAATCCCCTTGCGCGGCATATTCTCTGCATCCTGGCCGTCGAGCTCGAAGATCGGCTGGGAAGGATGCTTGTCTTCCTTACCCCCGACAACAGCACCACCGGGAGCAGTGATAGAATCTATATTATCAGGTGAGGCCATCCCGCCATCTTTCCTCTCCCATGAAGCAACGCCAGATTCGTCTGTGGAAAAACCACCGAATTCAAGGTCGATTTCCGACTCTTCTCCCAGCCCATCCAGCGGATCATTCATTTGCGGTGACCGTGTATGTCGTCTTCTAGCTTGCTGTCCTTTATCCTGTCGATGTCTCCTCATGGTCTCAGCCGATTGTCCTGCTTTCGCAAGGTTTTGATTCTTCCATTCTTCAAAGGAGAGGAAGTTTGAATTGTCTAGCGGAGATTCCACGTCTGCATCGTCTCCGCTACCACTGCTCCCACTCTCTTTCGATTTTGAAGAATCTGATGAAGCAGTATCTGGAACCGGAACCGTCACTGAACCTGATGAATCCTTCGAATCGGCATATATACCACTCGCAGACCTCGTTGTAGCCGGCCGCTCGCCTCCTGACGTTACTGAAGCTGCATTCCACCTGGTCTCCAAACATATCGGATACCGAATATATTCTGCTCCCAAGTCATTGCTCACATGCGCCTGGCAGATGGTATTCGACTTGTCCACGGCCATCAACCGCGATGAATCCGCTGATTCCGCCGCCGCAGGGCCAGGAGCAGAACACACTGCCAAAAACGCCAGGAAAGCCGACGTTATTCGGTCCGTACGCAGGCGTCGCGTCCGCCCATGTGGCGAAAGATGTCTATCCATCGCGTCGTTCCGTGCGGTGCGGTGTGGTCTGCAAGGTATTTGAGGACAGTCCTGCTCTCCTCTAAACAACTGTGCGAAATCAAGGAGGATGTAACGTAGATTCGTATCTGTGCACCGAGATAGAAGAGTGCGTATGTTTTCGCTTCCGCTTCCTGCCTGAAAATCAATCAATCATGCCTGGTAGTAAAGAGACCGCCAGTTCGGCCGTTCGTTAGCTGCATCTGTCCAGCGCATTACTGCTCCGTCATCCCGCATATACGTACAGACATGGCTCACGTCAACCCACCAACAACCATCGTGTTCACCACTAACTTGTCCGGTTCTCGGGTCGAGGTGGCGGCAGCAGAAGTGTGGTGTCCGCAGCTCAACCTCTCACGCTCGCGCATGACAGCCCGATAGACAGGGAAGTGTTCAGTAAAGGGAGAAAAAATTTCCTTTTGACCCCTGTGCCGTGCCTGTGCCGGGCCGTCTAGGATGATCTGGTGGCCATAGACGTAAGGCGGATTTGGTCGTGCGTCTCCCGTGCGAGCTACTGGGTTGAGCTCGAACTGGACTGAACTGTCGGTGTGCGAAAAGAAAATATATCGACGGGATCAGGCAACTGAGTGAGCGGCCTGCGTGCAGTGACTAGCTGGTTGATGTTGGCGTCGACATGCATATCTGGCCTGATGATGTCCTCGTCGGTTTGGTTGGCGGGCGAAAGTGAAAAGAAATTAAGCTTGTTGGGAGCCGCGGTTGCTAATTATAGGACGCCGAAGCGTGGCTGGTGCCGGCATTGACACTGACATCTACAGACTACGACAGAACTACTACTACTTTGACTACAAAGGGATGAATGAGGAGAGACAAAGATATCCAGCCATGGAAAGGTCTTTCATTCAATCAATCAGTCAATCAATCAATTTTATTTTATCAGCCTTCCCATCCATCAAATCCATCCATCCAAACCGACCATCCAAACCAGCCAAAGGCAAAAGCACCAACCAAAGTAAACTGAACCATCCAGATATTCGCCAAAGAATCAACACATAAAACACCACGTCCTATCCTCATCTTGCTTCCCAACAGATCTAAGATAGATAGTACACATTCGCTTCGCCACCTTCATCTTCCTCTTTTTCTTTTCTTTTCTTTTTCCGTAGAACAGAAAGTAGAACAGAGACGGAAATTAAACGGGGTAGAATAGGAAATGAAAATAGAACGATTTTGTCGTGCTGGTAGGAAAAGGGGGTTAAGGTAAGTAGGGTAGTAGCTGTTGTTGTTTTTCTTTTCGGGTGGATGATATTATCGGCGCATATTCGTATGGACGTATGGTATGAATGTAAAGACAGATGGATAAGGAAGGACAATAAAATTAAAAAAAGACCAAGGATTAAAAAGAACCAAAGGTAGTGAAAGTTGGGATTTTTTTTGTTATCTTTCTTTCTTTTCCATGGTTTGCTTGCTTTCAACAACCTCCTGCAAAGCAAAAGCCTAGTTGGGTTCCCTTCCACTCCTCCCTGCACTCCCCAACTGCATTTCTCCAAAGCGAAGGATGGCAGAGGGGAGAAGGGAGAAGTGGCTGCCGGCGCAAAGTCGAATGCGCCGACACGAACCTTCGTCTTTTTCTTTCTCACATGTAGAGAGCGGTGTGGGTGTGGGGTATGAGGGTGGGTACTAACACAGAGGCTCGCTGTGAAGGCAGACCCAGGTGAAGGACCGTCATATCCCCTCTCAAGATGACTTGCGTCGAGGGCCTGAGTTATGAGATATATGATATAATAAAAGAAGTAATGAAAAAAAATAAAAGGAAAAGTAGTAGCGATGTGCAAAGTGATGTGTTCGTGGATGGACAAGAGTTGAGAGAAACAAATTATATAGTGTAAAAAGGTACGAGTGATCTGCAAGGAGAACTGGGATGGGAGAAGAAATGAAGATGTTTGTCAACAAACGCCGCAAGGAAAAACGCAGTAGTGGTATATCCCCCCTTTCGAGAAAAAAGAAAACAAAGTCTTTCAATGTTCAACACCGCTTCGAAAGGGGAGTTTGTTGCTCCGCCGGGCCGACCCATATTCTGTTGGTAACAATAACAAGGCAAGTTATATAGTACAGAGGTTGATTGTTGGTGGCGATGGTCCCAAGTTAAGTTCTGTTCCGTCCATGTGGAGTCCCGGCTGGGCGGACGGTGATCGCCGTGAATGTTTCGGTCCTGCGACGCCCGGGTTGGGGAAAAACGGGGGTATTTCAAAAAGGTCGAGAGGGAACATCAAACGCACCGCAGCGAAGTCGACAGGGTAAATAGGTAACAGGTAATAAGAGATGCAGACCAGACCGTTGAGTTATGGATTGTAAAAAGCGCGTGTAAGGTTGAAAATAGAGCTGAGAAGAGGTAAAATATGACAACAAAGGCTCGCTAAAAACTCCGATAGGATCCCCAGTATAAAGAAACAGAAGTGTAAAATATATTATTCAGGCTGTAGAATTGAAGTGTCGTTGCGTCATCTTGAGAGTGATGGGGTGTCGGGTATATAAGTGATTGAAGTGGAGAGTATATTTGCTTGTCGTGAGATGGAAAAAACCAAGGGAGATAAGGGAAGCAACTAGGCTTTCCAGGAGGATTGAGAAACTACGGGTGTAGATCCTGCCACCCGCCGACAAAGTCGAATTCGTCATCAATGGCCGTCGGGGAGTAAATGGGGATGTGGGGATAATGCTGGCTTCTCTTTGGTTTGATCGTCTGGTCCTTGTCGCGACGCCAATCCTTGCTGAGCATGTATGGCTGGACGATGGGCTGTTGCTGGTGACCGTTGTGGCCGCGGCTGTCCTTTGACTGGAACTTCTTCTTGGTCCAGGTGCCGTGGTCGTACTGTGGTTCCTTGCGCCAGCTGGGAGTCTTGGACTTGGGGGTCGAAGCAGCACGGTAATCCTTTTCAGGCGTGTGGTTCATGCGCTTCTTGCCAAGGGCAGCCCATTTGTCCAGGATGGTGTTCTTCGAGGGCGAGTGACGACCCTGAGGGACAGGGGTGTTGCTGCCATCTCTCAGAACACTGCGTGGCTTGGATGGTGTGACAGGGGTAACGGCAATGTTCTTCTTCTTCTCGTCCTTGACGATGGGGATTGGCTGAACATTGAGCATGGACGACGACTCCTCGATTTCAGACAGACCAAGACCGGCAATGTCTGGGGTGTTACTCTCCTTGCTCCAGGTACGGGAGTTCTGGGCCTGGCAGTTGCGCAGACGGGCCTCCTCGAGCTCGGACTCCTCCTCGTCCCAAAGGTCACTCCAGCTCTTGGACACTTGGTCAGAGCTGCCCTTGCCAAAGACAAGGGACATGGATGGAATGGGGCGAGCTGCCGAGGTGGGCAGAGACTCGCTGATGGGAGCTGGACGAGGAGCGTTGCGCAAGGCAGACTGGCGGGCCTTGATCGATTTGAAGGAGGCACCTAAGCTTGAATCCAGAGTGGAACCAATGGATGGCGAAATGGCGTGAGTTGAGTACCATGAAGTACCATCCACCTCCGATGCCGGGAAGAGATCCTCGCTGTAGCTCTCGATGTCTGGGATGACGGAGAGGCGACGGCCACCTTGCTGCTGAGGGGAGACCTGGAGAGCCTTTGCCCATGGGAAGGATTCTCCCTGGTTGACCTGCGGCGTCTGGATGGACGGGGTGCGGAGAGGCTCACGGTAGGCACTGGCAGCAACAACGTCACGATCCTCGGTGCAGAAATCATCGAGTGACTCATCATCCGTGGTGAAAGTGACGGCGCGCATGATGGCCTCTCTCATACCGGCAAGCGATCTCTTCTCTGGGTTGAGGGCGATGGAGTGTCTGAGCACCTCAAAGGTATCCTGAGACATGTTCGGGAAGACATCAAAGAGCGACTGTCGGTCACGGGAGTAGTCTGCGAAGAGGATATCCGACTCTGTCGGGGTGACAAAGGGGTTCTTTGCAAAGAGGATGTTGAGCAGACAGATACCGATGGACCAGATGTCAGCTTTGGCAGGGGAGTAGCCGGCCGCGGTGGGCTCGTACTGCTCCGGAGCCATGTAGCGATCGCTACCGACACAGGCCTCAAAGGACCAGGGGCTGCTCGTGGCCAGGCCAAAGTCACCAAGCTTCATGGAGCCATCCTGGCAGAGGAAGATGTTCTCTGGCTTGATGTCTCTGTGGTAGAGACCCTTGGAGTGCATGAAATCGACGCCGTCGATGAGCTGGAGCATGAAGTCACGTACGTGTTCAGTCTCGAGTGGCCCACGGCTGTTGCGGATGGCCTCGTACAAGTCACCCATGGAGCAGTACTCGAGGACCAAGAAGATGTGGGACTGAGTCTCGAAGCTGCTGACGAGGTTGACGAGGTTTGGGTGCTGTCCGAGTTTCATGTGGCACTGCATCTCCTCTGAGCGGTCGTCGACGGAGAGGGAAGAGGACGGGTCCGCAGACGAGGGCTTGGTGAGGCACTTGATGGCTACCTGCTCCCCGGTGAGGGTGTCATTTGCAAGGAAGACCATGCCAAAGGATCCATGGTTAAGCGGAGCAACTGTCTGGAAACGTCCGTCGAGGAGTTTCCCCTGGATAAACTTGTCCCGCAAGCAATCCATGATAAGTAGCTGGACTTTGTGGAGAGGGGAAACACGACGGAAAGGAGAGCCAAAGAAGCACTGGTCCTGTGACCGAACAAACGCAGGCAAAGCAAAGCAAAGAAAGAAAAAAGGGAGAAAAAAAAAAAGAACAAGAGTGGTGTGTTGTCGTTGATCAGGCTGTCATATAAATGTTGATTTGAGAAGATGGACCGTCAAAAAAAAAGATTGGAAAAAGGTCAAGGAAACACAAGGAAATCGATTCGCCGTCCGCGAGAAAAAGCTGAGATTGCACCCAAGGCACCTCGTTTGGTTGATGCTGGTTGAACGAAGAAAGAAGAAAGAGAGCTGGTAGAGATCGTTATGACTGCATTTGAACGTTGTGTCCGAGGTAAGGAAAAACGAAAGCTGTTCGTTTAGCGTCGGAGTAAATGAGTCGGTTTGGTGGTTGTTTTTTTGTTGCCAAAATAGATAGCCAGTAAGGAAAGTAAATGAAAGATGCCGGTATGAAAAAGAATGAGGAAATAAAAAAAAGAATTGAACGCTTCGTTGCAAGGTCGTGAGAGATGAGAGGGAAAGACGAGAAGAAGAAGAAGTTAAGGAAGTTGGAGGAAGGGCGAGACGAGTATTATCGCTTGAATAGAGTGACTATGAGACCAAGGCGTGCCTGCAGAGGGGTCGAAGGTGATGTCAAAGATTGAGGGGGTCACGTTTGAGATAGAGCAGTCAAAGTCGTGGAGCAGGCTCGGCCTTGATGACGAGTCACAAAATTCAGCGATAATAGACGGCAGCTTCCCCCGGAGTCGATCAACGTGGCAGGCAGTTCGACGTGTACGATTGAGAGGGCAGCGAGCAGCGAGAGCTTGATTGTCACAAGGCGGTCTGGACAAAAGCTATCAAGAGCTGTCTGTCTGAGCAAGCAACTGGGTTCTCGGGGGAGTGGTGGGTGTTTGAGCGGTCCCGAGATGTTGCGAGTTGGCGAGAGTTGAAGTAGCAGTCAGTCTCCTGCGGGTAGATGACTTGACAGTTGACTCAGAGCCGACGAGAGACGGTCATGCTATGAGAGTTGGCGAGCAAGCAGACGCTAGTCGTAGTCCTTGTATCAGCGCTCGACTGTCTCAGGCGTACTCTGTAGTCGCGAGCGGGTGGTGGTCCAGGTGAGTCAACGGGTGGATAGCAGCTGTGACTCGAATACCGCAGCAAGAGTCCCGAGAGGCGAAGTTGAGGTAGAGCGTCCAAGGTGAAGGAAGACAAGGTCGAGACGAGATGAGAAGAGATGTCGGCAGGAGAGTCGGCGGCAGTGAAGGGTAAGGGTGGGTGATGGTGGTGGTGGTGACGGCGGGCGAAAAGAAGAGATGAGGTTGAAGGTCGGAGGTTGAGGATGACGAAGCGGCGGACGAGCAGGAGAAGAAGAAGAAAGAGAAAGAGAAGAAGAAAGAGGAAGATCGGAGAAAGGAGGGCGGGTGACTAAGCAGGGGAAAAAGCAAGGCGGTGGGAAGAAGCAACGAGAGGCCGTGGAAAGAAGGGGGGCCAGAGGGCGGTGAGGGAGGGGACGGGCGGCAAGGGGGTGACAGGGCGGTACCTTTGGGCGCTAAGACGGCTGGGTGGCAGAACAAGTACCGCGCGGTAGTGAGGGCGTGGCAGGAAGAGGTCGGCAGTGGCAGTAAAGTGGGTGGCTTAGATAAGCAAAGCAAGGTACTTTCTCATGTCAGGGACGAGAAGTCAGATAGACGACGGCGACGACGATGATAACGACGGCGATGATAGAGACAATGACGATGATGACAGAGACAATGATGAGGTCCACAGAGAAGAGAGAGGCTGGTGATGAGGAGACGGATGACGAGAAAGACGTGATAGAAAGCGACAGAGGAGTACTCTGGCTGCTTCCGGTACCTACTACTCCGTACGAGAGACACTACACCCTACAGTACACTGCCCTGCCTGCCGCCTGCTAACGCCTGCTCGAGTTCAGTCGCAGCATCTACTTAATTATTGCCACAGCACAGCCGAGAGCGCAAGAAGGGCCGGCATGGAACTGTCGAACGCTGCAGGCCAGCAAGGAAGCCAAAGCCAAAAGGGCCTTTCTTCGAACTCTACTTTCGCCTAACAGCCAGCATGCGAGGACCCCCTGCATGAGGTACTTCGACACACAAGAGCAGCGCAGGTATCTCGGGGATGTTGGTTGGTCAGGCCAAAGGAGACACACCACCCTCAGCTTCTTCCGCGTTGTTGACAGACGGGCACACCATAAACAAACACCCAGTCTCTCAGGGAGATGGCATGATCTTCATTTCAAACCCCCCGCTCACCCACCAAATGTACATTTATACTTACACACCAGTAACCGCCCGCCCGACCGACCAGCCGACCAAGTCAGCAAAGAGTCACAGTCCAGCCAACGGAGTTGAAACCACGGGTGTCGTGTCCACCCGTTTCTCCATGTTTCGACCAGAAGAGTGTACATCTGTACTTACACTTCCGGCGGGAGAGGCATACCGAAGTAAGTAGGACGTTCCCCCCCTCCCAAGCCCAAAGCCCAGAGCAAGAAAGATCTGAGCGAGCCCAAGATGAGGACGAGAGGAAAGGTTAGGTTGGGCTGGGCTTGTGTTAGCTGGTTGGTGGTGCTGGTGGTGGTGGTTGGCGTGGGAGGGTTCGACAGCAGCATGCATGCATGCATCATCCCTGTTGACTCCTTCTTCGGCCACACACACCCCTCGAGAAAGAGTTAAAGAAAGAAGCAAAGAGACAAGCCAGGCCACCCATGCAGCAGTACTTACTTTTACGCTCACTCACTTCGAAAGTACTTCACTTACAGAGTGTGTGCAAAGTATTAGTGCTTGCATGCCTGTCCTCTTCTGGGGCGACATGACGCCAGCAAGGCCCGAACTACGGAAGGGCCTTCTTGTGCCATCGTCCTCTCTTTTTTGCTTTTTCCCCCTTTCCCTTTTCCTTTTTTACTTTTCTACTGGAGAGGGCCGGTTTCTCCTAAGTGGTTGGGCCCAAGCGATCTCCAGAGCCATCTTCACTCGGATTGGGGCTGGGGTAGGTTACCGATGGAGACTGCACCTGGAGAACTCTGGACACGCTTCTTACTCAGAATTGGAGCAAAAAAGGAGTTATACGTAGGCTCTACGGAGTACCAGTCTATGTGTCCTCTTCTCCTCCTCCCCCCCCTCCTCCCTTCACCTGACGAGTTCATGTCGGTGCTGATGATGCCGATGCTGATGACGCTTAATTGATATGGCACAGCATAACATAACCAACGCACATCAGCGGAGTCTCCGTCAATGTATACATGCACATCCAGTCGAGCATATTGATCAGGACGGAGAGTAAAAGGGAAAAAAAAAAGGAAAGACGACGAAAAGAGCAGAGATGAAAAAGAAAAGAAAGGAAATAATATGCAGATGGGATGCAGATGCATACTTCACCGCCTCATCTGGTCTTCTTCATGCAATGAACGACCTTGATAGGGAGAGAGGTAACTAGAGGGTGGTTGGGAGTTCGATTTCAGGCCGTCCATCTACTCTTCATCTCTTCCTTTTTTGCTTCTTCGCCTCTTCGACTGTGCAAGGGAGAGACAGGTTTATCTGCTCTTCTCTTCTCAATCATCTGGCCATTACTCTTTGCCGTGCAACTTCAAGCATCCACGGCTTTACTGTTACTCGCCGGTCATGGTCACTCTCTCACGGTCCATCGTAAGACGGACGCCACGTCAACTCTCATCTTACTTCCTTACCATCTATTTAATAATAATGAATTTTAAATGGAGAGCAACAACACTATTATGGAGTACTTTATCCATGCACTCGTCGTGCCGCCGGAACTGAGCCTGCTCTTCTCCGACTCGTCCAGAAAAGGTACCCGAGTTACATACTTCTCCCTGGCTTCCATCAACCTCTCGAACAGACCCTGCCAACAATTTCAATCCCGTCTCTTCCACTGCAGCCCGATTGGAGAGAGAGGATTGAGGGAAAAACTCTTGTTCGTCCCCTTTTTATGTCCCGTCATGGCCTTGCGTTATGGTCCATTTCATCTCGGTGCATATTATTAAATAAAGCCCAGGCAGGCATAACCATATATTATTAGGTATATCGCTCAGTCCCATCGGGCATAACTTAACCTCTCATGTCCTGCAGCAGCAGACTCGACTCGGACTCGAGTAACAAACACTAACAAGCCATCCAGTTTGTTCTGTTTTATCTCTCATCGTCGTTTGCAGTGACCTCTCTCGGTGCTGGCTGGTGCAGAGTACATACATCATACTCCGCACACTAACAACATGTAGATGCCGCCGGCTTAGTACTAAGTGACCGCAGCAAGTGACTTCCAAAGCAGTTAAATTATGCACTGTACGCAGTGGCTCGCTGGCTATTCGGCTGGCTAGTGAGCAGTGGCTGGCGATGTGTCCGCTTGCTATTCATCATGTACGACAGAAGTGACCCTTTTCTTTGCCGCTCTGTCTTTGTTTTATCGTTGTTCTTCTTCTTCAAGGCCATTCATTAATTGACGCTGTCCAACGTGGCCGTACGAGATACAACATCCAGCATCTTCCATTATTCTCTCGTCTGCTTCACTGTAACGACGTCACTACAAAGACCAGCAGAGCAAGGTTCCAGTCAGGAAACGGCTTCTTCAGGATCATCCAGGCGCCTCGCGATGATACGGCCTGTGTTTTGCTTTTTTACCCCGGATTTCTCTGCGCACCCCCTGTATCAGCCCATCAGCGCATCCACCCAGCGCCCACCACCCGCCCTGCCCATGACGATGATGGCGTCAGCGTGTTTCTGATTGTCTCTGCTTCCCTTCCGTTGATGGGCTGACGATCCCTCATGCACGGAGTCTCGAGATGAAGAAAAGAATTAACACCATCCACCCAGCATTAACATCCACTTTCGAAATCAATTCCCATCTTCAACTCCAACATCGGCGCAGGGAAAAAAAAAGCAAAGAATGGGACACGAGACGAGAGACGCCCGCGTGATACCTTGCTTTATTCGATGATTTACCTGGTTTTTATTTGTACGCTGCACACAAGCTGGACTAGTTGCTATCGGGTCTCACTAGTCGAGTGTTATTATTGATTTTGATTATTGCTTTCGATCGTTGCGTTGTATCAACCTTGATCGCCAGAGTCGACCGACGGGCGAGCGGCCGTGGCTTCACGGACGGCCTCTTAGTCTTTAGTAGTTAGGTCGCTTCTAGAGGTACTCAGTACGTCAGAGGCTTGATGGCTTTGATGGGCGTCTGTGAAGGCGCTTGAGCGGGACGAGGAGAGGGGGTGTCTTGCGCTAGAGACGGACTATGTTGGCCTGGCGGCGCTGGTTCAAGATACCCGGAAAGGGGCCTTTATACGCCCCTTCAGTCACTTACCACGCTGCAGTGACGTAGGTGACATTCTTTCATTCTGGCTGCGGGCTGGTTGGATACCCCCCCTGAGATACCCTAACGACGGCTTACCACAGAGAGAGGTCGGAACAGAACTCCCTCCTTGTGCTCAGACATAACGTTCGACATCAAGGTCCTTCCTTCATCAAGTTGTATATCCTCCTTTGCCTCTGCTTCTACTTCTCTGCATTTTACTTCCCTCAGTATTCGCCTCCCCCGCATTCCTCCGTGCATGCCGCATACTGCATGCATGCAGCCATCCATCCATCGACTGGGCAACCTGTGAAACGGCGTCAACGCCATGAAAAAAGTGGACAAGAAACAAGACTTATCCGCGTGCTTCCTGGGCCTTTTCTTACTTCTAACTCGTCGCAAAATTTGGCTCGGGTCAAGCTTAAGGTTCCGAGGGTTGCTGAAGTCTGCTCTGAAGTCAAGGATGAAGCCTATCTACGATGAAGTATACGATGAAGTATACTGTGGTGTGAGAGGGCTGTCTGTTTGTACGAAGAATAGGGATGGTTGGCGGCTGGGCGTTGGAAGACAAAGGCTCAATTCTAAAATCAGTTAAAAGCTAGATAGGGCATGGATTATGTAGTTTGTACATTCATATTATATTCATGGTCATGGTCATGGTCGTGTTCATATTCACTCGTCATGGGCCAGCTCAGATAGACCATTCGTTCTTGTTATCCGCCGGGCTGATGAAAGGTTCATCAAGCTGCTTGATAGCATACTCGCCGCATAGTATACTATCACCACCACCACATCGTTAGCACAGCTCCCGCAACAAATAGTAGAAAGAAATAAACTCACCAGGCTTCGGCAATCAAACCGTCCAATTCTCTAATGATCTTCTCCCTCTTAGCGCCAATACTAGTTCCCTTGCTCATTTCAGCCTGTAAATCCCGGATGTGCTTCTTTTTCCCCGTCCCAGCGGCGTCCATCACCTTTTTGCCTAGACAGTCGCTATGGAAAGCATGCTGGCACGGGAACACAAAGAACTGTCTGCTCAGCACCGGCAGCGAGCAGATCCAGCATTTCTCGCCGGGCTCGACGATCGCATAGCGGGATCCCAGCGCCGCGGTCTCAAGGCGAATTTGTTCCGCTACATGTGCGGAATTATCCATCTCCTGACGGAGCGTGTCAATGTGCCGCGAGTAGTCCTCTAGTGCGGTGCAGATTTCGTCCTTGAAGTCATCTATTACCACGAAGTCAGGGAAGAAAGGAATCAGGTCTTCGATGCGTAGCAATTCGCATCGGCGGAGGAATTCGATTGCCTCCTTGATCCCGATGCCGGGCTGATGGATCTTCTTTTCAGCTACGAGCAGCCAGAGCTTTTTGCGTAGCTTGTCGTTCCCTTCTGGCCTGTCGGCAACAAGGGCGGCTAGCTCGATGTCGTTGTGCTTGAGGGCCAGGGTGACACCCTCTTGGTACTGTCCCATCATGCTGTAGATGTGCACGCAGGACTGCACCCGTTTATGCTGGATGCATAGGCGTAGCGCAAAGTCGGCGTCATAAGGGGGAGGAGAGGATGGTTGGGATTCAAGGTATTGAAGTAGAGCGCCCTCGGATGTCGATGGATGGGAGGCGTAGATGGATATTAGGGTATTATGTACGGCGGCAGAAGGGTTAGGATGGTTGGCAATGATGAAGTTGAGGTATCTCGTTGCTTGATTCTGAGACAGGGACGCCTTGGTATCCTTGTTGTAGGTGAGTAGGGCTGGGATGAGCTTCTGAGGGTCTAGGTCCGTCTGTCTCATCAGTATGTCCACAAACTCGCTGGCAGAGTATGTCATTAACACGCTGCTGTACTTGTAGAACACTTCCGGGTCGGTCTGTTTCTTCAGCACGTTCAGAGCCTCTGACCATTTCTCCCGCTGGACCCAGTACGACAGCACAAAGTTGTGGTCGTTGATCGTGGTTGCAAAGTACAGCAGCTCCTGTTCCCGCCCATGGCTGCCTATAATATCATAGACTGTCCGCGGGTCCAGATCGGCCTTGTACTTGTTCACAAACTGCTGGAACTCAGAGTGTATGCTCTGGATATCGTCTTTGGCATCGTCTTCGTTGCCTCCCTCGACCAACTCGGCCTTGGTAGCAATGGTATCATCCAGAGAGTTGAGCTTCGACATGAATACTTCGACCAGCCAACTTGCTATCATCATTCTCTGCATGGTAGCCGACTTCTTGTATGTTGATAGTTGGGTGAGAAGATACTTTCTGAGAGCATCATGTTCCCCCTTGTCAATAAAGGTGAGGCAAACCTCTTCAAAGCTTTTGCTACTTTTACCCCAAACTGCGGCAGCTTCAAGGTACTGTCCCTTGCTGGCGAGGTGATCACCCGAAGCAGTGGCTACGGCATCCTTTTGCGTGACGCCGTGGGCATAACGGAGTGCAGAGTCGAACTGCTGTTCTTTCAGCAGGATCCTCCATACGTCTCTGTCCTCGTCATTGGCGGATATCTCATATATCTCCTGGCCGGTAAAGAGCCAGTAGGTGTTCATCTTTTGATCTGCAACCAGACCGAGTGAGCTTTCGCCCGGTTCAAGCACTGCTTGATCATATACAATCTCTCCATTCAACCGGTTGATCGCGACGATTCTCCCTTCAACCAGTGTAAGGATATGCCATTGTGTCATTGTCATCCCCTTGATAGGATCCTGAATTAGTTTCCTGCCTCCCCTTGCTGATTCTGTAGCCGGCAAAATCGAACGGGAGACCATCTTTGCCTTGTCGAATATCCTGCTCCCTCCGTCCTGGTTGGGAGCTGAGTCGGGCACGCTACCATGCAGAACGCCTAGTGACGAAAGCCAGGCAAAATGCTTTTCCTCTGCCCTGCCATCACTGTGCCCTTCTTCTAGAGGGTCCGGCTGCATGGCTAGGAGAGATGGTGCCGAGAGAGTAGCGCTGGTAAGTTCGTGAATAACGGGTGTCTCCTTGCGGAACAAGTCGCTGTATATCGATCCTCCCCCTCCTCCTCCATCTTTGCCGTGTCTCCCTATCTTGCCCGTGAAATAGAATATCTTCCCGTTCGACGAGACGATGATTTGGCGGAGGTCCTTCCTGCCGCCCACAAAGTCCACCCAAACACCGGTCACTGCCAGGCCGGGCACCTTGTACACGGTGTTGACATATCTCTCGTCCCTGCGGTAGAACTCGGAGGCAGATTCGATGTATACTTCGTACAGATTCCCGTCTGTCGAGCCCACGAGTATCTCTCTAGTTGACGCTGTAGGTAAGGCCGGGTTCCAGGCAATGCACTCTATCATCACCCCTTTGAGGCGGGAGAGCGGTTTAGGCTGCCGAGACTGGGTATGAAGGTAGTAGTTCTCCCCCAGAGTAGTCGATATAATCAAATGCGAGGCCGAAGGGTCCAGAAACATGCGGCGGATGACGCCTATCTCGGATGATTTCTTAGGCAGGTCGATATCTAAAGCTCAACGTCAGTACCAACAACAGCAACAACAACGGAAAGAATTCAAGGCGTAAGAGCGCACCGTCAATGTCTTCTGCGTTATTCAGGTCGATCCTTAGTATCCTGCCCGTCGCAAGCGCCAGGATGAGCACATCGTTGGCGACCTGGGCTGCGACGAAGTCTGCAGCGATGGAGAACTTGAGCTGGACCTGCTTGACGCTGAAGATGGGCAGCGAGGACTCGGCCAGCTTGGCCAGGCTGCTGGCAGCTACATAGCCACTGGATCCGTCCAGCGCCATGGGTGCGCAGTGAAGGATAGTTTAGCTGTTATACCATCGCGGGTTGTCGAGTTGACGCTGGGGCTGTCGTAGCTGTCGTTGTCGTTGAGGGTGAAGTTGACGTCGAAGCTCCCAAAGTTGTTGTTGTTGTTGTTGTTATTCAACATCGTCAACGCCAAGCTGCGCCGGCCGCCAGCAAAGACAGCATGGAAAGCAGAGACGGCGGGCTGGACGGCAGAGACGAGGGTATAGCTTGGTGCTATTAGGCAAGGATGGTCCTGTAGAGCTTCTTCTCTGCTTTACTCTTGCTGTTTTCCTTCCTCGATGTCCTGAAAGACGCAGCTAACTGACTGCAGAGACAGCACCGCCATCACCGTCCACCACCATCCACTACAGCTCCAACGCACGTCATGAACAGACTGTTAGGCAGTTGATACTTTTCTACCGAGTATGGCACTGCCAGTCGATGGTGTAATGCAGCATCTTGCGACCAGAGCGCTCCTCGGTCGGTCTACGCGGCGGAATACAGCCTACATCGTTACTATAGCTTAGAACAACTGTCCCTACAACGAGGAGACGATAGCTAGAGAGAAAAGCATTCGTGGGCCGTTTACCACTGCTCCATGGCCATGTCCGTTGGGCACGAGATGCTTGATGCTTGGACGATAGGCCCGGCGGAATAAACCGGTCAACGCTTTCTTGTCCGCAAGGCTGCGAGCACTTACGCGCAGCACTCCTGATGAAGGGAGATGACCACGGCTAGTTCGTTATCTTTGCTGCCAATCCTCTCCACTCTCGCCAGGGGAACAGATGGCCCATCTCATTATCATATGCTGGGTGGGTGTCTTAGCATGTTTATACACGGCAATGCGCAGGACCACCAGCAGCACCACCAGCAGCACCAGCATCAAAGACGGCCAGCCCACGCAGCAACAGACGAAAGCCGTCCCCAGCGGCCCTTCCATCTGTATATATTCCGTACTTATGCTTGCCCTGCTCCCTCCCCAGGTCCTGCCGTAGACCACTAGATATGTACATTGATATCGCCTGCCCGCCGGCCGCCGTAGCGCAGTCCCGCGGTGCCAGCCCGTAGCCAGTCCCAGCATCCCCACCGCCCTCTTTCCCTCTTCTTCTTCTTCTTCTTTAGTCGCCTTTTAGTTATCCTCGCCGGCGCTCCAACTCCAACTCCAACTTCAGCTTCAAGGAAGAAAAAGACTCCATCACGTGACCAGGCGAAGGTTTTTTGGCTGCGAAAGAAACGAAAGACGCAAGAAAAGACGAAGAATCGAAGCAAAAACGACGACGAAGAAGAAGAAGAAGAAGAAGCAAAACGTCCGGGACGAACTTCGCTTCCGCTGCTTGACCGCATTCCTCCCTCTCGCCCGCCGTCGCCGTCCTGGCCTCTGCCGCGACACGCCCATTGCCCGTTCGCTCCCTTCTGCCCTGCCCTGGCCTGGGCTGCCCTCTCGTCGCCCGTCTAGATCCCGCGACCCAGCCAGCCAGCCAGCCAGCAAGCCCATGGAGCGTGTCCTCTGAAGACGCAGAGACTGCCTGCCCCTTCGTTGCCAGCTCAAGAGCCACCACCGGACGGGCTGAATTGGCCCTCCAGCAGCTCCAGCAGCCATGACGGGAGCTCCGCCGTACTCCTCGCGCTCGCCGTCCCAGCAGGCTCGCTATCTCTCCTACTCGCCGTCGCGGGATCGCCCCTACGCTGGCTCTGACGCCTCTTCTTCCTACCAGCAGCAGCAGCAGCAGCAACAACAACAGCAACAACAACAGCAACAGCAACAGCAGCAGCATCCGCCTCGCACGCCGCCTGGCTATGGTGCCGTGAGCAGGAGTCCGCACTACAACCAGCCTACATCGCCCATGAACACCACTTTGCCGCCCTTGAACGGCGCGGAGCCTTCGCCGGCATACCACGCCAGCCATCCGGCCTCCAACCAGCCTGGATACTCCCTCCCGCGGCCGTACAGCAGCTCGCTGATGTCGAATTCAGCTCACTCCCCGACTCCGGGCATGTTCGGCCATACGCCTACCCACACGCGTCCGGGGAGCATGGGAGACTCCGTCATGCACTCTCCCAAGCGCGAGCCTGATATCCCTCTCGACTCGCGCTCTGCAAATCCCATCTACTCTTCTTCTTCCTCCTCGCAGCCTCCCATCGCCCGTGAGGCAAGAGCTACGACTCCAAAGGAACCGGTCGGTTATCTCAACCCCTACGCTCTTGATTTTTTCACTCTTATATCTATATCTATATATCTATATATATATTCCTTATACTGACAATGTCCCTATTAGAAACCTGCCAGAGCTACAGATCCCATGTCCTTTGCCAGTATTCTATCAGGCCCTGCAGAAGAACGCCCTCGGAAGGCTTCTGTCCCCCCAGTCAAGGCCAGTGAACCGCCACCCCAGCCTGTAGCAACTCCTGCTCCCAAACCGGCCCCCAAACCAGCCCCTAAACCTGAACCCAGGGTGCTAGAGTCCGATAAACGCCGCCGACATCACAACTATGACGCTACATATAGTGAAATTGCGCCAAAGCCCGTTGCGAATGGCACGGCTTCTGCAAAATCGGCACCTCCCCTGGCCCCTGCGAAGCAATCTTCCTCTTCTTCTTCATCGCACTCTCGGGGCGAGTCAAATAATGTCACCGCTGCGCTGGAACGCTTAGACAATTTAGACAAAAGCGACCTTGAAGCTCCTGGGTTCGAAGATGAGTGGCAGCGATATATCATCAAGGGGAGGAAACGGGCTAGGGAGGTGGAGGCTCTTGATAACCAGAAGAGAAAGGTATGAACCCAACTACCCCGTACGTACTTTTTTACATCGTCGTTGCTAATTTGTAACAGCGCCGTCGAGCCAACTTTTTGGGTAAACTAGCCCGTGTGTTCGAGAAGCAAGCCATCGCCGGTACCGAACGCTTTGCCCGACTCCATGAAGCCGAAGTTATCGAAGAAGTCCAGCAGAAGGAGATAATGGATGAAAAAGAACGCAAGAAGGATATGCAGCGGAAACGGCGGCGTGAGAACACCGTTCGTGCTGAGATGGAGAAGATTCAGGCCGCGCAGAAGAAGGTCAGCAAGATGGAAGACGATGCCGAAAAGGAGAAACTACAACGAGAAATCGCTCGCTCTCGCAAGAAGATTAAGCACACCAAACATGTCCTCGAGACCGGGTCTGCTCCCCAGGAGATCAGTGAAGTGGCTCCTCTGTCACCAAACCTCGAGGGTGGCACTACCGGTTCATTCCACACCCGCGACAAGCCTTCTCCCAACAAGAAGAGACCCAGCAAAGGAGGCTCTGCTGCTCGGCCAAAGAAGACCAAGGAGCAGAAACAGGCTGAGAAGGATGCCGCAGAGGCTGCCTATGCCGCCATGGAAGGTGAAGAACCTTCTGCTCCCACATCCAAGGACAAGAAGCAGGCCGCGAAAAAGGATGCCAAAGCCTCAAAGGAACCCACGCCAGCCCCTGTTCCGACTTTCGATACCAAGGGTTACGCCCAGCTATATGAACAGATCTGGAGGGATATGGCTCGCAAGGATATCCCCAAGGTTGCTCGTATGAAGACTACATCTCTCAATATCCGACAGGAGAACTGCCGCAAAACCGCACAGCTCGCCAGTAAACAGGCAAGGAAATGGCAAGATCGTACCAACCGCAGCACAAAGGATACCCAGGCCCGAGCCAAACGAACCATGCGTGAGATGATGTCCTTCTGGAAGAGGAACGAGCGTGAAGAGCGTGATCTGCGCCGAATGGCAGAGAAACAAGAACTCGAGCTCGCCAGAAAGGCTGACGCAGACCGTGAAGCCAACCGCCAGAAACGAAAACTCAACTTCCTCATCTCCCAAACCGAACTCTACTCCCATTTCATTGGCCGAAAGATCAAAACCAACGAAGCCGAACAGTCTGGTGACACCACTGCCGCTCCCGCCGCTGACAAGCCTGCCGAAGGCGCAAAGGAGCCCGATACCTCGCTCAATGTACCCGAAGACCTGGGCGATCTCAGCGCAAAGGTCACCAACTTTGAGGATCTCGACTTTGATGCTGAAGATGATACTGCTTTGAGAGAGGCGGCCATGGCCAACGCCCAGAATGCAGTCAAACAAGCCCAGGACCGCGCCAAGGCGTTCAACGAACAGGAGAACAAGATGGCTGCCTTTGACGAAGGTGAAATGAACTTCCAGAATCCTACAAGTTTGGGCGATGTCCAAGTTGCGCAGCCTAAGCTGCTCAACTGCCAGCTCAAGGAGTACCAATTGAAGGGTCTCAACTGGCTGGTCAACCTTTACGAACAGGGCATCAACGGTATCCTTGCCGACGAGATGGGTCTTGGAAAGACTGTCCAGTCCATCTCCGTCATGGCATATCTTGCTGAGGTCCACAATATCTGGGGTCCGTTTCTCGTCATTGCACCGGCTTCGACTCTTCACAATTGGCAGCAGGAAATCACCAAGTTCGTACCAGATATCAAAGTGCTTCCGTACTGGGGTTCGGCCAAAGATCGAAAGGTGCTGCGCAAATTCTGGGACCGCAAACACATCACTTACACCAAGCAATCCGAGTTCCATGTCCTGGTGACATCCTATCAGCTCGTTGTTTTGGATGCCCAGTACTTCCAAAAGGTCAAATGGCAATACATGGTCCTCGACGAGGCTCAGGCCATTAAATCGTCACAGAGTTCAAGATGGAAGAACCTGCTTGGTTTCCACTGCAGAAACAGACTGTTGCTCACAGGTACACCAATCCAGAACAACATGCAGGAACTTTGGGCTCTTCTACATTTCATCATGCCTACTCTCTTTGACTCCCATGATGAGTTCAGCGAGTGGTTCTCCAAGGACATCGAAAGCCATGCACAGAGTAATACCAAGTTGAACGAAGACCAGCTTAAGCGACTACACATGATTCTCAAGCCGTTCATGCTTCGACGTATAAAGAAGCATGTCCAGAAGGAGCTCGGTGACAAGGTCGAGAAGGACGTCTTCTGTGATCTCACATACAGACAGCGAGCATACTACGCCAGCCTCCGAAATCGCGTCAGCATCATCGATCTTATCGAGAAAGCTGCCACGGGCGAGGAAGCAGACAGTACCACGCTCATGAACTTGGTCATGCAGTTCCGAAAAGTCTGCAACCATCCTGACCTGTTCGAGCGTGCCGACACCTCCTCGCCTTACTCCATGTGTCATTTCGCAGAGTCTGCTTCCTTCGTCAGAGCGCAGCCATCGGTTCCCTACTCGACCCGTAGCTTGATAGACTATGATCTACCAAGTATGCTCTGCAGTTCCGCGGGACGACTCGACATTCCTGGGCCTGACAATAGCAAGGCAGGGTTTGATGATAAATATCTCTCGCACCTTATGAATGTGTGGTCCCCGGAAAACATGCGGCACAGTCTAGGTGGAGACGATGCCTTCTCCTGGCTTCGATTCACCGACCTGTCGATGGAAGAAGCACGCTCGATTTCTGAAAAGGGTGTCTTTGAGCGGGCGTTGGAGCACCATGGTGCTGAGAATCGCCTGTCACGACTATCGGTTGTTTATGAAGATGATGAAACGAGCACAAATTCCCTTCTACCGCATTCGTTATTCAAAATCGTCGACCGTGACAGCCGATCTGAGCTCACCCAGAGTGGCTCCTCCGGCTACCTACGCGAGCTATTTAACGTTACCCAGGCGGTGATCAACGACCAAGGAATACTTGGTTTCGAGCCTTGTGGTAAATATGATGCGAACGCACCCCCGATAATGATATCATCCGCTTCATCTGTACCGGACTTAGAGGCTCAAAATACCTTCTTCAATATCCGGGCTCGTCAAGCTTTGATTGGAACAAAAACTCGAGGCCTCGATGAAGATATTTTGAACCACAAGGTCGACCCCTTACCTTACTCGTATCCACCACTGCTGCCAAAACCAGGCTCCACGAAACGAGGATATACCAATATCACCGTGCCGTCCATGAGACGCTTTGTCACTGATTCTGGCAAACTAGCGAAACTGGATGAGCTACTGCGCGAGCTGAAGAACGGTGGCCACCGTGTACTGCTCTACTTCCAAATGACTCGCATGATCGACTTGATGGAAGAATATCTCACGTACCGCAACTACAAATACTGCCGACTAGACGGTAGTACCAAGCTAGAAGACCGTCGTGACACCGTCTTGGACTTCCAGCAACGGCCCGAGATATTCATCTTCCTCCTCTCCACTCGTGCCGGTGGTCTAGGTATCAACCTGACAGCAGCCGACACAGTCATCTTCTACGATTCCGACTGGAACCCAACCATAGACTCCCAGGCTATGGACAGAGCTCATCGTCTCGGCCAAACAAGACAAGTCACAGTCTATCGTCTAATTACCCGCGGAACGATCGAGGAGAGAATACGTAAGCGAGCTCTTCAGAAGGAAGAAGTGCAGCGTGTCGTTATCTCCGGCGGTGCAGGCGGCGGCGTTGATTTCAACACCCGAAGCCGTGAGAACCGTACCAAGGATATCGCTATGTGGCTTGCAGACGACGATGAGGCAAAGATCCTGGAACAAAAGGAGAAAGAAGCCCTTGAGAAGGGAGAAGAGGCTGCTGCCGCTCCTAAGAAGGGTAGAAAGGCTGCTCCCAAGAAGAAGCGAGACGTCACACTGGATGATATGTATCATGAAGGTATGTATTTGCACTCATACTCTACACACTACACGGTATATCATGGTTACTTACAATGCAATATAGGCGAGGGTCACTTCGACGATCTAAGTGCCAGACCTTCCGGCACCGCAACACCCTTATCTGCAGACGTTGAAGCACCTGCTGCAGGTCCATCAGGCAAAGGCGGTCGTCGCCGTGCCCCTGCAAAAGGTGGCTCCAAACGAGCCAAAACCGCCAAAGAGCGTCTCCAATTCATCGACGGTGACGACTAACTAATGTAAAAGAGAAATCAAGAAACCACCATGCATACATACAGCCTCGCGAGAAAGAAAACAAAAGTGGTTTTCCGTGTCTCCCACTCTTTCGTTCCATACATGTATTTTTTTCACCTCTCCTTAGAATCCTTACTTCGCCGTTGCCTTACTACTCACTCGATTTATGTCCTTTTCTTACAACCATCCCCCCCTTTTTCCCCCATGTGCTTTTAACTGTATTTTTTTTTTGTGTCCAGCTTATGTCTTTCTTCCGCTGTTAAACTAGGTAGCTCACTAGTTGGGATTTCTGTGGCCTGATTGACTCGTGAGGTGGGAGTTTTCAGGAGGGAGGGTGATATACGTATTAATATATTGGGAGATGATGCATTATTGATGTTTCTTTTTGGTTTCTTTTACATGGTTCTATCACGGAGATCACTCACTATGTGTTCACGCTGTAAGCTATCGAGGCTTAAATAGGGAGTTGGCAGGCAAGAAAAGCTGGCTGTCTATAATTTCTAATGAGGACACTGTTGATGTAAAGAAATGATGAAAGCATGATGGTTTATGAGAATATTATTCGGCCCTGCAACACCGTAGCAAAAGGCGAGTAAGACATGAAAGCTCTATGAATACCAGAAATGAAAGCCAGGTAAATAGGCCGAGGGTAGATATAACGAAAGGGTAAAAGTACAAGACCTAAAAGTAACATGAAAGACAGCAGGAAACGGTATAAAAACATGATCATAGCGATAACTGTCAGGTGCAATTAATCAATCATTCATACAGCATCATACAGCATCAGGGCCTTTTCGCCCTGATCCAGATGGAGATCCAGAGCCGGATCCCTGGTCGAGAAGCAGCTTCGGTTTGATGTATTCGTCGTCAAGATGTTTGAACCACGTAGCATGGTCACGGTTGCCACTTAGCAAATCACGGAATGCATCAGTGGCAGCCGCAATAGGTCGGGACGAAGATGATGTTTCTGCTTGAGCAGTGTTAGCGTATGGTCCATCCCCGGGGGTATGAGCCGATGCTGATCGGGGTTGGGAATGGTTGCGAGAACGTTGGGCCTGTGAGGCTGCAGGAGGCAAGTCATCATCAGAGAATGCGGCATCGACTTCAAGGTCGAAGTCGTCGATACTCATACCCATGTCACCTGTCCCTCTGGCGCTTCGTCCAGCACGGCTTCTGTCATGGCTCATATCTATATCAACGCTGCTACCGCTGTGGCTCCCACTTCGACCTCCTAGTAACTCTTGCGTCGAAGCTCCGTCTCGAGATCGAGTACGATCTTTTCTAGAGTATGAAGATTTCTTCCTCGTGAGGCCACCAGGACCTTCAGGGGCCTGGGGAGTTAACCGTCCATTGCTACCGCTCGAGAAGCCATGACCAGTCCGATTGATATCGTGTTCTCTAGCCACAGAATCTAGCTGGAAATCGCTTCTGCGTGGGGTATGTCCCATTCCAGTTCCTGATCGCTTGTAGTATGTGCCGCCATTCGTGACTTCGATATCAAATTCATCGTCGGAATCAATTTCCTCCACAACTCCCGTACGGATATCCAGAATTTCAAGCATTCTAGCGGTTGTACCTCCAAATATAATGACGGTCAACACGACAACAACTAGAACTGTTGCACGCAAAGCTGGGGCATTTGTTCCCTCAAGCCCAGCAGCCAACGCCACGCCGACTGCTCCTCGTAATCCTGCCCAGAATAGCATAGCTTGGTATGGGTAAGGTAGTTCATCAGACACATCCCTACCCCTGCTGGCAGCTCTATACCGAATAACCCAGTTTATGGCCTGGGATAATGGGAACACAGATAGGTACCTGGCCACACATATTCCCACCACGGACACCATAATGAAGAGGGGTTTGAATTGCAGGTTCTCATCCGTGAACAAATCCAATCCTAGGTAAATGAATATAAAATTCTCGGAGAGTTGGGCCATAGTCTGGAATATGTACTTGGTCGTAAGCTGGGTTCGACGAGACATGTTGTAGTAGGCGTAGTGTTTTAGGGTCATTCCACAAAATAGTAGTGACACGATACCTTGGGCAGAAATGTCAGTAAAGCCAACCAAGTCCAATATGAAAAGCAGGAATCCATACCGGACATCTTGATTCCAGTCGAGAAAAAGTAACAGGCATAAGCAATCAAAAGAATGAGGCAACTCTCAATCTTTGGATCACGACGCACGTGAGTATATTTAAGTCCCAACGCAGTGCCAATTCCAACGATCACTCCAATAAGGAGACTTCCAAAGAAAACAATCAAGAAAATGCCAATAGCCTCGAATAAACTGAGGACTGTAAGCGATCCCGCTGCGCTGCCTGGCTTGTATCTCTGCGCCGTCTCGAACAAAACAATTGCAATTGCATCGTTAAGAATAGACTCTCCAAATATAACCGTGTACAACTTCGGCTCGACTTTGTAGACGTTGAATATTGCAAGAATGGTGACAGGATCGGTAGCTGAAAGTGTCGCTCCGACAGAAAATGCCTCGACGAAGGAGATATCCAGTCCCTCAATAGGAATTCTCGTCCAAAGGAATAAGACGAGACCCAGGACTAATGCAGAGATGAATGTACCCGCAAAGGCGAAGGTAAGAATACTACCAATATTTCGGAAGAAGTTACCCTGTGTTTAAAGAAGCTGGTCAGCAATTCCGCAACATGACCGCTGAAACCACTTAGATGACGAATTGCCCTACCTGATGTAACTCATAGCCCGATGCTAATATAATAGGAGGGAGAAGAAGGTTGAAAAAGAACTGGTAGTCAAAGCTGACTGATTTCTGGATCAATGTTCCGGGTGTAAATCGAATGACCAAACCAACAACCATTCCTAGGAGCTATGTTAGCATGCCAATAACATCTGCACCGATCCTCCCAACACAGAGACAGGGAGCATCTTACCTCCAAATATAGACAAAACCGTTTCATGTACCGCTTGAATGCGCTTCTGCTTGAGCAAGTAGCTGGTGAACAGGGCGGTAATCAACAGCACAATGAGGATGAAGAGAGCCCAGGAGGTCCAGAACTCCCGTTCTCCAGCTTCTGGAGAGTCTGCAATAATCCGTCAGAGTAAATCATTCGTTCCCTTATAGCTTCAGTGTGTATAAAAGCTCGAGGTTGCTTCTTTTATCGGGCTGGGCTGGCGAGTGGCACTTTAGGTCGGCTGCATACCATCAGGGTCTTCTTCCTCCTCCCTCTTCCCTACAGAGAGAACTAGTCAGTCAAATGCGTCTTTGTGGTCTACCCCATTGCAGAGAGGAGACTGCTCACTTAAAACCTTTGATATAACCCCGCCTAGAAAATTGGCCGCCATGGTGCTTGATGATGATGGGGCAATAGGCCGCCGAATTTCAGATGGGAGGGTACGGGCGCGACTGGGTAAGTCGATTAGAAAGGCAGGCTGCGCTCATAGTCTCCAGGGAGAGCTTCGATCGGTAACCGATAAGGGGGCAAACGACGCTGCTGGAGGAGAAGAGCTTCTGATATCGAACTGCTCGGAGTTGTTTATTCTTCCTCCTATGGATCGTCTGAATCGGGCCAAGTCGACCCCAAGTCACGTGCATCGGCGTCATCCGCCGCGCCGGATGTCAATTTCAACGTCACGTCGACAGCGACAGCGAGCAAACACGAAGACATCGACGTCGAGATGGTCAAGATGCAATAAGTTGGCAGGCTGTTGTTTTCTTGAGTGCTGCAAGCTTCGTTTAAGACTTTTTCGGCGGCCGTTTTGCGTCTATTGAACTGTTCCTTAACTAATTTCTGAGATGCTACGGAGTACTCTTAGAGAGGACAGCATGATCAAATAAGGAGTAAAGCATTATTCTAGGGTGTTATTCTCTCATATATTTGTGTGTCTTAAGCCACTCTCTTCTACTATATAACTACGATTTTATATACCACCTGGTTGGCCTCAGGGGCTTGGGTATCTTATATAAAATGGAGATAGAAGGAGGCGGAAGTAGGAGAGAGATATATACCGAGCCTTTCTACATTCTGACGTGGAGTGGAATGAAACCATCTTTGTGGAATTGATAGTACACTGAGAACCAAGAGGACATCCTATATTCTTCATCCCAATCAGGCCCTGTCTCGCCCTGTTTGAGGTTTCATGCAACAGTCAAGCAGATGGTGCGCTAAGGGGAGGGTATTCTAAAGACGATAGATCATATATGCCATTTTGGGGATGTCTTCTTCTCCTATTAATCGATAGGTTATAGATAGGTGGTGTAAGGCAAGTGATAGGGAAGTATATCAATTTGGCCAGTCCCCTATCCACGGTTCTGCTAGTATCAATTCTGACCGCCGGCACGCTTTACTTTTGGGGTATCTCATAACATCAGTAAAAGCCGGGTGGACAATATCCCGGCCCCCCCCCCCTCCCAATATTTCCCTTTCTTCAAGGGCTTCCTCCCAGGCGTCCACTTGCTTCATGGGCCTGTAGTTTTCCCCATGTCCGAGGCAAGCTTCCAGGGTTCCCTTTGGGGGAATTTGGTTAAATTGTTTGTCTGTTAAATATAACCCTCAATGTAGGCTCGCCCTGTGGCTAGGCTGTGTGATATAGAAGTGTCTTTGTAGTCCTGTGCTTTATGCTTTGCTGCTTTTTGCTTTTAGCCCGTGGTCCGTGGTCCCTTCAGATAACCTCGCTCATATAAGAACTACATCAAGAGGAGGGTATTGGCTGGAGTAGGATTCTGAAATGTGGTGCTTTCATGTTTTGAGGCAAGCTTCCAGAATTTTCCGTTGGGGGATTTGGTTAAATTGTTTGCCTGTTAAATATAACTCTCAACCTGCTGACCGCAAGTGTAGGCTCGCCCTTGGCTAAGTTTGTGATATAGTAGTGCTGTTGCAGTCTTGTGCCTGCTTTAGCCCGTGATTCTTCAGATAACCTCGCTCATCAAGAACGAGGGAGGTGGGTAGCGAGGTTGGACACCATGTATAGTTATGGTGTGGATATTGGAATAGTAGTTGATATGACAGTGTAGTCCACGAGTCCACATATATAAAATGATATGTAGTTAAGTTAACGGGTCCATTATAGCCGGGCAGTAATCCCAGGATATGGAAGGGAGAGAAGAAATATCGAGTTGCTACACAGAAACCATGGAGAGTAGTTGCTCTTATATGGAGCTTCTCGACTGAGTCACTGCAGGCCTACCAAACCAAGAGTCACTTAAGCACATATTCATTGTCTGTCCAAGTGACTACTCGCCCAACTTGAGGTAATCAGTGAAGCAGAAAAGCCTTAAACCCGAAAAAAATAACCCGGAAGCGAAAGTGACTAGAAGGCTACTTATTTGTGGCACTTTCTCTTTGAACAATCAATCTTGTCACAACATTGGTCCCTGCCATTGTGCCAGATGCAGTTGTTTTCGATACTTCTCACGCTGCACGGAACCTCCGTAAGTTCATATGGCACGCATGGCTCAGGAGATCGCGTGTAAAACGTAAGAGCAGGCTGATCTGCCGGGCATGCAGGTCCAAGTCCTAGCTCGGCCCCTGTAATGCAGTATTTGCCGCAAGGCCACTTGGTGATTGCAAATCTGCCTGCCATCGCAAAATTCGGGGTCTTGCCGATATGAGGCCCGTCGGCTGCATTGTTCATCCACTGACCTGCATCTGCTCCGTCCATAGGGGTGCCGTGGAGGTCTTTGATATAAAGCTCGTCCCCGGCGTTGATTGGTCTTCCCGGATTGCACATCCGGTCTCTGCAGAGCTGGAACTTTCCAAAGATGCGATCTCTGCTATCTGGAGCTGCATTGTAATATTTGCCAGTACGGAGGTAGCCGAGGAGGTAGCCATTGCTTTCCTTGAATGTATAGCATTTTCCTATAAGGGTGAGTTTTATGGCATTTATAGGGAGCTGACAGGAGGTTAACTATCACTTACCAGTTTTTAGGCCGGATGAGCATTCTTCAGGCTCGCAGCATCCCTCAGAGGTCACATTTTTATCCTGGGAGCAGGCACATTTACCCTCCACGAGTGGTTTGCCGTTCTTACAAACCTTCCCGTCGTAGATCTGTCCAGTGGGACAGCAGATATAGCCGACAGCCTCAGAGCCAGCTAGATCATGGCCTTCAGCGCAGCAGTCAAACGACGTGGTGGAACTGCCCTTGAGAGTTAGGCCGGGCAAGCAGCAGGAAGCAGACTGCTGATCAGCACTTGGTTGGAGGACATGGGTATCTGGGCATGAAAAGCCATCTTGGAAGCCATCTTCTCCCAGCCACGTAACCTTGTTGTCTTTGATTATAGCGTCCTTCCCAATCTTCCTCACAGCCACGTTAGCAGCGTGGGCTAAGGAAGGCGAGTTCAGGAGGTTGCTCAGGAAAGCAAGGTAAATCAACTTCATGATGGGTATGCTGTTTTTGTATGATTCTCAAGGAAGCAGTCAAGTTTGAGTATCCTGAATTGAGAGTTCCAGACCTGGATATAGCCCTTGATTTTATATTCATATTTTCCGGCTCGGATATCATGACTCCCCGCAATGAGAGACATCCCTTGTGACCACAGAGAAGATTGATCTAGACATACGGACTGGAGAAGGTTGCATTGAACGAGTCCATGATATCCCAAATCTTTCTCGCCTAACATCAATTTGCAGGATGCCTGGTCACAAGGCTGTCAATGAGACGCCCTCGATGGCTACCATTAGCCGACAGCTAGGGGGAGAGACGGACGGAAAGAGATGTTGGTATCAATCCTGGTAGCAACCATACGCCGCATTGGTATGCCATAAATTAATCCAAAGGTCATAAGATAAGTGTGTAGTCAGGCTGGTTGATATCGGTTGAGCTCTTGTACACCTATCAGCCCAGGCCTATCGAGAGTCCAGCCGAAATCCATGTAGCACAACCAACGGCGAGCTCATCCTCAGGCCAACCTGGGGATTACTGCTGAGGAATCAGCAGATATGTATATGTAGGGGGTATCTGAGCTAGACCCAGGCATGGTATTGCAGTTCCCCCTTCGCACGCCAAAATAAACGAATAAATAGCTTACCCCCGAGGGATCCGATATGCTGTAAGACGTGACATCCAGATGCATGACCCGCTTGTGCTCTCAACGAGCATCGGATGTACTCGCTCGGGCGCAGGAACTGCATAGCACGGTGTAACGAAGCACTGCTGGTGCCGAGCTGAGAGCTAGACGGAAGCTGTTAACTAGTTAATTGCGACTTTGGTTGTCAACCGGCCTGGCTCAATAATCACGGAAAGGGGGAGTAAGACAGCAGCAGAGTCCTTACGCCACAGAAAACTAACTAGTTAACTCACCAGCTGACAGGGCGCAGCTAGACCCATAGTTGAATGAGACGGCCCTGAATCAGATAGGAATGGCATTGATGCAGCGTGAGGAGTACTCCGTATGTTGAGTAACTATCCAGCACATGCCGAAGAGCTCCGCTGCCAGGCTAACTTGTTGCTAGGGGTTGGTCAACAGGCTCCTCGAAGAGGTCCTGGCAGCCCCCAATAAATGATGACAGAGATACTAGCAGATCCTCACGGATGTTGTGATGCCGATACTATTCAAGGGGGTGAGTTTAATAGTTTATCAAATAGATGAGGATAGCTCGTTGCCATCCAACCAAAGGGGCGATTCTATGCAGTGCCAGCCCCAAATCATGTAAATATTGCAATTACTTTTAAGAAAACTCCATCTTCTACGTTGGCTGGAAGAAAACGATGGCCATTCCTTGAAAGTTGTATCCATGGTACTATACAGAGTATATAATTATCAAATATCAATTATCTGTAGTTATCTATTTGACCACGTTAACCGTCCTTGTCTGACTACCAATTTGGTCATGGAAAACGGCAGACCATGGCATCCAGATCAGCATTCACTCACCAAGCGCTGCCTTGGATAAGGAATCCTCTAGACGGCCTCGTCTTCGGTGCTCTGGGAAGGCCCGTCGCCCATCGTGCTGGTGAACCATGCCGCTCCCAGGGCAGCGCATCCCCCGAACCGAAGCACCCATCCAACACTGTCATCCCAGGCTGCTCCCCGCGGTTTCTGGAGGGCTTTGAAAATAACACTGCTGATCAGGGTCGATACGATCTGCGGACACGAAATCGAGACATTATGGATTCCCAGGATAATCCCCGCCTGGTCGACTGTTTCATCTTTATCTCCTGCATCATGGTCAACCACGCTAGCACTGCTAGACTCTTCCTCGACGTCTCCTTCATGGGCTCCAGCATCAGATTGCAAAGGGCGTGGACGAGAGCCAATAGGAGCAGGATCTGAGGCTGTCCGAGGCCGGAGCGAATGTCTCTGCCGTCTGTGTGCTGCATCACGCTGTGCTACCTCTGCAGAGATAAGTGCAAAGGGGGCCCAGAGCGTGAGGGCCCAGGATAGGCCGACGATTGCAATCACTACTGTTCCAGCTGCCGGAGACGATACGAAGATCGTGCTAAACATGCACAGTGCGAAGAGAATATGCGAGATGAGCCAGAGCTTGCGCAGAGTGAGACCGGGAACCTGCAGCTTGGAGAGGATGGATGACCACCTCCCCCTCCTCCCGCCTCCTCCTCGTTCATCCGACCTGCTGGGATCATGGATTGGCTCGATGACGGCCGGCTCGATAGCAGCACCAGCTGACGCGGTGAAGGAGAGCGTGGATGTCGACGGTCGATTGCTCAGATATGGCCGGTTCCGGGGCGGAGAGCTCGCTTCTGATGTAGCCGGCGGTCGATAACCCGGCACAATCACCAGGGGCAGGACAATGCTTCCTACAAACGAGGTGATGGCATATATCAAAAGGGCCAAAGTGCCTATTCTGGTTGCTTTCTCCCAGACAGCATCTATCTCCTCCTTGGACAAGTGAGGGTGCTGGTCAAATATCGGATTGACGTAGAGCTGTCCGATATATGTCGTTGAATAGAACAGGAACGGGAACCAGCCAATCCATGCACAGAGCTGGACCTCACAGACCTTTCGAATCCGGGGAGGGAGCCTTCGTATCGACTTGAAAACCTGCACGAAGAATGCCAGGACGCCCGGGTTCTCTGATGTCGGGGGCCCTTCTAACCGTGGGTCACGCTCGGTGATGTATGAACAGCTGGCCAGGAGCGTAAGCCCCAGGCACATGGATGCAATCACGCAAAGAACCTTGAACTGAGTATTTCCGAAGAAAGGAAATATCTCGGGGAGTTTCAGATAGCCTGATATGTAGCCCACAATATTCCCAATGCCTGTCAGTCTGCTTGCCCATGCATTTGCTGCTTCTTGCTGATGCGCAGGGGCATTGTCAACTATGAAAGCACGAATTGCAGCTTGTACTATCAGTTCAAATTAGTATGCAAGGGCACTAAGTTGTCAACTGGGCGGATACTACATTTGCATACATACCCGTATTGATAGCAAAATCAAGGCAGTACATCAGTAAAGTCGCCGCCACGATGACGGTTACTTTGACCCCGGACGATTCAGGAGGTGCTCCAAACAGCGATAGGGTTCCTCCCACTATCTCTCTTACCCATGCCAGTGCCAGCAAAGAGAAAACAGTAGCAATGCCGCCTCCGATCATAAAGGGTTTTCGTTTCCCCCAGCTAATGCGGCAGTTATCACTTCGGATGCCAACGTAGGGCTGTACCAAAGTCCCCGTCAAGGGCCCTGCAATCCACACAAATGCAAGTAATGACTTGCTCATTCCAAGCGAGAGTAAATACGGCTGGAGAATGCGTTAGCTAGAGATCAACTGACAAATACAATCCATATGACATGGTTATGTATGGGAGACAGGATGTACGGATATGTACTCACAGATCCATTCGATAATTCAACTGACCATACAATCTGCAGCCTAAACACATGCATTAGCTGTTGTATGGGGAATTATATTTGAACACTATACTTACCCCCCGATGCTAAGAGCTAATAGGAACAAGTACCAGCTACTTTTAGCCTCCTCTTCTTTCTCTGCCTGTTTGGCCACGGCATCAGCATCATCCCAAATCTCCCCGGACCGTCTCTCGGGATCATTCAGGAGAGGCGAGGTGCTGTTATCCTCCCTATCTCCCGGATAGGCCATGACGATATGATGTATGTTGCTCTAAAGGGGTATATCAAAGCGGATGTACGGCTGAGCCGCATGAACGGCCATGGACAAGTGCTCCGAAATAGCAAAGCAGGTTTGGAACACTCGTTAGTTGACCGGATAGTCCGCGGAGGCGAGCTTTCAAGAAACCGGAAGAGCCATATAGTTATCAAGCAAGCCCAGGAGAAGTTCTACCGCAACCCCCTTTTTTCCACACGCTTACTTTCACCTTCTGAAGCAGCAGAGGGTCATGAGGCCGAAGTCAGAAGTCTTACGCTCAGCCATGGCGAGAATGGGCTTAACCCAAAAGCCTCTTCTTGTCCTCCAGCCTTTCCTGTCCATTAGCCAGCCCAGAGCAAAGAAAGTTGCAGCGCTGCGTCATCTATGAAGCCTAAAAAGGAGGTACCTGTACCTGCCGCGGCTGAAGCAACCACAACTCGACGGGCCATCTTGACCTTTAGACGAGGCGATGGGGGCGTGAGTGTAATTGGTCTCAGGCAGTTAAAGACACAGGTTGTCCAGTTGATCGTTTGAATACGGGATAGCCCGTGCTTCTAGGCCCTGATGTTGGTTGTTGGGCGGAGGTGTGGTGGGCAGGGCCTCGTATATATACAACGCAGCGAAATTGCTGCGGATATCCTCAGAGTTAGAGGTTAAGTGCCTCACTATATGTTAGTATGTGTAAGGGCTCCGTAAGGGCTCCGTACTATAGGTAAGATGGCGGGAGGAGACGGCTCCGTTGGTGCTTGTTGGGTTAATTTTATTTTATATACGGTGGAGATGAATATTTACGGAGATATCTACAGGGATATTGCCAGGAGTGAGATGCAACCCGGCGCCGTTGAAGCGGTTCCAGCTGAGGAACGGCAGTCGGGTGATAGTTACGGCTGGGATATAAGACGGGAGAAGCCCGTTATAATATAGCATTAGTATGCCGTCGGTTCATATAAGTTCATATAGGAATGGAGCTCTATATTATCAGAATTATCGGTTAATGAGCTAGGGTAGTTTAAATAGCTATAGTGAGAGACGGCAGCAAGGAGAGGGAAAAGGGGAACGAGGCGGACAAATATCAGAACGGTATCAACGTCCAGGTGTATATATATAAGAAATGGAGAGAAGTGATACTAAAGTAGAGGAAGGATGAAAGAATATTGGTAAATAAGATAGGTCTATTAGCACAGAGACTATAATTAAGGAGAGGATATTAAAATGAAAAAGCAAACAGACATGTCCTATATCCAATTCCCTGGCAAAACCACTGCCCATCTTCCAGATGAAAAGGAGAGTAATATTAAAAGAAAAAAAAAAAAAAAAAAAAAAAAAAAAAAAAAAAAAAAAAAACAGAACAAACAAGGGGGAAGCCCATTTTCTTCCTTCATTGCATCCCCTATCCTCACTTTTTTTGTTATCTTTCCATTTTATAAAGAAACATTCACAGATGCAGGGAAAGAAAACAATGCCAAACGATTCAAAATTCTTCTTAAAACTTGATAAAATCAGACAAAACGGACTCTGGCGGTGGGATCGGACACCGTATGCATCGGACAGGATAGGAAATATACAGGAAGGAAAAGGCATTATTAAAGGGTTAGGCGGAAGAGCACCCTGAGTTGTTCAGTCCTGGAACGAGATAAGGGGGCTCCGCACAGGTAAGACTGTAACATGTAGAGATAGAACGGGGAAGGGAAAACGTGGGATCCAAGCAAGGAAACCCCACGAGATTATGACGTTGCAACATAAGGTAGGTAGAGGATGATAAAAAATCATGACGGGCCAAAAGCATAGAGAACACCTGTCTCTATATTAACCGGGACTGTTTTAACAGAACTCCATGATAGCCCAGAGCGTATATATAAACCGTGGTATGGCACGGCGTACCCGGACGGGAAAAGGCGGGAATGTTTGTCCAGGGTTGAAAAAAAGACCAAAAGCAAAAAAAACAAATGCAGAGCAATTCTCCCAGGCGAATAAGAAAGCAGAGGCTGATGGGGGTGTATTTCGTAATCTAAATGAACTTTATATAAATGGAACGAGGAACGGGAGGGCGGGAAGAATTTCATATCTGCTGTTGTAGCATCTGTGGTTGGACCATTTGGGGTTGGATTATCTGGGGGGCCACCATGGATGGTAGGTTGGAGTGGGTGCCCATCGAGTGCATGGAGGTGACATTGGCCATGTTGACGACGGTAGTTGGGAGGTAGTTCGCACCAGAAGTTGGAACTTGCTGTGATTGCTGTGGTTGTTGCTCATGCTGGCTGACTGCGACTGACTGTTCGCGGTCGTTTTCTTGCTCGTCCTCTTTGAAGCTTGGAGGCTGAGAGCCGGTGTTGGAAGACTGTTGCGTCTCATGGACACGGCGATGCCTGGAGATAGTTAGTTTATCAGACCTGGTTTGAATGAGATAGTAAAGGGATACATACTGTGCAAGGTTGTCTGATCGAGAGAACGCCTTGTTACAGTAAGGGCAGGTGTATGGTCGTTCTTGCGTATGCGTTCTTACGTGTCTGTAGGAAATACGTCAGCAAATATTCAGGGTATAAGGCTGGCATTCGGAGATACATACCGCTTGAGATGCTCTAGACGCTTGAAGAGACGGCCACAGGAGGGAATGGGGCAGGAGTGAGACTTTTGTGGATATGGGCCGAGCTCCATCATTGTAGCGCTTCTGGCACGACGAATGGGACCGGGGCGATCACCCTGGTGCCCGTTCATTAGGTGCATGGCGTCGGTACCGTCAATTGTCTCCATATTCGACAATGAGGATACGGTTGTTGTCCCACCCATGGAGATGGGAACAGACACCTGCGTGTTCTCTTCTAGGCTGGGCAGGGGAGTGGTAGTGCGAGAGTGGTGAACACTCTGAGAGTACATGGCACGCGGAGGTGAGTCCTCATGGGAAGCATCACCTTCGATCGCAGTAGACATGGAGCGACGAAGGTCGCTTGGTCGGTGAACAGCATGAGGCTGGACCGGGACTTGAGGCTGGTGCATGTCCTGGGAATGCGATTGTACATGCAAGTTGTTAGTAGCTGCTGTGATAGCGTTGGTGATGCTTGGTGGGATGGATGAGCGGCGTCTTCGCTGCTTGTATGTCGGCGAGCCTTCGATAACGGAGTAAACGCTGGAAGAAGGGAAGCTTCTTGAGGCGGTAGAGTAGTGAGGAGCGGCAACGTTAGAAGGGGGAAGTTGCATCATTGGGTTAAAGGAGGAGGCTGATCCGATATCTGGGATGGCAGTGTAGAGGCCGGTATCCTCGTTGGCAATGTAAGCGGGCTCTGAGGTGAGATGCATAGTGTGCTGTGGGGGAGTTAGGGGCTCAAAGGAAATACCGCGGTTGGCATATTCGTCGTAATGAGAGGATACGAACGAAGGAGCAGGCGAGTATTCCATATATGTGGGCATGGAGGTATGGCGCTGGTGGACCTTGGAGACCGGAACACCATTGCGATCGTATTGGAACTGCGGGTAATCAGCCTCAGTCTTGACGATCTGGCCGCTCATCGGATCGCTGCTGACGGAGCCGTGGTACATTGTGTTCTGTTGCTCGTCGTGGACGACGGGGATGGCAGGGGGAGCCATCTGCGGCGGGGGCATGGAATCGGTGGCTCGCGGCATGGGTGAAGCCGAGTGGGAAGAAGCGAACGCAGACGAGACGTGGGCGGCAGAGAAAGAGGATGAGTTCGCCTGCTGCGCCTTGGTCAACTGCTCGTAGAGCGACTGAGAGGAGTCGAACTCGAACGAGAGCGCGGGCTCATTGACGGCGACTGTAGTAGCCTCCTGGCCCATCTTCTCACGCTTCAAGTCCCGCTCGAGAGCGTCAAGGAAGAGACGGTCATGAGGAACACTGTACCAGTAGAAGACCTTTTGTTTCTTCTGGGTTCGGATGCAGTTGTTCTTGTACAAGAAGTCGAGGAACGGGCTCTTGGGCTCTTCGAGGGAGGCATCGGTGCCAGCCTTGAGGTTGCGAAGGTCCGAGAAGATGCCCTCCTCGAACTTCTTCGTGTTCTTCACCGGTCGTCCGAACGCCTGGAATCGAAAGGAGAGGCAGCGGACGATGTCGGTGCCCGAGATATGAAAGAGATTGTTCCTGTTGGGGTTAGCGACCAGCGATCAGTTGCCGCGAAGTGGTCATGACATACCATAGGACACATGAGACATAATCGCCGGTGGGTAGCAAGAATCGTCTGATGAGCTGATCTGGCGTCCAGTCTACTGGAGCAGAGATGAGGAAGTATTTGACTGTTCATGACAAGTTAGCGCCCAGTTTGCCGCCAACCAATACCCGACGGGAAAAAAAAAGAGAGAGGGAGGGAAAAGTCGTACGATTGTCAACCTGCTGTAGAGCGACCTGTACATCCTGAGGCAGACTCTGCTGGGCTTCATTTGATAGCATGAAGGTCTCTGGCTTCTGGGGAGGCGGCATGGGCGCGCCATGGGGATACATGGTGATGTGCCTGACCTGGAGAGCCTTAGATTAGCATTAAGCGCTGGCAGTTTCGACCTGGCTCAACGGTCGGTAAAACGGTTTGAAGGCGGACTAACCTGATCAAACACCAGTCGCAGACAATATCACGGTAGCAAGATAGAAGTAATATGATGGACAAAAGGCGAAACGCAGGTGAATAGATAGATGGCCCAACGTTGGCACGGCGTAATGTAGCGTACTCAAGGGGGGGGGGGCACGCCGGGCTTGATTCAAGTTCCGGAGTGGTTTCAGCAGTCAGAGAGATGCAGAGAAGGCCCAGCCTTCAGCCTTGCAAGCGGACGAGAGCTGTTCGAGGATGATGAGACGGAGGATGAGACGGCGGTTATGGGATGGGCCAGCCCAAAGAAGCAGTCGAGTCGGGGATGGGCAGAGAGAGACGAAGAGAGGGCAGGATGAGGAGCAGAGAGAGAGGGAGAGAGAGGCGGAGAGGGACTGAGGATATATGTAAGAGAACGGGCTAGCGCAAGGGCGGTTGGATAAAGGGGACGGACGGGGACGGGGAGGGGGGGGGGGCGGTGGATGTGGGTTGATTTGGTAGGCAGAGCGAGAGACGGCCGTTTAATGAATGGAGCGAGAGAGAGAGGGAGAGAGAGATAAGATCGCAAGACCTGGGAGGGAGCGAGAAGATGTATCGACAAGAAAAAAAGAGACGGCGGAAAGGGAGGTACTTCAGCTCAGCGCAGCCGCCAGCGCAGCGATGGAAGTACCAGCAGCCAGCAAGCCGTGCGTACCGCCCGTACTGTCAGCGTTTTACGCCTGCACAGGCTCGGAGATGCTCGGTTTGCCCCCTGGAGGCGGCGGTAAGGTCGTATCGGTGATACAGGGCTCGATTGACAGCCAGCGAGCGTCGAGAGAGCGAGATGGATGGATGTCCCTTCGCGGCCTCGAACAAGCGCATCCCAGGGATGTCCCTCTAAAGTACTGCCACTGGCTTGTCCCTCTGCTGGCCCCTCTGCCCAATAGCGAGCCGATGGCGATGTGCTGGGCTGGCGGTGCGCTGGGTGGGCATTCAAACTGACGCCAGTGGAACCCCCTAATATAAGACCTGGGTGTTTCAGGTTCAACCTGCGGACTTGATGTGCAGGGGGCGACGGGGATGCGATCCTCCTCCACTCACGCTTCTCCTCTCGTTTCAAGGCCGTATGACATATAATGTGCCAGGCAGGGATGGGCTGGGCTGCGAGGTACACACATCCACCTGCAGGTCTAAGTATATACAAATATATATACAGATGGACGCTGCGATGCCCCATTATTCCTCTGCTGGCACACGGGCTATATTTAGGACCATTGCATTTGGCCATATATATATAAGCATTGTTCTGCTGCTGGCTGCTTGCTGCTGTTGCTGAGGCCGGCACCTGGGGCACGAAGGCAATCATTGAACGCCGCTGGTACGATGTGCGCAATATGCATGAAAGAAAGATCGTAAAAAAAAAAAAAAAAACCGTCGGTCCATAATTAGAACAGTAGTTCCCTTATCTTCAGGCGCCGTGAAGAACGACCAGAGTATTGGCGCCGGCATTCTACCATCTCTGCTCTGCCTCTCACTCTCGTCCCTTTTGCTTTTCCTTTCTTTTGCCATATCACCCTTTTTGCTTTTTCCTTTGCTTCTCGTCTTCAAAAATATGATGCCAAAGTGGTGGATCCATGCATGTGTATCCTTTTTCCCAAGCGCTTACGGCTCGATCGGGCAACGGTTACCACCTTATGCTTCACTCACCCCCTTATTTCTTTTTCCTCTTGTTCTTGTGCTCGGTCTGCCTGCTCTCCTCGCAGCAAAGAAAAAAGGTTGTTTAAGTATACTCCGTATCGTCTCTAGCGATGGCGAGAGAGGCGCTCGAAGGTGCATATTGCATCCTTATTTTCGTTCTCCAGCCTCGAAGTTGCCGAACCAGGAATTAAAAAGGGGGGATAGAGCTAGACCATGGCGGAAGCGTTCCATGATTTTTGATAGAGCTACCAGGCACGCAACCATGGCGTCATGGTAGCGAGGCTAGTGAGCTGACGGACAGATCGTTCTCCTCTATCTTCCTCTCCATTTCTTGTTCCCTTCTCCTCTTGACCACGTACGCTGCTGACAGGGTCCTCCTTGCATTATGGGCTTGGAGGAGAGAACTCTGGCTCTGGTTCTCGGGAACGCCACAAGGTGGAGAGAGCCGATCGCGATGATTCCATCGAAGCAAAGAAAAATTTTTCGATCTTGTTCTGTTGCTCCTCACTCTGGGGCTCATAGGGGAGCTAACTAGTTCTTTTGGCTCATGCTCCGTTCTTCCAAGGTCAATTGCTGAAAACATGATTTCTGCATCTGAACCCGGAGTAACAAAAAAAAAAGGGAGGGAGGGGGGGAGAAAGCATGTCATGCTTGAGATCACATTTACTCATCACACGACTGGGATCTCACAGAAGACCGTTATGGACCGTAATAGACCGTTGGCCCTGGAGCATTGGCAGGGTCGCTGTCGACCTCTCTAAAGTAATCCCTTCTGATTAATCACCGTGCTTCCATTATTATTATTATTGCAACCGGATGCCTCGCTGGCTGGCTGACAAGCTGTCTGACATAACACATCGACGTCGTAAACCAGGTCCAAAAACATGGTTAGGAGCTCTGGAACCGGCGATCCTGAAACACGCAGCCAACTCCGAGCATTCTCTCGGAGATACTCAGAGGTGGGCGAGGAAGAGGCTTCAGGGTAAGCGATTTGAGAGACTAAGAAAGTAGTCTAGCCGGGGACAGCTAGAGCAAGGAACCCAGAGGCGAATCGTATTGACCGTTTTTCCTTGACCAAACACCGGCAATGAATGATGGACATGCACTTGCTCAACTTGCTCCCAGTTTCTCGATCAAATTCGTGATCGGCCAAACGGTCATCGTACGTGTGCCCAGCCTACTAGCGATTTGTTCTTCGGGTGTTCTTCAGCCCTCTCTCCACACCGCAGTATGGACTATTGCGACCTTCGTGAAATTTCTTGCCGAACTATTGCATGTGTTCAAAGAGGCCTACTGAATGGTCAACCTGTAGTTCGTTGTGAGGATGAAGTGCTGAGGGCTAGACAAACCACCTCCACCCCCCCGGCATCCATCCCGTGCAAGTGTTTGAACAACAACAAGTTGGATGTAGACTCTTGATCTTGATAGACTCCGTATTTCTCCATCGTCTATGATGGCGAACTTACTGACTCGTTAGTTCGAAGGATGCAACATCTTCAAACCGTAGCTTTGCTCAGATTCTGGCCCTTTGCTGTTTCCGGATAGCATTCTGGCGTATACAGTTGACCGATTAGGCAAATCGCCTCCCCAGATCGACCGCTGCCAGCTAGTTCTTTAGCTGCAGATGGCGGACGAACCTCCTACTCCTCCTTATCCTCGTTTTTCCCCTCTGTCAACACGAGGATCTCTCCTCCAAGCTTTCAACCTAAGCATTTTTTGCAAGTCATCCATCCACCGCCTGGCCAGCCACATCCCTCCTCGCATCCAACCAGCCAGCCAGCCAGCCAGCCCGGCTTACTTTTTGTACACCGACATGTTGGGCTGTCCAACAATAACACTTTTTAGTCTTGCTCTTCCCGAGCTGTCTCTGCACTCATGATCCATCCAGATATTGATCGCGATGCCTGCTTGGCGAACCCGGGCCGTTTCGTCGGCTTCGACGGACAAGTGATCGCTCTTCCACCTAACTGAACATGGCCGGCTGCATCGGGGGAGTTTTCGGAAACGGGAATGGCGTGAGAAAAGAAATATCTAGCTATGATCGTACATACATGCATTCGATGAGGCTGACATCTGTTGACCGTCTTCTTGCTTCCCTTTTTTTCTTTTTGTTGATGCGTGCGCGTGAGCTCGTCTTCTCCAGGGCTCTCTCGCTAGGCTGGGGAAGTTGGAATGCCGGAGTCACAGGTCGTACATGCGCTTCTGTTTGGCCACTAACGAACTGACAGCCGGTGTAGCTCCACCGATTGATTGAAAATGGCTTGACTGACAGGCGAGCATAGAGTACCAGTTATGCAGGGGGAGCAGGAAGTTGCGGGGAGTTGGTTAGAGCTATGGGTTCTGAGTACTCCGTAGTACCTGCTCTAGTTACTGGGGATTTCTTCTGGACGGTTGCATTTCTCACCTCCACCTTCGAGAGACGCTAGTTCAAACTCGAGATGACGTTCATGTCGTCCGCCGAATACGGAACTGGATAATATCTATACCCGGTCCTAGCAGGATCTCCAATACCTGCTTGTCTGATCTGATTCCACATTTGATGATCTGATCTCACTTTATCGACCTCAGTGCACAGGTCTGCACTATACTGCATTTGGCAGTATATATGGGGTTGCCTAACGTTTCGAGGGATCCTGGGAGAAAGATAGCACCCGAGGCCTGCTTCAGGTACAGTTTCACCCCTAACAAGGGTGGTATTTAGTGTGGGTCATAGCTTCTAGATAGTCAGCCCAGCCCTAGTAGTGGAGGAGAGCGGAATTGATGGATCGAAGGCAGAGAGAAGCCGTCAAAAAAAAAAAAAAAAAAAAAAAAAATAAAAGGGAAGAAGGGTAAGTTTACCTGCGGCGTCAGAACGTGGCCTCCACAACGGGCCTTGGTGTGAAACATTGCCCCTGTTCTGCAAATCGTCCATCTTGTTGACATGTCCGGTTTTGATAGACATCGATAAGCCAAAAAGAAGTTGGAGAGAGAGAGAAAAGAATATACTTTATTTTACCGAACGCACACGCCGTTCTCTTTGCTCCCTTTGTTGCTTGCTTTGCTGAAGGATACGAAGACCAAGGAGGGAATTCCATCCATCTGCTCACCGTGCACCGCGCAGTAGTATGCAGGATGCCAAAAAAGAGCAAAGAATGGAGAGAAGCTAGAGAGCAAGTCCTCTATGACAGCATCTCTCCTTGTTCTTTTTCTCGCTCCCTCTCCTCCCTCCGGATCTAGCGGCGTTTCCCCTTTCCCTTTCCAGATCCCCTGCCTCCCTTCTTGCTCGATTTCGGGCCTTGAATCGCCATGACATCCCGACGACTGAGTTTCAAAGTCCCGCCAACAAACTTGCCAACCGACGGACCGCCAATACCGCGCTCTCGCTTTTTGGCAGCGGGTTTAGACTTTGCAAGCGAGGGACGCTCTAGAATGATCCCGTTTTCCTGCGCCTCACGCCGTCGTCTCTCTTCTTTCTGTGTAGCTTTTGCGGAAATCCCTCTCCGGTGGGACATTGGCATGTTGCTCTGCGTGAAAATGGACGTCTTTGCGCCAGCGGTTTGTGCACGAAGATCAAGGGCCTTGTGCCTGTTTACACCAGTCGGGTTGAGGTCGGATGCAGAATCAAGGAGATGAGATTCTTTGAGCAGTCGCTGCAGAGCTAGGTCATTCTTGAGGTTGGCGGCATCTGTCGTCAGGTCATCGGTAGCTTCTTCTCCACCTTTTCTCGTCTTCGCCGTCGTTGCCGGCTTGGTAGAGTCGGAGAGGAGGGACGGCGGTTTTGAGCTCTGTCCAACGGGTCAATCCAGTGCTTCTGACCATCATTGTTGGAAACAAAAAAAAAGGGAAAGTAGCGCACTCACCATAAATTTCTTGACAGCAGCCTTGTCAACGAGCTCCGTTCGCAGCTTTGGTGTTTTGCTGTAGTCCACCACTTCTGGCGCTGGCCCGTTGTTATCCTCGTCTTCACCACTGTCCTCTTCCTCAATGCCATCCCACTCGCCCTGGTCACTGTCATCTGTGTCAGAGGCATTACTGGATCCATCCAAGACGGCCCCTGATCTCGAGCCAGGTAATTCTAGAGGTTCGAAGCGGGATTCAAAATATTTCCGAAGACGTTCCTGTGCATCCTGGGCAGATGTATCGAGTGTAGACTCGTCCTTGTCGGCCGCAGCCCGCTTCCTCGAGGCCACCGTAACCTCTCTCTTCCTCTTCCCTAGCATGATTAATCCTCGTGGCTCCTCCGGACGCGATATCAAACCGTCCAATGTCGCCTTTTTTTTTGCTTGACGTCGCTCTTTTTCTTTTTTGCTTATCCAGAAACTTATCGTCAGCTTTTCTTTTTTTCTTTTTTGGGTTAATCACGTGATATATGCCTGGGCCATCGATAGCGATTATTATCAAATACAATTTCTTAATGCTTATTATTAGCTGTCTGAATGAGGGAGCAAATTATAAAGACGGAGACCATCGCGGGGTGTTTGGAGAGGCGACAAGACATCTAAGACAGGCCGTTTCACATCTCCGCCCCCCATCCCCTCGATATGACTCGGTTTCGTCCTTGTATTGACCTGCACGCGGGCCAGGTCAAGCAGATAGTGGGAGGAACCTTGAGCACCAAGCCTGGGGAGCTCAAGACAAACTTCGTCTCCGAGCACTCCGCTGGCTACTTTGCGAAGCTATACAGAGACAACGGGCTAACGGGCGGGCATGTCGTGAAACTCGGGCCGGGAAATGATGACGCCGCTATCGAAGCTCTGAAGGCATGGCCAGACGGCCTACACATTGCTGGTGGGATTACAGACAAGAATGCGCAGTACTGGCTGGATGCTGGCGCAGAAAAAGTGAGCAGTGAAACGCATCCTGGATCTTTTTCTTGTTGGCTATGGCCTTTGCTTTCAGGATGCTAGACGGTCCTTGGAAAGAAGCCGGTGATCTAAACGAATAGTTAGGTGGTGGTTACGTCTTATCTCTTCCCAGACGCTCGATTCTCCATCGACCGGCTGCAGTCTATACTGGCTGCTATAGGAGGTGACACGTCAAAACTAGTCTTGGACCTTAGCTGCCGCAAGCGAGGAGATACCTGGTTTGTGGCCATGGACAAATGGCAGACGGTCACCAACATGGAGATAACTCAGGGTACGTGTTGTCTGATCGACATAAAAAAGCCTTCTTCCTCCTCCCCGAAGTCGAGGTATGACGAAGCCTGCTCTGACCAGTGTTATCCGAGGACTCTAGAGACCATCAGCACGCTCGAGCCGTACTGTTCTGAGCTCCTGATCCATGCCGCGGATGTAGAAGGGTTACAACAGGGTATTGACCAGGAGCTGGTGTCCAGGCTTGCAGAATGGTGCACTATTCCGGTCACGTACGCTGGCGGAGGACGAGGGATAGAAGACCTTGAGCGGGTGAAGGAGAAGAGCAAAGGAAAGGTCGATCTCACGATAGGGAGTGCTCTGGATATCTTTGGGGGGTCCGGCGTCACTTTCGAGCAGTGTATCGAGTGGAACACACTAAACGCTGGCTAAACGGAGAGCTGTAAGTACCTGTAGCCAGTCATTCAGTTTATATCAGAGTAGCTTCATATATCAGTGAATGGCTCTTCGCGAGCGTCTGTTGCTCTCAGAGGTTGTTGGTTGTTCTTCGTATGCACAGAGAAGAATGGCTTGCTGCGTAGTTAGAGAGCAGCGCTTGGCTGTGGCTCACGAAACTTCCATCACTGACGCAACATCGAGTAACCTCGCAGTACCGTAAACACCTCCAACCACCGACCTCAGCATAGCTTGCATCCCAGCGACGAAGCAAAAGCTGTAGATCCTATCTTCTGCTACCTGCTGCTGTCTGTATCTGCCTCTTGTCATCGTGCTTCTGCCGCCACCATGAAGCCCGTCGTGTCTGCTATGAACGCATGGACATGGTAAGAGCTGCCTATCCCATCAGGAAAATCGTTGCCTTCGCTCGCTAACTATGGACTCTTTCTCTCAATCTATAGCTGCATCATCTCCATATTTGCAGTCGTCATCCTCTCCGTCATCGGCTCTCTCTTCAAAGTGCGTTGTTTCTGGCCCTTTCTCACCCTGCGCGCATTCGCAGCTTCAGCTCGACTAACATATCATCAAACTCTCGCCGCAGGCCAACCACCATTCTATGACCGGCTCTAAGAAGGATGCAGAACACCCTGCAGCTGTTGCAGCTTCAATATTTACCGCCGTCGTCATCTATGCTGTACGTTTTTACCCCTCCCGCGATACTGGGCTCTGCCTCCGCGCTTCCGAAACCTGATATCCGAAGAGCCTTCCTTTCATCACAACATCTCCCAAGAATCATATAACTGACTCGCTGCTTTGTCTAGTGCTTTGCCGTCTTCTGTGGCTTCCAGGCCTTCCTACATATGCGATCGAGCCAACGGGGAGCGATATCGTTGAATTGAAAAAAGCCTCCGCAACACCTGCATCCATTTTCATTTATATTTCTTTCATTATCAGCAATGTTGCGTTTATATCATAAGGCTGGCTAGCTTTAATGGGACTGCTCACTACTTTATTTCTTATATATCTTTTGTTTCTATGAAAAGATGAGCTACTTATTCGGTATCATTTGGATCGCTGAGGCGGTACGTTGTTTTGGAACGGAGGCTGGGGAGATCAAGTTGCAATGACTTTATCCCACCCACTGGGAGGAATTGTTGCAAGGAGCTCAAGGCCATCCTCTGCCCTATGTATTTTGCTGTGTACGTTCTAGATTCCTCTAATCGATTTCTTTTCTCGGTGTTATATGCAGTCTCCTGGCTTTGATAATAGTTTTTATTTGATATACTCCAGATTTGATCATATACACAAGTCTTATAGCCGGTCTTATCCACAATTTAGATAAAACGATTTATATATGGAGGCCCTGCCAATAAGTCTAGGTTGCAAAAGGAATGAAGCAGATGGGGATTTGTACATAAGTGTTTGGCATTCAATATGAAAACATCAAATCTCAACAAAAGGCAAATGGTATATGAACTTTTTTTTTAGCAAACACACGCCTGATCGTTATAAGCCTTCTTGCACCAAAACCAAGCCTAGAAATCCCCAGTATCCATTTTTGACCACCAACACCTGTAGAACATATAATAGACATCAAGAACGCATAGAAACAACCCTAACCAGTGATCTAGTCGGAATCCTCAGTATCATCAAGAGGATCAAGCATCTTGCTCATATATACTCCATCAAGGTAATATCCTAGTTTGGCATAGTAGCTTCGTACACCCACACCAGAAATAACGCTGATCTTGCGACTTCCATGCTCCTCACGAGCAATACGCTCAGCTTCTTCCATTAGCAAGGTTCCAAATCCGCGATGCTGGAACTTGCGGGGGTCACGGCCATGAACAGGGACTGCGGATCCATAAACGTGTAACTCTCGCACCAAACTAGTTGGTTGACCTGTAAGCTCAGGCCGGAAGGTGTACTTGGAACTGCACTTTCGTAGCCGAAGAAGGCCGATAAGAATATCTTGTTTTGGGTCTTCGTAGGCAAGGAATGTCTCCCATCCTCCATTTGCTGTATAATCACGTCGAACAAGTTCGATCTGGTTTGGTCGGATCTTATTCTTCACTTCATTGATGCCGACTTCTCGGGTACGCACATCACGGCAGGTGGTGCCAAAGTCTTTCATTCGGCTGAGTGCAAGTTCACGTAGATTGCCGTTCTCTACGCCAGATGTGACGAGTGGCATTGGGATATCTCTCTGCACACGGTAGATACGGGTCCATGGAGGAACGAGGGCGAGGATTCTGGCCACAATATCAATTAAAGCATTTGGGGTATAGTTCTTGTACCGGCCGGTCCTCCAAAGTTCATAAAGGCCGGTTCCTCGAATAACTAGGGTTGGGTATATTTTGAGGCCGTCGGTCCGGAAATCCGGGTTCTCGAAGTACTCCTGGAACTGGAACAAGTCTCTCTCCATTCCGACATTTGGAAGATCAGGCATCATATGGCTGACCACTTTGAATCCGGCATCCTTTGATAGTTTGAACGTTTCCGCCACAGCAGCTACAGTGTGCCCTCTGTTTGTGTCTCGCGCTACATCCTCGTAGAGACTCTGTACTCCAATTTCTAAACGGGTACAGCCGTACCGAAGCATACTGCTAAGATGGGTATCAAGGCAGTAGTCCGGTCGTGTCTCGATCGTGATTCCAACACATTTGATATTGCTCATTTCTCCTGCCTGCACAGCCTCGTCCACATTATCCGTCTGGTAGCCGCTAAGCGCATTATGAAGCTGTGATATAAAAGTTTCCCTGTACTCCTCGGGGAGTGACATGAACGTGCCACCCATAATGATGTATTCCACCTTATCCACACTGTGCCCCAGTGATTTTATCTGGTCAACTCGACCACGCGCTTGCTCAAAAGGATCATATCGGGCTCGGATAGCTCTCATGGACGTTGGTTCGTAGCCGGTATAAGATTGGGTAGAATATTCAAAATCCGAATCTGGGCCACCCGGACAATAGACGCAAATATTTCCAGTGTATGCAATGTGTGGGCATCGATGAGGCTTGCACATAACCGCAACTACAGCGATTCCAGAGGAGGTTCCTTTATAGCGAAAAATAATATGTTAGCAGATAATCTCGACATGGGGAGCTGTAAAAGACGCTTGCCACTCACTTATCGGTTTGGCAATCAGTTTCGGAAGTATATACTTCTTATAATGCTCCGGAACAGCAGCAATAATAGCTGTCAAGGGCGGCAGGTTGCTCAGATAGTGCTTTTTTGCGATCGTGCCCCGCAGCTTGTTCAAATTGATATCCTTCTTCGACTTGCTATTATCTCGCTGCGCTTCGTAGTCCTGAATCAGCGCATTTGCTATATCGGAGCAGGCTCTCATGTATCGCTCGTTTTCCGGCGGGAGCTTGATATTCTTTGGAAGCTTGTGCTTCGGCATGGTCATGGTCTTCGTCGCCATGGTGTAGAGTCAGAGTAAGAAAATGGCAGCAACAAGCCGGGCAAGAAAAGAAAGGGAAGAAAAAGACACGCCAGCCACCTCTATGCTTCTATCCACTGCTGTTTCGGGGTCGCTTTCGTGGGTATCGTAATAAAAATAAGTCGTAGTTGTAGTCGTGGTCGTGGTCGTGGTTGGTGGTGGTTGTGAGTGTGTCTTCCTTGCATGGGTCAAGATTTTTGGTCCGGACGAGCCACGCTGCGAAAACTGAAACTGTAAAAAAACATCGACGACTTCCGACTCTCTCCTTCGTCCTTCTCTGCACTGCATCTCGACTTCAGCCCTTCCAGCTTCCGCGCGCCCTCGCTTCCCAGCCTTTCTTCTTCTTCTCTGCTTTCACACAGGCTGCTGCTTGTCGCAATTCTTCAGATATGCAGTCCTTCAGACGCTCTACGCTCTCTGCGTTGCAGAATGCCTCCCGTGTCCAGCGACGCGGATTCGCAGGCCTCACAGGCTATGCCTCGACAGTAAAGAACCTCCGCATCAACGCAGACACCAAGGTCATTTTCCAGGGCTTCACCGGAAAGCAGGGAACGTACGTTGCAATTGAGTCCATTTCTTCTCGCTCTGGGTTGTATAAGGCTGGCTGACCGTCGCTTTTTCCGATGACCTTTAGCTTCCATGCCCAACAAGCTATCGACTACGGTACGGCTCTCTTCTCAACAGGCGAAAAGACACAGTGTTAATGCCCGCATAGGAACCAATGTTGTCGGTGGAACAAACCCCAAGAAGGCCGGAGAGACTCACCTCGGAAAGCCCGTCTTTGCGAGCGTCGAAGAGGCCATCAAGGAGACCGGTGCTACTGCCTCCGCCATCTTCGTTCCGTATGTACATGTCTGCTTTGCAGGTATAGCTTGGAGTTTTGGTGCTAACGCATCGGTTAAGACCATCCGTGGCTGCTAAGAGTATCGAGGAGTCTATTGCCGCTGAGATACCTCTCGTCGTCTGGTATGTTGCCTCGACATAGCTGTTATCAAGAACTTAACCTCAATAAACTAATACACTGCACAGTATCACTGAAGGAATTCCTCAGCATGGTATGACCTATATGAGTACAGAATTTTCTGCATCTTCTCTGCTAATGCACTCTAGATATGGTCCGCATCACCGATATGCTCAAATCCCAGAACAAGACCCGTCTCGTTGGACCTAACTGCCCTGGAATAATCGCCCCCGTACGCATACCTTACCACACCCCGAGCTGCACATTATACACTAACGATCACACTACAGGGACAATGCAAAATCGGTATCATGCCCGGCTTCATCCACAAGAGAGGCCGTATCGGTATCGTTTCCCGATCCGGTACCCTCACCTACGAAGCCGTCAACCAGACCACCCAAGCCGGCCTTGGCCAATCTCTCGTTGTCGGTATCGGCGGTGACCCCTTCTCCGGAACCAACTTCATTGACTGCCTCCGCGTCTTCCTTGAGGACGAGGAGACCGACGGAATCATCATGATTGGTGAAATCGGTGGTAGCGCTGAGGAAGATGCCGCCGCATTCCTCAAGAGCGAGAACAAGGCCAACAAGCCTGCTGTCAGCTTCATTGCCGGTATCAGTGCTCCTCCAGGCCGACGAATGGGCCACGCCGGTGCCATTGTCAGTGGAGGCAAGGGAGGCGCCGACTCTAAGATTTCTGCTCTCCAAGATGCCGGCGTCATTGTCGAGCGAAGCCCTGCTTCCCTCGGAAAGACCCTCCTGGCTGAGTTCGTCAAGAGAGACCTCGTCTAAACTGATGCATGATTACTCTCGCCAAATTGCAGCCTTCCATCCCTTACCCTCTCTGTATCTCTAATGCAACCTTCCCACTGTTCAGGATTATATACTATTGAAAGCTCCCAGGGTTGTATTCTTTGCATTATCACTTTTCTATGTTTTTCCCCCTTCTTCCTCATGTTATAGTTAATTGAATAGTGCATCCCCGGAGGGAATAGAAACGTCTAGCCCGGTAGACTACTTTGTATAAAAAAATATCTTTTATATATCAAGTTATGACTGTGATGTGTTTGTTTTCCGACTTCCACGCCGCGCTGATTGTAAATTTCATTTGACGGACGATCTTTCTCCGTTGTCTCGCCTTATAATGCTGGACATATCCTAGCTTAAGGAGTTGAAACCACTTCACAGGGGCATCTTACATACTCCATTGATCTCTAGGAAGTTAACAGTATCCGTTATGAGTATATATCTGAGTATTCAGCCTTGAATGGCTCTCCGTCATCTGCAGCCTTTCTATCAAGCATCAAGCTTGGCATAAAAGCTTGTCGGTAAATCTCACAGCAGTTAAATTTAGGGATCTGACAAGCAAAATAGTGACAGAGTAAATCATTCTAGTCTTCTCCCAGTGTTACTCATGGTCTATCGGTAGCTCTAGTATGGACTCGCAAGTCCATCTCGATCTTTCCTCCTGCTTGATTCATCCAATTTGATAGAACCAAACAGCGGGAAAGCTAGATTATGTAAACATATGAAAATGTTTGCTTTGTTTGTGAGGTTTGGATTGTTTGCATTAAAAACCTGGCTTAATAATTAGCTTCCGGAATATTACTTTATCCACAATATTACTCAGATCTTAGTCATGATTGAAACCACGTGACAAACCTTAAGCAAAATTCGAGATGGAAAAAGCGACGCAGAGCAGACGAGCAGACGAGCAGACGAAGAAGCAGGTCGCGCGAGAGCATCAACGACGGGAGGAAACACAAGATGGCTCTTCACGAGTCAATGTCACAGCTCCCCAGGGCTCTATCACGGCGGTTCCAACCAGTCTTTTCCTCCCAGCTCCCGGCATACCGTCGCAATGCCTCTTCCGAATCATCATCTCCCTCTCCCCTAGACGACCTCGAACCCTCCTCATCCTTTTCCACACCTCAATTGCCCGAAGAAAAGATAAAAGAATTCGACCCGGTAGCCAGAAGCAAAGCCAGAAGACACCAGCTTCCCCGAAGTCGGTATGTTAGCTCCAATTAACCCCCATATCAAGGAGGCACACTCCATCTCTAACAATCCTTCCAGATACCAATACCGCTCTCCCAAATATGACCGTGGCCCTCTCAATCCTCACAGACCTCCGCCAGCATCACATCCCTCCTCACGTCTCTTCGTTCCGGGCCCATTCAGCTTAACCCGAGTCGAACAGACGTACAATTCAACCGTAGCCTCCGACATCCTTACGCTCTGCTACGTGCATAAACCGCATGGTTTCAAGGCTCCCCCTCCCGCGCCCCGTCTACGGCAATGGGACGATAGCTCGCCGTATCATAAGAACAGACCTCTTCGCGGACCCAGAGGAGGAGACGTTTTGCGCCTGCTCAGGAAACCAATCACGTTCAACAATATTCCTGAATTGTCTGGCGTGACTGTCCACTCTTACGTTAAGGATGCTCTGGCGAGCTCCTCATTCCTGCATGTAGCTGGCATGACGCTACAGGCCATCACGAACGTGCGAGTACAGACTCACAAGGTTAAGACGGGTGTGCCTAAATGGGGCCTTATACCGGGCCACAAACACGTTGCTGCCACTGCCGAGCTGGAGGGAGAAAACATGTACCATTTTTTCAGCAAGTTGGTGGACGTGGTTATGCCTAAGTTCAAGGACTGGAAGGGCGTGAAGGTTACTAGTGGTGATGGAAGCGGGAACATCACTCTTGGTCTAGAGCCGTCAATGGTTGCCATGTTCCCTGAAATCGAAGTCAATTACGATATGTAAGTGTGCCATGTTGATATGGACGGGAAAAGTGAAAGTGCTCTTTTGAACTAATGAAATGTGAAGGTATCCTCCCCGTATGATTCCCGGCTGCCATATTACCATCAAGACCACCGCTCGCACCGACAAAGATGCCAGGATATTGCTTAACGCGATGGGTGTTCCATTCAATGGGAAGCTCCTGAAGTAAAGAAACACTCTCCCTGTATGTGTGAGATGTATATTATGTCAATCGCCGGCGTTGGGAAAATGACGGTGTAGACACGCCTTTGTACCCTTACTACCATTCCTTGCTGTGGTTATGTCCCAACAACCCTTTTACCTTATGCCATCTACTTGCGCTACTTGCACCTGTACCATAACACACTGCCTATAGAAGAAGAATAAAGTGACTTCCTTGGATATGGATGCTTTTCAATCATGTAAGATATAATGCAATCTATCGAATACAAGTTGGCAAATAACTGCCTGTAAATGACTTGCATTCGCTCATGAAACGAGATGATCGGACTAAAAACCCAGGCCAACCACATAATGACGAGAAATTCGTAGCTGGCATGACAAGGAGAGATATGAAATGGGGATGGAAAAGAAAAAGGCTAAGATATGAGGAGAGCTCGGCTCTATTTTGTACAAGTTGAAATTGCCCGACAATGATTAAAAGAAATGAGAAAAATATAGATAAAATAGATAGAAACCAAAAAAAAAAAAAAAAAAAAAAAAAAAATCAAGACAACTCGATCTTCCGGGGTATTTCTTCTACTTTTGAATTACCCAGGTGTATATATAGAATATATGTCCAGAGTGATAAAAGTGCAAAAATGGTCAAAATTTTGGGCGCAGGAATATTGGATGATGCAGAGATAGAGATAGGTATGTGAGTTGAGCTGTTAGGAAACATCACGTCAAGCAATAGTTTCCAAGAAAGGGTTGCTCAACAACTCGTGTGCACTCGGCCGTTTCTCATGATCAATTTCAAAGGTCATGTCCAGGAAGGCCATGGCCTCTTTGCTTGCGTTCTCTGGCGGCGGGGGGCGAGCCTGGTTGTTACCAATGGCAAAAATGGCTTGTAGCTGACTGCAGTCCGGGAACGGATGGACGCCAATGAACATCTCGACGACAAGACAGCCTAAACTCCATATATCGGCCTTTTTGGTATGTGCTGTCTGACGTACGACTTCGGGGGCCATCCAGTACACGCTGCCTTGAAGGGAGGGGCGGTGCAGATGGTTTGATGGGCCCTTTGCGCCGGAACCAAGCATGGTGGATGCTTCGACGCGTTTGGAAATACCGAAATCGGAAATCTTGATACCTCCTTTGTTGTCGACGAGGACGTTGGCGCCCTTGATGTCTCGGTGTATGATGTCCCGGGAGTGAAGGTATTCCAAGCCTGCAAGGATTTGACGAACAAAGTTGCGGATGAGAGGTTCTTGGAAGGTGTTGTACTGTTTCAGCATAGTTGCGATGGAGCCTCCGGGAACGTATTCGAGGAAAATGTTCAGGTATTGGTCGTCTGTGGAAGTGCCTAGGTACTGCACGATGTTTTCATGGCGGAGCCCCTGAAGGAGGCCGATTTCGTGCTTGAGAGCGGAGACCATGAGGTTCTTCTTTTGGTCGAATTCAGTACCCTTGGTAGCGGAGGGTAGTTCGACTTGTTTGACGGCCATGAGTTCTCCGGTGACGGCATGGAGGGCGAGGAAGACGCTGCCAAAGGAACCTTCACCGATCAGGGAGCCCTTCATCCAGTTCTTGTTGCCGAAGTTGTTGCCGGCCAGGAAATCGGCCAGCCCGTCGTCTACCTCATCCCCATCCTCAGCCACGATCATGCTGAGACGCTCGTTCATGGACCCGCCGCCATCAGTTGCAGTGACGCTGAGCGTCTCATCTAAGAAAGTCTGTCGTTCCGGCTCTTCGATGGTAGGGTTATCTGAATTGTCATCGAAGGAGACGTAGGACTTGCGGCTGTCCTGGATGGGGGACTCTTCCTGCAGGGGTTCTAGAGCAGATGAAGCAATGGAGTCTCGGAAAGATGTTGCGGGGATATTAAACCTGGAGACGGACAAGGGTCGACCACCGGCCCGGGAAGGAGGGTTAGAGGGTGTTCCAGCGGATAGCCATGTGTCTGCGATGCTGGGGATGGGCGGAGCATCCTTCATGCTTGAGGCTAAGCTGACACCACTCATGACGGACAGACGGCTCGCAGCTCGGCTCATGCGCTGCGATCGGCGAACGGACAGCCGCATGGTCTTTTCGATATCTTCCTTCTGGTGACTGGGGAAGTAAGATGTGAGCTCGTGGATGATCATCTCGCTTGGCGGACGTGCGCCAAAGAAGGAACGTAGTTTGGTGCTCTGGTCACGCTCTGCGGTATCGTTGTGCTGTTGACGTCTGTGGTCTTCGCGTGAACGATCGGTGATGGGCGACATGGGCTGTCGCAAATGGTCCCAGGACTCTCCGGTGAGCTTCTGCAGCTTGATCTGGTTCCGTAGGTTGGTTGTGTTCATGGCGTTCATGTGGGCAACCTGGCTCTCGTCCGTGGCCAGACGGGCAGCAAGTTCAAGTTCATCCAGATCCGGCTCTCCAGCATGAATGTTCCGTAGAATAAGACGACCTCGTTCCGAGCGGTTAGAACCATCGCATATCTGTAGCAATTCGACATCAGAGATGCGTCTGCAGTTGGCCGGGTTGGGGTCGAGGCCATCCAGCACGTAGAAACAGTAGTTTTTGTAGTGGCTCTCAGGGATAAGAAGCTTCTTCAGGACCGAGACCATGATATCGTCAGCAGTCTTGCACTGCTTGATGTTGAGTGCCTTGGTCTGTCCACCGGTGTGTATGACTCGGATAACGGGGGAATGAGTTGGTAGCGAGCTTATGGTGAGTCCATCGTTGCTGGGGTTCTGGCGGATATGGGCCACTGACCGGGGAGGCTGCGGCGGTTCGTTGGAGGTCGTGGTGTGTCTGGAGGTGCTGGAATTGGAATGAGTGTATCCACCAAAGTAGTTTGATCCCTGTTCACGGCGAATGGATTCCATTGGGCTGGCACCATTGTATCGGTACTGCCGGAGCTGCCGGTCAGGCTCGGCTAAGGGAGAAGAAGGCCTCGATGACGATTTGGTAGCGTTGTATGTGTGCTGGGGAGGTTCATTGCGGGACCACTGGCGGCCCGAAGGCTGGTATCGACTGCTGTTGTTATTTGACGGCCGGGAAGTTTCTGACGAGGGTGGTGTGTATCTTGAAGCATCCAAGGCAGCCAATGAATCCTATCCGGAGGTTAGTTACATGCAGAAGACCAAAGAGTAATGGAGGAGATAGACGCACTCTGTTCTTCTTTTTGCGGTATGTGAGGGCTCTGTTTCGTAGCTGTTTGACGGCAACGTAGATCCGGACTCTGTCTCCGACCTTCTTGATGCCCATTTCCTGGAGTATCTTCTGGTCACAGTCGAGCAGGTTGTCACCCGTGAAATGATTTGCTATAAAAGTCAGCATCATCCATTGATATACATTCATTTTATATAAGAGAGTCCTACCTTTGAAGAGGGGTTCATATTGCCCGCATCGTATGCTGTGAAGCCACTCGCCGACCTTTTTCTCATCCCACGACCTGCAACAGAGACTCAAAAAGTTAACAGCCGAGACAAGCAACAGGACGAGTGCAGAAAGGCCTACCGGACAGGATCTAGCTGGTCTGCACCCTCTGAGAACTCGGACTCGGTCGGGCTGGTGAAGAGCCCGTCCCTGGACGCGACTCCGTTGGCGGGCTTCTGGAGGGCGAGGTTTGTGTACGACGAGGAGGCGGCGGAGGCAGAGGGAGGGAGCCCGGCCTGCTGAGGCGCCATTGGGAAGCTCTGGCCGTAGAGAGCAGGCTGGGAAGTGATCATGGCCGTCGTGGCCGTGCCGTACCGTGGTGGGTGTACCGGGGGAGGGGGAAGCTATCTATGCGTTTATCGTGCCGTCAAAAGCTCATGGTGGTCCAGAGGTCCGGGATGGGCGAGTTGGGTGATTAGTTAGCCTAGTCTGCGAGGTCAAAGAGGGATCTACCCTGGGCCAGCCACTACTAGATCTGAGAGTGCTCGACCGGGACAGAGGCCTGCTCCTGTATATCAGCGGCGCGGTCGAGGTCGAGAGATCGACGTCTGGTGGTGAGAGACGAAGAAGAAGACGAAGAAGACGAAGACGCTAAAGTTGTTCTTTTTGCTGGAAAGTCGCGAGAAAGCGGCCTGATTCAGTGCCCGATGCGGTTAGCGGCGTTTGTCTCGAGATCAGACGAAAAGAAGTTGATATCAAAAACGACGACGATGAAGATGAAGATGAAGACGAAGATGGTATTAAAGATAGTCACAGATAGAGATAGACAGAGACAGAGACAGGAGACAAGGCGATGACTTATAGGACGGGCTGGCAGTGGCTACGTGCTGCTGGATTCCGTCCTGCGCTCCCGTCTGCCTTTCTTTCTTCTGGCAGGCAAGCTGAAACCTCCCAGGGGCTCCGTCAGTCGGGCAGCCGGAGACTCGCGAGCCCTGAAAACTAGCTAACTAGGTACCTCACTAACTAGGTGAACGGCTCTCCTGGTTAACTGCTTACTTATAGTTGCTCCGGAGTTGGCTGGGGCAGCCGGCAGCTGGCAGCAGGCAAAGGGCTGATTGGGGACTGGGTGAGCGGATGCCTTGCCTATCACTGCTCTATATTTGCCATCCTCTCTACTCTTCTCCATCGCCATCTCCATCGCCATCGCCATCTACTGCTATTCACTGCCAGCTATTAGTTGTTTCTGCTACTTCTGCTGCTTCAGCTTCTTCTGCATCCTCCATGACTAAGCTGCCCCCCTCACCAGCCAAAAAACTCCGACTCCAGCATCGCCGCGGCCAGGACGAAGACGCAGACGCAGAAGACGAAGACGACGACGAAGAAGAAGAAGAAAAAGAGCCGTGATGGACGCCGACGACGCTGCGGCTGCGTCAGGCCAGCGGCCGCTCAAGAAGAGGGCGACGGCCACCCGCAAGTCGCTCACCTGCGAGCACTGCAACCGGCCCTTCGCCCGCCTCGAGCATCTCCAACGGCATCTCCGCACCCGTTAGTCCTTGTCCGCATGACATCAACGCTTAAAACAACTAGATTGCACGGAGTGTGCTGGATATACTGACAGTTTGTAGATACCAAGGAGAAGCCGTTTACCTGTGAGATTTGCTCCAAGTCGTTTGCCCGCAGGTGAGCTCGCTCTTCTCCCGTCATCGTCTTGATTCGCTGCGCTCAAGGCTGACCGATGATGGAGTGACCTGCTTGTCCGCCATGAGCGGCTTGTGCACCCGGCTGAGGCGGCCGCCAGGGCTGACAGGCGAGCGGCCGGCGCTGCTGCAGCCTCGGCCGTCTCCATCTCTGTGACGTCGACGGCCACGGTGACTCCTGTCCCTGCGGCTGCGGTGGCAGCTGTGTCTGTACCTGCGCCTGTGCCTGTGCCTGGAACGGCAACGGGCTCAGGGGCAGGCACAGACACAGGAACGGCGGACCACCTGAACCCGTCTTGGGGCTACGACTTGAACCTGCTCTCCCATGCAGCCAGCCATGTAGCTCTCGAAGGTCAGGGTCAGGGTCATGGCCATGGTCATGGACAGCCGCAACTTCAGGTTCACGGGCAGGGACAGCTCCAGGTCCAGCAGCAGCACCAGCAGCACGACAGAAAGGCTGCTCCCGTGTACGAGCGGCCCATCTCGGAGAACTACGGGGTCGAGCCATCGATACTCGACCTCGCTGATCTTGGTGACCCCGTGCAGGACTTCACCACTTTTCTCGAGAGCGTTGGTCTGTCCTCCGACTGGGACTCGGGGCTGTTCAACTCGGTAGAGCCTGAGCCGCTGCTGTCAACCCCTATACCCGCCCTAGATGGCTCTACAAAACAGCAGTCCTTTGGCACAGCTCCCAGGTTCACTCAGGAGTTAGACTCCCGGAACCTAGCTCAGACTGCTCAGACGACAACAACTCCAACAGTCCCAGCAGCGGCGGCAGCAGCAGCAGCAGACGAAGCACCTTCGTTTTCAAACTTTGGCTCTCGACTGCCATCTCTCCAACCAGAAGCACAGGACTCTGATGCTGGTGCCTCAGAGCACAACTCCCAGCCCCGGCCGGCGTGGGACATCTCTACCCAGGAACACCAGCTCTTCACGGCCAGGCTAGAAGACTTTGCCCATGTTCTCCCCAAGAACTTCGTGCGGCCTTCTAGACATGCTCTTTCCCGCTACATGGCTGGCTACATCAGTGGTCTCAACGAGCACTTGCCCTTCATCCATGTTCCAACTCTCTCCGTGGCCAGGTGTCCGCCAGAGCTGACTCTCGCACTCGCTGCCGCTGGCTCCCACTACCGGTTCGAAAACAGCAGAGGCATCGAGCTCTTCCACGCTGCAAAGGCCATTCTACTAGAACGCCTACGACGTCGGGACTCCAGGCGCACTACTACCACTACTACTACTACTCTCCCGCCAAACCCGCAGTGGGGACCCAACAGCACTCCTCGGGCGTCGTCTTCGGTAGTATCAAACCCAAGTAACAGTCCATTCCCCCAGCAGCAGTTCATACCATTCATGGACAATACCTCGCTGCCAGGTGAAGATGCCGAAGGGCAGATGGAGATCATCCGTACTTTCTTACTACTTACCATCTTTGCCTCCTGGGAGAGCCATCCAGACATACTTCGCGACATGCTTGCCCTACAAAGTACCCTCGCCCGTCTAGTCCGAGACCATGGCCTTAAAGAGTCTCCAGCAACCACCACCCCGCCAGAGTCACTCTCATGGCCAGACTGGTCCAGGCTGGAAGCAGACAGACGCACAAAGCTTGTCGTCTACTGCTTCTTCAACCTCCATTCTATCATGTACAATATTCCACCCTTAATCCTAAACTCCGAGCTCAACCTCAACTTGCCCTGTTCCGCAGATGAATGGAAAGCAAATACCGCCAGCCAGTGGCGCCGTGTTCGCCGTCCCTCATCAGACACCAACACCACTCCCTCGTCCTTCCAGGACACCCTGGCAAACCTCTTCACCAAGTCCGCTGCTGCTAATACTACTTCTACACCATCTCCTTCCAACCCAGTGTCTCCACTAGGTAACTACGTCCTCATCCACGCCATCATCCAGCAAATCTTCTTCGCACGCCAGCTCTGTCTATCCGCCCCTTCTATGGCTGGTACCAGCCTACGACCCGACGATCTAGCCGTCATGGGCAGCTCCCTTAGTGCCTGGAAACGCGGCTGGCGTCAGACTCCCGAATCGAGTATCGATCCACAAAACCCCGCTGGGCCCATTGCCTTCACTTCCACAGCTCTGCTTGGTCTAGCATATATACGCCTACACCTCGACCTCGGCCCATGCCGTCGCCTCGTCACCCAGGATCCCGTCCAAATCGCCCATGCACTCAATGACTCTCCACCGCTGACCCGCAGTTCCCGTCTGATAATGGCTCTCTTACATTCTGCTCATGCCCTCTCCATCCCTGTCCGGCTAGGCATTGACTTTGTAGCTCGTACTCACTCCTTTTTCTGGTCAATACAGCACTCAATATGCTCCCTTGAATGCGCATTCCTCCTCTCGCGCTGGTTGCTCTCTATACCTGCCACCCAACATGATCAGGGCCTATCAGACCATGAGCGAAAACTCCTTCTCTGGGTCAAGGGTATGATAGATGAAACAGACATGTCTTCCTCCGTTAGTGCAGCCACGGAGGCAGAGCTCATTACTGACCCAGCACTAATGAGACGGCTTAACGTTGCCGTCGTTCGTGTCTGGTCACGGACCTTTAAGGGGAATACGAGCTGGCCTATCGTAGACCTCATCGGCGCCAGCCTGGAAATATACGCTGATTTACTTGATATATAACATGCATATACTGCTCTCTTATGCTATCTTTTCCTTATACCACTTTGTTTGTCACAGCCAGCGTGAATAGCGAGGCCTAGCATGGTCATGAATGATTTTTTTTTAATCATGTTATTTATATTATACCCCTTATAATAGACCTAGTGACTGACAATACCCAAGTTAACCCAGCATATGCAAACTCCAAGTAATATCGACTAGAAATAAACAAGAAAGATCTCATCTATTTCTTCCCTGACTTCCGCACCGCAACGCTATGAGGTACAAACCTTAATGCAGACATCGACTTCGCAAGACTATCTAGCCCATCCTCTTGCATATCAACCTGTCCGTTCACAGACGATACATCGTTCATGTTTGTATCGTCGTGCTGGACATGATCCCTTCGTCTTAATGGCGTTGCGCCAGGTGAAGTAACGCCATTCCCTCTCGAACTAGCACCTCCTGTCTCCAACGAGAAACGACGTCGATGCATAGGCACGCTCGACTTCAGCATAGAACTATACTTGTCTATCCCATCATTTACAATATAGAAATTATACCCCTATAGCCAATTAGCAAGCACACCACAACACATCAATATCAAACATTGAGCTCTCACCTACCTTCGGAAAACAATGCTTATCAATCAAATGTCTCCTCCGCTTCTGAGGCGTCGAACACCTCCTCTCACACCCTTCGACAAAACAACCAAACTACATACCATCAGTCCATACCATTCATCTTCAAATCAACTATAGCGTAACAAAGGGACTTACCGTCCTTTCACCCCTTTCCTTCCGTTCTTCCATGACGGGATCATGATTCTCCTCAATGTGTCGGGTAAGCAGTAGATCAGAAGGGAAGTTCTTCGTACATGCCGAACACCGGTTTACGTGCGTCTGTAGGTAATGCGATTCATACGCCTCGTAGGAAGGGAACGTTAAATCACCCTTATGCGGGGGCAGAGAGCAATGCATCAATGTGTTTGGTTGTTCAGGCGAATGCTCCATATGAGGATATTTGTGCCGTGAAGGGGGTGAGGGTATCATTTTTGATGCTGATGATAGTGCATCTGGTGGTTCTGGGGAAGTGCCACGAGAGCGTTTCGACATGGTGGGTTAATCTGTTAGTTATTGGGCTGATCCGATAGAGAGCGGTGAGTGCCTGGTCTGATGTAGGGTATATATGCACGATTCTGGTATTGTATAGTTTATTATTCAGCCCAATGGCGTTGCATGCTGTTGATTAATTGGATGTCTCCTATGCTGCAGCTCTGAATAGTCCACTGCTCTGGATCTTGCATGTTAAAAGTAAACAGGGCGCATGGAGTTGAGATGCTGGAAGTAACTATGTAGTTGGTAACCGCGTCAAAAGTTTACAAGCGCAAAACGACAAGTAGCTTTTATTAGTCATCAAATAGACTTTGATTATTAATAACAGCGCGAAACCTTAATACGGAACCGCGTTAACTATAAGCCGCAATCTGATAAGGTCGGATTCATAAGCAATCTTATCGCTTATATTTTTTCCCTCCATCAAAAATTCATATCCTCATTATCTTTGCCCCGCCATCTATTCACCTGGATTATCATCTAAAATCCAGATAATATTGTGTTTTATTCATTTGGAGTATAGATCTATTGGGTTTTATATTAGCCAACCATGGTGTTGGCCAAGTCGAAGAATTCCGTGGGGTTGGGGAACAGTTTGATGAATGATAGATTCGGCAAAGGAAAACGTTCAGACCGAAAGAAAGTATCTCACAACGTTGCTGCTATTCAGCGGAAGGGCACCGATGGCGAGACCTACATCACAAACCCGACTGAAGAGGCATCATGGGTGAAAATGCGCAGTATTACCGAGCAGGGGGCTCTCGACGAGTTCCTAAGCACAGCCGAACTTGCGGGGACAGACTTCACAGCCGAGAAGTTGAACAACGTCAAGATTATACACCAGGACCAGAAGAACCCTTACCTTCTGTCTGCTGCGGATGAGAGAAATGCCATCCGGAAACACCAGAAGAACCGCTCTCGCTTGACCGTCCCTCGACGTCCCAAGTGGAATGAACGAACAACTCGCAACGAACTCGATGCGATGGAACGCCAGAGCTTCCTTGATTGGAGAAGAGGGCTTGCCGAACTCCAGGAGGTGCAGGATATACTTATGACGCCTTTCGAGCGAAACTTGGAAGTTTGGAGACATCTTTGGAGAGTTATCGAACGGTCAGATCTTGTCGTCCAGATTGTGGACGCCAGAAACCCGCTTCTCTTCCGATCAGAGGATTTGGAAAAATATGTCAAAGAAGTGAACCCGGCAAAGAGGAATTTGCTGTTGGTGAACAAGGCGGATATGATGACGTTAAAGCAGCGGGAGGCCTGGGCGGATTATTTCGAGGAACACAACATATCCTACAAGTTCTTCTCTGCGGCTCTAGCTAAGGAGCTGAATGAAGCGAATGCGGAAGAAGAGGGAAGCGATGATGATGACGATGATGTTGATACAGCGCTTGCTGAGCAAACGAGCAACGCCCATATTCATGATTCAGATGATGACTCGGAAACGGCTGATGAGGCTGGTGAAGATGAGGAAGAGGAGGAAGAAGACGATGATTCTGGTGGTTTACCACTTCCACAAGAATCGGAGTCAAAAAGAACTGAAATAATCACGGTAGATGAGCTGGAGGCACTGTTCATGTCTGCGGCCCCTCCGCGCGACCCTAATGATGAGAAAGGCAAAGACGTCACCACCATTGGTCTTGTTGGGTACCCTAATGTTGGAAAATCCAGCACTATCAACGCCCTTCTCGGATCAAAGAAGGTCTCCGTCTCTGCAACTCCTGGAAAGACAAAGCACTTCCAGACTCTCTACCTAACACCAAAGATCGTCCTTTGCGATTGTCCCGGTCTTGTATTCCCTAACTTTGCAACAACAAAAGCGGATCTTGTCGTTAATGGCGTCCTCCCCATCGATCAGCTACGTGAATACACTGGTCCAGCAGGGCTCGTCGCTCAAAGAATCCCACTCCACTTCCTTGAAGCAGTTTATGGAATGAAGATACCCATCCGCAGCATCGAAGAGGGAGGCACAGGAGTCCCGACTGCATCTGAAATCCTTCGTGCATATGCCCGTGCCCGTGGGTTTGCCACAACTGGTCTGGGACAGCCGGACGAATCCCGTGCGGCGAGATACGTGTTGAAAGATTATGTCAATGGAAAATTGCTATTCTGTCATCCGCCACCCAAAGACCCTCCATTCACAGATCCAAAGGAGCGCTCGGACTATGAATTAGAATTCAATGAGGGATTATATGATATGGCTCATCTCCCTGCTCGGCGGAAGGAGGCTCTGCTCAAGGAGCACGCAGCCTCAACCCGCGGTGGTTCAGTAGATGGGATAAGTGACGATATCGATTTGGATTCGGACATGACTCCATCCCATGCTTCTGGAAACAGCTCTATACCTGCTCAGAGCTCACGATCGAAGAAGCTTGACAAGGGATTCTTCGGCCCCGGTGGCGCTGGGTCTGCGGGCCACCTAACGATGCCATTCAACTATAAGTATTCGGAAGTGGGCAAACAAAAAGCGATCACTGGCCGTAAGCAAAGGGCCCTTATTGCATTGGAGAAAAACATAGATGTGTCAGAGGTTCGAGGCCCAGGGAAGAAACATTTCAAGGCGAATAGAAAGGTCAAAACAAAGAAAAAAGGAAACAGTTTCCTGGCGGAAGAAGAGTGATTGTGTTACGAATGTATGTTCTCATGACACTGTCCTATGCATTTAGAAAGGTATCATGTCATTTTTGAGGTCTACGAACTTGTAAAAAATGAAAAGCACTTTTGTATCTTCATCGTAATAGGTATTAAGAACAATATCGGCCCCTTTTTCATGGGGAAGAAAGCTTATCGCTTATCGCTTATCTCACGTGATCTTATCTTTAAAAATATTTTGTCTGTGGCCCGCCATTTCTCAAAAATGACGAACATCGACCTCCCTTGTAACCATTCACAGAAAGGGCCATTTTTCCCATAAGAAAACGTTACAATGCCTCCAACTAAACAGTGGATGTAGGTCAATTCGGATAAACTGATGTGACATTCCTTTGGGGGAACTCCAAGTGCTAACCGCTATATTCCCGTAGTGATAAAAAATCCGCAACCAAATATCAACTCTTCCACAGATCACAAAATGACCCACTGATACATGACCCAGAGGCAGAAGACCGGATTTTGCATGTGGTAGGACGCCCAGGGCCAGCTTCTAGTGTTAAGTCGTCATCATCAAAGAGAGAAACACGGAATTTACGGGAGCTTGACGAGGAATTCAAATCAACGGCTCGCAAAAATGAAGGAGAGGCGGCAAACTATGGTATTTTCTATGATGATACCAAGTATGATTACATGCAACATTTGCGTGGGCTAGGGGAGGGAGTTGGAGACGCCCACTTCGTGGAGGCGAGAACAAAGGGCAAAGGAAAGAAGGGCATGAAACTCGAGGATGCGCTGAAAGACATTTCACTAGATGGTGATGGAGCGGAGAGCTTTACCTATGGCGATGCTAATGATGATATCTTATCAACTGCTTCATCCTATATACGCAAGGCCACTTACCAGGACCAACAGGATGTGCCGGATGCGATTGCGGGTTTCCAGCCAGATATGGATCCACGATTAAGAGAGGCCCTAGAGGCGCTGGAGGATGATGCGTATGTTGACGAAGAGTGCGATGAGGATATATTTGATAACCTCGTTGCTGGTGGACATGACGCAGAGGTGGACCCTGACGAGTGGAGAGATACATACATTGAAGGCGATGACGAGGGCTGGGAGTCGGATGCAACAGAAAAGGCACCAGTTCAGCATGATACCTCCACCGATAGCCAACTTCCCACAGCATCAGACGATAAGGGAAACCCTGTTACATCGTCACAACCGCCCAATGATGACCAGATACCTGATATGGAGGACCATGAAGGAGACTGGCTCAAAGATTTTGCAAAATATAAGAAAGACATGAAAGCAAATAAAGCCACAGCTAAAGCTGACGATAGCGCATCAGAGCTCCGTACTACGGCATCGACACTATTTACTCTCGGGGGTACGCCGGTCAGGAAAAAGAAGCGTAAGGGTGCAAAAACAAACCATTCTGCCTACTCAATGACATCCTCTTCGCTTGCTAGGACCGAAGGCCACAGACTTTTGGATGACCGTTTCGAGAGAATGGAAGCCTTATATGCTTTGGATGAAGGAGAGGAATATGAAGGCTCCAGCATGGCGGATGATATGTCAGTTGCCAGCGGCGTGTCGCGGTTTTCTAGATTCTCCAAACTCTCGCAAGCCCCGAGCCTTGTTGCCAATGATAGGAATACCCCGCTTCGGTCCGACTTTAACGATGTCATGGATGGGTTCCTAGATAAATGGGATGATCGACGAGTCCATGCTAAGCGCAAGGGAGCCCAGGGCCGAAGGGGAAAGAATGGAAATGAAGTTATTGGAATGAGGATGCTGGATGAAGTCAGGCAAGGTCTCGGGCCTCCCAAGCTTTCCACAAATGCCTTTGGCAAAGTCTGATACAAATACCCATTTGAGGTTCTTTATGAATGTCGGTGTTCACATACTGGAGTTCAGCGTTGGTTTTGAATCAAAAAGTAACTGTCATATTTTAACTTAAAAGGGGAATAGAGGATAATATGTGTGATTTGAGTGCTAGTATCTAGGCCTAAATAACGATGAATTGGGACACTCAACATAGTAGTTTATCGATATATGCTTCTATTATATTACATGTTGTACAGATCGAGGGTATATCATTCACAAAGCTCCGCCAACTCGCTCTACGATCCACATGGCAAGACGAACATTCCAACTGACTCGTCGCTCAACTTTCCTTAAATCTTCCCTTGATATTGGTTTAGAGTCTGCTTGCAGCCACTCCGTCTCCTGGCCTAACCTCTCTTTCAAACTGTTGTCTGTAGTCACTACGACAGCGCCCACCTCTAGATCAAGGCCGTAGCTTCGTTTGGTATAATTGCTGCTTCCAACAAATGTGAGACTTGGATACCGCTCATTCGGGAGCGTCACCCATAACCCCTTGGCATGATATGTCCATCCACCAGGCTCATTCACAGTTCCTTTACGCCATTCCTTCAATTCAATGGAATTAGTCCTTTGTGACTCCGCAACCCGATCTAGGAATCTAGCAGACAAGTGAGTATATGCTGCTGGTAACATTCCAGAGACGCCTGGGGAGCCATAAAATCCATTTGCCCACGGAGATGCTGTAAGAACTGTTCCCTGGCTGCTTGGGGAATCAGGTGATGGAGCAGTGCTTGAAATCAGAAGGGATGAGAGAACCGGGTGCATGTTGAAGTAGCCCGCTGTGAAAAGCCAGCGGGAGTTCTTCAACATCGGGCTATCAGCTAGGGTACTTAGGATGCTCGTAACAGCTGGAAACTCCGTTGATTGATCTGGTTTTAGTATTGGGGTAAACTGAGCCACAGGGTATACATATGTCTGGTTATCAGGCATGGATGTAGAAACTCCTTGGGTTGTTGGTGGTTGAATTAGTTTCGAAAGCGATATAGACGCTGCGGATATGAAATCCTCGGGATCATCTAAAGGCGATGGCCCCGCATTCGTAGCTGGCCAATTCATAACATATCCCTGTTTACTCTTGGTATCTGGCAGGACCTGAAAACTGAACCTGCAAACAGCATGGTGGATCTGGGAATAGTATTCAGCTAGTTCTTTTGACCGGAAAACGTGGTATCGATCGAGCCGGTTTGTGAAATAGTCATTGGAAAGATTAGCCCTATTAAAGTAAATGGATCAGCAAAATGCACCCATGTAAACATAAATGTAAAGCGCTTTACCCAGAGAGAATTATTTCGTCGTCTACTCCGTAAAGTTTCATGTGTTGAAGACCCCATCCTTCGTTTATTCTCTTTGGTACGTATTTCTTTTTCATTCCAACGAGATTAGGGGTATGAAACATTCTTATTTCTACCCTTTCTGGTCCATGTTCCTCCACCAGTGAGGCTAATAGGGAAGCACAAGACGGGTTCGGGGATTCACGGGACCCACGCAATGCATCCGTAAGAATGGAGACCTTTAAGTCTGGATTCCGGCGAAGGCTCTCATTAATGACCGCAAGAAGCTCATGTTCTGTCTTTCCAATATACAAGGTCGAGAGGTATACCCTTCGTTTCGCGTTGCGTATTTTATCCTGATAGTTATCAGCCAGTCATCCTTGATAGCACGAAAAATGGCTTGTACCTTCAACGTCTCATAGAAGGCAGCAGGGGAGTTCAGAATCTGGATATTGGACGCTTTTATTTCGAATTTGGGCGCAATGCGGTCTAATTCCACTGTGAGACTGCCAATAGGTGAAGAGGCGCTGGTATAGCCCGCAGCCGGACTCGAAGTAGATGAGAACTTGCGGACGGGGGAGATGTAGTTGGCGGTGCGCGTGGAGTAGCCCCGGCAGCAATTGAGGAGGGCGCGGCCTCCTGTACGTTTCATCATCGTCTCTCTGATCTAAATTGCATCTCAGGAACAATATGGCAAAAGTCCAAGTGACGAATGCTCCCAGTCAGATCTCCTGTTGTTATGTCGTTGGCAGCTTCAACTTTTTTTTTTATCTTATCGGATCAGCTGAATCGGCGCTAAACCTCTTTCGGATCCTCGCGGCAGTCCGAACAAACCAAGCGGAAAGCCGTGAACAACTTCGACCTCCAACGACAGAAGACCAACTGTAGGGCAACGACACCGTCCGCTGTCACCATGTCGACCATCACCAGGACGTTGCGGAACTTGTGGAAGATTGGGATCAAGGTAAGTCTTATCTGAATGCATTACTCTGTTCGTCGCTAATCAATTTCTGCAGGACTATGGTCACCAGATGCACGTAAGTTAACCACCCGCGACGGCAATTATTAACGAATATATGCTACGGTGATTGGGATGCTAAGTTACATCTGCTCCATGCTACAGTATATTGGTACGGTCATGGACCTAGGAAGTTTTGAGACCAATTGCTAACGAAGTCGAATGCAGGTGATACCAAAGCCGGTACCCTCGTAGCCATCGATCGATACGGAAACAAATATTTCGAGAACAACGAAGAATTGCCTCGTACGTGATATATAATTCTTGAATAAAAAGGGAAATAGTGAGATTGACATGCCATGTAGTCCGAACTCGTTGGGTTGATTATAAAGACCATGACCTTGATGCTTCTCATATCGACCCGGGCTGGTAAGCTCGCCGACCCAGTGTATTCGCGCGGAGGCCTCTGACTTTATTACATAGGCACGCTTGGATCTCCTATATGGTAGACAAGCCACCAACTCAGGATGCAATCATGCAAGCTGGGGTACGAAAATGGGAAACCCCCGAGCACAGACCCAACATGACCCTTACTCGGGCCGCATACAAGCCATACTCGACGTTAGTTGCCCCTAACGTCCTTTGCTCCTTAGATGACACCAAAACTAACATTTTCCGAAAATACAGTGTAAAACCTAAATACTCTGCCTGGGAACCAGTTACTGCTCCCCGGTAATGGAGAGAGCACGTCGGACTGCCTTGCAGTAGGATCCCTATCTGTTTTCAATGAAATGCCAGTTAGACTTGCTGTTAGGCCCTTGTTTGCGCAAATATGTATATAAGATGAATTACCGGATAACCTGACCTTGTTCCAAACTATCTTAACGCCTCATTCTGATAGGGAGAGTATGCAAGGTTTTCTTTATTGGCAAAGGAGCATAGATTATAATTTATATTTTTTGTAACCAAAACGCAGCGACATAGGCTCATGCGTAGAAATGAGAATAATTTTAAAGAACATAGCCACCAGAACCAACATTCCACCAATGCCGAACCGGTCGGCCGTTCTCAAGGTCGATACACCACCATAACACCTCCTTTGCCTTTTCAATCTGGCCTCCTTGCTCGTACGCTCTAGACAAAGCAAACCATGCTTCTGAGTTATCCCAAGCAGTGCCGAGTTTAGTAAGTGTAGAGAGTAGCCCGTAAGCCCTATCTCTGGCAGCAAGACGATTGAGAGACTCTGGAGTGTCGTTGGGTGATGTAGTTGTAGGTTCGACGTTTGCATTGATTCCGTTTGGAGCATTTGTTTCCTGCTGGCACGAGGGTGAATGAAGAGAAATGTTGGAAATATCGGGTAGCGGGGGCGGCGCGGACTCTTCTGCAGGCAGTGTCTGGTCGTGAATATCAAGTAGGAGAGTAGCCAGACCAACCGTTGCACGTGGGTGGTCCGGATAATGCATAAGTGCTTCCTCAAAATGCTTGATGGCTTCGTATGGCTTCAGCTGCGCCTGGGTGATGTAACCGCGTTCGGCGTAGATATCGCCCCATATTTCGTCTGGGGACTTGGTGCCACCCCACCCTTCATCAGCAAAGGCCCGAGTAGATGACTCCTGAGCTGCAACAAGGCCTTCAATACGAGTGGCATGCGTTGATGCCTCGTTGCAAGCTTCCATAGCGTCTTCAAGTAGTAAGGCCTTGCGGTAAAGGTCGGAGATGAACAGCCATATCTTAACAAGCAAGCTGAGGGAATGCTTTTGCTCTTGGATTCTTGGGAACCTAGTCAATGCTCTATTTAGGGGGCCGGATTGGCGAGCTGTAGGCATTCTAACGTCCTGTATTGGTGGCTGGTGCGGGTGACCGGCAGGAGCTGGTTCTTCCGTGTGTTTCATATTGTGGTATACAGGCGGTAGGACTTGCCTTGAAGAGTCACCTTGTTCATTTGAAGCCAGCTTCTTTTCCGGGGTTGTATTGGTTAGGCTTCCTTCCAAGCGATGGATCTTTTGGGTGAGTTTGTTTTCTTTTCGTAGAAGAGAACCCTGACGAGACCGGCCGCGATGCTGTACTGGACTAGACCCTTGTTCATCATTATTTGTAACTTGGATAGCAGGCGCAGGTGCAGCAAGAGCAGCTTCTTTGTCCGTTATTCCCGATGTTGCTCCAGATGCTGTACCGGTATCACCGTGGAGAAGACCCGCTTGGTCTACCGGAGGCCGTTGGGTTTTCTTCCAGCCAAAGATGCTAGCTCTCCCGGTTCTAACAGTCCCAGATGCGCTTTTGGGAGGAGTTAGACGGTCCGAGTTGACTTTACCCTCGATATCAACTAGCCCAACACCGGCAAAAAGCCGGCCAAATAGACTTATTAGTTCGTCGCTATAATTCAGAGCAGCTTCGGGGCCACGAATGACATCCATAAGTGCGAGTTGGGTCATGCGCAGCTCAACCATGCTCTCCCTCTCGCGTGTTTCTATATCCGGAAACCTCGAGTGTTGTCCATCACCTGTGAAACCCACGGAGGTCTCCTCCTTTCCAGTTGAATTTCGAAGGGGTCGGACAGAACCCTGCTTATGGAGCAGTTTGTCTGTCGATACCATTTCAAATACAACGTCACAGGCATTGGCCGCGGTTTTAAAATCCTCCTTAGAGCTAAGTAAGAGTGCGAGTAAGTGCCATAGTGGAACAATGTCTCTCTCTCCGTAGTTAATGATGGAGCGAGAGTCCGCCTGCTCTGCGTCATCTTCAACATTGGACGAGCTAAGTGACGTACGAACAAGTTCAATGGCACCATCAAGATCTCTCGTTTCTGCACGTAGCATGGCGAGAGCAAATACAGTCGCAGGATTGGGTTCCTGTTCAGCCTCGGCTACCAGAGCCTTTTCCAAGGCACAAATGGCATTGGCTTGGAGCTCGGCTCTGGATTCGCTGATAGGAGTCCATCTTGCCCATGTAGCGAGGCCAATACCGATAGCCCTATAAGCAAAAGCGGCCCACTGAGTAGGCATGCTGGTGCCACCGGGTTGGGTACTAGATTGAACCGGACCATGACCATTTGTTTGTATTCGTTCACCCAGCGCTTCATCTAACAGGTCAGTAAACTGTTTAACTTTCTCTGCGTCTCTTCGCGACCCAAAGCAGCATAACATAATCAATCCCTCGGCTAGTGTATAGATGAAAACTGCTGGGTCTTCGACCTCCCTGATGTGGCTGGAGTGTTCCGATCTCTCCTTTGCATCTTTCACAAGATGGATATATGTATCCAGGGCATGAAGTGCCAGGTCAAACTCGGCCAGAGCCGCATGCACGTGAAAAAGTTCCCTGAGGATTAACGTGGAGTGAAACGTCTTGGTTGCAGCGCGATACAGTATCTACAGCATCATCAGCTATCGGTTGCTTCATATATTCCACGCAAAGAGAAGAACTTACATCCAAAACATTGCGGGAGATGGCACCTTGACCTCCCTCTCCGAAATCATCATCGCACCATTCAGCACTACAGAATACCTCCCAATTGTGAATAACTTGCTTGACCCATAGCTCAACCTCTTGGTTAGAAACATTAGCCTTCGGAAACTTGGAGTGCCTGAGGAGAACGTTTTCGCAGGTTGCCTCTATCCTTCGAAACTCGGTTGAGAGCTGAACACGTTTTGGCGCATCCGACATGGGTGGGTATTGGAGGTCATTTTGTAAAACAATAGAAAGGAGGTCATAGTATGCTCGCCATAGTGAGGTTTTTGAACTTGAATTTGTTGGTGTGATATCTGCAGCCACCGCAGGATCACTTCCCTTTATATCAGGATGGGACGCCCAAAGACGAAGAGACCGTAGTCCGAATTCTAAGTTTGCCTCGTCGTAATTTGGTGCTTTGGATATAAACAGCTCGTAGGCCAGCATTGAGGCCCTAGCCAGATACTGTTCTGACCAGAACAAAAGTTGAGGATTTGAGGTATCGGCGGATGCAGGGGTGGCCGCCCACGAAAAGGTAGATTTGAAGGTCTGCAATGCGTGTTCTTTCCCCGAAGACAGCTCCTCCGCAGCACCTATACATTACAGTTAGTAGTCTGAAAGAGACCTGTCGCTATCCATGTCGGAAAACTAAAACTCACCTTTCAAATAGCCTCCTTGTACAATGCATACTTGTGTCCACGGGCACAATGACTGCTCACTGGTAGTCAAAGACCGTACGGTTCTGTCAAATTCCTGGGGTAGGCTTGCCGTTGCCTCCTCTGGGTCAGAGAGCTCCCAGAATAGCCATGCTAGGCATATCTGTGCCTGGAAGGTGTCCTCAGGAGTATTCTGCTCGTCCGCTTGTACAGACTGGAGGTCCGGTATGCACTCTCGTAGGGAATTGGCAGCCTGTTCGTTGGCAGCACTGCCTAGGGACGTTCGTTTTCTGCAGTATTCAACTATCTGGGCTTCAGCCTGAGCAGTTTGGACCAAACCTGTAGCATATCCCCATATATATTAGCATTCTGAATATTATCCATGTGAGCTCGACGGCATCGAGAGGGGGAGAACACACACTTCCGGCCAGGGGCGTGTTTGACAATCTTCCGGACCAAACCAGGTATTTCGTGCCAATTCTGATTGCATCGCGCCGTGTTCAGCAAGTTTATATAGCGCTGGGCCTTCTCCGTAAGCTGGATTTGCTATAGAAATCATAAGGTCAGTATCCGGAGACAAGGGGGACGAGACCACCTCACCCCATGTGCACTCACGGTCATAGTTTCTCGGGATAAAGGGAGAGCTCTTGGGCCCGCAGCATGGCCAGGCTAAAAGAATGACTGAATGCTCTTGCAGGACTTCGCAAAGACCGCCGCCCCAAGGCTCCTTTTGCTCGGCCTGCGCTGTGTGGTTCGTCGTACCTCCTTACGCAGCGAGCTCAAAATACCTTAGTCAGCATTGACATATTAGTCATCTTTTCACATTAGTCAGCAGCACTTTCATACATACAACTTCCTCAACGTCAAGCGACTATTGATTTACCAGTCATGAAGGAATTCTCAGGATATGGTCTATATTAAACTACCCAACTTAGGAAAAAGGCTTTACAAAAATAAAGGTATTGGGACGAATGTTGAGTTTGTATCCGTACTACATTTTATCGAAGGAGTTTTTCCAGATCAGCTAATCGAGATCGTCGTGCCTGGTCCTTAGGGCCGGCTTTCTCCTGGAAAGCCGTGCTCATAAGTTCCCGTTTTTCCTTCTGAATATCAAGTACTCGGTCCTCGATACTGTTCTCCATAACGAGTCTCCATATAGTTGTAGGACGTGTCTGGCCCAGGCGATATACGCGGTCCACAGCTTGATCTTCAATGGCTGGAGCCCACCAGCTATCAGCCAGGACAACCTGGTTGGCAGCCACCAGATTAAGGCCGACACTGCACACATTCAAGCTGGCAAGCATCACGGTACATTCTGAGTCACGGGAGAATTTACCCATGGCAGCGTCACGCTTGCCAGAGTTCATCTTTCCATCAATTCGGGCAAAGTTGATGTTATATAAGACAAGATGAGGTTCAATCAAGTCAAGGAAGGATGTCCACTGGCTGAAAACCACCGTCTTCGTCCCAGCGGCTTGGCCTTTTGCTGTCAAGATTTTGATGAGAGCCTGGATTTTGCTGCTCAAAGAATCTGACTCTACGTCAACTTGGTTACAATCTTCACCAAGGTCCGCAGCAGGGGATACCAATTCCGAGCAATCTTTGATCTCAGCCCGACAGAGAGGGCATTTATGCTGGAGTTCGATTGTCTGCTCAATGCAGGAGTAGTCGAAAGCGTGTGCACAGGGGGTAATAACAGGGTTGTCTAGGCTTTCAAGACAAATGGAACATTCTTCCTGGCTCTCGATCCTTAATTGCAACACGGCTTGAAGTGCCTTGACGTTCTCCGGGGTGAGTTTGACCACCTTATCCTTCTCCAGTAATTCCATAAGTCCTTTGACACGGTCGTGACAAAGTTTCCAATGGTTGCATACTTGACGAAGTCGCAGGAGAACCTCAAGAACATGGGAATATGTTGTTTTCTTGCCTTTGTTGTTTGACTGGAAGTCCATGAAAACACCCTTAGCCTCGGCCCTAAAGTATTGGTGTTATTTGCTTGTTTAGTGGGGTTAACTATTGAATGGGTAATTACATACTCAAACATTTCGTACTTCTCCTTCTCGTGGGGGAGAAATTTCACGTGTAGTATATGAGATTCCATAGGGGGTAGACGAAGGTTTACGAAGCTCATATCCTTCCTACGTCTTAAGCATATGGTTGCCATCAATGCCTGGAGTAGAAGGCTAGCATTTTCATCACCGGCATTCAGGGGCCGAATCAATGCACTGTGGAAGACAGGTAGATCCTCCAAGCCACCGGATAGCCTGATAAACTTTCCTTGGGAGTACAGGTCCTTCAAGTTATTGACGATGGGGGTACCGGTAAGAGACCAGCGTGAGTCTGCCTCTAGCATGCAAGCTGCACAAGCTGCTTTTGTTTTTGGTGTCCGAATTGTATGGCCCTCATCCAAGACCACTCTTCGCCAACGTACAGAGAAAAGTCCTCTTTTCGTCTTTGCAAGCTTCCCGGTTGAAGTGAGTAACTGTCCGTATTCTGAGGCAAGGGCACCATACGTAGTGATAACTACGTCGTATTGAGAGAGATTAGCAGCTTCTTTTTTCCCAGAGCCGTGGTACTTTAGAACGCGCAAAGCATGCTCCTTGTGGATATGAGCCTCTATTTGATCCCTCCAATTGCTCATCACACCAAGAGGAGAAATAATAAGTGTGGCCTTGGAAGACTTTGGTGTTTTAGGGGTCGAATTAGCTAGTATTAGCGAAATGACCTGTATCGTTTTACCAAGGCCCATGTCATCAGCCAGAATCCCACCACTTGCAAGTGGTGGTGCAGTCGAAGATGAGTAGTTAGTTGCAATGTTCATGTATCTCTTGCCGACTCGTTTCCATAGCTGCACAATATCGTCAGTGCCTTCTTTTGGAAGGCTGGGGGATTCGCGGTCAAGCATCCATGCCAGTCCCTGCCGCTGATATGGAAGGAGTTCAGTTGAAAGTTGAGGAGGGCATTCTGCCATTGGCATCTGTGAAAGTTCGGTTTCATCCATGCCGAACTTCTCCACGATCTTTTCTGTTTCTCGGGGGTTAAACGCAATACTCTGAGAAAGAAGTTCGTCCAAACTCTCAGTTTGCTGGGTAGGTTCTGTCCCTTGGGAAAGATTCGCAAACATTGGATCGCCTTTCTTCTGCTGTGCTAGCGCTCTCGCATTTGCACGCATCTTCGCGGCATCCTCTTTGGCCTTCCTTGCAAGATCTTGTTTTTGTTTCCGAATTGCTGCTTTAACCACAGTGGTTGGTAACCTATCACCTTGCATTTTCTCCATTAGTTGTTCCCTTGCCCCAGGCTCACTTGTTCCGTACAGGTGAAGTGTAATAGGGCAATCGTATGCTCCGATTTCACCGGATAGTGTGCCTTCTACAAGCAGTTCATTCGAGTCCTAAGGGCAATTCAGCGCCAGTATGTCTAGTAACGGAGACGGCCAATTACCATATAAGGAGCAAGCCTGCTGACTAGCACACGAGGTAGATGGCCGATTTGGTCGCCCATGACATTGTCAATTCTGACAGCATTTGAATCGTACTTGTTGTTTCTGTCTCTTTTGATAAGGACACACTCGCCAATTGTGGCACGGCCATTGTAGAATCTCACGCCCACGACTTTAGTTTCCAGATGGCCTAGCAGAAATCTCCTGGTTAGTAATTTTTGATCCATTTCCTGCAATAATTTGGCATGTCAAAGAGATAAATACTATAAAGCTCCGAGGTCAAGTAAGCCGTTTCATCGAATGGAGAATCCTGAACCGTTTGCATTGCATTTAGTTCTTCATCACGCTCCATCTGGGTACTCGGCTCCCCCTGAGAAAGATCCACGACGCTCTGACGCGCCCTTAGCTCCTGGCCATCAGTAGGGGCTGTATAACTCTTGCGAGTCGACTCAGAGGTTGGTTCTTCATCTCCAGTGAGATCAACTAGATTAATCCGCCGTTTGGTCGACATTTTGCATGATATCTCTATTCAATGGCTTTTGGAATTCCTCAGGCCAGAATTATCATTACTTTCAAACCAGAAGATCAAGCAAAATATTCTCCATAGCTAGTTAACCTAAACTACTCTTGGCGCGATTTTTATATCAGCTCAACGATAAAATGTGGATAGTCGTGTTGATTCCGCGTTTCAATATTTTAGTTGGGATATTGGCACAACGGAAGAGGCGCCGTATAGATAAATGTCAAGTTTCTCATCCAAGATGTCAAAAATATCGGTTTTTCTGCAAGTAAAAGTCGCACTGATTAGGATTATCTAAGCTTTTCACGGCGCTTATTTACGCGTTTAAGTTAAGGTTTCATCTCCCAGGTTAGGTAATTATTACATCACGTGATAGAGTTATGCAATTATTTGGCGCGCGGCTAATTACTGCTAAACTTAAAAATATTTTGTTTATTTTTTGATTTTATTTTATTTTTTCAGCGTTAAAGAAAGGGGGGAATGAAAGAGAGAAAAAGGAGGATAAACAAATCGAATTATTTTATGGAGTAGATGTTTTCTATTCAGTCTACCGAGCGCACTCGCGGCGGTTCGGAGATTACTACCGGTTATCCTTGGTCATTACGGTGTTCTCAGCCGTTGCAGGACAATCAGCGTTCGGAGTCGTCACGCCATATTTAGGGAATTGCTCCTTTATCGCTTTTTACGCGGCTATACGAATGACATCTTTGTCATCCACGTCTTTCTCTCCAAATACAAGGCTTCCTCGCAATAATGGGATGGTACGGAGAATTGCAATTCCACATGCTGCTGTCATGGGCGAGCCCTTCTCACCCTTCTAGAAGCATGATCAATGGGTCAGGGCTAAGGCGGACAGTCTCAACACTGTGATTTGGATCCTTTACTCCGTACGCAAATATGGAATACTCCAGAACAAAGCTAACTAAAAGAAACCCGGCGTTTCAGGATTAGCGAAGAATCCTCCGCCCAGGTAAGGCTATTTATGCAGCATTTTCAACCAGGGTTCTCATCACCTTAACCGCCTCCTATTATTATTACAGCTTCCGTGACAGCAAGACAGAATAAGTTCATGCGAGCATAGAGACCGACACAAGCCACTGATTCAAAGGCTAGGGGCATGTCAGCCATCAATAAACACATAAGCGTGGCAACCAATGATTGCCCGACCCCCAAAAATAATTCTCGCTCCACCCCTTAAATTATTTATTGTTAGATTTCTCCCCGACCAAATGTTGAGCCAGCCTTGTCACTTGTTTCGCTGGCTCTCCGGGTGGTGATTCCATCTTGGTGTGCTGCTCTAAGGATGGATACTTCTTATATAGACACAGTGAAGGCACACCTGCAACGTCGAAATGAGCTTTTTGATGCCGGGATCGAGTCTGGAGAGTTCCAACCTTTGGTGTTTCCCCGGGACTTTGCATCAGTATTCATCGTTATCTTCGCCCTTGTGATCAAGTGGCCTCGAGACGGCCCTGTCAAATATATACGGCATCTACTTTATTTTTACTCTCTTTACTTGAACATACATGTCATCGTACACTGCAGGTCACTTCTTGTTTTGGGTGGTTACAGCGTTGGATTGATCTTCTCATGGCTCAGCATATGGAGCGCCTCCTTGCTCATATTCAATGACGTGCAGGGGACTTATAAGCGGATCGAACGGTCCTTTGTATCTGTCAATACTTCGAAGGAGAATTGGCAGCAGGGACGGGGTGGCAAGGTTGGTCGTATTCCAACCATATTGAAGGGTTTCTCAAGTGAACACGACTCTACGAATGGGGATGCGAACGGCAAACCTACTTGCTCAGATCCGAAGATAGTTTCGCGGTTCAAATGGCAGGGCTTTCCAGAGAAGCTGGGCCACCGATTCACCTGGGTCCTTGATCTTCTCTTCAGCCATAGGGGGCCGCATTGGAACTGGAGACCGAAGGACTTCCCCCCTCTCCCAAAACAAGTCCAACTCCAGCTGTCTCGGGGTGAGAATGCCCCCCTGGATATAGACATGCTTTGGGAAGAGGAAAATACCCGAGGCATGCTGGTGGGTAGCATCTATAAGTTGGTGTTCTATTTCTTCTGTCTCGATTTACTGAAAGTCATCTCGACTGGAGACCGATACTTCCTGGGCCACATTATCTGTCCGCCTCCGCCATTCCTTGCCTTTTGTGGGCCTCTTGCACCTACAATAGCATATATGTATCGTCTTGCTATTAGCGGGGCGGCTGTGTATTGTGCAGTATTATTCCCAACTACGATATCTGCTACCGTTTTCCTGGGCATATCTCAGACACCTCTTGGATTTAAGACCAGGATCCCATTTGAAGCCTCCTTTCTCTACCCACCCTATTTTGGAGATGTGCTCATTCCAATCTTGGATGAAGGCCTGGTAGGATTCTGGGGAAAGTTCTGGCATAAGCAGTTCAGAGCTGGGTTTCTAGCCCCGGGTAATTGGATCAAATCCAAACTTATGCCCAGGGATCTGGGGGAAAAATGGCCACAGTCGATATTCTGGAGCCTCCAAGTCGTCATCTCGTTTACATTGAGCGGGATCCTACATTTCTCGGGGAGCTATACGCAGAATTCCTCCTCAAACCCGTTCAATCAATTTCTATTTTTCGCCCTTCAAATCGTTGGTATATTTGTCCAAATGTCGATTGAAAAACTTTCTAGACGATTGATACCTTTCAGAATCCCAGTGTGGCTGAAACGCCTCTCAAAGGGTGTCTTTGTCCTAGTCTGGCTGGCTTGTTCTGGGCCTTTGCTTTGTGATGATTTTACAATTGGCGGCGTTTGGATGGAGGAGCCGACACCGTACAGTCCCATTCGAGCTATGGGATTTGCAACGGGGACAGGCGGCGCAGTGCGTTGGCAAGCTGAACCACTGCGATGGTGGAAGGGAACAAGGTGGTGGGAGCGTGGTATCATTTTATAGGTTCATGCCTCGCCCGCTTGACTCAAGTATAGATATAGAATGGTGGGAGCTTCAATTTGAGCTTCCTACTATTAAAGGAGGTTGATTGGCGGCATTTTCGAGCAGCGTTATATGACCATAGAATTATATAATTAAATAGTGTTTTGCCTCAGTTTTTCGCCTTGAATAAGGATTCTGTCCTGTGGAAGTGTTCTAAATACCGCTAAAAACACGACTCCTGAATAAATATACACAATGTTTCTCAATCCTCACCCTCCTCGTCAGTATCAGATTCGATATTCAACTGAGGAATTTCGTCATCGCTTTCCGCATCAACCGCAAGGACTTTTTCGCGACTTTCGGTCGCCTCTGGCAGTTGACTAGGCTCTTGGGCTTTGTCTTGGGTAGGATGATTGATTTCGGGTTCTGGAAACACATTCATTTTCGAAGTATTCTGATCATTTGAGCCGCTTAATGAACTTGACAGAACATCAAGGGCTTGTGCCACTTGCCCGCTTGGTAAAGTATTGGAAGACGTTGGCATATCATTTTGAACCCGTGGCCGTTTATCGGGCTGTGGTGAACCAGGCAGAAGGGCACTGTCAACATCATCCTGGTGCCTTCGTTTATTCCCTCTTTCAATATCGCTCGGTAATGATGTACTCTCAGTGGGAAAGAAAACTGGTCGGGGTCCAAACTTTTCAGCCAGAGACTCCCGCACGTCGGGATTTTGACTGCTCAAAGAATCGCCGCCGTGTATTTCTACCTCGGTGCTATTCTCATAATCTTCAATATCAGCTCTTCCTTTCCTGCCTGCCGCAGTAAATATCACAGGCATACGAGGTCGAAGTAACCCTTCAACTTTAGGATTACTAGACTGGCTTCTCGCTAGGAATGGGAGTATACTAGGATGTCCACGCTGCGACTCGGTTGAAGGTATTGGGTTAAGAACACAAGCAAACATAAGATCACTGTTGCCAGCAAGGATTGATGTGCGATCAATCTTCGCACGAAGTGATAAGGGAATGTGTTCGGTTTGAACGTATGCGAGGGTCGTGAGTAATAATTTGACAGCTGATTCTGCGAGAGGGCCAGTCATATTTGTAGCACAACACCCAAGTGCTACTTTCGCTTTATTTTGTAGGAATGCATCTGCATTGGTCGTTCCAACTGAAGTTGCTTTACTTTTGCCACCAGCGTTCGTATTTTCGGGGACTATAGGAGAATCTTTAGGTGGCACTATATCACTGCATGAAATCTGGAGAACCGGCACTAGTGATAGGACATCCGGTTTGGTCAGCGCCGGGCCCAAGATCGTGAGTGACGTGACAAAGCATTTATATGCCGCTTCTCGGACAGACCGAGCAGAATTGGAAGACGTGAACATCCAGATAGTTTGTTCCAAACAGTTCCGGGCAATCGAGGGATTCTCTGCGCCAAAGGTTTCAAGGAGAGACCGTAGAACGTCCAACGAGGCAGCATGCATGGGAGGTATTACGCTCAGCAATGCTTCTCGTTCATCTCTACTTATCTCGGGGTTGATGGAAGCACCATGCTCTCCCGAGATTGAAGGAGGAGCGATCGACCCCAGTCTGCATGTTAAATCAAGAATTGAGCCTACAGGTATGGAAACTGTTGAGCTCGATCTTGACCTGAGGAAACTTGACAAGAGCTCTAGTAGACCAACTAACCGCCCAGCTCCTTGTTGTACTCCAGACCAGTGAGGGAGCTCGAGAGGATCAATTCCGAAGTCACCAATAGCGGAGTGTGAAGGTCTAGTGCAAGTTCCCTGTGGCAATGTAGAATCAACTGATTCCCAGTGCTCTACTATAGACCTGAACAAGTGGTCCGTAGTCCGATGGGCAGATAGAATTGTTGCACGGATAGCCTTGACCCATTCTTCATTGCCTGTATTCTTTGGGGCACACTGATGAAGTGATATGAAAAGCTGCTGGGCAGCCCACCTAGTAGACTGGGGTATTGCGTTTTGTGTATTCGATGAAGCTACCAGCGTACGGACAAGCGTATGAAGTTGCATCAAGAAGGGCCGGAAAATTGTTGGATGATTTGGAAGGAGCGTTAAAAAGGAGCACAATACAGTGTCGACTAAGGGATTCCCGTGCTTTAAGGTTCTGCAGTTTTTGGTGCCGCCGAGTGTGGATACAATGTTTAGACAAGCGGTTATGAACTGTGGTAGCATAGGCGTCGTTATTTCTCGAGTCAATGTCGGATATGGATGCGTGAGTTGAAATATCCGCGTAAGGCACAAGATACCCAGTTTCTTCAACGAAAATGGGTCTGGTTTCTGTCAATGCAGTTGTTAGCATTTCGCGAGTCTTCAACGTCTGCCTTAAACAGCAACTTTTAACCAAACGTACACCTAATATAGCCAGTATAGAGCGAGCCCAGGGCTCGCAGCAACGTAGGATCTCCCATCCCCCAGACTCTACAGTTGCTTTCACAATAACCACGCCAGCCCATCGCCCTTCAACTGTCTTATCCTGTAACAGGCTGGTGATGCGGGCTTTCAATTTTTGGAGGAGCACTGCTTTGTCGGGTTCGCCGGCGGATTGACCCTGGTTTGCCGGTACAGACAGAATCGCACTGCTTTCGCTAATCGTTGTAGCAATATATTCGGCCATCGAGGGCAAATCCTTCACCGGGATGGTGCAAAGATTGTGCACCGCGGCGCGCAAGGCCATAACTGCCGTCATTTTGAACTCCTCGACCACAGTCGCATAAAGAAAAGTAGCTTAGAATGCCCATATATCAATTGGTAGGATTATATAAATCAATTTGAGCTCTAACGGGGGGGATATGCACAAGCTAGTTCTCGTTAATTATTATTTTTTTTTTATTCAGGCATCTTGTTGGAGATTTTAAGCTCTAGACAAGGAACGCTAACTATTGGTCCGGCCTATCTCACTCACGTGATGATAAGAATTTCTCGTACATTTCAAGCATGCAGAGGAATAGCTCAGAGCACCGAGAATGATGATCTCATGCTCGTGGACACTATGTAAATGGTATTATATGATACGTATAATAATAGAGAGCATCGCCTTCATGACAAGCCCATTTTTAGCCGCAAAGCATGCATCACCTTTATAGCTAATAAGTGAGTATCATGATGATTAATGTTAAACTTCGAAAAGGGCTCCAATAAAACGCTCGGGGCTTAAAATAATCCAACCAATAGCAGCTATTCAAATACCCTTACTCGGAAACTTTAAGCATGTTTATTTTAAGGTTATCGAAACTTGGACCAAGCCGTCCCAAAACAACTACGACGCTACATATTAATATATTATTTTCTATTCAATGCTCTTTACATGTACCCAAAAAACTGAGACCGCACAAATCCCAAATATATCCACCGACTTCCAGGAGTCTTTGTCTGCAGCGAGCTGAGGACACGACTTACCTAGGTGGATCGCATTCTGGCAATTGCCACGGCGGTATCCACGAATAGATCAGCTTAATCAGTATGTCCAGGGAGCATGGAAGCCCTTTGCGGAGGGACTTGCGCGTTATGAATTTGACACCGCTGTGTAGGCTGTCGAGTCGAATAAACAGATCCTTGGTATTAGCAATGGCCATGGTGATAAGCCAAGAGATATTTCCACCTCATTGAGAATGTAGTATGAACCGAGACTTATCAGCTTGCTCTAGAATTACTTATAGCAATAGCGAAACAACTAGACAAAGCCTACGTCATCAAGCCAAACGGTGACAGGAACGAGATCCTTACCAACAACGGCGCAAAATTGAGTGTTGAATCTGCACCCCAATGTGGATTTTGCATAGTAAAAGTATCAGTAGAATAGTACTAGACGGGCAACAAATGTACAGGAGATCGCAAGGAACGTGAAAGTAAAAAAAAAAGGGTATCATGATGCAACATATCCCATGGTAACCACCTGTCTGGTCCATTTTCCCATTTGCACCCAAACTACTGATCAACTCGCTATGGATACAAACCACAAGGCCCGTACTAATAAATAGCCATATGCAAAAATGCTGCACAAATAGTTAAGCGATGAAGAAGAAAAAAAAAAAAAAAAAAAAGGCGGACGCAAGTAGCCAGGGACGGGACAGGAGGAACGAATTTTAACTCAAGAACGGTGGATAGAGGCGAAAGGAAGGAGAGATCGACTCAATATCAGACGGGGCTCGCGAGGTTCGTTCGTGGGAATGGAAGAAAGAAGGATCTAAGGAAGCCTCTATTGCTGTTTGCAGTTCTGCATCGTTGGGTCATCATCGACGCTCGAAGGTGGATCTTATTTTGTCAGGTTGACTCAGTGTTTTGCTCTGATATTGTTCCACCGTAGTGTTAACTTACCTCTTATCCCCCTATGTATCTTTTCCGGAGAGCTGGGTCTGGGCTCCGATAGAGGCTGGGTAACCAAAGGGGGTAAAGGAGAAGGCTGTGTATTTCGAGGCCGAGTGGCCTGCTCCCCTAGGTTACCGCGGTCTGCTGGAGGCACAACAGACAGGGAGGTTGGTTGTTGCATTTGAAGGGAAACGGAAGGAGTCTCAGAAACCGAAGTTGTAGCTGGAGCTAGAGTCGGGGTTGAGGGATCTGAAGGAGCTCGGCAGATAGAAGTTGCCGGACGTTGAGCTCGAGGGGCGGGAACTAGAGTTTGAGGTGTTGGGAGAGCTGGAGGGACTGGAGAAACCGGAGTTGAGGCAGGACCTTGCACCAGCTGTGATTGTGTTGGTGATGCCTGAGGTGGTAGCGTTCCGCTTCGACTTTGCGATGAAGCTGAAACTTGTGACGGGGAGTGCATTTGATTTGATGCCTGGGAAGCAACCTGAAGCTGCGGCTGCGGCTGCGGTGAGCGCGAAACTGAGGGCCGAGGTATTGCCATATTCTGCGTATTCATGACACCATTGCTACTGTGAGAAACGGGTCCTGTCTGGGGTTGTAGCCGAAGTTGCGGCGAGTGCGGAGCTGGAGGCAAAGGGGGCCGCATATTCTGTGTATTTATAACACCGTTGTCGTTACGAGTAAAAGGAGGTGCTGCTTGCTGCATAGGAAGGGAATAGTGACCAGGTCGAGATTGATAGCCATTGTTAACCGGGAATCGTTGTTGAAGTGCCTTCATCATTTCTTCCTGAACACGTTTATCTTGTGCTAACCTCCTTTCATATTGTTTCTTTGCCCATAACTCGGGGTTAGAGCGTTCCAATCTCTCATCATCCAATTCTGCTTGAATCTCGTTTTTCTCTTCCGGGGTAAATTGCACACCATCCTCACGATGGAGGTTTTCTGAGGTGACAATTCGATGAATGAAGTTAGTCTGCGCGAGAATTTTGTCTAATACCTTTGGGTCTTTGCCCTGAAATTCGGACAAATCATGCTTCTTGCAATTTTGGATAGGGCGTCTGAATTCGCTGGTAGATCTGCCTGTAGACCGTGTAGGGTTCTTTTTATCAATAGCCCGAAGGGCCATGTTTTTCTTAAAAACACCCTTCTCGTGTATCAATTCCTCGAATGTTCCTCCCATGACGAAGCGATAGACAAAAACATCCTTAGTCTGTCCAAGACGGTACGCTCGCCCAATGGCCTGTTCCTCCCAGGTTGGGTTGTACTCGGACTCAAAAATAATAACCCGATTTGCGCCAATAATGTTGAGACCTAAGGCACCCGCTTTTGTTGAGATGAGGTATACGTGCGCATCTGAGTTTCTGAAATCCCTTGTTGCTGCCTGTCGAGTTGCTATCGGCGTCTTTCCATCCAAGCGACAGTACTTGTGGCCCTTCGCCTCTAACATCGAGCCAAGATAAGAAAGTGTGTGTAAATATCCCGAAAAAATGAGGATTTTGTCGCCAGCCTTGATAGATTCATCAATAATTTGTCCAACCATTTGCGTACGATGAGAATTCTCAGGGGAATCCAAATCTTTTATGCCTTTGAACTTTTGCTCAAATTGTGACACAACTTCGTCCGTTATGGTAGTTTGGCCTTCAATTTCTAGAATATCATCCTCCACAGTGATTAAGATTGAGCTGTCATCAACGTTGGTTTCAGGCTCAGACTCTGAAGGAACTGCTACTCCCGGGCCTCCTTCGATGGATTTCTCCTTCTCAATGGCCTGGCTTCTTTCTTTCTTTTTCTCAAGGATCCGTCGCAAGAAACATGAGGGATGATGGCATAGAAGAGTCAGGTAGGAGAGCAAAACCCACAGCCGTGTGAATTCAAATTCACCTTTCCCTTCCATGGTCAAAGCCACAAACTGATTGTAGGTCTCCTTTTGCAGGGGTGTCGGTGGGATATAAATAACAAATTCAAATTTGGAAGGAAGGTCTTTTTGGAGGACCGATATACCTGCTCGGTTTACCTTTGGTTCAAGAACCTTTTTCAAGACTTCCAATTTTTTCCGAGACTTGACGTATTCCGCATTGGTACTGTCGTAGTATAAGCCTTCCCTTATAGGCTCCTCATATTTAGCTTTAAATTGTTTCAGTGTCCCAAGGTAGTTAGGCGAAATCCAATTGACCATTTGATAGTAATCAATCAATTGATTTGACAGAGGAGATCCAGTAAGTGCAATGCGACTTTTCGACTCGAACATGCTGCATGCCTTTGATAGATTAGATGCGCCATTCTTCATCTTGTGTGCTTCATCTGCAACAACGATATTTGGACCATCGAGCAACTGTCTTTTGAGTATTTCACACTGTTTGGCAGACAGTCTTTGCAAGCCAATTTTCTGGGGATTGTAAAGAATCATTCGTCGCAAGAGTTCATGACTGATCAGTAGGACACCACCTTCAGTATACCAGGAATTAATGGTATAAAGCCGCTGTATTGGGTCCTGGGATATAGCTTTACGCACGAGCCCTAGGTTATCCCTCGTCGCCGCATCTGGTGGGGTCCACTTCGCAAATTCTTCCTCCCAGTTATCTATTAACGATGCAGGGCATGTAATCAGAGTCCTAGATATCCTAAACCGTTCTGGGATCTGCTCGTTGATTTTGGGATCTGACGAATTTGATGCATTGGCGATGGTTACCAGAAGAGCGATCCTTTCTTTAAGATTAACAAGTCATTTTATACACAAGATAGAGAGCCCGGGAGGTAACTTACACTTGCATTGTCTTCCCCAGCCCCATTGTATGAGCTAGAAGACAGCCTTCATTTTTCTCATCCTTGATCAGTTCTCTCCACATGAATTGAATCCCTGAAAGTTGATGCTCTTTGATGCGGCGTCCGAGATCGCGGTGTAGACAGATAACAGGATCATCAAAGCTGACGATTTTCTTCTCTGGATCATCATTTTCAATTCCCCCTTCTTCTTGTAATATCCGCTGCCGTGTTGCCTGTTCTTTAACACGGCGCTGCGCCCGACTTTGCGTCTCCATAGCTTCCCTACTTTCTGCCACGGCTCTCTTTCTTTTTCTGCGTGGAGTGGAACTCGCAATTTCTTGTGCCTGAGCTTCTTTCCCTGAAGGCTCTTGTTCATCATCATCATCATCTATAATGATAATTGGCTCGGTGACCATCGTAGAGCCATTGTGCGAGGTATTCTTCGGTGGGTTAATGATTTCGCAGGATGTCTCCCGCTTTATACTCTTTCGATGTTCAACACAAAGAATTTCTGTAAGATCCTTGTAATAAGGAAACACTTCGTCCTTACGGCGGGCTTCCTTCAAGTAAGCTATCGGAATACCCACGTCCTTAATCAACTCCACTTTGAGCCACGAGACGTACAAGGTAGCCATCCTCTTATAGAGAGAGGTATCTTCCTCGGTTAGAGATGCAATTTTGAGTCTTCCCTTCTGAATCGCCTTTAACGCCTCCCGTAGTTGCCGACGCCATGTATTCTTTTCCACAGAGCCAAGTAATGAAGTTAACTTCGCTCGGTAATCCTTTTTCAGAGTATAGATGGTTTTGGCGAGGAGTAGTCTCCTATCGCCCCGTTCTATAACGGTCTCCCAGTCGATCTCATTCAATGCAGCAACATCAGTTATGTCAACTTGCCTAGATGGTTCATCTAAAGGAGAGCGATCGCACACCGGGTTAGGAAGAGTAGCAGGAGGGGAAAACGCAAGCCCATCTTTCGAACTTTCCGCGGGATTTAATGGTGGTGTATGAATATCTAGGCTGCCAGAGCCATCAGCATCCTCTATCTCTTGTTCACCTTCTATATTTGTATCAATCAAGTCCACGATGTCAACATCTTCAAATGGACCTCCAATGGGAATCTGAGTAGCAGAGTCAGGTAGAACACCTCTGCTCTTCTTCTCTGAAACAGATGATAGTGAAGGGACAACATTTATATTGCTTCCAGAGGATATTGTTTGTGTATGGTTATCATCAGACACAACGAAATCTGAGTCACTTTCCACGGCTTCGTCGGTATCGGATCCAATAGACTCCTCGTCATTGTCCCTATAGCGTGGTCGGGGCGTATTTTGACGAGTTGGAGGGGCGCTCGGCTTAGAAGGACATGTCTCTAACTCCAAGACAGACAGTCGCCATTTCTGAAGCTCTCTCTGCGTTACCGTCACTTCTAATGATGCGCACTGCCGTAGGACTTTACCACGGTCACCTCTTTCATATTCGTTGCTTTTTATACCTTTTATCCAGCTAGCAAGACGTGTGTCAAGGTGAGTTATCTGGACTTTTGCCCGACGAATATCGCTGGAAACTGTCCCCTTCTTCCTTGATTTATTCCATAATGCATACGCTGTTTTTTCATGGATTGGAAGCTTGGTATTCCGCCATTTTTCGATAGTATCGGTAATAAACTGATCAATAATTGCGTTCAAGTCGGCTGCGGACATCAGACTAGACGCAACATCCTCATTATCACTTTTGGCGTCATCCCTAGCTTCATCCATATCCCTACAAGTCTCGGAGTCATAATCTTCAGATCCAGATTCACCGTACAACGGCAATTCCTCGCTCTGTGGGGGATACTTGATAGCAAGATAGTCCAAGGCCGATTTTTCTCTGAGATGCGGCCATTTTGAAACTTCCTCCATTCGAACACTGACTTTCCCATTATTTTTATTGTAGAGTGTGAAGTAGCGAGGCACATCTGGCGCAACATTTTCGTTATATGGAAATACTGCAAGAGATCCTTCTTTATCCTCCGGGAATGGTTGTGGTGCTTGTTGTAAGAAATGTAGCATTCGCCTATTAATAAAGCGGGATTCACCCGTTGAGGAATTTGCTGGACGTATGTATCCGAATGTATCATTATCATCGTCACTATCAATCCCTTTATAGAACACATCCTTAACCGGATGCTTCTGGAAACAAAGGTATCTCTTGCGGTGGGGATTCTCGGGAATGTTAGCTAGCAATTGGGTAGATAGCGCGTCAGGATTAAGACGTCGACGTTTTCTAGCATCTCTTTCTTTCTGCTGAGGTGCCGGGGGATTGACAAGCTTGGGTGTGGACTCGGCAGGCTGAGGGGCAGCCGGTTGGGCTAGTGGAGCTTGAGGCTGGGAGGAGGATCGTAAAGGTGTCAGTATAGATCTGTTTTCAGTTACCGGCGGGCCAGAAAAGGTGTCAACTCTGGCAGGCGAGGAGGAGACTATGGCATTCTGGGTATTTGAGAAGTCATTGTTAATACCGTTACGAAACTCGAAAGAACGTGATCTCAAGTACTGAATCGCCTTGAAGATTGTAGCTTGGTGTCCGAGAGCTTTCAACCCGAGATAGCGAGGCAAGGCCTCCCTATCGACTTCAGTCAAAAGGACTTCCCCAGTCACGTAGTTCTCCCGCAGGTGGCCCTCCAATTGGATTGGATCGGGGCGCGGTAGAGAGGAGCGAGCCCAGTCGTTGAACGAGCCATGGCAAAGGTACGCGACCACTTCATCAACAGACCAGAAGAACGGATCTGCCTCCATCGTGCCCTTGATCCTTATGCGGCCAAGCGACAGAGGGCTGTTCTTCCGTCTCTCTGGTTGTGTATTTGGAGCTTCTGCAGCTTCCCGTCCCACAAAACGCGTCGATGGAAGGAAGTTGGTTTCTTTCCTTTTTTTTTATTTTTATTTTTAAGGTTTTGCTAAGCGATAAGCGGCGTCTCAGCGCGAGGTTTAGCAGATTATATAGACTTTGGGAGTTTTTAATTGGCCAAATTCCGCTTCTGGTCACCTGATGCCAATATATTTCTATGGTGCTCCATTTAAGTGATTATTATATAAGCAAAGTCCTCCCGCTTCTGGCTTCAACTCGCGACTTCGCTGGTTAGAAGAGGAAGAAGAAGAAGAAGAAGAAATACTCAGTCCACAAGGATGGAGGTTTATTTCATCCAACTGCCTCCATCTGCTATCTGAAGCCTGCTGCCTGTTATTTAGCTATCAGTTAGACTGGCCTTGCTCCGCTGGTTGAATGGCAGATTCGACTGATTAACTAGTGATTGCGGAGATACTCGACTCTCAGCTCATTTTATCCATATAACGAAGCTCACTTCCAAGGCGCATATGTGAAACCCAACTGGGTTAAGAAATGAGCCTTTCATTCTTAGCTAACTCGCTTATCCCTAACTATAGTTGACCCTGCAGGAATGGCACGTCGGAGCGTCTATGTTGAATCCTCCACGGATCCCGGTTATTCGCTCTAGAGACATGACCAACTGGCAACCGTTTAACGTATGGGATATGGTACTAATAGAGAAGCACCGGGCGATGAATTGCTTTGACGCCGGTTATATCTTTCTACTTTCTTTCGCCTCACTTTCCTCTCAGATTGGCCTAGAGAAGCTATTCGAGGTGACTGGAGTTGACACCGCTAGAGGAGGACATTCGGACACCTGTTTTATCTTCGTTAACTCTTGTGATGATTACCGGTCCAAAAATCTCACTCCAAGACCGATATCTCACTTTGATAGCAGTATGAGCAAGTCAAGATTGACAACATTCGTGGAGCCGCGGAAGCTGTCTATGAGGATGACGTTTTAGAACTGACATGTAAGGCGAGAGTCGACAAGGTCAAGCTCTTTGGCGGCCGTTTGTATGGAGAACTACGATGAGGAATTGATGGCTGTGTAGCTAAAGGCAGCTATCGCCTCCTAACAGTTATTAGCAGCCAGCCCTTAGCCCGATAGTACTATTCAACTGCTAGCTAGCCCGCCGTCCGTAACTCGTTAACGGCGGGGCAAAAGCGGTGGTGGGATCAGCCCCGGAAGTTGATTGATAAGCGGCGCAACGCAACGTCAATCTTCGGCCCAGCTCGAAACTCCCGGAACTTCCTGCATCTTATAAATATATATATATAAAGACTACTGGCAGAGCGTTTAGAAGATATAATAAATAGAAATTTCTGCCTGCATCCTTTCTTATATTATAAATTTTCGACAGCCGGAAGTCTTCGGCTACGGCACCAATGGACCTCGCAGCTTGCTACCCTCCAGAGCTCTCCTCCGAGCAGAAGCAACATCTAGTTGCTACCATCAAGGACTGGTGTATACATCATGGTCTTGCTGTCAGGCCTCCTCCAGCATTCGTGCAAGGAACTCCAGACCCACAGGGCGTGCTGGCGACCAATGCTCCTGTGACTCTGTTCCCTAGTCTCTTCCCCCGGTCCTGCTATGAGGCAGCTGTGTCGGTACAGGAAGCATACAACCAGCTCTATGCCGCTATAACGACCGACACTGAGTGGCTAGGAGAGATAATCGAGGAGTACGTATGCCCTAAACTTGACTCTTCTGCTACTTTGTTTTCCCTTTCTTCTTCTCTGTGCAAATGATGGGTAGTAACTAATTAACATCCTCTGTGACAGCCTCGTGGAAGTAGATGACTTTGTGGCCGGTCTCTGGAAAGTTCATCTAGCTGTCAAAAATGAAGGATATGTACAGCCTCTTTCACTTGGCTTGTTTCGGTCAGACTACATGGTCCATGACCCTTCTGGTTCATCCAAAGAACCAGTACTGAAGCAGGTGGAATTCAACACTATTGCTGCATCCTTTGGAGGACTATCAAGCCTGGTATCTCAGATGCATACATCTCTCCTATCATCTCCAACTGGAGAGCCCATAGTGTACCCGTCACACCCAGCCTTCAGGGGTAACCTACCACCTGAAAATACTGCTGTTCCCACTCTGGCCGGAGGCCTCGCCGCGGCCCACAAGGCATACGGTCCCTCCAAGTCTTCTCCAAACCCGCTACCGCTTTGTGTCATCTTTATAGTGCAAGCTGGAGAAAGGAACCTTTTCGACCAGATGGAGCTTGCAACTTGCCTCTCCCAGTCACATAATATCCCGGTTTTCCGGGTTACAAGTGATGAGATTCTAGAGTTAACCTCTATTCAAGAATCTAACCCGGCTAGGCCCATCATATATACCCCAAGATATTCTCCATCAACTCAGTTTGAGGCTACAACTATTTACCTTCGAGCATTATATGGGCCTCAAGACTATCCAGATGAATCGGCCTGGAAAGCACGAACTCACTTAGAACGCTCAGCGGCTATTAAATGTCCAACGGTTCTCAACCAATTGTCGGGCTGTAAGAAGGTGCAACAAATCCTAGCCACAGCAGTCAGCGGCCCTGAGATGGACTACTTAACCCGATTCCTTCCTTGCACAAACCCTGGCAGGATACAACAAATACGCTCTACCTTTGCACCCCAGTATGATCTGGCCGAAGGAGGCCGTGGTAGGGAACTCGCTTTGAATCCTGAAACCGCTGCATTCCATGTCCTGAAACCTCAGCGTGAGGGTGGTGGAAATAACGTGTATCGTGACGCCATACCATCGTTCCTCAAATCTATTCCTGAAAAGGACTGGAAAGGCTGGATACTAATGGAACTCATACAACCACCCCCGGCTAAGAATGTTGCACTTCGCAGCGACGGTCAAGTCCTCAGCGGTGATGTAATCGGCGAGTTAGGCACATACGGCACGATTCTTTGGAACACTAATGGGGAGACACTGCATAATACTCAAGGCGGCTGGCTTATGAGAACAAAGGCTAAGGATAGTGATGAAGGTGGAGTCGCTGCCGGGTTCTCTTCTTTGGACAGTATCTTACTCGTTTAATGTATCTGGTGGAAGTAAACATGATTCTAGAATTATAGACACTTGATTTATCTCTGTAATGTTGCACTATCCGTACTATCTCCATGTTAAATGAAGTCAGCTTAAGGGGGGGATGAAAAACAAGAAAAACAGCTGTCTAAGACCCCGTAAACTGTCAAAATCTCATGCTCGCCATCTATCCTGAACAAACTGACGAGAGCCAATCACATCAGGGTAGGTAAGCAGGTTTCCATCCGTTTCATAGACAGGCCTTCCGAAAAGAATCTCATTTAAAATGACAGATAATGAGTAAATTGCCGGTAGTTATCAGAAAGGCTGAGAAACACAAATATCAAAATATGGAACAAAGTTATCTCGATCTTTTCAGCTGGGCAAATTGAAAGAATAAAGCGGAGGTAGGGAAAGCTCCCAGGTTTGCTTACGCATGCTCAGCATCAAAAAATTGTCAAATGGTCGTCGGTGGGTTAGAAGTCCCAGATGGCTGACGGAGGTAGTTAACAAAAGGATTGTTTCTCCTCATGATCTCGGCAGTATGAGTATTCAGGCGATGGTTTGGGTTGTTTCGGACGGAATATATGCCACCGCCGTTGAAAGCAGCGGATAATGTGCCCCCATGCTGCGGGTGTAGGCCCAATTCAAAAAGAAGTTCCAAGTCTGAGTTTTGGTTGTCGTCAGAGTCACCTTCAGACAAAGAAGCAACATCCGGGATTTTCCGTGGGCTATCTTCGAGCTCAGAATGAGACGACGACGCAGGTTGAGATTCCTGGGAAGCAAGTGGCCGACAGCATATGCCGTCGCAGTCATCCAGAAGGTCTTGGGTGTCAGAGGATAGAACTAGCTGGCTTTTGACAAATGGATTGGTATACCGCGATTTTTGGGATTGTGCGGAAGAATCAACATTATCGCTTCGCAGAGAGGGGGTCTGCGGTAAAGGGCCATTTTTGTTTGGAGAAATGGAGGATTTCTGACTGGCGTTACGACCACCAGGAGAGTCAACCTTTGGAAGTGGTTTGTCCTCAGAGCCATCTGCTCCTGTTCCTTTCACCTCGCCCTTTGCGCGATCTATGCCTGATTCTTTCTTTTCCATAGCCTTGTCAACGTTGGTTTTAGCATCGCCGCTAGGAGCTGCATGGGCGAGGTTCTCCTCGCTTTCAGTTGCCTTCTCAGCCTGGCGCCTTAATCGATTGGCCGCCCTTTTGGCCCAAGTCTCAGGAAGATATTCTGGTGCTAAGGATCGCCAGTCGTCTTCCCCGAGAGAATTGGCGTAATCCTGGAGTTGGCAGAGGAGCTGAATGGTTGAGTCCAGGCGCTGTCCTGGCAAATGAGGTCCTTGCTTTCCATCCATGAAGGTGTCCAGTGGGTATCGATGAGGTGGTCCTCCATCAAGACGTTTCATAAGGAGATACAGAGGAATTCTTTTGCCATTTGCACCAGAGGCATACTCGATGGCTGTAGTTGTGTTAAAAGATATCTGAGACTGAGATAGGCGCTCAACTCTTTCAACTTCGGCTTTGGTGATGCCTCCGCGGCGTGTGGTCCAGCACGAAAGTCCAAGAGGGGAGCGGGCTTCACGTTCACGCCGCATATTCAATGCATTGTCAGAAGGAATATCGGCCGGTGGAGCCGTCATCCGTGCTTTGATATCACGATAAGTAAGGCGAGAATCGGTCCGCATCCAGTATTCAAGCAGCCATCCTGGAACACGGATGGAGATATACTGCGGAAGAAATGGGAAATCTCTAACTGCATTGGATCCCTTGGAACTTGGATTCGCATTATCACCCATGAAGTGCCGGACAGCAGGCCTAGCAAAGGGTTCTTCTGGTGCTTCTAAACGAAAAAGCAGCGGAGGCAAGTGAGCCGAGTTGTACTTTGAATGATACGGATGTTCACAGGTGTGAAACATATTCGGGGTGTCGTTATCTGGACTCGGCCCGTTAGAGCTGTGAAACTTATACTTGAGGATTTTAACAGGGGGTTTTTTACTCACGTTTACATGAGCCCTTAGCGGGGGTATGTTCTTGCAGAAGGGTGCCATCGTTAGTTACATGATTCCGGGTCACTCGGTTCAACAAGCTCGATAAAGCCTCGTAGAAAACATCAACTGATTTGGGAACCTGTCTTACCAGATGGAGCAAGGATCGATGATCCTGCTTCTTCCAGGGCATTCTCAGCCATTGGGAGCTTTTGCAGTCCAAGAGCTGTGCAAGTGTAGGAGTGCTAAAAAATGGATAAGTTGGTTGAAAGACAGTGTCACTCCTAAGGGAGAAGAAGGATAATTAATTCCTTTGACCTCTTGGAGGTGGGAGGAAGCAGCAACACATGCTTAGTCGTAAAATGACCCACTCCATTGTCGTCTGAAGTGCATTTCCTAGAAGGTAATGAAGAGATAATAGCAAAATATAAGAAGACAGCTCATTAACCCACTGCTGTAGCCCTAGGATGGGGCTACTTAACCGTTTCTAGCCCTTATTTCCTTCAATATTCAATGATACATATGAATAGTTAGGAAAATACCTATTGGGAAAGGGTAAGAGATAAGGAAGTGAGTATATATATGGAAAAGGAGAGAGTAAGAATAAATTCAAAAATTTTAGTGCTGCATCTATATTGTTAAATATAAAGAAAGCTCATATTATAAGCAAGTGTTATAATATAATATTGCATATAAAAATCCAAAGTCAGCTTTGCAGCAGATCAAAGGATTTAGATAAAAAAAGAGCAAGTATTGAGGAGTATCTGATAGCGATAGCCTGTTTATCTTGCAGATAAACAAGGAGACAAGCAGATAAATATTATCTGGAGTGATATGCTGGTATAATCAAGGTGTGGTTTAAGTAGTGGAGCTCACCCGGAAACAAGCTGGTATTATGTCTGCTTTTACCAAGGCGTATTTCGAATAACCCCATCCGCTAGGACGGTAGGAAATGTTTATAAGTAACAGACATATATCTATATTCGATGATAGCCGCTACATGATATATCAGTTGTATCGACGTTAAGCTGAGCTGTTGATATCGATGGCTGAAGAAAGATGAGGTTGAAACTGAAGTCGATCTTTGATTACTAACAGGGACTAACTTGCATGACTAAGCGAAAAACATCGATGGGAACAACCTTAATTCAACCAGCTTAACAAACATCAAAAAAAAAAGCAGAACGATCTTAAAATCAACAATCTATTTTTTTATATTTTTTCTTTTTCTAGTTTTTTTTGCCTTTCACTCTATTTTTTCTCCAGGCTGTCGACGATGGAGCCGATCGCTCGGCTCCATTTGTTTCTTTGATCAGTCGATGTCATTTGCCAGGATTTGAGGACTTTGCTGCTCCTCCTGGTTGGCCTGATGCTCGCATATTATGATAAGATCCTGCAAGCTTTGGATGCTTTTGATATTTTCAGATGCAGCGATGGAAGTGTTGTTGACATTGCTTGTGGAAGAGTTGCAGATATCGTCTGTGGAAGCATTTCCGTCTGGCTCACTAGTAAGTTCACTGTTTTGTAGACATTATATCTGAGAGCCCATATGGCTTTTGATATACTCCCGGCAAAGGTGTAAGAAATCGCCGTCAGTCACGACGCCAGGGTTGTTTTGGATAACATTACGAACAATGTCTCCGTTGAGGTTTTCCAATGGGGGATAGATTTGATCGTCTTGGCTGAGTCCGGATTCACTATGTAAATCCTCAAAGTATTCTTCGTCACTAGCATCGAATAGTTCGATGTCCTCATCATCACTGGTATAGAGAAGCTCTATATCCTCATTGTCACGAGTTTCACTGGGAACTTGAGTTTCTGGTATTTGCTGCCCAGGCTGAACTGCGGCAACGGTGAGACAGTTGTTGACAGTTTGAGCAGTTTCTCTGGCGTCAGTGTTGCTTCTAGAGTCGAGAAGTTTCCGAAGTTGTTGACGTTTCCAGGTAGGGGGAGAGCGTCGATCTTTCCAAATAGGGTTCTTATGAATCCTTGGTGATATGGAGCGTATGGAACGTCTGTTCTGTACTTTTCGGAGAGTTTTATCTGGGTTCGAGATGGTCAAGGGCTCAGAATCTTGCGTAGAAACACGAGAGCGGGCTGACCTCCTGGCTGAATTCAAGACAGGCAACCAGGCGTTCAAGTAATCCATGACATCAGCATGATAGGAATGGTAATCAGAATATTCAGAAACGGGTGTGAGCTGCTGCAAGAATGCATCGTCTTCTTGAGAGTGCGACTCTGCTTCACGAGATTTCAGCGGATGTCCTTCCTCACAGCGTCTCAGATAGTCTTGCATTATCGAAGTGTGCAGGATAGCTTCGTCGAGATAAGAAGCTTTTTGACGTTCTTGGTGGACATCTTCTGTTGTTCCTGCCAATGGCGTATTGGCAGTTTCCATGTTGGGTGCTCCAGTTCCTATGGTCTCGCCTGAGGCTGAAAGATTTGGTGCAATATAAGCGGCCTGAGGATCGGGGATTGCATCAGTTGCATTGCTGGCAACAGCCTGAGCTGGCGAGGAGCTAGGAGTCGGCAAACCACTATCGGGTGTTGTTGCAGTCAGCATTGTAGCCGGAGGAGGAGTAACAGATGTGCCTTCTGCAGACGGCGTGATAGAAGGTGGAGTCGCAACGATGAATTTAGACATAGTGGCTTTCCTCTCCGGAGTGGTATTCGGGGTGTGAGTCTGAGTTCCTTGAACCAATGCTGGCGCAAGGATAAGGTTCCGGGCGGCCATGCCTCGTCTGATTGTAGTGTCGGGTCGTTTAGCATACTGTTTTGGAGTTGGGATCTGTTGAGTAATGCCATTATGATCCGTGTACGTTCCTGGAGTCAGACCCCGAGTAGTGTTCTGGTTGAGATCAATACCCCTCTCAATCAACTTGTTTCGAATGATCTCAATGGCGGTATCAGTTTGTTTACTAGATACGCCCCAGGAGGCAAGGGAAAATGCCTGACGGAACCGAACACCACGCTGCTGTAGAGTGTTTGTGTAAATTCGGTATTTTGGGTGCATCCGATCCGTGATGTCACGGAGTTGAATACGTCTGTCCAGACGCATCCAAGCTTCCACGCGAAATTCTTCGACATTGCTGGAAACACGATCGGGCAGGAGATCAAAGGCTCTGATGGGTGGATGCTCAGGCCAAGGTGATGGTTTAAGCGGAACATTGATGTTCCCTCGTGGCCTGTCTGGGCCCCTGAAAACGTAGAGTATATCAGGAAGATTGTGGAAGCTCCAGGAGCTTTGAGATGGGACGACATCAGTGTAATTATCGGGGTCGTCAGTACCGGCTCTACACGGCTGTCTGGGCTGCTTTGCTTCCCCCACATTGGCAGTGACCAGAACTTGCTGGCCGGCTGGATTGGGTGCTGCCACAGGAGGGATAGGAGTGGTATTGGCAGTGACCGGAACTTGCTGGCCGGCTGGATTGGGTGCTGCCACAGGAGGGATAGGAGTGGTATTGGCAGTGACCGGAACTTGCTGGCCGGCTGAATTGGGTGCTGCCACAGGGGCGGTAGGAGTAGTATTCGCAGCAATTGGATCGTGGTTGACCGGGTAAGAATCGATCGGGAGAGCCGATGCTGCCGGAACAGCTGGAACGTTCACGAATGCAGCAGTGCCTTGATTTCCGGCTGTAGCGATGCCATTAGTAACAGCCCAAGATATAAGAATATATATTTTCCTATCCATGAAAGGAATACTTACTATTTCCTTGATCCTGAGTACCAATGGTATCCAAATTAAAGAAGGACAAAGCTTCGACCGCATTGCCGAAGCTGTTAGGGGCCAATGGGCCGCCGACTGCCATGTCCATGGACATTTCAAATCCGTTCATAGGAGCTCCCTGAAAGTAGGCCATTTTGTTCTGGTCAATTTTTTCTTGTAATTTCTTGGATTTTGTTCGAACGGGATAGCCAAAGGCTCTCGGAGGTCAATTTGAAGTAGAAAAGGAGTAAATTGAAACAGGCTTCGAGAAGCTGAAGCCTTTGCGTAAGGGAATTGGAATTGATCGCAGGAAGAAGTAAAGCAGGTAGAAACAGAGTAGAGATCTCTATGAGTCTGAAGTCAAGGACTTTGGAATTGCCAATTTGACGAAGAGAATTGCTTGAAGCGAATTGGTATCTGGAGCTCAACGAACTTGTAGAGTAGCTATCTTGACGAAAAGAGTAATGGTCAAAAAGAAGAAGAGAAGGAAGAAGGAGAAGAAGGAGAAGAAGGCGAAGAAGATATGAGTGCAGAAAAGGGGGCTCCATCCTGACAGAACCTGACAGAATAGGGGGGGCTGGGAGGTCTACGGGGCGCAAAAGAGGGGGTGCGCTGGAAAAGTTTTTCATGAAAGAAAGTAAGACGAATAGACCGGTCCTATATCGTCCGATTGTGAGTCTGCCAGAGACTCCTTTTTTGCTCTCTGATAGCCCACGAACAATAGGAACTTGAGCTGCCATCTATATAGATATCTATATAGGAGATATCAAAATGGACCCACTAGTCTGTTGCGCAGAGGACAAGAGTTTAGTATTCCCCGGAATTATGCATGCTTAGCTTACTAAACAACTGCTTCAACGTTCGCGCACGAAATATCTTCAGTTACCAGCCACCTTTGGCCCAACCACACGAGCGGAAGCGGAGACGCAAAAGAGGGGTAGAAGCTGCTAGACATGAGCTTTCTCCACTGAGAGGTAATGCTCCGCCGATATAGGAGCGCTTTAGGCGCAGTTTGTGTTGTCCACGGAGAGTATGACGAGTTTGAGCTCTATGGGGCATAAAAGGGGGCTTATAGATCTGATATCAAGTCTGTTCTGGACTGTAGGGAAGGGAAACATCAATATATAGGCATCTAATGGCCTAGCAATCCATCTATAGCTTTGGATATTTGTTTCACAGACTACTAAACAGCTTGAATATTCATGCTGCTTGCTTAACGTAGTCCATTTTGTTGATATCCTACCCCTTTTGGCAACCGGCGTTTGTGGTATCACGTGATATTATATTACATAATATCGAGTTAAGCGCGAGTGCAAACAAAACAAACAGGGCAGCCAGCAAAAACAACAACAAAACATCAGCAAAACCGCAGAGGACTCAGAGCAAAAAGAAGGGTATATAGATAGAGCAAAAAAAAAGGCCAAAAAACATATGACAGTCGGGATTCGCTGGTGGTCACCCACCCAACTACTAACCGACCGGCAAGTGGCTTAAGTACAGCTGAGCGGACGGGAAGCTCTGTTTTCCACTTCCTGTGGTCGTATGTGCTTGGTTGTCGGAAGATTCGCGGTTTTCTGGCGGTTTTCTTGGTATTTTTCACGCCAAGAATTATGGCTTAGGTAATGATAGAACTCTAATTGAAAGCTTTCGATAACGGACGAGCTTGCTGTTCGGTGTTGCACATCCATAAACAACCATCTATCGGAACAAGACAAACAATACCCTAGTCAATAGGCTCAGTAAATCATGAGCAGTAATAAACGAAAACGAAAATCTGGCTCAGCGGAGACACTGGTAACGCTTACTTCGCGGAAGCCTCAATGGGCGTATCTCCACCTTGAATTGTACAGTGACACCCGTGACAGACATGTCAATAGATCAAGGCGCAGCAGGACATGAAAAAACAATGGAACATGACGTGGAACTAATTTATATTGATACCATTAGAGTCTCTACTTCCGATTCAATTGCTAAGGCGTCCTCTACATCAATGGCACTAGACCCCCTCACGGTCAAAACCTATCTGACTGCGGCCCTCTCTCAGTATCTTGGACTCTCCGGTACTGCTATACCCATTGATATTTTGAAGATAGGCAGCAGACTAGGCCAATCCGACGGCAAATGTGTCTGGATTCGGGTACCGTACGAAGATGCTGCTGCCGTCACTGCGGCGATGAGTTCCTGGATTGGTGCTGATTCTGGAGCTGGGTCATCAAACGTAGCATGGAGAGTTGTCTCGAGGCGTTCTCATCTCGGCGCGCTTGTTGGAGGTAGTGGGAAGGAGCTCTTCATCCCCTGAAACCTGATATTGAGGCTTCTGATGAAGCAAGGGAAGTATAATTTGAGAAGGACGGTTGACAAACACTTTCGGCGGGAAATACATAGCTCGCCATAGATCTGAAGAGGCGCCTAGCAAACTCCTTCCCCATCGATAACAGGGCAGAAGCACTTTCCAGTGCACATAGTGAATCGTTTCAGTACAGAGTGCCGAAGAGAACGGTTTTTTATCGGATGCCTACAAAATTTCGTGGCGAATTACTATCCCGGATTCCAGACATATTGAGTATCCATTCAGAAAGACAATTTGGCAGACTATTTTGTTTCGCTGTATATAATTTGGAAACACCCGACGGGACAGTGACGAATAGATCAAAATAGATCTAAAAAAGGTTATCAACAACATGCACAACTCCCACGCTATATAAAGGCCAAAAAAGAAAGCAAAGAGCTGATACCGAGTAACGGTAGAGGTAATTAGCAATAACGGTATATCAATATGAAACAAGGGCTAGGAGAGCAAAGGATATTGGGCCAAAAAGTAGGATGTTTTAGTTTTGTTTTTTTCGCAAGGGCATATGTCTATGTAAAGGAGAGTGGGAGCAGCTCTACCACACTCCTATCACCGTGGGTTCCGCGTCGTGTCTGGAATGCTATTTCATGCAATGGATTCGTCCTGGCCCTTCATGGCCAACGCTATGTCTCTTGATCCAGCTTCATTAAGTCTGGCAGGGGTAAGTGTGGCTTTAGCCTTGAGAGCAGCGCGGATATCCTCCACACTGCGGTCCTTCCACATGTTAACACTGCTCTTGCTAAGTGGGTAGAGAACATAGTTGTCTTCGCGGTTGATGAAGTCGTCTGCCTTAGCCGGGGGAGTGGAGGTGATGATATCAAGGTCAGCCGCCAGTTGTTGGCAGAAGACATCAAGGGGAAGATCATTGACGTCGTCACCGAAGGGGTTTTCGATCTCAGCACAGATGGAGGCAATGCCGTGGATGATGTAGGTAGCAGCTATTATACATTAGCATGCGGATGAAGTATCAAGAGTGGTCGAGAGCGCTTACCGATAGTTCCAGGGATGGCAACCCATTCAAGTTTGTTAACGAGCTGGAAAGGCAGGGCAAGAACGTAGAGCCAAGTGATTTGAGAAATCAATATGGTGTATGCCAATGGAAGGGGAGTGTTGAGCACACGCTCGTTGCCAGTCATAACTTCTTCCAAGGCGTTGAGACAAGCACCAGCTTGCGACTGATGCACAGGCATGGGAATCGAACCGTTTACCAGCGACTCATGGATGTAAGCGGATAAGTAGTTGAGAATCTCGGCCGGCAAGTTTCCTAGAGGCTTATCGGAGCGCTTGATCTGCTTGCGTGGGTTGGACATGGCCATTGGAATGCTCAAGTACTGGCCAATAGCCTTCATCATGCCCGGCTTCTTGCCCGATCCCAAGTTTGGGTCGTTGGCAGCTTTGGCAAAGGTATCAAGGTGATCAATAAGGCCGGAGATATCCTCATAGCCATTACCAGGCTCAAAACGCAGTTTATGCTTGAGGGCAACAGCGAAAGCCACGATGAGGTTGATTCCGGTACTAAAGAGTAGTCAGTAAATGAACAAAAGCTAGAATGACGTAACTGCTAACGGAACTCACAGTTTCGAGATGATATCCTCCTTTCCTTCTTCACCTTCGCGCTCGGTCTTATGGATCCAGATGATACGGGCCAAAGTGCGGGAATTTTGCATCAGAGTTGCCCAGTACTTGCGACCTTCACCGTAACTGAAAGTGAACAAATGTTAGTCTGATCACAGTCTCGCATGGAGTCGCCAGGGTCCATCATACCGTTCATAGGCAGTAGAACTTCGGAGGGAGAGAGCAAGACCGACGACGAAACCGAGAACAGTAAGAAGAGTTGAATCAATGCCGACTGGAAAGTGTTAGATCACGTTGCTCTTCATGTATTCATTTGATACATGGAGGTTCAACATACGAGGGACACCACCCAGGCGAGTTACACATGTAATGAGAGTTGACCAGCAAGCCATCATTAGCAGTGGGATAATCATTCGTGGCATGACACTGCCATGAACCCGGAGGAATAGGGGCCATTTCGAATGCCTATCGAGGTTTCTGGGTCCTTTCTACAAGTTCGACACAGTTAGCCGAACGTCCATTTATACCGCCATGGCGGGAAGACGAAGGAAGGATAAAAGGGCCACTGACGAAATAGTCGTTTATGTCAATGGTGTTTCTCTTGGAGAGCATCTGCTGGGGTAGCTTGAGGTCCGAGGCAGCTGCTGCACCACTGATATATGTAGGTCTAGGTGTGATCTTTGAAGGAGTGGATTGACCGGTCTTTGGCGGTTCACATTTGGTCTCCATGCTGGATGCTTTGCTCTGAGCTCGAAGATTCTGGGGGTGAGGAGCCGGCTCCTCGTTGTGGGAAGTTTCTTCGCTCATATCAGCAATTAATGGATGGAGTACGGAGTACGAGATGGGTTATATAGATGCAGGGTAGATTTGATAAAAGATAGACAAGTGGTATAATGCTCAGAAAAAAGAAGGACAAAACGCTCGTAAAAAGAACGAAAGAGTGAAGATCTATCGCAACAAACAAAAGATGATAGCAAACGGGATTGGGGAAGACACGAAGAAAAAAAAAAGGAGAGAGTGGAAGGATCAATTCAAGAAATATTTTTCTGGATCCCCTGAAGGCCTGGAATGAATGGCGATGGCCCACAGAAGGGCGCTAACCAGCAGAAGGTTACTCGTCCCCTGTCAAGACGGCGGGAGAAGGTGAAACAACACGTTGCAGGCGTCACAAAATGCCTCGGGCCCTGCCGCACATGCAACTTAGCCCCCAAGCAGCCTGATTCACCATTTTTCATCTCTCCCTTGCCTGGCTATCGTTGAAAATCGTGGCGATCAGTATATGGCGAGTGGGTTCTCCAGTGGAAGATGCTGTGCAAAATGTCTCTGTGTTGGTACTCCATCAAAAAGTACCTATAAATAGAGTAAATTAAGGATAATTTACTCCGCCGGCCCGTTTAGGCAACCTTATGTTTTGGCAGGAGACAGAGCGCATTTCCTCTGCTGCCGTGATATCACTAACCTCGAGGCATGTTGGAAAAGCAAAAGTAGGGCGAAAAAAGTGAAGGTCAAATCCTTCCCCTTATCCTCGGCCGTCCGGAGCCTTCCATATGTATGAAGGTAAAAAAAGTCGCCGTTTAGTGGTTTAGTTGAGCGTTAGTCCAAGCCTTGGGTTGACCTTTTGTCATCAACGACAAGGTTCATCGCCCATGCCTTGGATGTGTCAGAGGGGCCGAGTGGTGCTTATGCAGACCGAAGGATTGCAAGGGATTTGAAGAAAGAAGAAAAGAGCCAGCGAGCCAGAGAGAGGCTTGGAGGTTTTGACCAGGAAGGCTGACGTATTGATTCGCTGCCAGGCCTAAGGGGTCCGGCCCCTGCTTCAAGGCTGAAGATGCGACAAGCATGAGGAACTAACCAGTTAAAAGGAGCTGCGCATGTGGTAGAAGAAAATTCGACAAGATATTTGACCAGCGATCAACGCCTCAGCGCTTGGTTTAGTGGTGACATTTAGCGACTCTGTGGACCTGGGGAAAATGTGTGTGCTCGCTGTCCCATCTCGCATCGATGCGATGTTATTCGTGAAAAGATGACCCCTAGGATTTAAGTCTCCTGCTACTCCGTACTCAGTACTGAGGCAGTCGAATGATCCTTTTCTCCATCCTGCCCATGAAATAAAAATGAACACGTCGATCGCTTAGCATTCTCATTCTCGTGCTCGCTGTATTGGATGCCAGCTAGCTAAGCCTGACTGCAGTGCAGAAGGACAGAGAAAGAGGGAGTCAGAAAGAGAGGACCGGCGCCTCTGATACCCGCTGAACCGCATCACTGCCCAACATACTGACATCACCACTCGCGAGATCCCCTCTCTGACCCGGCTCTAGGCCTGCTTACTGGTGTCAAAGGGCGTGTACTATGCACATAACCTGACCCGTACGGCGTCCATACCCCATTCTTCGTGTAGATTGATGGAGTCAAGCATCGCTCCAAGCATCGCTCCAAGCACCCAAGCACCGAAGAGCCGACGAGACACTAGCTGTCGAGCCCGCCCGCTAGATCAGCCACCGTTGCAACGCCTTCGGTCTGGCCACTGTTTTCGACGCTCCCAACAGGTACTTGTTGCCACCAGCGTACGGAGTATCCCATCGCAGATATCCTAGATACCACTCCAGTCTCCCACATGTCTCATCTCAAAGATATCATCGTAGATGAACGTCGTCGTCTTTCTTTTTGATGTCGTTAATTCTTGGAAGTCGCGACTTCCATCCATTCCACCCCTCCTTTCCCTTTTCGGTAACTCCGACGCCGGGCCGGTCCCTGCTGACATAAGCATTCTTATCTTATCATGGCGGGAAGTTTCCTCCACATCGGGACTAGCGCCTGGCCCCTGATTGGGCGGCTCGGCCGAAGAAAAGCCGGAAACCTCGTCATGCGGGGGGAAGCTAGACAGCTCAACAGGAAGAACAACATCAACAACAAAAAGGAAACACCAGCTTGAATAGCCGGCGCTTGTCTCTGGTCTTGTCTTGTCCCAGACTTATTTTAATTAAAGCCCGCCCTCACCCGCTGCCGGGTGACTCTGCCATTCTTTGCATTCCGAGCTTTTCTTTCTCCTCAGCGTGCGTCTACGATGGCTTCTATTCTGCGTTCCAGGGCTGGCGTCAGGGCTGCTGCTCAGGTCCGATGCTTCAGCTCGACCCCTAGGCATGCCGCTGCCTCTGCTTTCTTCACAAATGAGCCGGCCGGTCCGACTGTAAAGACTGCCATCCCGGGGCCGAAGAGCAAGGAGGCCATCTCCCAGCTTGACCGCGTCTTCGATACCAGGAGCTTGAATATGCTGGTTGATTACCAAAAGTCCACCGGAAACTAGTACGCTATAACTCCCTCAATTGTACCGTTTACGGGTCAATTGGACGAATTTACTGACAGACACTCTCGGTGTAGCATTGCAGACTTGGACGGAAACGTCTTGCTTGATGTGTACGTGTTTCTCTTGTTGAGCTGAGATGTTTGTATTTCCTCGGCTGACTGACGGGTCCTGCAGATTTGCCCAGATTGCTTCTATCCCAGTGGGATATAACAACCCAGCATTGCTTGCTGCCACCAAGACCACCGACATGGCCAGTGCTCTCATCAATCGCCCGGCACTCGGCAACTTCCCCTCCCACAACTGGGCAAGCATCCTCGAGTCCGGTCTCTTGCGTGTTTCCCCCAAGGGTCTTGACCAGGTGTTTACCTCTACCACTGGCTCTGATGCCAATGAGACTGCCTACAAGGCTGCATTTATGTACTATGCTCAGCGCCAGCGTGGTGGTCCCGACGTAGAGTTTTCCTCCGAGGATATCTCTTCCACCATGGTAAACCAAGCTCCTGGCTCCCCTAACTACTCCATCATGTCATTCACTTCCGCATTCCACGGCCGTCTCTTCGGCTCTCTTTCCACCACCCGCAGCAAGGCCATCCACAAGCTTGATATCCCGGCCTTTGACTGGCCCCGCGCTCCTTTCCCACAGCTCAAGTACCCGCTCGATCAATTCGCTGCTGAGAATGCCGCCGAGGAGAAACGCTGCCTTGAGGAAGTTGAGAGACTGATCAAGGAGTTCCACAACCCTGTCACTGCCGTTGTTGTTGAACCTGTCCAGTCTGAGGGTGGAGACAACCATGCCTCCGCAGCATTCTTCCAGGGCCTCCGTGAAATTACCAAGCGCAACAACGTCCTCTTGATTGTTGATGAAGTTCAGACTGGTGTCGGTGCAACTGGTAAATTCTGGGCGCACGAGCACTGGAACCTATCCACCCCACCAGACATTGTCACCTTCTCCAAAAAGGCTCAGGCTGCTGGTTACTACTACGGCAACCCAGCTCTGAGACCCAACAAGCCATACAGGCAGTTCAATACTTGGATGGGTGACCCAGCTCGTGCTCTCATCTTCCGTGCCATCATCGAGGAGATTGAGCGTCTGGATCTAGTCAAACACACCGCTCAAACAGGTGACTATCTCTTCGCTGGCCTTGAGCGCCTGGCCGAGAAGTACCCTGGCCAATTCAACAACCTACGCGGAAAGGGACAGGGAACCTTCATCTCATGGGACAGCCCTCAGCGTGATGCAGTGCTAAAGCGTGGTAAGGAGGTCGGAATCAACATTGGTGGATGCGGCGAGTCGGCCGTTAGGTTGAGACCCATGCTGGTCTTCCAGAAGCACCATGCTGATATTCTCCTCGAATCTCTCGAGAAGATTGTCAAATCATAAAGAGTGCCATATTATCGCTTTGATTTTTATGCTTTGCCTTTTGCTTCTGTTTTTTTTTTTTTATGTGCAAATTGCACGTTTGGGTCAATTCAGGGAGAAATACTACCCCTAGCTTAGCTTTAGAGATGTTTCACGAGCCTAATATGAATTTCCAGCATGCTTCTTTCTTGCTGCAGTATATTTGCTTGCTTTGTTCTCCTGGTGAACTTCTGCTCTATGATTTGTTTTATTACATATGTAGAAGCCCTTAGAAAAACATTTGTCTGAACAAAAAACGGTAATATAAAACGCCTTCGCCTTGCTACCAGCCAGTAAACCAAATAATAGCACCGAACCCCGTAAATCAAGCCCATGAGCTAATGTGTATAAATCACTTTAACCATCGTTATCGGCGGCACTCCCATCCCTCCTAATAAACACCAGTTAGTCTCTATCTTTTTTTATTTTTAAGCGTACGGTTTTATCACATACGGAATATAGGTTATCCCCGCGTCTTCCAAGTCACTCAATACCTCGGGCGGTAGCTATAATCCATCCCGATTAGTCTCTTTTCTAGAAATCCAACGAGAGAGTAATTTCCACACTCACCGATCCCACAACCTTCACGGCGTATGTTCCAGGAACATACCCGTCCAGTCTCTGCCAACGAGCTACCCACGAAGTGCGCTCGTCAGCCAAGGCAACCAATCCTTCAAAGACCTGCGAGGTGCAATCTTGTATCGCTTCCGAGTTTCCGCGGAGGTTCAGCACGGCTTCGCAGTTTGGGCAGCCTTCGTTCATGAATTTCTATGGGATATCTTGTTAGCTGTGTATTCCGGGAGAGGTATGAGGGAGCTGGGGGCGGGCAAGGTACGTTGTGTAGCTGGACAATGGAGCAAACCATGCATGCGCGCAGAGAGCGCTGCTGGTTCGCTGAGACGTAGAAGGACCCGGATGCCATCTTATAAGTGTCGACTGTCGGCCTCTTCTTCTTCTTCCTCTCGTCTTGACTTTTGTCTTCTTCTGCCGAATGTTCAACGCAGCTCCGTCATCTTTATCAAAGTTTAAGTCTTTGATGACTAATTACTCTTATTACGTGATCATGCTTATTAACAGGGCCAAAGCTTATCTTTCCCCGGTTGCCGGTTGACTTTTTTTGTCTTCGTGAACTTCTCGACCTTTCGACATCGCACTCGCTCACCTTCTGGATGTGCAGTTTTGATTCCGGTCGTGCGATATAGGGCAGGACGATAGCTATACCGCCTTTTCCTTTTGTTGTTTAACCCAGCCAAGCACCCGTCTCCCACGTATCTGCACATTTATCTACAGAAACCCCACATTCGTCCCGCTGCAAATCGCTTTGACCCCATGTCTCAATCCGATATTGAGGCTGCTACAGCCCTCAAGCTGCAAGGCAACAAGTGCTTTGCGCAGCAGAACTGGCCTGCGGCTCTAGATCTCTATACACAGGCTATCGAGCTGTATGATAAAGAGCCGTCGTTCTACTGTAACAGAGCACAGGTATATATCTCATTTACCGGTTGTATTAAGTAGCAAATCACGTAGACTGTGATCTCATACGGTTTTTACGTCCAGCAAGTTAACTCTTATTTTTCCCCTCTAGGTACATGTTAAGTTGGAAGCCTTTGGGTTTGCAATTGCGGATGCTACCAAGGCTATTGAACTAGACCCTTCATATGTCAAGGTATACAGAAGGAACCCTTGTTTGGACTGTAGTACTGCGTAACGCCTTCGTCCAGCTAACCAGAGACCAGGCATACTGGCGTAGAGCTGTCGCCAACACCGCTATTCTCAATTCTCGCGCTGCTCTTAAAGACTTCAAGACCGTTGTGAAAAAGGCCCCCAACGACCGTGATGCGAAGCTCAAGTTAGCAGAGTGCGAGAAGCTCGTTCGGCGGATTGAATTTGAGAAAGCTATTGAAGTTTCCGATCCACCATCAGCATTTGAGGGACTCAATATTGAATCAATGGTCGTGGATGATAGCTATGATGGTGTACGATTGGAGGATAAAATGACCCAGGAGTTCATTGATGACATGATAAAGCGATTCAAGAATGGAAAGCAGATACATAAAAAGTATGCGTTCCAGATAGTGAAAGCTGTGCGGGATATCGTATACAATGAGCCTACTATGGTTGAAATCGGCGTTGAAGAAGGCTCTAAATTAACTGTCTGTGGAGACACCCATGGTAAGCTTAAATTACACTCTGATAATGACGCTTTCAAACAACACTTCTCTGTTAACACATCTATCTACAGGCCAGTTCTTTGACCTTCTTGAAATATTCCGCCTTAATGGTTTCCCCTCTGATACCCACTCCTATCTCTTTAATGGTGATTTTGTTGATCGCGGTAGCTGGTCTTGTGAAATCGCCCTCCTACTTTACGCCTACAAATGGATGCGCCCCAACTCATTCTTCCTTAATCGTGGAAATCATGAAACTGATGACATGAACCGCGCTTATGGCTTTGAAGGAGAATGCAAAGCTAAATACTCCGAGCGTCTGTTCAAGGTCTTCTCCGAATCCTTTAGTGCATTGGCCCTTGCAACACTGATAGGACAAAAGTACCTAGTACTCCATGGTGGCCTATTTTCCGACGATAACATCTCCTTGGCGGATATCAGAGGGCTGAACAGACATAACCAGCGCCAACCAGGCCAATCTGGTTTGATGATGGAAATGCTCTGGACTGATCCTCAGACTCTACCGGGCAGAGGACCGAGCAAGAGAGGTGTTGGTATGCAGTTTGGTCCAGATGTCACCAAGCGGTTCTGTGAAAAGAATGGCCTCGATGCTATCATTCGAAGTCATGAAGTTCGTATGGAGGGCTATGAAGTGGAACACGATGGAAGATGTATCACTGGTAAGTCTACTCTCATACGTATACACTAGAGAGGCTTTGCTAATTATTGTGACAGTCTTCTCTGCTCCTAAATACTGTGATAGCACAGAAAATAAGGGTGCATATATCAACATTGGTCCCGAACTCAAGCTCGATTTCCACAAATTTGACGCTGTCCCACATCCTAACATCAAACCAATGGTACGTTTGTCCTTCATTTACTTGTAACTACTTACTCTTACTAACTTCACTTCCAGGCTTACGCCAGCAACTCCATCATGTCCCTGATGTAGTTAAATTTACAAGCCGAGTTGCCACCACAATCCATCAGGGACGTAGATCCCATACGACGTGACGGTAGCCTGAGTAAAGGGTCTGGTTATACTCTAGTTGACTGGCTATATCCATGCCTTTTTAAGGTCGAATCATAGACCTTAGGGGTTACCAACACTCTTCCTACCAACAGTCATTGTCCGCACCAACTTGGGTCAATTTACCCGAATCGCACTTCATTCCTTCGAATCTACGATTGACGAACCTCGTACCCTTATGATTTCACCACACGGTAGAGCACAGGCGTTTTTGTAAAAGAATCTGAAGTACATTGGGGATACAATCTGTAACAAAAGCATGCCTTGGGTTAGCTATCTTCCTGTAGCTATTCAGTTCAGACTTACATTGGCACCCTGGACATCTTTATTTGTACCGCCGATAGTGTCTAATTCTTAGATCTACCAATGCTTCTATTTATTATCTATCCTTCAATGTACCTGTTTGATATGTCTTATCTCCGGGATAATTCCGCGTGGGGTGTTACTAAGTTTAGCTTTGGCGGGACATCAAACATCGCAAGTAGCTTTGCTTGTGCTCTCACAACTGCATGCTTCTAACCCCAGCACCGTGTACCAAATTTAAAGATGGAATTCGATACCAAAACCCGTAAGTTCCCTCTACTAAACACCAATTCAACCCTTCTTCCAAGGCCTGCGCGCCCTGGCCTAACCATTAACGCCCTCTGCTTGTGTTGGCGGGGTTGTCAAGCCGTTGATGCCGAAGCTAACACCTCCGCCGAATATTAGCACCCGTCTGTACATCAGACAAGAAGACATTCGCATACATCTCCGCTCTGGAACGATGGCCTGTTATTCTAGTAAGATGTTCCTGGTCTACTACCCTGCAAGCGTCTAGCCTAGTAGACTAATTGAGCGTTGTTCCTAGACCGGTGCCATCGACGACCTTCACCGTTCGGTCATCAAGGCAACAGACGAAGAGAAGCAGAAAGAAGGGAAGGATATACTTCATGAACTAGCTGCATTGAAATACGAACTTCAGCATGGCCGGAAATTGACGTTAGTTGACGCTGATATCTTCTACAGTTCAACTTTAATAGATGAGATATGCTAACTCTTGATCTAATTTACAGCCCTCTCGCCGATGACGGAGAATCAGACATTGCCATCTATAACAAGGAACTCGCAGATCGTGGAGAACTCTCATGGTTCGACGCTCCATGGCTATTTGCGGAATGCTACTTATGTTCGTGGAAGCTCCAAATTTCTTGCATTGTTCAGCGTCACCAACTAACAGGAAAACACAACTGAAAAGACCGTCGGATGAGCACCCATTTTGCCCTTTCTAAGCATTGGAAAGAATATGACGTCTTTGCACAGCAAAAGATGTCAACTTTTAGATCCTCCAGACCTGCTGTGCTTGAATTAGCTACTCGGTACAAAGATTTATCCCAAGATCTAAAGCAGATACACTCGAAGAGGGACGATATGACCCCTGAACAGCAACAGGAGGCTGATAAGGTACTATTCATGGAGATGTGTGAAATTTGTCTGTGGGGAAATGCCACGGATCTCTCACTCCTAACGTCTCTTACATACGAGGACATCCAAAAGCTTCAAGGTGCAGAAGCCCGAAAGAAGGCTGAGGCCAATGTTCTGGTGAACGATCTTCCAGCCGCATTTGAACTTCTAAACAAGGCCCGAACGGAACGAAAAAATGAAGAGCGTCGAGTAGATATCGTTCTGGACAATGCAGGTTTTGAACTATTCGTTGACCTCATACTAGCAGGCTATCTTCTCTCTTCTGGATTGGCCACATGTGTTGTCCTTCATCCCAAATCAATTCCATGGTTTGTGTCTGATGTTCTGCCACGGGATTTTGGGGACCTGATTGCCCTTCTTTCTGATCCGCAGAGCTTCTTCAGCAGCACTGGAGAAGAAACGGAGGAGGAAAAGAAACCACAGCCTCTCACAGACAAGGAAGTAGATGAGTTGAAGTATCTATTTCAGCAGTGGGGGGATTTCCATGCGGAGGGACAGTTGATTATTAGACCGAACCGATTCTGGACCACAGCATCAAGCTATTGGCGACTACCGCATGAGGCTCCTAACCTCTATGATGACCTAAAAGAAAGTGAACTGGTCATCTTCAAGGGAGATCTAAACTATCGAAAGTTGACAGCAGATGTAAGTCCACTTTCCCATTTACATGTCTCAGGCGTACCGGATATTAATTTTATTGTTTAGGCTCATTGGGACCCAACTACTCCCTTTGACACGGCAATTGGACCACTTGGCCAAGGTTCAGGGGTCAGGGTTCTCGCTCTCCGCACTTGTAAGGCTGACGTTGTCGTTGGTCTCGAGAAAGGTGAAGATGAGCGCTTGCGTAACATGCCAAACGGGGGAGGTGACTCTGGTTCTCGGAAATGGGCCTGGAGCGGAAAATGGGCTGTCGTTTCACTTTGCGACGGGAAGAAAATGGGATAAACGCATAACTACTCATGGATGAGAGAAAAGTGGATATAGGGGGAATTATTAGTAGCAGAGAGTTAGAGTGAGTTTAATAGATATTAATTTTCTCAGTGATTTCAAGGGTTGTAAGAAAAGTCCGCTTGCTCAACGCCCTTTGAACAAAAACTAGTACAAAAATATATAACCGTAGACCAAGTTCAGATCATAGTTCATGCTACGGACAAACCCTATGCGGAAAGCATATTCTCCTTGTCCTCTGCTTCCACCTTAGCATGAAGTTGTCTCTGCCTTAACCTAGCCTTGGCTGCTGCAAGTCTGTCTGAAGGTATAGAACCTAATTTAGATTGAGCAGGACCATCCGATTTTGTGGATGATTGGCGGTTTATATCCGAATTATTAGTAGTCCGGTGCCGTTCAAGGTGTGAAGATGTTCGTGACTTCGGCCTTTTAGGCAGGGTGTCTACACGGCCAGAGTTCAGGTATGAAAGGGAAGGGCGAGGTGAATGGCCAGGGCGATACGAAGTTCGTTGTTTGACAACTGGCTTGGAGAGAGGTGTAGACTTCACATCGCCTACTGAGCCTAGGGTCGTGTTTGTCATATCACCGTCCTTCTGGCGGAGTGATTCAAGATTCCGGGCGGAACCGCCGAGCCTAATAAACAGTTCTTCGGCGAGATTGAGCGGCTCATCGGAGTTCTTTGAGCTATTACCGGAAGCCTTTGCATCGGCTTTGAGTTGAAGTTTGCGACGGACACTGGCCGTAGGAACGCTATTACTAGCTTCTGTGTCCTCACGAATATGCTCAGATATGCCGTGCTGTATAGATTGCTTTGTTGGTGAACCAGCTCCCCCTCGAAGAGTTTTTAATAAAGCGCCTATAGTTTCTTCATCAAATGGGCTTTCAGGAGCTTTACTTTGGGTATCCTCACGAGATTTAGTCAGTGACTTTGTGGGCGAATTAAGCACATCCTTATCACTGGGAAGGGTAATTTCTAGCTGGTCGTCGCCTGAGTCGTAGGAATCCACCCGTGCGTGATAGCTATTAGTAGCTTTCTTAAGCCGCTCGAGTATATCTTCTGTAATCTCGTCGCGCCGTGTCGAGCGACTGGATGTTTGAGGCTGGGAATTGTCCGAACGTAAGGCCAAGGTTCCTTTCAATAAATCGATAGTCTCTTGCATTTGTTTCCTCTCGGCGTCAAAGGACTTTCTTAGCGCTTCTTCTGCCGCTTGATGGTCCCGTAAAGAGTCAGTCAAGCGCTTACTATATTCCTGGGCGCGAGACTCAAGTCGCTCCTCACGCTTCTTTGCTCTCTCTTCCTGTGCCTTTCGCCGCTCCCCGACGTGTAGAAGTTCGGTCTTTACCCTGTCAAGATTGCGTTGCAGTAACAGATTCTCTCTTTTCAGTTCAGCAGCTTTCCTCTCCGAGCTCCGGACCAGTTCTTGTAGTTCCTTTAGCTTTGGGTTTCTTTCACTCTCGCGTAGTCGAGCGTTCGCTTCGCAGAGAGCCTCTTCAACCTCACGAAGCTTCGCAGCAGTTTTCTCTGCTGACATATCTTCTGCCAGCATCTCCTTATTGACAATGCCATGATCTTCCAATGTTTTTCGGAGAGTCGCTGTTTTCTGTTTATATTGCAATGCGGCAGCAGTCTGCCTTGAAAGCTCGCGGAACATTTGGTCCTTGTTCGAGTTCTCACCATCGCCACCGCCAACCATGCCAGCAGCAAGCTCAGAGACGCGCTTCTCCATCTCGGCTACTTTAAGCTCTTCTTGCTTCAGTTTCTCAGTAAGACGAAGGGCCTCTGTCTCCTTTTTCTTTGCGTAAGATTTTGCCACTGATCGATATTCGATGAGCTTTCGTATTTCCTTCTCTGTCTTGGTCCGGTAGTTTTCGAATTCAGATTTCCAGTATTTCCCGGATTGGGAATGCGGAGCCTCGAGGTTAATTGTCACATCTCCCTCGTCTTCCTCTTCTTCCTCAGACTGATCAGAATCACGGTAGTCATCTTCAATGTCCTTTTCGCGGGTATCTTTGCGCTCTTCTTTCTTGACAGGAGTATCATCAAAGCCATCTACCTTTTGTCCGAACTTTTCTTCGCGGGCTTCAAGTAGAGACTGTGTCAATTTGCTCCTGCGTCCGGAACCACCAGGGGCGCTCATTGACCATTGACTGCTGATATTTCCTCCGCTCAGCTCTAGATCCCGCTCATCGTCAAGGAAAACGGGTTTGCGTTCATTATCCTTGACACCAGCCCCAAAAGACACCGTTTTACGGCGCGTTGTGGCAGTTCCAGGAGTAAGCAAGATACTCTTTGAGGGTGAGGTTATCGCATGTGCAGGCTCCTGTGTCTTTGGCTCAAGCTTAGGAATCTCCATTTTTCGGTCCTCGCCGGACGAAAGTTTCTGAACGGCCTTTTTCAAGTCATCGTTTTTCTTGTGAGAACTCGGGTCTAGTGGGCGTATCGGGATGGTTAAGTCCTTGTCCTCGTCCACCTCGGGTGCAGGAGTCCCAAGCATCGCGTTTTTAAAAGCTCTATACGCAAAAACCGGTGCTGGTGTCTCTGGCGCATCAAGTACCATAGACTCGTCTATTTTGAATCGAGATTTGTAGTTAATATATGGCCTTCAAACGACAGGTATATTTCCCAGAGGGAAGTGAGGTGAGGCGCCTTACCTCCCGCAACGCCCTGATTGGAGCCTGCCAACCAGCTCAGCATCGTTGACACCTAACGAGTATCGAATTGGTCTCAATAGCTGTCCATTACCAAGGATACTTTTCTCCCGGGAGCATGCGAGCCACGTCCAATGCTCCCTTTACCAGCTTCTCAAGTTGTGCTTCTCTCGTCTTCCTCTCGCGAACTTTTACCCGCCGTCCAAAAGGGAGAAAAAGCGCTTTGTTTACTCTCCTGACGTCACGTGCTTGCCGCATCGACGGTGTCCGCCACTAATCCCGACCTGGACTAGCGGCCTACTCTAAAACGTGCCGAGGTACGGGGTGCATGGCGGAAGCGAAGTGGACAGACTGGCTCTCCCGTATATTTTTAAAAAAACAGAGGGCGTCTTGCGGAAGGCAAATCGAAATAGGGCTGCGTAGGGATAACCCTGGGATTTTTGACAGCGGGACTTGCAGAGTTCCGTGGACAGGGGGACCACAAGACCAGCTGGTGGTGGTGATCTATAAATAGGAACATGTCAGCCTCCAAAGTGACAGATTTCAACGGGCGGAACGGTTGACAGCACCAACCATTGCTCCTCGAACGCTTATATTAGCCATGTAAGTACTACATAAGAATATAGACAGCCAGCCTTTCGAGCTATACTACACCTCCCTATATATATTTTCTCCGGGGCATCGTAGACCGCATCTACGGTAATGCACCTGGGCAGGCTTATCAGCACGTGATCCGGTGCGACTATCTTCCGCTCACCGCCAGCAAAATCCCTGTAACAAGATAGAAGATGTGAATCACTTGTTGGGCACAAAGACAGACAGGACAATCCAGCACTTCTTCTCACCTAACCACCAATTGTTTTCCGTCTAATAATGTTCCAATAGAGGGCTGCAGCTACGGCTGCAATCTCTGTTGCTTGCTTCCTGTGAAGCAAACACTCCCGCTCGTTGAGAACACTCTCTATTTGTATGCGATCATGCCGCGCAAACAAAGGAAAGGGAGCACAAGAACCAACGGTTCCCCTGTGGAAGACAAACAGCAGACTGCCTCTAACCCGGCCCTGGCCACTAATTATGAAGAAATACACAAGAATGAGGCGGACGCCCTGCGTTCAATATACGGCGACGAGTTCGAGGACGTAGAGACAAAACCCTCTGCGTGGAATGTAAGTTTGTGTCGAGTGCTCTGCACTGCTGTATAAATTCGCACGCAGTTTTATAATGGCTCTTCTTTTATATGAGACTCTTGATTTAACCTATTATGCTTATTTTGTCTATCCAGCAATCCTCGACAATATCCTTTAAGCTGCAGCTCAAGGCGTCCTCAAATCCTGAGGTTCGAGTCTGCCTTTTGGTTGAACTGCCGACGACATATCCCAAATCAGTTCCGATATTAAAACTAGAATCTGTTCAAGATGTCAGACAGAGTGCCAAAGAGCGGCTTGAGAGCGTTCTGAAGTCCAAACCAGTAGAACTCCTGGGGTCCGAGATGATATATGAACTGGCTGTTGCCATAGAAGACGTCCTGGAGGATTGCGCGCAGGCACAAGCCCAAGACAAGGACTTACCAAGCCTCGAGGAGGAACGTATAGTCCAGGAGGCTGCTGCTCTTCAACAGGCCGAGAAGCTGAAGCAGGAAGAGTTAGCTCGACAGCAAGAAGCAACCGTCGAGGAAGAGAAATCGTTACAATTGCTAGTTGAAGATAAACTGAAACAACGTCAAAGGGAGAATGAGCAGTTGTCTCGTCGCAAGAGTAGGACTAATGCAGAAGACTTTGGTCTTTTGGAGTCTGTTGTCGATGTCCCAGATGCGATATCATTTGATCCCCCAATGGCCATCACAGGTCTGCACGACCGCCCTCTATGGTTTAAATCAGTTAGTGGGAAGAATATAATTGGCAAATCTCATTACAAGGAAACGTTCTTAGTGAGGCCAATTGTCCAGGGAAACACACCGTTGGCACCACTCCTTGTTTTGAAGGAGATATTCATCCAGGAAAGTGAACATAAGGATGTTGATCTCCGGTTCCAGATCAGCGTGAGTGAGGATAAACTTGAATTTTTGAAGAAGCTTCGTCATCCCAACCTCGTGGATTTCATCGGCTTCAAAATCCAACGTCCCATTGATTCATCCTCAGGTCAAACCGGCACCTGGCACATATATGCCCTCTTTGAGCATGCTAACAAGGGCTCCCTATCTGAACTACTGGATATCGTCGGCAGTGTTCCGGCAGATAATGCCAGAGCCTGGATGATACAGCTAGTTGAGGCTCTGGAGTATTATAATCGTCACGGTGTGGTGCATGGAAATATTCACTGTGGTCGTGTTTTGCTCTTCAGAAGCCCATCAAGCACAACAACAGTAAAACTACTTGGTAATGTGGAGGAAGTACTCCCGCTATCATCTACAGCGAGGAGAAGAAGCCTTACAACACCAAAATCTCCGTTCTGGCTACCTCCAGAACTCGCAGGTGAAGGCATGAAACCAACCATCAAGACTGATGTTTGGGATCTAGGCATTCTGTTCTTGCAAATGGGCTTTGGAAAAGATATCCTACAACGGTATACATCCGCAGATGCCGTCATCAACGCCATGGAACTGTCCCCTCAACTAGAGGACATGCTTGTTGAAATATTTAGATCTGACCCTAAAAAACGTCCGACACCGTTCCAGATCCAACCCTTTGAATTCTTCCGCGTTGACACACCGTTGATCGTCCCCACTGGAACTCCTGGCTCGTCTTCCCTGCCCCATCGCACACGTCATGATTCCCAGGGTCACTTGGCGGCAATCTCCCGCTACAGTCATGATTTCGATGAGGTTGGCCGTCTTGGAAGAGGCGGTTACGGCCTGGTTGTCAAAGCTCGAAATAAATTGGATGGCAGGTTCTACGCTGTCAAAAAGATATCCCAGAAATCCCCTGTTGCTTTAAAGGATACCTTATCAGAAATCATGCTACTGTCAAGACTCAATCATCCTTATGTTGTGCGATATTTTACGGCATGGCTAGAAGAGAATTACGTTGCAATGAGTGATGATGATGACTCGGATGCTATTCTGTCTTCAGGCGGCTCCGGTTCGCATTCGGGAGATAATATCGAGTTTGGCTACAGCACTAGTGGACTGGATTTCATCAGTTCCAGCGGTTACCCCAAGGTTGAATTCGGATATGATACTGATGAAGAAGGGGAAAGTGATACCATTTCAGATGGCACTGGCGCTCAGAAGAAGGGGAACGATGCCAGTACTACGGAGGAGGGCATATCCCTTCGCCGGGTAAGGTCAGGTTCGCAGTCACGAGTCATCCCTACAACTCTATATATCCAGATGGAATACTGTGAAAAACACGTAAGTGGCTGCCCGGAATAACTACTGAATTTTAGGAAATTAACCCACCGTTCTAGACTCTACGAGACCTTATCAGATTTGGATTGCATGAAAATATCGATTCTTCATGGAGGCTCTTCAGGCAGATCCTTGACGGTCTAAATCATATCCATTCCCACGGCATTCTACACAGGGACCTCAAGCCAGACAATATCTTTATTGATATGGCAAATAACCCGCGAATTGGAGACTTTGGATTGGCTACAAGTGGACAACTTAGCTCAACCGACCGATCGCCTGCGCTGGAGAGCATAGCAGCCGGGTTTACTCAGAGTGTTGGTACCACATATTATGTCGCTCCAGAGGTTAAAAAGGCTTCTATGGGACAGTATAACGAGAAAGTTGATGTAAGTTACCCTTTATTTTATCACCAAGCTCCTGCTAACAATTCACAGATGTACTCTCTTGGTATTATCTTCTTCGAAATGTGCTACCCGCTTGAGACTGGAATGGAAAGAGATCGGATACTCCAGGGTATCAGGCAAAAGGAGCATACCCTGCCCGATGCGTTCAATCTTCCTGAAAAAGTGGCACAGGGAGAGATAATTCTCTCTCTCATTAGCCACCGACCTAGTGAACGTCCAACCACAACTGAGTTGCTTCAGAGTGACAAAATACCGCTACAGGTTGAGGAAGAGATGTTCCGGAAAGCAGTCATGGGACTCCTATCTGACCCTGAATCTCCAGATTACAAGAAAATACTCTCCGCGATATTTTCCCAGCCTCAAAAGAAGTTTGAAGACATTGCATGGGATATAGACTCACGTGCAAGTCCTACGGCTACGGAATTGCTATTGCACGGGGTGGTAAAAGACAAACTTACTGCATTGTTCCGAAAACATGGAGCTGTAGAAACTTGCAGACAGTCGCTATTCCCACGATCATCCCATTACGGGCCAGGTGCCGTCCGGCTTCTAGACCCAGGCGGAAATCTGGTCCAGCTGCCCTATGACCTTACACTTCCAAACGCTCGTGCTCTACCGAAACAGGATTTATCTATTGAAAAGGCCTTTTCTTTTGGTACAGTTTACAGGGAATCTGTCCATAGAGGCGAACCCAGGGGTCATAAAGAAGTTGACTTTGATATTGTTTCCTATAACACCTTGGATCTACCTTTGAAGGAAGCAGAGGTAATCAAGGTGCTGGATGAGATTATTGACGAATTTCCGCCACTGAGGTCTACCCAGATGTGCTTCCACCTCAATCATTCTGACCTCCTGGAGGCTGTCGTGGCATTTTGTCGTATTACTCCTGAACAGCGACCTATCGTGAAAGAGGTCATCAGCAAACTTAACATTGGACAATACACAATGCAGAAAATCAGAAGTGAACTCCGATCACCGAGTATTGGAGTGTCATCAACGTCAATTGATGATTTATCGCGGTTCTATTTCCGAGGTATGTCTAACGGAATTTCTATTGTGTTACTGTTTATCTAAGATATAAAATTGACATTGGCTCTAGATACCCCCCAGAAAGCATTAAGCAGGCTTCATGCGATCATGGATGGCACCGAATACGCCGATAGATTGTCACCTATCTTTAACCGATTGAACATAGTTGTTTCATATCTGGAGAAGTTCAAAGTGAAGCGAAAAGTTTATATCAGCCCATTGAGCAGCTTGAACGACAAATTCTACAACGGCAGCGTGCTCTTTCAGTGTGTCTTTGATAAGAAGCGAAGAGATGTCTTTGCAGCCGGCGGAAGATACGACAGTCTGATCCAGGAATTTCAGCCCATCTTGCGCTCGAATCGTCCAAGATCCCATGCGGTTGGCTTTAACCTTGGATTAGATAAATTGAACGGGTCAATGACGAACTATCTGAAAGGATCTAATAAATCTTTTCTCAAGCCAGATGCAGAGGTTGGAAATTCCTGGCGCAAAATTAAGGTCGGTTGAACCAATTACTATAAAATAATGGGCGTGCATGGCTAACGGCAAATGATTACAGTGTGACGTATTGGTTGCTAGTTTTGATCCTTCTGTACTGCGAACTGTTGGAGTTGGTATTGTCTCGACTCTATGGGCGCACGACATCAGCGCCGAGCTTGCAGCGGACACGACGCCTTCACTAGAAGACCTTCTCACTAGATACGTCGACGATAACTACAGCTGGGTGGTTATTGTCAAGCAGGACAGTATTGAGAGAGGCTTGAGAGTCAAGAGCGTTCAACGCAAAGAAGACTTTGATGTGAGAAGCTCAGATCTAGTCCCCTGGCTTCGGAATGAGATGCGCGCTCGCAGGAAATTCAAACATGACCGACCCCCTGACTCTCCGAAGCTGGTCAAACATCCTAGCCAGGTCGAGGCCAGCCTTTCAGGCAAAGAGAGAGACTCGGATGTTAGAATCCTGACACCCCTTCACAAGAGCAAAAAGACGAATAGGAGAAATATTGTTGAATTTGGTAAGTTTTCTTCACAGCCCGATACGAGAACCCCCCTTGCTAATGATTATGTTCCAGCGCTGCGTCGCTCTCGTGAAATACTGGACAAAGGCCTTGATGGACCCATTGCTGCGATAGATGTCCGAGATGATGTTCTCGAGAGTATTCGAGATACCCGTCTTTCCGATCCGGATAGCTGGCGGAATGCCATCCAGAGTGCGCCGTTGGTGGAAAGAAAGTATCTAGGGAACATCCATGAGCTATTGATCGATCTAGCGAGTGAAAGTGTTGCACCGGATGGAACTGTGAAGTATACCAATGCTTTCGTCTACAACTATCGAACCGGAAACTGCATTTATTACGACTTGAAACGAGGAAACTAAATTAATTAATCAACAGACGATTCAATTCATGTAAATAGTTATTTTACAGTATGCCCTGTTAGAAATTAGCCAAATGAAATCTAAAGTACACCAGAGAAAACGAAAAAGACCTAGGGAACTGGAAAAGAAGAAGAACAGAGGGATTGTTATCCCCGTGGTATCATTCGCTATCATCATCACTACCATAAGCAACCAAAGGACCGCCTGAACTCTTGGTTTCGGCCGGTTTTGTAGTAATACCAGAGCCTCCATAGCTCTGTAACGCAGCCAAAGTTGAGCCGGATAATATCCCATTACCCGCAGTCGGCTGTGCAGGAGGAGGTGGTGCTTCAATCAACCCAGGCTGAGCCGCTGGTTCAAGCTCCTTTGCACCATCTTGAGCCTGCTCCAGCTCTCGACTCCTCGCATACCAGACTTCATCTGGCGGCTCATAGCCATCCAAATTAAAGCCGGCTTCCAGCCTCTTCCTCTTCTTGGCCTCGGGGTCCCTGCCTTCAAGCTCTGCCACAAATTCGGCTGGCAGAGCTCTCCTCACAGCTTCCGCAGCCTGTTCTTCAATTCGTCTTGCCTCCCTTTTCTGCGCGGCCGGGTTTGGATCCACGGTCGCCCAGCGGACGTTTAATATTTCATTATTATCCAAGCTCTGATGCGACATTGCCTCCTTTGCAAACTGGGAATTTGCTTCATTCGTGTATGTGACGAACGCTACTCCTCTCTGGTTAAGAACGCGTATCCTGTCGATTTGTCCCCATTCGGCGAAATGTCTGGCCACCACTTCTTCGATATCGTCTGTAACGTGTATTCTTCCAACATATAGAGTCCTATTCTGTCTCATGAATGTACCCACGCCTCCCATATCATCTCTGTAGTCGCTGAACTTGTCTCTGCCAAAACAGTCCACGTTTGGGTTGAAAAGGTCATGTATCCCAGGTAAGCGGTGAAGGTATTCGCACTCGTGTCCCTTTGGACAGAGTCCCCGAGCAAAGAATATGCAAAAGAAGGATCCGGTTATTTTATCGGCACGCGTGTATCCGCTATCCTTCGCGATATTGCACCTCGACTCGGCCGGCTGTTGGGAGAGGTATTTGTCTTCTCGATCGCCTCCGGACCACTTATTATACCAGATGTTGAAGATGGTTCCTGTCTGCGGCGGTGGTTCTGATTTCACAGTCGATGGGTCAACTTGCACTCGCGCCGGCCGTCTTTTCCGCCGTATTATCTTGGTCTTCTTCTCCTTGTCTGCTCCGTCTGTCGTTGTAAGGGCAGTTTCTGTTGCCTCTGTCGCATCTGCCTTTTGCACCTGGAGATCTGTCGACGGCTGTTCAGCCATGGCTACGCCCTCCTGAGCCTCAACTGAGTCTGTCGAAGCCATCTTTTCTATCGCAGGCGTAAGATTGTGCTTGTTCTGATATAGGATGAATTGCAAGCTCGTTTGAACCTCCAAAACTTCCGAAGCTGCAAAAAGCGATGGATTTGCTTATGTAATCATTGCAGCCCACATTTGCGCCAATCAGTTGGCGGGGAGAAGAAGAAGACGAGAAGAAGAGAATAAGAGAAGAGAAGAAGATATCAAAATAATACCACCAGCTTGAACTCATTACTTTGGTCGTTGGTGGAAGAGAAAAGGTCAGAGATCTCAGATCTCGAAACATACCGATACTGGATTGATAATACCCATCTACGTTGCCCATCATGGTGAACATCACGGAAAAGATTAAGGAGTGAGCTTTACCATATATATATATACCCATCTCTACAGATGGTGAATACGGGCTAATATGAGTATCTGTTGATGTACAGGATTGAGGAGGAGATGCGCAGGACGCAAAGTATGGGCTCTTGTTTTATGGATATGTTGATATCATCATTTGGTATATGAGCTAACTGCTTGGGCTTTTAGAAAACAAGGCCACTGGTATGTTCGTATGGATTCATTTCCTGCGTAGACAAAAGCTAACATCTTCTAGAATATCATTTGGGTCTACTTAAGGGGTACGTATACTTATGCGCAACTAGGAGTTCAACTATCAAACTAAGTTATACCCTACATTCAGAAAACTCGCACGACTACGAGCCCAGCTTCTTGAACCAACTGGAGGATCTGGATCTGGCGGAGGAGCTGGTTTTGACGTTAGCAAGAGCGGAGATGCTCGTATTTCTCTTGTTGGATTCCCTTCCGTTGGAAAGTCAACCTTTTTATCAAAAATCACCAAAACCAAGAGTGAAGTTGCTGCGTACTCTTTCACAACCCTCACAGCTATTCCTGGCGTGTTGGAGTATGGTGGTTCAGAGATTCAGATTCTGGATCTTCCCGGAATTATTGAAGGAGCAGCAGAAGGCAAGGGACGAGGGAGGCAGGTTATTTCCGCGGCTAAGGTACTTATCCTTCCTACTGTCAGACTGAAATTTCATGCTACAATGGCTAACATGAGATGAAGACGAGTGACTTAATCCTGATGGTTTTGGACGCAACGAAGAAAGCCGAGCAAAGAGCATTGCTAGAGGCAGAATTAGAAGCCGTCGGAATTCGGCTGAACCGAGAAGTGCCGTAAGTATACACAATTTCCCTTACAGCAGGGCAATTGTTAATATATGTGGACAGAAACATCTATCTGAAAGTCAAAAAGGCTGGCGGAATGAAGATTACATTCCAGTCACCTCCAAAGTACCTCGATGAAAAGATGTTGTACAATATCCTGAGAGACTACAAGGTGCTCAACTGCGAGGTCCTGGTCAGAGATGAAAATGGTAACGACTCTCATTCTTTTTTTACTTGCCAGTACGCCATGGACTAACCATGGACTATAGCTACGGTCGACGACTTCATAGACGTGATCATGAAAGACCATAGAAAGTATATTAAGTGGTAAGAAGGACATCAACCGCAAGACCGATCTAGAACCTCTCTTTCGACTTGTCTAACGGCCCAATTCTAGCTTGTACGTGTATAACAAGATCGACAGCGTCAGTCTGGACTTCCTCGACCAGCTAGCGAGAGAACCCCACACCTGTGTGATGAGCTGCGAGCTCGACCTGGGCATCAAAGACGTCGTAGACCGGTGCTGGCAAGAACTCCAGCTCATCCGCATCTATACAAAGCGGCAAGTCACCCGCCTCTTTTGCGACTGAAATGCCATTGCTAACCGGAGAGTAGAAAAGGAGTGGACCCCGACTTCAACGAGGCTCTTATTGTGAGGAGCAACTCTACAATCGAGGACGTGTGCGACCAGATCCACCGCACGCTCAAGGAGTCCTTCAAGTACGCCCTTGTCTGGGGCGCCAGCGTCACGCACGTACCGCAGCGAGTAGGACTGGGCCATCTAGTAGCAGACGAAGACGTCGTCCACATCGTGTCCAAATAGCCTGCACCTCCAACTATTATAATATCACCTGCTATCATATCGTCTCCGGAGTATACAACTAGAGGTATTATTGATATCAAGCATCAAGCACCGCCCGCCGGCCAACCAGCGTTGGAGAACCTTCTCGAAGCTTCGCTCGGCCGCGGGATCGGCCCAGGCATCACGTCACAGGCGGCACCCACTTAGCCGGCTGGAAGCAAGCAACGCCTCATAAGAAACACCAGAGGCTGCGCCAACTCCCGCCCACGTAGACAATCACGGACCGCCTCTATATAATACTTGCTGGTGCTGCTGGAGCTTGGAAGTGAGAGCGACAACAGCCAATCTTTTTCTCCAAGACTCCCTTTGCCTGCTGGACAGCGACTTATTAACTCCCTACTCGCCAGCCTGGCCGCTGTTTTTTGACTGGCTGCTTAACTCGCCCTGCAGCAACTCTAACTACTTCAACGACTACACGACACACCGCATAATCCACGAGACCGCACGCAGCTCGACACCGCCGACAACCCAACCTAACACATTGAACACTCTCGCTCAGGACCAGCAGTCATGGTTGCTGAGACGAAGCTCTACGACTCGCTAGGCATATCTCCCTCTGCCTCGCAGGATGAGATCAAGAAGGCATACAAGTAAGTCTAAACTTCCCTGACCCCCGCTTAACTACTTAGTTAGCTCCTCGTGGCGTCGCCAGGACTGACAGATCGATAGGAAAGCAGCATTGAAATGGCATCCAGACAAGAACCCAGACAACCCTTCGGCAGCTGAAAAGTTCAAAGGTGAGTGTTTCTTCTAATTAACCTCCTGTGGCAGACGGAGTGGGCTAACAAACCGTGTGTGTAGAGGTCTCCCAGGCATACGAAGTGCTTTCAGACCCCGAGAAACGCAAAGTCTACGATCAATATGGATTGGAATTCCTCCTTCGTGGCGGAAATGCAGAACCCCCACCAGGTGCAGGAGGGGCTGAGGGCATGCCATTCGGTGCTGGTGGAATGCCTGGAGGCTTCCAAGGGTTCGGAGGCATGCCAGGCGGAGGGACTCGAACATTCCACTTCTCAACCGGAGACGGACCAGGCGGATTCTCGTTCAGCTCGCCCGACGATATCTTCTCTAGCTTCGCTCGATCCGGTGGCGCTGGTGACGACGACCTCTTCTCCTTCCTGAGCGGAGGTGGTGCCCGTGGCTTTGGAGGAGGAGGAGGTGGTGGTTCCCGGTATAGACGAGAGGCACGGCGGCCTCCAACGCCTGAAGTTACGACTGTTGAGAGACAGCTTCCCCTCTCGCTGGAGGAGCTGTTCCATGGCGTGCACAAGAAGATGAAGATCAAGCGGAAGGCCTTCGATGAACGGACAGGAAAGAGAAGCATGGAAGACAAAATTCTGGAGTTTGACATCAAGCGAGGCCTCAAGGCCGGCAGCAAGATCAAGTTCAAGGGTGTTGGCGATCAGGAGGAGGGCGGAACCCAGGATCTACATTTCATCGTCGCCGAGGTAAGTCATTCTTTCACCCTAACAAATATAACTAGCACCTTTTTGCTAACTATTCTACAGAAAGAACACCCCCACTTGAAGCGTGTCGGCGATGACCTGATAACAACGATCGAAATAAGCCTGAAGGAGGCGCTGACTGGCTGGTCTCGCACAGTCAACACCATCGACGGAAGACAGCTGCGTGTCAGCGGAGCCGGACCAACACCACCTGGCTTTGAAGAAAAATTCCCAGCACAAGGCATGCCAAAGCCGAAACAACCAACTCTCCGAGGCGACTTTATCGTCAAGGTCGACGTCAAATTCCCGACCTCCTTGACACAGGCCCAGAAGACAAAACTCGCACAGACGCTCTGATCTGGGATTCCGTTTCCAACCGGTCCCGCTTCCATACATATACAGGAGGACCTCGCTCAACATGAACACAATGAATTAATGAAATAAATTCAGCACAAAGGTGATGGAGGGCAGCTGCATTGTTGGAGTTTTTTTTTTTGTTTCTTGGTTTCTAATATCATCGGTGGAACAACAGGGGATTGGTTGATTTCACATGCAACAACTACTAACTAGTTATCATCTGGGATGGCGTTTTACCTATATGTTTACTCTTCTACTTCTGCGGCAGCGCCCTTATTGCTCTATTATTATAAACAAAATACACAGTTCCATCCATCTCTCTTTTTGCTCCCAGCCATGTATAGTATCTCAAGTATCTCGCTCTGTATCTACTTCGGCTCTGCCCGCTTTTTAGTCTCAAAGCTTATTGGCGCGCTCGGGCTCCACCCCAGAAATAGAACATCAAGTTCCAGCAAGCTACAAAAACTACAAACAAGCGATAACTAGACAAGCACAGCAAGAAAAGGGGACCCGAAGACGCCAGACGAAGACACAGACAGCGCAGTCCGTCACGATGAAGACTCGCCTGACTTACATCCACGAAGGCGACAGCGACCTCGACCCCAAGCAGACCACCGTGAACCAGACGGCGCTCTCCATCCGGGCCCTGAAAGCAGCTAAGCAGGAGAGGATCTTGTTCGACTACACCGAGCTCCCTCATGAGGTGAGAATATGCTGGGCGATACGAGCTTGATCAGCGGTACTGACAGCCTGGGCTGGTTTAGATCCGACAAGTGCTGAAGAAATGCCGCGACCTGCGCATTCGCTGGGCCTCCGAACGACCGTACGCTGCCGTTGCGCCGTTTAGCAGCAGGGTCTCTCCAGGGCTGCATGTCGTCTTCACGCCCGCCAGCAGCGGTTCATCTGGGTACGTCGTGGCGCCTTGCGGCTTCGCTATCTAATCCTTTGTCTATCTTTTTCCCTTGGACGGCTACTTACATCAATCCTTTTTGTCTTGGGGTGTTTTATAGTGAATCTCTATGCCGTCTGCTACAGAAAAGCTTCAACAGTCAGATTGATTGTACCATTTCACCGGTTAGTTCTGGCATCTTCCTACTTTCTTGCTTTGAACGGGAGCATATATTAAACGCTCAATGTGCTCTAGTTATCATCTTCTCCGTCCTCATTCATACCAACGACCGACCCCTATGCACGGCTAAAACTCCAAACACTGCTTCCATCCTTACACCAACTTATTACCTACCTCGACCAATACATTTGCCAGGAAAATACCGAATGCAGCAACCGCATTGCTTCGATCTCCTTGGCTTCTTCACTGGATATAGACTACAATGACTCTACGGCTCATCTTATGGTGGCTGCATACTGGCCAGACGCCCCCGAAAAGACTGGCTGGACAGAAGTAATCAATGAACCTAAATACGACGGAGACCGAGTTGAAATTGGCATCTTAGCGGAGCAGACACCTCTGAAGCCAGAGGAAGTGAGAGTGGGTGGGATGTTGGCCGATATAGGCCGAAAAGCAGAGCTAAGTATGAGCACGCCCTGTCCATGGCCATCACCACCCTGAAATATTTCTAACGTATCGCCGCCCAGATCCCACTCTATTCAGCTTCAGTTCACGACACCATCCTATCCAAACTACATACCGCACCCAATTCACATCTCCAACCGGTCTCCACCCTACCCTCCAGCTCTCCCTAAAGAAATCCTCCCTCTACCCCCCTACAAAACTACCGCCCGACACAACCTGCTCATTATACACATACCTCACCCTCCCATCGACAATATTCGCCGATAAATACCAACTCTCCACTCAAGACCCCCTCTTCCTCCAATCCCACAACCTTATTTCCCTACACAGCATCCAAGGCGAAACCGACCTCGAAGCACCGAACTGGATAACACAGCAATGGGGATCCAATCTGCTCTTAGAACTAGCCACGCCTTCACTGGAAGTTGCTTCAGAATACCCTCTTACGAATGATGAATGGAATATAACTATCCCTCTGCACCTACGGTACCTACATCCTTCCCCGTCAGGATACCGCGACATATCCGTTCCCTGGCCCGTAGTTTTCTGGGCCTGTGCCAACGACGATGGAAACGCAGACGATAAACAGAAAATTAACCCGTTTGATCGCGTGAGTTTGGGGTGGGAGTCGAATTTCCCTGTCCGGACGACGTATTATCATCTCCAGCCTGAGCCGGAACCGGCGTCAAACCTGCTCGTTGAAACGATTAGTGTTCCAGTATTGAATATGAGCCGCGATACGCAACGGATGGAAATACAAGTTGGAACAGCTATGATTATCATCGGAGGTTTCATGTGGATATTGTGGAAACTGGGACTAATAACGAACTCTCCGGCTCCCGTACAAGCAACGGATGATCCAGAGGAGAGTAGGAAGGATCAATGATGCATACCATATATTCTACGCACACTTTAATTAACAACTAGCTACGTATGAAAAGGAAGATCATGACGAGATACAAATGAAGATATATTTAATTACCCTTGCAATAAACGCATAATACAACGCACTGCATATTAAGCTCATGAACGAAGAAAGTGGAATTTGCCAGTCATAAATCAAATGCCTCATGTATAATCAAGTCCAGTATCGAGGGGAAGAAAGGACTATATACACATAAAAGGAAAGAGCTTCAATCGATCCTATCATAAACATTCATCGTCATCATTAGATCGATAAACAAGGGGGAAAAGGTGTAGGTTGTTAGCTTTGTGCATGAATAAAGTAAAAAAAATGAACATTTCCCTCCTTTTTTCCTGATATTCAGGAATAGCATCAGATTCCATACCACTTCGTTGACTTGAGCTTCCGAAATTGGTTTGAACAAAATAAGGGAAGCAAATAGGAAAAAAAAAAAAAAGAAAAAGAGAATCGAACATGACATGAATATTTAATGGGCATCCATCTGGAGTTTTCATCAGTCGAAGCCAGGGGATATAGAAATATAGGGGCGTGAGGTGGGTATGGATCTGTTGCTCTTATCGTCTTGCCAAAGGACGACTGTTTGAAATAGGGGCGAGCATCCTTCGTATGTGGAAGTCTGCGTAGAATTGACCGCGGTAGGAGACCGCTTGCGCGGAATGATATGAAGCTTAGAAACTCGAACAAAGGGGCAACAATGGTTCTATCCCAGTAACCACCAAAAAAAAAAGAAACGCCGGATTCAAATGGCCCAATGAGATATTAGTGCATCGAGGTGTGAGTGTGAATTGAATAATCGATCCAGTGAGAACTCCAACATGGTGAAATGGCCAACAAGGAGGAAAGTAAACTCCAAAAAGCGGTACGCAAAACACGTTTGAAAACAGAGACGGCTGAATATCAAAAAATGGCGGTTTATGTTATACGACGATAACATCCCCTTCTGCATCTGCAGGATCAGACAATGTCATGTCCGTATATTTAGTGGTTCCAAGGACAGAGTCCTCTTCCAGAGCAATGGCGCTGTCGTCGTTATTAATCTGGTTTCCCTCTAGACTCGTGTCAACAGCAGGCCGGTTTGGGACATCAGCCTTGATGGTCTTAGCTGCGGTATTCGATGTGCCCTGATTCACGTTTGGGCCCACCTCCTGAGTTGACTGCTCGGTTTCGGTTTGCTGGCTGGAGAGATGGCTGGTAGAGGCGAAGCTTGCAAGCTGGGCTGCAACTGTTGCTGTAGGTTTGTTCAATAGGTTTGAAGAATGTTCGCGCAGTGATCTTGGCGAAGTAGCCATGAAACCTCCCCTTTCAGCTTGCCAGTGCATCATCTCAAGGAAGAAAACCTTGGTCATCCACCAGGCACTGAAGCTCTCTGCATTCGAAAGGGTGAGACGGTGAAGGGCAGTGGTCCATAGTGCATCCGCCTTTTCGATTATGCAGGTAGCAGAGTGATTGGGGAACATGGCAGGCAGCTGTAAAATGAAAGTGATCCATCGGTCAGGGAAATTCGTATATTCTTCGTTGTTAGTTTGCTGAAGGGGGAATTTTTGGAACCCAGCTAACTCGTGGTCGATAGAGTCAGTCTGAGGAGGTGGACAGTTATCCAATGGGTATAAAAGAGATTTCATATGTTCCTTTAAGATGGTAATTGCGGTTTTCAGCGAGCATGGAGGTATGTTGGCCTTGATGGCGGTCTCAGTCGGATCAACGAAGGTACTGAACTCTTCCCACATCTTATTTCGATTTTGTTGGTGGCACAGCCATGCAGCAGCGGCAATGGCAGACTGGTTAACGTCAAGCATGCGTTTCAGCAGATGACAAAACAGCCGGCAGGGAACAAGTCGCGCGGTGGACACATGCTCTGGTTGTGATTTGAGGGTTTCGGCGATGTGAGTAACAAGCTTGCATGAAATGGATTGGAAGGCCTTGAGGACAGGGTCTGGGACAACCTGCGTTGTTAGTGGAGACACAAAGGCAAGCATCTTCTGGTACATGATCCAGTCACATTCCTCCACCCATGGCGCAACATTTGGATGAACGAGGAGTTTGTGGACCGGCACAGTAAGGGTACCCTGGAAGGCGGAAAAGTGACGGAAGAGGTTCTTCTCCTTGCAGAATCTAAAGCTGTCGATAACTGAAGTGCAATGAGAGCGATACAAGGCGGCAAGGGCGTCGGCGGCTGAAGGATCAGAGTTGTCGGGAAGATACTGATGTATGTTTGGCAATGAGAGGGTATCGCTGTCGGTGGATGGGGTATTATCTGTTGGCTCGAAGTGAAGCAGATGCTTGATCTTCAACTGCGTTTTGACAGCCATTGGGTCAACTCCCACGTTGATAGCGGAGACATTGGTGTCTGCGCAGGCGCAACGGTGTGTAGGGCCGGATGGCTGGCTTTGCTGCAGGATATTCAGGTCCGGAGATGTAGCATCCCCTGCATCCACAAGCGCTTTTTGTGTTTGCTGGGAATCAGGGAGAAAGCTGGACTCGAGCTGGGAACCAGCACCATCGATGTTCAAACCGTGGTCCTGCGCTTTGTCCATCTTATCGTCGCACTCAGTTTTGGCGTCTTGACCAATAAGGGACAAATCAACGTAATGATATTTTGACTCTCCGCGGACTCCGAGGCGACGAGTCTGCACGTTTGGGAATATGATCCTGACGAGCTTGCCAAAGGAGGCGGGATTAAGCACCGACACACGGTCATTTCCGCATTTTTCGGCATAGCAACAGTAAACACGGTCTCGACGGACCGATCCATCTCCTCTCTGGCAGTTCTCACGAAGCCTGTGCCGAGTGTATGAGTAAATAATAATAATATAATAACAATGACGAAATAAAAGAGAAAGACTATGCATACCATATCATAGCAAACACTTGTTTGACTTTTTCTGATTTACCACCCGCTCCCTCATTCTTCCTAACCTCGGAAGCCATATCCTGTAGAGAGTATCCATCATATTGACGAAGCAATCGTCGTAGTTCATTATCATTGGCTATGGAGGATGAGGTGCCTCGTCTCTTTCGAGGACCGACTTCTGACCCGTCATTATCCTCGAGCATGCGGTCTGGCGTGGGGTGATGGTGGTTTTCTGTGGTATCAAACATCTGGGGGAAATGTGCGGATGCAAACTCAGCCGGGATGATACCTGGCGGGGGAGACGGCTGTGACGGCTGTACACTAATATTCCTGTTGCGAAGAAGATGTTCCTGCAGCTGTAGGTCTGGACGCTGCTGCCGGACTGCTGAAACGTTATGAGCCTCTTGCTGTTGCTGCAAGGTATGCTCGTCCAGTCTGGGCGCTGGAGGAGGAGGAGCAGCATGTCCAAACTGCTCACCGTACCGCAGGATCATCTCTTCTGGGTTTGGATGATGATAAGTTACTTGTGAAGGAGGGTACTGAGAGCGCATGTATGTAGCATAAATATCCTGGGGCGCTGGTTGTTGTTGTTGTTGTGGCTGGACATCTGGATGGTACTGTGTGGTGACTGAGTGAATGCTGGCGGTCGACCCCCGAGACCGTGAGAGTCGAGCACTCTTCGTCGACGCTGTGTTTGACCTCGACCGCATGGGTTCGACGGTGCTCTGCCGGCTCCTTGGTCGCTTTTGAGCTGTCTGAGCCGGCAAGCATGAAGTATCTGCCATCGCGAGGAGCCAGTCAGCCAGGATGTCAGGGTCAGCCATGGGGAGAGGGGGCCCGGAAAACACCCCGAGTACAACCACCACCGCCAGCAACAATAGCAGCAGCAGCAGCAGCAAATGCGAAAACAGAGGAGGTCAACAAGGCCATTTACCGATATCTGGAGTCATGATGACTTGTGCGAGTATTCCAGCGAATGGCTGGATAAGAATATGATCCCTCGTTTTTTTGCAGTCGTGGGCGGTCCCCTTGCTGGACTCGAGATTGTCACCGCCACAGGCCTGGCTTCGAGGCCAGGCAGTCGATATACCTGTCGACAAAGCGATGCGAAGACGGCCTAAGGACAATCAGGCAGTAGAGGTCTCTCGTCGGGCCCGGCGTGGCTGCGGCCGTCGTGGTCGTTTGCGGGTGTGTTGGACGTCGTTCGCGCAAAAAAGGGCCTGAGGTTGTTCGTTTTCTTCCGTCCGGGCATGTAAACAAGGTGTTGTTGATGGGGAAACGCCCTCGCCTGCGCCTTTATTTTTTTTTCCCTGGCCATTTTTCGCTTGTTTTGGTCTAGTTGCTTTTTCTTGCTTAGTCATTATTGGGCCATAATCACATGATATAACATTGTCACGTGATATAAACAAATGTCATGTGACAAGAGGCTATGGTCATGTGATGAGTAGATAAGGTCACATGACCATCTTTATCGCGAAGGCGGTGGGAGTCGGCAGAACATCCCAATCAGGGAAGTGGCAAAGCACGTGAAAGAGTATCACGTGACCCCGTCTCCCCTTTGCGCACACGCCCAAAGCAGAAACCCGAAAGAAGGAAAGGTAAAACAAGCCACAAGTTTCGAACTTCCTGCTCGAACAACGCAAGAAACAACACAAAACGACGAATCTCCAACTCCCGGACTCCCGACTCTCCCTTTCCAACCACCAGCTTCATCCCGCACTGTCTTTGACCTCCCCCCAGGCGCTTCATCGCACAAGCACACATTCGAGCTACCAGCAAGATGTCGTTCCAGGACCGTGTGCAGCACCAGATCGCCCAGATCGATAAGGAAGTATGCAAGCTCCTCGCTCCTCTCTTTCTTATCTGCCCAGGCGAACATCCCACTTCGCATGAGCCAGCAACAACGGGAGCGTATAATGTGCTAACGGGGCCTCCTTGCAGCTCTCCAGATACCCAGTGCTCAACAACCTCGAGCGACAGACCTCAGTGCCCAAGGTATACGCCTTCCTCGGCGTCGCAGGCATCTACGTCTTCCTTGTCTTCTTCAACATCGCCGGAGCTTTCCTCGTCAACCTCGCGGGCTTCGCCATCCCAGGCTACTACTCCCTCAATGCCCTCTTTACCTCCTCGACGGCAGATGACACTCAGGTAGGCAGTGCAATACTCTGGCTGTTCCCTTTCTTTTCGACGCTTACGCTCTTTATTTTTTTTCAATCTGTGCTAACGTTTTGTTTGTGTTTTTTGTAGTGGCTGACGGTTAGTTTTTTGCCCCGAATGACCCACCATGTGTACCGAGACCTCCAGGTGATCGATTCATACAGCTAACCACGTGAAAATCGACGTCTATAGTACTGGGTTGTCTTTGCTTTCTTCAGCGTTATTGAGAGTGCTATCAGTGCTTCATACTGGTTCCGTAAGTTACATGCTGGTTGCTGTCTTGCTGATTTTATACCTCTTTCGCTGTTGCCTAGGCTGACGTGTTCCACCCCTCTCTTTTTGCAGCATTCTACTACCTATTCAAGTTCTTCCTCGTCCTCTGGATGGCCCTCCCACAGACCAGGTAAGCCCAAGCGACTGCTCTGGTTGCACAGAGATCCCCCCCCTTTTTTTTTATTTTATTTTTGATAACTAACGGCCATTGTGCGTACAGCGGAGCTCAGATTGTCTTCCACTCCTTCATCCAGCCTGTCTTCGCCCGCTACTTCCAGAGCCCCCCTACCTCCTCCAACCTGAGAGCCCAGGCTGAGCAGGCCGCCAAGGAGCACTCCTCTTGATCGCCTTATCTTTATATCGATATAATGAGCTGGAATAGTGGGCAAGTCTCTCCTTGCCCCTGCCGCTTGTTCTGACGAGATATGAACCCCCCTTCTTTTCCAGATGCGCGCATAAACTATGAACGACAGGCTTGACGCTGCGTTTGGTATATGGATAAGGACACAAAAAACACAACACACACACACACTCACTCACTCACTCACTCTCTGTCTGTCTCACGGATGGATTCTTTTTTTAACGGTCACAAGAGCAGTCATTCGCGGCGTCCTTCGGGACATGAAAACCAACAATAATGGAACCCGCTGCTTGTTCTATTTTACTGTCTGTCTGCCCTCGCGTTGACTCGACTCTTGTATCCAACCGAATCGACTCTTTGCCTTTTTTTTTATATTGTCTTCTTTTGAATTTATTGTTATTGTTTCCTTCCGTTGGCTCGCAAGGGGGGCTTGGCCATGCAATAATTATTATAAAATCAAAAAAAGGAACGACCCCTGTTGCATGGCCCCGCGCCATTGTCCTATCTTTTTTTCTCTCATCTTGATTCATTTTCCATTTTCTTCGTCGGTACGCGCGGTAATTCTGGATGTAGTGGAAGAAGGGAAGGAAAGGTAAGGTGGTGGTGCAGTGGCTGGGCTTAATTGGTTGTTGATGTATAGGGACTCGGATTGCCACCTGTCATTTGTTTTTCTTCTTCGTTCTTCGTCTTCCATCTTCCCATACCCAAAGTTGGTTTTTTCTCGTCTTCTGCCCCCTCGATAGAAGCAACTCGGACATGGAATTGGCAAAAAAAGAGGACCATCCCATATTTGCATTCAGTAATCAGTAATTAAATTATTCAGTAGAGACCCAATCGGTTCCCCCAGTTGTCTAGTTTGGGGTTCAGAACAATCTGATAGGGAAACGGGTTCGACTCGCTCGTAATCGGCGGAATGTGGTCTTTATTCTTATTCGCAATAGCCACGATCTTGAGCGCGGCTTTCCTCAACATTTTCTCCATCGCCTTTCGCACCTTTGCTCGGTCTATCACTTCCCCATTAGCGCTGCACTAATAGTTGCACTGTAGAGTCAAATCAAGTAACATACCTAGTTCGGTCCGCGGAGTCGCAATGGTGATATCTAGAGTCCATATCTCCCAACAAACCTCCTCCTCTCCACTGCCGGTCAGCCCGGTGAACCACGCACCAGACTTCTTCCGCCTTTTCTCAAAGAACTGCACGGCAATGCGAGACCGGACGCCACCAGTCGCCGAGTTCGACGCTGTAGACAGATGTTGCTGTATCAATGCATTCACCCGCGCATCAATCAGGGTCTCGACCTCCAGATCGTCCACCACGGGCAGCGTTAAGTCAAGAACGTCGACGGAATCCGGTCTGACGCAGGGGAAGTACCGATGGAAGAAGATCGCGTGTATAACTCCTGCTCAACCAGTTGGTATTTAAGTTAGCTGCAGTACTCCACGGGACAAGTAGTATTAGTAGATATATATGGCGCAACGCACCCTTCACGATCTCCTTGACCGAAGCACGATCCGCAAAGATCTCGAGGATATGCTCCGGCGGCTTGCGAGGATCCATGGCTCAAGAAGTTGAGGCCGGCTGGCTGGCTGGGGGGGTTCGGGTTCGGGTGTAGGTTGCGTTGCTGAGGGCGCGGTACTTTGTCCGATTTGGCTTGTGTGTCCCCCCCGCGGACCCAGCGGACTGGGATGATGTGTATGCAAGTAAGTAACTTCTTATGTCGGTGGTTTTAAATATGTATGTATGTATGTATGGATGTATGTATATGCCGGGCTGCCAGGTAATATATGTGTCTTGTATATGTAAGGGGAGGAACGCCACCGAGAGCGAATCCCGTCTAAGTAGTTGACTTATCGCACGCGGGAGGACGAGGTCACCATCTCGCTGGCGGCAGACAGGGCGCTCTTAACATAGCAGCGTATCCATCGGGTTTGCCGGATGTTTTTACGGTGTAGCAGCGGCGGCGGGCGGCGGAGGAAGCGAGGGATCGAAGCGAGAGACAAGAGAAAGGACCCGACTGAAAAGCTGGCTGCGGGGAGCTTTTTTCTTTCCGCCTTTCCAGTTAACTAGTTAACTAGACCATCGGCCGCGCGTAGGGATCCGGTATTTAAGGAGCGTCTCGAGGGTGCCGGCGATCGCCTCTCTTTTCTATATATCATCTGAGCGCGCGCACCTGGACTGGAGCCCTCCCAGGATGTACTCGAAGTATATAAATAGTTTATTTCCATCAAGTTTAATGGAAGTCCCTAAAAAGGGCGACGGGGGCAGCCGAGGGGGCGATAGCGGGGTCACGGGGCCGCAGTGACGCCATAGCCTGCACGGCATGGCTTGGCGACTAGTCCAGAAACGGCGAGCTTCCTCGTGACCCCGATAAAAGAGGCTCCAGGTCACCTGCTCCACGTTGAGCCGAGGCTCGAAGCTGCTGAAAGTCGAAACGCAAGCCAAAAAAAAAGGCGCTTGAGACAGACGGGAATCCGGGGAAGAAAGAAGACGAAGAGACGCAAGCAACAGCTTTATATACCATCCAGAGACGGGTTGGTCGTTGTATTTGGATAGGACTACGCGAGTATACGGCGCCTGGTGATACTGTGGCTGCGGCAAAGAGCTCCTCGACAGCACGATAATGCGCTCGCGGTCAGCGTAAGGGGGCATGTTCAACTCAACGAAGCAGTGGTTGCGCCGGCACCGCAGCGGCATTGCCATTGGTGCTGGAGTCATCGGAGTCGGCTACCTGGCGGGCCAGTATGTGCTGGGCAAGATATCAGAGGCCAGAGAGCGCATGAGCAGCGAGCGGATTGCGCGAGAGAAGTATGCACAACAGCACTTGGACCGCCGGACGAGACAGCTAACAATCTATCCCTAGTCTCCGACGCCGATTCGAGCAGAACCAGACAGACTGTACTTTTACCGTGCTTGCCTTGCTACCTACAGCTACGGAGAACATACTTGGGGCTCTTCCGGTCGAGGAGCTGACGAATGAGCTGCAGCAGAAGCGTGCGGAGAGGCTGGCTAAGCAGTTGAACGGAGGAGAGGCTGCGGGATCAGAGATCAGTTCAGATCCTCTAAGCACGGTAGACGATGATGGGAAGAGCCTGTCGAGTCTCAGGAGCCAGGGGTACGTGCATACCAGCCAGATGGGGGATTCTGTTGCTGGAGACGGGACACCGAGGAAGAAGAGCAGGACGCAGCTGTGGAACGAGCTCAAGGTCAACTGTACGTCAGACCTCTGCGTAAGAACCGTATATTTTGATATACTGGCTAACTGGTGTCCACAGCTTTAACACGATCGTTTACTCTTCTATATACGCTCTCGCTGCTAACCTTGCTCACACGCATCCAACTCAACCTGCTGGGTCGACGGAACTACCTGTCCAGCGTAATATCACTTGCCTCCCCACAAGCCGATCCAGCTATAATAAGCCTGGAAGAGAACGACGGAGACAATGCGTTTGGAAACGACTTCGAGACCAACCGTCGATACCTCACTTTTAGCTGGTGGCTGCTACACCGCGGATGGAAAGACTTGATGGAAAAAGTCGAAGAAGCCGTCGTCGAAGTCTTTGGGCCGCTTAACCCGCGAGAGGACATAACGCAGGAAAAGCTCTCGGAGCTGACGCTACAAGTACGGAAGAAGGTCGAGGGGGCCACAAGCGAAGAACGACGGGTGAAGCAATGGCTGCCATACCTACTACCGGCCGTCGAGCAGGAAGACTACGTGCTACGAGAGTCCGGTGTGCTGCTGTCGTCTGAAGAAGTCTCGCCGCAGACAGCATCCAACCTCCGACATCTACTCGACGAGACAGCCGACCTTATCGAGTCGCCGCAGTTCACGCATATTCTCTCCTTGCTCAACAACGAGGCCTTCTCCTACCTCATTGACCACAAATGTGCCATCGACGCCTTCAAGAAGCCGCCTTCAGTCCCTGCAACACAAGCACCGGAAGCGAGTCCGGCAAACCTGTTCTCGTCTTCGGCTACCGTTGTGCCGTCAGATAGCCAACAGCCACCACCAAACCCGCGGGTGAAGCTGGCTACGATTCTAGCGGTTGTTTCCCGCCAGGCACACACTATCGGCCAGGGCTCGAATCCGCCCAACGAGTACCTTTCAGCCATGGAGGAAGGGGTGCGGGAACTCGAGGCCTTTGCGGCGGTGGTGTACAGCAGTAACTTTGGCCTTGAAGGGACAACGTCACCGGGGGGATCGATAGGCGGTTCCTTTGTCGTTGTACCGCAGTCTGAGAAGACGGAGAAGGTGACGAAGATCGAGATGAGAGACGTCGAAGCCGAAGCCGAAGCCAAAGCTGGAGACGAAGCTGGAGCTGGCGCTGATGTCGAGGAGATCAACTTTGAGTCTGCCTGGGGCAAAGCGACGACTGATGAGAAGTAACTCCCCATGTTAGAATACCCTATATAGCACGAATAATCACATCCAACCGTTCATCCATAGACATCACGGCCTGTTGCTCCGTAGTGGCTGTAGGTTGTAACTAGCTGGGTCTCCAGAGCTCCATCTCTCCATCTCTCCATCTCTCCACAGTGGCCTGACCATGCACGGCGCTGATCTCTCTATCAAAACCGCCATCACCACCATCACCATCATCGCCATCACCACCACCAACGCCTATTTTGACCATCACCAGCTGTCCATCTGATCTCTTATCTACCTTCGCCAGCTCCTTTTAAGCCCTCCAGCTCGGCTTGCACTACCGCTCTCGTGCTAGACCCTCCCGTACCCCAGCCAGCACCAAGACGCTTATCTCTCCCGAAGAAAAGAACACCGGCTCCAGCGCTATCTCTTTGACCAGCCAGCTCCATCTCAGCTATACTACTGACTTAGTTATCCAGCCCAGCACGCGATGGCGTCCAGCGGAAGCGCAGCCTTTCTTCCCCGTCGACCTGAAACCCCCGCGCAAGCCAGCGCAGTTCGACCCAGCAAGATAACCTGATATCAACCAGCCAGTCTCTTCCTCTCCATGTCCAATGCTAGCTATGCCACGCCATGCTGTGAGACCCGAGACTCGCTCTCTCTGCCATGCGAAGTGTGACCATGAACCACATGGCGTCTGCAGGCTGCATAAACACACTTCGAGCCAAGTCGTAGCTTCAACCATGGAACCGCTGGCGAGCGTTCGATAAAGAGAATGGGCTTTCGTGGGAGCCGGAATATAACACCATCAGCACCAAGCAACGGCTCAAGCGCTGAAGGAATTAAACCCCAAGACTAAGCCGTACCACCCTGGCCTAGTTAACGAGTAAACTAATATCGAACGAGCGAGCTAGACAAGACATGCAAGGCTCTCCCTGGGCAATGACGTCGACCGGGTGGTGAGAGCCATTTGGTTGCTCTCAGGCAGCTGAAAAAGACCGCTCAAGTTAAATAGCTGCCGGACCGCCCCCTTTGTTAGAAGAGCTGCTCTCGTCCAGCTGCTGCGTCTTTCTTGCTCTTCAGGCTGTCAGAGAGAAGCTGCTGGCCGTTGAAGCTGCGCTGCGTCAAGATGACTTCGGTGACTGGCTCTTTGGTGGCCGCTGCAGCGGTGGCTTCACCTACCTCTACGCACCGGGCGTCACCGCAGGGAGGCATCTTCGACAAGGCGAATCCGACTCACTATGACCCCAAGAACCCGCTCGTCATCTTCATCATTCAGGTAGATATCTACTTTTACTGGAAGGTGTTGAAGTTGTAGAGATGTAGAGTTGTACTGATATATTCTATAGGCTGGCCTGATCATCATCTTCTGCCGACTGATACATATCCCTCTCTCGCGGATGCGCCAGCCGCGAGTTATCTCAGAAGTCCTAGGCGGCATCCTGCTCGGCCCTTCAGTTATGGGACGGATACCCGGATTCCGCGAGGCCATCTTCCCCGATGTTTCTATCCCCAATCTCAACCTGGTGGCGAACCTAGGACTGGTGCTGTATCTGTTCATGATTGGCGTTGAGACAGATCTTAGGTCGCTGATAAGTAACTGGAGAGTAGCCGTCAGCGTCTCTGCGGCGGGAATGTTGCTGCCGTTTGGCCTGGGTTGTGCAATCGCCTACGGTTTGTACCATGAGTTTCGGCAGGAGCCTGGCCTGGCGCCCATCGGGTTTGGGACTTATTTGCTATTCATCGGTATAGCCATGGCCATTACAGTGAGTTCTAACAAAGGAGGAATAAACTATCAGTGAGCGAGTCATTGCTAATAAAAATTTACAGGCGTTCCCGGTGCTATGCCGTATACTGACGGAGCTGGAACTTCTCAGCACCAGAGTCGGAGTCATCGTGCTGTCTGCTGGTGTGGGCAACGACGTAGTTGGCTGGATCCTGCTGGCACTCTGTGTAGCCCTGGTCAACGCCAGCACGGGTCTGACAGCGCTATGGGTGTTACTGACCTGCGTCGGTTTCACCTTGGTGCTTGTGTTTGCCGTGCGCCCCGTGTTTCTCTGGTACCTGAGACGCACCGGCAGTCTGCATGACGGCCCCAACCAGTCGGTTGTCACTCTCACGCTGCTGTTGGTCCTTTCAGCCGCATTTTTCACCCAGATCATCGGTGTCCATGCCATCTTTGGCGGTTTCATGATTGGACTGATATGTCCTCATGATGGAGGGTTTGCTATCAAGCTGACGGAGAAGATTGAGGATGTGATTGGTGCTCTTTTCCTGCCGTTGTATTTTGCGCTTTCAGGTTTGAATACCAATATTGGACTGTTGGACTCGGGAACAGTATGGGGGTATGTGTTTGGCGTTATCTTCATTGCTCTTATTGCAAAAGTGACGGGTGGTATGGTTGCGTCGAGGCTGAACGGCCTGTTGTGGAGGGAGAGCTTGACCATTGGCGTGCTTATGAGTTGTAAGGGTCTGGTCGAGCTCATCGTCCTGGTAAGTACCTTTTTTCTTCAATTATTTCTGGCAATGCCGAGACGGTGCTAATTGTATTGTTTTACTGGTAGAACATTGGACTCCAGGCCAAGATCCTGAGTCCGAGGACGTTTACCATCTTCGTTGTGATGGCGCTGGTGACAACCTTTGTGACTACCCCGGTGGTCTCCTATCTGTACCCTCCCTCGTACCAGATCAAGGTCGAGCGCTGGCGCCGCGGCGAGATCGATTGGGAAGGGAACGTCCTTGACTCCGAGCATGACCCGCACAGCGGCGCAGACAGCATTAGCCGACAAAAGTCACAGGGCGCGTCTGTCCGCAAGCTGATGATATACCTCAGGCTAGACAGCCTGCCAAGTCTCTTCACCTTCGTATCGTTGCTTGGAGCTGCTGGAGACGGACGGGATCCAGTCGCCTCTCGAACCCATCACGACCATACTAGTAGCACTAACAATGGCGAGGACGGCGAGGAGGCAGAAGGAAGACGAGGACCGAGAAGAGCCAGCAGCAGCAGGCCGATCGAGGTGCATGCAGTGCGCCTGGTCGAGCTGACTGACCGAGACTCCAGTGTGATGAAGGTGTCTGAGGTGCAGGACTCCAACTACAGCTTCAGCGACCCGATCCTCAACGCCTTCCGCACCTTTGGCCAGCTGTACAAAGTGGCAGTTTCCGGGGGCGTGGTTATAGCGCCCGAGCACGCCTATGCCGAGACGCTGGTCAACAAGGCTCGCGACTGTGCCTCCGACCTGGTGCTGGTACCCTGGAGCGAGACGGGAGGCATGAGCGAGAGACAGATCCCGCTGCTTGACGACAAGAGCGAGAAGTTCTCTACCGGCCCGCACAGCTCGTTCATCTTCAACATCCTGAAGAACTCGAGGAGCAATGTTGGTATCTTTATCAATAAGGGGTTCGGGGGTGCCGGCCTCGCCCGTCCCAAGCCAGGCGAGATATCAAGGACGTTCAGCGGACACAACACGTATCGAACGAACGATCTTGCCATGAGCCCGTCTCCGGACAGCGGCCACCACATCTTCATGCCGTACTTTGGCGGTCCAGACGACCAGTTTGCGCTGCGTCTTGTTCTTCAACTGGCTAACAACGCATCCATCACTGCAACTATTGCATATATGAATGTCATCAACAACGATGCGCCACAGCAGCAGCAGCAACAACAACAACAGGAAAAGGATGCCGACGAGACCTTCTATCGGTCGATCCGCGACTCTGTGCCTCCCGAGCTGCGTCCTCGCGTCGTGTTCCAGACGGTCGATTGTGCATCCTCGTCGTGCAACGCCCTGCCGGCCACCACCCGCGAAACAGCCGCCCAGGACCTGGCCCGGAGCACCAGCAGCAGCAACGGGAACCTGGTCGTCGTCGGCCGCAACAGCCTGGCCGTGGATGCAGCAGCGGCAGCAGCAGCAGCAACAGTAACGACGACAGGCTCTTCTCCCTCGGTGGCACCCCGGCCGTCCTCCTCTTCTGCTGCCGTCTCTGCTTCGGCCTCCCCCGAGTTTGGCCACGAGGCAAAGAAGGCGATTGGCGTCCTGGGCGAGGCGATGGCAGGCAAGGTCTACGGCATCGACGCCAGCGTCCTCATCGTCCAGGCCAGTCACTAGCCATCTTTTCCTTTTCTACGGAGTACCGATTTCCTTTCCATCTGTGACACTCTAGCATTAGCATGCGCTCTTATGAACTCAACTCAGCTTACTCCCTTTTTAAACTCTTCGGCAAGATCGTAACCTATCCACGGAAACAAACACGCGGAGGTAAAAAGGTTAGACAATGCCCTGTTGCATCGGCGAATATCTGGCTCCTCTCGTATTGAAGCTGTCCGTCTTACTTGCTCCAGTATAAGCATCCAGTCTGTCGTCTTCCGTCCGTCCGCCGCCCCTTGTCACCGTCTGCTACTCCGGCCCTTTCTTGTCTGTACGCTGGCTGCCGCCATCCTTGCTGCATCTACAGCAAGTAGGTATACAATAATTAAAATAGACAGGCATCCGGCATCCGACAAGGGGACCCCCTTTTCTGTCTCTGGCTGGCTGCTGCACCCTGCCGTCTCCATCTGCCTGTCTGTCTCTGTCCTCTTCCTCTGCGCTGCTCGACCCATGTGTCACCGTCACCGTCGCAAGCAAGTCCTCAAGGCGTAAATCTGCGTGGACTGACTGCTCCCTCTCCCTGAAACCCGCTGTCCAGAGACCCTGCGCGGCCCCCCGTTCTCCACGTCCGCCTGTCCAGTCCCCAGCGTCTCTCCCGCAGTCAGCCAATCGCAGGCCCGCCAAAGAGACTCCTTTTTGCTTCTTCTCTGCTTCTTCCAGAACATGTGGAGATGAAAAGATGGAGATGCGAAGTTTGAGGTTCTTCCGGTCTGTCTGGTCTGGTCGGGGTTGAAATCAGCGAAAGCTCGTCCGTCGGCGCTGAAGTCGAGAGTTGAAGTCGAGAGAGGCTGCTTTTTTCTCTCCTTCTCCCGTGCGACTGGGATGAGCGACGGAGTGACAGCAGGACAATCCATCTTCACTGCATAAACAACGGCCTTTATAACCGCCACAGGCCTCGTCTTTCTCTTCTTCTTTGTCTTCTTCTTCTTCTTCTTAACTAACTAACTACTCGATACGAGCTGTCTCTCTCTTTTATTCGGCAAGTCAAGCGCGCCCAGCAGGAGGACTCTCCGCTCCGTCGGCCAAAAAGCCAGCCCTCGATCTCCATATTATAAAGACCAGGACAGCCAGCAGGACAGCAGGACAGCGAGAGACGGGCCAGCGCAGATAACGAACTCGCCGGGGTCTCCCTTGCGACCTGGTTCTCCTCCTTTGACTGACTTAGTACTTAAAGTACTTATATTGACTGGACTGTCCCGCCGGCTGAAGATCTCAACTTCGCCTCCACGCGACTCCCTCGGCTCATCTTCGACCGTCTTCACTGCGTCTACGGCTTCACGTCGCCATGATGGGCGTCAAGGCAGGTCAGTTGAAGCCTCTATCTTACTCTCTATCTCACTGTCTGCCGGTCTGCTAACCCTCTGTAGAAGCAGATGTCTCTCCCGACCTCTCTATCGAGCAGGACAGCGATCTCCCGCCGCTCAAGAACATCACCGAGCGCAAGCTCATGGCAAAGATCGACCTCTACATCCTGCCCATGCTCAGCATCCTCTACCTGCTCGCATTCTTAGACAGGTAACATGCTTCTCTTCTTGTCTTTATTCACTTTGATACCCGTTTCATTGTGATGGTCACTAACAGCGCTGTGCATGCAGAGTGAATATCGGTAACGCAGTCATCTTCGGCCTCAAGAAGGACTTGGGCATCACCTCGGGCACGCAGTACAACACCGCCCTGACCATCTTCTTTATCCCTTACGTCCTGTTCGAGGTACGACGGAGCAGTGATAACATCTAACTATCCGAACGAGTGACTGACTGGCGGATAGATTCCGTCAAACCTGCTGCTGAAGAAGTTCAAGCCTCATCTCTGGCGTGCGTTCGGCCCTTAGAACCATAAATTATTACCCCGAGTACAGGGCGGGACTAACAATTATTCCACACAGTCTCCTTTTGCATGTTTGCATTCGGCCTCATCACCTGTCTCCAGGGCATCACGACCAACTATGCCGGCATTCTCGCAACTCGCTTCTTCCTCGGTCTTGCCGAGACCGGCATGTTCCCCGGCTGTAAGTACCCCAATTATACGTATATATATGTATATATATATTCTAACGTAGATAGGCTTCTACTTGATGGGCATGTGGTACAAGCGATCTGAAGCCCAGAAGCGATTCTCCTTCTTCTTCAGCTCTACTACCCTGGCCGGCGCCTTTGGAGGCCTGCTCGCCAGTGGTATCGGCAAGATGGGTGGCCTGCGCGGCTACAATGGCTGGAGATGGCTGTTCATTCTCGAGGGTGTCTTCACCTGCGTCGTTGCTGTCATCTGGTTCTTCCTCATCCCTGATTTCCCAGAAGACGTCAAGTGGTTGACCGAGGAGGAGCGCGAGTTCATCAAGGCCAAGCTTGCAAAGGATGTCGGTAAGGCTGGTGTCGATGCAAAAGTCACCTTCAAGGACGTCATCTCTGTCGTTAGCGATCGTAAGTCATGCCCCTTCTACCCATCATCCACTGCTCCCATTACTAACTCTGCTACAGCCAAGGTCCTGATCGGTGGCTTCATGTATCTCGGCATGATCGTTCCAGCATACAGTATGATCATTTCTATTCTACCACCACCATTACACCTGTGTCTAACAATCAATCATAGGCTACGCATACTTTGCTCCTACCATTATCAAGAACTACGGCTATGGACGTAAGTCTAGATCTACTGACATGTTTTACCCCTGAAAAAAACCGATTAACCAGCTAATCTCTCCGCAGCAATTGAGACCCAGCTCTACTCCATCCCTCCATGGGCCGTAGCATTCGTCTTTGCCATGTTAATGGCCTACGTCTCAGACCGCATCGCCCACCGCGTCTCATTCGCTACTCTGCCCATATCCCTGGCTATTGCCGGTTTCTCCATGCTTCTCACCATCCACGGCAAAGAAAACAGAAACATCCAGTACGGAGCCCTCTTCCTCATCACCTGCGGCACCTACAGCGCCATGCCAATCATTATCTGCTGGTACGCAATGAACCTGTCGGGCCATAAGCGCCGAGCCATCGGAACCGGATGGCAGATCGGATTCGGAAACAGTAAGTCTCCCATAATTACTACTCAATAAAGTATTTGACATGCATACTAACTATATATCAGTCGGTGGAATCATAGCTACATACAGCTTCCTTGAGAAAGACGCTCCGCAGTTCAAACCGGGCCACAGCATATCAATTGGCTTCCTGTGTCTGGCCGTCGCCTCCTCAGTGCTCTACCTCTTCCTCATCCTGAACCGTAACAAGAAGAAGGATGCTCAGGGTTCTCCAACCCAGGCCCTGGACCAGGAAGATGGCGAACTGGGTGATCTCAGCCCTAACTACAGATACCAGATCTAATATTGCTGTGCCTACGCAAGTAATCAAAGAAGCAAGAGAGAGATTTGTTAATGGAACCTAGTAATAGATGGATATGGATCGGGAACTTAAAAAAAAACAGACGCCAAAAGAGCAAAAGGATCACGGCGGATAGTTATGTCATGTTTGTTACGTTATGGATGGATGGATGGATGGATTTCTTTCTCCCCCCTTGCTGATATTATGTTTCAATGCCAGCGATGAGCTTCTTTTTTATTTGGCCTGCATTTAAGCTAGAGTCAACCAGTTTTCTACAGAATTTAATCCGTTCCTCTCTATTTACTATATTTATTTATTGAACTTATCGACTTGTCTTATGAGGAGAAAAAAAGGGGGGGTGATTCCACTTCTACATGCCGCGCGCCTAGAGAAGTGCAGAGAATACATATGTATAAATGTGTGCATGTGTATGTGCATTGTTAACATGAGAAAATGGGGAATGGAATGGACATAGAATAGATGATCAATGTTAAGATATAACACTGGTCTGAAAAGGAGACAGGCATGTTGGTAAGAGATTAAAGAAGACGTTGAGAAATGTACTTTAAGTGGAGAAAGTCGACGGGTAAAGGGGGCCTTATCTCGGTTCCTGCGAAGGGAAGAAGCGTGGCCCTGCAAAGCCATGGGCAATGATGCTCTCAATATCCATCCGGCCGGGGTTGTAAGGAGCCCACATCTTGATAAGAATGTATCGTGCGGACCTATACCGAGTTAGAAGAAAACATGTCATATATTAAAAGAAGAAAGAAGAGAAGAGGACATACACTGGGGGGTTGAATCTGATCTGCACAGCGGCTCTCTCGTGTTCGATCGCGAATCTGGCGACAGGCTGCATGGTATCAGAGTCCTGGTTTTGTCCTGTCTCGGCAGCAGGTCGTGCAAAGACGGTGGTGGGCGAGAGCGCTCGGTGCCGATGCGAGGGTCTAGCCTGCATGTACGGCACACGAACGCCGAGGGCCTCAAGAAGCTGGCGTTGTCGGCTATCTAGGTTTTGGGCCAGTGCCTCGGCCACGCCGGATATGCCGTCACTGCTCTCGCTGTCACTGCCATCGTGGTTCGGGGAACTGTCGCGCGAATTGGAGGGCTCAGGGTCAGAAAGGGCCAGTTGGTCGCGGGCGGCGTCCAGCTGGGTTGACTCGTCGTCGGACTTGTCTTCCACGTCAATTCCGCCGAACGGATAGTCGAACGCTTGGTACTGCTGCTGGCTGGCGCGAGACCGAAGCATACGGGCACGCAGGATTGAGGCTGAAGTCTCTGGTCGTCTGTTGTTTCCCATGGCCCCTGCTGTGAAGGGAGATAACTGTTCGTTCCGACGGCGGGGCCGGCGAGAAGGGAATCCTGGCATGGAATCGGCGGTACAGCTGGCTACCGAGCGAAGGAAGCGTGAGTCGGAGTCCATGGCTATACTCACGGTCCCTTCTCGGACACTATATATTCGTACCTACGTTAGTAAACTATAAATGTAAAAAAAAGGTACTGAAGTTTGATAGAGAAAAAGGACATACTTCGTCTCGTCGTGGCATCCGCTCTTTGGAGTCTTGATGATCAGCTTCTTCAGCGAGAAAGGTATTTCGCCACGGTGTTTAAGGACGATGTTGCAGAAACCGCCCTGTGCCCGGTAGGCGACACCATCGTTGACCAGAATATGGTCGGGGGAGTTCCCTCGTCTGTCGGGTTCGGCACTGCCTCCCTTGCAGCTGTGGACTTCCATTTCCAGCGGCACCGAGGTGACCTGGCCATAGTGGCCGTAGCTGAACCCCTTGGTGGTATCTCTGCTATCGTCAGCGTCGATTTTTCGGCGCTTTGACTGGCGGTGGTCTGACATTGAGTCCGTGGGTGGGGATCTAGCAGATGACCGTTCAGGCTGCCGGGGTGTCGGCTCTACAGCCCCAATACTGGCGATTGCCTGCCGGAATTGACGCTCTGCACGCTGTAGGGAAGCCAACGAGGCGAGAGACTCCTGTCTCTGCAGTGGAGGGCGTGGTGGCGGTGGTGGAGGTGGAGGAGGTTGCTGCTGCTGCTGCTGTCCCTGTCTGGCTTGTCTCCGAGCCTCCCTCTGCGAGATAACGTGTCGTTGTAGCGTCTGGCTCAGCGTGGGCAGCGGTTCCGAAGAAGGGTTACTGATGGCCTGGGGGTCGACGGTCACGGTCGAATCTGCGGTGTTGTACTCTTGGAGCGAGCGGTCCAGGGCATGCAGGAAGAAACTCCGGTCCTCGTCCATTTCGGAGATGATATCTCTCAACTGCCGGATTCTTGCGGCGATGGTCTGGAAGCTCGTCAGGTCGTGAGAGGAGTCCCGGTCAAAGGATGGCGGTGGAGGGTTGTTCGACTAGATAAACGCCGTCAGTATCGTGCGTGCGGTGTGTGCCGTAGTGAACAACAGGACAGCAGACACGGCGTGAAACTGAACACAGGCCCGGTCGACGGAACAAAAGAACAGGCTGACCAGTTTCTAGGGCGAGAGAGGGGTGTTGCTCACCATGGTTAGTTATTTAGGGGATCGAAGGGGAGGGTTTTTAACAGCCAGACAATCAACCCTGGACGCTGCCTTGCCGTGGACACAAGTGCGAGTGTGAGTCGAGCGGGCTATCCACGCACTAACGTCGTCTTCTTCCTTCTTCCTTGCGCACTGCTGACTATGCCCGTAGACGCGGGAACCGAAAGGACGAGCTGGCCGTTCCGTTGGATGCTGCTCCAGGAAAGCTGAGGGAAAAAAGCTGCAGGCCAAGCCGCCTCTTCTTTGACTCTTCTCCTCGCCCGGGTCTACTGTTCTATTATGATGATTATTATTATCGACGAAAATAAGCAAAACAGCAGAAAAAGAAAAGAGTAACCGGCGGTTGTTGAGGTTCGACGTCGACAAGACAAGCCAAACTTATAAAAATGAATATAAAAAGCGACGACGAAAAGCGCTGAAACTTCGCCCGTTTCGGCGATGGAGAAACCCGGGAAGGAGTGGGTCCCTTAGTCAGCAAGCCTTAATCTGCTTCGGGACTAGCGCAAGAAGGTTAAAAGGGCGCACGGTTCAGGGGAGACCAGCCGCTGCCACGTGATGGAATGATGTAAGCACTGATGACATAAGCATGGCTTCTTTCTTTTTCTTTTTTTTCTTTTTGGATTTAATTTAACTAATAATAATAATCATCATCATTTAATAATAATAATAATGCATGCTCTCCTGCCTCGCAACAACAGCTCACAGGTTCAACCCTCGACAAGCTGCTAGACGAGCTCTCTCGCTTGGTGGAGTTGCGGTGCTTGCTGCGGCGTGCTGGAGCAGTTTTGAAAATGGCTACCCACGAGACAATGGCAACCAATGGAAACAGTGGGATCAGTGCTGGTGAGTCTTGCGAAGAGCTGACAGCTCATGTCCTCTGCTACATACAGCCTGGTCTAACACTGTGTGACTAGACGAAATCGCACTCTACGATAGACAGATCCGGCTCTGGGGCGTGAAGGCGCAGGAACGGTGAGGCGAGGACAAGCAATACCATGTCTGAATAGCCATTGCTGATATATATGGGTTATCCGCCAGAATACGCAACGCGAACATCCTCCTGGTCACTCTCAAGGCTCTCGGGAACGAGATTGCGAAGAACTTCGTGCTTGCAGGAATCGGCACTCTGACTATCGTTGACGATGGGGTTGTGCGCGAGGAGGATCTGGGGGGCCAGTTCCTCGTTACAGAGGAGAACATCAACCAGAGCGTATGTCCACACCTGCTTACAGACCCAAGCGCGGAGCCCCCCCCCCCCAATCACTAACACTTTCTGACACAGAGAGTCGAAGCTGCCGCACCGCAAATCCGCCAACTGAACCCCAGAGTCAAGCTCATCGTCGACCCCTCCAGCATCAAACTGAAACCGCCAGTATATTATGAACAGTTCGACCTTGTCATTGCCACGGATCTGGACTTCGAAACGTTTTCCACTATCAATGCTGCCTGCCGCGTCGCCAATCGCCCTTCATACATAGCTGGCGTCCATGGTTTCTACGGCTTCATCTTTGCCGACCTGATCAGCCATACCTTTGTGATTGAGCGTGAGAAATCAAACGTGGCTCCGCAGACGAACGAGACGCCTACCCGTACCGTGCTAGAAGTCACTACCAAGGTTGAAAATGACAAGACGATCGAGATGGTCACCAAGCGAGAGACATACAGTCCCTTACTGCTGGCAAACACCTCCCCTTTGCCAGAGGAATTTACCCGTTTACCTCGGAAACGCAAGCAAGTCACACCCTTGCTCACCTGTCTCCGTGCTCTATGGGATTTCGAGCGCCAGCACGGTGTTCCGCCATCCTTTTCCCGCCAGGACCTGGAAAACTACACTCGTCTAGCGAACGAACGCCACCTAGAACTTCAACTGGATCCTTCAACACTGACAGCCGCGGTCCTGCGTTCGTTCCTACAAAACGTGGGGAGCGAAATCAACCCCGTAGCCGCATTCTTGGGTGGCAGCCTGGCCCAAGATGCCATCAATGTGCTCAGCCAAAGAGAGCAACCACTTCAGAACTTCCTTATTTTTGATTCTGAGAAAAGCGTTGCCCCCGTTTATTCGCTTCACCCGTTCTTCCCTGATACTACTAATGGCCTTTAGATTCCTTTTTCTTAACTTCAATTTTGGGACTGGGGGGTTCAACGGGCCGGGGCAATGGTTTATTTACAGGTGGCTTAAGGGATTTTCTTGCTTTATTTCTTTTCCTTATCTCTCCCATTCATATTCATTCTTGACTTTAGCCCTTATTTGGTTGGCATGTAGATCTTACGACTTCCTAGTGTCATAGGGCAAATTTATATCCATCCAAACAAGGACAAACTTCTACGATAGCCAGTAAGCTGGAATTACTGCAGTCAAATCAGAAATACCTTCCCATTATTTGATGTCCTAGCTAAACTCCCAAACCCGTATCCTTTACTTGATGACCTAGTGAAATGACAGACGAAAAAGACTGGGGGAAAGGTGAGATGAAGAAATAAATACAAGAAAGTTAGGAATGTAGAAGAATCTGCTCGCCCTGAATCTGCTCATGGATGCTAGAAAGGGTACTTATTGCGGGAACATGGAAACGGGGCCGTTTCCGATAAAAAAAAAATCAAGAGAGGGATAAACCTCAGTTTGGTCTCATGAGCTTGGGCGGAAAGTGAAGCTCTGCTAGAAGGAAATGTGAGAAATAGCCTAGAGCTTAACGGCTCCGTTGGCTGGAGTTTCTTCCTCGTCGCGGTCTTTATCAGCTGCGCCAATAAGGCCTTCGAGTTCGAATTCTTGAGCATCACGGATATTTCGTTCCTGGGCAGCGGTAGTCGCGCCACCGTTCAATCCACCGTGAATGTCTGCATTTGGGGATGCTCCATCAAGGCCAAATGGGACTGTTGGGGCTCTGGCATGATGGTGGAATCGGCCAGGCATATGGCTGGGGCGGTGTCGGGTGTACACAGCGGACTCTGGCCAAGCATGGACTGCATAAATGTGGAGAAGAACATTTACAACTGTTGGTACCAGATGGTTAGTTTAAAATAGTCATTGATTGGCTGGGTATTGTAGAGACTTACAGAGGAATAGGAGGCAGGCCAAGCTGTAGAGGATAAGGAGGTAAGAGACATGGCCAACCCCAGCATCGTGCAGAAGCTGCATCTGTTCTTCTGTCGCACCCATGAAGATGAAGCCAGAGGCAAAGAGGAGCTAAATAACAATCGTTAGTTCAATTGATGTCAATTAGAATGCTCATCGAAAAAGGTAAACTTACGTATGGAGTGAGATACTGGAAGCTGTTTGGGTCAGAGCCATCTGGGCTAAGAGTGCTGCGGTCCTTGAGGACAAAGGAGATCTCAATAATTCTTGCTGCACCGGCGGCCATCAACGTGTATCCGAATACAGAGTGAACCATGGTGCTGAGCATCAAATGCTGGGCATGGGAGGACATAGCATATCCAGTAAGCAAAATGACCACAGCAGGGAAGAGGTTACGCTTTGGACGTCCGTTTCGCTTTCTGCTCAACCACATTCCCAGAAGGCCGGCGCACCACCAAATGATACCCATAGTTGTGTGCTGCATATCACTATGGCTCCATTCGGATCCCCAGCGGTGCTCAGTAAAGGTATTAACAAAGCCCCATGCAGTAATGACAGCCGAGTCAAAGAATTCCTGGCTTCGTCCAGTACTGCGCAACCAGAACTGTCCAACGAGGAGTAGAATGGTAAGGATGATGCCGTATGCGATGAAAGCGCTTCCCATGATAAAATGAGCAAGACACTGGCCGAGATGGTCTGCTCGGCAGAACCCGAGGGCTGTGATGCCTCCAAAAACCATTTGGATCCAGCTCACGAGTGGCATAATCTTTCCGACAACTCCGTGGGTTACAACCACGTATCGGCGAATTCGGCCATGGAATCCTCTTTCAATGTGAAGTTTGAGGTATACGCCCAAAACAACTTGCACAACGAGCATGAGCATGAGAGAGTTGGCAAACGAAGCATGGATGTTCGGGGCGAATTGGCGTCCCTCGTGAAGGTGGCCAAGAAAGTACGCGAGGATGGCCACAGCAGTACCAACGACTTGAACAGGAACATGGTATCGAGACCGGACGATCTGGATGTATCAAAGAATGTCAGAATTGTCAAAAACAACGCGTGTATTGGGTGTTTTGACGGCACTTACGCCCAAAACCATGCCGGTTGGAAAGATGAGGCCGAACGCGAGAGTCATCAGCAAAATGTGAATCCATAGCGTAGTATCCTATCAACCAGACCGAGAACATTAGCAACCGTAGCCTCGAACACGTCCACTTCAGTCTCTAGCTCCAGAAGATAACGTACCAGGGGATCTCCCGAGATGACCTTTCCGTCCGGAATCTTGTGGTGATCTCCATGGGCCATCACCACAGGGCTGAGGGCTAGGCCCAAGGCGATTGATCCAAGCATCTTGATCGTCTTTTCCAGCTAAGATAGAGTCAGGGGTAGGGATTGTTGATTATCAGGTAAAGGAACAGATGCAGAATGAAGCAGAAACAGGGCTGGTGCTGTTGCAGAGAGGTGAAAGACAAGATATGTGCAGAGATCGGGGTTTGCTATATATATGAAGGGCAAGATATATAAAGAGAAAAGCAGTGTGACGCCGAGCTATCAGGACTATAGAGCCATAGCCAGTGTCCTCAAGAAGTGCGTCCTAGGCCTAGCAGACAGCAAAGACAGCCCAGGGCATCCTCTAGCAGATGGAATGCAGAGTGGTTTGATAATAAGATGGTGATGATAATTAATGGCCCTCGCTTCTGGAGGATCAGGAAGTCCTGGCGCAATCCCCTTTCTGCTTATGTCATCCTCTGTCTCTTATCTCCGGCCGGTCCAGCCATGCACGAAATTCTCCTGAACTCTCGACCAAACAACGTCCGCCCATTGACAATTATAGAGCAAGCAGGCAGCAGCGCTTCAACGAGGACGTTCGCTACGTGCTAGGCAGCCATAGGCCTTGTGACCACCCCCTCCTTATCGTGTGAATATACTCTTTCTACGTTCTGCAAACAGCCCGGGCGCGTCGAACAAAGACTGCTTGCTCTAGTTCGGAAGCTTGGGAGCCGTACCAGAAGGGTACCCCGGATACCCCATATACCCCAGATACCAAGATACCCAAATACCCCAGATACCTCAGCTACCTCAGAGACACCTAGCGACGATGACTGTGGCTATTGATGATGAGAATACTTGCAGAGTCATACCCCCGACTCCTCTGCAGGCAAAGAAGCTTGTTAGTGCCGCCGTACTCAAGATGTAGCTGGATGTGGTGCTGATTGATTCTCGATTCCGGTATAAAGGAGACTTTAGAGGCCACGATACCAAAGCTTCAAGAGCAGATTAAAAACAACGAACTAGCTATTATCAAAGCAAGAGAGAGACTCAAGTACTTCCCCTTGTATTCGATTTAACTTTAATGCCCTGCAAGATCTAACACGCGAGTTTAATTCTCCTATAGCGAGTTGATTAAGGAACATGGGGGCCCTCCAGATGCCGCCAGTATCGTCAAAGAACACATTCGGCTTCTTCATGACTATAATGAAATCAAAGACGTTGGGCAAGGGTTGATCGGACTCATTGCTCAAAGCCGTGGAGTGAGACATATTGAAGTACAAACTGAGTTCGGAATAGCTACTGCAGATTAACACGATTGCTAGAGCTGCCGGAGGATGACGCCGTGTGGCAGTGTATACTATTTTAAGCTAAATCTATATCTATTAAATTCAAGGTCAAAGTCAAGAACCAGCTTTCGTTCCATCCTAAATCGTTCACAAATGAGATTCATATAAAAAAAATTTCATAGGCAAAACAAGACAAGACAAATGGGAGGGGGGGGGGGAATAAATATGTGGATCAGACATTTCGGTGAAATAAAGTAATAACAATTATCCTCCAACGAGAGAAATACACTCTTCAACTGCGCTTTCAAGATCTATGATGCGTTTCTTTAGGTATCGGTTCTCCTCCCTTAGGATACTGGTGACAGTCGAAGCGTCCGAAGAGCCATTGGCGCGGCAATCGGGACATTTCAGTCTAGAAGATGTCAACGCGTTGAAAGATGTGCCGAGAGCCGACGATGATATGCCTTTGAGAACTCTGCCGTAGGCGCTCTCGCGCTGTGGTGCAGGCTGGGCGGCTTTCGGGGTACTTGGGCTGGATGTAGGCGCAGATGCAGCTGGGCTCGGCTGGGTAGTAGTCACAGACGGGCTTGCCATTGAGACTGCAGAAAACCTGGTGTTGACTGATGCACCATCGTCATTTTCTCGAGAAAACACGCTTTCAGCAATGCTCTCGTCTCCCGAGTCAAAGCCGGAATCGCTAGTAATCGTCACGCCACTCGAATTTTTTGAGTGAGTACCCTTGGAATCTCGTGTTGGTGTAGCCGCATCTTCCGGTTGTTTCTGCTGTTGATGTTGCTGCTGCTTGTTCTTGATTTCGTCCTGGTATTTCTGCCTCTCAACCTTAAGCTCCTCGGTCAGAGCCTTCAGTGCTTTGTCTTGTTCAACCACCCTAGCCGCCATTCCGTCAAGCTGAGATTTGATATTTTTAATCCGCGATTGCGCGTCCTCCAGCTCGTCTTCCTGTGCATTTTTCTCCGCTACTGCCCCATGTAGTGCAAAAGTTCGTAGTTTGTAAGCTTCTTGGAATTCGCGTAGGAGGTTTTCTGCGTTGGCTCGAAAGGAGTGAAGGGCTTCTTCGGGAGGAAGGTCGGCAAAGAAAGGGTGGCATAGGATAGATTTGATATCGAGATTTAAAAGCTTGTCATTGGCAGGTTCTGGCAGCGGTTCCCTTTGAGCTTGCTGGGTCTTTGACGTGAAGAACGAGAAAGGATTTCCTGAAGCAACCTGCCTCAGCGAGGCCGAGACGTTCATATTTCTGGACTTCGTGGGTGACGATGGGGACGAGTTGCAACTTGGTCGCTCGAGAGAAGGCGAGGCGTCGTGCATCATGTCGTCTGGAGCTCCCCTATCCGAACGTGGGGAGGAAATAAGCCCCAATCGCATAGGTGTAGATTCTCCCTGGAAAAGCCCAGAGAACAGCCGACTTGAGCGGTTGGATTTAGGCTCGTTGGCTTTCTCCGTTGAAGCGCCCAGATCCACGTCCTCGAGCTTGGACGGGTCCGTGTCAGCGTAGTGGCTGCTCGTCCTTATTCCATCTATGGGGAATGACGGCCCATTCACAAGTCCCGGAAGGTCGGTTTTGGCACGACGATGCGAGGCCGCAATGCTTTGCGAAGAGCTATGAGGTCGGTCCTCTTGAAGCCGTAACCGCGATGGTTTCGTTGGTGAGCTTGGTAGAGACCTGCCCCCCTCTGTAGAGTATGTGGCAGCACGAACAGTAGCAGACCATGCTGCCTCCTGTTGACCTTTCGATGGCTGGTTGTTGTTCGTCCTTGATTCGTCAAAAATCCTGTTTAAGCGTTGCTGCAGCCGGTCTGGCGACGGGTTTCTTGACGTCTCGGGCGTCTTCTCGCCAACCTGCTTTTTCCACGTATCCATGCTTTCACAAAGCTGCCCGACAGCGGTTCATATCGATATTCCCACAACTCGGACTGTTTTCGAACGGGTACCAGCCCATATATAGGACACGGCGTTTATTGTGCGTGCGAAAGCTTGCAGCGCTGCCCAGAGATGAAAGAGGACACACCGACGCCGGAAAATAGTCGGCTTCCAAAAAGCAAATCTGCCTGAGACGTGCGATGACGAATTTCACTTGCTGGGCTGCCCCCTGGTGGAGCCGAACGATCTTTATCGATAAAACAAGCGTGTTGCCCTGGTAATGAAGGACCGCGTCCTGTACCAGCTTGTTTGTGACAAGGTCTCGCCATATATAGAATTCACGGCCGAGTCATATGAATGGTGCATTTTGCCGTGCTAAGGATGTGCATTTAAATAGTGGCTGTGCGGTGGGCGCAAGTTGCATGCTTTTGGCTATGACGGTTGCCACAGCATCGCGTGGACCATTATTTTAGTCGAGGTTAGCTAAGAAATGCAGCATAACCATAAAGGCACTAAAGACTCCATACGTTAACAACTTTCTTTCTCGTCGTCTATGTCGTCTATGAGTGTCTAGGGAGTTGCGGATAAGCAGAAATGCGGGATGGATGTTGTAAACAAAGGGAGAACCAGATGTTCTGCAGCAAAGAAGTGGAGCAGCGCGGCTAATTGGCGGGAACGGGCGCTTATTAGTTAACCAGCCCGGCGAGCTTAAGTTCGACACTGCAAGGTCAACTCCATCAACAGGACACAGTGGCAGGTCCCGCCGACATCAAACCGCACCCACGGCCTAACAAGCCGTTGTCTACTTTGATCCCTCTGCTATATCGCTCGATGGTGACCTGATTTTATATTTTGTTTCTAATTTCCCACCCGAGTTCTGGTCAATTGGCCAGGACCGCAGTTGCCCACCTACCACGATGATAACGCTTGGTCTAGGATCGCTCTGCGCAGAATGCGTGAGCATCATCAAGGATGTTCCTCTGTCGCTGCTCTTTGGTCTTTTACTCTCCTGTTTTATGGGACTTTTCAGCCTGGTAAGCCTTGCTTGATCCGCCAGCTATCCGTTAAAGCCACGTTGTAACTAACGAAGATGTTTTGTTAGGCCTACCTCCTCCTTTTGATCCTAGCGCCTGCTCCGCGAGCTCCATTTCCTGAAGAGAAGAAATACAAGACGATCTTAGAAGATGGGAGCCTTGCTAAGGACCAGCAACTACCTTGCTGGCATGATAAGATCAATCTGGATACGTACAAGCAGTCAGACCTCGAGGAACCCACCTTATTCATGTCTGTCGTGATACCAGCGTATAACGAAGAAAAGCGACTCCCTGGGATGTTGGAAGAGACTGTTAGCTATTTACAACGCGCGTACGGAACATTAGAGCGGGCGGATCAGACAGAGAAAACAAAAACTACCAGCTTGGAGGATGGCGATTTAGGAGAGGCCCGACTGCGACACAATGCCAACGGCGAAGCAAGATCGACCGCTGGCAAGAACTCGGCCGTACCTTTGAAAGGCTGGGAGATATTGATTGTCTCTGACGGATCGACCGACAATACCGTGGAGACGGCACTGGCCTTTGCCAAGGACCACCAACTGTCCGCCCATCCTAAGGGTCATGCAGGGCCATGGACCCCAAAAATAAAAGAAGGCGTTAAGATACCAGCCGGGAGTATACGGGTTATTGAGTTGACCCAGAACAGGGGTAAAGGTGGCGCAGTGATCCACGGGATGAGACATGTTCGAGGACAATATGCCATATTCGCGGACGCGGACGGGGCCAGCAATTTCAACGACTTAGGCAAATTGGTGGAAGCATGTGAGAAGACAGAGGAACCAAACCAACGCGTAGTTGCTGTCGGGTCGAGAGCGCATTTGGTAGGAAGTGATGTGGTTGTCAAGGTAAGTCGACAAATTATACTTATATGTTTATTTCAGATTCTACATGAGATCATGTAACATCAGCTAACGTTCCCCAAGCGATCGAAACTACGGAACTTCCTCATGCACTCTTTCCATCTAGCGCTCCGCCTTCTTACGCCACCAGCAACTGCTAGAATTAACGACACTCAGTGTGGCTTCAAGCTCTTTTCCCGGGCAAGTCTGCCATATATTATACCCTATATGCACTCAGAAGGCTGGATCTTTGACGTTGAAATGCTCATGTTAGCCGAATTTGCCAACATCCCCGTCGCCGAGGTACCTATCGGATGGAAAGAGGTATCAGGCAGCAAGTTGAGCGTCGTCTGGGATAGTCTGGGCATGGCGTATGGGCTTGCTATACTTCGAGCCGCGTGGGGGTTTGGCGTCTATACACGGGCTGGAAACTGAGCTTATCTTTTTGATATACACACATATATCCTTCGTAGACTGTACATCATTTGCATTTAACCTACTTTGCTAGCTGGAGAATATATAGCTACCGTTGATAGTCCAATGGAAGCTAGGTTGGGAATTGTGGAACTGTTTTGAAGACGATCCCTGGATTTTGCTCTACTTTACGGAGTATATAGTTACCCATAGTTCCCGCCGCCGAGAGATACCGTGCCCGCCGGATCCTACCCACTGATGCATTTCCAAACCGACTAATCAATAAAAGCCATTCCTCCCAACAAATCCCAATGAAGTTGACGATATGCCAGAAATCCAACGTTAAATAACCAACGAATAAAAAAAAGAAGAAGAAACAATAGAGCAGAAGTACATCTGACTGCGTTGCTCTGGGTATATGTACGATGATGTAAAATGTGACATCTTCGGAATCATGTCTACCGTCTGAAAGGCCGTGAGATATAATTATACAGTCGTTTTGGGTGGAGCCATTGGTAGAGTAAGTGTGGGTTATGTCGATATAAAGAGGCGTATGAAGCTATGGCAGACGATGAAACAGCAGTGTAAACGAGGGTGTTCCAGAAACCTTGTAGGGGAAGGACAAGGGAGGCGATATATGTCAATACGTTGCTTGGTTTGTTTGGTTGTGCAAATGCGTAGACACGGTTTAGCGATGCAGGTACCTATGGGTAATTATTAGAAAATGATAAAGAGGCAAAGTTGGTTTGAGAAGGAGGATGGCAGGGGGGCTCACCCAGGTGACGAGCAGAGAGCAGAAGAAGAGAAGAGCGAATTTCGAGTAAGCCCATGCAGCGCTCTGTCGCTCCCATGAGGCCTTGCGGATGCGGTACTTATCACCAGATGATGTGCCATGCGTTCCGGGGAAGCTCTGGTTGTTCCCTGGCGCATGTTCGATGTCTATTTCGTCCTGTGTTCCTCCAGGTTCGGGGCCGTGTGTGGTTTGTCTGGGTGAAGCGGGAGGAAAGTAAGCTGGTTCAATGTCATCACCTAGATGATCCTGTCGAAGCTCGGGTTCCGGCCAATTTTCCAGGTGGTATGTGTGTTGTTGTGGCTGCATATTTTGCTGCTGCTGTTGCTGGTCTGTATGTTGACTACCTTGCTGGACATGTTGCTGGAGGCCAGGGCTGATATCATGTTCAGCGTAGCTTGAGGCTTCAGTCACACCAGCAGTGGTCGAGTCGACATTTGACAAGGTAAGACTGATGTTGCGCATGCGTTGAATGTCTCTACGACTGGCGAGGATGTACCTGGCGCTGTATAGGTAGATGCCGAGAGTGATCAGGATGGTGGTCCAGATGGGTCCGTATACGCCTCCTATTCGGAGGACTGACCACTCCGGTCTAATCCAACACCAAAGCTAGAATGGAAATGAACAAAATTAGCATTTTTGCCAATACCACCGATGATCTCTAGGCAAGCCTACAGTTGCGTCTCCATAAACTTTCCCCTTCTCCTCACTTTTGATGAAGAGGAAGGCAAAAGCGGGTATGAAGGGAAGCAGGTAGCATATGAGGATGTACTTCCACTCTAGCTTCCGTAACTCTGCGGTGCTATATCGATGGAACAGGGTCAAGTAGACATTGACGGCCATACAGAATGCCCAAAGAGCATCGGCGGCATGGAACCTTTACTCCATGAAACAAATTAGCATCTAACATGGTACTCACAATTGGAATTGATTCCAAAGAGGGAGGAGGTCCTACCATTGAATGAAGAGGGCCTGCCACTGACAGAGGCCGCTGTCCTCGCCCGCACCGATGCCAGATCTCGAGGTGCCTGTGGCACAGATACCGAGTAGATTCCCCCATGTTGCGAAGAAGATGATGCGGTTGACGGGCGTCCTGAAGCGGCGGCTGGAGAGGAAGGTGACGACGACGAAGAGGCAGCCGGCGAAAGAAATCGACGAGCTCACCCGCTCAGTGATGTGCAGCGCATACAGTTGTCGCTCGGAGAATGGCATCGGTCTTCGCTCATGGTCATCTAGTCAGTCAAGGCAAGACTTCTGCGGATGGTTTGAGGTTTGCTGGGCTGAGAGTCGGACACGCAAAGGATGAGGTGTCCAGCGTCCAGACAAGGCTCTGGCTCTGTTCTCTTGCTTTTGAGGTTGGGGGTGGGATAGCAACCTCTCAGCCGTGCGGGTATCATGCGCCTGGCTGCGTCCGGTCCTAGGTAGTTATATGTATATATATATATATATAGCTAGCGAGTTACTCGACGCCATCTCACCCGCCAGCCGCTTGCATCACTTCGCCTTTTCGCCTGCCTCTCGGTTTCGTCTCATCTTTGTCGATTCCATGTGCCCGGGGGCGAATGCACCGTCACGTGCCAGACTCCATGGATGGCATCAAGTTTGTTCTTCCACAGCAAAATGCAAACCTGCATATGTGATATTTCACCGGCCAGAAGCGAAAACGAAATCGAGCAAAAAAGAAAGCAGCAAAAGTAAAAAGTAACCAAGGGGAATCGGACCCCATATTATGTGGTCGGATGGTTGGTATCAGATAGCGCGATCCGCTGTGGCGTGTCTTGTTGATCGCGATGCATGTCAACTATCGCTGTTATTGGGCCAAATGGAGGAAGTTGAGCAGTCTCTTAGACCTCTCTTCTGGCGGCTGGCAGGGGTATTGGTGATAGTTGGTGCTGCAGCGGCAGAGGTACGAAGTACATAGTACACCACTGCTTATTCCTCCATAATGCTGCTGCTGCTGCGGTTACTCAGGAGAAGTACCCTGTCAGGCCAGCTACGTATCCGGGGAGAAGGAGCCGTCGCCTTGATCGTGGATCTCGATGCACTATTGATGCAGGGCAGGGTGAGAAAAGATTATCTCCCCTTTCTCATCTGTCGTCTGTGTCCGCACCTTGTTCTTATTTTTTTCTTCTTCATCGTCGTCGTCGTCGTCGTCGTTGACTTCGTCCCTGCGTCTGGCCGTCTCGTCGGCTGCGTCTCCTTTTTCCCTTTTAGGCTTAGTTAGGTACCTAGGTCGCCCCCTTTTTCGGAAGGGAAAAAGTTGCCGAGGTTAGAGTCCCGTGATCTCGGTCGGAACAACAAACTTCCGCTTATCGTAGCGGCGGGACCTCCTCAGCCCGCCCGTCCATATTTTTTTCTATGGCGGGACTTTTACTCGTAGATCCCGCCGATGCCTGGATAGTTATCTGGTCTTTGTTGGCTTGCTGACGGCGATGCTGGATTGCTTATATTGAAGATGCAGTCGGTAGAGCCTTGTTGAAGGGGGAGACGGCGATTGATTTGAGTCTACATGCCGCCGATGACTTTGGATACGTGGGATTGTGCTCTCTGTTTGGCCAGTGGGCGCTGCGGTCAGCCGTCGGCGCGCCTAATCCTTCGATCACCGCCTCTATCAGCGACTGCTGCGTCCTCGATATCCAACGTTACGTCCCGGAAAAAAAGCCCGCCAGAAAGCCACTGCGCTTATTAGGACTGGATGGGCTGATAGTCTATATTCACTAGTTGATGCTTGATCTTACCCAACATCTCCTGACGCCTACATACACCCCAGATGTTGTCTCTTGCACCGTTAAGAACCAGCCGTTAGCCGTTAAGACGCACACACAGACACAAAAGAAATCGAGAGAGGCACAGAGGGACCGTGAAGAAAATAGTCTCTCCAAAATACGATATTCGACACTATCCGACTAGTCTATATAAGTCTCCGCCTCGAGGTGGTGATCAAGGTCACCTACCCATGAACCTAGCCCCGGCGGACCAATCTCCTATACGATACCATCACAACCACTCACTCCCACCTTTACCGCTACCAGACGACATCAGCGGTCTACAGGCCTACATTGAACAGTCACGAGCGGCCCTACAGAGTCAGCGTGCCAGCTTCGAATGTGAGCGCTTTGCATTTGGCGAGGAACGTAAATTGTGGAGTCAGGAGCGGGAACTACTCAAGTCGAGGATAGCGAGTCTCGAGAAACATATCAACTGCACCCATGTGGACATGTCTACCGTCGAGCCTGTAAGCCAGGCCGGCAACTCTTCTTCTGCCAGCTTACGAGTCTGGGAAGGCTCAAGGCCAACAGGAAAACCGACTAGGAGGTTTTTGGACGGGACAGCAGCAGCAGGGCCCCTTGCGTATGATCCCCCTTTTCTCCAGGTTGATGATCACCTCGCCTCTGGTAGATCTCCATCTCTCGATGAGGCGCTTTCCCCCAGGACCCAGCCGGTTGACCGAGCGCACCATGTCGCTATTCCTGTGGAGTTGGTAGACAGCAGCCTCGACGGCATCACACTCAAGTCAACTGGCCTGCCTCCCAATGTTGCTGCCAAGCTAACCTCCCCTCCTCTCTCAACCCCAACGTCTCCTCTCCACCACAGCCAGGCACCGCCCTCACCGCCGCAGCGGAAAGTGAGCCGCGGACCCAATACCATACCCATGACGGGTGTGATGCTGCGACCCTTCAGACCGCTCCTCCGGACGCTGGCGTTGCTGCGGCTTCCTCCGAGTCCACTGTCCAAGCGCCCGTGCAGCGCCCCCGACTAACGACGCATACGACAGACGAGCAACCTAAATTCACACCAGATGCGGACTCACCTGACCACACGTACGCAGAGGTCGAAGCGGACGAGGACCCAGAGCTTACCGGCCCGCTTATGCTCCGGAATGATGAGGAGCACGATTTAGACTTCCTTGAGGCGCTTGACAAGAAGCTGCTGATGGAGGCCAAGAAGGCTGTTTCAGCCAGTCCTGCATTATCTGACTCCGATGCCCTGTCTGATGCGGCGAATCCCCAGTCGGAACCTGAGCCGGAGATTCGGTTCAAGAAGAGCACCAACTTCGGCACAGCCTTTGGCTCGACGCAGCAACATATAGCATGAAAGACCTCACGCTGTACTCGTGTCATCTCAGCCTGTCCGTGCCTCTGCTTGACTACGATGCTTGATTTTACATGACCCCTTCTTCCTTTTTCCCTTTTCTTCCATTAGGTTAGCCAACTAACTACTCGATTGGATAATTGCATATGTCGACCATGTTCTGTGCTGAATGAGCGAGCAAGCAAGCAGGCATTCCTACATATTTATTCTCTTATCATCCTCATACCCCCTTCTCACCCCTTATCATCTTCCACTCTCCAGCGTCTTGTATGCAGCATTTGGAGTTCGTTTTTGCACCAGGGACGGGCGGGCACAAATTATCATGAAGGGCAGGGATACCCGCGAATGTACATATCATAATAGCATTTATTTAACTAATTACCATCTCTAGTTATTTCCTTCCTTTCCCTTTTGAAGGGAGTTTCCATTAACTTTCGTAGACACAGAACCGAAGTATATATTCCATTGCAAATATCGCACACATCACGATTAATCACGATTCGATACCAAGCTATTTAAGGGAATCCCCATTCTTTTATGTCTAGATACCAAATATTACGGACTATCTATATTCATCTGTAGTTAGATAATTAGGTATGTGTACAAGATCCCCAAGGCCATCCATCATCCTGGACACTCCAGAAAAGTATATCACGTGATACCCTTCACCGGACCCCTGTTCATCTAGCCGCGCTGCTGCCTGGGCGTCAAGAAACCAACAACAACTACACCTCCCCTCCATCGCTGCCTGGGAGCAGTTGTGGCCATGGCTCAAGTTGTGGTCTTTCACACCAGCAACATATGCTAGCATACCTATATTTTTGATATCATATAAAGATATTAACGGCGAGTCGCTTTACATTCAAGATGTCCAGTCCTCCAGACTATCATGCTCTCTGGCTGCAGGAGAGAGAGGAGAGAAGACGAGCGGAAGAAGAGAGAAGTCAAGCAGAGGAAGAACGGGATCGAGAGAGACAAAGAACTCGTAATACGACCTTCTTGGAGTTCCTTGGGCTCTGTCATAATCTCTTCTCCGTGCCATTACGAGTCGGGATACCAATGTTCTCTACCAAGGGATCTATCAAACCACCAATAGGGAAGGCCTGTCCGCTGCAATTTTTGAAATGGGAAGACTGTGATAGTGAACAGCAGAAGGTTTATAATTCTGTCTGTACCTATCTACAACCTTTTGGAGAACCTGCACCGCAGCTCTTTGCCTCGCGTCATGCGTTAGACCACTTGGGGGAAGTTTTCAGCGCCAGGGCATTAAGCAGTGAGAAAGACCTAGAAGGATACGAAAGATTTGGAGTCGAAGATCATGTTCACAAAATTATCTCCGAACTCTGCAAGATACCAGGTGCCCAGGAGGAATTCAATTTAGGCGATGGAGTCTGGTTTGACAATCATGGAAACGACCTTGACTCAACCGGCGATAATAACCGTGCCCTGGAACCAGATGGTTACCCTTCAAGACCAGACCAGTTCTGCATTCATCGAGTCAATGGTCAATCAACTCAACTTCTGACCACGGTTGAATACAAACCACCTCATAAACTCTCAGTCGAAAACCTCCGTACCGCCCTGAAGCAACCTATTAATTTTTGGGAAGAAATAGTCAACGTTGACTCGGTTCCGAAGGAAGGTGATGAGAAGTTAGTTCATAATGCATATGTGCTGACTGGTTCGGCCATTGCACAAGAATACCATGTCATGCTTCAGGAGGGCCTTGAATATTCCTACTTGACTAATGGGTTGGCCGTGGTGTTGCTGCGTGTTCCACGGGATACACCCGAGGTCGTATACTACCATCTCTGTGAACCAAAACATGACATCAAACCCGAAAATGCTCATTTACAAAAGCCGCTAACCACTATTGCACGGGTTCTCTGTCTCTGTCTGATGAGCTTTCGCTCGCCAATCCGTGACCAGGCATGGCGACAATTTGCAAAGGCACGGGTACCAGAGTGGAAGACGAGTTTTGACCATACACGCTCCCAAATCCCAGACGAAGAACTGCGTCAAAACCCCCCTGGTTCAGAATACGCTTCATCAGAGAGCGCTGGAGCACCTACTATCTCTGAATATATGCCATCATCATCTTCCTTTGAAGAAGTTGCCGGAGCAAGCCAAATATCGACTCGGTCAAATACACGGTCTCAAACTCAGTGCAGGCCGAATACAGCGCAAAGCAATGATGCTCCAGATGCCGACGATGACCCTGAGGCTGGACCCAGCGGACGCAAACGTGGCTTCAGTGAATTGACAACGTCTTCGTCATCTCAGTCAGCACAGTCGCCGCGTCAGACAGCGGGATCTCGACAATCCGGAGGCAGTCCTTATCAGCACAATGCTCAATTCTGTACCCAGAAATGTCTTATTGGGCTAAAGCAAGGGGACAAACTAGATGAAAACTGTCCAAACGTGGCTCTTCACCGAAAGACTGGGGAAGGTGATCATCACCTCATCGATGCTAAAACCCTAGTTCAATTAATCAACAAGCAGCTAGACAAGAACCTTGACATTGACTGCACTCCCATGGGAAATTGTGGAGAATGCGGAACCACAGGTGCACCCTTTAAAATCACCTGTACTGAATACGGTTATACTGTCGTTGGCAAAGGAACTACTACTCATCTCTGGGGGGTGGTCTCGCGCGAAGCAGAAATATACCGTTTTCTAAAGAAAGCACAAGGCTCAGCAATACCCGTCTTTCTTGGTACCATTGACCTTGCCATGACATATTACTTGCATGGGGCTGGAAGGATCCGACACATGCTGCTCATGGGCTGGGCAGGTGAGCATATTGACGGAGAAAATGTCGACAAGACCGTTAAACGAGAGGTTTCAAGGTCAAAGAAAGAGATTCGTTCTCTAGGGTTATTGCACAGAGATCTTCGATGGCAAAATATCCTGTGGAACGCCGAGCTCAATAGGGCGCTTATTATTGACTTTGATGCGTCCGAGATGGACCCGCGGCTATTGAAGAAACAGCCAAAGCAGCTTAAGCGCAAACCGTCTAGGCCAAAGGGCGCTTTATCAGAGAAGGTTAATCATGGAGAAGTGAAGAATGAGCAGAAACGACTTCGTGTGCTTTGATAGCCACTGTAGTCAGGAATGAGTGGAGTTGAGCGGATAGAGTACTTTTGGATATGATACCCATATACAATATATATATTGACATTTTGCTTGAATATTTAATGATTTGGATAGAACTGAGAACTAATCTAGAGCGGTTTAAATCAAGTATTTGCGTTCTGAAGACATCATCAAGGCAGATATTAATGGGCACTGCCTGCCTAAGTAGGGGAATGCAATGCAAACAACCAGGAGATCTCAAAAGTTCGACAAAATGGAACAAAGGGGAAAAGAGGTAAAAAGCAAAGCAAAGCACCAACCCCATTCACTCCCAGCCAAGTAAATAAACGAGAAGCAAAGTGAAAACGAGCCTAAACTCCCATGGTGAAATCATGTTCGATGCCCGGCGTGACACTGGCAATGAACTTGAGGAAAACAACCAGGTACTGATCAACCCGGATCGCAACCTCTTGGTCTGCCTCATCATCTCCTTCATGCTCTAGCACCTCCCACTCATCTCCCGCACTACCACTGCCACCCTTAGACTTTTCATCGCCAGATACCTTCAACTTCTCAGTGTCATCCACAAGGCCTTCCAGACCGGATTCAACCTTGTCCTTGCCCTCCTTGGAGCGCTTCGACTGTTTCTCACGACGGATCTTCAGCGCAGCATCCGCACGGTCAAGAAGGACTTTCATTACACTTGCATGTTTGCAAGGGTGGACGCTAGCCATCTTCACACCTCCGTCGAAAAAGGGGAAGTCTTCTAGTGTGACGGTCTTGTCCTTGTAGTCTCCTACTATATCCTCCATCATCAGGTGGGGAGGCAGTGGTTCTGATACGGCGGCGTAGCCGGATAGATAGAGGCGAGGGGTCTTGTAGTATGGGGTATAAGTTATGTAAAGTGAGTATGTTCTCAGGGGACTAGACAGACAGGTTAGCAACAGATCGTACATCCCGAGCGACGCATAAGAGTAGCTAAGACTCACGCATTCTTCCCGTCCTTCTGCGCTGGTTCCCGAATGATAGCTTCCTCATCGTCTTCTTCATCATCCATATCAGGAATCTCTTCATCCTCTTCTTCTTTCTCGGCTACGTTCCCTGAGTCGTCCACTGTCCTGACGTCCTTTGCATGCGTCTCACCCGCGCCCTCGTCGCCACCTGTATTCAACCACCCATCGTCATCACCGTCTCCGCCTGCGCCAGACGATTCTCCCAGTTCGCCCTGTATTATGATATCCGCGGCCTTGCCGGCGAAGTTCTCGTCTAGTCGGCGGTTACATGGTACCCCGCGGGTGACGAGGAACTGCTTCCCCTCCGGCAAGTAGGAGACTCGTTTTGACGGGGAGGACGCAGCGGACCACGACCAGGTAGGGAACTTGTAGACGAGGTAGTCTCCGGCGCGCACGAACTCTTCAGGCGTCACTTGGCCGGTATTTCTGAAGGTAGAGACGTTTGAGATGGGGGCCAAACGGTCCCGGATATCGTTTAGTTTGGAACGGATAACGTTCATCCTGGCGAGTTATCTTGCTCTTCTCGCTTCTAGATTTCAATAAAAAAAGATATTGGTCTGTAGGATATGTAGATGTGTATGTTACAGAGTTGCCTGGCGGTTGCAGGGTGCTGTTTGACTGTCGTGCAGTTAGATGGTGGTGGTGCCTGGCGAAGCCGCTTGACAGGGTGGGATGATCGCTATGACGTTTCCACGTGCTTGGCGGCTTTCGCTTTTGAGGTCTCTAGACGGTCATATATCATTTATCCGCTAGGAGGACATGCATAATATATCTACAGCTGCTAGACGATGGTAGTTTGTGGTCATTTCTTTATCGTACATGGATGGGCCTCCTGGTGACTCTTGGGATTGTCGGCTAGCCGGCCTGTTTGCTGCAAGACCCGCTTTATCAAGGTAGTTTACCAAGGTCTTGAGACGGGACCTGAGTACTCCTTTTGGGAGCTCCCTTTTGAGAGCATCCGTTTGACAGCTCTGCTCGGTGGTGTTTTCCTTTGCGCTGGTGCAGATGCTCTGTATGTCCGGTGTATGTCTGTTTAAATCAGGACTCTTCACTCGTGGGTGACTGAATATTCCTCCTGAGAACGGCAGCGGTGGTAGACCATGGGCAGGTGGCATCACGACTCAGCAGAAGCGGCCTGCTGACGTCTAGATGCCTCTCGCTCAACGCCGCCAACAGTCAAGGGGACAGCTTTGCCCTTCCAGTACTCATGTTCAGCCCTAGCAAACCCATCCATGCTTCTCATGGCGACCACTAGGAATCCCAGCTCTTCTCGATCAACGTCAAACACCTCCCACCATTCACTATCAACAATCTTGACTCCTTGCTCCCTCGCAGAAAGGTAGATAGCGGCCACAGCCAGCGCATTAGGCTGATGAGTTAGGTACAGGATCTGAGGCGAGAACAAGGCGGCGTTGAGGTGTGCAAAGGTACGCGCAGCCACGGCGGAAGAGGACACCTTGAGAGTCTGCAGATACGTCAGGGCGATGGTATGCGGTAGAACGACCCTTGTATGAAAGGAAGCGGTGCGTAGGACAGCCGACTCGATCTTCATCAGGTTCTGGCGTTCGATCTGGTATGAGCCTTCGGACAGGTAATAGCTCTCTGGTTCGGGGTGTTCGGGAGCTCCCTCTGGGTTGACGAAGGGAAGAGGCGAAGCTGTAGGCGAGAGTAGATACGTGTACATGTTGAGCACCGAACGAGGCGATACGGGGTAGAAAGAGAGCTTCGCCGTCATGTACAGGGCTGCGGCTGATACGTCCTGTCAGGGTCGTTAGTATAATGCTGTAAGGCAAGAGCTGACGTGGAATAAGGGCGAATATACCTTTGCAGAGTAGACTGCCAGGCTGCCTCCCTCAGGCCCGACCCAGAAGCGTGCAAAGACGACTATCGCCTGGGCAATGACATCCTGCGGCAGCTGAAGCAGCACTCCCGCCGCCTGGGTGAGCTTGACGCCCGCATACCGAACCGACCTCTCGAGCTCCTCGGGCACTCCGTCCAGCGACGAGGAGGAGTGTTCCAGCTGCGCCGGAGAGGCGAGGGCGTTTGACAAGTGGCCCAGCTCGCTCTCTGCGCCCGACATGACGTTCTGCGCCTTGTTCATGCCACTGTATCAGCCAGCAGCCAACACGTCGACCATCGCGAAATCAGTAGGATGAGGATGGGTGTTTTTGGTATGTCTATGGCTGCTTCCCACTCATCAGCCACCAGTGCCCTTCCGCCTTCCACCAGAAAGTCCTTGATGGTCTAGTGGTCATGATTTCCGCTTGTCAACATCGCTTAGTAAGCGAGTAACAAGCGCGGGAGACCGGGGTTCGATTCCCCGTCAGGGAGTTCTTTTTTTTTTTTTTCGTCTTTTTTTTTTTTTTTTTTTATTTTTATTTATTTCATCTTCCATCATCAGCTGCATCTTTGAATCTCATGCAAGGATCGGATCAGTCAAGCCATGGCACGACGAAACCAGGTAAGTAGTGCTGACAGATCAGCTGACCCTTGGCGTCCCATGGCCGTTGCAGAAATGGATGCCTTAAAGGCAGACAGTCCCCGTTTCGCGAGATGCGACGGGCGAATAGCAGCGCTTGCCGTCTGGTTGGCGGCTGGCAAATAACGATCACTAAACCAACCGTCGGGGATGCATGCATGCACAGCTCCAGCAACCACCCGCCGCTGCCCTATAGGATCCTCCGCACACCTCACATCCATCGGTGTCCGGCCGTGTCCAACCTCAGCCTTGGACCGGGCTTCTCTGGGAGCTTTCTATACGGGGTACCTATACGGGCGAAGTAGTTATAGCTATGACATCCGTGCATTAAGGTTGATTTGATACTAGATATTCCAGGTTATTAATGCCTGGGAATTGACTTGATACCCGTCTAGATCGTGGCAAAAGGACCAAGACAAGGCCAGTTGCGGCGACGAGCGAGCAATTCTCTTCACTTCAGCCGTGTAGAGACGGAAACATTATGGCATCCTTGACTTGGCTAATAATTGGTAGCTTTGGTGGTGGCTATCAGTGGCAATAACACATTCTTGTTTGAAAAGGGGGTGAGCAGTTACTCCATAGGGCGTGGAATCGTTTGCTCTTTGCGGTCCATAACTTAACGAGCTAACCGGGCCGTTTATGTCGGTGAAGCGAGCTGTCGACCTGTCGAATGACCAGCTATACTAACGTCATACAATGCAGAGGGAAGCACAGCGGTCAAACGCCGGGAAGATGCATATCACTCCAACATATGCATGCATGAGGTGATTGTTTGAGAGAGCAAGATGGTATATTGATTGAGAGTATAGCCAGCCAATGGATGAAGGAGGGTGTAATGCAGCGGCCCGAACACGACTTCATATATATCTAGTAGTTGTTATATGTACATATCGAGTCATATCCTATATACAATTTTTTTTCCGAGAAGAACGAACAAGACAAGACGACGACGTTGGTGGTAGATATGAAAGTAAAACGTAATGTTGAATAGAGCAAGGAGAAAAGGCACGACCAATTTCCAACATACAAAGCCATCCAGGCTTTTAGGTGGCCATAAAACTTGACTCAATAGCAGCCTCCCAACGCTAAGAAAACGACGACAGAGAAAAAGAGTAGTAGATAAGAAACATTAGTGAAAAAGGAAAAAAAGAAGAGGAACAACGACCTGAATCCCGGATGTTGGCTTGGAGATAGATGGAGATTAATGAGATGAGATATGAGATATCATGTCCTAGTAGAAAGTCAGCTAGTACCTGCAGTTTCAACCCAAGTTTCTGCATATTCCATTTTTCATTTTTCATATTTTTTCAATTTTTATCTTCATTTCTCCTTTTTTTTGCAAGTTGTGGTGAGATTCATGCAGTTGCTTCGGAGAGCACCTCAGCAGCCTTCCTGAAGAAAGGCACTCGCTCCGAGCACCGTTCAAGCTGCGGGACAAGATCCTTTATCTTGAACCGTCGCTGGGAGGAGTCATACGTGAACCACCGATCCATCTGCCTCACCGTGTTACCAAACAGACGCCAAAAAAAAATGGAAAACAGAAAAAAAGGAGGATATACTTACGGAAGCAAGCCTGCATCCGAGCCACAGACACCTCTCGGCCCTGACAAACGCGGTGTGAGCAAGCTCCAGCATCCGCTCTTCGTCCTCCGGCAGCTCCGCATTGACAAAGTGTCCGTCAGGGAAGTAGAGTCTTGTCCAGGCGAGGCCGCGCAGGTCAAAGTCTTCAGGGAGATGGTACTTGACGCCCACATCTCTAGACTCTGGGAGCGGGAACTCGTCGCTAGCGATCTTGGACTCGCTTACACGGTGGCGGTTGAGGGTATTAAGGAAAGTAACTAGGTCGCGGAAGGGAACAAGGGGTTCAAACACAAGCATTGCCTCTGGGGCAAGGGAGAGGGTGAATAGAAAGGCGAGAGAGACGTGGATTGCTGGGAGGACGTTTTTGTCACCTATTTGGCGGAGTAGGAGGGAGAACGTATGCATGGACTGGTAGATGGTGTAGTGGAGAGGACAGAGAGAGGAACTGAATCTCGTGCTGGACGATGTAGGGATGGTGTTGAGCAGGGAGATAAGCGGCTCGGTCTGGGTGCAGGTGCTCCAGTATGCTCTTGCAGAGGGGATTCTGCACTCAACTGGTGTAGCTACAGCGGTGGTATAGAGAGCTGTCAGCGTCTTACCCGTTGCTGCCGGGACCAGGGTGTTGTCATTGATGAAGAGCGTTGCAAAGTTGGAGCAGGAGATGTGGACGCCCTGTTCACGGAACTTCTCTCCCATCCGGCCTACGTGTTGGGGCAGGCAGGAGAAGAACTGTAGGGTGTGCTCGAAGTAGGAGTGGACTGACTCCTTCTTGAACATGATTCCGTGAGCCTTGACGAAAGAGGCCAGAGTTAGCGGGTGACGAGTTTGCTGCTTGGGGCGGATATGCTTGTGTAGCTTTTGCTGCTGCTGCTGCTGTAGCTGTGGTTGCTGCTCTTCTTCTAGCAAGGGGTTAAACAGCAGCAGGATACTTTCCCTTGAGCTGGCAAAGGGCTCAACGCAGACTAGGGACTTGGTATAGTAGAACAGCTGGGCCAGAATATAAGGTCTAGCCAGGACAGCAGAGTGATGCTGAATCCGGCCAACATTAGGCCCCTTATCCGCCGCAATTCGATACCAGTACCTGGCTACCTCAGCCCAGTTCTCGCGGTTCTGCAGATCAACCTCTTCCACCGCCATCTGATACCTAGCCAAGTCACCAAGACACTCGATCCAGATGTGTGAAAAAGCAGGCACACTCTCGAGCAAGAGAGTCATCATAGAGTAAGCCGTGAAGATGAAGGATATCATGTGTTCCAGCGAGCCAGGCAGTCTGTGCCTAAGCAGCTCCAGAAAGGAGTGCACACCATGCCTCCACATCCGAGCAGGCATCCCATACTCCGTAGCCAGCTTCCGCAGTCTCTCTGTAGCAGAAGGGTGCTGGGAAGCCAGGAAGAAGTCGTGGTGCTCATGCAGCAGGGTCCTGTGAATGGCTATCAGGGCCTTCCACTGGTCGTTGCTTAATTCCATCCTGCTATTGAGCTGCTGCGTGTCAATCTCGACACACTTCTTCTCGACGACGACGAGCCCAGAGTAGATGCCCTGCACCTCGACAATGAGCTGGTCTTCGGCGATCTGTCTGGTCTCTGGCTGCAGGAAGAGGTCTGGAGAGCAGGGAATGCGGTGTGGTAGGGAGTCGACTTCCTGTTCTCCTCCTCCTCCTCCCGCCTGTTCATCGATTCCGTCGTCCTCTTCATCCTCGAGGTCGTCATCGTCTATAGCTTGGTCTATGAACCCGTCATCAGCAGTGGCCGGCCTGGTCTGGAAGAAGACACCGCCTCTTTCGACCGTGTGAAGGTGTGAGTGTGAGCACCGCTTCGACGACGGCAGCCCACGCTGTCCGTCCAGCTTGCCGTCGCCATTGCCATCTTCATCAGCGTCTCGCTCGGAAGCAGGACGCTTCTTCGGCGTGGTATTATTGTTACATTGGCTGCTCTGGCGGTGGTGGTGTTGGTGTTGCTGCTGGTCCCGGGGGCTGGCCAGGTTGGACTTGGACTGCCGCCAACTGCGCGCCTTGGGAGTGAGCTCCTGGAGGTTCAGGTTCTGCAGGGCCGAGGCATCCGGCGAGCGAGTCGCCAGCGAGTCCTCCTCCAGTCCGCTGGTCCGGGAGGCTGAGTCGAGGGGCGATGGAGAGGCCGAAGGTGAGGGTGAAGGTGAAGCTGACGGAGACGGAGACGGGGACGGGGATGATCTGGGGGGTGGACAGCCAACCAGCCGCCAGTTAGACGATTGAAACAGACAAGAGACAAGAGACACGAGGGCGAAGCTAGACAGACGCTTACTGTTCAACTTTGTCGAAGCTTGACCATGACGTCCCGCGCAGCGACTGGGCGGCGGCGGGCTTATTTTTGTCCTGCTGGCGGAGGTTGAGATGGCGCTGCCGGTGGTCGAGATCTACGCGCACCATGATAGGAGGGCATGCCAGGACAGACAGACAGACAGACAGACAGGGACAGACGACAGACAGGATGGGACTCTCGACCGAACTAACCAGAGCTCAGCGGCAGCAGCAGAAGCCAGAGGAGAGATCTTCGAGGTCTATAGTCCATGTTGGAGATAGATTTATAGTGTGCTATTCCAGCTGCAAAATCCTTATGCTGGATGCCTGCGAGCCAGAAAAAGCAAAGAGCAATCTACACAATCTACTGTATAATCACTTTGCCCTGGGACAAATACCTAACTAATAGTTAATCTGTCTGAAGTTGTACCTTGAGATGGAGATCGAAAGAGATGGTAGCTGGCGGGTGTCTCTGGTGAGCCGAGCAGTCGTTGATATCTATATTCACTGCCCTTCAGTCTCTGGTCTACCCTACAGCATAACTAACTACAGAAGCCCAGATACAGATTGACCTACGCAGGGAACTCCATAACTTCTCTGCACGACCAGCAATCAGTGAATCTCGTATCGATGTCGCATCATCATGAGTTAGCTATGCAGCCCACTTCCGCCTGGGCCCTCGACATCCCTGGCTGCAGAGGGGGCAGTGCAAAAGAAGCAAAGTGAACAAGCCATTTAACAATTTTATTCGTGTACCAGAATTACCAATATACGGGGTTGTTCGGCGTTTACTATATAAGAATTCCTGAATGTGCCTGTTTCATGGACGGTTTTGTCGATTAGGGGTACTCCGTAGAGATGGTATGCTCAACTTCATACGCTATTTTAAGACTGGTTCGCAGGCATATAACTAGCCTTGTCATAACTAGTTAACTAAATGACGACCAATTCCAGCGTCATCTCACAAGGTCATGTTTTGGCTGCCTTGGAGCTGTGGGCGTCCGCAAGTTGCCCGGAAGGGGCATGTCCATGCAGAGACAACTCCTTGGATATTAGCAGACAAGCCACTCTCATAGACATTCCCCTATCGGCCATACGGGCTGACCGGTAAGGTCATGCAATAACAGGGCGGCAGGCAGATCCTCTAACGTAGATGGTTCTACTTAAGGTGGTCATGCCACGGCAGGTGATACGAAGCGGGTGATGCTTACACAAAGGCAGAGAGGCAGACTAGACTTATGAAAGAGCAGCCCGATAGGGGGAACATTTGATTGCTCTTCTAGTTCTACGGGAGTTACTTGACTGTCGGGACCGGAACCGGGACCGAGACTGAGGGGGAGAGAAGAGAGAAGCCGTCCATTAGTTATCGTGACATTTGAGACTGCTAGATAACTAACTAGAATAACTAGATGGATCATGCTGGTTGATGCACAGCAACTGAGACAGAAACAGGTACAGGTCTTTGAGAAAAGGGGTCAAAATGCAAGGTACACAAGTGCTCTAGGACGAAAGAAAAGCAGGGAGTAGGGGAATAGGGGAATAGGGGAATAGGGGAGAAGGGAAAATGGGACAGTGTATGTAACGAGTTCAAAGGACCAACGATGGAAAGAGAGAAGATCGAATTCCAGCCAAAGTAAAACTCCGTTTGGTTGCAAAGTCGTGTATTCGTTTAGATGCGATGGAACGGCCCGGAATGCGTGACTGAATTGAGAAAAAAAAAGCTGATTATGCAAGGATGTCATGCGAGCGAGGTGATCATGCCCAAAGTGGTGCGATGATGGATGTCAGAGAGTAGATTGATTTGAGGTCAAAGGTGCAAAGGAAGAAGGCAGACAGGAAGGCTGTTCGGTTAATTAGTTTTTTGACTTATGCTGGGCGGTTAGGAGATAAATATCCGAAGCTGCAGATGGGGGAAAGTCAGTCATTGGTTGTTACAGCGTGCATGGAAAAACATAAAGAGAATACGGCTTACTCTCTGTTTAATTGGCGTTCGACAGACGGGACAGGTCGGGGGCGGTGGTGGGCGACCAATTTGACCCTGCTTCGGAATGATATGCTGCTGTGCACACCATCTACAGAGAACCGCATGACCGCAGGGGATAAGCGCGGTGTCAACCAGCTGTGTCATACACACTTTGCATTCCATATTGACCGTCAGGCTAGCTGAATCCTTGGGCTCCGGGCGGCCATCGATCTCGACATCCAGCCCTATCATGGGCGCTGGCGGGCGGGCGTTGTTGGCAGATGCTTGCCCAAGCTGGCCCCGTCGTTGGTACTGGCGGAGAATCTGGAGGCGTTGATCCGTGCTCATGGTTCTCGCGAGCCCTCTGTTCATAGCCGCCAGGTAGTTGGAAAGGTGCTGCGGGTTGAGAATTTCCTCGGTGGTGTAACGAGGTCTGTAGCCCGTAAAAACAGGCTCCTGTGGTCGCTGGGGACTGGAAGTAGCGGTGCTGGAAGCAGATGACGCTGCTGAATTAGACTGTAGTTGAGAACCACCTTGAGGCGGCGGCTGGGTAGACGATGCAGGAGATACACGCAGAGTTCTCATGCGGACTCGGCGTGGAGTCAGGCCATCGCTGCCTACTTGCCCATGGTGAGAAGCAGGCTCGTTCTCGGAAGAGGCCATGTCTTGGGCACTACGGCGACGTTGGGCCGGGCTTGTTGTCATCGCTGATGGAGGGTTCATCGAGTAGCTAAACGCCTCGGAGTCCTGGCTCTGGCTCTGGTTTTGGTTTTGGTTTTGATTCTGGTTCTGGTTCTGGTTCTGATCCTCATCTTGATCTTGCATTTCTGATTCCTGGGGCGGATCTGGAGAAGAGCTAAAGTCCATGACCGACCCAATAAGGTCATGTATGTCACCAGTAGATAGTCGTGTGCCCTCTGACCCTGACGGAAGGATAGGTCTGGTGTCCTGGTGAGCTTGCTGAGGTGCTGTAGACGATCCCGCAGAGAACGTAGATGACGACCCTGACTCCTGGCTTGCCTGTCTCTGCGCGAGCTGCTGTCCCAGCATGATATCATGACCATAGTCAGACCGCCCCATGGCATCATGGATAGCCTGATATCCACTCATGGGGTGGTTGAAGGCCTGGTTGGTATCATTCAAATCAGGTATGGATGGCGGGTAGAAGCTAGGAACTGGCTCTGCTAGACTGGTCAAGTCAGGGGGGCTCGATCTCTGCATTCTGGCCATGCTACCGTAGTTGAAACCACCGCGGTGGATGGTGTTGATGGCATTGGTATTAGCAGTGGTATTATTGGCATTGATATTGGCATTGCCGCTGTTGCTGCCAGCACCGTCATTCTGCCGTCTTGCATGCGGCACCAGGTAGCCAGCTAATGAATATCAATATGTCAGCTTAACTAGGTAATCTCACTTGTTTTTAATTCGATTCCAGGACGTCTTACTCGTCACCTGGGGGTTTGCTCGCTGCCTATTCTGAGACGACAGGCCGTGCTGGAAGCTGCCGGGGTACGCTTCCATGGACTGGTGTCTGGAGGAGGTGATGCCTGACCCGTAGCCAGGCTGGCCGTAGTTGGACGGCATGCCGCCGCCGTCCGAGTAGCCAGCCGAGCCTCTGTTGCTCGAGGTGAGCCACTGCAGACGGTCGGCCTGGTCCAGGGCCTGCGGGCTCACGGGGGCGTTTTCTGGAAACGGCCAGGTTAGCATTGGCTCTTCAGGGCGTCTGCGAGGAGGACGCTGAACGGTAGGGGGAGGCATCTCTGCTTGCGGTTCCGGACTGGTGAGAAGGCAGAGACACGCGTGCAGCAAGCAATAGAGAGCAGAGTCCGGGCCCAGCTAGGAGAGGCCGGCTGGGTGTAGAAGTGTAGAAGTGTAGAAGTGCAGTGAAGGGGATGAAAGAAATAAAAGGGGGGAGAGTGTGTGATATTAGATATTGACATGTCCTGGCCAGGAGGACAAGCGAGACAAGACAGACAAGACAGCTGGTGAATCCAGGCAGGAAAGATATCAGACAAGCTAAAAGAGGACAGGAAATCCCCCCCTTTTTAGCGCCTTTTTATATATATCATGAAGACAGGGAGGACATAGTGATGGCAAGTGATGGAAAGTGATGGCAAAGGTGAATACAGAGAAGATGCAGGATCTTGTCTGCCCTGTTTCTACAGTGCCAGAAGCCACCAGGAAAGAGAAGAAGAAGGGAGCATAGCAGAAAAAGACAGGAGGGCATTTGACTGACCACTGGAGACTGAATGGCTATAATGGTGATAGCTGTGATAGCTGTGCTGGCGAAGGTGGTAATTGACGGCGCGCTCTACTTCCGGGATATCCAACAGACGGCCGTCGAGAGCAGAAAAACGGGGATACGATAGCAACGGAGGCGGCGGCGGCGGCGACGTCAAGCTAGCCCTTCGAGGGGGTATATCAGACTGGCGCCGGGGCAGACAGACAGAGCTCTTGCGGGATCCAGGACGGCCAGGCTGCGCGGCTATGCAGGACATGACGGGTATCGAGCATCCAGCAACTCATCCGGCATAGGTCTGTCTCCCTTTTTTTCTCTCTTCTTCAATGACTCAATGGCACTCGGGACGGGCGAGATCTAGATGTTCAAAACAGTACACGGCCTTAGCGAGGGTGTATATATAGATATATTTATATATTTATATATTTGTTTATGGATATACGGTCCAGAGGTCCTCCCCCAAGGTCCCTTCCAGAAGACGAGAAAGGCGCATGTCCGAGTCCAGTCACAGTTGAAAACAGGCCGGCAGGGCGAAGAGGTAAAGACGGGGGTAAGAGAGAGAGAGAACCAACCGATCCTGAGACTGCCGTTGACGCTGACGTTTGACGTTTTGATATTAGCTAGTTATATTCCTGCAGTGGTGACGGCCATGGGTGTCACCATCAGACACATGAAGAAGACGGATGCACAGAGAGAAGCAGAAGATGAGAGTGAAAAAGAATAAGATGGATGGCAGCTATTCTAGAGAGAATAGCAATCTATTCAGCGCCGCGAGGGAGATACACAGTACGGATAGGGACAGGATATAGGATATATGGGCGGTGGTATCAGGTCCCCGACGGCGGTTTAGTTGATATCGGCCACAAACCCACGAACGATACGAAGATCAACCGCTTAAGCTACTACCAGCCAGGGGGGAAAAGAAGAGAGAAAGGAGAAGAAGAGGAAGAAGAAGAAAAGAAAAAAGGAAGAAGAGAAAAGAGAGAAGAAGACGCCGAAGAGAGACGGCGGCCTTTATAAAACGATGCTCAGGCGAAGATGATTTGAAGGCAAAGACCTCACATGACGGAAGACGCAGACGAGGACGCAAGACGCAAGACGCAAGCAAGCCGATGAAGGGCCAGCAGAGCCGGAGACGAGACTCGAGACAAGCTCTCTGACATCAGGATAAGTTACCTCAGGCCGAAAAGCAAGAAAAGAAAAGGAACTTGCCAGACCCAGATGGCGGACGAAGATGGCCCCGAAAGCTGATCCAGGAGGCGAGCAAGCTAAACGGTGAACGAGAGAACGAGACACCACCAGGAAGCCCGCCAACTCTCCAACAGTCTGTCTCTGGCTAACGCAGGCAAGGGGCGGGGATGGCGCAGGAGGAGAAGAAGAAGCAGAAGAAGTCTGACAGCCAGAGAGGGACGGCGTTGATCCATGACCTTGAAGATCAGAGAGGCTGCTGGCTGGCTGGCTGGCTGGCTGGCTGGTTGGAACCAACATGGCTCTCTCTCTCTCTCTCTGTCTGTCTCTCGCTTCTTCGTTCCATCCTCTTGTCTGCTTGCTGCTGCTTCTGGCGCTGCCAAAGGCTGACCAACCCTGAATCTGAATCCCAGTTGGTCCAGATGGACGAGACAGAGTGTTGCATCGGCTGCACAGGAGGATCCGATTTGCCCATGGAACAAGGGAGACCGAGACCTGGTGGCTGGGATCTACCGTCTCTGGCCATTAAGCATATACATCGCACACCCACGCACACACACCTTAAGTTCCCTGCCGATATATACCTGTTCAATCAACGAAAAGCGAAAGACGGTTAGCTACCGAGCAACTGAGTTGCGTCTGTCAGGGCAAGCAGAACTGGAATCTGATAGAATCGAGGCCGAGAACGAGGTGGATGACAGCATCAACCAGGTTTTCAGCCGCGGAGGCTGCCAGCTCGAACAAGATAGCTACAAGACGGCCTTCGGCTCGGGCTCGCTCGTCCCCCTTTGCCACATGATATCATTGACTCTGACGAGCGTTCTCCAGCAAGGAAGAGCCCGCTCTCGCATCTCATTCTCCATGCTGCCCGGGGGGGCCTCGTTATGCTCCGTACAGAGAGCACGGGGTATTGTATACAGCCAACGGGGGGCCCATGGAAGAGTTAACGAAGTACTCTGTACGTAGCTACATAGTTAGCGAGGCCTGAACTTGTCACGAAAAAGAAACGAAGGGCTGCCGAGAGTAGTTATAGTTAAATGATATGTAATTTGATGCAGGAGAGGCTGCGTTGAGTCTTGATAGAAGGGATCTAGATCTCTCAAAATCAAGAATCAGCATCCATCTTTTTTAAACCACTTATCAGATACGACTTGCCGCGGGACCCTATTTGCTGCCAGAGAGTCTCGGATGGCCTGCTCTTGACCGGCTAATTAACTAGTTAGCTGCCAGTTAGCTGTTCATTGTTATTCGTTAACTAGCTGGTTGGTTGGTTGTTATCAGATCCTTATGCTGAGCAGGCGTCTGTTGCCGCAGCTTCGCCAGTTCTCACTGAAAGCCAGCCGCAGCAGCACCATGGCGACGTCGACAGCGACATCGAGCTTCACGCTGCCGGACTCTGAGCCACTGGTGGCCGTTCAGTTGATGCCAGACATCTCGCAGGCGCAGTTACTGTCGTTCCCGGCATTTAAGATCTGGCTGTCGACTCTACGTCATTCGCTGTCGAGGCAAGGCGATTCTTCCCACGAGTTCCATACAAAGCCCTACGCACTCCGAGGCATCACCGTCCAGGCCGTCGACTACTTTGGCACAAAGAAGCTGGGATTCGTCAAGCTCAAGGCAGATGTCTCTACGGACGATGGGGACAGGCTGCCGGGGAGCGTCTTTCTCAGAGGTGGCAGCGTCGGCATGCTGGTGAGAATTTACTCGTCTTAACTGACTACTGCTCGAACTGCTTGCTGACTGCGAACAATAGCTCATCCTCCAGCCAGACGATCTACCAGACTCTTCTAACGATGAGAAACACGTCGTTCTTACCGTCCAGCCACGTATACCGGCAGGATCACTTACTTTCACGGAGCTCCCGGCCGGCATGATCGACGAACACGGATCCTTCGCTGGAGCAGCAGCAAAAGAAATACACGAGGAGACGGGGCTTACTATCAAACAAGACGAGCTCATCGACTTGAGCTCACTTACTCTACTCAACAAGGACAAGGACACAGATCAGGATGAAGCTCTACAGAATGCCGTCTACCCTTCTCCAGGAGGATGTGACGAATTCATTCCTCTCTTCCTGTGTGAGAAACGCCTGCCCAGACAAGACATACAACAGATGCAAGGGAAGCTTACTGGCCTGCGGAAAGAAGGCGAGATGATTACGCTTAAATTGGTGCCTTTGCCCAAGCTGTGGCAGGAGGCTGCTAGAGATGCAAAGGCCTTGTCTGCCTGGGCGTTATACCAGGGCCTCAAGCAAGACGGTCGACTCTGAAAAATAATAATAATAATTTACCTCCAACGGTTATCCGCGTTTGTATACCCAGTGACGCCATTAGCATGGCTTGAAGAGTGATATATGCTGTCATCTTTTCCTTATCGTGGCTATGTTGACTTCTAGGTTTACTGTTCGGAGCAAACTCGCCTCAGCCACTACAACCTAACAACGGATGCATAAATAGAGATCTACCTATTTCTAATACCCTCAAAGAGAGATGAAACGGAAAAGTAGCTTAACTATCAGCTATGACGGGAATCTACTCTATCTTAACGACTCTATTTAATGGGTACGCCATCATAACCGTAACTGCTGATGTGTGCTTCACTTTTTATCTATCCGACAATCCCCCATTGCCGCGCCATCTCTATTCCCTCAGCTAAGGTTCCTACATGCGCATCAATGGCATATCCTTCCTCTCGCTCCAGCCGTTTGGTTTCCTCGAACAGTTTCGCAAGAGGAATGCTGAAACTCTCGATAAACTCGTCATCCTCGAGCTTAGGCTTTGGATTCTGGTTTTCGGGCAATGACATGTCAACATGTACATGAACCATGTTCATATTTGTGTTGCAGAATCCGGGATCTGAGTTGCTCTTCCTGTTAGCTGGCGATTCTCGACGTTTCCAAAGAAGCCTGGGAGGCTCAGATGATGTCCCGTCCTTGCATTTTCACTGATTATGATGCAATGGTCGGACACAGCTCCCATAGCATTCGGGAGTAATACACTTTGTTATAGCTTCCAACCTCTTTAGCTGCTGTTACAGCTTGCCCGGAGTCTGAGGAACCCGTCCAACGGAGAACTAAAATGAAACTCAAATAGAAATGCCTTTTTACGTACCGTTGTACAAGATAGGCCCTTTCTGCTGGACAACACCAACATACCCGGTCTCCTCCCTCAGTTCACGGACAGCACACTCCTCCGCTGTCTCACCTGCGTCAACCAAACCAGCCGGAATCTCAATGGTGACCATGTCAATAGGGGGCCGGTACTGTTTCTGCAGCAACAGCTCAGGACCAGATGGCTTGGAGAGAATGGCAACTATGCCCACGCCATCTATTGCGGAATTTAAGCGAGTCTAGACGTATGCTGTTAGCATACCTTGAAACGACATGCGTTATTTCACGTAATGCATGCGGCTAACAAGGGGGATGAGAGAGAGAGAGAAGCAAGAAACAAAACGAAGACCTAAGCAAACCCCCGTCTTGGTAACGAGTTACACATGCACGAGATGGAGTTTGCCCGGCATATGCATGTAATAGATGTGATGGCGCGGATCAAGCGGGAAGCAAGAAGGCATGGATGCATGCCTATCAGCAACCAGAAATGGACATGTAGCTACATAGTAGTTGTACCAGCGGCGGGCAACATCGACGTTTCCGACGAGCTAGCCACAGACATCGCCCTGTACCGGAAAATATTATAGATGCATAAAAACGGTAGAAAAATACAAAGTACGCATTATACTCACTTGTCTTTCCGCCGCTTCCCATGTTCTGGTTACCCCGTTTGGATCGGTGTACGTCCGCTTCACGAGTCTGATCCAGCGTGCTTCGGACGGATCCTACAGTAAGCATGATTGTTAGTTGACAAGAGCAGCAATAATTACGTATATACTTAGAGTAAAGTGACATCATCGTATTGTAGCAATTATACAGTTTGTGCGGTAATGATGATCGGTTTATAGAGCCATAGCTGGCCTCTACTTGTGTGGTTATATTGGCTAATTACTTACCAAGGGCCCAGTGGAGAGCAGCGAGGGCTTCTTGAAAGCTGTCGATTGGCCTGACATGACTCAATTGATTATATTTAATGGTCTCGGTCTCTTGCGAGAGTGGCGGGTTTGCCTGCTAATAGCCGGGTTTGGGAGCGAGTTGGGCCGCAGTTACGGTAGCAATTTTGATTTTATTAACTAATTATTATTATTTGTTGCTGCGTCTCCAAGGTTCTATCATGTGACGTGGGATGGCTTCGGGAGTAGCCGTGGATAAGGGACGAAGAGAGGGCTTAATTTGGAGCTGCTTTGAACAGGAAACGTCTTTTGGATTTTGTTCTTATCTGGGGTCTATCTGGCCATGGTGGGATCTCTGATCTGCCGGACATACATAGCTATGCGAGGGTGCATCTCTAACGCCCCATCTTTCGAGTACGGAGCAGTAACTAGTTATTGGAACTGAAAACGAGGAAAAAGAAAACATCCGAGAATCGTGAGTACAGGCGGGACATGAGGGGTCAATCGTTGTTCGTCAATTCGTCTTGGAGGGCAGAAGACAGGCTCTTGGATAGAGATGGCAAGGGTGTAGAGCTGTACAAGACTAGAGCGAGGGAATGTCCATCTTCTCGATCTCCGCGATGCACTTGTCCCATTCAGACCAGTCTCTCATGACGACCTTTGCTCCCTGCTCGAGCAGGAGCTTGGCCATCTCGTCCTGCTTCTCCTTGGTGGGGTAGCTGCCAACGTACGCGACAACAGGGATGCCAGCTCGAACAGCACTGAGGCAACCGCTCTTGCTGTCCTCGACAGCGACACACTCGGTAGCGCTCTTGCCGATGACCTTGAGCGAGTGAAGATAGATGGCTGGGTCGGGTTTGGTAGTAGGCTTCTCGAGAGAAGTGGCAGCGGAGAAGATGTGGTCTTCGGGGAAGAACTTGGACTGGTCGACCTTCTTGATAGAGGCCTTGACGCGTCGAAGGGCAGAGGAAGAGACAACGGCCATGCCATACTTCTTCTCGGCGAACATCTTGACGAGGACCTCGGTGACGCCAACGCAGGGCTGAGCCTTAGCCTCGAGTTTAGCAATGACGCGGTTCTCCTCCTCCTTGACGTAGGACTCGAGCTCCTCGGGAGTGAGAGAGATGTTGAACTTGGACTGGATGGAGACTATCATGCCGCGGAAGTTTTGGCCGACGAATTCGCCGATGAGCTGCTCGCCGGTGTAGCGTTTCTCAATGCCATGCTTCTCTAGGATCTCGTTGGCAATGTCGGCGCAGGCCTCGAAAGCAAGCTCCTCGGACAGGACGAGGGTGTTGTCACAGTCAAAGAGGATGTGGGTGATCTGCATATCAGGTTAGCCGTCTATTTATTGCCTGTTTGTGTCTCTATAGAGTAGATGAATTGCCTACCTTGGGCATGATGACGGTTTAACGCGGGGACAGTAGACTTTAGATGGTAGATGGAGGAATGTAGACTGATGCTGCTGGTGGTTGTCTGCTGGTGGTTGTAAAAGAGAGAGAGAAGTAGAAGTGAGAAGAAGAAGAAGTGAGAAGAAGAGGAATAAGTAGGAGAATAAGTAGGAGAAGTCGACGGCACGTTTCTGGCTGTCCTGCTCGGTGGGGCCGGCGGGCAGGTGGGATGAAGCAGAGGGAGAGGCAGGGGAAGTACAGCAGCAACAGCAGCAGCAGCAGCAGCAGCAGCAGGGCCTGGTCAGTTAGACAGCAAGGAGGCAGCGCAGAGGGACGCCTTCGGGTCTCCTTCTTTTGCTCTTTGATGTTGAGGATGGCCTTGGAGACGCAGGCTGTTGAGGGTTCCAAGGTCGTCCGTGGCATGCCAGCAGAGACCAATATCAAGGAGCCATCACCGGCCACAACTCGGAAAAGACATGACGGACACCTACTACCTCGGGCATCAGTACCAGCAGGCCGTGGGAGCCTAAGCTGCGTACCATGGTTGTCTCGGGACTCAGCCGTGAGGCCAGAGAATGCCCCTGGCCGGCTTTCTTGACTGGTACTGTCTGTACTCTCTGGGGGGCCCCGTCTTTGTCACCGCATAAATAGCAGGAAGATGCATTCCAAATCTCTCGTTAGAAGTAGTATATAATGGTTAGTCGACAAGAGTTCCCTATCAGTTAATAGAGACCAATATCTGGCTTGGTCATGGAGGGTTGGACACAGATTCAGAACAGGTTCAGGGTCAGACTACTAGACGAAACCAGGCCACGGACAAAGCTAGACGTGATATTCTCGATCTCATGCCTGTTCCTGTTCCTGATTCTGCATAGTAGCCTAGCCAGTCCCATTTGCAACACTTGATGCGCAGATAGCCATACTATACTGATCGGATAGGAGAAGTCAATTGTCTCCCCCGGGCGGTAGGTACCCCATTGCCTGTGACACAGCGAGAGTTAACTAGTTATCTTAGTTATCTGCAGCGTACGGCATACCAACCGCGCTCGACTAAGCCCGTGAGACTGTCAATGCATCGGAATCACCAAGCCTCCCCCGTCTCCATCGACCGTCAACGTCATTCACCTGCAGCTAAACAGATGAACGGTGGAGTCGTGGGCCGCCATGCGGAATTTTTATATCACGTGACAGTAACTCCGAGAAAACGATGACAGTCAAAGTCAACGTCAACGTCAACATCTATTATTGTCATTCATATTTTACAACAAGCGGCATCATGATCATTTGACGAGCGCTTTTTTGGATAGACGGGTGCATCGGCCCGGTATATACACTATTTTTTACTTCTTTTTACTGGTTATTTTGCATAATTACTGCCTGCCATGCCGGAACCAATATCCCTAGCTGATATCCAATTCCCAGCTGCATCCCAGAATATATCCCACCTGCTCGCGGACCTCCGGAGATCGGCTCTGTCAATCACAAATAGACTAAGGTCCATGGAGACAGACTCTATCTTTGTCCAAGAGATATCAGAGTACTATGGTTTACCCCTCGTTGCCAACGAGAGGTGTGGGAGCTGGTATATCCCGCCAGACAAGAAGGTCGGCAGCTCCTATTTCAAAAGCACAGATGGCCACATGGGACAGTGGGACTTTAGCCTGAGACGGCTAAACCTGCAGGTTTTGGATATTTTGAAGAAATACGGAGGGTGAGTTGGGTTTAGCCTGGATGAGCCCTTTCAGCCAACTAACCTCTAGTTTCTAGTTGTGTGATAGTTGATTCGACGAGAAGGGGTAAAAGTATGGTCAATCCTCCAGAAATAAAAAATAGTACATTATGAATCATGCTAACCTATATACAACTCAGCTATGCCGGATGCCATGGGGAAAACCATTCCAATATGGTGTGCGGTCATGAATAGAACGCTGTTTCCTGACAAACCTGCCTACCATGCAGTTCAATTTCCACCAGCATACCTTGGAGTATCAGAAGAGTCACAGATTGAAAACAAAATAGACGGTTTCATAGAATCATTCAGAGTAAGCACACACCCTTGATAACATAATTTCATATTTCATTCAATTAACTTGGGGCCTCCTAGACATTAAACTTGGATATGGAAAAACTAAAAGCTAGGCTAGGAAAACCTATCCGGCTGGTCTGGGCTACCAGGGACCTTTTCTCAGAAAACGACGAGCATGACGATTCCCATTTACTCGTGCTCTGCTCGGCATCAAGATGCGTTCGTGGCGCCGAGATGTCAGAGGGCGGATATATCCAGGGTGCAGGTGACGATAGTGAGGGATGGTCCCACGGCCTCACACCTCCCGTATTTTGGAAACATAAAGATCAGCTCATGGCAGCTGGAGAATCGGAGCTCCCTGGCCTTATTCAAGAGCTGATTGAAAAGGAATGTAAGCTGCCATCGACTAATGGGCGGTATCTGATAAAGCCCACCAGGAACATATATATCGGCAAACGGAGTGGTGTCGGTGATGATGCGTCCTCTTTTGATCTGGTCATTGATTGTGCTGGAACCATTAATTCCAGCCAGTCGGGATCACAATCAACCAAATGGTTGAACCTTGGCTGTCCCGCAGGGAAGTTGGGAAGTCGGCAGCTTAGGAAGGTTCTTGCAAGTGCTGAAAGCTTTGTGTCCCGCCATTTAACTAGCGATCCCTCCCTTTCCCTCCTCATAATGTGTTCAGATGGTAAAGATATTTCTGTCGGAACGGCATTAATGGTTCTTTGCTCCCTCTTCGATGATCAAGGTATCGCCTCCCGAAAACAACCTGGCGCGTCCAGCTAATATCTAACTGGTTTGGTTCATAGGAGCTTATCGCGGACCCAGTGACAAATCTGCAATAAACAAGCAATTTATTCGGCAACGTCTGGCATGGATAGTTATGTCAAAGGAAGACATTAATCCATCTAGGTCGACCCTTCAATCAATCAATTCTTATCTTATGGATAATGAATAAAAGAAGGAATGCAAATAAAAATACACTAACTAAAAACGAACAGACTGTACCTGTCAAGGAAAACTTTCCGCGTGCCGTCATCCTTCAACAACTAAGAATATGCATATCTTCTTTAGTAAGGACGAAGTCGAAAACATCTATGTTGGGCCTGATACCCATCAGATCATGACTACTCGACAAGGGCACCCATCCCTACTGGAGCGAATGCCATATCAGGATTTGGAGCGGGACTGAACTTACCTCAAGCTGAACGGCATGTGGCAGTCCTACACCTGAATACATACCCATCTGAAGGAAAGATTCAAGGGTATAGTTGCTCATACCGATGTGTCTCTTCCTCCCCGTTCTGAGCACATGCTCCAGCGTGAACCACAATTCACCTTTGTTTTGGATCTTATTGGAGAGGTGCGGCATCAAGAGCAGGTCAACGTATCCGCCCATGCTGCCAATCTTATTCACACTCTCGATTACGTTGCCGTAGTTCTGACCTACGGAGAGCCATCGCACCGAGACCCCTGAAAGAATTTCTCCCGAGGAATGCCAGACTTAAGCACTGCCTTGCCGACTTCTGCTTCGTTACCAGCGTCTTGTGAAGTTTCGATATAACGGTATCCGCAGGAAATTGCGTAAGAGCAGAAACCTTCACACAGGCTCGCAATGAATGTACAGGCACTGTACCCAGGCCGGGGTATATGCACCGCCCGGGCTGGCTTCGGGGCAAGCCTGACCATGGCCCTGGCCAACAACTCCTATACTATGTCGGTCGGTAGCCGGCATACAAGGGACCTTTTTTTTTTTTAACTAATATGCTAAGTTTCTAAGTTACTTGCTTATTGCTTCTTTATTACTTGGTGGTCGCTTCGTTTTTGCGTGGGTGTTACTTGCTGTTTTGCCGTTGTTTCTTCTTTGCTTTCCAAAAGTGCAAAGTGCCTACCATATATACGGCGTGTTGCCTCTCTATCACCCACGGATTTCGCCATCAGCCTACGGCGCTGTTGACTCGAGCGTTGTTATATTCGAGGCCCGGAATTTTATCATCATCATCAAGTCTATATATTGATGCCGTCAACTTCGAGCGTGTGTGTTCCTGACCTTCGAGGCTTGGCGTCCTGAATTGGTTGTCGGCTATTAGCTGATGTCGACGAGGACGATTGCAAAAACAAGCGCCAGACGCAGCTTGTAATGGACCAGCAACCACGGCGGATACAGAGTAACTAAACAGCAACAAAGACAACAACACGAAAACGTCAGACAGTGACGCTTTGGTGTGATACACGGGAGGCTCGCAGCAAACTGAGTGCCCTGGTTGCAGTTTGTTAACAATGGAAGATGCTCAGCGAATATGGGTGTCCGTTAGGATGAGAGGCTACATGATTGTGTCCTGGAGCAGCACCCTTCTCAACCGTCAATTTTGTCTCGGAATTGCGTTATATGGCTCTCTGAACTTCGACATTACAGCATTAAGCTACTGGTCGAAGAAGATAATGGAGGTTTCTATTGCCAGGCTGACCTGAAGCCATCCCGTCCAGCCATCTCCCGATCTAACAACCGCGGCGAGTATCCGCATCCAGGATAGGGGCCTTGCCTGTGCTTAGGTGGAGCGGCATATCGCACCAAATCGACTCTCCGCAGAAATTCAAACAGCAGAAGCCCCAGACTCACAGCACCAGGAAAAACTCCTGAGTGGCTTGTCGGACATAATTCTTCCGGACGATCCTTTGGCAGTGGATCCAGGCTTATTATTCCCTCAAAAAGATCTTGACAACAACCTCCATGCAATAATAATACATCAGCGCGAAGGCTGAGGGCAGCAAATCCTTCGAGAACATGCAGAGCAAGCTGGGAACCCCTCTGTATCTGCTCGAAGGATGGAGGTCACAGCCATGACCATGCAAGGGTTTAATGGATCTTTCGACCCGTTTGATAAGTCTTGTTACGGCTCTGTTCGTGTCACCCTGCATGGGGCGGATAAGTAGCCCCGAAAGCGAGAGGGCAAGCTTTCAGTACTCTTGTTATGCCTTCATTATTATGTTTTATGCATTTTCTTTCGCAAAGTATATAAAGAAGGACCCCAGAGTCTCCCGGTTGTTACGATGCTGAAAATTAGATCGCATGCCTATGAATTCACTACATGTTCTATTTCTTCCCCATCATGGTTACCCTTCCTCTCTCGCTGAGCATTCTTCCCCTTGCTGCAGTCTTTAGCTCTGCTGCATCACTCCAGGTCCGTGAAAACCATGACTGTGCTTCGATACAGCCTCCTCAGGTCCCAGGAGCCGAAGTCCTGTCTGTGATAGGCGTGCAACGCCAGGTCGAGGTCGCTACATTCCCGCCTTCGCCATCAAAGCCCAACACAACCATCGACATCTGCAGCGTTAATGTCACCCTTTCGCACATGGGAGTTAACGACAAAGTCGTTGTGTCTGTATGGCTGCCTCTACCTGACAAGTGGAATGGACGCTTCCAGGGGACAGGAGGAGGCGGCTGGTCCGCCGGCACCTTTGACCTGCTCATGGGCCCAGCCGCCCTTGAAGGATATTCCTCTGCTGGAACCGATGCCGGCGTGACCGTTGATGTAGGATCTGCTGATAAATGGGCTCTAAAGGAGGACGGCACTGTCAACTACGACTTGCTGGAGAATTTCGCTAGTCGATCCATTCACGACATGGCCATCGTCGGAAAAGCCGTGACAGAGAGCTATTACAAGAAGCCGGTCAACTATTCTTACTTCTACGGCTGCTCCAATGGCGGCCGACAGGGAATGGTAGAGGCACAGAAATACCCAGATGACTTTGACGGCATTCTTGCTGGTGCTCCAGCCATCTACTGGCCCCGATTGCTCACCTCGACTGAATGGCCACAGGTTGTTATGCAGAGTGAGAAGGTCTTCCCATCCCAATGCGTCTTTGAGGCTTTCAGAAAAGCCGGCATTGCCGCATGCGACAAGCTGGACGGAGTCGAAGACGGCGTTGTTTCTAACTTTGACGCCTGCGAATTCAATCCATTCGCCCTTGTTGGCAAGAAGGTAAAGTGTGGAGGAGAGTCAACTACCATCACTCTCGCCCAGGCCTGGGTTGCGAAGAAGATCTACGACGGCCCCAAGTCCACGGCGAAACGGGTCTTGTGGGATGTCCTTCCTGTAGGGGCCTATTATGACGGACTCGCCAACAGCACTATCGAGAACGGCGTTCCCAAGATTGCTCCCTTCGTGATCGCCTCCTCCTGGATCAGATCTTTCTTGAAAAAGGACGTGAACTTTGACCTCTCCACCATCACGTACGCCGACATGCCCAAGCTTTTCCAGCAGAGTATCGACGAGTTTGATAAGATCGTTGGTGGAAGCAACCCCGACCTCTCCGCCCTTAAGAAGAGCGGAACGAAGCTCCTCACCTGGCACGGCCTAGCAGACCAGCTCATTCACCCTCAAACCTCCATCAAATACCGCCAGGAGGTCGAACGCCGGATGGGAGGCGGCGACGAGGTAGACAACTACTACCGTCTATTCTTGGCCCCTGGAGTCACTCACTGCGGCACTCTTGGACTTAATGACGGAGCAGCTCCTATTGATGCGCTGAAAGTCTTGGAGAGATGGGTTGAGAAAGGCGAGGCTCCAGATACAATGCCTGCTACTGCAACCGATGCAAGCGGTGCTACCATTTTCACCCGAAATCTCTGTCGGTATCCTTTGGTCCCCCGATACAAAGGAGGCGATAAGAACTCTGCGGACAGCTTTGAATGTGCCAAAGACTTTGGATCCCACCATTAACTGGTAGGTAGCTGGAGGAATTAAGAGGGGAGTAACGAATGAAAGACTTGTTAGCCTGAATAGAATTGATTTATTTAATTATCTGTTGACCTTCAAATTTCCTGTGCATTATTCTTTGGTATTCTGAGCCAACTAACTATTTGTCACTGCTATATAAATAACCAACCGACTGACTTGATAGCTGCAGTAACTATTTGTCATTCTATGAGCTGAAAAGCCTCAACTCAAATGATTCCAAAAACCCCAGCTCAGCCCTGCGGGAGCCTTAAGAGCTCAAGTCTCTTCCCCGAGCCTTCGACTAACTAGTTAGCTAACCAGGGACCCCTAGCCTTATCGATGCTTAACTAGCTCCCGAATACCCTATGGCGTTGCGAGGCGTGATGATCCTCCATTCTGGGCCTTCAGCTGTGGTGGTGCTCCCCATCTCTAAGACCACCATATATCATAGCCCGGGACCAATTGGAATGCTCTATGCATCGTTCAATGCCTTGTTCCAGGGAGGCTCACGTCTGGATGATTTATCCGAGCAGTTTGATGGAGTGTGTTTAACTCGTTCTCGAAATCTACGGTCAGCCGGACCCGCAAAGCATATCTTCACCGAGCGGCTGATATAAACGACTCACCACTCTAGACGAAGCATAAGTTGCATTAGTTCCACATTGAGAGGTCATGAATATATAGCGAGAGTGACACCCAGCAGTATCCTCAGCTTTCCCTCACCTGTTCCCATCCTGTCATTGCAAAATGACGGAAAATGACATCTCAGGCAGTCCCCAGGTAGGCTCCAGTGAACCTGACCAGCCCGCCAGGGCCTCAAACGCCTGCGAGCCTTGCAGACGAAGGAAGAAGAAATGTGACAGAATATCATCAACATGCAGCTCATGCAGGAAGTACGCTACGTCCCTTAATTGCTCTGCGGTTTGGATACCACTGACTATCGACAGGCATCTTCTCCAATGCTCATACCCCAAAGTCAGCCGAATTTCACAGCTTAAAGTCCTACGTGAACGACTTCAGGTGCTGGAGAATGCCATTGCAACGAGGGATAGTGGTGCATTTACCCAGGCACAGGATATGGAAATTGCTGCAGCCCTGATCACTGCTTCATCCATTCAGGAGATTGAGCTTCCCCAAATATACCCCGTCGAATATCAATGGTATATGCCTGAACTGCTACGATTCTGTAAGTTTGGTATCTCATTTCCTTTGTTCTGTCGAAAACAGTTTATCTTATTTTACGTATAGATAGCGAATCTATTGCACTACAGTCACAAGGAGACGGGCCATTCATACAGCCTGACACCCTGCAAAACATATGGATGATAACGGCTCTGACGGATGAGTGTATGTTTCATGCCACACTATACGCCGCAGCTGCATATCTTGACCTACTTCGAGGGCAAAGCGGCAATGTTATTACTCTATATCACCAGACGGAGACCCTTAGGCTGCTAAGTGGTCAACTTGCGGCCCCTAACCTACAGGTCACTGACGCCTCGATTGCAGTAACAATGGCTCTATCTCAGACCGAGGTGGGTTATACCCCCTTAACTATTATTGATTTTAAGGGCAAATAGATTTACTCATCCGTACTGCATAGGCTCTCTCTGGCAATTTATGCGTCTCTGGCGCACATAGGGCTGGGTTACATCACCTGGTAAAGATTAAGGGCGGCCCCGAAAATCTGGGGATGAATGGTTTACTTGCTGAGTTGATATATGTGTAAGTATTCTGTCATTAAGGGGCATATATCCATTCCCATGATACTAACTCCTGTAGGGGCGATGCCATGGACTGTCTTCTTTACGGGACTGAACAGCCATTCCAATGGTCTACAAGCCCTACTCCTCCACCAATGGCCCTCCTATCCAACGTTATATCATGGGAGACTTATGCACATAAAACATCGCCTGCCATTCAAAGTTCGGCCAATATCCTAGGACTTGTACAGCAGTCAGTGTTGTTAATTGATAATCTACCCCGGGCATCCATGGAAAACGTCATATCTCCCTCCTTCATTCAGAAATTCATCCATCTCCATGATGAGTTTTTATCTCTATGCAGGGACAATACTGTCTACACCTCGTCGGATTCATCTGCAGAATTCTACATAAATGAATGCTGTCGCCAGGCTGCATTGCTGCATTGGCGCCTTGTCAATGATAAAGGTATAATTTTTATCGAAGACACAATACCAGCTGATTGTAATGATCTTAGAGTAGCTATGGGGAAGATGGACATCCCAACATGGTCAAAGGTTGCTCCAAGGGCTTTTATTTGGGCCGGAGTGACTGGAGCAGCCGCATCCAAGGATTATGCAGAGCGTGCATGGTTTGCGGCCCGTTTAGGCCCAGTGGTAATGGCTCAAGGGAAAAACGGGATTCCTAGTCTTAAGCAAGGAATGGCTCTTTATCAGTGGCTGAAAGCACCGGTTCCTGTGTGGTAGGATATAATTAAAGCTTACTTTGGAATGACTGAATGAACCGAACGGGGATATCTTCGATGTCATGGGTGATCAACATCCGATTTCTCCACACCAGCTTTTACCAAGATGGAATCTAGCCAATATATGTACATAAGGTCTAGGGGGGGTAAAGGCAAATGATCCGTTAGGCGGTTTAAGCATCCCACATAACTTCACTTAATCTCAGTAATGAATCGTCAAGCCCGCGCTTAGCTGCCATGAATTCTTCTCTCGCCTCAGGGCCCTGAGGACCTTTGAGTGCAGCAGAGTAACATAGCTCAATCAATACCCTCAACTCATCAAATGTAAACGGCTCCCCGTTGCCTTCTGTCAAGACTTGGCTGCCCATCTCCTTAAACCTATCTCTTTCTTCCTTTGCATTCCGTAATGACTTGCCAGGCCCTTCAAGGAACCAGTCCAAGAACTTGGCGCTTTGCGGGAGTGCAACTACCTCAGGCATAGAAGCAGCAATATCTTTGTCCAACGATAGGCTGCTCTTGGATGATACAGGGGCAGGGGAAACAACGATAATATTCTTCAAATTCTGTTGAAGCACAAGGACATCAAGCTGAAGTCTCAAAGCTCCGTAACTGTTCATTGCACCGATAAAACGAGTGCTGGATACCAGTGCACGGTCTATGAGCCTTGAAAGGCAAGATGTGATATATCGGCATTCATTTGGTCCCAGATAATTAGACATTCTAGCACCAAACGAAATAAGGTCGTTGTTTAATTCAAGCACGATAGGCGAAGCAGACGTTGGTTCGACCGTTAATATATAAGACCAGTTGTTTTCGGTCGAGGAGTTCCGGTTCGGCCCCTGTGGCTGTCCATCATTTTTGCCTTTCAATGCTCGGGATATCATATATATTGATCCGCATCGAATATCGAGGTGTAAGGTGAAAATGGCCGTAAAGGCTAGGTTTTGAATTGATGCAACAGCACCATCGAAACCCACAACAGATTCTTTAGTCGTAGGAAGACGAAGAGGACGTTCAAGATCACCACGTTTCGGCCTCATCGCCGCCTCCAGAGTCCAACGTCGAGTAGGAGCTACCTGTCTCGATTGGATGTGGCTCGAATCTGTTTGATGGGGAGTAATGTGGCGCAATTTGGAGAGGTTGCTCGATAACCAGTTCTAAAATAAAGGGTCAGATGATATAACAGCTTGCAAAGCACCAGGGAAGAGCTTACCATGCTATTATAGAGCAGTGACAATGAGCCAACTATCTTTGGATCAGCTACCATGTCATAACCTTTCAGTGAGGTTTCATTGGTTGCAGAGATAAGAAGCTCTATTTCCTACATAGAATTAGTGTATGCCTTCACAAACTGATTTACTCGAATACCAACCCTGTTGATTAATGACTGTTTCTCACTAGCAGAGCATTCCCAGAGCTTTCGTCCCACTTCGCGGAAGTCCTGGGACTCCGCAAATGCCGCTGAAGTCTTCAGGGCTACACCACCAGGATGGTTAGGTGATATCCGAGTCATAAGGGCTGTACGGACTTCATTAGAGCCTATCGCAGACACAACGGGAGAGTTGACATGCTTACCTTTATACCAGCCGCAGCACTTTTCGTAGTAAGTAATGATTTGATCAATAATCAATTGCGTGAAAGCTTGATCGTGGGGTATACTATCCAACATCCTGCTAAACGTTTTTATTAAATTCATGAAGTTTATGGTTCCCTAAAAGTGTCAGAAAGGGTCAGGCCACAACCTAGTCAATGAAACCCATGGGGGACTAAAGTTCCTTACTCTGAAAATTGGACGAGGAGAGTGCAAGGCCCATTGAGGATCCTCAGTGTAAGCATCCACAGAGATGAAGTTGATGGCACAGAGCTCGCTGACAGCTTCATCAAGCTGAGGTTGGAAAACGTTTATCAAGAACTCATCGAGGAAAGATGTAAGTGCGCCAACCGCGATGTCGGAGCTGGGGGGAACTATCTCCTTGAGCCGGTGGATAAACGAAAGGGCAGGAGGTAGAAGCAAGCTGATGTTAAAGACGCTGGGCTCAATGAGTAGCTTATGTCCAGTTCCCGAATTCTGCTGGTTAGAGCTATTGTTATCGCTGGTCGAAAACATCTGGCGTGATTTAGGCACAAGTCCGGGAACAGAGGCCCTCAGAATCTCGGCCAGTTCATCTTGCTCTGCTTTCAAATCAGAAGCGGCCTGGTCGACTTCAGACATTTTGAAGAGTTTCTAGGAACAAATTAGTGGTGGATTTAGTAGGAATTTGGAACAAAATCCAGAGTTTGTATACCTTTGTTTTATCACGCTTGACAGAAGATTGGGCATAGCCGTTATCCGTTGTTCTGGTAGTGGCTCTAAAAGACTCGGCTCCATCTGTGGAAAGATAGTCATGAAGTAGGGAGCGCATCTATGTAGACATTAGTATTACCACTGCTGATTTGATATATGGTATACATACCTCGCTTTGATACAATTTCCATAGCTCCTGGAAGCTGCTGGTCAAGTGAACCTCATTTGCAAGCTTGTCTCGTTTGACAATGCCGCTGATAACTTCATAAAGCAGGCGATGACCTTCGGCAATTGTCTCAAATTTAGCATATAAATTCCACAGAAATTCTGACAACAGATGCCTTCGCTCTGACGTGGAATCGGGAACAGCTCCTGGGCCCGGCTTTCTAGTATCCTTTTTGAAATTAGGATGACTGTTATTTACTTCAGCGCCAGTTTTATCGACAACACTGTACAGCTCAACAGGAAGTCGTTGCTCTATCCTATCAACCACAACGTCCAAGTTCCCCATCTTATGAAGAGCTTCCAGTAAAAGGTGGATGTAATAAAACGTATCTGTCTCCGGGTTGCGAGATATATCTTCCACAAAGTGTGTAGTTGCATCCAGGGATGACAGATATTGATAAAAGGGCCTCTCCCAAGAAGTTCCACTTGCACTAGCCGAAGTACCATCTCTGTCGGACGGGGGTTTCCACCGGTCACAGCAGTATGGGGACTTCAGATACAGGTGGTCATGCAGTTCCTCGACAAGGATATCAGTCAAAGACGTTTCTTGGTTGCTGAAGTAGGTCCGAAGGTCTCCTAGGGAACCTATACCCGCAAGCTCGGGACGTTGAAGCAGCGCAGTCCCTTCTTTGAGGATATCAACCGCTGCAATAAACTTCTTATCCGACATCCGAGCTTCTAGTTTCTCCGGGAGGGATTGAGCATGTTCAATCAGCTCGAAAAGTTGTAGGATTTCATCATAGGATTGCGAGGCCATTGCCTGCTCCTTCAGTTCCGGCTTCATAGTAAGCAAACTGGCTTTAGCTTCCAAAAGGGCGGCTTTGAGAGTTCTGATTTGGTGCTGAGAGCTTTGTAGGCTACCCTGGATGTTATGGTACGTCCCGAGGAGACTATTGAATCCGTGGTGATGCTCTACAAGAATAGTCAACATGGCTGCCTTTTGTAAACGTATCAAGAAGATGTATCACCCACCATTGACCACCGACCGCAACGCATGCTGGATCCGCTGATGTATTTGTAAAAACTCCGGCTCTCTATCTGCGCGACCAAGGGTGCTTGTGTCCATCAACTGTAGGCCAACTTGAACGGGTATGCACTCGCTATCCGCCATAAAGTCCCATTCGTCTTCGATAGCCTGAACAACACCTAATAGCAAGTTCAAACAAGTAATTAGCAAGACATGACTCTTCCTTTAGACGCCGCCGAATGCTTCATGGGAACATACCATCGATCTCCTCCCCTCCTTTGATCTCTCGGCCGCTACCTCCGCTGCGTCCGCTGCGACTGGCACTCCTCTGCCTCGCATTCTCTTCCCGTCTTTGTCTCTCGCTTCCTCGAAATCGGCCTTCATCTTTACGACCACCCCATGAGGGACCGTCGTCTATATCGCGACCCCGAGACCGCATGGATGGCTGGGGAGAGAGCTGTTCCATCGAGTCGCCGGGCGAGGGCGATTCAAGATAGGTCCCTCCTCCATATCCTCCTCCGCGCCCCTCGCGCCCCCGGCCATATCCCGCAGGCGAATTCATTGACCCATTATTTGATGCGCCGTAATCGTAGTCGTAGTCGTGGTCGTAGTCTCGTCGGGGCTTGCGTGAAGTCGTGAAATAATCGTTTCCTGGTGTTAGGTTGCCTGAGTTCATGATGGTGATGCAAGGGGCAAGGAGTCGGAGCTTTGAAAGCCCCAAACATGCTAGTGGCTCTGGTTACAGGTTAACTAGTTAGTTGGTTACAGGTTACAATGAGGATTGAAGCCAGCACACACGATAACAAGGGATATAAATATTGGAATATATATATAAAAAATATAGTAAATCTCGAATATATAAACGAGAAGCCAAGGTAGAATTATGACATAGACATCATGCGTGAAGGTTTTGGTTAGCATTTATGCGTACCATGGAACTTAGTTGCTTATAGTGATCAAAAGTGGCTGATAGCACATAATATACATGCATGATAAAAGTAATATAACAAGTAAGATATCCATCATTATATCGTATCAATAGGTGGCAGCACCTCCAGGGTCCGAATGCAGCTCTCGCAAGTGCAACAAAGGCCCCCCCCTAAGGGCCCGGAAGAGGGACCGGTCCAAGGGGCTGGGAGGGCAATAAATACATAGGCTGGAGGTTTCTAATAGTCCCTCAAGACAGCGACAAGTTCATCCAGCCTTGCAACTTCGCCTAGGAGTAAGGCCTCCTTTGCTTCCCATTCGTGTAGTGCAGCCATATCAGAGGCAGAGAGATACCGCTCCATGTTACGCTTCACGTCGGAGCGTTCAGCCTTTTCAATCAGTGTTTTTAGTTTGCCTCGTTCATAGGCCAGGCGTTGCAGACATCTGGCCATACTCTTATAGGTATCTTCGATGAGCATCATAACCACTCGGTCAGCATCGTAGAACCATAGGTATATGGTTCGGGAGGGCTGCCGTTGGGCATCGCGGGGAACTTCTTGCAGGTCGATAAACCCGCCAGACTGCAGCCGTGCCAGTATCTGCCGTAGATCCTTGGAGGGCATCAGGCTTATTTCTTGCAAGCGTTTCTCGTCTAATCTCCCTTTGTCTGCTAGAACACGGAGGACCCGTACAGCAACACTGCCGTACCGCGATTCAACGAGCCGTTCGATTTCAAGATGCCGTAGCTTTCGAGCAAGATGCCTGAATTCCACAGCCCATGTGATGATCCCTGAGTCCATTCTTCGCGTGGAAAAATGGTAGGGCTCTGAAGCGAGTAGAGAAAGATGCTGTGCAACTTGGAAAACACGGCTTTGAGCTTTTGATTGCCCTCCACCGTCCTCTTCATCAAAATCATCTTCATCCTCATCCTCATCATCCTCGCCATGGCCATTTTCCAGACCATTCTGCTTAGGTTTTGTCGCGGATATACCGGCAACGCTGCTAAGGAGATCCAGGTTGGGGTCAAGATCATCAGCTATGGTGTGTAATGGAATCGGAACAGAGTAATGTTGCCCTTCTTCTCCTTCTAGAACAGGCTCATCCTGCTGGCGACACTTCCGAGTCTTAAGTTCAATCCGAGATAGTAGTATTTCGTATACTTGTGAAGTGACATGCGAGGTTGCCTGGTCAGCTAACTTAATCAGCCTTTGGTTGCGGAGAGCAACATTGAATTGCTCATAATTGATCCGGATAGTCATATTACTCTATCAGTCGCAGTTAGCTTAATGGTTCAAGGTTATAGAAGGCTAATATGCCACTTACGTCCAATGTTATATCACTATCACCATCATCCTCATCATCCGATACGTCATAGTTGTCCGTTTCGACTGCTTCATCGAGCTTTGGCCGCTTTCGTGGGCCTTCCGAAGCCCCGTTTGCGGCTCGCCTTTTTATACCTCTGGTGATATTTCGGGGAATCAAGCCATATGCAACGGTCCCATCCATCCATTCCTGAAGCATGATCTCCGCCTTCTCCTCAATTTTTTCTTCAAGCTTTTTCCCTTTTAGCCCTTCCGTTTCACCACTGGCTTTGACTGCTCTCCTAGCCGATTCCCGTAGATCGGATGGTGATTGAAAATGGACATCCTTCACTCGCATGATGTAACCATAAGCAGCAAGCTCGCGAAGAGTAGAGCCGAGCCGAGAGTTTCCCTCCCCATTTGTATTATCAAAGGCCCCAGTATCTCCGTTCACACCACCCTCCATACCGTTCTCCATAGTTTCCTCATCCCCATTTTCAAGCGAGTGGTCACCGTTTACACCGTTGGGTCCATGGGTTCCATTGCGAAGAGGAGCTGGCTGAAGCTCTGGAAGGCTCTCGAGATGGCTTATTTTGACATGCCCGAGGGAAAGAATTGTCGACACTACTTTTGCAGCGTAATCCCCCAGCCGCTCCCTTGTCAATTGCAGGATACTTCCAGACCGCACCAGCAAGTATGCAGCCCGCCAATTCGCCTGGTAGTATGAGACGCCGTCCTCGAAACCGGTATAGTGGAAGATAAGCTGCTGCTGGATGAGGACAGCTAGGCCATGTTTAACTTGTCGAGGCGAAAGATGTGTGTTTTGGACTATTCTCATGAGCGGTTGCCGTCCATGGTGGACAAGGTAGGAGAATATCAACTATACATAGATATATTATCAGTCACACGCACATTGTTCGCCCCATGCTGTCAAGACTAGGCGCATACAGAGTATAATTCTCCAAAATTATCTGCAATCAGAAGCGTACATAGCTCCGCGGCATACTAAAGAAATGATCGTCAGCGTCTGCTTTCCTTCGTCCATTGAGTGTCCTCCCAACGAGCTCCCTTACCTGCGACATCTTTTTTTTATTTGTGTATGACTATGACTTCTAGAGAGATGCCACTCTAGAAGCTCTCAAAGGTCACGAACGAGCAGTCATCAGCATTCCACGCATATCACACTGCAAGCGCACCCTCGCTTCTTCGTCTGCTGCGCTTTTCTTCCCGTCTTCTAGTCTTCTTCGTCGTCTTCTTCTTCTTTCTTCGCCTTTTTCTGCCTTTTTTCTTCTTCTTGCAATAAGCGGGACCACTTTCACGTGACACGAAAAGCACCACCACGTGACTTTCAAGAGTGTCGTCAAGTTGACCAATCAGAATGTCCGCATTTAGCCCATTTCGTGAGTGACCGGAAGCTTTTTTTGGCCCAGAAAGGCGAACGTCGACTTCTTCACTCCTTCTGGGTATATCAAGACCACGACAGCCAGACCCGAACAACCATCCCCCCGGCTTCAGCCCGCCCGTTTCTCCCTCTCCCGGCTGTACTCACCGTCGACACAGAAGGCAATGATGCTTCCGCGAGCTTCCCTTGGCCGGACCGCCGCGCGCGTCTGGCGCAATGGCTGCTATCAACAGACCACCGTACGAGGCATGGCATCGCAGGCCGGCCTCGAGTTTGAGACTAGTGAGAGTGCTGGTGTGAAGCTTGCCAGCAGGGAGATCTCAGGACCAACTACCACCCTTACCGTGGTTGCTAAGGCCGGTTCCAGATACGAGCCATTGCCCGGCTACTCTGACGCCTTGGAGAAATTTGCATTCAAGGTGAGCCCGAAACGTCCAGGAAAGGGCCGATTGCCTATCAATCAGAAGGGCTATCGTGTTTATTTTCCATTGCGGAGGCATTGGCTGATGGATTGGATCTCAATTGCAGTCTACTCTCAAGCGTTCGGCCCTACGAATCACCCGTGAGAACGAGCTTCTTGGAGGCCAACTCTCCTGCTACCGATCGAGAGAGAACCTTGTTCTCTCTGCCCGCTTCCTCAACAACGATCTGCCATACTATGCGGAACTTTTGGGAGAAGTTGTCTCGCAGACCAAGTATTGCAGTAAGAAAGCTCAATTGCTCGTCTTGTTTCTGTTTCTGTTTCCGTTTCAGATAGGATAACTAAAAATCGATTGATATATCAGCCCACGAACTCAACGAGCTTATTTTCGACCTCATCAAAGCCTCACAGAACAAAATTGCTGCCTCTCCATCGACTCAGGCTCTTGATGTTGCACATACCCTTGCCTTCCACCAAGGACTCGGAAACCCACTCACCATCCCGGCTGCTACTCCATTGAAGAAGTATGTGTCTGCTGAGGGCGTTGCCTCCTTTGCACAGGGTGTCTACACCAAGCCATCCATTTCCGTTGTCTCCAGCGGTTCCAACTCTGCTGAGCTATCCAAGTGGATTGGCCAGTTCTTCAATGAGCTTCCTACCTCCACTGCTTCTGGTGCTTTCGCCCCAGCTGCCGCCCAGCAGACCAAGTACTTTGGAGGAGAGCAACGAATCTCCAGCCAGGCCGGAAACGCCATTGTCATTGCTTTCCCTGGATCCAGCGCCTACGGCGCCTCTGGATACAAGCCAGAGCTCGCCGTTCTCGCCACCCTCTTGGGCGGAGAGTCCAGCATAAAATGGTCTACTGGATCTTCCGTCCTCGCAAAGGCTGCTGAGGGTTTCCCTGGCGTCCACGTCTCTACCAACCAGTCCGCCTACAGTGACGCTGGATTGTTCCACATCACTGTCTCCGGCCAGGCTGCTGACCGTGTCTCCCAGGCTGCCAAGGCTGTTGTTGATGCCCTGAACAACCTCGCTGCAGGCAACGTTGCTGCCGAGGACATCAAGAAGGCCATCGCCCTTGCCAGATTCCGTGTGCTTGATGCCGGATCCAGCCTTACCGCTGGAAGCGAGGCCACTGGCTCTGCTCTCATTCACGGTGGCAAGCCATTCAGCATTGCTGCTAATGCCCAGGAAATCGAGAAGGTCACCGACGCCCAGGTCAAGGCTGTAAGTTTTCCATCCTACCACCAATCAAGTGATATCTTTCTTGTAGACACCCAGCTAACAATGGCTTAACAGGCTGCCAAATCCCTCCTAAGCAACAAGGCCTCCGTTGCCACTGTCGGAGAGCTCTTCTCTCTCCCATATGCTGCTGACCTCGGTCTCACTGTGTAAATATACCCCCCAAGGAACAGGTACCTCTCAACCACAATCGCTGAACTCCTTAAAAAATCACACCTACACACAATAGACTCAGCGTAACTTTTTTGATGTTACTATACTAGTTGAATTAGTTGAAGAGAAAGAAAAAGGGAGAGTTAGATAGGTGGCATTCTTTCCTTCTTTCCTGTGCTCTCTTCCCTATCCTCTGTCTTCTCCATCACTCTCCATTTTGTTCTCTTTTGTTTGTCCTCTAGTAAATGTACTTATATAAAGAAGAATCCGAGTGTTTTTCATCCTTACTCTTCATAGTGTACTCGTCAATTATGATATTATTATGCACAACTGAGATTATAAGGCTTGAGATGCTTAGAAATAGCATATATTCCTCAGATTAAATAAGTATATGGGCAAGAAATGACACACATGAAGGAAGTAATGACACATTTTTTTTTACCCACCTTCGTATCAAAGACTATAACTTCGTGGACATTTTCTTATGAAAGCCAGAAACCTGAGAAAGAAAAAGGAAAAGGGACACATTACTTCTATAGCTAATACAACATGCTGGAAAATATATGGCGAAAAATGGAAACGAGGTAAATAAAGAGGGAAAGAAAAAGAAGATAATTTTGCAGGTCAAGACCGTAATGAGCTGCTGGCAGCTTAATGTTTGGCAGTGACCTTTTCTCCAGTTAGTTTCTCAACAGCTTCCTTGGCCCTATTTAGAATCGACGAATTAGTAAAATGAATATGAGACAGACAAGTAATGGAAATTAAAAGATGAACGTACATGTCTCCAAGAGCAACCATGCAGACGGTCTGCCAGATACCAAGACCAATACGAGGGGTGACACCCCTGTAAAGACCCTTGATGCCGTTCTGGTTATAAATGTAGCTGAAGGCCTTGCCGACAGTCAAATTCTTTGGGCGGTTCGGGTCAACGGTCTTGCTCTGCATCTCGACACGGATGACCTCAATAGGCTGGTTCCAGGCCGACAAACCACCACCGATGGTACTAGCAGCGATCTTTTCAAGACTGTTGAGCTTCTGGCCGTCCTCCTTTCCAGAGACCTTTCTAATGCCGATTTCAGCAAGACGGGAGAGACCGAATCGAGAACCCCAGTTGGTAGTCTGTCGAATGGCGACGGCGTTGACACCCTTGTTGATTCCACGGATACCTTCACGGCGGTAGATGTCCATGAATGTAGCGAAGGTGCTGGGGGGCTTGACGCCTGCAGCAGCCATCTTGGACTTGGTGATTTCGACAGTCTTCATACATGTGCAGAAACCCATGGTAGCGTAGGCCTGGGCAACACCACCGGCCATACCACCACTGATTCCACCGATGAAGTCATTGGCGCCGAAAGTTTTGGCAACGTACTCTGCTTCGGAAGCCACGAAGAGAAGGACAGCACCTTTGGTAGAGGCCTCGATCCAGGCCCAGGGAATGAGACCTTGGTAGTCTATAGAAAGCAGTCGGTATTTATACTGGTGAGTGCATGAAAGAGAAGCAATTCTTACATCCAAGGATGCCACCACGACCCCAGATACGACCCATGGCACCGGCAAAGGTATCTGACCGGTTAGCAGCCATTGTAGTCTTGATGACTTCCAACGGCTGGCCGAGGGTTGTAACCCTGTTCCAATTAATTGTTCGTTAGCACTGTACAGCCATTGACGCATACAAGGTGGGCGTATATATGCGGGGGAACGTACTCGAACAGGTTCAGGCCAGCGCCAACTAAAATTCTCAATCCATCAGCATCAAATCACGGTGCGTAAATAATAATAATAATAATAATAATAATTTTCATTCGACTCTTGTCTTCTCGCGCGGGCTGCACCTACGTAGCAAATTGCTAAACTTGACGGGCTTCTTCTCGATCTTATTCTGGCCTGAGGCGGACATCTTGGATACTGTGATGCTGAAAGGGGCCCTGACCAAGGGAAAAAAGATAGATGTTTATCGGGGCGGAGGACGCCTTATTTAAATTATCTGAGGGCGGCTAGCTGGAGCTGACGGAGTATACCCGTCGGGACTTTGGCTGGGTATGTGTATATATTGCGGCGAAGGAATCTAATAGCACCAAGGCTGTTGCTGCGGCTGTTGCTGTTCCTGCAGGTGGTCTCGGAATATACAACGACTCAAGGGCACCTATTAAGTATCAACAACAGCGCGTTAGTCGAGGACCAGCCCATTAACCGTGCTGTCTGACAGCGTCTTTCACAAGCCACCGACGACAATGAAGCGCCTTTCTACAGCGGCGGTATATGCTCCGTTGCGGACAGGGGCCAGTGGACCGCGACGAAGCACGAGCACCGCTCATGGAACGAAGAGCTCCGGCAAAGAGTTAAACAAGGGGGAAAGCTTACCGTGGAAGTTCTTTTCTTCTCCGTCCTGCTTCTCTGGAGACAGTGATTGACAGTAAAGAGTTGACCGAGCTGAAAGAGAGATGAAGCGAAAGAAAAAGAAGACGAAGCTGGGAAGGGAGAAAAAGCAGCTGAATACTCGGACCTTTTTTCGCTCTCTCGCTTTTCTTTTCTTCTTCCTTGAAAAAAGGACCGCGGGCGGTTTTGGCCTGTGATGGGCTTATGTAAGCGGTGAGAGTTCTGCGTTTTAGCGGGCCTGGTTGGGGTGTTTTAGCGTTAGGCGCTCAACAAAAGGGCTGCAGAGCCGCGATAAACGGAGCTTTTCTTCCTCAACAGCTCGCCTGAAGGGAGAAACCCACCAGTATCTACTTATATCAGAGACGACTATGACTGTGGTTACTAGGACTGCTGATGCGAGGGAGAGGATGGTGCTCGACGCGAGGAATGGCTCATCTTTGGAGGCTCTCGGTAGGTAGGTCGACTCCATTCTCACCACTTCAACAGGAGTGTCAGCTAGGCCCTAGGCATCGAAGGCTTGTTGCTATCCATGCAGTCGCCTGGTAACTAGTGAGTCCGTCATAGGCCCGGGTTAGCGTGGGATCATCCCGAGTGGAGCACGTACGGAGAACCACTGATTTTATATATCAAGTACTCCATGAAGAGAGCCCTTGTAGCACCTTTTTATCTAATTGTGATTAACTATGCCGAGTTGATATACAGCTTCTTTAACAAATTTTGACATCTACATCCTCCCTGCATAAGGTAATAGTGATATAAGTAAAAATAAAGAAAACGATAAGGTTGCTTGATATTGGACCTTGTTAAAGCCATTACCATCACTATCCAGGTTTCCAGTAACGCAGACTAGAGATGGTGATATCACGAAGACTGAGCAAAGTTAACAGAGTTCTGCTGAATTGGAAGCCCATCAAGTAATGAACCTCTGTATAAAAAGGCAGTACTTTATGACTTACAGCTGGCTACTGGTCTTAGACACCACGTGGAGGTGCAAGTCTTGCCTAGGTAAAACAGAACGCCCGAACGCCATAACAATGGAAAACAAGGGGAAATGTCACATTATATGTCATGTGGCAGACCAGAGCACTACCAGAGCCTTCACCATCCTAGGCAGGTGAGGAGTCAGGAAGAGCGCTGACAGACTCAGGGGCAGGGTCACCAGAAGGCGTCAACTGTTCGACTCCCTGCTGGGCGCCGGACGCATCAACGCCCTCCTCAAGGATCGAAAATCTTTTCCTCTTTCCAAGGGATTCGCCTCTTGATGAGCTCAATCCCCCTGCGGAGACGAGCAACCTCTGCCGCCTTAATTGTTATGATTGAATGCAGATGCTCCCAGTATAGTCCCCATCTCATTGCCTCTCCTCTTTTCTTAATCCAGATTTCCTTAGACTATACAAAGGGTATAATTTCAGCATGGTATATAGATTCTTGATGTTTTTTTTTTTTTTTTTTTTTTTTTTTTTTGGTATATTCAGGGAATCAACTGGTCGCCCTCGATATTTATATAGATATCTAGAGTAAAGTGAAAATACGCACGTTGTTTATTTTTATGCCAAACTATGGAATAAGGTTTATAGCATCGGTCACGTGATGATATTAGCGCCGATCCGGCTTCTCCCGTCGAACTCCAACTCAAATTATATCATTATCTCTCCCGTATGCACTTCTGGAAACACAATGCAACAACAGGTTAAACGAGCCCCCAGTCTGGTAACTGCTCACCTGGTACGTGCAAAATTTTCATGTCTACTCGATACCCTAGTTGTCATTTAAACAAAGACGACTACCTAGACATGCACTGTGTCCACCGTGGGTCATCTTTACAGTATCATAGCACAGCCGCAACTATGGACGGCAAATATATCAGCGAGTGGATTTCAGAAAATTTTTCCTCGGCCGAAGAGATCCAACACGAACGAATGGAACGCGATAAAGAAGCGAAGGCTGCGGGAAGCGCCTCGCGAATTGCGGTTGTCATCCGTGATTTTGAAGATGACGTTTGGGATCTGTATCCTGATCGTACAGACATCCTCACTATGGTCAATAAATTTATGCAGGCTTTATACGATGAACATGTGGAGTATCACCATATACCATCCCCCATCCTTCCCGTACTGTAGGGGTCCAGGGGAAAGTGACATTTGAAATAGTGGTTGAAAGATGGTCAGACTGAACCAAATTATCCGAGGAGTTCCCCTTTTCAAGGGCGGCACATAAACAAATATGGGAATGTCTTATGCTAAGGCCGGTCATCTACTTTCCAGTTTAAATTTGTAATAATACCCTGATACCCCTTGATCCTATAGCTGTTTTATTCGCTGCTTGAAGGACTTATGCCGCCCCTTATGTCTATTTAATGTTTAATGGGTGCGGGTGGTCTTCCTCGGCATGATCGCTACTCTTGATGTATTTCTCAAAAGTATGAAACAATGGATATATTAAGATTCCTATCTTGATACCTCTTCCTTGTTTTCTTTTTGTCCTGACAGAAGTTAGGGGATTATGCTCATGTTATATCGAGAACCGCCGATCCTTTAGTTGCATGAAATACGCCATCGGTTACGTGGGTGCGATTAGAAGCCGGGTTGAACGCATTGGACATATGGGGCTTCGGACCTGATACTTAGAGTGTGATTGAGCCTTCAGGCTTGGAGTCATCGCGTCTATGTGTTCCACCCACCCCCTTTTTTGTTGGCTGATGCTCTGTGGCAACCATCTGGTATAACACTGGGAGTCTCTACGCTTTGTTGTATACAAGATGTGAGAGAGAGAGAGAGAGAGAGAGAGAGAGTGTGTGTGTGTGTGTGTGTGTGTGTGTGTTCGGATCCTACAGCTGACGGCTGGCGCGTCCATACATTACTATTCCCAATTCTAAACCCTCCTTATTCCCTCCCACCTTCCCCCGATAGGTCCAGTAGGACATCGAATTGCTATCTCTCCTTCATCCTAGAGCCAAATCGCCCTTTCGCTAATCCTTCGCCAGGTTTCCAGGTAGGACTTTCAATGGAGCCTTCTAGTTGAGAATCTTGACCGAGATCTTCTTCAGCAGGTAATCAGAATTCTACACCGGGATAGCACCCAGCAGCAATTCACTTCTGCGGCTTTGTCGAGCAATATACTATGTCTTAGCACCTACTTCGGCTTTGAACGTTACTTATACCGGTGCGATTATCAAGGAGCCGTCTAACTGAATTGCTAACCGGATGAAGGATTACTATTAAACACAGATGACATTGGCATCTCGATTTCCCCCGGGATGAAGCGTCATGGCGCTCCTTCTCACAAGCGTAGAAGAGCATGATTGGGGTCCCTCCTCGAACACATTCGAGGCCTGAGAGACCTCTGGAGTAAAGCTGGCACAGAGGTTTTAATGTTTTTCAGTCGGCCCCGTATATCTTTCATCTGCAGCCTAGATAAGCTCGTCTCTATACCCTTGCCTAGTTTCTCGCATTTTGATACGCTGTTACCCTTCCAAAGGGTATCCCGGGTAGTTGTTGTCATTTCAAACAACTTGAATGAAGCTATGCTATATTCAGGATCGTCTTGCTTCTGAATGAGGGCAAGGGTCTCAAAGATCTTCCTTTAATGAGAATTGTGCTTGATATGACTTAAGCAGCTCAACATTCCTAGCCTTTATAAGATATATAAAAATGCAGGTGGATGGCGATATATAGATACCGTTATTGATACTTGGCCGTAACCCTTTCGTGATGTGTTTCAAGGCCCACCACTTCGCTTTGAGAATAACCAAAAATGATTGGGCAGTTATGTGCGGTGCCTGCAAGGAAAATGCATGCAAGTTGATGTCAACTCTGCATGATGCATGGAGAAAGTCATCAACAGATGTGGGCAAATTAGATTAAGTTCGGGTATGCGGACGGGCCGCTGAGTGTATTACGTAATATAACTTTATTTTCCAAACTCAATTGGATGGATGGCCTACGACACCAGCGATAAACTGGAGAGGAACACAGAGACTCGTCTGACTAAAGCGGATATAAAATACAACTTGATAGTTTCATATAGTTACACACTCGAATGGACAAAGGAAATAGGGAGGAGGTGAACAAAAGAGAAAATGGAGAAAATGGGTTGCCAGCGCGTCATTCTAGACAGCCATGTTCAACGGTCTATAACTTTCGACTTTTGGTTCGCTCAATGATTGTAAGGTATATAATTTATAGCTTGGCGCCGACGAGCTTGGCGTAGCCTTCGGTGCTGAAACTCTTTGGACGCTCGATAGGGGAGCCGAGGGCGCGGTCGATGATGAGCTGAGGAAGGACACCAAGAGCACGGGAGACACCGAAGAGGACGGTGTAGTAGCTGGCCTCGGTCAGGCCGTAGTACTGGAGGAGAACACCGGAGTGCTATTTCATGTCAGAATTGTTCAAGTTTGGGCAAATCTAGTATTCAAACTTACAGCATCGACGTTGGGGTAGGGGTTCTTGGTCTTTCCGTGTTCGGTCAAGACGCCAGGAGCGATCTTGTAGACCTGGCTGACGAGCTTGAAGAGTGGATCCTCAGGCAGGTGGCGGAGGGCGAATTCACGCTGAGACACGTAGCGGGGGTCGGTCTTGCGGAGGACGGCATGGCCGTATCCGGGGACGACCTGGCCGGCGTTAAGGGTAGACCAGAGGTAGTCCTTGATGGCCTGGTCGCTCAAGTCGTTGCCAATGGCCTTCTGCATCTTGTGAAGCCAGTTCAAGACTTCCTGGTTGGCCCTGTAGACGGATTAGTTCAGATGATATGGCTACGGTTACGTGATGAAAGATAACTTACAATCCGTGGAGAGGACCGGCTAGACCGTTAAGGCCAGCAGCAAGAGAGAGCATGGGAGAGCTCAAGGCGGAACCAACCAAGTGAGTGGTGTGGGCACTAACGTTACCACCCTCGTGGTCGGAGTGGATGGTAAGGTAGAGGCGCATCAACTCTACGAAGTCGGCGTTGTCACCGTAGCCAAGCTGGTTGGCCAAGTTGAAACCGTAATCCTTATCCTTCTGGACGGGGGCGACCTTTCCGTCCTTGAAGACGTTGCGGTAGATACGGGCAGCGATGGTGGGCAGCTTGGCGATCAAGTCCATGGAGTCCTCGAAGGTGTACTGCCAGTAGTCCTTCTTGTTCATGCCCTTAGCATAGGCCTTGGCAAAGGCAGACTCATGCTCAAGGGCGGTGACAGCGAGGGAGAACTGGGCCATTGGGTGAAGGTCAGATGGGCAGCGGTCGATGAGTTCCTCGATGAACTTGGGGACATCGGAGCGGGCAGCCCACTCGGCAGAGAGGTCGCGAACTTGTTGCTCGGTTGGGACCTCACCGGTAAGCAACAGCCAGAAGAGGCCTATCAGCTTGTTAGACCTCCGTGTTTCAGACATGTTTTCCATCCGTCTGATCTATACACACCTTCTGGCAATGGCTCCTGACCGCCTGGGGCCTTGGGGAGGAGTTTCTGGCACTCAGGAATCTGGTTATCACAGTTAGTTGGTATGTCCTAGCACAGCTATCTGTCCATTTAAGAGAAAACACTTACGGTCTTTCCACGGAAGCGGATACCCTCCTCAGAGTCGAGGATAGATCCCTAAAAGCGCAGAGTTAGCCTCTGTTGCCGTACTAAACCCGGTCCAGCACCCTTCTTACCTCCCAGACGAGAGACTTGATGCCACGGGCACCACCATAGACCTGGTCGAGGGTCACCTCACCAAGGACCTTGTGACCATGCTCCCTGTAGATTGTAAAGAGATACCATCAGCCATGCTCTCCAGGCTTCTCAATGCCTAGATACTGTTATTGGGGTGTGAACATTACATACTTTCGGAGCTTCTTGACCTGCTCAATCTTCTCTGGTATCTGGGCGGCGAAGGTCTCCTTGAGGGTCTATAGGTAAACAGCCACTTGTCAGTAACTAAATCATCGTGCATGCAAGTATATTCAGTTCTGGAATTGAGTACGCACAGGAGCCTTGGAAGAGTACTGTCGGAGAGCATTGCGACCAACAGCCTGGATAACTGGCTTGGAAGCCATGGAGGTGGATCGGAGAGCAGCGCTCCCTAGTCTGAGTGAAGCGGCCATACCAGCGGCTGATAGAAGATAGTGTACAGAGGAAAAGAAAATTAAAAGTACACGGCGAGGGGAGGACTTGTTCGAAGATTGAGAGATGAACTTGAAGCTGTGAAGTTGAAGAAGGACGAGGAAGAAGAAGGAGAAGAAGTTTTGCTTTGCTTGTGAGGGTATTGTCGGGACCGAAAAACGTGACCAGCTAGAATTACAAGGGCCGGTCTCGCAGTTCCTGGCCGTCACGTATTGTCACGACGCCTTTTTATCTCTCCCGGTATTTTGTTGGGCCCAGCAATCTTTTCATCGCTTTTTTCTTCTCCTTTTTGCGTCGGTGATACATATGGAGTTCGGAAGTAATAAGGGGCAAGGCTGGCTGTCCAGGCATCATTTGGCCTGCTTCTCCCAATCATTGAGCGATAGACAGCCTCGGAGGCAGCTGAGGGACAAGGGCTGTAATGGTGCAAGTTGCTGCTGTATAGATCATGGCAGCGCTGTGCCGAGGCTCAGAGATAGAGTTATGCGATATCGATGCAATGCACATACTATTATTATGGAGATGGGCTATTATTATCATTATCATTATTATTATTACGACAGTGATATTATGCTATTTTCATCTCCACGGCATCCATGTCCCGTCTGAGGTAAACCTGCCTAGAATGTGAATGCATAAACGCTGTGGGGAGTGTATTAAAAATCCAAGGTCTGCATGCCTGGCAGCTCGTCCCCTGTTAGGCCTCTCTCCTTTAGCAGCACTGCTCTCCTCTCCAGATACTCCTTATAAGGGGCTTTAGGTATTGTCTTCTCCTTGTCCTCCCATGGTTGGTATTCGACTTGCTCCCATACTTTCAGCTGGTCCATGAACCCGGAGTTGGGTCGGATCTTCCGTTTTTCTTTCACCTCAGCGAGGACAGCATCGCGGCTTTTGCCATATTTCCGCATCAGATAGGCTATCACCATGGTAGGAGAGCGAGATATCCCCCTCTCACAATGCACAAGAACGACATTATCGTCAAGGATTGCTTCGTGACCCTCATGTCCACCCTGTCTTTCGAATTTTCGATGTACTAGCTGAAGATTCACGTCCGTGCTATGATATCCGTCTGCTGTGAAAGCTGGGAGCCAGTTGGATCCAAAATTGCCTTTATATTCACTATCCACTGGGCTTGCAGTTGAATTTCGAGGAGTGGCGTACACTTCGTCAAGGAAGTCGCAGAACACGTTCATGTGCTTGATGAGATCCTGTGTCTCCGTGTCGTCACATCTTATCCAGAGATGGTGCTTGACGTGTCGTTTGAACTTTTGTCGCTGCCACAGTGAACAGCCGTTTCCAACTAGCGAGACCACCCCGGATATATGGTTATCTCGTAGGATAAATTCCTGGTAAGTATTGAGAACATCTGCAACATAGAGACCAGGCTCTATTTCCGAGGGCGGGCAGACTTCGTAGAGGACCATATTGACGAACAGGTAGAACAAGGGGTGCTGGGAGCTCTTCTTAGTATACTAAAATAATACCACGAGGAAGGGACTTAGGGGGTGAGCTGAGTTCTTAAACGATAGAAACTTACAGTTAATACGTAACGATGAGGTTAATACTCGGGAAAAAAAAATGTGATTGGTGATAACCGTTAATGACTTTGACAAAATTATCGGGGCAAAAAAGGCAAAAGTGCGGGTGATTAACCTTTAGAGGTGGTTAAATGCCTATAACCTAGGTACTGGGAGCAAATGGCTGTTGAATTACCCATAGGTAATGAGTAGGTTTCTATATTTCATTGCTAGATATTGGTTTGTCCAAGCTATCGTAACCTGAGAGGGATTAATTATAATACTCTTTATCATGTAAATAAAAGGTGTCATGTAAATATGTTATTTAATAGGAAAGGTACAATTGTAAAACCAAGGATATTCATTGAATACGCTATTGTTGCATTTATAAGAACCGAGTAATGTGAACATGAGACGGCCAGACATCAAAAGTTTTCTCTTGCGCCTGGCCGCGAATGGTCCTGCCTGCATGGAGCCATATGATAGCATTAAGCTTACCATGGGTAATTCTCTGGCACTCAAATTCCTGATGAACATTGCTCATAATTGACTGTAACGATGGCGAGGAAGTCGACGCCTATAGCAAGTAGATGCCGAGATGCAAATGCCTGATAATTACATAATCATCATCACATGATCATAATTTCCTGTTTAGGTTAGTCTAAACCAGCCAAATTTCTTCCTTCTCCTTGAAACTTGCAAGAGAGGAAAACCTTTCTCACCACCACCTAACAACTCCTGTCTTCATCCCTTTTTCTTCTTCTTTGAACACTTTTCATCGCCTAATATTAGCAGACAGGCTGTCTTATTACTCGTATCTGGCCTGCTTGGATCTATTCTGTCTCCTTTCTTGAAACTGATAGTGGAACACCGGCCTGTAGGCCCTTTTTTCTCTGAGCCTGCTGCTTGGCCGGGACTGTAGTGACAAGATCACCCATCAAGCGTCAAATAGAGGCCCTATCTACTGGATCACGGATAGCTTTCCTACTCTCAGTAGATACAAGATACAACATAGTGTGGAATCTTCCGGTCCCAAAGAACCTGCAGATACCAGCCCAAAACCAGCCATATTTGCAAGTACTAGCTTTCGCATCCTATTCACATAAAATCGGTAGCAGCCTCTATCAGCCATGTCTTCTGCAGTAGCAGAGCTGGATGGCTATCTCCATTCTATGCTTTCCTTGAAGCCCCCTGGTGTGTCTGGATCCAAAATTAACGGCATCACTTCTTTGTGTACTGCCAATGTACAGGTTAGTCATACGCAATACTCTTCTGGCCCTCCCACTTCTTGCATGCTCTTTATGACTAGAAGAACCCTAGCTAACTTCTTTCTTTTCTCCTCCATATAGTCCGAATCGGTGTTGATACAAAAGATCTATACCCATTTTAAGCGAGCACCAGGGACACACAAGTTGGGCGTACTCTATGTCGTAGACTCTGTAACTCGACAATGGGTAGAATTAGCACGCAAGGCCGGTCAACAGATTGGCGGCAGTGCTCCGGATGGAACGTATGCTGCAGGCGTTAACCGAGTGACCGAGCTTCTCCCAGTCCTCATGACTGATATCATAAACAATGCTCCTGAAGACCAAAAGGTACGCGTACTCTTAGACATGAATCAGACTCAATATCTCCTGCAAGGTGGAAAGCAAAAACTCCTCTGCAGTGCAGAATATGATAGACCTAGGCATCCGCCAGCATGGCGTTGCCTTAAGACGCCTAAATCACCGTATCACGAAACTCCTCTTTCCCCCTTATACTTATGACTTTACATCCACTGCCCTTCTCGAACAATAGGTCATATATCATGCTGTGGCTGAATAATTCCCACTTACGTATATCCATTTTTTTAATTTAGGACAAAATCAAAAAGTTGGTGGACATCTGGGAGAGAGGATACACATTTCCAGCTCCCATGCTCCAATCGTTCAAAGACAAGCTAAATGCTCCAGTATCTCAAAGTAAGAAAATGCCCCCTTGGAAAAACGCCCTCTTGAGTTCATCCCCATTGGTGTTAGACAAGTGGTTCTTAATACAGCCATGGGATTCTATACTTGGGGAGAACTCGAATGGCTGTAAGTTATAATAATGGACGAACATTTTTTTCTAATGTACATGCAATTTTCTTAGACGTTGAGTCCACAACACCAGAAGGGTCACCGGCTCCAAATTCCTTTGCATTCGGTGGATCAGGCCAACAGCCGGCTTCTGCGGCTCCTGCTGCTGGTGCTGCTGTTCCTGATACATCAAGCATTTTGAAAGCGCTTGCTGAAATGGCAAAGCAAAACACAGCCGCCCCGGTCGCTCCCGCAGCTCCAGCAACACAGACTAGCACAAGTAATGTATTAAACACACAGGCTGCAGTCCCGCAAACAAATGCACCGCCTGTAGACCAGACTGCGCTTCAATCTAACGGGCAGTCCGTAAACCCCTTTGCTGGAAATCTTGCCGCCCAATTCCCAGGTCTGGCGAATACCGCCCAAAACATGTTCCAAAACCAACCCCAAGGTCAGGCCGCAGGTGCAGGCGCATATCCCGGTCAGAACCCGCTTGCACAGTTGATACAACAGCAGCAACCTCAACCTCAGCAGCAACAGCCAGCCCCTACTCCTGTTACTCCAGATCCCCTTCAGCAATTAAATCTGATCCAGCTTCTTGCTGCACAGGGTATTCCACAGGAACAGTGGGCTACAGCTCTTCAAATTTTAAATCTCTCCAATGCAGCCAACGCAGGTGGAATGGGTAATATGAATCCTGCTGCATTGGCAGCCTTTGGCCAGATGCCCGCAGCGAATCAGAATGCTTGGGGAGCAAATGCGCAGCAGCCCGAGAACTCATCACGTGACAGAGACCGGGACACCCGTTCTCCTCCAGGCCAATATCGTCGTCGTTCACGGTCTCCCGGATGGGACAGACGGCGTGAAGTTTCTCCTCCTCGTCGTCGCGATAGTCCTGTGTATGGCGAATACCATGGTGACTCTCCTGGCCGCAGCCGCGGTGAGCATGGCAGAGGAGGCCGGCGAGGAAACGAGTACCGCCAGCGCAGTCCACCCGGCAGACGCCGCCGAAGCCCTAGTCCTCGCAAGGAGAGCAACCTCCCTCCTCCGGGGCCCAAGTTTATTGACTATGACTATTCCATTGGTGACGGAAACATTAAAGGTTCGTTTATAGATCTCTTTTATGAATTCTATGCGTCTATATGAAACAAGGAGCTAACATACATATTATATAGTTTTGAGCCGGACATTATTCGTTGGTGGTGTAACGTAAGTACCAGTACATCCTGCTTTGCTTGCGTCTTATGATTTAAAGATTGTATTCTAATATACGGTGGGATTAGCTCAACTGAATCTCATCTCCGGTCGCTCTTCTCCCGCTACGGCACAGTTCAGACATGCATTGTCAACAATGACAAACGACATGCGTTCGTCAAGATGGTCAACCGGCGCGATGCCATGAATGCCCGCGAAGGAATGGAGCAGTACAAATCCGGAGACATGCAGCTTAGAGTAAGTCATACATCCGTTTGTCCGCATATACATATGCCTGGTGACCTAACCTTGAGTTATTCTAGACACGCTGGGGAGTTGGATTTGGACCCCGAGACTGCAGTGACTATCATACTGGAGTCAGCATAATACCCGTTGATCGGCTGACTGAAGCCGATCGCAAATGGCTCCTTACTGCAGAGTATGGTGGGACTGGCGGCAAGCCCATCGAGAATGGAATGGTTGTTGAAGAGCCCGATATCGAGATTGGAGCCGGTGTATCTTCCAAGGGTACGTACAAACCTAAAAGGCCTGGAACTTTCTTACTTTTGTGTTTTGCAATTAGACTAACTGAAACAACCAAACAGCCATCAGCCGACGCATGGCAACCGACCAGGGCGGCAAGCGTGGCCCCCAGTCGAGCCGATATAGCCATGAGCGCTTCCGCCGCAACGAACGCGGGGGCGGCGGCGGTGGCGGAGGAGGAGCAGGAGGAAGTGGTGGTGATGATAGCCACAATAGCGGTAATGGCAGTGGTAGCGGTGACCATGACCGCGACCGAGACCGAGACTCTGCCTCTGGGCCCAACGCCAATGCTATAGGAGTCCCTCCGGCCGTACCAGGGTTCGGCTTCTCGTTCCCTGGCATGCCAATGTTCCCGCCTGGGTTCATACTTCCAGGCACGCAGACGTCGACCACCGGAGCCCCATCACAGCCCAATGCGCAGGGCCAGTGAACTATAGGAACAGAACGTTGAAACGGCTTCCCCAGTTCCCCATGCATATGACATCAGTATAACCTTCACGGCGTTTTAAAAAGGAGTCACCAAACTTTCGGTCAAGGAAATGCTTTCTCCCGCCAAAAAAAATCAACCCGAGCTAGTTCGCGGTGTGCCAATCGCGAATGAACCAAAACAACCTCTCTCTATCTCTCTATACCTCTATACCTCTATACCTCTCTCTCTCTGCAACATAATAAATACCCCCCTTTTTCCTCGATTTGCTGTTCTACTTATTCCAGGCCGGCGTTTGAGCTTACTTTTGCGTCCTTTTTTTCTTCTTGCTTTGTGTAATTGATTGATCTGTTCATCTTCTTGATCCCTTTTCTGGCGTGTCTGTGGCTTTCTCCTTAAGTTTGTACAGTACTTAACTACTTTTTTTGCCTTCTCTCCATCACCTTAACTTGGGCGCACATAATGCAAAAAAAATGCTTTTCTTCATCATCCGTCCCTTCCAGCCGTAAAAGAGAACAAGCTTAGCTAAGCTTCATCACGTGCAGATCACTTCGTCTTAACTTGCAGCTTCTTGCAGCCTTTTTATATTTATATTTGCTTCTGCGCAACCTTGAGAAGCGTAAAAGGAAGGGGACAGACACCGCATGTCGGTATAAAAATAACCAACCTTGAAGTTATATGGAGCAAAGCTGCAGCGTCATAGTTATCGTCGTACCGAGGGAGATGGGCAGCAGCTATCCGTCTCCGCGAACGTCATGGGAACAGAAAAAGTGGGAACATCGCCACGCTTCACGAAGTGCTTGTTCATTGCTTATCTGTAGCACAAAAGGCCACCCATCACCGAGCGCATGCCTGGTTCGCTTCTTTTTTTGTTATCCTTCTTTGCTTCTTCATCCTTCTTCCTCGATGCGACAGAGATGAAGCCGAAGCCGAAGACGAAGACGAAGACGAGAAGAGGAGAAGAAGAAGAGGAAGAAGCAAAAGGCTCGCGTAGCTTGTTTTGTTTATATTCATATGTTATTGTTTTGCTGATCTCGGACGTAACTAACAAACTTAGGTAGGTACAGTTTAGCTTACTTACTTAGTCGCTCGGAGCCCAGCATGCCATCCACAAGCTAGTAGAAGTAGGTACGGATACCCTATGATATAATCAATGGATACCTAAGTATATAAATGGGAGGAGATAAGACTACTTACCTGACTCGCCGGAGCAACTCCTACCAAGGACCCCCAAGAAGGGCCCCAGGCCCAAATAGTAAGTATCACCACCAGAACCAGAACCAACCAACCACCATTCTGATTCTGCTCCCTCTTGCTGACTTGACCCCTGGCAAAGCAAATAAAATGCCAGCCCAGCGCAAGTGGACCAATCGCAGCACGAGAAAAGGCGATGGTCGCAGTTTCAACTCATTTCCTCTAACGACCGACCTACCCATGAAGGGGACTCCACCGGACCAACCCACGTCGACATCTGCAGCATGACGAGGGAGCGAACAGCTTGGGGCAAGCTTCCTTCCTCTCTCCCCCCCCCCCTCACCCTACCCTACCCTACCCTACCCTACCCTTTCATATAGTCGAGTTATTCGTTTTTCCTTGCTCGCCATTCCTTTTCCCTCGTCCCTCCCGCCGCCTGGTCGCCAATGCTCGCCGCCGAGCATGATCTGCGAAATATTTGATTGAGAATAAAGGGGGGGAGGGTGAAGGAGGGAGGCATTGGCGTGTCAATTGGGCGGATAAAGGGGTCAGAATGGGCAATGGGCGATGGCAATGGCTTGGTCCAGCTTGAGCGGCTGTGCTTTGCTTGGTGCTGGTGGTGCTGGTGGTGGTGCTGGGCGAGCGAGGTGTCATCATGACTTGCTTTGTGGGAGCTTGAGGGAAGCTATCCTTCATCTCTTTCGCCCCCCCTGTCCTTTTGTCCTGCTCTTCCTTGACTACCGCGAGCTAGTCCCGTCCTGCAGGTTACATACATACTTACATACATACGGCCATACATACGATACGGGGTGTGTATGGTATCAGATACGGTACATACTTACAGTACATCAAATCAGCTCTTGGGGGGGGAAGCTCGAGCAAGAAAAAGAGATGAGGTAATAATCATCAGCGGGAGAGCGATACGAGGCATTCTTTACTTACCTGGAGATGTCCCGTACGATACATACCGCCATCGCTTGAAGATTGATTCCATATTATTATTATTGCCCTCGTTATATCCATGGGGGAATTACTCCGTACCTAACTTACAGTATATACGCCCCAAGATACGCCTGGGTCCCTCCTCCATCGTACTTCTGTCGGAAATGGCGCCTGTTCTCCCCAGAGGACTTAAGAAGAAAAGAAAAGAGAAGAAGAAGAAGAAGGAAAAAGAAAAGAAACGACAGCTGCAAGGAGCGTCAAGGGTAGACCAGACGAAGCGGAGGAAGCTCCTCTGCTCTGATTGACCGGCATGGCCTCTCCCTCCTCCCAACCCCCCAAGGCGTACCGTCCCAGGCTCAGACCTCGCTAGCTGCTTCGATTGATTGATGATTTGCATGCATCGATGACACCTGGGCATGGGCCACCCGTCATCCCCCCCGAGAGTATTAAAAAGGCCCCGTTACGATGGCAACGGGAGAGGGATAAACAGAAGCTCTCTTGAGACGGTGGATAGCAGTAGCAGCAGTAATAATAACAGCTTAGCAAGGAACGTCTGATGGCCGCGATGAGGTCACTGTCGGGTCTCACAACGATGACTTGCTAGTTGCTGCAACAGTTACAGCACAGCACTAGCAAGAAGCAGCCAGCGGAATGAGAGGCCGTCTCCATACATTAGTTATTTTACATACACGGGATGGCAAGAAGAAGAAGAAGAAGATGAGCCTGCATAATGCGTGAATAAAACGACACAAGCACGCAGGCAAGCTTTTCTAGAAGACGCGAAGAAGGCGAGACAAGACAACGCAACAGCCAGCCAGAGAGAAGAAGACAGTAAGAGAAGAGATAGCAAGAGAGAAAAGCGACGCTTGGAGGGGGCTGGATGAAAACTTTGATTCAATCTTGCGACCTTTGCGGCATTTTCGTGATTCGTGGTGAATTTTTATTTTTATTTTATTTTTTTTTTTTTATTTTTTTATTTTATCTTCCAAGGCCCGCGGAAATCCTTCCTGACCCGCCCCCGTCCGTCCCAGCTTTTGGGAGCAAGACGACGAAGGCAAACAAGACGAAGACGAAGGCAGACAAGAGGCTCGCTTCACTCTTTCTCTGCTTCCAAGGGGAAAACCGGGCGGCCCATTCAACCGTCGCCTAGCGAGACCCCAACACCGTTAGTGTAGGGCTTGGTCAGAGCCACTTCTACTACTGCCTGCCCGGATAGTAGTAGTAATAATAATACTACACTGCTCATATAAGTTACGTTACTCTGGGGAGAGACTGGAGGAGAGCGAGTCTTGTCTTGCTCGTCTACCCGGCTTGGCGATTCTACCGTCTTCTAAAGCATTGATGTGCATAATCGCCGTCTTGCTTGTTTCTTGTCGTCGTTGTCGTTGTTCTTGTCGTTGTTGTCGTCGTATCTCCGGCAGACGCAATTGATCACATATCATACGGAGTATGGAGTACGATGACGAGGTTATGGCGATTGCGGGATATACGCCGTAAGCAAGCAAAGGAGAAAAAAAAAAAAGGACTATTGCTCGACATCCGCGCCAGCCGGAGCCAGAGCCGGAGACCGTTGGATTGGGAGCAGGAAAAGGCGGAAAGAAAAGCGTAAAAACGATGCTCGGGAAGATGTTGAGATGGCGCTTTGAACCTCGACTGGGGTGCAGGAAGGGAGAAAGATGGAGGGCAAAAAGAAGAAACGAGGGCCAGAGCCAGAAGAGTCCGGTGACACTGCTGCTCTTTTTCTCGCACGCATGGACGGGCCCCGTACCGACCGATATAACCCATGCCTGTCCATACTGATACTCCTTCTTCTTACTAACAGACATTCTTCGAAGTCTCAAGAGTGTTGAACATGTCAGCGTGGCCGCCCGGCATGGACGCTAGCATGGCATGGGCATGGGCATGGGACATGGCTTGCAAACCCGTCCATGCCCACGTCGACGTCCATCTCATGCCCGACGCACAGGCAAAACGGTAATCTATGTATAACCCCAAAAGCAAGGCAAAGCGAAGGGCAAAAGAAAAAAAAAAGATAGATGGAGAGAAAAAAGGAACGACTCTACGGAGTACGGGGACTAGCTAACTGCCGCCTGGCTTTCCTTTCCCTCGATTAAGTTGAGCAGGCGGTCGTGTGAGCCTTATGTCAGTCACCCTGCCGGCTGATTCTGCACAGACAGAGGGAGAAGACGAAGACGAAGAAGTACTCCGGCAACGAGTCCCCGAGTGGCTCTTCGCATCCATCTACACCGCATCGATGAAGGGGGGTTTCTCGGTTTTGCCTCTTTGAATATATACTTATGTACCTGCTGGACGGTTAACCTCACGAGGTACTCCACGTCTACCCGGTGAGAGATGGATTACTTAACCATTAATACTGCAGGCTGGATATTCTATATGCTCCATCCATCTCTATAGATATAGACAGCGAGGCCAGCAGAAAGTAAGGAAAATATCTGACGGTTGGAGCCAGAAGCAAGAGACAAGCCATTGACCAATGAGCGTCGCTGCATTAGAGGCCGTCATCGACAATCACCTGACGGGAGAAAGTTTAGCCTTCGAAACCTGGCCTTGCAGCTTCGTTAATAACTCCGGCATAACCTTTCAAAAGCAACGATCAACTGAAGCTACACTCTTTGTCTCTGTGATGTCTGTCTGTCTGTCTGAATGTATATCTGTCGTCTGGCAAGGCTTCAGGCTTCCCGTCATAAACTCCCGTCGTCGCGTTACATCCGCCGTCCTTCTTTTTTTAAGTACGAGCCAGCCTAACCTTCTTTCTGCTAAACCAACTCCGATCATGCAGAATCTGTCTTTCGGGACTGATACTCAACTACTTATACAGTACAACTTAAGGAAGTCTTCGATGACATCCCTATCTAACCTTAAGCAAGGCCCTTCTTCTCCGTCTCCGTGGGGTGGAGGATTATTTCCCCTTCTGGTCCCTGGCTTGCTTTTTTACCTTCAACTATTTAGCTCCGTGAGGACTTTTTTTTTGCTTGCTTGCTTGACCTTAAAAGAAAAGAAAAAAAAAGGGACGTGTTGCATCGCAGGCGTCGAGTCGAGCGAGTTTGCCGAACTTGCCGAAGGAGTTTTTTCTTTTTTGGGAGTTGAACGGCCAGGCCCAAAGGGGAAACAGAAAAGTTAGCACTTCTTAGTCAGCGGGCCTTTCTTCCTTACCTGGTTACCTGAAGTCAAGTCGGTCGTTTATGCGGTCAGTTTGAGACTCGGACGAGGTATATACTGACTTGCTTCAAAGTGAGGAAAAGAAAAGAAGGCCAGTGTCTGATTCGGTCGGCAGGCAGGGTCGGAGGGCCAGATAAGCAAGAACAAGCAATTGATTCTCGTCGGGATGGGAATGGAGAATGAGAATTGAGAGTTGAGAAGAAAGAAGAAAATAACACTCTGTAACTAACGGCCCGGGTTAATTACCTCGTTTCCCTGCGATACTTGTTCGTACGCTGAGATAACGATAGAGGCAGAGAAGAAGGCATACCAGGACACCGAACAAATAATTGAGACAAACAAGAAGAAGCCTGCGTCTCAGCCTGCGCGTCCATGGCTCACTCGCCAAGGTCTCTCAGGTGCTACTATCAGCGCTCTACCATCGCACATCAACTCTTGTGCCAACGCCTAGAGCCTGCGTTCTGCCTCTGCTTCCTTCAGACTCCCTTGGCACTTACACACATCATGACGAGTTCGTCTTGGATCTACGACATGGATGCGATGGAAAGGGGATCGCAAAAGGATGGCCGTCCTTGCTCCCCAATCTCGCCAAGTGTTTCGACCAGACTTTACAAGAGTAGTAAACGACCTTGACATCGTAATCATCGACTTCTTAACATCGAGTAGTAACCAGTAGTGACCAAGTCAACCACGGCACGGCGGAGAGGGACAAACAACATCCTTGTTCCCCTTGCCCTGCCCTGCCTGCCAACTCAACTCAACCCAACCCAACCGAACCCCATGGGGGATACGGGCCTCTTCTTCTCTTCAGTGTGTTCTTGTCCTGTCCTGGCTCGCTTGGTCGTCCGTCTGTCTTTTCTTCGCCTTCTTGTTCGTCAAACCCGCCTGTCCTTGGCCTTTCACGTGACTACGGAAACTCCGTCAAGCTTTCTTTTTGAGGCGAGTTCGCAAGAGAAGAAATTTTCTGAAGCGATTACTTAGTTGTCGTTGCAGTGAGGTAGTAATCGATGATGAAATGTGGTAGCGAACGGGTAAGGGAGGCCATGTGGAGAGAACAGGAGTAAGAAGTCCCCCCCCCCCCCCCCCTCTGAAAATTTTCTTTTCTCTCCACCGTGACCAGCAGCCAGCGTTACAAAGATTGATAGGCAGCGGGCGGGAGATAGAGGGAGGATGGGAGATGGAGGAGGGAGGAGGAGGCGTATGGAGGGCGAAAAGGGAGTGCTATTGGCTCGGGAGGCAGGCCGGTCGGTCAGTCGGAGTCGGTTCAGGCCCGTTCAAGGCCGAGGAGTGGTAGAGGCAGTCTGAGGATGTACTCCTAGCAGGCGGTGGAAGTACTCAGAAGTGACGTGACGTAGACGTAGACATAGACGATGAGGGTGACGATGAGGGTGAGGAAGAGGATGAGCAGCTCTCAGAGATATCGGCCGTGAGAGCCGTCTTGTCGAGCGAGGAGAAGACTTCCGCCCAAGGCTTCCTCTGGCTTCCTCTGGCTTCCTCTGGCGTTCTCTGGCTGGCTTCCTCTGCTCTGCCCTGCCGCCGTCCTAGCCGACTGTTACTTACCTTACTCTTCTCTCTACTATCACGATTACTATCACTATCACTGCTCTCTCACACACTCTTGCTTCCCTCGACGGAGACTGTATCGAGATGGTAAATACCAAAAGTGACAAGACGTGACAAGACGTGACAACACCAGCATCGCCGAAAGAGGAAAAGCCTCCAAAAGAAGCGGGTCTTTTCTTTTTCCTTTTTTTTCTTTCCTTTTTTTTTCTTCTTTTTTATTTTTTTATTTTTTTTTCCGCGCTAGTCCCGATCGAGTTTTACCGCGGATACGCCTTGGAGCTCCCTTGGGTCGCCTGTATCCTTACATGCTCTTACCAAAGTTACCATCCTTCTGGGGCTGCTCTTCTATGGCAGTCTTACCATACCTTACCGGGGCAGCAGGCAGGTCGCACCCACTTTTCATTTCTCCTGCTGGCGCTGCTCGGCTTCTTCTTCTTATATCTTGCTCGCCCTCGCTCTTTTTCCTGCCTCCCTTCTTCCTCTCCTCCTCCTCTTCTCTTCTTCTTCTTCTTCTTAACCCGCCATCCTCTCTTCTCCCCCTTGCGTCTCCCCTTCTTCTCTCTTCTTTCTCGCCCTCTCCTCCCTTTCTTCCTCTCTGCAATTCCAGCCAGTCACTGCGACTGCGACTGTGTCTTGTTCGATGAGCACGTAGGATCGCCGACCAGCTCCCAGCTTACGACCAGCTACGACCACGACCTACGACCTACGACCTACAACCCCAAGAAAAGAAAGAAAAAGAATTAGAAAAAAAGTCATCGCAATGGCCGACCACGCAGCCCAGGGGCAGGGCCAGCCTGTCCCGCCAAACCATCTCGGCACTGCTGTTCCCAGCGGCCAGTTTGGCGGCGAGCACAAGGATGAGGTCCAGCAGCACCAGCAGACCTCGGCCGCGTACGACGAGAAGAAGGGCCCCATGCCCGAGGACGACGAGGAGGACGAGGACATGGATCAGCTCATTGCCGACCTCGAGTCTCAGGACGGCCACATCGATGAGATCGACGAGGAGGACGATGACCAGCCCGGTGGCGAGCGTCCTGTGCCGGACGAGCTGCTGCAGACCGACACCCGCACCGGTCTGACTGACGCCGAGGTCACCACCCGCCGCAAGAAGTACGGTCTCAACCAGATGAAGGAGGAGAAGGAGAACCTCATCCTCAAGTTCTTCTCCTACTTTGTCGGACCCATCCAGTTCGTCATGGAGGTAAGTCAGCTCAAATATTCATAGTACTAAGCAATTGATCAAGTACTGACAAGTGTATATAGGCCGCTGCTATTTTGGCTGCCGGTTTGAGAGATTGGGTCGACTTTGGTGTCATTTGCGCCCTTCTCTTGCTCAACGCCTGTGTTGGTTTCATCCAGGAGTTCCAGGCCGGTTCCATTGTCGATGAATTGAAAAAGACCCTCGCCCTCAAGGCTGTCGTTCTCCGTAACGGACGCCTTGTTGAAGTCGAAGCCCCCGAAGTCGTTCCCGGTGACATCCTCCAGGTCGAAGAAGTGAGTATTCAATTCTATTACTTTTAGTAGAAGACAAATTGCTAACAAGTTAGGGAACTATCATTCCTGCTGATGGCCGCGTTGTGACCGAAGACGCTTTCCTCCAGGTTGACCAGTCTGCCATCACCGGAGAGTCTCTCGCTGTCGACAAGCACAAGGGAGACCACTGCTACGCTTCCTCCTCCATCAAGCGTGGTGAGGCCTTCATGGTCGTCACCTCCACCGGTGACAACACCTTCGTTGGTCGTGCCGCCGCCCTCGTCAACGCTGCCTCCGCCGGAAGCGGTCACTTCACCGAGGTCCTCAACGGAATTGGAACTGTCCTGCTCATTCTTGTCATCTTCACCCTGCTCGTTGCCTGGGTTGCCTCTTTCTACCGCTCCAACGGCATCGTCACCATCCTCGAGTTCACCCTGGCCATCACCATCATTGGTGTCCCCGTCGGTCTGCCCGCTGTCGTCACCACCACCATGGCCGTCGGCGCTGCTTACCTCGCCAAGAAGAAGGCTATCGTCCAGAAGCTCTCTGCCATCGAGTCCCTCGCTGGTGTCGAGATTCTCTGCTCTGACAAGACCGGAACCCTGACCAAGAACAAGCTCTCTCTCGCTGAGCCCTACTGCGTCTCTGGTGTCGACCCCGAGGACCTCATGCTCACTGCCTGTCTCGCTGCCTCCCGCAAGAAGAAGGGTATCGATGCCATTGACAAGGCCTTCCTCAAGTCTCTCCGCTACTACCCACGTGCCAAGTCCGTCCTCACCCAGTACAAGGTCCTCCAGTTCCACCCCTTCGACCCCGTCTCCAAGAAGGTCTCTGCCGTTGTCGAGAGCCCCCAGGGTGAGCGCATCATCTGTGTCAAGGGTGCTCCTCTCTTCGTTCTCAAGACCGTCGAGGAAGACCACCCCATCCCAGAGGACATTGACGCCGCCTACAAGAACAAGGTCGCCGAATTCGCTACCCGTGGTTTCCGTTCTCTCGGTGTTGCTCGCAAGCGCGGTGAAGGTTCCTGGGAGATCCTCGGAATCATGCCTTGCTCCGATCCTCCACGCCACGACACCGCTAAGACCGTCAACGAAGCCAAGACCCTCGGTCTCTCCATCAAGATGTTGACTGGTGACGCCGTCGGTATTGCCCGTGAAACTTCCCGCCAGCTCGGTCTCGGAACCAACATCTACAACGCTGAACGTCTCGGTCTCGGTGGTGGCGGTACCATGCCCGGATCCGACATCTACGATTTCGTCGAGGCTGCCGATGGTTTCGCCGAGGTCTTCCCCCAGCACAAGTACAACGTCGTCGAGATCCTGCAGCAGCGTGGCTACCTCGTTGCCATGACTGGTGACGGTGTCAACGACGCTCCATCTCTCAAGAAGGCCGACACCGGTATTGCCGTCGAGGGTGCCTCTGACGCCGCCCGATCTGCCGCCGATATCGTCTTCCTTGCCCCCGGTCTCTCTGCCATCATCGACGCCCTCAAGACCTCTCGCCAGATCTTCCACCGTATGTACGCCTACGTCGTCTACCGTATCGCCTTGTCTCTCCATCTTGAGATCTTCTTGGGTCTTTGGATCGCCATCCTCAACACCTCTCTCAACCTCCAGCTTGTCGTCTTCATCGCTATCTTCGCTGATATCGCTACCTTGGCCATTGCCTACGACAACGCTCCTTTCTCCAAGACCCCTGTCAAGTGGAACCTGCCCAAGCTCTGGGGTATGTCCGTCCTCCTCGGTGTCATCCTCGCCGTCGGAACCTGGATCACCCTCACTACTCTGCTCGTCGGCGGAAAGGACGGCGGTATCGTCCAGAACTTCGGTCAGATCGACCCTGTCCTCTTCCTCGAGATCTCCCTCACCGAGAACTGGCTTATCTTCATCACCCGTGCCAACGGTCCTTTCTGGTCCTCCATCCCATCCTGGCAATTGTCTGGTGCTATTCTCGTAGTCGACGTCATTGCCACCCTCTTCACCATCTTCGGTTGGTTCGTTGGCGGTCAGACCTCCATCGTCGCCGTCGTTCGTGTCTGGGTCTTCTCCTTCGGTGTCTTCTGTGTCCTCGGCGGTATCTACTACCTCCTCCAGGGCTCCACTGGCTTCGACAACATGATGCACGGCAAGAGCCCCAAGAAGAGCCAAAAGCAGCGATCTCTCGAAGATTTCGGTAAGCCTCTACCCCTTCCCAACATACTATATACATTAATTCAGCTACTAACATCTTCCTCTAGTTGTCTCCCTCCAACGTGTCTCTACCCAGCACGAGAAGAGCGCATAAATGAACATAACCCCTATTCCCCAAAACGCGCTATTTTAATTCGGAGGCTGTATTCCCTCTTTTCTTGCCTTGTTTAAAGCTCAAACAACCCCCCCTGCGCGCATCTTTTCTTGTTCTTTGTCACTACTACCAATTTCACACGCACACCCCCTTACCCCATTTTGCTTGTCCTTCATATAGACAGACAGACACAGCTGGCCAGATCTTACTCCCTGGCATGGCACGGCAAACGACCCTAGCTTGGTGACCCTACATACGCACTCTGGCAGGATCCGGGCCCGGCCTAACAAACAAACAAACAGTTTAGAGCGGAAATAAAGAAAAAATTCAAATAATCTGGTCCTCCTTTGCCAATACCAAGCAAGCAAGTCTTTGAAGTGATGTAGTTTGATCCGCGCATAAAAGCAACAGGCAAGTTCTACTGGATACCCTTGTATTATGCCTGGGTTGGGTCGCCTTTTATGTTTTGTTTTACCTCTTTTCTGTCCTCTCTTTGTTTTCTGGCTGATGAATGGGCCTTGGAGTGTTTAATTATCCTAATTTGTAGCTATTAGATATGCCCTGCGTGGTTTAATTCTTAGACTGTATTCATTTCTCTCTCTCCTTCTCTCTTCCTCTCTTGCGGCTGTTCTCTGTGTGCGATTATGTAATCATACTCTTTTGACTTCCGAACTTTACTTGGACGTCAAAGAAACAACTTCGACTTCCGAGTTCTCGCCACGCGGATAGAACGAGCTGGATGGGTCTATCTGTCTTAGCTCGAGGTGGTGTTGAAGTAGCTGCCTGTTGTATCATATACTTTGATGCAAGGCGTTTCATTGCGGGTTCTCGATCTATCGTTGAGATAGATGGTGGACCTGGACGTTATGATGCAGATACGCCTGAACCGGCCGGATAATGACGAAACCACCCACCAACGTCGCGATATACCTGCTCTACTCCCCAGGATATGTCCATGTTGATATGTACCATGTACATCCAGCTCTTACTAACATCTCTACCAACCTCATTGGACCGTAGGCCATGCCCGGTGACCTGACCTGACCAGTAGCTAGGCTAAGCTTGGAAGAAGTGACGCAACAGCTCCCGACTTCCCCTACTTCTCGTCTATTTATTTATACCCCCGGTCATGAGGCCAGGCCCTTCTTCTATACACATATAGCATTATTACCTATTATCTGAGTGATACGTTGATAGTAGATTGACGATTGACCATGTTAGCACACCATCCGGCGCCCCCGGCGCATCACTTCACCCCCCGTCTAGCAGAGGTAGTGGACGCCGCTACCTCGCAGAACAGACTCTTCCAGCGCCGCACATCAGTATACCAGAAATACCATCTTCTAGAAAACATCAGGAAGAGGTCATGGCTTGGACCGCCGTCGGAGGTACGCCCACCAAACCAAATCCTCTTAGGTACTCTACTCTATCCCGCTAACGTCTCCAGACAATATACGGTGGTATTTCGTTCTCCTTTGAGAACGACGACAAGCAGATTGGCATTGCCCTGGCGATCCGTGATACAGTCTACTTCCTTGATTTCTGCGAACATCATTTCTCCATTGAGCAGTATGAGCCCAGCGAGCTCGGGGAGGTGATTACGCAGTTCATCATTGACCAGCTGCGCACGTACGAGAAGGATCATCTAGAGAAGTTCTTCGGCATAGCTCTGCCCTCGCTTTTGGTCGAGAAGTGTCCGGCTTTGTGCTCGCGGATGTGGGCGGAGCTAGACATCGTGCCGTTCGTACTTGATCCGCACGGTCCGCAGAATGTAGAGTGGGTTAATATGGAGCTGTGGCGGACGAAAACACTGGATGAGCGTGCAGAGTCGATTGCGAGGAAGTGCATTACGTAGGTCTTGTTGCAGAGTACCTGGTTTGAATGGATGGGATGCTAATGGATGGCGAAATAGATACTTTGGGCCTAACCAGGCGCCTTTATTGCAGGTTGGGTTTAGGGGATTGGTTGATGTTGACGCTGGGTCAACGGCGGTGCTTACTTCGCTGTCTGATTATGAGAAGACGGTTGACGAATGTACGTGGAGAGCAGTGATGAAGTATGCGGCTGATATGAAAGAGCGGAATGTCAAGGTTGCGTTCTTCAGCAGTACGCCGCAGGGGGGAGGCGTGGCGTTAATGAGGCATGCTCTCGTCAGGTTCTCGCATGCCCTTGGAACGAACATCAAGTGGTTAGTCAATAGACCTTCTCTACGTTCCGTTCCTATTCTAACTTAGTTGGCTAGGTTCGTCCCACGACCACGACCAGGTGTATTCCGCATCACCAAGAACAATCATAACATCCTTCAGGGTGTGGCTGCGCCTGACCAACGACTAACAGACCAGCATAAACGAGATCTGACGGACTGGATCCTTGCGAATGCAAATAGATACTGGTTTGGTAAGGGAGGACCCCTTGAACCGCCTGAGAAGGGAGGAGCGGACATAATTATCATCGACGACCCGCAGATGCCGGGCTTGATACCCTTAATTAAAAAGGCGACTCCCAATAGGCCCGTTATCTACAGAAGTCACATACAGATCCGAAGCGATCTGATTGATCAGCCGGGCTCGCCGCAGGCAGAGTGCTGGCAGTATTTCTGGGAAAGTATCCGGCAGGCTGATTTGTTTATCAGTCATCCCGTTGAGGCGTTTGTTCCTAGTACGGTTCCCAAGGAGTCTGTGGGATATCTCCCTGCAACCACTGATTGGTGAGTTTTTCATAGGTATTTTTCATTTTGTTGCAACGCATACTAATGTGCTCAGGCTTGATGGTTTGAATAAGTCCATGGATGATTGGGATGTGGGATATTACGGTCGTGTGTTCAATGGCAAATGCAGGGAGATAGGAATGACCACCATTGACTATCCACAGGGTAAGCAGATCATCCCTCTAAAGACTAGTCTATTCTTCTAACCGATGAATGAAACATAGATGAATACATCGTCCAAGTAGCCCGCTTTGATCCCTCAAAAGGCATCTTCGACGTTCTCAAGTCCTACGCCAAATTCCACGATCTCATCAAAGATGTACCCGACGTCTCTACCCCCAAGCTCCTAATCTGCGGACACGGCTCAGTCGACGACCCAGACGGCGCCCTCATCTACGACTCAGTAATAGAGTATCTATCACGCGACCTTGCACACCTGAAATCGAAAATATGCGTCATCCACATCCCTCCCTCCGACCAAATTCTTAACGTCGTCCTTTCAAAGGCCAGAATAGCCCTGCAACTATCCACCCGCGAAGGCTTCGAGGTCAAGGTCTCCGAGGCCCTGCATAAAGGCAAACCGGTCATCGCGACCAAGGCAGGCGGCATACCGCTACAGGTCCAGCATGGCAAGAACGGATACCTGGTTGAAGTCAGCGATACGGACGCGGTAGCGAAACACCTCTATGACTTATGGACGGACCACGAGCTTTATGACCGAATGAGTTCGTATGCTCTGCATAGTGTTAGTGATGAGGTTTCAACAGTCGGTAACACCTTGTCGTGGCTTTATCTAGCCAGTTCGATGTCGAAGGGCAATAAGTGTAAGCCGCATGGCAGATGGATTAATGATATGGCGAGAGAGGCTGCTAGAGAGCCCTATGTGTGCGGCGAGAACAGATTGAAACGTGCAGTGGACGTCAGGCCATTTGGTTGCTGATCGCAGAGTACCTTGATGGAGGGTTTGTACCACATTGGATTTTTTGCCTGGATACTTCATGTTTTTTCAAATCTCTACTCAATGTATAATTCAACATAATTAGTCGATTAGGAATTTACTCGGGCATCCGTTCTAGCAGTTAAGCGACTAATGAGGAGTTGATTTATGTTTTATTTGGTCTAGTTTGTGAGTAAGTCGTGCCAGCGGTTGGAAATCTGGGTGCGGCTTAAAATGCGCCGAGAAAAACTTGGATAACCTAAATTGAAGGTTTCTCTCAACTTACTCGCCACTTGCAACATTCAAGATACCCTGCCTGGATATACCAAGGGCATTAAAAAAGTCTGTTTACAGGCCCGTATGCTGTTCTAAATATTAAATTAGATACTATAGCCATATCTAATCAGTTTAAAAGGAGGTGGAAATTTTAAACGCCTCAGCAATGATATCCGTACCATAAACATGAGGCCAATACCCGGATTCTACTATGGTACGTCGGGCTGCCGTATCCCTTACTCTCCCTCGGTTTAAACGAAGCAAATGAGAGGGAAACGTTATATTACATCTACCTGGCTCTTCAAAGCGATGGATAAGCTCGTTTTGTCGACTATTGGGTACACTTCTCTAACGACACCCTAGATGCCGAAAAGAAGAAATACTTCAAGATACAACCCGGCCATACCCCCCAAAGTCAAAGTGAGCCGAAATACACCAATTCCGAGATAAATAAACGCGAAAAACAGTCCAAGGTAAGCGCCTGACATTCCCGCATCATTCACTACAACTTACTTACAACCAAGAAAAGAAAAAGCGGCAAAAGGTCGCACATCATGAGCGCACACGGTTTGAAAGGGTGAAGAGGACGAAAATGCTTTGTAGTCCTATGTTTGGCGTTCTTGGAGTTGAGCAGGAAGCAGGCCGATGCAGAGTACCGAGTAAAGATACCTTTAGCCAAAGAGCTATGACGTGCGCCAATCTTATGGAGCGCCGGGAGTTGGTTAATCTAAGCCGCAGGGGAAGACAGTATTGTCATGAGTTTGCACGGGATCCGAAAACAGGAATCATACTTACCGGTATGTGGGTGGGTTAAACCCCGGCGGATCAAATGCGTATAGCTAACGTGGGATATTATTGAAGCTTTGAAAGCGACGAGCACGTCAAATTTTGGGTAAGTTACTGCCGCCTATGTTGCCCTGGTTAAATTATCAGTGGGTAGTATTTCTGATGGTGGATCTTTGTTAGTGCGTTTCGGCCTGTATCGTCCAAGAGGCCATGGAAATATGACGAGCGTGTTGACGATGGCATAATCGAGCTCAATCACTGTGATTGGGTAAGTTTTCCATGTTTATCGTTGTTGTTAGCATCTTAACCGATCAGTAGGTTGGTAGCGTCGCTATAAACACAGATAGATACGCACTGTAAGTATCAAGATTATTCCCTGCCTGCACTGCATGAAGCAATTGCTAAGCGCCCTTACAGTGTGGTGTCCCAGGGCCTTTTGTCCGGGAAAGGCACCGATTTTGCCGTGTGCAAGCTCATTGAGCCTGATGAGATATATGGTAGAAGCAGCAGAAACGTGTTCCAAAGTAAGGCGAAAAGAAGTAGTAGTCCTTGCTTTTTACTACTACTTGCTAACAAATGGGCGTTAGATTACTCGGTATTTAAGCGGAAAAATGCAAGCTTCTGTTCAGCCGTGGCCTATCCAGGTGCCCATTCATGTTCATTCATAATTGGGCACGGAAATGAGCTGATGGTTGTGAGCTCTGCCCATGGAATGCACTCGATGGGTCGCTTTAATGTCTATCCAGCCGATATTATGGCAGTTGACTGGATAAGCAATAGCGAAGTGATTGTCGGTCTGCGAAATTCAGCCGTGGCTCTAACGGACTGGCGGTGCGCTGCCTCGACTACACGACTTGTGCATTCTCATGGTGTGAAAAAATTGAAAATGGTGGATGACTCGAAGGTACTCGTTGCCGGGTTTGATAATACAGTAAGTTTATTAAGAATTCCACAAACCCGTATGCACATATTTGCCCCAAACCGGAACGGGGGGCTAGTTGCAGCTTCTGGTCTAACAACGCAATACGTAGCTTGATATGTATGATCTACGGTTTACCCGAGCAGCTGTCCAACGCCATCTAGATCCAAATAGTCGGAATCACCGATCTAGCACACCCTACCTTCGATTTGGCGAGATCAACTATAGCACGCTCAATGACTTGGATGTTTCTTCTGAACTAGGGCTTGCAGCCTGTGGTGCGTCTTATCAAAAACCCCCTGATGAACTCTATTCTAACTCAAGTTGGGTACAGCAACCGATTTGTCGACGGTACAGCTTTACTCTTTATATACCGGCAAACTACTTGAAGCTTCCGCTACATATCCAGGCAGTCCCCGATGTGGAGGGGATTTATTGTCTCGAAATTACTTGAACCCTATTGACTGCGTGCGCTTTGAAACAGTTGTCGAGCCGTACGAGTATGGGAAAGCGGCACAAACAAGTGATGGCCGCAATAATACCAGTGCGACTACTTTATTGGTTGGATCTAGTGAAATTATAGAAGAGTGGAGTATGTAGAAGTTATTGAATGTCAGCACTATCAGCGTACGGAGTACGTATGGAGTAAAGAATAATTGGTTTCGTTCGGCCAAACGGATTTATTCAGGTAATTAATGAGAGTGCGGAGCTATTCTTAAGATCCAATATAGTCCCTTATTAAAGGGTATTAATGAAAGTCAGACTAATCAGCATTTCCAAACAAATCATTCCAATCTCCAACAATACTTCAGGCATCATTAGATCATCCTCCACCACTTAACACTCAAGTCAGTTGTGCATCAAAGGAATCCCAATAGGAATGTATGGCAAGAGATGCATCTACTTGCAGAGGTGGAAGAGTCCAGCGTTTGGATTGCGACCCATTCCATCATGAGAGATGATGCCGCAGTAGAGTCGGGTCTCTTTAGTAGCAATGACGCGGAAGGGGCCTGGGTCCTGTTTGGGGCGAGAGTCATAGTCATACAGTTGATGATGCCGCTGGAAGACCGGATACTCGCGGAGAGCCTTGTTTTTGCAGCCCTTAGGGAACTGGAGGTGCTGCAGGTTCAAGAAGTCATGAGGATAGCCAGATTTGCCAGTCTGGATCGGAGCGCGGCCAAGCTGCCATTTGGCGTTTGCAACATCGATTCTCTGCGCGGAGGGCGGGAGAGCCACGTTATGGCATTGGACGGTCTGGATATAATTGTCAGTCCTGTATTTTGGCTATTGAGTAGTTGGCGAAGGATGTTTCTCACAAGTGCGTCGCGCTCCTCAATGGCACCTGCATTTGGGTCAGACCCCCCGAAGCCCAGGACATCCCCTTCAGTGGAGTTTGCAACAGCGCCAGGTTCTTCAAGGGACCCTGCAGCTCGCTGTTCGATAGGAGTTGCAAATGCGGCGCCAATCAGGGAGAGGGTGAGGATTGCCTTGAGGGACACCATTTTGACGAGTGTTGGTTTGTGGAAAATGTTTCGTATAATGAATTGAGCAGTGTAAAGATGCTGTTTTGTTGCCTTTGACGATCTGTGTGTTGATGGGAGAATGTAGGCTGTCGGTTGGAGGAGAAAGGGCTCTTTATAGACGTCTTCCTCCGTATATTTCCCATTCTTCTTGACAATCTCTAGCATCGTGTGATTGAACAATCGTCCGGCCATGCCGGAGAGCTTGCCAAGTCGGATGTCGCAGTTGGGCAGTCATCTGGATGATAGGTAGATACAAGATTTGTATCGTCTTGGGTAGACCGCAGGCTGATTAGGGACAAAGAGATACAGCATCAGTGGAGAATCGGCTGGTCCAGATGAGCCGGATTGCTAGATAGAGCATGATAAATGTTCTATGTAGAAGCATGTCTAGATTGCTAGGCAGATTTTCGGTGACTGCGAAGGTGTGAGAGAACATCTTATCCAGCAGTCGGATTGCTATGTCCAATTGTGAGATACCTTGGCCGGTTGGTTACCTTGGCTTTGACGGTTGGATGCTTATCCCTAAGTCGGATAGAAGCCAGGTCAGGTTAGCCAACGTGTAAAAGAGTAAATAGGGAGCTGGATACCTATTTTAACGTGGCTAGGCATGGCAATGTGTGATTTGACGACTCCAGCAGGATAACAGCCTTGGCCTTGGCTATTATACTGAAGCCCGACTGTAGCTTTAAGTGACTGTCAAGATAACGATTTTATGGTCATTTCTAGCCCATGGCCATGGAGGATAACATGCTCTACCCCATCTTCATCTTGGAAGATGGAAACTGATACTGAAAGAGGGATGATTCATCGAAGATATAGATTGACCAATGTTTCTCCTGTCCAACGGCTAAAAGGATAAAGGGAGTTGTAATCCACAGCTTGTTAGACGATGAATTGTAATAAAACTGCCCAGAATACAAACGACTTGCTTGTGTAGTTGCCAGCTGATCTGTCAGTGCAGTGTTAAACTGTTCCGTAGGTAGGCCGACCGGTATGCACATTGATTCTCGGTCGGGCTTCGAAGAAAGGGAGGAAGATTTGCACAGGGATACACGTCCTCTCCACAGAACCTGTAAAATGGTGTTTTATAGTGGTATGTGGAACCTGTCCTGTAGCATGTATAGGGGGTATCAGATCTCTGTATTAACACACTGTTGGCCAGTCTCCAGATCCTCAAGGTAACGAAGGCCCTTATAGCGGGGCGTTCGACCAGCAGCCCCGGGATATCTAAGTAACTGCAGCCGAGGGAAGAAACACTCCTCTTCATGCTGCTCTCTCCCCATTCCCGCAGGCAGCCTGGCTTGTTGGGTGTCATCTTTGCCAGCACTGATGTTGGTCGACGTCTGTTTAAGATGTTGCACAGCTACTTCATAAGCACATTACTAACTAGTTAACTAGCTAACTAGCAAGTTAACTAACTAATAACCAGCTAATAGCTAGCTAAGTAGTTAACTAACCTAACTAACTGGTAGTTAATGTTAGCATCATAGCTGCTCGTCTTGAGGGACGGGGAGTTTTGCCATCTTGGATTATCCACATCCCGATCTTTCAGTAGCCACAATATTCCATTAGATAAGCAGATCTAATATCTCTTGGCTTATTTCAACTTATTATTATGCTCAATCTTATGCGTGCTGCACAACTCGACATAATTCCGGACAACCATCCATGTTTCCATTGGCCACTTATAGTAATTATTATGATTTGATTAATTATTATTTACTCTCTACTCCATTCAGGGCTTGCTGGGCCTGTGGCAAATCTCATCATTGGCTCCCCTTATTGCTATTTTCCTGCTTTCCCAACCAACCCATGTACGGAGTAGTTTTCATATCAGGCAATCTTAAGGCAGATCATAGGAACACCCTTAACACAGCTGCGAGACACATCATACACCAGCAGGCAGATGGTTGTTTTGGAGTCGAGATACAGGTACGAATCAGACCAAAAAAATATCCCTTCCCCCCCAGCTATACGCAGTTAGCTACTCCGTAGTTGAAATAGGATCTCACCGCATCTCAGCATCTAATTCCTAAAAGGCAGTCATTCCGTATCGGGCGAGTATTTAAGCGCATTTAACGTTTTAAGCTCCCCTCCCGAACCTTAACCAAACCCACGGGGGTCTCTTGCCGAGGCTTTATCGAGGTGGTTATCGGCCCCCTTTGATATCAGATATTGATACTGACGCCAATGACAGCCCAGAAGAACAGGCTAGAAGACAGCCAGAGCATAGCAAAAGGACACTCTGGCATCTGTCTAGTCAACCAATGCCTACAGTCTGGCGGAAAACACCTTTATCCCGTTTTCCTTGCGCCCGGTCGACTTTACTGGCCAAGAACCGGAGACAACTATCCGCAGCCAATAGCTACGTCACGTCACGGCGCCCTTGGTTGATGTTCAGTCGTCACTTGTAGGTGCCAGGCTTCTCCCCACTTCAGCAAGGCAGACAGAACAGAAAGCATACAGAAGATCAGTTAGTTACTAGTCAACTAAGAGTGATCTGATCCTCAAGGCCGCCAAAGAATATAACAATTATTACCCCGCTGCTTGCTTCATCGAACCACCATCCATCTCGTTTTCTAGTTGTACAGGCAGCAGCAATCTCATCTCTAAACGACAACATGGCACCTCTGTCTCTCCGTCTTCCGTCTCTTGAAGATGGCGATCCTTGGATCGTCCATAGGAAGCTTTTCGAAGTTCTCAACGGATACCTGCAGCCTGGTAGCTGCACAGCTCCTTCCGCTGCTGCCAAGGAGATTGACGATTTGACACCAGATAAGCGCCAGTCTGACGACGGAAAACCAAAGGAGGACCACGAGAGCTTTCTTCTGGAGATCTGGGAGTCAATCATCGAGATTGCCAAGCAGATCCCTAGTGACCATGCCTCTCAGGACCGCCTGGTGGAGCTGATCAAAGCGCTGACTGAGCTGCCGGCTACTGATGTTGAGATCTGGGGGGTAAGTTCAATTCAACAGAGATCAAGATGGGCCCCCTATATTGGTGCAGAATATATGTTAATCTCCATATCATTGCAGAGCAACGTTAGAATGTGGGCTGATTTGCCTCTACTCGGACCGGCTATGAGAGAGGCTTGGATAGGTAAGCAGATCCCCTGGACAAGAAGAATGTCGGCCTGGCTTCTGCTCACACGCTTGTAGGACCATCAAGTGATGATAAGGCTCCCACCTCCGAGGAGGCTGAGCGGTGGATCAACCAGAATGCCTTTGCAGCACGTCTCTTGAATCTCAACCAGATCGACTGGTCTAACTTTGCCGTCTGGAGTCTCCGGTCTGCTCTTGAAGAGGCACCGGCTACGGCCGCGGAAAGCCACAAGTGTGCCGTTGCTGCAGCAGCACAATGGATGCTGTATAGCGGTCAGTACCTACTCGAAGAAGCAAAGGGTGATGCTGCCAGAGAGGCAGAGGAGGAAGAGGCAGCAAAGACAGAGGAGCAGCCAAACAGAGGCCAGCCACTCGCGGCCGGCAGCTTGTATAAGGGCAAGGCAAGACTTTGCCCTGAACGTTGGGAGTTCTGGAAACAGCAGTTTGGAAGCATCACTCAATCGGATGTACAGAGTGTTGCATCGCTCGCAAAGCAGAAGATGGATGCTGCCAAGTAAGACAGAAACACCGCACAGCTAGGAGGCGCAGTGGACCCAATGGTTTCATCCGCCTGTTTATCATTCATGTATGTCATTCACTAATATACATTGCGAACACTCGTTATATTGGATATCTATCTCTCTCTTTTTTTCTTGTCCCAGTAATCAATCGAATCCACGTAAATGCAAAAGTCCAAAAAAATATGCCAACTTGAAAGTCGCTACAATAAAAAATGCTACATGCCTCGATCTTCAGGGAACTCATCCTGCAGCCTTAACCGCGCTACGACATTCATGCTGAAAAGCTCTTGCACAAGCAACTTAGCCGCATAGGGAATGACCATCTTCACCACCCCGACGGAGGACTTGCAGCGCTGACACCAGCCGGAATAGCCCATAAATCCACAACTCTCACAAACATCCACCTCATGGCGATCGGACGATATCATCAACCGCTCAAGTAGAAGCTGGCTTGTACCGTACGCAATCAGACAGTCACGCTCCATTTCTCCTAGACGGAGACCTCCATCTCGAGACCGACCTTCTGTGGGCTGGCGGGTAAGCGTCGCTCGTGGTCCACGGGCACGTGAGTGCATTTTATCTTGCACCATATGTTTGAGTTTCTGGTAGTAAATCGGGCCGGTGAAGACATAGTACGTAAGGGGCTCGCCGGTGATACCTGAGGTCAAGTAATCCTTTCCACCGTAGCTGAACCCATGGTCCACAAGAATAGCAGACATCTCTTCGACAGGGCTGCCACCAAACGGGGTACCATAGCCAAATTGGCCAGAGATGATGCCAGCTTTACCTGCAACGAGTTCCAACATCTTGCCCACGGTCATTCGAGACGGGAAACCATGAGGATTCATGATAATGTCTGGGACCAAGCCTGTGTCCGTAAAGGGCATGTCTGCCTGCTCCGCAATGATTCCTACAACGCCTTTCTGTCCGTGGCGAGATGAAAACTTGTCACCAACTTCTGGCCGTCGGGTTTGCCGAGTCTGGACCTTGATAAGCTGGCTCTCGCCTTCGGTAGTGGATATCATCACCTTATCAATGTAGCTATAATCAGGGAGTTTGTAGGTCTGAGGGGTTGGATTATACTTCACGGGTAAACCTGCATCGGAGCCAGTGATGCCGGACGAAAGCGCATTGTCTGGTGTCTCCTTATTTATATATACTTCTCCAGGACTGACTTTCTCTCCAACTGCAGCCAAGCCATCATTGTCCAGGAGACCGTGTTTCCTGATCGATACTCCGTTCTCTCTCGTCGGACCAACGAGTCTATCCTTCGTTCCATTCGAATAACTTTTGAGGTTCGCCGAATATTTTCTGAAGACCTGGCAGCGGCCAAATCCACGGTCTACCGACCCCTTATTCAACACGAGAGCGTCCTCAATGTCGTACCCGGAGTAACTCATCACGGCAACCATTGCATTTTGGCCTGCTGGGAGCTTGTCATAATTTGTCAACTCGATGGTTCGAGTTTTCACCATTGGCTTCTGCGGGTATACCATGGCATAGAGCAAAGAATCGATACGAAGGAATTGATTGTTAGCAATTGCGCCTATGGCTTGTTTACCCATAGCACACTGATAGGTATTTCGAGGAGATTGGTTGTGGTGGGGATAAGGTATAAGTCCTGCAACGGCTCCCAGGACTGTAAATGGTTCGATTTCTAGGTGTGTCGTGTTTGCGTCTATCTCCCTCTCGTAGACAGCAATATTGGCATCGTTCTCTTCGTTAACGTCGACGTATTCCACCAACCCGTTAGAGAGGAAATCGTCGAAATCCATCGTGCCATTTCGTAAAGCGCTCAAATGTCGTGCTGTAACCCGAGACCGCTTCTTTTCGACAATGATCAATGGGCGGCAGATACGACCATCATCGGTGGAAACATGGACACATTTCTGGTTATGGTTGATGAACACACTGACAAATTCTGAGATCCTGCCCATTCGCCGTAGACGCCGGAATGCATTGAGGAAATATTTCGGTCGCCGAGTCAACGCAATCGGGGATCCGTTCATGAACACAATATAGGCACCCTGGCCGAAGCATTCTCTGCCTCCAACGGTTTGTATATCCTCTGCACCAAGAGTAAAGACAAGTTTCTGCACAGGTTCCTCTTCGTCGTTTGTGGTGATATGCGTCATGAGTGCAAGATTCTTTACAAGCCCACACGCTTCACCTTCTGGAGTATCTGAGGTGCAGAGCATGCCAAACTGGGAGGGTTGAAGTGCACGAGGACCGGAAACTTTGCGTGTCTTCTCGAACTGACTGCTTATTCGGGTCATCATACCGAGTGCAGCGATATAACTCAGTCTGCTTAGAACATGGGTGACACCCGCTCTCTCCATTCGGAAACGCTTCAAGCTCCAGTTACCGGTTGCAATTGCACGGTTCATTCCCTGGGTGATATGGTTCCCATGAATAGCAACGACCGGGTAGGCATCGAAGGCTTCGGTTCGTACTGGCTTCTTCAAGACCTTATCTATGTTCATTTTGATGTCGAAACAGAATTTTTTGAAAAGATCTTCAAACAACAACGCTAGGAGCTGACCAGCCAACTCCAGTCGCTTGTTGCCAACGTAGTCACGATCATCCACCAAACTTGGGTCGAGTTTTGCCATGAGCACACGCCGGGCCATGTGAGTAACGTAGAGAGCTTTTGGCCGAAAGTTCATATCCTGCACTTGGACATGGGATATTATAACAGAAGATATGGCCTCGATAGCTTCAGCAACATAGTTTCGACGTGCAGGCCCAAAACCTGAAGCTTTCCGATTGATCTTGATACGCGCACCCAAGTATTCAAGAGCCTGTTGCTGGGTGTATATACTCAACTTGACAGCTTCTTCGAAGTTTATCGCAAAGTCTTCCTGGTATTCCATATCAACTCCAGCAACTAATAGCAACATCTCCTTATCAGATTGTATTCCCATGGCTTTTAATAGAATAACAATCGGAATATCATCATTCAAAACGTTGTGTCGGAGGTAGATGCGTCCTTTTTTCATGATGATATAACTCTTCGACTTTCGCTCATGCGAAGAACTATATGTCGTATATTAGCAAAAGTAATCCAAGAAAGTCATATATACCAAATTCTTTTGTACTTACCTTGTCACCGAAGCCTGTACTATCTCCTTCTTAGGATCCGTTTCGACAATAACTCTGTTTTTGCTCAGCTGCTCTTGCACCAAAATGACCTTCTCCGTCCCGTTAACAATGAAGTATCCGCCGGGGTCAAGTGGACATTCATGTAATGTATACATTTCTCGTGCCGATTTATTTGATAACACACACTTAGAACTCCGGAGCATAACAGGCATACGGCCAATCGCAGTACCATTTCGCTTCACTCGCTGGCGGCCACGGACATATTCGAAGTCAACCAAAATAGGCGCAGCGTAGGTCATATCCCGTAGCCGACATTCGTTTGGAGTTATTGTGGAATCGATTTTGATGCCTGACTGTTCTTCATCGGTTCGCCGAGGTGTTCCAAGATATATGTCATGAAATCTGCGGTTGAAAGGGAATAAAAGTCAGCCTTTGCGCAATTTCCTACAACCACTTTCAACATACTTGATATAGAACTTTGGATCGATATCACTGCGAATCTCTGCGCTGGACTGCACAATCTTCTTGAGTTGAACTTCAACGAAATAATTGTAAGAGTCAATATGCTGCTTGACGAGGCCTTTGACTTTGAGAAATGCCGGTAATAGGTTCCATTTATCTCTTTCGGTATTAATTGGGTCGGTCAAGTGTTTATCGTAGTAGAATGGTTCGAGGAGGGCCTCAAAGTCCTGTATGCCTTTGTTAGAACACCCCGGAGCTTCTTATAGCAAAATGGTGACCCAAAAGCGTACATCAGATCGTCTGCTTTTTTGCGCATTTGAGTTGTGTTTCCGTTTTTGAGCTTCTGTATCATGCGGATCTTCTGTGAGTTTTCCGGCAGCAATTCCAGAAGACCGTCTCCGAGCGCCTGGGGAGGATGTAAGCTGTATTATGTGGTTAGCACTCTACCTGCGACTTTGCGGATATGAATAATTGAGTCACTATCACACCTACATTTCCTACCGCACCCCCGACACTCGGACCTACCGTCTTCTTCCGAGGAGGCATGCTTCCGTGCTATTAATCCCAGGGGCGCATGAATCGGGAAACGACAAAAATCAAACAAGAGCTATAATTGCGTCAAGCCATAATGGTGAGAATATGTCTGTATCAGTCCGTCAGTGTTATTTCTGTATAACTTTTTTTTTTTTTTGATGATGCTTGATTGGAGTGGAGGGGCCCGAAATCTGAAGCTCCACGCATTTTTGTTTCTCCGGAATGCCGCTGAGCCGCCCGGGCGGCCTCCATTAGCCCTACCTTATCTGCCCGTGATGACCTGCGCTTCGAGATGCCAGGACATCGACGAGACCAACGGCAGCAAACGTATTGCATTTCACCAAGTTGATACCACTAGATATGATAGGTTTTGGGTCCATCACAGCAAGGATTTATTGAGCTCTTCTCTTATCCCTCTTATGACTGGATGGCACTAGTCTAGGCCTCCGCATATTGACGACGGAGAAGACCTAACAGTTCAGGAATTAATAAGGACTGGAGCATGATGTAATGCACTGCTATACCGAAGAATAGGATTCAAATATCCGATGACCTACTGCTAATCAAACACATATTACCTGAAAGCAGCAGTTAGTTCTTGTCCTGTGCTGCAAAGAAATTCCGGTGATATGGGCAACGAGGTACACAGTTCTCTCTACGGGATGAATAGCAGCGAGAAGTATGGAGTACAACGTACAAGTTGCCCAATGATGCCCGTGATAATACCTTTGAACCCAATACTTAACCTTTCGACAACATGGGCGTGAGTGCAAAAGTCACAGCCGGACGTTGCCCGACCCTCGACCAAAAAAAAAAAGCATCCCTTTTGCGCAACCATAACATAATAGATTTTCAATCATTAGATTTCATATTGTTATCATGGTATATCAGCTATGGAGGAACTTCATCTTCTCGCAATCTCCTCGCTTAGATACAATCCCGGAGTTTTCGTGGTGAATCATTTGATAGATACAATATCTATATTATAGAATGAAAACCAGCCTTAATTGGAGGTGAGTTTCTTTAAACCCACAAAGTCGAATTGCTAAGCGAAGGCATCAAATTCGGGAATGGCTGTCCAGGGAGCGTAGCATCAGATACGGTTGTTAGGTATCATTGCTTTCCGTCCGTTGCGGCCTCACCGACTCGATACCTAACGGGTAAGGTGGTGCATACCTAAAGTGCCTCGCACCCTTGACTTGATTAGGATGAGGACGGCAATGATGGTATGCGGCTATCAGAATCAACACTGTAAAGTGGGGAGCTTGACAACAACCTTCATCTAGGTTGTACAACAGCCTGCATTATCCCCGGTCAGAGTGCAAAAGACCAACTCATTGTCGCATATAATACTTGATTGAAAGACCCGTGCATGCCCTGTAAGCGATGTATTCACAGTGGCTGGAGTAAATAGGGCATTCCCAAAATACAAGAGCCTGGCGGTGGTTTGGTGGGATTAGAAACGTAACAAACGTGCCCGTCAAGCAGGAGCATGGTTGATAAAAAGGGCTGTCGTAGAGACGACATGACTCCAATTTTCTGCCAGCCATGGGTAGATCGAGTGCCTCGCTGGATGTTTAAAATGAAGCTCAATGCACTGACAACAAGTTACACTGTACACCGACCAACGATCCCGCGGGAGAATGGGACTATTTGGAAAGTGACCTGCCAATCGCCGCATGCGTTGATGACAGGGCTCCTTGAGTGTGTACTTGGCGCTAAAACCTGGGGAAACCAAGCTGGTTGGATCGGGAGAGAACCTACAGAGACATCAGCATATATGCTCCGCGACAACATATAGATAAGTGCTAAGAGATGAATAGCCCTAAAAATATGATTGGACTCTTCTTGTTCCCAAAATATCTGTTGTGAGTTGCGGGAACGAAGGGCGGGGGCAACCTTCTACGGCACGGTACATGGCATGTTGTACCGCAAAAAGTACATTTATCTTGCTCAAACGGCTGGGTCGATGATGGTGCGTCGTGGCAAGCTTGCATACTTCGAAACTTAGCGGCCGCTTCCATGCTTGTGCTGGCATTTCCACCGCTCATTCGAAGTCGGGATGCTGACCGGACCAGATGCCATCCTCGATGTGACTGCCAGGTTTAGAGGCACACTTTACAAAAATAGCCCAAATCCCATATCTGAAGAAAGAATTCCCAGGCAGCAAGGTATGAGACACGGACCCCCGTCCCGGAATGAAGACAGATGTCAAGGGTGCCTGGAGCCAACAACCCCATTATTCAAAGAAAGATCAAAGAAAAAGCAAAGACCTCAGACCAATCCATATTTTGGCCGTGCGACTTTCTTTTCCTATTTCTTAGAGAGGGCAAGGCATGGAAAAGAAATACGGAGTGAAAGAAAGAGAAAGGGATATAGTAAGCGTTTCTCCGCATTTCCAGCCTCCTTGACTGCGTGCTCCGTATCCGCGACCGTAATATTTGATAACTGACCCAGAGCGAGAATTCTTTTGCTGATGATGTGGGGAGTATGACGAGAAATCAGATTGAAACTTCGTCTGTGTGTTTTTTTGGGGATGCTTGTTTCTTTTTCGCCAGAGGTTCAAGGGCGGCGGTGATCAGAGTTCCCCGTCTGCATTCATTGGACTCGAAGGTTCGATCAGCGTTTATATGACTCTCTTCCTGAGTCTCTTCTCAGAGGCAAAGCGAGAGAGGCGAGGAGATAGACAGGGTGTTCGTTTGCTCCGGTTGCCTCTCGTAGTTATGATAAGGGCGAAATATATAACGGATAGACCCTACGGCTGCACGCTGCGCAGGATGCACAGGTTCTGGGCCTTGTGTCAGTGAGTGATTGAGAAGTTAGAGACTCCGGACTCCTTTGATTGGACCATATATCGGGTGCTGGAGGTTCTCCACCCACGTCGTCGTGCATATATCGAGAGGGATGCACCTAAGAAATGCCACCATGTACCTTGCAATCTGATGCGTCGTTGAGATGCACAAAACACTAATCTCTCGTTAGCCGACAGCAGCTTTACTCTGAACGCCTCCTTCTGCTGCTGTCAGTTCCCTAGCACAAACAAATGGGATGGACGGTTCCCGTCAACTTTCGAGACAAACCGCCCACCCAGCTGTTCTCCGTGCTAGCCTGCTGTATCCCCGCCCTTTCTTCCCGCGGCTCGTTTCTCGGGAGGGCGTCGGGTCAGGTCACTGGTACCGGCTCGCGAACGAGGATGCAGCGCCAAAGACAGCGAGTTGTTGGGCAAAGAACGAAGTAGCGGTGACCCCTCAGTGGAACCCCCAAGGCAGCGGGTAGCCCTGCCTGACGCAACCCTATTTGTTTAGAATTTAGAGGGTTTCTGCAAGACGTATTCCAATCAGAAAATAGAAATCGGCGAATATTTAGGCGTGGGTGAGTATCCAGGGGAGTGAGGAGGCCAGCCATTCGTCCAGAGCAGTTGCTATTATTCGATGTCTATCTGGGACAAGACAACATAGGGTTTCCAGGTTGCCTTTCCATCGTTTGATGCTTGAGCTGCTGCAAGCCATTGAACTGAATCCCCGCTGTCCATCACATAATATTTGGTCCCTCCTCTTCCTCCTTTTCATCGATTTCTCCTTTTTCTCTCCTCTCCTCCTCCTCTGTCCTCTCTCCCTGGGCTTCCCTCTCCCTCCCGTGTCCTGCTCTGCTGGCCCTCCCCAAGTCTCACAGGGGCACTCCCATGCTCTGTACAACAACCGACCTTGCTCGCTTTCGCTTCGTTCGACGACCGGCTCTGTCTGTTTCCATGCTCTCGCACCGTTCTGGCTTGGAGAGAGATAAAAACCGTACGTATATTAGCCACTCTGGGCAGTTTCTCCAGCCTGTTCAGCCTTATGACTCCTTAAAGCGGATCTCTGAGACGCCCTTGCTCACTCCTTTTTCTTCGGCCAGACATCATCCACCCTTGGAACGACCCTCTCGCCAATTGACCCGCCCCAGCGCTGTCTCATACCTGCACCGTTTACCCCGCCAAAAGACGCCCAAGAGGGAGACCGTAAATCCAGCACCGGCACTGTGCAAGCCAACAGAAGAAGGAAAAGGCTGATCCGAGCCTTGATTTCTGGTTTGACAGCGGCAGAGCGGTTGAATCAACCAGCCAGGGCGCTGGCTGAACGGGATCTGCCGCCTCCGAACTCCAGCCCAAGTCCTTCACTTATTTCACCATTATTCCCTCCCTGTTAACCGAACAATAAGGATCTCTGCAGCCGTAAGTTCGTCCCAGATTTCGCCTCTTCCTCTTGTCCTTTTGCCTTCGTCCTTTTCGCCATCCTGCGTCGCTGTGTTGGCCTGCGGTTGACTTCCCGGGCGTTGTTCCCAACTTCATCCTCGTTTGGCTTTTTTTTTTTTTTTTGCCGTGACGCGGGAAGAAGCTCACCGCTTTCGAACCTCCCCTGAAATCTATTTCAGACGCCAGAAAACCTCCGGGCGTCTCCATCTCGACGACGTCCCTCTCCCCAGCACTGATGTCTGATATATATATATGTCTTGCGTATAAATAACGTGTTGATTTGTTTTTCCTCGTCTGCGTGTATATACGTTCTTTTTTTTTTCTTTTTGTTTTTTTTTTGCGTCATGTCTGACCATGTTCGCGGCTTTTCGAGAGCAGATGCCCGGGAATATGGCCTTTAGAAACAGCTTCAGTGGGAAACTCGACGACTTCGTTGGCCCTTCTCCTCAGTCTCCTCCGTCAGAATCGCCTTTCTCTGCGTTCCCATCGCCCCAGGGAAGCCAGAAAGGCTTCGTGCATAGTATCAACGCGCAGCCGTCAACCAGCGAGGTCCGTTCGACCATGCAGCGTCGTTTCACCACTGAGTCGGCCGTGCTGCCGCAGTGGAATGGTTTCAATCAGCAACCGTTGAAGCAGACCGAACAGCTGGATATATTGTCGTCGGTGAGTTTGAATACGCGCTTTGTCCTGGCCCTCGGATGGCGTGATCGAGATGTCAGGTCAAAAGTGAAGCTGAATATCAGGCTGTCCTCACTTTTGATATTGTCATTTTTGGCCAATTCACTAGGACACCAATAGACTAATTGTTGCTTGAATAGGCCACCCACCTCCATAAATCTCAGCTTGTGAGCAGAATACCCTCCTCACTTTCTGTCCTCCTACCCACATCTCGCCTCGGCTTAAATCCCCCCTCCTCCCTCCTCCCTCTTCCCTCCTAACTCTCTCTCTCTCTTAACCTCTCCTTTTCTTCCTCCTTTTTCTCTTACCGTTGTCCTACCTTTCTCTCTCCTTTAACCTGGTTGCCCTCCTTCTCTCCTTGTTAAGAGGATCACTGCTTTCCATAACGCTTCTGCCTTGCCATACCCCTTCTAACAAACTTTATAGTTTGAGAAGAAACGACAGCATATTGAATATATGAGGGAACAGAAGCGCCGATTTGAAGCAGACTTGAAAATTCTCGACCTCCAGCAGGAAAAGGAACGTCAGGAGATGGACCAGATTGCCAGAGACCTTGCTCAGGTCGGTCTCAGTGGCCCAGTTAGCGAACCTACCACTCCTCCAGAATACTATCGAGACAGCGGCTTTCCTACTGCTCTTTCTCGTCCAGCTCGGTTTTCTATTTCAAACGGACAGCCCGTGTCACCATTTGGAAGTGTTTTCTCTCCTACTTCCCAAGTGACATCTCCCACTACCAACCAGTCTTCTAACCAGGACTTTGCCAACCGTACTGGCATGGGGATGGGTCTGCGTCGAAATTCGGAGCAGACCTATGGAGCTGCGTTCACAGGCTTTAGAGCTGGTCATGCGTGAGTTTCTCTTACTGACTTCCAACTTCCACTTACTCATGATTATTCGGATCTACAGAAGCCGCTACTCCTTATCAAACAACGTCTTCGGATCAGCCTTACCCTCAGTTTCCTCTCGTACCAACGGCTTCAATAACCATATGGGTTTCAGTTCACTTTTCTCTTCGAAGAACCCGTTGGAGTCTGAAGAGGATAAATCCAAGAACGAAGACCGTGTTTCTACTCCAGATGTGAAGAGCTACCTTCGCATGACAGACCCTGATGACAAATTCCCTACCTTAGTGCGTAGGGATGGTAACCCATCAGTTGTAAGTTCTCCCTTCTCATCCTTTGTAGTTTTCCTGAGCTTCTGCTGACCCACTATCTTCCTTTAACCTTAAATAGCTATCAGCCAATTCTGCAGCGGTTGACTTTGCAAACTCCCGCACTCCTGTCCCTGAGAACTATAATGGTAATGGTCGTCACCATGCTGTTCACCACAGCATGCCGCAAAACACTTTGTCCTGGTGGTCTGATAACTCAGCTGAAAACCCCCCACAAACTAATGGAAATGGCAATGGGAATATCCAGTCCCTGCGTCATGTGAACCGCCTTTCTTTAGAGAGCAACCTTTCTGGCCTCGGTGCTCTTGCTTCTGCTGCCCACCAGCAAAGCCATGTATCTGGACATCATAGGCCAACCTCCCTACAGCTCTCTTACTCAACAAATGATCTTCCAGCTACTCACAATGGATTTCAAAGCGATTCTGCCACCGGAACTCGGGCCGAAGTTACCCAGAACAACTACCAAACTCATAGCCGGATGCATTCTCGTGGTGGCTCCGCAAACACCACTCCACCCACCCCTCAGTCTTCTTCTGACCGTGAGGAGCCTGGCCCTAGCATTCCGACTTTCCAGTCTGCTTTCCAGCCCAATGCCATGTCCCACGCCCTGGTCTTGACATCTCCAACCACCGTTGCTCCGTCGGTAGTTAACGGGTCTGCTACCCCCACACCAAGCACCTATGCTACACCAGTTTATGGATATAGCATGCAAGCATATGCCCCAGCACCACTGCAGCTCAATGGAAACTATGCCGGCGTCCAGAGTCACCCAATGTTCGGAGCATTTGGAATGGCGCCACAGCCACCTCAGCCAAGCAACTACGGTAGATTCGCAGAGAGCCCTCGTACTGCTACCCAAAACCGTCGTAATGGAGATTCTGAGAACCCATTGAACCGCTTTGGCAACGTTCCTCTTGAGAATTACTCTGGCGAAATCTATGGAATGTGTAAAGACCAGCATGGATGTCGGTACCTTCAGAGAAAGCTCGAAGAGGGTGTGCCTGAGCATGTTCAAATTATCTTCCGTGAAACTCAAATGCACGTCGTCGAGCTCATGACCGGTATGATGCACTCGCCGCCTTTCTCATTTCGTTTCCATGTTTGATTATACTAAATATTGAGTCCAGATCCATTTGGCAACTACCTATGTCAAAAACTGCTTGAATTCACCAACGATGAGCAACGTACAGGTCTTATCAACATTGCTGCCCCTCATTTGGTTCAAATCGCTTTGAACCAGCATGGAACTCGAGCTCTCCAAAAGATGATTGAGTTTATTTCTACCCCTGAACAGGTACGACACCCTATTGACATGTCCATAGTTGATTACTAATACATCTTTAGATCCAAACTGTTATCCGTGCCCTTAGTGGCCAAGTCGTCGAGCTTGTCCAAGACCTCAATGGCAACCATGTGATCCAGAAATGTTTGAACCGCCTATCCGCTCCAGATGCTCAGGTACCTACTTCTCCTTTCTATAAACACCCCCTTGAGTATTTACTTATTTCATACAGTTTATCTATGATGCAGTTGGCAAAGAGTGTGTTGCCGTTGGAACTCACCGCCACGGTTGCTGTGTTCTTCAGAGATGCATTGACCATGCCTCTGGCGATCAGCGCGCAAAGTTGATTGAGCAGATTACCAAGAGCTCTTATTCTCTCGTTCAGGATCCGTTCGGCAACTATGTCATCCAGTACATCTGTATGTTGACTCCCGTACCCTGTCTTGGTTTATCATTCTAACTTTGATACAGTGGATCTTGGAGAGCCTCTTTTCACTGGACCACTTTGCGCGACTTTCCAGGGAAGCATCCCCGCTCTCTCAAAGCAGAAATTCAGCTCCAATGTCATTGAGAAGTGCATCCGTACTTCGGACTTCAATATGCGTAGAGCTTTTATTAAGGAGATGTTGTCTCCTCATGAGCTTCCAAACATGCTCCGTGACTCCTTTGCAAACTATGTTATCCAGACAGCTATGGACTTTGCTGATCCCGAGTCTCGCAATACGCTGATTGAAGCTGTCCGCCCCTTGCTACCTGGAATCCGCTCGCAACCACACGGACGTCGAATTGCAGGAAAGATCATGACTCTTGACTCCCATGCTCGAAACAATGGCACAAACGGAACTAACCCAGGAGCTCCTCTGGCTCTTGATGAGGTACGAGGTGGCTTCTCGCAGCCTTATACTCTTCCTCCGAATCAATACAACTCACAGTTCAACTCCACTGAGGCCTCCACCAACGCTCCATCCGCAGCCGTCTCCGAGTCTGAATTTGTTGAAGCTCGCTCTACTCACAGCGAGAGTGGAGCTACCACCATCTTCAGCCCTGTTCCCCAGCACACCAACAACGCCATCAATGGTATCAACAACATGAACGGCATTAATGGCGTCAATGGCTCGAACCCTCATGGCTTCAACATGTTCTAACTCGGGAGAAAGCTAAATTGTATCAATACCTCGTTGCGTGGAGATTCAATGTCATGACTGCGCAATGTTTTCATTTCTCAACCCTGTAACACCAGCAAGATACGATGCCACGACTCACGATTTTACGGCTCTGATTTTAAAGAACATAAATTCTTACCGCGACAAGGACAGCATTATCGACAAGACTTGAAACACCAGATACACACAAAGTGCTTTCTCTACCTTCCGACTGCATACCGTTAAGAAGCATCTTCTTGGAATCTTTGATGATGCCATTTTTCTTCCATATTATGATTTTGATACATATCCATCCTCCAGTCCTTTGGACCATCTTGGGCTAACGAATTTGCATCTGCCTGGTATTGTCACAATCAACTTGGCATATTCAGTCTTCTAAGTGGGAGATATGGATGATATCACTTTACTTCTTATGTCCACCTTTTTGCCATAATGCCGATGCATAAATATGGCTTTTACATACTTTCCGCCCACCTCAAAATACCTCTTTCTCTCTCTTTTTTGCATTCCCTATTCTTGCGGGATTTCTTGTTTTATTTGCCCTTTTTAACCTTCTTCCCTATTTCCTTCTTCCCTTTGTTCATTCTTCTTTTTACTGTGTTTACACTTTTCCCTTCTTCTGGACATTTAACCCTTCACGACCACTCTAACCGCAGCAAAATCAACATTCTAGGTCTTGGCTTGTCTCTAATAGCCATTCTACGCGCAAGTGTTCTAAACACAGTGAGAATGTCGTCGGTTTCACAGCTTTCTCACTCTTGAGGAGCTCAGTCCATATTGATTCTACTTGTGTTTTACTTGTTTTAACCCTTGTTTTTTCACATTTCAATTTTCTTTCTACGGGCTTTGCATACCCTTGCCATTACATATTGTTGACCCAAGTTCAATACTAAGTGTGGCCCCTGATGTCTCCTCGAGCCTAGCCAGTCTGAACTAGGCTGGACTCATTTATCAAAGATACCCGTCACACTTAACTACACATGGTATCTTTGACAACCTTTCATATCCCCCGCCCTTTTATGACTCTACAATCCTTGCCTGACATGCCCATGCAAGCAAATTATGTACCATCAGTTGTGTTCTGCATTGTTCTGCATTTATGTATCTATATGAGCCCCGACTTATCGATGCTCAATGTTACCAAGATGTTGTTTTTTTAACCCTTGAACCCAGACCTAGCTTCCCCCACACACTTCCCCATAGCAAGCCTACCTCGAGTTATTTCTTCATTTGCAAGTTAAAGTTTGTTTCCATACAGTTTGCAAGTTAGTTAGTTTCGCAAGTACAAATCAAAGACTACCGTTCGGTTTAATTCAATGTCGTGCATTATGCACAAGCTTAGCGGCCGCTCTGTACCAGAATTGTTATCATACCAAAGTGGTTATGATTAAACCTTGCCTTGCGTATGCAGAGAGACATGGTACGCTTTTTGAGAGGCTAGAGATCCATGCCATTAAAGTCTGATAACGTCCAGAGTTTGAGGTAACCTTAAATTAAGGTGCGCGTTTAATCCAAACTCAATATTAAGTTTAATTTAAACGCGCCAAGCTCAGCAACATCGTCAAGGAGTCAAGAACGTGAAATGTGATGGAAGATTGAATTAGCCCACCATCGACCTCTCATTTCTGATACCAGTTTGCTGGCGTGGCCTTTTTTATATTTTTCCAATGTTGCCTAGCGACCTAGTGGTTTCTGTGTCTCGACAGTGGCCTTGCAGAGAACAGCAAGCGAGGCAGTTGGCCCATCTGCTATGTGTTCGTAAAATCAGAGAGCTAGGCTATCCATTCAATAATTATCATTATGCTAACTGATTTATACTACTTTTCAAATAGACCCCCTTCTCCTCCCCTCCGGCCGTAATAGTCCATGGCCCCAAAGGCTCTGGCAAATCAACAATTCTCAAATCCTTACTGCAAGTGTATGCTGAAAGCCAAAGACATCAAGATGCGAAACAGAACGGTAGCCCTCGAGCGATATCCGGAGCTAAAAGGCAGAAATTGGGCCACACCCCCACAAATGAAGTGAAAGGGCACCGGTTTTGCTATGCAGTAGTGAATGTTACTGAGTGTATATCAGCAAACCATCTCTTTATGAAAATAATATCAAACACCCTTGATGCTATGCAACAAGGCACCGCTGGAGGACCAACTGATGGACGTGTAAATATTGGCAGTTTACGCTGTGAGCATGTAAGCTCACTACCAGGGCTACTCGGGACTATTATAGGCAAATCCGAGTGTCGAAGATTTGTTCTTTTGTTAGACGGAATAGATGAGTTGCGAGAAGGAGGACAAATGCTGTTGGCAGCTTTATGCCAAATTGGTCAGATGGTATGTCGATTTGCCTTATCCTCTGAAACCATTATACTAAATAATTGACAAACAAGCTAACGAAAGGTCATTCTAATTCCTTTAGCTGCCTAATACCTCAGTGGTTTTTACTTCAAAATTCTCCCCTCGTCCGCTTCTCCTTCACGCAGCCGGCACACCCCATGTGTACTTCCCTCCATACACACGAGCAGAAAGCATAGCTATTTTAGCTAATTTACCTCCGCCTGTTCTGCCTCAGCTACCCGAAGCTACCGCTGCCAAGCTATACCCTCCATTCTTATCTGCGTTGTATGATTCATTGATTGGCCCAACCGCGGGTACAGTATCTACTTTCCAATCAGCGTGCGAGAAAATATGGCCACGGTTTGTTGCGCCTATAACAAATGGTGAGACACCACCTGGAGGGGCTGCGGTAGAATGGGATTTCCCACGACTTCTTGTGAGGAACAGATCGCTATATCAACATCAGGGAGAGTTGCTGTTGAGCCATAGAATTGTTTCCGAGGACTACACCGCTACGCCCACTGCTCTGGCTTTGGCTACAAAGACCGCTCCTGCTTTACCGTCTCTTCCGTATCTACCAACCCTTGTGCTGACTGCTGCCTTTCTCGCGGCTCATATTCCCCCTCGCCTTGATTTATCTCTTTTCTCAAAGTTCACACCGTCTGTCAAGCGCCGTCGAAGGCGGTTAAATACAACTATCCAACCAAAAACATCTGCTAAAGCAGATGATGATCCAGCAGATGACACTCCGAGAAAGGGTGGAAAAGCTGCAAGCCAGCCCAAGGCTCCTAAAGGAGCAACAAACACCACAGCTATTCCTGGAGGAACACGTGGTGGTCGCAGCAGTTACTTTGTCAATCCTCACTCATTTACTCTTGAGCGGCTGTTAGCTGTTTATCGTGCTATAGACCCAAACCCCCCATTAGTCACAGATTTATCTCTGGCAGATACAATATACCCAGAACTGGCAACGCTACAGCGCCTCCGTCTCCTCATACCCGCTTCTGCAGGAACAGCGGCAGCCGGAGGAGTCGTAGATGGGGCTGAAAAATGGTGCCTCAATATCAATGCAATGGTTAGTGCAGGAAATTCTATCAGTGATGAATGGGTTGTTGAGATGGCCCATGGGATAGGCGTAGAAGTTGAGGAATACTTGGGGCTAGGATAACTTAGTCAATTAGGCTTGGAGACATCAAGGGACTTTCTTTTTCTTCATTGTGGATGTTCTCATATTCTACCACTTAGCAATGCGTAAAAAAATGTTATTGTAAAACCCATTAGTCCAGAAGCCTCAAAACAGCAATATAGGTAACGGAAAGATATATTCGCTGATATAGACCCTATTCTACAAGAGCTAGATAACCACCCATCCCATTGCACTGCTCAACAGTTAACCATACCCATTCCTGTAGCCTATGAGTTGTTTTGTCCATATCTCCTCACCAGCCTTTATACCAAGAGCCAAAATGAAGATGGGGGAGAAAATGATAAAATTTATAGTAAAAACCCGGGGCTCAATTTGTACACCCCTTCGAGCCGATAATTGGTAGGGCTTCCGATACCTGCGGAACGGCCCACCACTCATGCCATCGAGACTGTGATCCAACCTCGGGTACCTGAACAGAGATATTTAGAGGTTTAGATGGCTGCTTGTCCAGTATAGCCTTTTTGACAGTGTCAATTGCTATGCTCGTTGCTATACATGCCCGAAGCATATTCTTTGCGTTTTTTATCCAATCATTTTCAAGACCAGATGTTGTCTTTGACGTCTTATCCTTGGGTGTAAGGTAAGGGCCATCTGCCAGATACCTTTCTAGCCCCTTCTTTGCCTCGGCGGCGGCTCGAACAGCTCTGTTCAGAACCGCCTTATCACTTTGGCCATCAAGCGTGGCTTCGCGTTCGTAGATTTCAAAGGGTACCACCTCGGGCAAGGAAATTGGCAGAAATGGTTTCATTCGAAGCTCATAACGAAGATTTGCGGCGGAATAACCCGGTGATGAAGAGCAGTTTTGATCTATCAGACCATGACGTGAGAGAATGGTATAAAGAGCATTCAATGCTATGGAAAACGCATCCGTAACACCAAGTTCCGTCGATAATCTGTCAAGGAGGTTGAGAGTACGCTCACGAGACTTTATCCGAGTTTCGATGTCCTGCCGTGATTGTTCACCAGTCTTAGATAATGCCTTCTGGCTCTCCGTGATGACACAAGCCCGTATACGATCAAGATGTACGAGGTGAGTTGAGCATAAGTGTGATAGATACCAATACATGCCTTGAAACTCCCCCAATGAGTACATTGAGAGCTCGAATCCTAGTTGAGCCACGAGACGCATTTGTTGGAGCTTATAGTGGTACGTCCAACTGCTTAAGGGGTAGGTATAGGTTGGTTCCTCTCCGTGTAAGTATATGGGAGTTTCCAGGGTCCACGTGCGAAGCTGAGTATCACATTCCTCAGCCTTATAATTGAAAGATACATTAGCGGGCTCTCCACAGACTATCAGAAACAGTGTCTCTCACCTCAGCTTGTAGTCTATCCCAGTCAACAATGTTATGACAAAGTGTACGTCGTACTCGGCAGCGGTTCAAGCAAATTGTGCGGTAGGAGTCAATGAAGGGCTTTTAGAGGTTAACAGGAGCACTATAAAATAACGAGATATCAATGATGTAATATCAATATTACCTGGGTCATTCCTTGTAAAAATGTCTCCATTTGTTTCGCAATATGAAACTTGGGGTTTGAAGGAGCTTCTACCTCCTTGTTTTTTGGGTCAAATAGCGAGCTAAATGGAAGCACAAGATCCTTCATGCTGTTGCTGCAGAATTCCTCGGCTGGTAGCTTACCAAGAACCCGTCCATTTAGGAGTAGAATTGATTGCGCTAAAGATCGGATATAAACACTTGGCTGTGGTTTGCGGGATTGCAAAGTCCATAGTAAATTCTGTTCAAATGTCAGTATTAATGAGCCTAGCAGGGATGAGAGGTAATACTGCAACGATGCAATGAAACCTACATAGAGGGTGAATGCACTATCAGAATCTAGTATTTCCTGTAAATCAATAGCGTCTTGACAGAACCTTTTCAAGTATGATATAGCATCTTGCGGCTCAATCTTGATTATTGGACGAGGAGGGACAGTGCTTGCAAGACGCCGTTGAATCTTGCCACTAAAGGCATCTTCAACAGGTTTTCCTAGATGTAATGACTTTTGTATCAGGTCTATACGGCCTAGTGTGGAGGCTAGACTATTTGTAGACCGTGACTGTGCCAGAACGAGGTCTAGAGACAGATACTCTAGGATGTGACGTCGGAAGTAGAGCCTATCAAGAAGGGCAGCCCTAAGAGTTTCGTCGATTGGTTCCGCATCATGATTGAGCCACCTAATAGCATCATCGAGGACTACTATGATCTCCTCAACTTTGACATTAGAGAGCAGTTTTCTGTTGTATAGTTGAGTGCTAAAATCTTCCTCCTATTTTGGTCAGTATTGAGGTTACATTGTGTCTGGATGAAGAATTCAAACCTCGTAATAAAACTCCGAAGCAACTCTTTCTCGAATACATGCGCAAGCTTTAATTAAGGCAACGCAGTAAGCTCTCAACACAACGGTTACAATGCCACCTGCTACATTTTCTTCCGTTTTCTTTGGAATAGCTTTGTTGCCATCGAACCTTGCATCTTCCAGTGATTTAGGGACAGGCCAAAGTAAGTGGTCAAGGTGTATCGATGTAAAGAGTGTTTGCGAAAGTGGGTGTCCCATATGCCATGCTACCTGCATGGTATAGAGAAGTCAGATATTACGCTCGTGTTTCATAATTGGTAGTAAAAGGGCAAAAGGGCTCGCAGTGAATAAGACGTACCTCATAGCATAGTAGCTGGTCCATTATCCCAACAACCTCTTCCGGAAGTAGTTCCTTCATCACATCATAATTATGGTCGAGTGTCTCTCCGGGAGCAAGATAGCCGCTATCCATTTTTGAATCCATGATCTACACCGCAGCAATTTTTGTCAGTAACCCATTTGTCTCATAACACTGCGCAAGGCATGAGATAGACAGAGCGCTTCAGGGTATTTCTCTGACCTCCAGGGCTCCCACAGCCTCGAATAGAGTGAAGTATTCATCTTTGACAAGTTCGCCGGTGACGAGCACTATGAATCCCAAGCACTGTTAGCCATGTTCCCACTATAACTACAACGAGAAACAGAGCATTTTTGGGAGAAGACAGACCTGACGCCGCCTTTGTAAATTTCTCTGTGATATCGCAAGCCATCCTGACCCAGCTATATTATCTCGTGGTGGCAGCAAATTATCACTTTAGGTGGCGGGGCAGAGAGGTCACAAAAATTGCGGTGATTGAGGATTGAGGCCTGAGCCAGGAAGGAAATCAGGCACGTCGCAGAGCGAACAGCATAACAGCATGACAAAAAAACACTAGAAACGGTCGGCTACAGGTAGTATTGCCGCGTCGACAGTCAAGATATCACCGGAAACAAGCCAGAAGCTGGAAGCAAAAACCACAACCTCACAAGGTGGTGATACTTCTTTGAAATGAGTTTAAAATTTAAGGATCTCATGCTGAGTCAAGGCACAGCGCTTCGGCATACAGATTCGACTGTTCTCGACAACACCTACAGGCAATTGAAGCGGTAAAAAAGAGTATAGAACAGTTTGAATTCTTCTATTGAATTGATACAGAATATATTTCTTTCTCCGTCTGCAGTTTTATCACCTCGTATTGTACAGACTTCCGATGGTATGTCTTCCTTCCCCTTCAACACACACCGCGCACTCCGCCCAACTAATCCATCCTCCGTCAGGAATCGACTCGTTTATTTGGAGGCCTGGTTAGCGCTCTGGTTCAACTGGGAGCCAAGGTCAACGGCGTCACCTTGCTTTCCGTTCTGTATCAATTCAAAAGTCGCGGGTCAGCCGGGTCCGAGCAAAAACCAGTGATCCCCAATCATCATCATCGTCATTCGGCATAGTGATGAGGCCACCGTGTACTAACCTTCCATGGGGCGACCTTGAGCTCGGATGGAGTCTGAGCCTCGACCTTGACACGGATCTCTGGCTTGAGAGAACGACGGACTGCCTGAGCAGCGACCGACAGGTAACGGTTGTAGCTGAATGGAGCCACCGAGGTCAGCAATTGAAGCGAAACAAGCGGGAAACGGAGTGCGGAGCAGGTACATACGTCAAACCGGCGGCTTTCCACGCGAAGGTCATGGTGATAGGTGTGCTGTTGGACGTTCTTCTCTTCGGCTGCTTGGAAGTGGTTGTTGCGTTCGACGTTTCGCTCTCGCTGAAGCGTCCAAGTTTGTCCGATCGGGGATGCGTCACGTGATGCACAACCATGGATGGAGCCCCGGCATAGAAAAAAAAAAAACACACCAAGTTTGGGCTTGACTTACGGCGTTGTTGATTTCGACCATCAACATGCGAGTCGATCGGGGCATGATTGATATGAGGATTTCAGGTTGATATGAGGCCCCTCCTTGGTTTACTTGCGGCAATTAAATAAGAAGAATGAATGCGATATCACCGAAAGACAGCCACATTTCTGCATTTTGAGCCAGCCTCGAAGTAGTACGGAACAGCAGTTGCACCATTCACTACCTGGATAGATACAGCTGTTGTAAAAGAAAGCAGTAAAGGCAGAATCTGGTTTGATTTAAAAGTCGGTAGCATCATAGCCCGGTTCGCAAACTAAACAAGCCATGGAACCGTTCAACTGGTATGCCTGTTCCCACAGGCTGGAAAATCAGCATACCCCATGTATGGTCGAGTGCAGGGGAACCAGTTAGATTGCCCATCTCGAATTTCTATCATTATCTGCTTAGGTACTAATAGTTGTCTATCCTTCTCTTCTATTCCGAGAATAGGATCCAGACAAAAGAAGGCTAGTGAATCAATGAACAAGTTCAATATTCCATTACTGGGTGAAAGATATTGAATGGGGGTAACTACGGAGCTGGATTATCCATAAATATTATATATTCTGATTAGTTTTTGTTGTTCAGTTAACTATACTATAATTAATTATTAGGGACAGACCATATGTAAATCATTCCAGTAGATAGTACTTATATATTGCTGCAATAAGGAGATAGGGCATAGAAGTGAGATATTGTTTAGCCTTATCAGATATTAGATAGGCAGTCACTTTAGACTCTATGTTCCAGAATGCCTCCTCACGCAACGCTTGAACCTTCTTTAATATAAGTCTAAAAAAAGGCGGAGCCAGATAGACAACCTTCTTTTGTTTAAGTCTAACCGGACTGCTGGACCTTGCTTGATAAGAAAGCATCTCTGCCATGTAGACCATGAAACATGCCCTTTAGAAGTATTGAGGGAGGGCCCTTCACTTGAGCCATCGAGTACGACAGTTAAAGCATACCCTGGCGGAGGCCTGAACATCCAACTAGGCGTCTGCATGCAAAAAGGCCCAGCAGAGTGGTATGAAATGCAGGAGTCAGCCGTCCCGCGCCTAGTCCACGGCCTTGGGGTATTATTTCTTTTTCGTTGCTTCTCGATAGGTCGATCCTCGTTCTATATGAGCGGTGAGGAACCGTCAGCCGCATATACTTTCACTAAGAGTAGTCACATATTATAAGCAGAACTTCTGTAAGATGTATTCAAGGGGAGGGAGGTACCCAGGTCTTGCACTCAAAATATGTAGTAAACCGGCTCGTTGCACCTCCTCTGGTGATAGTAGTGAGAGAGAGTAAAATGATACCGGCAACTAGAATCTCTTAAGCAATAGCCTGTGATATCATGGAGGGTTGCACTGGTCCTTTGAAGGAAAGTAAAGATGGTTTCGTCGGTATCCGGTGGACTGGGAGCGTCGTGCATGGAGACGACGACTTGTTGCTGCAGTCGACGCCTCGAAAAAACAACAACAAGGGCTGCGAACCTGACGCCACTCCTCGCGTTGACTAGCAGCATAAAGACATCAATACCTGTTCAAAGACCAGCTAGATCCCCGTTACCAGACTCTCGGGCGTGGCTATCAATCTGCTGAGCGCAAGCCAGGGGGGCTGGACGGGCCTTGAGACCCCCCTTCGCTTGATTGATATCAGATCCCCCGTGTTCCTGTCTATTGTTTCCTCGACATCAGTCCTGTTAACCTATCACGCAACCGCCAACCAAGCACCAGGTACCGAGGACACCCCCCCTCCTGCTAACCTCACTATTTTCTTCAACATCCGGCCCCCCTCCTTTTCTTTTTCCTTTCCTCCCTCGCTTGCTTGCTCTCCTTCTTCCTCTCCTTTCCCCCTCTACCTCGCCTATCAACAGCAACTCTACCACCTTCTCTACCAAGCAGAGAGGTCATCAACTGCTGCGTGGCATCTTGTTATCAGAGACTCTCGTTCCCTAACGCCCGTTGGAAACCTATTGAATAGTCTGGGAATCACTCTTTGAAAGACACAGTAAGCAGTTAATGTACTCCCATAAAGAAGGCCTCACTTTGAGTTCATATTCCACCTGATATCTCAGAAAGCTCGAAGCCGTTTCGTCCCAGGCCTCTGCTCCAGTGAATCGATTGCTAACCACGATTACTACTTCATAGAAGATAGCCCAAGAAATCATGGTGACCAAGAAAGGAGACGTAGTGGCTGCTTCCCCCAAAGCGGCCAAGAAGCCTAAGAAGCCTTTGAACCGACCTCCCTCTCGATCCATCGTTCGTTGGAGTGGTATGTATAGAGATATTTCCCTGGAGAATGACCCAGGATGTGGGTTGAAAAAGTGGACTTATGCTAACATTCACTAGACGAACTGGACAGAAAGCTACTTCTTGCAATCCAGTCCGCTTGCAACAAGTGTGGCGTCCGTATTCCTTGGATCGAGGTTGCACTCATGATGGGAAGCAGCATCACCGACGGTGCGATTATCCAGCACCTGGCGAAGTTGCGTGTCCGTATGATTGAATTAGGACAGGATGTTCCACCACCGCTTCGCCGTTCGGCTGGCTCGGCCCCAAAGGCTGCTGAGGCTGAAGAGGGAGACACCCCAGCGCCTAAACCTGCTGCAACTCGAAAAGCCAACTCTCGTAAAAAAGGACCAAAACGGTCCATTTATGACTCTGACGACGAAACTTATGATGAAGACAAGGAGCCCAATAACAAAAAGTCCAAGGCCAAAAAGGGCAAGGGACGCTCAAACAAGAACAACGATGAGACTGAGTCTGTTCCTATTAAAGTTGAGGAAGAAGCCGAGGATATCAGTGTCATCTCAGAGCTCCAGGAGATCGATTCCTCCACTGATAACGCTGATCAAAATTTCGTTGGTGGCGGCGAGGACTTTGTCAACTTTGAGTACCAGCATTCCCATGGTCTTCTCACTCCACCTAATGACGAACTATCTAACCATGGAGATACTGTCACCACCCAAGAGGCTATCCATGACGCGAATGGGATCAGTCCAGTTCAAGCCTCAAACGGTGACATTGAAACTTCGCAGTTCCTCCTTGGCAACGAAGCCCATCCAGTTCAGGGAAATGAGACTCAAGCCATGTCATTTGCAAACATTACTGCCGTTGGTAACCAGCAGGGGTTCCCCATGGGTACCATTCAGCCTGTTCCACATGCATACGCTCCTCGTCATGAACTGCAGGCCCTTTCAACTCACCACAACTGGCCAGTAACTCAAGCCGGAGGTAACCAGTTTGGAGTTCCTCAGCAGTTTACCATGAATGAGTTTGACTTCATTCATGGTGCTGCGAATCCAAACGGGGCTTTCACTCAAGGTTTCCAATTTCCTTCCACCCAAGGTCATTTGCAGCACGGTGCTCACCTTCCTTTCCCCCCGATGCACTCTGCCCCGTTGAACCCCAACCCAATCAGCTTCACCAGCTCCAACACCTCACTGGCTAGTTCAATGACGGAAGATGACTGCTTGATGCAAGCCGGGGTATTGGACCACGACATGAACTGGGCGTTGCGTTCTGCCCGAGAGGTAGAAATCGAAAACAGCTTCAACGAGTTCATCCAGCAGCTTTGAATTGCTTTGAGGCTCATTCAAACATTGGTTACTCGGGTATCTAGCTGCCATCTTGACTTCAGGTGCACATTCATATCCTGAAAAGTTCACATAGAGCTCAGTTACCGCATCACATTGACAGTTCCCACATATGTGGAGACCAGCGGCTTAACCCTAAGCTGCTGGTTAGTTAGTTCAGATAAATCTTGTCTCTCCTTTATTTTCGTCTATTCTGATTTTTCATTTTATTGTCATTTGCTTCTCTCACCTGCTTCACACAGGTCAGATTGGGTCAGCTTCTAATTCACATATCTGGGCGCTAGGATGGGCGTTGGCTGGTCAAGGAAGGTAACTGCATTCTGCCGTCAAATCTTGTGGCAGACTGCAGCAATGTACATATCTTCCTAGCAATGATTGATGATATTCAAATTAAGTCCCTAGGGGAGTCGTTTCCAGCCGGCCGTCACTTCGGTAGAATAACACCTGTATAAAAAGTGAATTCTCCTAGCTTTAATGGGGGGGTATTTCCTGCGCAGTCTCGCTTTCGAGGCAAGCAATATCTAGCTATAGCACCGCCATGCATCCGCCATAGCCTGGTCAAGATGGCCTTGCTCGCTTGTGTGCGCCGTCGGCCGTCTTCCTCGTATTTTCTATCGGACGTCGTTGGATGACCCAAAAGGGGAAACAAGCTGGGCCCAGTACCTTTCACGTGACCCGCTAGCAAAAAAGAAAAGCCGCCAAGACTTTCTCCAGAAGTTGCTCGAAACATCAATTTTTTTTTCTTCGACTTCTTCATCAACGCCTTTTTTTCCTCCTTCGCTCTTCAACGTCTGACACGGCTTCAATCCTTCTCGTCTTCTATACCCTTCTTTAATTAGGAGTTTTTTTGGTTCTCAGTGGGCTAATTTGGTATCTCTTTTGCTCCCTTCTTTATAATAATATCATTCAACCATGCAGCGAGCTCTCTCTGCTTCCTCCAGGGCTTCGGTCCTTGCATCTGCTGCTTCTACCAGAACCCAGCTCTCCCAGTTCCGACCAGCTCTTGCTGCCGGTGTAAGCCTTCAGCAGCAGCGATATGCCCATAAGGTATGATAGTTATCTTCGTTTGCGCAAAAACAACCCCAATTGGAGCTTTTTTTTTTTACTCTGCTTGGGCATGGGCTAACAGAAGCTCTTCGTCGGATATAGGAAATCAAATTTGGTGTTGAGGGCCGCGCCTCTCTCCTCAAGGGTGTTGACACCCTCGCCAGAGCTGTCACTGCTACATTGGGCCCCAAGGGACGAAATGTTCTAATAGAATCCCCCTATGGTTCTCCAAAGATCACTAAGGGTATGTTTACGGCCCTTGAAAGGGTTTGTCTAGCTTCGATCCAGTGTTTGCTAACTCGAATGAACGTTTAGATGGTGTCACTGTTGCTAAGGCCGTTGCTTTGGAGGATAAGTTCGAGAACTTGGGAGCTCGTCTTCTCCAGGATGTCGCTTCCAAGACCAACGAGGTCGCTGGTGACGGAACTACCACTGCCACCGTCCTTGCCCGTGCCATCTTCTCTGAGACCGTCAAGAACGTTGCCGCTGGTTGCAACCCAATGGATCTCCGAAGGGGTATCCAGGCTGCCGTCCAGTCTGTCGTTGAGTACCTACAGGCCAACAAGAGAGATATCACCACTACCGAGGAGATTGCCCAGGTTGCTACTATCTCTGCCAACGGAGATACACATGTTGGCAAGCTTATCTCCAACGCTATGGAGAAGGTTGGAAAGGAAGGTGTCATCACTGTGAAGGATGGAAAGACCATCGATGACGAGCTCGAGGTTACCGAGGGTATGCGTTTCGACCGTGGTTACACCTCCCCATACTTCATCACCGACCCCAAGACCCAGAAGGTCGAGTTCGAGAAGCCTCTTATCCTTCTTTCTGAGAAGAAGATCTCTGCCGTCCAAGACATCCTCCCAGCCCTCGAGGCTTCTACCACTCTTCGCCGACCATTGGTTATCATTGCTGAAGATATCGATGGTGAGGCTCTTGCCGTCTGTATCCTTAACAAGCTCCGTGGCCAGCTCCAGGTTGCTGCTGTCAAGGCTCCTGGATTCGGTGACAACCGCAAGAGCATCCTCGGCGATATCGGAATTCTTACCAATGCCACCGTCTTCACCGATGAGCTCGACATGAAGCTCGACAAGGCCACTCCCGACATGCTCGGATCCACCGGCTCCATCACCATCACCAAGGAGGACACTATCATCCTCAATGGCGAGGGCAGCAAGGATGCTATTGCTCAGCGCTGTGAACAGATCCGTGGTGTCATTGCTGACCCTGCCACCTCCGACTACGAGAAGGAGAAGCTCCAGGAGCGTTTGGCCAAGCTCTCTGGTGGTGTTGCCGTCATCAAGGTTGGCGGTGCCTCTGAAGTCGAGGTCGGTGAGAAGAAGGACCGTGTCGTTGACGCCCTCAACGCTACCCGCGCCGCCGTGGAAGAAGGTATCCTCCCCGGTGGTGGTACCGCCCTCCTCAAGGCCTCTGCCAACGGCCTTGCTGATGTCAAGCCATCCAACTTTGACCAGCAGCTCGGTGTCAGCATTGTGAAGAGCGCCATCACCCGCCCAGCCCGCACCATTGTCGAGAACGCTGGTCTTGAGGGAAGCGTCGTTGTCGGAAAGCTCACCGATGAGTTTGCCAGCGACTTCAACCGTGGCTTCGACAGCTCCAAGGGCGAGTACGTTGACATGATTGCCTCCGGTATCGTCGATCCCCTCAAGGTCGTCCGAACCGCCCTTGTTGATGCCAGTGGTGTTGCCTCGCTCCTTGGAACCACCGAGGTCGCCATTGTCGATGCCCCTGAGCCCAAGTCTGCTCCTGCTCCAGGTGGCATGCCTGGAATGGGTGGCATGGGCGGCATGGGCGGTATGTACTAAAAAGAATAACGTGTTTAATGCGTCCCTGCTTCCATGTTTCCCCCCCTTCACTTTCTCCCTCCATGTCTTAAAATGTTTTATTTGGCGTGCTGCATTTCCAATTTTTTTTTCCCTTGCCGTTTGTTTCTTTTGTAAACCTATGTACCTTTCCTGACTACTCCGTCTCACTCATCCCTCTCGAATCTGTTGTGATACTCCCCCAGCTCCAGAGATCTGTACCATAACCACACTTCATACAACCTCGACCTGACTGATGAGCACCTCTCCACTCTTGTCCTCTTTGCCGTCTCAACTTTGTGCGTTTGTTGTTCCCTTTCGGTAGACAAAAGGCTGCAGTTGAAGAGACCAAGGGCGGAAGCAGGCATTATGGACCATGGACTTGTGAGGTTCCAGCCGACGTCTTCATGGCCATGTACTTATATAATATGAATCCAGATTCACTCTATTAAAAAAAAAAAAAAGAAAAACTACTCAAGTAAATTTGTGGATGCCAGTATCTTACCTTTGTAAGACATCTTCATCAGTCATGTCATCTACATATTGAACGAAGAGCTCCTCCGACCTATTGTCTGACTTTTTCTACCTCAGCTTGTATATTCGTACATAACAGTTCAGCCTTCTTTATCTTTAATATTAATATTAACCCACGCCTATAGTTCTGGAAAGTAGGGCCAGGCTATACAATTAGAACAGCATCATGGCGCCATTTGCGATGAGAACAGCGTTAGATCAGCGTTTGGACAACCCTTCCAACGACGCTACAACGATTGATATTGGTTACGGTGTTGAAGCCATTCCACAGCGCCAGTTTATTCCTGTGGCACTCTGTAGTGTCGAGAAAAACAACTATTCTCTTTGACGCCAAGTGGTAGGCTCACCTTTTTGGCTTAGCTTTCTGATATTGCTTTGATCGGACTCAAATTGGAGAATTCCGGGTATCAAAATTGACCAAACTCGAGCACGGCGGTCCACCTTGGCTCAGTCGTGTCTAGCAAGCTCTGGCTAACTCTTCAGTTGGCGCTTGGAAGGTGAAATATAAAATTTCTGACTCCACAGCCATCCACAGGGCATCGTCTCACGCAATAAGCTGGATATTATATTCACCCTCTGATACATCACCAATGGCAGTCCTCGCGGCCGCAACCGTGATCAATGGCTGCAGTAATCGACTAATTTAGCAGACATGGGCGCATTAAGTAGTCCACCGGCATCTCGACAACAAGGCAGACCGAGTCCATATCAAGGTTGACCAAGTAAAGGCCCAAGGCAGATTGTTGATACTTGATGGCGAAGTTCCATGCGCAGCGAGGTGCACTTAACTATAGAGCACAAACGCCGTAACAGGCTCCAGCATAACCATCCACTGCGTCTCACGGGCAAGGAGAGAGCCCTAACCAGCGCTTACGTGTATTCCAGGTGGCTGTAGAGTCGACAGTCCGGCCCATGCCCATCGCTGCCAGGCCGACTTGTTTTTTTCTCTGTTTTTGCATGGGCGTATCGCGGCAGTTGTGCCTGTAATAAATAATAGTTAACTAATACTAGCAGCTGTCCCCCCACCAACAAGCAGAAAAACACCTCAGCCCCGCCATTAGTTACTATTCTGCTGCCTCCATCACAAAAACACGCCAGCTCGCCAACCACCGGATATCCCCCTGTCGCTGCGAATTAACGTGCTATCTGCCTCCGTCTCTCTCTTCCTTAGACGGCCGTCCCTCTCGAACTGTAGGTTGGCGTTTTCTTTTTGACCCCTCGCCACCAGATTCGCCTAGTTAGCAGCTAGCTAGTTCTTCCTCGTCTCCCGCGCCCCCTTTCTTACCGCTCCGAAGACAACTCATTATTGTGTGCGTTCAACCAGACTGACATACAGGTCTTTATCCATTTCACAGACATATAAAAAAAAAACCATTTCAAGGAGTTCCCGGTTCTGCAATATAAACGCGCAATCATGTCGGTATGTTGGCTCTCCCGCATCAAGCGTGAGTTACTGTTATCGTTGCTAACGCTGTGTCTACTCCATACAGATGGCATCAGGGTACGTTTTCCCCGCCCTCCCTTGCAAACCGCCTTGCATACATAGCACAACACAGAAGAAGAAAGGACCCCGGGATTCAATATCGAAGAAGGCGCTGGAATTGATGGATATCAGATCTATGCGGAAGAACCGGGGCCACGCCTGCTAACTATAGACATACAACAGAGTTACCATAAACCCCGAATGTATCGAGGCATTCGAAAAGCTACGGCTTGGAAAGGGTGCCGGCAGGACAAAGTACATCATCTTCAAGATCTCGGACAACAAGAAGGAGGTTGTGGTCGATGAAGTCTCCACCAACGATGACTACGAGGTTTTCCGTGAAAAACTAGCCAACTGCAAGGACTCAATGGGACGCCCTGCCCCAAGATATGCCGCATACGATGTCGAGTTCCAGCTTGAGGCTGGCGAGGGATGGCGGTATGTCCCTCTCTCTTTTGTGCTGCGTTTTTTGAAGTGACAACTTCACTGGACATTATCCCGACTGACGTTCTTTAAACAGACAGAAGATTGTCTTCATCTCCTGGGTTCCAGCTGAGACTCCTGTCCTGGTAAGGGCTTCCCCTTACTGCCCCCCCTGGACAGATCAAACCAAGAAGAAGTCAGAACTAACGATAATATATTGCAGTGGTCCATGATCTATGCCACCACTCGACAGACACTCAAGGAGACCCTCCACCCACACGTCAGCATCCAGGCTGACGACCCATTCGAAATCGAATGGGCCCATGTTTTGGCCGAGGCTGGCGGCAAGAACGCTACTTCCAAGTAGAATAGCATGCAACAGAAAAAAGACACCGAAAACCCCGTGTGGAAAAAAATAAGCGCAAGGGGCATCTGACGCCGTCACACAAATAGCATTTTGCCAGTGTTTTGATATCTTGTGTGATGATACAGCGTGCTGGTGGCTGATATGTTTCTAAGCCCTCTTCGTCCTTCACTTCTGACCATATCAATAATGCAAATATGAACACCAAGCAAACAGGTACGACTTCGTTTCCTTATACCTATACGAACCCAGGTCTTGTGTGTGTAGATATTCGGTTGTTTATAGAGATTCTCGACCTCGATCTCCAGTCCAAGTAGGAGGTTTTTGCTTTCCCATTTCTCCAGTCGTCCCGTAGGCACATCGTAGATGCTTGTGTGTTTTGGTATCGTCGAGGGCTGTCCGTCTTCCTGTCCAAGGGCGAGCAGTGAACAGTGAGATGGTGAGGGGCGCAATGCGGCAGTAGGAGGTAACCTACACTCTTCTCCGAGTCAACGAATGCTGCTTTGACAGCCCACGATGGCTGTACGCTGTAGGCATCTGATTTTGATACGCCTTCGCTGCGCCGAAAAGCATCGTCTGATCCTCGCCGTTTGGGCGCAGAGGCCGGGACCAATCAGAACATAGCAATTTCCACGCTGAGTCAGCACCACGGAAACTTTCGCAGCCATAATCATCAAACCTCACAACATCCCAACTTCGACTTCGCTCCTGCAAAAGCGTTGATTTCAGGTCTTTCGCTCTCTCCCTCGGCCCCAGGAATCAGACTCCATCTACGCCTCTTCTCTCCTCTCCCGCTCCGTCTTCTTCCAATTACCTCGCCATGTCCTTCCGAGCCGCCCCACGGGCCGTCGCAGGCACCGTCCGCTCCGTCTCGACTACATGCTCGAATTTTGCTGCACGAAGCAATCAGGTCTCACCAATTGCTTGCCTCAATGCCCGTGTGCCCGTCAGCAGCCAGCTTGCGTCTCCCTCCAAGCAGCAGATCCGCTCTGCCTCCTCGGAACACGCCATTGCCAACCCTCACCTCGCTGGAATCGAGAAGCGCTGGGAAGCCATGCCTCCTCAAGAACAGGCTGAATTGTGGATGAAGTTGAGAGACCGAATGAAGGTTGACTGGAAGGAGATGACTCTACAAGAGAAGCGAGCTGGTAGGTGATATTTTCATTGCCATTGACCGTTAACGAACCATTCTGCGTCGGTTTTTTGTGGGATGGATATCGATACCTGAAACTGGCATCGTCTTTTATCCCTCCTATCCCTCTTATCAGATGGTTTATCATACCATTGCACTGCGCCAAAGGAATAAATCACTGTATTTTGCTGTCAATGATCACATACTAACCTGTTGCTTCCCGTTCGAACAGCTTACTGGATCGCCTTCGGCCCCCATGGTCCCCGTGCTGAGACCCCCAAGGGCGAGGGTGTGAAGATCTTCGTCCAGCTAATGAAGTACGTCGTTATCTCTGCTGGCATTTTCTACGTCACCCGTCTCTTCGCCGGCAGCCCGCCAAAGACCATGACCAAGGAATGGCAGGAGGCCACCAACGAATACGCTCTGGTACGTCAATATATATATATATATATATTATCAATAGCCTGCAAACACACACTAACATACTATCCACCACAACAGAAAGAGAAGCTCGATCCCATCACCGGTATCAGCAGCGAAGGATACTCTGGAAAGGGTTTCGTACAGAGCGCACCAGCTGGCAAATAGATTCGATAACATAATACGAAGTTCCGCAAGGGGAAAAAGAAAAAGAGAGTGCCTTCTACAAGGTAAAGATGAAGACTTCTCTTCCATTTTTTGTCGTCAGTGTGCCCCGGGTTTTTTATATCCTCGGACCTCGCCTTCCAGATCTACTCAACTTGTGCAATATCAGAGAAAAACAATTAAAACTGTATTAATGGAATCGAACAACTGTATAGTCTTTTTCTTTTCCCTCCTTTCCCTTCATATCTTTCCCCCCCTTTTCCTTCCTTTCTTGTTCTCGGTCTGTCGGAAGGGAGGAGTGCAGTTGTCCGGTCTCCTAGCATATATCGATGCTGCACACCGTCAGAAGATAAGAGGGCCTGGACCTCTGCCTTTCTTCTCCTAATGCCATTTCCCCTTCCATCAAGCCGTGCATCCTCTCTGTTTCCTTTGTTGTTCCATCGTCTGTCTGTATCTCATGTTCTATATATAAAGCAAGTGTTTATCCTTTCATTATCTCAATCCTCTTGTGGCTCTCATCCTTGAGTCTGATTCCATCACTGTATCATTATCATTTCAACCAATATTAACATCGAGTTCTAGACACCGGCACCTGTTCTACTCTACTCTGACCTAGAAACTTCGCGTAGAATTTGCATTTACTCGCGGGGGGATGGCAAAGGGGCGATATAAATAGTAATCGTACGATTCTCCTGAAACCAACTTAAGTAGTCGGTTAACTAACTAGTTAGCTGGTACCAACGACATCCGCCCTAACAGGTAGCCGACTATCCCAGGAGCAAACCTCCGCGGATGCTGGACAGCTTTTTATAAGCGATCCTGCGCTGGATACATATATTTAACTGTAGTAACGTAACTGGCCCGGACCTGCATAACAACGCCAGCTAAGAAGAAATCGCTCATGAAAAGATAATCACCCTCCGGGCATCCAATCATCGATTCCAACACCAGAGCTAGCCTATGATAAATGCTGCTATGCAGGGAGCTCGGGGTGGTTGGAGCTTAGCTATTATATATATATAGCGCTGCCCACGCCGCTTTGCATATGGACTGGGCTATCAGAAAGCAAAACAAGATTTCCTGCTTAGCAATGACGTTCTGGGGATCAAGGCAGGGCAAGGGGGGGAAGAAGGGTGTAACCAGCGTGCCGCCTCCCCAGCAGACTGCTCTCTCGCTCTCTCTCTCTCTCTACATGCGGAGGACGACATGCGAAGGACGAGAGCAGTAAATGTACCAGAGTTTGCCTTACAGCAGGAAGTTGAACCCTTGCTCGCCACCCTCGAGCAGCCGGCCAGCTGGATAACCAACTAGTTAGTTAGCTAGCCAGTTCGTTGCCAACTGGTTATTCTCGTCTGTGGCCGTCGTACGCACCCTTGGGAGGAGCTATTTATTGTCCCTCTTTGTTGGCCCGGCTGGCTCTGCTGGTTGACTACCTTAGTTCTCTCTTTCATCCTCTCTCCTCCGAGCTGTTTGTTCCTGAACGCGCTTCTCTCTCAAGTAGTCAACTAAACTGCATCAGCACTGTCCCCGAGTTGCCTTCGTTAGGATGAAATCAGAGAGATACACGCAGTATACTTCCCAGCCACAAACCATGGCAGCAAAAGCTCCAGATGGCACAGGTCAGTTGCGAGAGCATACTTTTCGCTCCGTTTTGATCAACGCGATACCAACTTAATCGTCTTGCTTAGGAGTCGTTGATTTGGATCCGTGGCTCGAGCCGTTCAAGGACGCTCTGAGAACTAGATACTCGCAGGCAACCGACTGGATCCGGAAGATTGACGAGACAGAGGGCGGGCTGGACAAGTTCAGCAAGGTCTGTATCGCGCGTTTTTTAGTTCTTTATTTTTATTTTATTTTTTGCTTCGTATTTCTATTTTTATTTATTGGGGAGATTGTTTTCTTCGGTCAGTATTGAATAGATGCTAATTATACATGCACAGGGCTACGAGAAGTTTGGTTTCAACGTTGCGAGTAACGGCGACATCACCTACAGAGAATGGGCTCCAAACGCAACCACGGCCCATCTCATTGGTGACTTCAGTATGTTGACCGCAAACTCGTTTATTTATTTTTTTTTTTTTACATGCAATGTTATACGAATTAAGCTGACATGTATGAAGATAAATGGGATCCAACTGCTACGCCATTGAAGAAGAATGACTTCGGAGTGTGGGAAGGCGTCCTCCCTGCAAAGAACGGAGAGCTTGCCATACCGCACAACAGCAAGGTCAAAGTAAGGATAACAGATCTCCTATGAAATGCCCGGTGCTCAAGGTCAGAGAAGCCAGTTCTAATAGAAGCATCAGATTACCATGACCACACCCTCGGGGGAGCGAATTGACAGGATACCAGCTTGGACCAAAAGAGTAACCCAAGACCTCAGTGTCTCTCCAGTGTACGACAACGTATTCTGGCATCCACCCAAGGAGGAGCAGTACCAGTTCAAACACTCTGCGCCTCCAAAGCCAAAGTCGCTTCGTATCTACGAGGCACATGTGGGAATATCATCGCCCAAGACAGAGGTTGCAACGTATAAGAATTTCACCGAGGTAATGCTTCCTCGTATCAAATACCTGGGATACAATGCTATCCAGCTTATGGCCATCATGGAACATGCATACTATGCAAGCTTCGGATACCAGGTCAACAACTTCTTTGCAGCGAGTAGTCGCTATGGCATTCCAGAAGACTTGAAGGAGTTGATAGACACGGCTCACAGCATGGGTATCGTGGTTCTCCTTGACGTGGTGCACAGCCATGCATCCAAGAACGTGCTGGATGGTCTTAACATGTTTGACGGAACGGACCATCTCTATTTCCATTCGGGTGGGAAGGGTAACCATGACCTATGGGACAGTCGCCTCTTCAACTACGGAAACCATGAGGTGCTCAGGTTCCTTCTCAGTAACCTGAGATTCTGGATGGAGGAATATCGTTTTGACGGCTTCCGTTTCGATGGAGTCACAAGCATGCTGTACATTCATCATGGAATCGGAACGTAAGTGTCTATCTTTTCTTTTCTCTTTGTTTTTTCATGGAGTGCATTGTATATGCTGATATGGATAGTGGATTTTCCGGCGGGTATCATGAATACTTCGGTTCGTCTGTTGACGATGAAGGTGTTGCATATCTGGCCCTGGCAAACGAAATGCTGCATAAATTATACCCCAACTGCATCACAGTTGCAGAAGACGTTTCTGGAATGCCTGCATTATGTCTACCTTTGGCTCTAGGGGGCGTAGGATTCGACTATCGCCTGGCCATGGCAGTCCCTGACATGTACATCAAACTTCTCAAGGAGAAGAAGGATGAAGAGTGGGACATTGCAAACATAGCATTCACCCTCACCAACCGCAGGCATGGCGAGAAAGCGATTGCATATGCCGAGAGCCATGATCAAGCGTATGTATACCAATATATTCTCCCACTGCTCTCCCGTAGAAGTGCTAATAATGATGAATAGGCTTGTCGGTGACAAGACTCTGATGATGTGGCTGTGCGACAAGGAAATGTACACAAATATGTCTGTTTTGACGGAGCTCACTCCCCTCATTGAGCGTGGCATGAGTCTACATAAGATGATCCGCCTGGTCACACACGGACTTGGAGGAGAAGGCTACCTCAACTTCGAGGGCAATGAGTTCGGTCACCCCGAATGGCTCGATTTCCCTCGCCAAGGCAACAACAACAGCTTCTGGTATGCCAGAAGGCAGCTGAATCTCACCGAGGACCACCTCCTCCGATATAAGTTCTTGAACGAGTTCGACAGAAAAATGCAGCTGACCGAGGAGAAATACGGGTGGCTCCAGTCACCGCAGGCCTACATCAGTCTCAAGAACGAACAGGACAAGGTCTTGGTATTTGAACGCGCCGGATTGCTCTGGGTGTTCAACTTCCATCCTACCAACAGTTTTACAGCCTACCGTGTCGGGGTAGAGCAGGCGGGAACGTACCGGATTGTCATTGACACTGACGACAGCGAATTTGGAGGATTCGACCGCAACGCCAAAGGAACAAGGTTCTTCACTACAGACCTGGAGTGGAATGGGCGCAAAAACTATACAGAATTGTATCTGCCCACGAGAACGGCCCTGGTGAGTTCCAAGTTCAGCCCTTTTGATCCAGGATGAAACGGCCCCAAATACTGACTGTGATAGGTCCTCGCTCTCGAAGACACCCTGTAGCGGATGTAGCCCTGCCAACGTATTTTCTTCCTTATTGCATCGACCTCTCGTATTAATTATTTTAAAATAAATCTCATCAATTAACTAGTTCATTGTCAAGAATAAGGCTTAATATCACCTCCAGGGACGGAGTACGGAGGTAGTCAAAAAAACAATTGAGCATCTCCTGGCCCTGTTTGATATCGCAGTCCTGGCCACTCACTATGCCCTTGGCGCGAGGTGGAACCGGCAACAGACGGAGCGTGTAATTTTTCCACCACACAAAAAGGGCAGACTTGGCTGCACGGAAGGCCTTTTACGAGGCTGTCTGCGTAATACGCAAAGTTACGCGCCGGTTGCTGGGTGGCGGTACTGCGGAAAATGCGCTGCTAGGGGGCGTATCCGGAAGTACCCTGGCGGTATTTATCCCTGTAATTACGTACTGTGACCACTAGTCGTATCTGAAAACAGCGACCACACCCGAGCAGCTTTCTCGCTCTTCTTCCCTTTTGCTTCCAACCTCACCTCTTCAACTCTCTCCATCCACCCTCCACTCTTCACGCATCTCACCATGTTCAAGAGGTAAGATACTAGCTCAATGCCCTCGATAGACCATCCTCATCGGCCAGACAGCCCTTGCTGACGCTTTTCTCCCCGCCGCAGCGGCATTTCCCGGACCCTCGGAAGGTCTGCATTTGCACGACCTTCCTCCTCTGTCCTCTCTTCCGTCCGCCCAACCTTCAAGAACAATGCTCTCCAAGCTCTCACAGCCCGATATGCCAGTACGGATGCTGCCAACATTGGCAAGATCCATCAGGTCATCGGTGCCGTCGTCGACGGTACGTTTTTGCCCCGTAAACACGGTCGAGAAGAAATTTCACCATCTCGGCCGGACCCCAATTGGCATCAATTGAGCATCAAATCTCGAGCCCAATGCCATTGGAGATGGACCTAACTCGTTTTCGATGATGGAACTGATGAATTCGTGTAGTGAAATTCGATACCGAGACCCTTCCCTCCATTCTCAACGGTTTGGTGACTGACAATGGCGGCCAGAAGCTGGTCCTTGAGGTCGCTGTAAGTATCTTCTCGCATCGGCGGCCATCTCAATTATGGCATTGTTGGCCGCTAACTGGACACTTTAGCAACATTTGGGTGAGAGAGTCGTGCGAACAATTGCCATGGACGGTACGTGTCGATATTTCTCTCAAAGGCTTGGCATCAAACCCGATCTGGGAACCAAGTTGAACCAAGACGTTCAATGCTAACATGGCTCTACACTACAGGTACCGAAGGTCTCGTTCGTGGTGCCAAGGTCACTGACACCGGCCTTCCCATCCAAATTCCTGTCGGCCCTGGTACTCTCGGACGTATCATGAACGTCACTGGTGACCCAATTGACGAGCGAGGCCCAATCAAGGGTGTCAAGATGGCCCCCATCCACGCTGAAGCCCCAGAGTTCGTTGAGCAGTCCACCTCTGCTGAGGTTCTCGTCACTGGTATCAAGGTCGTCGATCTTCTTGCCCCATATGCCCGTGGTGGTAAGATTGGTCTCTTCGGTGGTGCCGGTGTCGGCAAGACTGTCTTCATCCAGGAGTTGATTGTAAGTCATTTGAAACCCAGCCCCAAGAAACAGAAGCTAGGCGAAAATTGGACAATTGAGCAATTTAGCCATTGGAGAAAAGAAATTTCGAGTATTAATTGGTTTATAGAACAACATTGCCAAGGCTCACGGTGGTTACTCTGTCTTCACTGGTGTCGGAGAGCGTACCCGTGAAGGAAACGATCTCTACCATGAAATGCAGGAGACCCGTGTCATTCAGCTTGATGGCGAGTCCAAGGTCGCCCTGGTCTTCGGCCAGATGAACGAGCCCCCAGGTGCCCGTGCCCGTGTTGCTCTTACTGGTTTGACCATTGCTGAGTACTTCCGTGATGAGGAAGGTCAAGACGGTGAGTTTCTTATGGATAAAAATTTTTTTTTTTAAGAAATTCATGTTCTAACAAAGTGTATTCTAGTGCTTCTCTTCATCGACAACATTTTCCGTTTCACTCAGGCTGGTTCCGAAGTGTCTGCCCTGCTTGGTCGTATCCCATCTGCCGTCGGTTACCAACCCACTCTTGCCGTCGACATGGGTGGTATGCAGGAACGTATTACCACCACCAAGAAGGGATCCATTACCTCCGTCCAGGCCGTCTACGTCCCTGCTGACGATTTGACTGATCCTGCTCCTGCCACCACCTTCGCCCATTTGGACGCCACCACTGTCTTGTCCCGTGGTATCTCCGAGTTGGGTATCTACCCAGCTGTCGACCCTCTTGACTCCAAATCCCGTATGCTTGACCCCCGTATCGTCGGTGAGGACCACTACAACACCGCCACCCGTGTCCAGCAGATGTTGCAGGAGTACAAGTCCCTCCAGGATATCATTGCTATTCTGGGTATGGACGAATTGTCGGAAGCTGACAAGCTTACCGTCGAGCGTGCCCGTAAAATGCAACGTTTCCTTTCCCAGCCCTTCACCGTCGCCCAGGTCTTCACTGGTATCGAGGGTGCCCTTGTCGACTTGAAGGACACCATCCGAAGCTTCAAGGCCATCATCAACGGTGAATGCGATGATCTCCCAGAAGGTACGTTTTCCCGTTTCTCTCCCCTTTATTTCCCTTTCCTGGTAATTGAGCAATTGCTAACTCCCATGCAGCCGCCTTCTACATGGTTGGAGACATTGAGTCTGCCCGCGCCAAGGGAGAGAAGATCCTGGCTGAGCTTGAAAAACAATAGATGTGTGAAGATATGTAGATTAAAGAAACCAACTCACCTTGTATCCCAAGCCTTGATTCCTGTTCATTTTAATTTAGTCTTCCCAGGAAACCTCTTTTCATTTGTCGAAAGAAATGTATTTTTTTTGTAAGTTGAGAGTATGGACGGGGCATCACTTGATATTTCCATGATCGACAGCTGTTTTATAGATATCATGAAAGGTCAGAACGTCCTTTTGCTTCTTGCCTGTCAATTGTTAGCTGCCGCTGCTCGTCCATGGTCGTTCGTAAGCCAGCCTTTTGACATTGACATTAATATCCTCCTAGGGAAAAGGCTAAAGATAATACAAAAGCCTTCGTTATTAGGTTGCACTCCCCCATCGCCACTCTGCCCAACTATTTACTGGGAGTAGGCCAAATATCGCCTCGTCCACGGAAACCCTCATAAACTGCCGCTCTTCACCTTCGAGAGACATTCTAGCTGCTCTCCTTTGCAGCAGCTAGCTCGTCAACTAGCGCTGGCGCCTGTCTCAGAATTACTGGTACGATCGATCGCCGAAGCCTCCATCACAATCTCAACCAAGCCGGCTGGCTTCTTATCCAGAACATCGCAACAGGCAGCACACAGCTCGCAGCAATCCAGCTGAGCCACGAAGACAGAATTAATGGCACTGCTACGAAGAAATACGACCCTTTTGCCAGATCAAGAGGTCGACTCGACCAAAGGCTCAACCGGCCAGGCTACCTCGGAACTTCGCTCCCAGTTCCTTGTGGAACCGTCATCCGGGCTGTGCTTCACATGTTTTGGAGGAGGATGCCAGCGCAGTTGATGCCGAAATTGAGCCAAAAGAAAAAAAAATACGAGCCCGCGAGCTCCCGACCAAAGCAGGTCGGGCGCTGACAGGCTAACTTAGCTTCGGCTGGAGCCCGGATGGGAGTCGTCGAGATGATGGATCTGGAGAAGCTGACTATCGCCCGCGCTGGTTACCCCATCTGGAGATGCATATACTTAGCTACTACTCCAGGATTGCAAGCCCCGTCATCATGAAGGGCTTCGCCCCAAGAGAAAACTATAGAAACATCTAGGGATTAATAGGGGATCAAATAAAGCTGCTGCCTGGCAGCGCTGCTCAACATGGCGCCTCCTGGTGCGCCCGATGGGGAAATGAGGTCGTATCCTCCCCCCAAGGCCTATACTTTGCCCTCCCGGACTGAGTCAAGGAATGCGCTTGATTGCAGGCGAATTGAATTAGGGTTGAACTATAACTATATGTCGGCCAAATCGACAAGCAGCCTGGAGCCGGGTGGGCCGTGGCCGTGAGAAAGAGACTTTTTGTCTTTTCGGGAGCGGCATCAACTCCAGCTCCCAGGCTGCCTGGCTGTGGGGGAAGGTTGTATAGTTTTCTATATAAGCTTACCTTCCCCGGGTTGGCATATACCGCAGAACTCTTCTTTTCCTGGTGTATACTGAGTCAAAATTCGTTGAAGGTGGCTTGCATTTGTTTTGTTTACCGAAGGAACTACAATCTATACATACTATGAGAAGTGCGGCATACCTAACGGCTTTATTGTCGTTCCTCGGAGCAACACATGCAGCCCCAGAGGGGCCTCGATGTCGATGCACACCTGACCAGTCTTGCTGGCCATCTCCAGGCCTATGGCAGACACTCAACAAGACCCTATCAGGAAATTTAGTCGCAGTAAAGCCCGTGGGAGCCGTTTGCCATGATCCAACATACAATGGAGGCCTTTGTGATAGTGTGAAGAGTATGGAGACGGACTCTTCCTGGAGATCCGCACAGCCAGGCGCCGTACAGAGTATCAACTGGGAGACATGGCCGGAGAAGAACGAATCATGCTATATCGACGGGCCTCGACAAGCTCCCTGCGGTCAGGGCAGGATACCACTATACTCTGCTGTCGTTCAGTCCCCATTGGATATCCAGAAGACAGTACGGTTCGCCAGCAAATATAACCTTCGGCTGGTAATTAAGAACACTGGTCATGACTTTCTCGGGCGCTCTACCGGGCCACAATCGTTACAGATATTGACTCATAATATGAAAAGCATCAACTTCACCGACAACTTCGTGCCAGAGGGGAAACCGGATGGTAGGGGCATAGGGCAAGCAGTTACGATCGGTGCTGGTGTTCAACTCTATGAGCTGTACGAGGCTGCAGGCAAGAGAGGACTGACACAGGTTATTGGTCTGTCAACTACAGTTGGAGCAGCTGGCGGGTATATCCAGGGTGGTGGCCATTCACCTCTGGGCCCGTGGAAGGGTATGTCCACCGACCATGTACTGGAGTACAAAGTGGTCACTGCAGGTGTAAGTATAAGTCACGGCCATTTCCACCCATTCTGCATTTATTTCACTCAAGTACCTGACAACCTAGCCAGGCAAAATTCGTGACTGCAAATGAATATCAAAATTCCGACCTGTTCTGGGCTCTAAGGGGCGGTGGTGGAGGAACGTTTGGCGTCGTCACCAGTGTTACCCTCCGGACCTTCAAGGACCCTCCTACCATCGTGTCGCAGGTGAATGTCACCATGGGTGGAAAGGCAAACGAGTCATACTGGGATGCAGTTGAGAAATTCCAAGCATACTTGCCAACCCTTAGTGATGGTGGCTGTTCAGGCTATTATTACATGCTTCCCAATGTTACCCTCGGCCCACAAAGCGCCGCTGTTATCATTGCTGCATTCTACTATGCAAACAAGACAGACAAAGCACATGTCGACAACCTCTATAAGCCCCTATTTGCCAATCTCTCTTCAATCCCTGGAATAAATGTTGCCAGCATTAACGTCCCAGTTTCATCGTCAACGGAAGCTTTCAGGTCCGTGTTTGATCAGAAACCACCTCGAGACGGCGGCGGAGTAAACATCCTAGGCTCAAGATTATTCTCAAGGAAACTACTCGAGACCCCAGGAGGTGCAGGAAATCTCACCGCTGCACTTTCCAAGCTGGATTTCAAAAATTTGCAACCTGCGATTGGACATCTCGTTGCTGGCGGACAAGTTGCGAAGAACACATATATTCAAAGCGCGCTCAATCCTTCATGGCGAAAAGCCTTGGTTCACCTTGTCATAAGTCGCGACTGGAGTATCGACTCCACCTTTGCAGAACAGGAGAGGATTTCAGCCAAACTGACTGCGGAAGAAATACCATTGCTCGCTGCTGTGGAGCCTGATATGGGTGCTTATACCAATGAAGCTGATGTGAATGAGCCAAGGTTCCAACAGACCTTCTGGGGCACAAATTATAATACTCTTCTCCGTGTGAAGAACAGATGGGATCCGAGGGGACTCTTTTTTGTCCGTTCGGGAGTAGGCAGCGAGGCTTGGGATAAACAGGGGTTGTGTCGGGCCTAAAATGAGCTAATCTACACTCATCGTGACATCCTGAGCATCGCCTTATTTCAAATTTCACGAGAGTTAATACCAACTTAATAGTAATACACAAGACATTGAATTCATGAACTTAGCGGTTAAATCGAGACTTGATGTTTTTCTGTCGTAACTATGTAAAGAGGGCCTATTAACGCCTGGATAAATGGAATAACACATGGATATCAAACTTCCATCGCCAGCGTAACAAGGAAAACGATAACTATGAGATACGGGTCATAAAAAAATCCTTGCTGGGGTAGATTAATCAAGTTTCAAAGCCAAAGGAAAGAGCGCGAAAATCCTAGCAAAATCGCCCGCACACCATATCAAACTAAGTCACAGTCCTCCAATTACTGCGGGGCGTCTTTATAGCTGGCGGTTTTCCCACAGGGTTGGGCTGTTGCCCAGCCAATCACATACTTCATTCTCCGGTCTTGTTCTTTGGATGGCAACTTGTCGGACATCGCTATGGGTTTACCATAGTTCACATGGACATACTTGCCATCAAAATATGCCTCAATAACCACGTATTGATAGGGACGGACGGATATTAAAAGCACCTAGTTATTGAAATATGTTAGTGAATAGATATTTGGTGGGTAGATGAACATAGGTATGACGTACCGGAAATATCTCATTGGGCTCGTTTTCGTCCTTGCGGGCCTTCAATACTATGAGTCTGACAAGGATCATCAACTCGCTTCGTAAAATGCAATTCTCCGTGCCATCCCTAGTGATCTTATGGAGAGACTTGACCATGAGGTGGGGGAAATGTTTGTATTTGTAAATCATTTTTGTGCACCACTGATAATCGTGGTTTCGAGTTGGAGTGCCAGTAAATTCTATCATCATTGGGTTATCACCATGGCGATTCCTAGAAACGACGATATTTAGTATCTACGGGGGTTTCCAAAAGGAGCTAGCATGCTGGACTGACTCAAGTATTTCTAGCCCACGTTGGCGAGCCAGTGATTTCTCAGCCAACAGGCCGACTTTTGAGAAAACTTCTTGCAAATCCAACCAGAGACCATAAGATGAGTCAGAATTGTTCGGGGGGATTGGACTCTCTTTAGTATGGGGATCAAGCTGGAATGTTGGAAGATTATATTTCTCCTTCAGTTCCCTCTCACTCGTCTGTTCGAAAAATCTTGGTTTGACACCCATATTGATTTTGATACCTGGTAGGTTGGTCTCTGGAGTAAGATAGGGGTTTTTCAAAGCGTCCAAGTGATCATAAATTTTCATGAGATTGTCACTCATTTTGGCTTTAGAAAGAATTCGGTCTGCTTGCTTTCGATCTAAGCCATTTCTCACCGCTGTTTGGAGTATCTGAGCGACCTCTGCACTCGTTCGCTTGGGCCGGCCGATGACTCGTGACATGGCTGGAAGGCCTGGGCTATGGATCTCAGTTTCACGGGCGTAAAATAATGATAAGGAAGTGGCTGTCTCATGGACAATCTGAGTTCTGAAGGATATAAGGAAGAGGGATGGAGGGGATAAAAGGGAACGCTGGAAGTATATATGCTGAAGGTGCTGCGTTACAGCGGTTAAGGTGGTTGTTACGAGCAACGAATCAAAACAAAACAGCTAATAATAGGTTTGTGAGCTGACTAAGTCCCCATCCGCGCAACTCACTTAGCGCGCTGCCCGGAGTTTGTTAACTAGAGCTTGGATGTTGGTTGTTGGAGTTGGTCTCCACTTTTCAGCCCCAGGCGCTTAAAGGACAACCTCGACCCACAAACCAGCAGTCTCAACAGGCATCTCCCGTCAATATGCACGCACGTTCTTGACGTGATTCTCATGGAACCATGCATATACGAGAAGTTCTCTTAGGGAGGAGGAGGTGCCAAACGGGCATGGCGAATCAAATGAACAGCCTTCCATAGTCCTGGAGGAGGAGTCAAACTCCCGGGGTTACAGCCCCTGTGATGCGTGGCATGGACATTCAAAATTTCCCAGCGCATAGAGAGGTAAAAGCATGGGCACTCATCTTATTTTACCGCTTATGCACCAATGATCTAGGCGTTATACTTTTTTTGGAGACTCGGAAACTAGACGGAACGTGTTGGGGGCCGAATACGCAGTGACAGCGAATCAAAAGGCATTAGTATATAATTTTGGGGGGAAGCAATGCCTCCAGGTGCATATCTCTGTTTTACTAACCCCGGTCAAACAACTTCTGTGATGCTAATTACGATTCCTATAGGTTACAAGCTGTCTTTGAAAATTTCTCCTGGCGCGTAGAGGCAGAGTAAGCGTGGGTGGGTACTATTATTAACTACCCTCCGGCGGTTAAGTGAATGAAGTAAGTGAAGGACGCCTCACGCATTATAAGTATAGATATCTAGTCACTGGAAAATGAGTTCCTTCTTACAAGGCCTCATACATAAAACCCACGATTCCCACTATCCCATTTCTCTTTTCTCCCTCTCACAGCAACATTTATCAGAAGATACCAATATCTATATAACCACGTCTCAAACGGCTGGGCCAAAAAGGCAAACCCATCTATTTGCGATAGAGTACCTACATCATTGACGGTTAATCGCCACTCGTCCTCGCTGGCACTATGCCCATAACACTCCCCTCGAGCCGAGCAGAATGGCTCAAGCACGTCGATGATCACGGTTTTGTGGTCCAGCCAATCCATAACCTTGATAGCCTGAAATCAGGCTCTAAAATTGGAGAGCAACAGTTTCTTGCTCTCCGTGTCCTATGGAAAAGGCACAAAGCTGGCACGTTTAATAGCGAGAATTGGAATTTGTCATTGGAAGACGCCAGAATGAACCTTGGTGGTATGTCGATTTGGAAAGAATACTATCACACACTCCAGACAACAGGCCTTGGCGACAAGCCAAAATTTGGCAGGTTTGACATGTTGTGGTCCTTTCAAAAGCAGGTAGCACGGTTACCTGGGGATTCACAGAACGACTCGGATAAAATTGCGTCTCCTGTGTCTTCACGAACAAGGCAGGCGATGGCTTCAAGGCAAACCCTGGCTACAAATATCCCTTCCTCAAGTTCAGACCCTTTCAGCACCCCCGGGCGTTCTTTTGGCCAGTCACAATCTTACAACTTCCCGTCTCGACTGGATGCTTATCCGCTTGCTAGCCGGTCTCGTCCACAAACACCAACCAATAGGGGAATGAACATGTCTGTTTTAGATGATGATGAAGATGGCAGCCCCATGGATATAGTCGACCTTTCTCCCGCGGCAGCTGATGAAGGCTATCAATTCCCTCCAGCTGATGACGAACAAACCGTGAATACGGCTCTAATTTTGGCCCTCAATGCAGTTTGCCTCAGTCAACAACGCTTGGTCGATTTTCCATGGACTCTGGAGCGGAAAGCTTTCGTCTTCAAAACCCCCACAAGAAAGCTCTACGAGGCTAGAACCGACGGTCATCTCAGATTTCGAACTGATAAAATGGACATTTCCTTGGCTATTCTGAAAGTGAAAGCAGGAGTACGAGATGTAGCGTTACCGCATGCGCAAGAAAGTGCACAAATGGCTGCTTGGATTAATGCAGAACCTGATGTGGTGAAGCAAACAGGTACAAGGTACAGGTAAGTTCCCTGTAACATTAGTGGATAGTGACCAGGGAAATTGACAGTATCTTAGACGGTTGATGATATCCCAGGACTGCCATGAGGTCTATATTATCATTGCAGAGTATGACAACGACTATATAGAATACTTAAAAACTGGGAAACACAACAACAGGGCGTTTATGACTATGCATGAATTTGGGCCATTCGAACCAACTTCAATAAATCATATGAAGTCCTTGGGCTTGTATTTTCAATCGTTCACATTGAACTTACTCAAGAAAGCCCATAAAGGTGATTTATTCCGCTGGTGAGAGGATGTTATTTGCAATATTAACCCTGTTGGATTTTCGCTGGTTCGCTCTACTTTATTACTGAGACTTAGTATTTAGCCCGGGAAGGTTGGAGTACATCATCCACTTCTGTATTTATACTGGGCCATCAACTTAAGGATATTACTCTCGATGATAAATATCTCCTGTATAAATTGACCAGGTTTTTTTCTTATGTTCCCCCACCACACCACTAGGAATTTCTAGATAGTTGTATTTTTTTGGGAGTAGATTTTAACTACACGTAGTTAAATGCCTCCTTCACTCATTCCTAAAGAAAACAATAAGGTTTTACTCTTAGAGGGAATGGCGGAGTCTTAGCAAATGCCAGTTATGGCTGACGGTATAAGGACATAGATTGAGGTTGGAACTGTGCCGCATCTAGTTAACTAGTTATCTGATCGAACTTGGTTAACTAAACTTTCGATCACGTGGAGATAAGATGAAACGGATAAAATGGCGATCGCGGGGAGTCACGTGGTGTTACCCCAGCTCCCAGGAGAAGGTCGCCTTGCCCACTGGGAAGAGCCAAACAAGATGACAACAACACCAGCAGCTCCTGTCTAACGCCGACAGGCCCCAACACATGAGGTTTCTCCATACATACATGTCTATCCTCCTACGGCGGGAGACGATGGCATTAACCACGTCCACAGCCCACTCCCGAGGTCGATTCTCCTACCTTGCGCTCCATTCGGCTCGTCGGAGCTTCTCAGTTTCGGCAGCGAAGTCTACCCAGTTCCACAGATCAGATTTCACAAACCAGCCGTATACAAATAGCTATGAGACAGGAATACCTACGCCCGGACCCTTGGGGTCAACACCTTCGTTCGGTGTTCCTCGAGTCACGCCGAAGGTGCTGAAGCAGCACTTAGACAACTTCGTCGTTGGACAGGATCGTGCCAAGCGCGTGTTGAGCGTGGCAGTTTATAACCATTATCAGAGAGTTCAGGAACTACAAAGGAGACTAGAAGAACATGAAGAACTCCTTGCTCAGAGGGCACGGAGAGAGTCGATGGAGAGTCATCCGGTAGAAGGTATGAATCTTCCCACTCAGCCTGGGATTAGTCAATAATTAACGACCCTGTATAAAAGCTAACTGCCACTATTCCTATAGATGAATTCCCAGGTCAGCAGCGGACTATACATCTTTCCGCCCCAAGGAGATATTATGATGACAATTTACCTTCAGAACAAGACCCTCTTATTGATTCATCCATTAACATGCTGGAGAAATCCAACATACTCTTACTAGGGCCTTCTGGTGTGGGCAAGACATTGATGGCAAAGACACTCGCCCGTGTCCTTTCAGTGCCGTTCAGTATGTCTGACTGTACACCGTTTACTCAGGCGGGGTATATTGGCGAAGATGCCGATGTATGCGTTCACCGCCTCCTTGCAGCGGCGAACTATGATGTGGAACAAGCCGAACGAGGTATTATCTGTCTTGATGAAATTGACAAGATTGCCACGGCAAAGGTTAGCCACGGCAAAGATGTAAGCGGGGAAGGAGTTCAACAGGCATTGTTGAAAATAATCGAGGGTACGACTATTCAGATTCAAGCAAAACCCGAGCGAAATGCCTCGCGCCCTAGCTCTGGAGGCAGTGGCTCCTCAGGCGGGACCTCATATAATCTAACTTCGGGTCCTTCCGGAAAGGCAGAAGTATACAACATTCGAACAGATAACATACTCTTCATATTTTCTGGAGCATTCGTTGGCCTACAAAAGGTCATCATGGACAGAATATCACGAGGGTCAATTGGCTTTGGACAACCAATTCGAGCCTCATCATTTCAAAATGATTCAATGCAAACGAAGAACAACGCACCCATCCCGATACTTCCTGGGTCGCATGAAGAAGCCCTGTATAAGAAGTATCTTCCCTTTTTCACTCCAACGCAAACACCAACGGCACCTGATGAAGAGCCTGTATATTTTAACCCTCTCGACCTTGTTACGCCAAGTGACCTCCAGGCATATGGCTTTATCCCAGAGCTAATTGGTCGTATCCCCATCACCTCTGCGCTATCTCCCTTATCCCATTCCCTCCTCCTCCGAATTCTCACCGAACCACGCAATTCGTTAGTAAACCAATATACCACGCTTTTTGCCCTTTCTGGAATAGAACTACGGTTTACTACAGCTGCTCTCCATAAAGTTGCAGCTAATGCATTCGCGATGTCCACAGGAGCTCGGGCTTTACGAACAGAGATGGAATCAATTCTGGCTGATGCAATGTTCGAAGCACCGGGATCAAGCGTGAAGTTCGTCCTTGTCACTGAAGCCGTTGCAGCGCGGAAGGAGAAAGCCGTGTATCTTTCTCGTGGTCAGAGCGGGAAATTCCATGCGCTCATTGCTGCAGAAGAGGGTGAGTGGGAGGAGCGGATGAAAAGAGAGAGGGGAGATACCTCGAAAGAAGGCAGAGCCCGAAATCAACCGCATAGTTTTGAGGAGTGGCGGTCGCGCTCAACTGCTGGTTCGGTTGCAGGGGCATCTTAATTTATAGGAAGCGGGAGACTGGCTTTTTTTGGCGTTAGAGTTTGTATATAACAGGAGTATGGGTGAGATTTTATATCCTTCGAATGATGACAACGATTATTATTATTATTATTACTCCTTTCCTCGGCTTATTTATACTCCTTTTCGAGGCTGTAGTGCTTCCGAAACCAAAGACATACGTCCTAGGGGTACAACGGTTGAACCTTAACCAAAGAAAAAGGAAACACTGCACATGGTTGATACCGGGAACAGAAATTGGTGAGTACGGTATGCCTCACCGTTTGATATTAAATCAAGCTCTATATTCATGCCTGAATTCGGCCATCATGTACTAGCTCGACTGTTAGTGGCCCCAGGTTGAGGCGGACCTTTTTGGTTCCGTGTTGACTCGCCACTGGCCTCTATGTCGGCTTTCATGTATATTTCATAGAAAGCAGGATAGTTTAATACCTCAAGCTATTGACACATAATTAGCTTTTATTACTGACAGAAAACAATAGAGTTTTATCCTATGAAAATAGTGCATTAATTTCACGGGGTACAGCTTACATGACTCCATTTTTCCCATCGTAATTGGGGCATGGAATGTACCAGCACAGGGAAATACCTGAAATTTTCGACATGGCTGATGGCCCAGCCTGCAAAATATTCAACAAGATGGTCGGTATTTCGCGCCCCTTGCGTCAAATTCTTAGGTATATCTGGATGCTCATCTTCGGATCTCCGGCCATAATTCGGTATATGGGGGGTAGAAATGACGATGTGAGGCCGATCCTCACCATCGGATTCTCCATCCAAGCTCCAGGGGTAGTCTTCGCGACCAGTAACGTAGCATCCGCTAGAATAGTCGGGTATGAGAGCTTCTAGAATGCAAAAAATATGGTATAGACTGCGTAGAAATGGGAGGTTAGTTAACGCTCCCTGCGCTAAGGGAGTGTGGGTAATTTGGTAACTAGTAGCTCACGTCTCATCCGGCCACGTTGGCCACAGCTGTTGTAGCCAAAGTCGTATATTTGGCCGGAAAAATAATTTAGGGCCACGTTTGGCATTATTATCCCAGAACATAGTAGAGACCCACTTTATCACCATTAATGCGCTTTTTGGATTGTGAAGAATGAAGTCCTCCGTTATAAGAATCACACAGCCATTAGGGAACAGCCGGATAATATGGCGCCTTTTATTCACAGATTTAAATGGGCGTGCTAGTGATAAAGAGAACACATTTACCTGGTGATGAAGAAGTTCCTGAAGTTTAGGCATGCAATTATAGGCATTAAACTTCTGATGACACTATATATAGCACCCTGCTGGTTAGATATATATATATCAAGTAGGTGGGGGAGGTCATAGATCTGCTTACAATTATTACACCTTGTGGTTTTGCTTTAGGTTCGGTCACATCTTTGATAAACTTTGTCCAGTCACCTTGGTTCCGGTGGGAATAGGGAGCTATTCTGTTGAAGACCAATAGTTCTTGGACCAAGTCATGTTCCTCCCCTTCTATTGTGGGGAATATAAGATAAAACACAGGCGGTGTCTCTTTGCGATACTTTGAATACTTCGAACAAATTAAGTATTCGAAAGTGATTCGGTAGTGATTTTGGAAATAAGCCTCAACATTTAAATCACGGGTCCTCTCAGGTAGCGGTTTAGTGGTGGGTTCCCGTGATGAGTGTTGTGCTGGTGATGAAGTCGGTTCATTCGTGGGCAGCGGTGCCTTAAGAGGAGTAAGAGTAGCAGTGCGAGGTGGTTCCTGCAAAGAAGTCAAACTCAGTGTATCAGTAGCGGTACCGACAGCTACTTCTGAGTATTCTTGGCTAAGTACAACTTCTGAGCCTTTGTCTGGTTGCACGCCTAACTGTGTCTGATGTAAAGAACTCGGTATTGGACTCGGCAGCGGTATTTTTCTTAACCCAGGGACATCAGGTAGACTTGCAACGACAAGGCGAAGACTTGAGGACGGATATGAAGGTGTTTGCTGGTGAAGAAATCTCCACTCATGAGCTTGGGATGGGTATATGATTATGCTGCGACTTGGCCAAGCTAAGGAACGCCAGGTTGCAGCTGATTTGTTGTTAATCAGATACTCTGTTAAATAGTTTACTTCATTCATTGTATCTTTATAAGGGATAACATGCCCATGATCAACTTTATTAGGCTCCTGCAAGGACAATGAGTCAGAAATAACACAAAATAGATCTTGTATTAGAGAGTTGGTTACATACCAGCTGGAGATACTCCTTGGGAGAGCAAAGTTTCTGAAGATCAATAACAATTTGACCACCTTGCTTTAAGGAAAGCAACCAAGATCTAGCTGAAGGAGGGAGACCGGCGATACGTATATCTCCAATAACTTTTTCCTTTGCACTAAATACAAGGCGAGCCATAACATCTCCTTTGTCCCATTCACGCCAAACCCTTGCAAGTAGGGATTTGCCATCGACATTACTATTAGAATCATGGGCAAAGCTAGAGTGGTCCTGGATGCTTCTATTCGCGTAATCCCCAACCTTAGTTCTCCTGAAGGTTAAAATTTGATCTGCGTCGCCTTGGGGATGCGACTCCTGGCTATTAGGTGGGGGGGGCTGAGATATAAGTTGAGCTTTTCTGTTGCTGTTTTTGTTCAGGGGCTGGTACTGATTTGGGGACAGATTGTGGTACTCGGGGTGTGCATGATTCTGGTAATTCTGCCTTTTCTTGCAAAACGGGTGCAGCTGTAGCGGCGTTCGTGTTAGAATCCCTAGGAAGTACAGACGACGGATTATTTGGGAGAGAACCATCATTGTCATCCTCAGCAACGAACAAATCATCTATTGACGATGACGTCGAAGTTGCTCCGATACGGCTTCTACCTAAAGAGATTCCTGGAAGTGCAGACCTTCCTGCAGCGGTCAACCACTCGCTTGGAGGCCGAAGATCAAGTTGAGAAATGTCAGGAGCCCTCTCGGTTCGAGACATTTTGTGGTACTTCCGCTGCGTTGATAGGGTTCGAAAGAGTCCGCTATTGGGGGGTTTCGGGGGCTTCCTGCTCCCTGCAGCCGCGGCTATAGAGCCGCCTCTCCGAGCCGTTGCAGGCGCGAAAGTGAAACCAGACTTTCTTGGAGGAGCCATGCTGGTGGAAGAGTTAGCGGTTGATGGCTGCACTGTCTGACACTCATTTCCAGGCCCTATAACATTGGCAGAGGGTGTTCTGATCGGTAGCCTAGTTCCAGGTTTTTCAAGCACTCTTATGGGGGGAGGCACCGTAGCCGGTGCTTTTGGTTTTGAGGAAGGAGGTATCTTTAGCTGCCTTGTAGGCCGAGATGCCTCACGGAGAGCTGTCTTAAAAGTGCGTCCCTTGATTGCATCTGAGCCATCAGCAGCGCTACTAGACGACTTTTGAGCAGCCATCAACTTTTGCTTTGGAAGGAGCTCAGCCCGTCCTTTCCTCGAGGCAGGAGAAATACGTGAGCTCGTGGGTTCATCGCTGCTGCTGCTGCTGCTGCTGCCATCACAATTAGCTTCCTCGTACTTTTCTGGACTGCTGTCCCCGGACTCGCTTCCGCAGGCTAGCCCAAGACGCATCCGCTTGAGCCTACGCTTTCTTTTCCTTCGGTGTTTGGCCTCCTCTATTTCTGAGAGGAGCTTTTCAAATGTAATGAGATCAAACTTGGGTGCAGCTCCCTTCGCAATTGCTTCTTTCTTCTGATTCCATTCTCTCAGTGTGGTTTCAGGGTCTCCGAAGTGCTCTGCTGGTTCCCAGGAGGACCTATGAATGGGATAGTTTTCCCAGCTGACAAGGTATTCAGTCACGCCATTGTCTGCGATTCTCTCAGCCAGTACGCCAGTTATATTATACTCCTCCTGTGGCTCACTAGGCACAGTGGACGTGATCGAGATGGAATCCTCATCATGACGCCATATGGGGACCATCAAGTTAAAGAAAGGACGCAGGTATATTGACCAGACGACCAATTCAAAATAGCTAAAGCAGCTGTAATTCTTCTTTAATTGTTGTGCAAGACAGGCAGATGTAGGTCGTGGCTGTTCTGCGAATTATGTACGGGAGTAGCCAGGACAGACCGTGTCTGAGAGAGCCAGACGCGCTGCTTCTCCTCCCTTCACCGAGGTCAAAGCCACTCTGGGGGTATTCCACTAGATAAGGTCAGTCCCTAGCAGCCCATGCTGCCCCAGAAAAGCTCCCCTTCAGCCTCTCAGCTCCTCAACTCCGCACCTTAGACGTTTCTTATAGGCCTTTGGCAAAGCTTTTATATAATATTTTTTATGAACTAGAAAGGTGAGTTTCAACGCTTAACCACTTTGGGAACAGGCAATGACATAACCAGTCCTGATGACTCAGCACGATGACTAATGTCACTTATACTTCAGTTTTCGCGTGAAGTCACATGTTACGTGAAGTACCAGCGACTTTGTTTGCCCGAGTGCATTCTGCGTACTCCGGAAAAGCACAACGACCTCCGTCCAAATCCACCAAAAGTCAGGGGAGACATTCTGTTCTAGCTGCATCTCGCTGCCCACTTTGACGAAGGACATACTACAAACCAACAGCTTGCTTCCAAGTGAAGGACACTCTGTTCTTACTCTCGCACCAACGGCCCCCCTGCTATCCCAGACACTACACTTTGCTCCAGATTAGAACTCCCCTACTCAGCTACAAGCAGCCCTGTTGCCTGTTCATACCAGCCCACTCCTCCTACAGCGCTACTCATGGCTAACGACGAATACGATGTGAGTTATATTCCAAGGTTTACCACTCAGCTGCTGGATGCTGTGATCTAATACATGGTTTGAAATGTAGTTCCTATTTAAGGGTCTGTCGCCTCTCCCCGCACTCCTGTTCACATGCCACCAAGCAGCCTTCTAGTTGAAGGACACACCTACGCCCCTCCTCTCTTCCTCTGACAGTATTATGAGTTTGGCGCGAGATAGCTGACAGTGTTGGTACCTGTATAGTGGTGCTTATCGGAGATTCTGGAGTCGGCAAGTCTAATCTGCTGAGCCGATTCACGCGCAATGAATTCAACCTCGATTCCAAGTCCACCATTGGTGTAGAGTTCGCTACTCGATCTATCCAAGTTGACTCGAAAACCATCAAATCTCAGATCTGGGATACTGCTGGTCAGGAAAGATACCGCGCTATAACCTCCGCTTACTATCGTGGTGCTGTTGGCGCTCTTCTCGTTTACGATGTCAGCAAGCATCAGACTTACGAGAACGTTACTCGGTGGTTGAAGGAGCTACGGGATCACGCCGACTCGAACATCGTAATCATGTTGGTCGGAAACAAGAGCGATCTTAGACATTTGCGGGCTGTGCCTACTGAGGAGGCCAAGCAATTTGCGAGTATGTTGTAACTTACTTGGGAGGCAAAAATATTTGTATAGTTCCTCAACTAACGTTGATGTTTTTTTTTAGGTGAAAATAACTTATCTTTCATTGAGACTTCCGCCTTGGACGCAAGCAATGTCGAGCTTGCCTTCCAAAATATTCTCACTGGTAAGATCAATCTGTTGGATTTTCGGAATACTTGTGACTGACTAAGAACTCCTTGCAGAAATCTTCCGCATCGTATCAAGTAAGGCCCTTGAAAGTGGCGATTCTTCCGCAAACCAGCTCGGCGACCGCAAAGTCGTGGAAATCACCAAAACCCCAGACTCCGAGAAGAAACAAGGGTGCTGTTGATCGAATCCTATCCTTTTTCTACGTGTTTACGTTGGATGTCATTTAATGTGCAAAGCAACTATGAAGGGTACTGGTGGCTGGAGCTTCATATCCTGGTTTTCTTTTGTGCTGCGTTTATATTTCTGTTATTACATCTTCTCCTTCCCCCCTTTACATCCATTCCCTTCTCATCCGGCCTAGGATAATGATCGGTTTTTCATTCCTTTTCAATCGGATTCTACAACGAGCTTGTTTTCTATGATAGGAGATGCCTTACTTTTTCATATTTCCCCTTTTCTTTCGCCCTCTAATTACTTATCAGATTTCCTTTCTTATATCCTCATGGTATTCCGTGGGCTTGACCCTAACCTCCGGCAGATTTCCTTACCACATGTATACTCCTACTGGCCATGCTGATATCAAGACTGCGTTCCTGTCCAACCCGTCACGATCACAAGCCGTCCTCACGATCGATCGAAAACTTTAAATTCTCAAATCTAGAGGAATTCAAGACTAAATGGTATACAGGGAGGCAATGGACGATGTTAGGCAGATGTTATGTTGGGCAAAGCAGCCACCTGTTTCACCTGTGTTCCATATATATACATAAACAACATGGTGTTTAATTCTCAGCCGTAGGCGGCTCGGGCGGGAAATTGATTAATTTTGACCGAATATTAATGGCTCCCTTTGTAACAGGTGACGAATAATGGAGGTACACTAGACGTTTATGGCTGATAGTTTCTCATCACTGCCGGCTGGGGGTATAAAATTTGGCGATATCTAGCTAGTACTCCGTATGAGGTTATTGTAGCAAAAGCTGTAAGAAAGAGGATCGAAAGATTACAACACAGGCATGATATCTCATAATTGTTGTTGCTGACAGGTGCTTGCTAATGGTAAACAAATTGAAAACGAACCATCACATATCAGATTTTGCAATTCCCAGTTCCAGATCAAAGATGGCATCTTTGAATGCCTCTATGTCTTCCCCACGCTCATTAAGAACCCACTCAAGAGTCTGACCGAAGGTTTCTCCATTATTTTCAAACCACTCTCCAATTGATTTGACGTATCGTTCCACTTGCTCCTTGAGTCGCGTGTTCTCCCTCAACCAGATGACCTGTCCGGGATCTAGTTTCAACATATCTTCTACCACATAATAATGAGGGATTTCATCGCCCCAACCCTCTGCGCCTGGATCATGATAAAGATCCGAGCGAAATTTAGTGGCATATTTGTTTGTGGAAGTTGAGAATTGGTTTGTTCCAGATCGATCATTTTTGGAGGGGTTAAGGAAGAAGGTTTCCTGGTCATGTAGTGGCGGAGTATGCGAACGATAAGGATCCGCAAAGTAAAAATCGGACGAGCCGTGCGATGGAGGGTAGTTCAAGTGAATGTTGAACGAGAGGGACTGAGTGTTTTCAGGGAAACGCTTGTGGAACTTTCGCTGAATAGTGCCGTTACTCGGACAAATATGGTTTTGAACTACCTCACGAATGACCAGGCGCGTGTCTTCCATCTCAGCTAGTTCTTCTGTTGACCAATTATGCAGCAACTCAGCTCGCTCGCGGACCACTGCAGGCACTGATCGCGACGCGCGTGGATAGAGAGCGCAGTGAAATGCCCTAGAATACAGCCATAGCCGGTAGATCGCGCGGCGGAGGGTGTATCGTTCGTGGTCAGTCAATAGTCGTCTATCTTCGAAGTCGACTTTCCATTTCTTGACAGGGTAAATTTCCTCCCATTTCCTAGCCACACGCCCCACTGCAACTATTTGCTGAAGGAGATTGGTTGAAAGGGGAGCTTCACGAATAGCATGCGCGGGCTGGCTGGAGTTCTGAGTCACCAATTGGATAATATCCTTCAACGGACCATATTCAGCCTCTGCTGCAGAGGCAAGAAGTGGCAGTTTTTGAGAGGATGCAAAGATTTGGTAGAATCGGCGGCATGTAAGAGCTAAGTTTAGAATGTCGGCAATGGATGTGCAAGACTGAAATATCTGGAGCAGCAGCTCCGTCGGGAACAGATATGGTAACATTGTAATATAGTAGATATCTTTGGAAGCTATAGAAGAGCTGGTCAGCTTGGCCCTCGATATTTTGCAAGGCGGTAAAACAACGGTTGTACGAACGCACTTTTTTTCAAATTTATATTCTGAATATTCAGCTTCAGTTGTGGTAGAACGTCTAGGCGTCGCACGGTTCTCGAACTGTTCACTCGTCTAATCGGTCGGTGAAAGTAGATGGAAGGTAGAGAGTTAAGTAATATTGAGGGTACAGAGGATCAAATAGTAACAAAGCAATATGACACGGACAAATGTTTGATATACTCCCTTTAGAGGGGAGAGATATCAACCAGTCTCTCCGTGCACAGAGCTGCGTAGTTCAACAGGCGACCACCCCTCCGTCCTGGGGGGCTATAGAAAGGGTGATCACATCTGCATGATCGGTAACTGATGGTATATTCATTCTGAAGGATTGTCCAAGCCGCAAAGGGCTGAAATTGGTGGGGATTGCCATGGTGCTAGGGTTGTGGTTGAAAAGGAGAGAGAGAAGGCGAACGAGCTCGAAGAACAATTTCGCGCAGTCGCTGATATTGACTTTGATTACATAATAAATGATATACATCAGGCTTGGCAATTTTGATATAGGATGAGACAACGCTAAGTCAGGGTCAATCAAATCAAGAGGTTCATATACTCCTATATACACCGGCCAGCTTTTTGAGGATACAATGGATATCGCGATAGAATAGAAGAAGCAAATACCACACCCAAATCCCACCAATACTAGTAGGGAATCAGAACCAGAAGTAAAATCTTTAAACGGGGGGAATGCAATATATCTATGCAAACAATACTCTTGAATCAAGCTCATCGACCTTCTTGTCCTTTGAACTTTCAGTATTCAAACCCAGCTCCGTCTTCTTGACATTCCTATCGATCTGTCCCGTTCTCCTGGAATTGTATCGAGAGGCCTTCTTCATCCTTATTTCGCGCCTAACCTGGTTGGGACTCACATATTCGCGATTCTCGTAGATAACCGGGCCACCAAAGCTTCCCTCCAGTATCACGATTGGCGTAAGGACAAACCGCGGTCCAATTTCGACCAGCGAGATTTCAGGTCCGCCCTTACCGCCACCAGCAGCACCCTTGGACTTCTTCTTCTTCTCCCCAGCCGCGGCATTTTGAAGTTCTTCTTCCGCCTTCTTAGTGGCAGTAGCCACGTCCGTCTCTCGAATTTCATAGACTCGGATCCAGATCTTTCCATCCACAGCGAAAATGCCAATTACCCTGTCGACGAACGGCTTCATCCCTCGAACGCCTCGTTTGGGCACGGCGAACACACTTCGTAGCATTTCTCGGACCAGTCCCCTCCACTCGTTGCCTTTCTGTAGCACAACATTGTCATCGAATGAAGGGTCAAAAACGACAATGCCCCGTCCTCCCTTGAGACAGTTTCCAGCGAACCCAGTGCCTAGCTCGCCCATTGTGTGTAGATTGGTAACGCTGAATTTGAGCGTGGGGCCATTGGGAGGCCTTGAGAGCCACAGGTATAGATCTTGGCCCTGCTTGCGCGCCTCAAGGAAGAACACAACATTGCAGGAATGGAGATCGGCTAATGAGTTGAGTAGGAAGTTGTATCCTTGTGACTTTTTGGTGTCGAGTTTGCTTTCCTTGTACGTATGTGGGAGAAGGGCAGTGAGGTCGGTAACTAGATGACGGTGTCTAGGAGGTGAAAGTCAGCCATCGTGCAAATAGAACAATTGTTGAGAGCCCCGGAGCTTGGTGTCCTTTCTCTCGTAGTGGAAGACACAAAACCATACCGATACGAAACACCTCTGGAGGTGAGCACGAGGACTCTGGTTTTTGGCATAAAGGCCGGGTTCTTTTGCGATTGCGAGCTCTTCTTGGGTGTCGTTTTAACGCCACCATCTTCTTCGTCATCATCATCCGAGCCGACTTCTGAATCGCCTTCTGATATTTCTTCCTCTTCGTCCTCTTCACTACTGTCGTCCTCGAAATCGTCCATCACATCCATGTCAACATCCTCGTCCTCCGCATTGACCCTGGGAGTATCCTTCTTTTTTCTTTTCGAAAGTGACTTGTAAACTGATGCCATTATTAAATATAGCAAGAGACACAAAATAAAGCAAAATATGGTAGGAGTAAATTGGGATTATTAGTTTGCGCAAGTTGCGTTAAGCTGTCAGCTAATTTTTTTTTTTTTTTCTAAGAAAAAAGATATGAAGATACTGCCAAACTCTAAATGCGCGCACCGGCTTTGAGTCACGTGCCGAAAATAGCCTAATATCACAAAGCTTTCCTATATTTAACAAAACAAAAAGACGAGGAAGAGCAAGCGGAAGAAATAACACAGAAAAAGAAAAAAGAAAGGTACGAAAACAACAATAGATAATTTTCGTTCTGCTTTTTCAAAATTTTATCAAGCAAATGTGTATCGCTGCGGAAACGAGCAAAAACAGGCACTCGAAGCACAAACTAATGTCATCAAATGGGTTCAAATTACAAACTCGAAGATGAGTATTCGGTATAGCTAAGAAGATAAAGGGGAGAAAAGAAGAGGGTACATTCTTCCCCCCATCCGGTAACGTCGATTTTAGCTTTTTGTGTGAGCAGATTTACCTCCCCCAATTGCTAGGATATCCGCCGACATCTCCGTAATGCTGCTGTGGTGGTGGTACGTAGTCGGCGCGAGGCGGCATGCCAGACTGATATCCTCCATACTGCTGTGGTGGAGGCGGTGGTGGTTGTTGCTGCCATGACGGCCCATTCCCAGGACTGCCAAGCTGTCTTGAGGTTCCGTACGGGCCACCGGGAGGGCCTTGGATTGATTCATGATATACGGGCCTGCTTTGGTCGATGAGAGGATCGTATATTGGATTTGAGCCAAAGCCTGGTGGTGGTGGAGGCATGTTTCTCGGTAGGCTTTCTGGTTCCCTGTACCTGTGGTCATAGCTTCCCGCGGGAGGTCCTCGAGGGGGATATGGCTGGCCCGCTGGTCCAGCTTGGTATTTTGCAAATGATTCCTGTCGTTCTGACTGTCTTTTCCTCTGTGCTTCACGATGAGATAAGGGAAATACGGGAGGTGCATTAGGGTCTTGATTGAGGAGCGTGATTCCATGTTCTTGATGTCGCTGAGTTTGAACGGGGAACACGCGCGGAGGGAACTTTCCAGGTGTTACTGGAATTGGCTGGTTAGTATACCGAGGATCAGCAGGCTGTTGAGGGCCGCAGAAAGGGCGAGCGTTGGAATCGTGCATCTGGCCGCCATAGAACTGACCCTGCGGGCTTGGGTTCATAGGTATACTGTTGACGTGGGGTGGTTGGCCCAAGGGAAGGCCAGAGTTCTGCATATGGCTATCATTGTAAGATTGGGGATGGGGAGGGAAATGTTGTGCTTGGTGCTGGTTAGCGGGTGAGCCTGAGGTAGTATGGAAGCCTTGTACTTGGCCGGGTAGAGACATCGGCTGCTGTGGCGTATTGCTCCCAACCCGGGAGTGATTTGGCTGTTGAAAGAAACCAATCAGCTCGCTTGTTCTATTTGATGAGCAAAATATGGGTAGGTTAAAACATACACTGTTATGCTGGACTATCATCTCGTCTTGGCTCGCCAGAGCAGAGATATCGGCGATAGCATGCACTGGGGTGGTTTGAGCCGAAGAACGGGGGTGTGGGACTGCATCGCCAGCGACCGGAGTTCTTTGTGATCTTGGAGAGGTGCTCTGAGGTGATAGCTGCTGTGTAGCCTGTACGAAACCCGAGAAATAGATTGGCTGTTAGTTACTTATCCGATACAACCCCGGATATAAAGTCTCGACGAGGTGTCCCACATACTGCAAAGTTACCATTTCCATTCCACTTGGCATTCCTTACTTCCATCAATTCTCTTGTGGCCTCGGACTCGGGCGAGGTGGCACTCATAGTGAGAGGGGAGGGATAAGGGCCGGGACTGGCGGCGGAGTGAGGAGTCGAGGAGGTCGACGCAATGAACGGTTCAGTGGGTATCTCCCATTGTGATTTCCTGGTTACTGGCTGGACATAGTACCATCGTTGCTGGCGGCCGTCCCACTGAGCAAGCCTAGAGGGAATCAGCACGGACAACGGTCAGCCACGGAGATCATGACAAAAATAACTCGTGAACAAAAAAGATAAAAATAAAAATAAAAACGTACCATCCTTCAGGAAGAACGGGAGGAGAGGACGATGGACCGGCTGCATCCGGGCTCATCACCCGTGAAGACTGCGGACTCATTGTGTCTGGTATGCCAACGGCCGCTAATGTCAAGATAAGAAGAGCAGTACACCTTGTTGGCTATGGAGCCCGGACAGGACGAAGAAAAAACGATTATGTTGAAAAAAAAAGGGACGATCACCGATGTCGAGCCAGCAACAAACGGCCAAGATGTCGGATGAGATGGTATTGGATTAGTAGAGAGTCGGATGGTCGGTGTGTGTGTATATGTATGCTAACTAGTTATCCGGCCGTCCAAAGCGGAGTCGTTGAGGTAAGCGGCAGCCGGTCTCGAGTCCCCGCGGGAGATATTAACGGGAGAATATAGGAGAGACGGGGAAAAGGGGACGAGCAGAGGATCGCGCGGAGAGTAGGAATAAGGACGCTATTGAGTTTGCATGGTGATGTGATCAGTCGTAGATCGATATATTGTTCGATATGATGAGAGCGCGCGGGACAGGAAATCGGGTCTATCAGGCGGGCGTCCGGCTGTCAACTTGCTCGTCCGTTTTTTAGTTACTGTACAAGGGCGGGCGAGCAGCAAAGGCAAAGGACGACGAGGACGAAGGCGACGAAGCTGAAGCAGACGGAAGAGACGCCGAGGCAGAAAGGCCAGCGATGTGGTGTGTGATTTCTTCCCTGTGGTGATGTGCTGCTTGATGGTGGGGATCGCTGGAGACGAGGGGGGGAAAGATGGCCAGCGCACTGCAGTCTGCAGCGCTGACAAGACCGACAAGACCGACGAGACTGTCGAGACCGACAAGACCGACAAGATCGACAAGACTGACGAGACTGACGATGGGAAAAGACACGGAGAAAGAGAAATAAATACACGGGTTATTTTGCTTCTCTGCTCTCGTGCCTAACGGTCAGGTGCGAGCTAACTTGTTGGCTGGTAAACACCCGCAGCCAGCACCCTTGATGCCCAACGGCAAACACAAAACTTGGCAGGCAACTGGCTAACTAAGTAGCTAACTAGACAAGAGTGACAAACAAAACTTGGCGGGGAAGGCAGGGCAGGCAAGCACTTGAGAAGAAAGACGTTAGAATGCTAATCATTCAGCCCAGCTCTTCAGCCCAGCTCTGCCTCGATGCATTGCATCCATCCAGGTGCGCCAGAGGCCGGTAGTCCGTGAGAAGAAGATCATCAAAGGGCATGCTGCTGGCTTAAGAGCGACCGGGCGTGTGGTGTGACCGGGCAACTATATTGGACAGGCCATCCATAGCCTTTTTACAAACACTTTAGCTTGTCGATATCTATCCTTGGAATGTTGGAGTACGGAGTAGATATAGATAAATAGATAAATTAATAGTAATTAGTGCGGCCAAGTTGGCTGTCGAATATCGAAAATACGAGCCGTGGCTTCTCCTGACTAAGTAGAAGTGTCCTTACTAAGCAGCCGTATAATGGCATTGGAGCTAGTACCTAAAAGGCATAGCGCGCCGTTGAACCTAACCGCGCCGGCGGGATCTTCAGAAGCAAAAAGTTACCTAGGTATCAAAGTTATCGGTTCAACACCAGATACCGCGGAGGGAGTTCCATGGCTGCGGCGGCATGCATAATTTCCAAGCTGCGATGCCCGTTTATGGAGTATGTATGTGCCACAAAGGTAATGGGAGTGCCTCGAGGCGATATCGGCGCAATGGGAAAGACTGGCGGGGTGGCGTGAAAGGGACACATCGTAGTAGATAGATGGACGTATGATTGTTTTTTGCACACAGCTACACTGGTTGGTGCTAGTAAATAATGAAATGTCGCTGGACAAGGAGTCTCCGCTCTATCTCTCTACCCTGGTCGCACGCCATCCCTCAAGAAAGCATTTGGAATATAGTCAATGGCCCGCAGGGTGCTGTACTTGTATAGTTACTCACTGCAAGTCGTTGGCTTCTTCGTTCAGGACAAAGTTTTGATCTTGATTTAAGGTTAAGATTTGTCACGTGATTGTTACTATATACGGTTAGAGGAATCCGTATCCGGTAAAGTGCGCTTGTTTCTTTTTCCTTAGTGGGTCCTGGTCCTTGCTTAGCAAATTCTTAAATGTACGTTAGCGCGCGCAAATCGCAGGTCCATTTACTCTTCGAGATGTTGATGATCGACTTTGTACAATGAGCCTTGTCATTGTTTTTTGAAAAATGGCTGCAAGGCGTTTCTGTTCTACTATACCACCTCGCCGGGCAGAGTCCCGTAAACGTCCGAATGATAGAGATGGCTCGATTGGCCCATCTACCTGTGATTCCAGGTCGACGAAAGCTATAAAAGGGGCCTTCTCTCACCCTGTATTCCCTCCATTCCATCCATCATCAGCATCCAGCAACAGCCTTCAGAGTCAAGCTCCTTGGTTCAATTTACGCTCCGAAAGCCTTCACTGCTTTTTCAATTTTGGATATCGCATTTTTACCCAATCCCAATTTCCGAATAACAGCCACCCAACGCAAACATGTTGTTCTCCAAGCTCTTTGTTGCCTCGTGCATCTCTCCTGTCTTTGGCAGCCTCTTGCCGAAAGACTACGTCGCCGATCTCATTGCGCGACAAGCCCCTGGAGGAGATACCATTATTATCCATGGCGATGACTGGCTGGAGAGCCTTGGGAAGGCTGCGGCTACTCTCCACAGACGTCAGGATGATATGAAATATCCGTACATCGATAACCTGAGAAAGGTTCTTAAAGAAAGCCATCAAGTCAATGGCCAGTTCCCGCCAGCTGGAGAGGTCGATCCTGTTCAATCAAGCCTTGATTGCACGCTAGGCTGCAGTGGATGGTGCAATCCTGCCTCAACCTATACACATCAGACTCTCCGGACCATCTCCAACGTCGAAGTCACTGGACATCCGCATGTTGATGAGATCTTCGAAAATCCAAATACAGACCCTCTGGACATTGAGGTCAAGAAGGGAACTGCAGTGACAAGGGGTAATACAAAGGGTTGGAGCATTGGGTTAGGTCTTGGTGGGGGCTCGGGTCCTCTGTCTGCCGAATTTTCGGGCCAAATTTCCCAGTTGACGGAAGAGACCACCACCGAAACCCGCGAAGTCAGCTGGAAGGGCAAGTGCCCCGCGAATTCCGAATGCCTGGTCACAACCGTGACATTTATGGTCACTGTCACCGGCAAGTGCGATGAGTCACTTTACGCCTTCTGCTTGCATGGAGAGGTGCAAAAGAGAGATATGTGTGGAGATGGCAAAGAATTCCTCCTCACCTGCATCTGCCCTGCACATAAGGACTTGATCGAGCAACGATGCCCAAAAGGCTCGGAGAGTCCCAAACTAAAGTCCTGCGAAGTTACCTTCCCACTCAGGAAACCAGATGGCTCCCTTCGCACTGTGCAATTCCTAAGCATAATTCCTCGAGCTAAGTAAGCTCGCAGGATAAAAGGAGGCGGTGGCCAAGGGTTGATTTTCAATGGACAATATTGCATCCCTTTTTGATCTAGGACCGTTAAATGATCGTCCCTGCCCCTGAAATTCTCAATTAGGCTTTAGTGAGTGCTATAAGCACAAATATTACTTATTTTCATATTTACCTGAATCATTTTCTCGACCAGCTTGCCTTGTAAAGACTTATCGCTATAGTTACCGGAAATTTGTAGATTTGTAATGCCACCAAAATACTAATGTTTCGAGATTAAATATAATATTAGTAACTACTAAATATAGCAAGTTAAGGTAACGGCTGCAAAATGTGTCTATTTCATAGGTAGGTAGCTACCTGTAGGGCTCTCTAGGTTAGTCTAACTGTCTCGGAATCGTTAAGTCGGTTAATTAACTCTGGCAGGCGCCATGTCCCGCCCGGCTGCAGATCCGGGCCGTTTAAGTTAGCTCGGTATGCGATTGGTGTGGCTGCAGTTGCATGCTTAAGTAATAATTGCGAGTTGAGATGCTTTGATTATGGAGTATCTTGCCACAAAGGTAAATAAGGGGAGTATATCGAGTATCGGAGCAAGGGAGGCATCTTTTGCCGGTTTGGGGAGGGTCCGCGTGGGTATCATATACATATCCAGGTCTATAATATGCTATGAAAGCGAGTCGGACAGATGGCTCGATGTTTCGAGATGAACATTACTTTGTTTAAGAGATTGCTTTCATTATATATAGAGATAACTAGAGATAGAAAAAAAAAAAAAAAAAGACCACCCAGGGCTGCTGTTCCCCCTCTCTCCTGCTATGCTGCCTATAGACCAGTTTATAAGTACCGCCCGCCATAAGGTAGTTGAAACTCCGTTAACCTTGCTCCGTTTTTTTGATAGTTGGTAACCCCCAGATGTAAATCCCATATCCCATAATGATGATGCAAATGAAGTAACACTGTTAATGAGGGGAAAAAATAAAGGAAAGAAACGCAAAAGAGAACGATTAGAATAACAGACTCTCAGCCAATAAGGGGAATTGAGTAGTTAGTTATCAAACGAAAGAAGGAAAGGGGTAGAAAAAGTTTTCGGCCTGCAAAACCTGGTCGAGAGAATCTGCCGTAAATGATCACAACGGCTTCGTTTATGTGATTTCGTTCGTTGTTGTTCCTCGGGGAGGGTCATCTCCATCATTATTATTAGTCACCAAGCGTAGTCGTCGTTGAGAAAATCGAGGTCATCCCCGTCCCAGTCGTCGTCTCCACTGGGTTCTGCATCACTCAGATTCTCTGCGGGCAAGATCACGTCTGCAGGCCTGAGATTGTCGATTCGAATTTTCACCACATTGCACATTCCTGGGCCATTGGCCATAAAACCTTGCCGTCCAATAATCAGGGGGCTGTCGTTTCGACTATGAAGCTCGTTGGGGGACGGCGCGTCACTGGATCGTCCACCTTCGTCACCGCTCGTGGACGGTTTGCGTTCAGCAAGACGTCGACTCTTTCGCCTAGGCACATTATCGTCCGTGGCTTCGTCTCGGACAAGGTGTGAGACGTCGGAAGCGTCTGACCTCGATGATGGCCTACTACTCAGGGATGAAGACGCTCTCAGGTTTCTGCTGGAGATGCATAGTGGAGGCTCGCTTCTTCTGAGAAACGTTCGTTCCAGCGTCCGGGCCCATTCATCCCTGAACTGAGCACGGTCTCGCCAGTCCGTCTTCAAGATTGCGGTAAGGGTGAGCTTGCGCAGATATTTCAGGCGCGGAGCAGCTTCAATCAATGACCTAAACACAGCTTCCGCGGTCATGATATCCCATTTGCGAAGGCGTTCAAGCTCAAGTGTTTCCAGGTTGGACGGCCATGTCGGGACCTGACCGGGGTGGAGGAGCAGCTCAAAATGCGGCTCAACATCATGAGCTAATGTATCGCCGGAGCTGAAGTTTAGATCCATCCTGAAAACACGCAGAAGAGGGCAGGATGCCCGCAGTCCGACAGTGAACGACATGTCAATCTCTTTGTTATGGGTCAGGTTGAGAACCTCCATTTTCTGGCCATGCTCAAACAGGTAGCTTGCAAGGCTTTCAGAATCCACATTTTCACACTGGTCTAGAGTCAAAGTATGCAAGTCGACCGGCAACTTGAAAAGAAACCCATCTGGAAGGTAGCACTCAGTAAATTCCAATACCGACAGTTTTGGAAGAGCAGCTAGTGAAGAGACTAAATGTTCGGCTGGCAAGGGCTTCTCTTTGTCATCCGGAGACAGCCGTGTTTCAGGTGGCTCATACGGCCAGATTTTATAAAACCTCAGTGTCCTGAGTGAGCAGAGCATTGGATGGAGATGAAATTCTTTCAATCTCGATAGGTGGACTCGGCTACTCCACTCCCAGCTTTGAAGCTGGATATGATCTGGAGGCATGGATTCAAGCCAATGCTCAAGAAAGGCCAGTTGGAAGGGCTTCGACATCTTCCGCGGGGTATCACTAAGATCACGGATCTGAAGATGTTTTATCTGAGGCGCAAACATCAGGAAAGAATGTATCTGAAACCTGTCCACTTTGGGCATATGGGTAGTTATTTCCAAACATTTTACCTTGCTACGATAGTTGGTCAAAGACGTGGACTGATCCAGCTCTAACGGCTCTCTAATTTGCTCGAGCCAGTCCATCGTGAAGGCCACGGGGGAATAATACAGGGCCGCTATAGCAGGCTCGAAAAAGGCCCTGCAGAGCCGTGAAATGCGCACCAGCCACCGTATTGACTTCAATACTTGGGTGACTTGGATACCTTTCCCCATTGGCGCAGCTCTGAGAAAGATATCAAACAGAACATGGTACGGGAGGGTCTGCCATGGTGGAATTTTGGTAGATTCTACGGGAGATGGCATTTCGAGCTCAGATTCGTCTTCTGGCCTGAGCTGTTTGGGGGAGGTAGTCAGGACGTTCTTGCGAGACGCTTGAAGAAAAAGAGCTCGTTTTTTATTGTTTGATGACGACCTTGTGATGCGGGCGCCGAGGGTCTTTTTCTTCCGAGGTGAAGGTGAGAGCGAGCGTTGTTCAGCCCGAGGTTCCTCTGAAGGGATAAAGTCAGGATAAACTAGTGGTCGAACAGTAACTGGGGAGCTATCCGAGCTCTCGTTGTAGGTCTCTACCTCATCCGAGTCCGAACTATCCTCACGGTAAGTCTTCACTCGGGTGCTGCTTGCGCGAAGAGGCCGACCCGAGCGTCTCGGAGGGTTGGCGGGTAAAGGACGAAGACTTGGGGCCATGCTGCGTCCAAGAACGAGTGCATCATTGGCGGGCGGAGGCGAAGCGAGGTAGAAGTAGTAGTGATGGAGAGTCGAGGAAGTTGCCGAAGCCAGCTCAGCGGGCAGCAGAAAGATCTACCAAGGAAGGTATTTTTATATAGGGGCAGCCAAATGGATGAGCGAAAGAACGCCTTCAAACGCCACCCAGCAAGCTCACTCGCTGCAAACCATCTCTCTCTTCGGTCTCTGTATATTAATGTTCAGAATGTATATCGTCATCCAGGCGACTTTCTTCCAACCTATGGAATGGATGGATTCAAAATCACCGGGAGGTCGTTTTTCCTGGAAGCCAGCCAAAGCCTTGGCGGATGTCGAGACAGTCCCGTGACGGGGGGCACGGAGTTCTGATCGGACTATAGTTGATCCGAAGATAAGATAAATCCCGTGTTACATAAGCAGCTGCATTACCTAAAGTACCTACTTATTTAAGACACAGCGCTTATGTCATCTTCGTCTTTGCTGAGTTAAGCGCTGGACGCCGGACGCCAGACGCCAGACGCGTTGTTTTATCTCCTCCCGACGGGCGACTCTCTGTTGCGGCCAGCTCACCGTCCATCCACCCACCCTCCACCGAGAGATAGACGCCAGGCCAGCAGTACGCGGGCGCGCGCGACGAGAAGCCCAGCAGTCTCCGGCCGCAGCCAGCGAGGGCACAAGGGGCCAAGGAGCGCCCAAGAAAACCTTGCCCAGGTACCCTGCAAGCAGAATCACATGACGCCTGCGATTTGATGACTGTGCATAAATTAATTTGTCTTAGGATGGAGATGTTTCTATTTATAACGAGCCAGAAGGTGAAACAGCTACCACTTGCCCCCGATTTGTTATTATGAATGTGGGATGCTGGGAGCTTCTGTCGTGTCGACAACGCTCTCGGACGACGGCTCCGCACCTTGCCTCTCGTATATGCCTGCGAATTGACTCTCGATCAGCCATATGGCAGCCTCCCGCTCCGCCGGCAGTACCTCGTGAATGCGCACATCCAACATCCGTACCAGGCTACTTCTCCCTCCCCCTCTCCGTTCCCCCCAAAGGAAATGCAATTCGCTTGCACAAGGCTGAAGACGACCCAGTATGGATGGGCTCTCCAAGCCAGGAGCTGAGGATGGAGCCCATGGGCCGCTGCAGTCCTCCAGCAACAACGAGAACGAGCAACCATATACTAAATATCCCGACATTCCAGAGCCACCGCACCAGCAGCAGCAGCAGCAGCAGCAGCACCAGCAGCAAGAAGGAATGCCGGAGACCAACAACAGCCACAGCCCCCCGCTAGCAGGCAATACCAGCGGCAATAGTGCACACCCTAGCGGTGGTGATAGGTATGCCATGTCGCAGGTTAACCGTGACGTTGCACCAGGCGGCCTTCAACCGTCACCTAGAGATCCTCGGTCTGCTATCCTGTCTCGACGCTCACCGTCCGCCGCGTCCATGTCCCCTCCAGTGTCCGTCTTATCCCAGGAGCGCCAGAACGAACGCCTCCCGTCTACCGAACCGCGATCTCTTCCTTCGCGTGATATTACCAATGCGACTATCGACGATGCCTACGTCGAGTTCATCTTGTACTGCAACCCGACCATACCAAGCTCTACAAACACATCGGAGCTGCGCCGAATGTTTAGGTCGCCGCCTCGCAGCGAAGGGAAGAACTTCTGCACATTCATGCTCTGGGAATTGATACAGAAGCTCGATCGCAAGGAGCTGAAGACCTGGATTCAACTCGCTATAGAGCTTGGAGTAGAGCCGCCGTCCGTGGAAAAGAAACAGAGCACGCAAAAAGTCCAGCAATATGCAGTGCGTTTAAAGGTTAGACTTGGCGACTTTTTTTTCTATTGTTTATTTCTTTCTTTTACGTATCATGCTTGCCCTGCTGGTTGCTTTGGTCCTGACTCTTTCGTTTCTAGCGATGGATGCGCGCGATGCACATAGACGCATTTTTTGAATACTGTTTAGACCACCCACACCCGTACTATACGAAGGTCCATCCACTTACTGAACAAGAAGAAGAATGTCGTGACGGAGTGCCAAGAGACGAAGACCTGGCCCTGCGCGCTCTTGTGCCCGAATGGAAGCCTAAACGAGGCCGAAAGAGGGTCGACGACATTGGCGTTGATCCCAAACAACAAAAGCGAACTCGCCTATATACACCAAACTCCGGGATAGAGGGAGGCTATCACACCGATGAGACACCCCAGAGCTCTATGCCCTGGAGCGCATACCCTGATTCTGCTGAACACCCGCCTGGCGGCTGGCCGCCAGGTCCAACAGCACATCTTGACAGCACAAAGAACCCACACCGAATGGGAACTCCAGAAAGACCTATAGATGTTCAGACTGCTGCATCTGGATGGAGTTTTCCCATACACAGGTCTCCACCGTTCCGATATCCACAATCTGCAGTTACCCCCCGCCACCGTGACCTTGATGCGCTATTCTCAAACGAGCCACAGTCTGCAATTACTCCGTCTTCGGCAGACAGGGTGGGCGGGAAAAGGCGAGGCCGCCCAACAGTCTCTTCAGCGTGGCTTGGAAACAGCCCGTCTGCCGGAAAGTCTCGGGGTCGACCTATGCATCCTGAAACGCCGTCGTCTTCACTTTCGATGGCTGTTACTAGCCACCCAGACATTCGTCCCAGTGATACTAATTTTCCCACCGAACCCCCCAATTCCGCAACTCCTGCTAGCAATGAGGCAGCGATGGCAACACCTGTTGGTGCAAATACCGGTGCTGCCCAACCTCTTAGGAATTATGCCCCCTCGAGACCAACCAAATTACATCTTCAAGTGCCAAAGTCTGCTGGCACCCCTATTCGTCTGGCGACTCCGCCTCTATTGCTAGTCAATGGCCAAAATGGTTCAGGCGGGAACCCCGATGCAACACGGACTCATTCTGGAGAGATTCCTCAAAACGCTAATGAGGTATCCTCTCCATTTAGCTTGACGCTTGAGCAAGTTGATGACGCTCTATCTCGTGAAATACAAGGAGCCACTTTGTTTGGGAGGACAACTCCTCTTAGTCCTGCCGAATCACGGGCCATTGCTCATGCAACTATCCAACAAATCAAGTCACAATGCCACCCAGATGCCCCTCCCAGCACTGTTGCCAGCTATTGTGCCTTCTCACTTGGTCTCGGCCACAGGCTTGGCCTAGCCTGCAAGGGCCCTGATCAGATGAAAATCAGAATCGAACCGGGCATGTCAGATGATACCATTCGCGTACATTGCCCACCAGACGGCCCTACAAGCAACGATCCCAGTGGGTCATTTTCCATTAGTTATACGCTTTCTTACGACTTTTCTCCTACCCCTGGTGTTACATCCCAGATATCTATACGGGGTAATGCTCCATCGCAAATGACGCTGGGTGAAGACAGCACAGCTCAATATGGCCATGGCCACTATAGACATGGGGATCGACGTACAGCAGCTGGGATTGAAGAAGGGCTATCTGATGATGAAGCTAGCCTTGAAATCGGCATGACCGCGAGGGACTGGAAACAGCGGTACCTGCTCCTACGACAACAAACCCGCAAGAAAGATGCTGCGCTTTTGAAATATAAAAAACAGATCCTCGAGGCTGTCATGACCGATCCATGACATTAATTCATTTGTCTTTCCTTCTTATATATACACTTCCTTGCGGTTTCTCCCCTTCTCTCATTTTAAGTTTTACTTCGAAGGCCTGATACCCAGTGCTAGGCTGTTTTGGATTTTCGATATGGAATTCTGAGCTTTTATACCCCTTCCCACATCCGAAGTTCTGTATTATTACTACTTATTTAATTTCAGACCTTCCATTCTTTCTCATGGCCCTTTCCTGACATATCTCCTCGGACTTCTCTCGCGGGTCTTAACTTATTTAAATGAACGAAGGGTCAAAAACGGTATATATCCTCATTGATTCGATATGTTTCTCCCTGGAGCGATCAAGCATATCTACCGCCATGCTCCATATCAAAGCCAACCTATGCAGGAAAAATACAAGAGGATAAATGCATGAATAAAGTAAAATCTCCCCCAAAACTCCTTAATTCGGGTTCGGATCCGACCATGTGCAATGCTTATGATGTGTGATTGTTAAATGAAGGCATCTAAGCGCACATGCGACGCTGATATTCGTTTACACGGCCTGGTTTTCAATCATCTCGTTCTCATGCTTGACCACTGCTCCGGTGTTGCAGAACTCCTTGAACATTGCATCCTCTGACTCTTTATCGACTGCAGGGACAGGCAAGAATGGGTCATTCTTCGTACGCAGCGGGAGTTCTTCCCCTGTCTCGTCATTCTCAGCCTTGACAGACGCATCAGAGTCCAAAACCTTTTCTTCAGACTTGAATTTCTTAGTGGGACTTTCGTTGTTGGCTTCTCCCTTCTTGGTTTTGCGCTTGGCAGGAGTCTTAGGCGCTCCGTTGGCCTTGGGTTTAGTTGGAGTCTTTCGAGGCGTTTTGGGCTTGGTCGATGCCCCGTTCTTCTTGGGAGTCACGTTTGCGGATCCAGGCGCACCGTCCTCGTCCACTACCTCGCCAGATGATGGATGAATACCATTGCCCTTAAGGATACGCTCATAGCGTTTTGCCCTGAGGTGACTCTTATCAGCATTCGCTAGCCAATGCCTATATGTCAATGGACTCACGCTGCTCCCTTGCTGACAATACCGCATTCCTCGGCGACTGCGGCGAAATCGACCTATCCGTCATTAGTCTTGAATGTATACAAAGGTGACTATTTCCAAGCAGTTGGAGCGCTATACGAGAGTGAATGCTTACTTTTCCATTATTGGAGTACTTGATGCACTTGATCAAGAAGATATTCGTCTCCTCAGCTGAAACACGAGACATCTTGATAGTAAATTATTGATACCGAGAGGGTTGTTTGCGCTATAAGTGGGTATCAGCTGCTGCCGTTGATCAAGTATAACAGATGGACGTGGTTAAGAGAGAAGCCAAGAGAAGAAAAGGAAGAAGAGGGAAAAGAGGAAGAAGAAGAGGAAGAATGAAGAGGCCAACTTCAAGCAAGGAGGAATAATATCTGGAGGTATTAAAGAAGAGAAGCATGTGAAAATTCAGATGTGAGGATTCAGTTGGTGTAAACCTGAAAATCAAAACACTGAACTATCACTTGGTGCCAGGCAAGGTCAGAAAGCTGAACTATCAGTTTCAGGGAGATGCAGTGAGCTGTAAGTGGTATATAGAGAGTGGCTTTCTCCTGAATTTTAACCAGAAAAATCAGGGAATGTAATTTGTTAAGTTCTTTGCTGTTAAAGCCTATGTATAATATAGATAGATATGGTTTTGAACAGACAAGTCCAGTAAGGGAGGTAGAGATTAACAAACCTTTCTCTGCTAATAGCTGGATGCCTTTCTTAGAGGAAGGTGAAGATATCAGATAGCTTTGAGAAGAGATGACCTGGTTTGTAGAAAAGGAAGAAAGGAAGAAAGAAAGAAAGAATAGAATACCTTTTATATGCAATAGCAGCAACAACAATGAGGCGCGTTAGGGCCGGAAATGAAAGAAAATAGACGCGCTACACAGCAGCCGTGTAAGCATAACTAGCAACCAAAACATCTATGGGGTATCCGGGTTCGCGTACTTGGCTACTACTCAATGGATGAAGAATGATAAAGAATAATTAAAAGAAAGAGTTATAGTCACTCCAATTGTAGTTGTGCTATGTAGACTAAACCCAACCGGTATTCTGGCCCGAAGTAGAAGTCCCAATTTAATCATGTCCACTGTCTAAGGAAAAGGGAGAAGAACTTGCGCGTGGTATAAAAACCGAGTGACACAGAGTAGAGCTGCTCATAGAGAGCAAGAGGTCTTAACAATCTCTATGATAGCAAGTTCCTCGGAGGGATAGTCCATAAAAAAATTAACAAAGAGAATTTGAGTGTCGATTTTGATGCTGATGAGCTCGCATTGAAGCAGGTTTGATATGCGCGAGTCATAAGAAGATCTATGATAAAGTTAGTGAGGTTGAATATAAGCAGGAAGGAGAAAGCCATACCCTGATATCAATGCAGTACCACTTAGGCATCAAATTCTTACGCAGCTTCTTCCTCAGCTTCCTTCGTAGCCTCCGGGGTTTCGGTAGCTGTCTCGTTCTCAGTCTTTGGCTCCTCGTTTTCCTTATTGGTTTCGGAGGCTTTGCGCTTCCGTCCACCATTTGCTGCGGGCTTTCTGCCACGTTTAGCGGGGCTCCCACCCGCCTTCGAATCTTCCCCGTCAGCTTCAGGTTTGGCCTTGATTGGCCCACGGGCTGCCTTTGCTCCTTTGCGAGGAGTCTTGGGAGTAGTGGTTGGTGAAGTGGTGTCTGCGCCGGTTTCCGCACTCTCGGAGGCGTTGATTCCCCATTTCTTTTTGATCGCGCGCAGACGGTTGCCTACTGATGCAGGGTTCTTGTACCCTAACTTCTCTGCCATAGCAGGCAGGTCAACCTAGAAATGCAAAACCATGAGTGATTAGCTTTGAATATGGGTTATACGTATTGTTGACTCACATTGAAGGGTCCCTGGAGAAACTTGAAACATTCGGCCATGAAGGCAGTATCGGTCATTTGTTTGTTGCCTGCTTCAGCGGAGTTCTCAACATTGTCTGCCATGTTGATTTACTGACAGTAGATGAGATACTGTTAAGAAATAGTAGCAAGAAGAAGCAAGTTGGTACTTGTATGTGTGTTGGAAAAGTCAAGTTGAGGCTGGTGTGCTAAGAAGGAAAAAGAGAAGAAGAAGAAGAGGGAGAAAAAAAGGGGGAGGTGGGTTTTATAGTGAGAAATCTCTGAGGAGGTACTAAAACGGAACTTTTCTTAGTGCGAGAGCGCTCAGCACCGTGTGACCAAGCTACAGCCGACTTCGGCCTCGTAGAGAAGTGACGGGAGTCTGGGTAGCAAGTGATTTCATAAACACTGAGGCCAGCTGCCTCTCAAACTGAGGGGCACGGAAACAGGAAGAATAAGCCAGGTATTTCTGGATGCCCTCACCCATTGTTCATCTGTATATGCTCATGTTATGGACTGAAAATGCTAGTTATAGCGACATAGTAAAGGCTGCATGTCATGTCGGGTATTTGCCTAACCACAAAGGAGAGAAGAAGTATTCTTCCCTGGGCTATTTGATATTGACAGTGTACGAGGAGATACTGTGTGATATCTCGTCAAACGGTAGCCTAATAAGGGGTATCACTATACCAGTGTATTAAAGAAGATTAATATTAGGTATAGCCAGTAGAAATACTGAGCGGCCGGCCGTCCTCGAGCACAGGGCCTCAAGACAGCGAGACAACGCTCCCGGGCAATAATAGATATATCTCCTAAGAAAAGAGAAACAAATCTTCTTGTATTTCGACCGAATAAAAAAATATACATCATGCTGCATCTTGCAGTCCCCATGATGTTCTTGATAGTTACAGAGAGAAGACAGAAAGATGAAACTGCGAAGACATGAAGTCCTTTTTACCTAAAACAGCAGTCCACGTGACACTCACTTTGTCTTCACAGTAAAAAAAAAAGTAACTTAGTTAAATAACTGAACATTTCACAAATTTGGTTCAGTTTTGATAAAGAGATCCTGCATCTCAATCTCGCCATCGGCTCTTTCGCTCTTGACCTGGATCCAGTTCTCTCCAAAGGGCGGTGCAGAATAGCCGATGACTGGCTCCGGGACAAAAGAAGGGGTTGTCAACTCTGCTGGCGAGACAGTTGAGAAGTCGTAAAAGGGGCTAGGATTCGGAATAGCTGCGTTCTCGAAACACCTGGGGACAGCCTCCATACCCGGCGGATAGAAATACTGTGGCGGAGGCGGGGGCGATGCCGAAGCTGGCTCTGGCATACCGACTTGAAATGCTGGCTCTGGTTTCACCGGCGGTTCTGGCTCCTTCTTGACCGTTGGGCTAGCACTTCCGGAGGGAGACCGTTCTTTGCCCTTCACTGGTTCGTCAAACATGGCCTTCTTCGACTTTGCAGTTTCTGCCTTGGACTTCTTTGTACGAGGCGTACGAGCGGTTGTTGTGTTGCCTTCCATGTGTTGCCGGAACCGTGAGAAACGCATTCGGGCCGCATGACCGTTGGTAATTTCCAGCTGAGAGGCAACCAAATTCCAGTCAATCTGGTAGCCAGGTGTTAGCTACTGCTCAGAGAGTCCACCTGACCACTGTATATATACCCAGGGTGTCTTACTGATTTCAGGTCCAGCTGCTTCAGGATTGTGTATAAGAACTTGGTTGTTTGGCCATCTGCAGGCATAGTTTTGCTTCGCTTGACCGTTGCCATGATATATCAGGGGCTTGGTATAGGAGAATCGACTCAGGCCAAAGCTAGAGTATGGAGTGACTTAAAGTGCTGGTGGGTGTAGGTATCCTGATGGTCAGACAGATTCCTGATATGAATGTTGATGAACATATGTGCAATCTCAGCATGGAAGAGGCAGGGTAGTTATGTCTTCTCACTCTGTAGCTGCTCTGCTCTATACTCCTATACCGTCTGGTTTCAAGAAGGATCCAGCTATACACTAGGCTTGAAACCCATGGTTAAAGCTTTGTCAGGGCCTCCTTTGATACTAGCATTTGCTGTGTGTGTCCAATTATAACAAGAACACAGCCCTTTGTGTTTCCATGCCAACTTTGATATTTTTTGCTCTCCCAGCCGCTCTATTATGTTTGACAGACTAGAGATGCCTACCTAAAGTCTGCCTTCAATGAAGTATGGACATACTTCTTGTCCTTAAATCCTCTACAATGCACCATTACTCTGTCTACCTATGATACCTATTATTTCTAGAAACATCCTCTACAGTACTAGATACTTCTCTCTATCATTGAAAAGTTATTCCATGCTGTGTTTTCTCAGTTTTGTTTTTTTATGTATCTCTAGTTCTCCCTACAATTACATGTATCGAGCTCCCATATTCTGTCGTATATCGAAGATCAAAATATACGCAGTTTTCCTGAGGGGCGAGAATTCATAGAAGTTCACTCCTCCTCCTCACTTTCAGACTCCTCTACGTGTTCTTTTTTGACCTTCTTAGCGTTATCAGATTCCCCATCGGAGTTTTTCTCGGCTGCGCGCTTTCTGGTGGCCTTTTTATCGGCAGACTTGGATTTCGGAGTTGTTGGGGCGGCGGTGTTACCATCAGTGACCATCGCCTTGATTCTTGCTAAGCGGCGCTGAATTGCAATTGCCGTGCACCCTGGATTTCAAGTCAGCCATGTAAACATTCAATGCGCTTCAAGGGCGAATAGCCAGACGTTAGACCTACCATTCCCCATGATATCGGCTACGGCTTGGTGGTCCACCTTGGGGGCAGACGTGGAAATAATTGCGAACAGCAACTATTTCGAAGTTTTGATTAGCCTAATTGTTAACCTCCTCAATGGCGGGCAAATACTTACTTTCATATGTGCTTTTTCGTCCCAGGTAATCATCTTGAGCAGCAATATGTAGTAAAAGTTACTCAAGGTTGGTTTGGAGTAGGTAACTTGCTAACAAGTCTAGAGATTGCTTGAGGCTGCTGGTTGCTAGATTGTTGTGAAAACAAAATGAAGAAAAGGTCTTAGTTGTGAAAGAAATATATAGGGGCCTTCTACTATACCATCGCTGCGGTAACACCTAGGATAGGGTATAAACATAGCTATACTACAGTCTAAGCCAACAAGCTCTCTGAGACAGAGCCCCCAGCTATTATCTTAGGCTTGTGGATATAGAATCGACCTACCTGAGTTAGGATATTAAGTACTGCTGTCCACCATCTACAGAATATTAGATATGCTATGTATCTCTCAATTTTCCCTAGGGCTAGTCATTTCTACTTCTTTCTATAGTTACATGTATGGGGGGTGTTCTCTTCCAGCTTTTCGAATATCAAAGACCAAATATTCGGCTGTTCACTCATCCGTGTCAGACTCCTGTACATGTTCTTGTTTGACTTTTTTGATATCTTCAGACTCGTCTTCGGAGATATTATTGGCAGTGCGCTTTTTGGCCGTCTTTCCATGTCCGCCACCAGCTTTGGAATTTGGGGTCTTAGCTGGAGAGGAGGATGCACTGTTGCCCCCGTCAGCCTTCAGTTTTATTCGGGCTAGTCGATGCCGAATGGCATTCGGCGTACAATCTAGTAAAAGGTTAGCCATTTGAATTATTTGCAAGGACTGCAATGGAAACATGGTTGGAATATTCATACCATGGCCAATAATCGTCGCCACTGCTTCGTAATTGATTTTGGGGGCTGAAGTTGAGATAATAGCAAACAAAAGCTATTTCAGTGTTTATATATTAGTTACCACATCCTGAGCATGCCATGAATTCATGTATACTTACTTTTGCATCAAGCTTGTCATCCCACGTAATTCCCCTTCCCATTGTTGGTAGCTCAAATCAGCTGTATATTGTTGTCGAGTCTTGAAAATTATGATAGGATAAATAATTCTTTGGAGGCCTGAGGATTTTTCAACTGTGGTGGTTGTTGTTAAGAAAAAGGGGAAGGGGAATATATTTTCTTTGCTGTGAAAGAAATATACCCTCTAGCACATCATCGCCATAGCAACAACCAAGAGTAGGACATCAACATCTCTATATTACAGTCTAACCCTAGGAGATAATGCTTTCTAGACATTTTCTTTGGCTTGGAGGTATAAAATCAGCATAAGTGATCAAATTTTGTTCGATGCCAACCGTCCCAGAGGATACTTACTACCCCTAGGGCAAACAGAAGGGAGGAAACATTCTCTTGACTATACTTGACGCTAGGCCAACAGGTAAACAAGTCTGACTTTTGCGCATTGCATCTTCAAACCCCTATAACTCTAGGGTTATTGCTGCATGCGACAAAAGAAGTATATATTTGATGTTTTCATAGTATTAAATAGATGCTGATCTTAAATAGACATAGAAGAAGTCAAGGGGCATCAGACCGGGGTATCTGGGAGGATTTAACAGGGGTCAAAAACGGGGAAGCATTTGTTTCCTGTGCTCCAAGAAAAATAGCGAATATGTGCTGGGTCTAAAGCAAAATGGTTATGGATTTCGTGTTATAAATATTTCTCATGCAACTGCTCTACTGACGATTCGAATCAATGCAAATGAGCTCCGCGACAAGGAAAAAAAATATGGGTATCAAGTGGGGCTAGCACAGGGCGATTCATGTGGCCAAATGTTGTAAATATGAGTTTGGCGTAGGCCGCTGGCAACTGGATGATATCTAAGGAGATTCTTGGATGACCAGAGAGGCATAGGAACTAGAAAAGGAACGAAAGGCTGAACCAGTACGATAACACATATCATTGCTTGTGTCGAGAAGCATCCATCTCCCAAACTTGAGAGGTGTCGGGCAACTCTGCCATAGGTGGGTGCTGGTTTCCGTATCCTACTGCCCCCGCCTTTTCTGGTTCCATTATTGTCGGTATAGAAGCAGGCGGTGCATATGGTGGTCCAGTTACGGGTGATGTTGGAAGAGAGTCAAGTTCTTGGAACCCATTTTTTGGTGGCTGAGGAGAAAATGGGTCTGCGGATGTCTCCGGAGGCGGGGATGCTGCTCTTGCTTTCCGCAATCGAAAGATGAAATAGCCAAAGAATGCAATCCCCCTACACCAGCTATTGATGCAATGACTGCCCCGGCAATTACGCCTCCAGATACAGGTGGATCGCCATGAGGGTGTTTTGGTCGATGTGTATGTCTCCCGGTCTCAATCGGCATGCCTGTTGAAGTTTGTGTGCTTGAGCCAGTTGTAGGCGCATTTGTGACCTCAGTTGTTGGTGAAGTTGTCTCGGATGACGAGGTAGAGCTGGTTCTTGTAGATGACTCTGTAGACCCGGAGGATGATGTGCGTGTTGTGCTTGTCCCGTCGTCTGTGTTGGTGCGAGTCATGGAGGTAGTCTTGTCCGATGTTGTCGATGACGATGGTTCTGGAAGCTCATCGCCTTCCTTGTTGACTAAGAAGGACTTAACATAGGATTGCCCGAGTTTTCGGGGGCCCCAGATGGGACATGACCAGCCGTTGCGGTCTGCACAATTGTCATCCGCGAATAAATTGATACAGTATCGACCTGACGTTTTCGGGTCCCAGCTGTAAATCTTTCCCCTGTCCATATTTATTTTTGTACAGGAATGCGTCCCAGATCCAGTCTCGACATGAGCGTCATTTTCTGTATCATGCCACACAAACGACCATGCGTCCGCCGCGCTTATGAACAAAAACGCTCCAAGGATAAAACGGCAAAGCAGAGTTATTCGAAAAGCCATATTCCGTACCGGTTATCGCATCACCGTGACGAAATAAAAAAAAAAAATCAGTGAATAACTCAGGAGAGTTATTTTATTCGGGGTAGCTTGACTTGATTCTTTGATTTATGAAATAAGGATGGATATCGAAAGGTGAGGAGAAGAAAGTGTGCTCACGAAGGAAGAGTTCCAAACAGAGCCGCAATGGGAATTTCATAAAGAAGGAAAGCAGGTACGAGCTGCAGGGGAATTCAGCATCGTAATATGAAATCCCAAGGCCCGATCAGCACACTAAGTTCAAGCATCCCAAAGCGAACCCCAAGAAACAGTCAAGTTGAGTCGCTCCAGCACAACCACACGCCCTTGGCTTAAGACCGTCCGGATGGGGGATGTTCGTATTCTGGAATGAAAGCTCCACAGTATAGCAATTGGAGAGACCATCATTTCCTTCAATTAGCCTAGAGCCGAAAGATATCCCGCACTAACACGAGATGTCACTTCAGCTATGGGCTCCTCGGAGTCCGTCAAGAGCGGAAAACCACCATGGCTGTCAAGAGCTCGGGTGGCTTTCGCTCCGCCCCCGACTCAGATCGTGGCAAGCCAGCATCTGGTGAAACTCTTCATTATTGCACTCTCGATGGCATTGGTATTCACCGTTGCTGCTTGGAAGATGTCGCGATATTTATTCAGGTCAACCTTTTGGAGATTCTGAAGGTTGAACTCGCAAACCTTCTTTTACGGGCAAAAGGGACAAGCCTGACTAAGCAACCTAAGTTATTTCTAAAAATAGCAACTGACAACATCATGATTTTCACACAGACGAGGATGAAGGAGCAAGTATACCTTGACATGCCGAGAACCGTTGATGAGACATCTGCAACCGTGGACTAAGTATAAGCATATGCCTACAGTCTATGTGGAGTCATGAGCTGGTGGACTCTCAAGAGAAACCAGTCGACAGTTCTTGAGAGATGTTTGCATCCCTCACAATGACCACACGGTACGAAAGGTATCATGGGATACGTGCACCAGCTCCCCAGGGGTGGTGGACTTCCAAACCAGAGGACCATTAGACTGTTCCTTCTCTTCTTTATACCTGTAATATATCCCTGGCCCGGAACACGCCTTTCGCGGCTCTCGAGGATAGCACATAACCACAAACCGAATCGTCCAGTTTTAATTGGATGATTGATCATAAATTCATTGAACATCACTCGAGGCAGCACTTCAGCAAAGGCCCTTGTGTATAACACTGCTGTGATGACCATTACTGTATAAATTATACCTGACTCAACAACTGAAGTTTTTCGATAAATCCATGGCAACTTGTTATTTTCCGGATTCCAGCACCCACGGGGAACTATTGAGTGACATTTTAGCGCTGTTAATAATTCAATGCTATCAGAGTCTGCAATACAGAAAGATATCAATAGCCGCTGTCGAGGGACTTTATATCCAGGCCCTATGGAATCACGTTCGTCTACCATAATGATAGTAGCGGGGCATACATTTGTCAGAAAATGTCAAATGACTCTAGTATGTCGATTTATCAACCCTATCTTGCCTTGAATTGAAATTCCACGCCTACTGTCAAGCTATTTAAATCACGAAGATTGATGGGTTCAAACGAAAATAGAGCCAAACTGGCCGTTTGAATTTGTCCTGATAACTAAGAAACACTCCCCTATTTGCCGAAGCTCGCGTCGCTGCTGTGGAAAGTTGAGCGCGGCTGTACATTACATCATAATAATGCCGGGGGTTGAGAAACAGAGGAAAAGAAAAACAAGCTTGACCTGGAAAGACGGCATCGCCGTTGCCTTGGCTATGCCTCGCCAGAATATGATACCAATTGACCAGTTTCAGGAGCACCCTATATCCTTCCTGAAGATCACATCCGGGACTGCACGTTGTTGAGATTAAACAGTTTCATCTTTAACGAGGCCATCCATGAAGTCGTCATCGTCTTTGTCATCTCCATCTGCGGGAGCGAACTCGCTGACGCTGCTTTCATACTTCATTGCATCTTCCTCGTCAGTATCTCTTTCATACTTGATCATTCCTAGGGGAAGGGCAGGATTGGTTCTCACGCGTTTACCCAAAGGTCGGTGCGTGAATACATCTTCTAACCCCCCGTTAGAAACCAGGTTCTCATCAGTCGTCCCTTTTCTCACTGGGCCTCCGTTGTTTGCTGGAGTCGGAGTGCGAGGAGAACCATTTTCTCCACTCATGTCTTTCTTTGGGCCCCCAGTGCGAGACCGCTTGGTGCTAGACTTTGAGCCCCCAGCTCCGCGTTTGCGAGAAGCAGGGGTCGTGGGGGCAGAAGTGCCATTTTTGGCTGCTTTTGCAAGAGAGCGAATTTTCTGGATTCGTTCAGTGATAGCACGAGGCGTAGGACGGGCGTCCTCGTTTTCAGCTGCTATTTGCGACGTTAGACGAGTGTTCATTCAGCTGACACACGAAGTAGGATTGCTAACTTACGCCATGCCTCAGAGATCTTCTTTGTATCCACGCTAATGTCATGGGTCTCAATGAGCTTGATCAAAAGCTGTTTACGCGACCAATTTGTTAGCAATGTGGCCGATGTATGCTAATCTAATAGTCAAGCCATAGTTCCAACCTGACAGAGAGGAACAATATATAGATCGAGTATTCTGCCAAAAGACAGGTTGCAGTGAGGCTGAACACAATGGTATGCAGAAGCAAAGTCAAGGATATAATGTAAATGGTATTACCATCTGGTCATTCTCGCTCGTCCAACGGACAGGCATCTTGCTGGTTTATGTGTGTAAATTTGAGAGGTGGTCAAGGCTAGGTTCTGCAAAACAAGCGGGTTGTTACCGGCGAGTTTAACCAAGGTTGAAGTGTAGATGAAGTGTAGCCGAAGAAAAAAAGAGTTGATAGTGGGGTGGTAGTAGATGCAGAGGAAGCTGGTAGAAGAAAAGACCAGACTCTTGGCAAGGAGAGTAGAAGAATGGTGTGAAGAAAGAAAGAAAAGAAGAAGAAGAAGAAGAAGGAAGGGGGTTTTATATGTGTGGTTACTAGGGCGATTTAGTAAACACAAGTGTAGAGTGAGAGGTAGATGACGCTTCTTCTGTGTTGCTAACTGAGCGTTTAAAAGAAAGAAACCAAGTTAGGAGAAATATAGCTTGTAAGTTGTGAGTTTTAATTCTTTAAATTTCAAAGGGAAAATATAAGTAGATAAAGGTACGGTACAGGCAGTACTAGTACCTGAAATCAGTGTTGCTGGTTTCCATCTACTTACTTACTATGGAGGCTTCCCAATATCAACAGAAGTTGATAGTACAACTAGTGTACTAACTATGCTAACTCTTTCCTTTAGTTATTATCAGTTTGAATCATAATATACAAAGTAAGAAAAGACAGAAGAGAAGGTTGCAAGTAGTTAAATAAAATATAGAAGTTAAGCAACCTGAGAACCTTTTTGATAAGAGGCTGAAAGCTTAAACTGTTTAGGTGCACCAACAGAAAACCTTAAACAAACCCCAAACTTCACTTCTGAGACAAACATTCAACCTCAAGTCGAATGTCTATGCTAGGGCTGATTGTTTATCCACCACTTAAATACCACAGAATCAGCCAACACAGTGTATAACACGCATCTACTTTCGTAGTAGATGAATCCCTTCGATAGGTGACCTCACCTTGGCCCGATCCGCAAACCCGCATACGGTTTGTCTGCTCAGCTCGAGGGATGATCTTGGTTCCATACCAGATGAGGTCACCCCTACTTATACAGTTCCCTGTATAGTGATCATGGCTGTATATGAATTATTCTATAACTTCCGGTCACTCTACCTTCCATACCCTTGATATTGGCTGCACTCTGTTGCCATTATACCTGTGGTCCTGAATAACCGCGTTTTAAGCAGTTTTATGGTGTTATATCCGCGAATATACTTCTCCTGGGCAGTATACTCAATTGGATATCTGTGTTATCATATACATATTACCCATTGCACTCAAATTTTCCTTCTTTCTTATCGCGTTATATATCACATGCTAGTCATATGATAGATATGGATACACATTAAGTCAATGCCTTGGGTTTACTCGCGAACTATTTGCATAATTTAATGCCTAACAGTCAAAGTAAACTAGGCCCCTGGTCACTTCGAGATTGCCTTTAATAGGGACCCAAGATTCTTTGGAATTGGTGTTCTATGGCAGGACTTTGTATGCAAAACACGACTTACTGTGTTAGTTCTGTAGCTCCCTACAACACGCTAGTGAGTTCGCAGACTTTCCACACAAATAAATATCAGCTTTTGCTTTTTTAGCTTTATATCACCCAATCTCTACAGAATCGTGTACCTGAAGCCAACCACCAGCAGCACACTATTGCCCGCACTCCTGTTATCCGGTATACCATGGTGACCTGGGATAAAGCCAACATCGAGAGACTGATTGCAGCACTGCTCGCTGCACATCCGGGGTTTGCTGTAGGTTGTTCCCGATCAGTCTCCTTCTTATCCCGAATGTAGGGAAATTCCAGGCTAATAATAGGTTTATAGCCTGACTACAACACGATGGCGGTCTATTTTGGTCAAGGAGCAACATATGATGCAATTAACGGGCAGTTCAGGAAGTTTCGGCAAGATGCGAATAAGATGCGTGGTTCTGCAAGCGGTACTGTCCCGTCAACACCCAGTCGCCGGAGGAACGGAGCTTTATCGACCCCCCGCAGTGGCAGAGGTGCAATAACCAAGTCAGCATCCGCTAAAAAATCAAACTACAACAATTCTAACCTGGAGACACCCACCAAGAAGCGGGAAGTGAAAATGGATAGCAACAAGGATGATCCAATAATCCTGGACGATGATGAGGAGAATGTCACTACACCACCTGCTAAGCACGAAATGAGCGAAGTAAAACACGAGAACCCTGTTATCAAGGAGGAAGCGAAGGCGGGGGAAGTCATCTCCATGACTGATATGTTCTCAGCCGCGGCCTCTGCTGATAATGAAGGTCCCCAACACGAGATTGCCGCGACTGGCAAGTCTCCAGCTACAGCCGTTCCTTCCGATACTCCACACATGCGAGACGAAGGCCTTCCCTCTATGCCTTTACCACCCAATCGCGTGTTATTTTTCAACTACGACGACGATGAAGATATAATCGTTTAAACAGATACTCGGAGTCTCGGGGGTTTAGTGGTTGTCTCTGTGATGATGTGAACTTAATTTTCTCGTGGTTTCGATCCATGGCCTTGATTTTTTTCATCGGTGACAATGTGCAGGTGTGGCAGCCTGATACTTGTGGATTTTGTTAGCTTCTAGCTGCGAATTTGGTTGTGTTCTGTCTATTAGCCTCTCTATTGTATCTATCCAACATGGTCAATGTTCCCAAGAAGTTAGCGGCGGTCGTATCTCTATTTAACTGCGATTTTCAAATAGTGTGAGACTATATCCCAATAACGCAACGGATCAAGTCTCATGTGTCCAACGTGAGGTGATCCCTGGAACTTCTCTCTTGATACATGGAAGCCCTTCTCTTCTGCTTGCAGGGAGTGTTCCTCAACATCTCTCCAGGAGATCAAGTCGTCCGTCTCAGAGTATATATAGCACCGTTCCACCCGGCTATCAATGAGTTTGGTATCAATTGATGCGTTCCACGCGAGCTCAGTAGGTAATTCCAGGCCCAATAGGCGGCAATAGGCAAAAGCCCATAATAACGCAATATAGACAGCCGCTCCTGCAAAGAGTCGAGGGATAAAGGACTTCGGCAGTCCGTATGAAACTGCCCTATGGGCTCCTGATAAGGTAGACTTCCCGGGGCAGCTGTCCATTATGAGAGATTTTAGCGGCAGCGGCTTTTTCGTTGCTTTTTCATAAGCCACGGCGATGCTTCGGAGAGTCACACAACCACCGTTCGAGAAAAGATGGAGATGTAGCCGATCATCGGAAGAGAGCCCAGGGGACGAAGCCGATGCCGTTGAAGACAGCAATACATCCACCGCTGGTTGAACTCGCCGTGCCTGAGACGCCTCGGAGGTGTTCAGGAACAGGTCGGCGGAAGACGTGAGAACAAATAAAATCCGTGCGTTGGGGGCGAGTTTGGTATATTCGGAGATATATTTGCTTGCATAACGGAGCTGTGCGTCCATCCAGAATAGAACCACGATAGTAAGGCGAGACGAAGATGCGATGGCTGTCCTGCTGTGTTCAGTAGTGTTGTTGCTGTTGGCCGCCCCATCACGAAGCCAGATTGAACGACCGATTTTGACAAAGGAGGGATCTATCAACGAGGGCAGTTTTTCCAAAGGAGAGGCCATCTTGAATGAGCTGGATAGTCGTAGTATTGCTGTCTCTTTATCCCTTATATTTTATCGAGTCTTGATTGTAGTCTATAATCTTTCTCAAACTATACGAAGAACGGTGGGCACCACCGGCAGGGCTAACTGCGGGCCAGGGGCCGGCTAATATATAGTACCTACAGCGTCATTGGGGTTTGATGGCCCTCCAGAACACGGCTAAAAAAGACATCACTGATGGCGGTATTCAAGTGTTCACTGATCTACAGTTGGAAACGGTGATGCAAACAAGACGGTATGTGCAGCAAGGGATATTATTGACACACGACAGCGAAGAAACGCCATGGCTCATGAGGGAGAACAAAGGGCAGCGGGAAAAGCATGTTCGATGGATAAGGGTACAGGCAAGTTCAAATCAGAATGGCCCCTGATATCTTTTCCTTTTTTTCTTCTTCTTCCCAGTTTTACTTCGGGCGGCTTGACTTTCCGCCCAATGTCCGGCCTTTATCTTTCTTCTCTGTGTCACTGCCAGAGGCTGGAGTGGCCTGCCCAGCCAGCCCTGATCCTTTCTTCTTTGCTCGGAGAGTCTGGCCTGTGCCCAAGAACTTGGGCTGTGCGCCCGATTCCGGACTTTCATCGCTTGAATCCTTCTTTTTAACCGGGGTAACTGCATATCCAAAGAAAAGTTTCCCGGGTGGTAGCCTCAGTGGCTGTGGGCCGTTTGATCTTCGAGTGGGAGGTGCTGGCGGTGGGTTGCTGGATTTCCCAGATGCAGGGGTCGCGGGTTTGGGTGTAGAAGATTTACTCCCCTTCTTCATGTTAAGTCGTTGACCACTGCCGTGGAAATTAGACGAAGCTGCGTTTGCTGCTCTCGCAGCATCGTTTGACCCAGGGGCTATCGCGGCATAATTGATGGATTGTGCCATTGTTCCATGGGAATGAAGGGTTCCGCCTGCAGGCAAGGAGCCAGCAGCACCACTAGCAGGCGTACTTGTACCGCTCAATCGTTTTGGCTCCTCGTACCCCACTGGGGGAGCAAAATCAACCTCTAAATCGGTCTCTAGCACCGAAATAGCGTTCTGACTGGTTTCTGGTTTTGTCTCCAAAACGGCCATCTCGTATATTTGATCATTGTAGGAAAATGTGAAGATGTCACCTTTGGTCAGGCAAGAGAAATTTCGAAAGGCGTTCTCAAGAACAGCTTTAGGGTCACTGATATCGAGGAAAGACGTTGACTGGGCCTGGAGCTTGATTTTAGACCCGGGAGGAAGGTCTGTTGATTTTATCTGTACCAGGTCCCCAGGTTCTAGTAGAAGCGTTTGCATAATCTGTTTTCACCGGTACCATTAGCCACGGACCACCTCCACGGAGGCTACATATCTGCTTCACATACCCAAAATGGCAAGTATATTTTACCCTCCTCAGCAATGAATTCTAGTACTCCTGCATGGGTCATCTGTTGCTTTGCGCCGTTATGTAGCTCGAACAGCATGGGGTAAGTGATGTGCAATCGAGTGAGCTTATCCAGAGCGCTCGGCGGCATGATCACCTTGCCTCCATGGTTCACGTTCTCACGCTCTGGACCGGGAAGCATAGCTACAGGGTAGCATCGATAATATTCATCAAATCGTCGAGAGGAATGTGTTGGATGGCGCATCATGGAGGGATGCAGGATCCCATCCATAGGGTCGTCATTATAGTAGCCAGCCTGGGAGGTGACAGCATTTAGCCAACAGACCAATACCTCAGTAGAATAATAGGAAACCTCTCACCATTATGAAGATGAAGCCTGTCCTCCGGCTATTGCTTTCTGGGAGTATGCTTCTAGAAATGTAAGAGAGCGACAGGCAGTGAAATTGTGCATGTACTAGCGGAGCCCAGGCAGCGTAGCGTAGGTGAGGGACAGGGCAAAATACAAAATATAATATAAGTCCAGCTAGGAGTGCATCGACATGTAATAAGCCATCCAGGTGCTCGTAACGAGAGGTCCTGGTCGTGAGAGCCTTGGGTGGCAGACGTTGATGTTGCTTAATAGTCAACACTGGTAGCTTTGAACTCTGGTGGGAGTGACGCAAAGAAGACAAACAGTGCAAACAAGCAGCTTCGATCTTCCTGTTTGATCTCTTCTAAGATGAAGCTGCCCCAAGGTGCCATTTCTACGACGTGCACACAAGCAGTACCTGATCTCTCTGCTAGCTATTGTTTACTATACCACGCGCAAGATATGTCGTCCTCTTATACGAGACAGAAACGAGGAGGCGAAGGGGACGACTCGGACAGCGCAGAGCAATCCTCGTCCAAAAAGCCGCGATTTGACGTCCGGAACCCCTCTGCGCTCGCACCAGATGCGCTGGAGGACGATGCTGTTTTGGATGCGGACGAGTTTGGTCATAGGGGCCAAAGGGTTCGTCGAAATGCTGTAAAGGTGGAAGGGTTCGAGTCGGACAGCGAGAATGAAGGATTCGACGCCCGCGCCGAAGCAAAGTCAAAGGCTAAAAAGCGAGAGAATCGTGCTGACGACGATGACGATGATATGTTTGCCGAACTTGAAGAAGACTTTGCAGAAAACGATGATGAAGATGAGACAGGCGGAGTGAAGCATAAGAAGCAGGTTCGGTTCCTGGAAACAGATGAGATAGAGGGACAGGTTAATTCGTCGAGAGCTGGCGGGAAGGTTACCCTGGATGCCCGATCAGCTGGCGGAAAGGGAAAAGGAAGAGCTATTGATGATGAGGAGAATGATGATGATAGCGGGAGTGATGTTGGTGACGATGTCCGTGCCGCCCTGCCAACAGACGTGGACAAGGAGCTTGGAGCTGGGAGTAAGAAGCAGCATGCACCTCTTCTTGATGCCTTCAACATGCGAGCTGAGCAGGAGGAGGGCCGCTTCGATGACGCCGGGAATTACGTTCGAAAAGCAATGGACCCCGACGCTGTTCACGATTCATGGTTAGAAGGTGTTTCCAAGAAAGATATGCGAAAGGCGAAAGAAGCAGCGGAGAAACGAGAGGAGGAAAGACGCCAGCAATCTCTTGCTGCCGACAAGGTGCTGACCAGTGACGTCTTGAAAACACTGATACAACACCTCGATCGAGGAGAGACTATCATCGAAGCTCTAGCAAGGTTGGGCAAAGGGCTAAAGCACCGGCCTAAATGGCAGAATAAGAACAAAAAGAATCAGAAAAAGGCCAATGGGACAGCTGAGGATGTGGAAATGCAGGAGGAAGACCCCAGGGAAACAGAGAAGAAGCGGGCTGTGGAAGAAATTACTGAAGCTGCCGATATGCTACTAAGCCGTGGCCAGACAGATATATACGATACGGAACGTGAGCTTCTCACTCGCATGTATCAACGGGAAACTGGGGAGCAGTGGGTAGACCCTCCTGGCCCCGAGACAACAGTTGATGATGGTGGAGATGGGGAGAATAGTGAGATGTGGGAGTTCCGCTGGTCGGATTCTCGGGATGGCGGGATAATACATGGCCCTTACGATAAGCCAACTATGCAGTCATGGAGTGGTGCTGGATATTTCTCAGAAGGTGGAGCGGAGTTCAGGGTCGTTGGAAGCTCAGGTCCCTGGAACCCAGGGGATCCATTCTCATGATATCGTACCTACGCGGTAATGGGGGTGTTCCTTTTTTTCGTCTTTATGTACGATAACTAGCTGTTTGATTTTTGCGGATATACCAAAGCGTAGGCGAAATAAACATATAAACGGGCTTTGATTCTATTACGATGAACAGTAGATAATACCACCTAAAATCCCTCCTGAAAACAGGGGGGGAGAATCGACGCCATATTTCATATTGCACAAACACAGCCCATTATCGAAAAGAAGTTTTTAGTTTCCCCTGCAAGCCCCGACGCGCCAAAACTCGTACAGTACAGTCATTAAAGGAAGGGTCCAAGCGAGTTCCAATGTAGCTCAATCAGGAGACTTCCATGGGATCACCACCGTTGGCAGCAGCCGTTGAAAAGTTGACGTTTCCAGAGTCACTGATGAATCGTTGCTCGAACTCGTTGACAAACTTGACACTTCGTACAGGGTCGTAGAAGAGACTATAGCTGCGTTGGATATCTTCGATTCCGACTTCTTTAGATTTCCGCTTCTGGCTAAGCAGGGTTGAGGTTGCGATAATGTTGCTGGCGTAGCGAAGGCCGGATTCCTGTCCAATCTTAGTCAAAAGAGCAAGTGCATCAGGACTGAGGTCAATCTCCTCTTCCTGCGCACGGATGGCAAGGATCTGTTGTATATCTTCCTTTCCATATGGCTGAGTGCTAACAATGACGACTCTGTCAAGGAAGTCCAAGGGCAAGCCATGAGGGGACTGGTATGTTGTGCCCCGTATCCTGGTATTACCTCTGTTGCTTGCCATTATAACAATTGGTGCCAGTTCAGCCTCTAGCGCGCGGTTGATGTATGAGAAGCACTCAATGTCAAGCATGTGTACTTCGTCGATGAAGAGAACACCAGGAATAATCTCTGCCTTCCCTTCCTCTTTCCATTCACCAACCTTGGAGTTAATCTGGTCACGGACTTCGCTTCGAATCTCGCCAGTATCTCCAGAGAAGAGAGCTAGGAACCCCTGGCTTCTCGAATTTATCACGTCGATTTCATGGAGGCTGACGGTATGAACGACCTCCTTCCGGACCTGGAGTTCACCTTCGGGGCACTGAACGAACTTGGTATCGGGACCCATAGCATCATAATCTCGCGATCTGGCAAAGGATCGACCCAACTTGGTTATCTTCCCAGCCGCCTTGTCGATAGAGATGACATCTCCGGCCATGACGCGCTCCTTGGTCATGGAGTCAATCATTTTTGTTCCCATGTCGTAAACGGTTTCCATATCCGTAGTTTTAATAGTCAATTTTCCTTGTTTGTTACCCTATCAACGTGAATCAGTAAGAACTCGTATGCAACGTCTCAATCGAATATGAAGGGGAAAAATAAAAATAATAAAGATGAAAAATAAAGCAGAAGCAAAGCTTACCCCCGTAACACTGCGATCAATTTGGATCTCGACGACTTCTCCCTCAATGATCTCGCTCTCCTCCTTTATCCGCACACCGATCGATTTACGGAACGCCTGGGTAAGAGCTTCGGTCTTGGACAACTCTAAAGAGAAGATTTCGGAGGAAGCAAGCATCGTAAAGGGAACATCTGGGCCCAACGACTGTGCCATTCCCATGGCAATGGCGGTCTTTCCAGTGCTGGGTGGTCCCGCAACAAGCACCGCACGTCCTGCGATCTTGCCCTCCTTGACCATCTGCAATATGACGGCAGCGGCCTTGCGCGCTTTCTGCTGGCCAACGAGCCCTTGCGACGCGGCGCGAGTCTGGAGAGTATCTGGATCGACACCAAGCCCTCTGATATGCGAATGCGCTGCTACCAAGTTGAGGCCCCGGAGGTCTCTGCTTTCAGAGACGGTCGTGATGGGCTGTGTAGGAATTGTCAGTAGTGTTTCTCATGAGAGCTTGGTTTGGAGGAACCAGAAGCTTACAGCCGCCATTGCTGCGAGTTTAACTTGTCGCAAACCCTCACCGTGTGACTTCCTGAATCCTGCTGTCTAGCAAGCTGCCTGTCTGTTGGTGTGTATCTATGTATTTGCAGTCTCCGTCGTCGTCCAAAAGCTCAAACCAACATCCACGAACGCCAAGATAAATATCTTATGTAAGCAGAATTTCGGACTTTTAATTTTGCCGATAATATTTTTAGGTTTCGGGCAACCTATTATCTAATTTTCCATTTCCATTTTTCTGATTGGTCAGTACTCACTCTCACTTTCTCGTTTATCGTGTGTCCGCGTAGCCCCGGAAACCACCGAGGGAGCGTGTCTTATCACAACAAAACGCGCCAAACTAACGTCGCGATAAGCTCAAAAGCTAAAAAGATAAAAAAAAAAAAAAACTCCACTAACTAATATTTTCTAGCTATCAATATTCTATGCTTGCTGAAAACGCCATAGCTACTGGAGACTGACGCTCACTACTCCTTTTAGAACCCCTGGTTCATTCCATTCCTTTGCTTTTTCCCTTATGCTCTTGTTACTATCAGAACTGGGGTTGAGGGCTAAGTGAATGTTTATTCATTCACTTTATACAGCAAATTTGGAGCTGTAGTTATATTTACAGCCCTTAAATGTTTCCCATCTTATTCCTTTTCTTTAACACTTCCACGCGCAGAGTACGTGCTGAGTCTGAGCTTAGTGAGTACTATTATTATCAATAATACATTATCATTAGTAGTATAGTTACTAACTGATTTATATCTAGAATTGAGGCTGCCACCTGCGAAGTTTTATTTGCACCGCCTATAAATATGGAGAGGTCTAATCCCAACCTTATCCCCACTGGACATCGTTGTGACCCATCTCGAGACCCTCGCCGTGTCCCCCGGAATAGAACTCCAGATGTACAGGGAACTGTAGACATTCTTAACCAACTTACTGCGGAAATAACTGAGCTTACCCACATCAATTTTGCAAGAAAGCGAATTATAAAAAAACGTCAAGCAGAAGAACAGAGCCTCAAGATAGCCAAGGAGAGAGCATTTGTCTATCCCTCTTATATACAAGGGTTGAAATTAGCTAGGGAAGAGAGTGACAAAGAGCTGAAAATTCTTGATGATCTGGTTGATACCCATAATTCAAATAAAGAGAAGATCATTCTCTCCCTAGCGCACGCGATACATTCAGCTCCAAACCAAGAGGCACAGCCAGACCATGTGTTAGGCAAGCTAGAGCGGGAGCAGGATGATCTATGGCGTCAAAGTGATAAATATAGATCAAGTATCGCAGAATTGTCTTCACGCATTAATGGTATCTGTAAAAGGCTTGATGCTCTCAGGGATGATATTGGCTCTCTATCAAAGACGACCAAGCCGACCAATATAGATACCCCTCCAGCCAATAAGCCCCAGATAAACAAAGATGAGATTGACCGGAGATTGTCAGTACTTTCATCGAGTTTTGAATCTTTGAAATCCACCTACGAAAGTGCAAACAAAAAGAGGGACGACATTCTGCAATCTATAGACAAGCGAGTCAAGGATGCGATGACAAGCCTGGATGCCACCAAGGCCGCTCAAGTGCATGAGGCCAGACAATCTGAAGAACGTTTCCAGTCTGCTTTGAGACCCCTCTCAGAGCAGGCGAGTGCATTGACAAGTACGTTGGCTGCAAACGCACAAAAAATTGACAAAATTGAATCGCAGTTGTCCAGCCTGGAAAGTACCATGGATAGTACGGTCAAGGAGACGATACCATCTCTTCAAGCCCAGGTCGACGAAAGTTCTAAAGCTATTCAGCTCCATATTGAACAGCCACCAGAATCTTCTAAAACGCCTTCAAATTTACCCCCTGACAAGACCCAAGAGAACCTCAAAGAAGATTTACGGCTCCTATCGCAGCAACTTAACAATTTTCAAAAGGCCCAGGAGGGCAAACTGGAAACACTGTCAAAGGCTGTGGATGGTGCTAACCAGGCTGTGGCTCACACCAAAGAGGCCGATTTTCAGTTCATGGAGCAGAAATACAACCAGCTACATACTCACTTGACTGGCCGTGTAAACACACTTTTCGGCCACCTCTCTGGTACTCATACAGCTCTGAACTCCTTGGAAACGCGATATGGCCAACTCGTCACCGAACCAGTTGTCCATCAAATGGTATCACGCATGCAAGAGATGTATCCTTATGCAAGCAAGGCTCAAGCGGAAATTGAACGTCTAATCAACACTGCGAATGACCACCTTGCACACATCACTTCCCAGGGAATGAGGATCACTTCTTTAGAAGAAGGACTAGCAAAATTAAAGAAAGCCGATGAATCTCTCATCACATTCCTCCGTTCTGAAAGGACCGAAATAACTGGACGAGTGGATGCAGTTCAGGCAAAGATAGACGAGTTAGAAAACAGCACTGTCGAAACTTTTGCCAACCTTACTGCAGACGTAAAACTCGCTACTGAGAAGATCGAGGAGATAAACCCCCAGTTTCAAACAACGAGTGATGGCGGTCCTTCAGCTCAAATACCTAGCGAAATGAGTGCTCTCTCCATACCCTCCAATTCCCAGTCAGCATCTCAGTCAAGCTCCGAACAGCATCGTAATAAAAAGAGAAAATTGGATGAAGAGACACCAAGCAATAACTAACGACTGTGGGGATATATAAGTCGTGTTCCATATCTGGCTGATACCAGTCTTTTTGCTCTGAGTGTATTACCCCCCCTATTTCCATTCCCCTGTAAATTTTCTACCTTCTTTTTGCAAGTTCACATTTCCTTTCCTGTTCCAAATGATACCCATTTTCATCCACTCTTTCCGATTTTCCGGAGAGTTTGGTAGTATTGATCAAGCGACGCATCCTAGATGTCGAAGACCGTTCTCTATACTATTTCTACCACTGCTTCGTTATTAAACTCCAGACTTTTCTATACAAGGTGACCACAAGTCGAAAACAGAAGATAAAAGAACCAAACTTCCAAAATTGACAGGTATCAAATATATCAAGCGCTTGCATAGCTCAAAGAGCACCAGTCTCCTTAGCAACCGCGTGGATCTGCGATACAACAGCGTCGACATCGTTGAATTTAATGGGTAATCGGTGGTCTCCATCCCATTCCACAAGGCGAGTAGTACTCCTCACAAAGGACGAATCGCGCAGGTGTCGATGAAGATAAAGGCCAGGGTCTCGCCGCCCATGAACGTGTATTGTGGGTATGTGTAGGAGTCCACTAGCAGACTTGATATCCTCTGATTTTCCAGTAGCTGAAGAAGCCGAGCTACCAGGGACACTACTGTCGCTTCCATAGTCCAGACCCAGATCTAGTAAAGGGCCCCGTCCATTCATTATAACGCCGAATTTGAAGTCGAATGAATTCTCATCCCGTATGTTAAGCTCCGCCTGGACTTGCTGCTTCATCAGAATGCTCGCACTCGTCTTTGCGCCCTGACTGAACCCCAGTATGGCGACCCATTTACCGGTTGCTCCTTTGGCATCGTCCTCGGCCATGGCTTCTCGAAGAATCTTCTCCACGTAGGTCAATGTCTGTCCGCCAAAGTCCTCCGTGACACCAGGCTTCCAGTTATGCCAGCAGTAGAATGGCGCATAGTCCTCGTATACTGACTCGATGCCCGGTCCTGCAGGGCTGGAGAACGGCGCATCAACGAAGCATAGCCTGAACGTGGACTTGAGGTGAGCCCTCATAACACGACACTGGGTATAGAAGATTCTCGCATTTGAACCACCGCCATGGAGACAGAGTATTCGGGGCAAATGGAGTGTTTCTACGTCGGCTGTCACGTCGACTCCTGGCATCGTTAACGTCTTACGGCGGTGTCAGGGCCTTGCCTCGGGCTGATAATATAACAAGGCTGGTGGGAGAATAATAACTTGTGCTTGTTCGAGTCGCCGGATAGTTCGGCGGGGGCAACATGCGCTTGATGGCTCGGTATTCACTCGGGTCCGCGTTACACCAGACAGCGACGAAGAAGAGTCCAGTTGTATTTTCTTGAAGATGTCAAGGCGATGTCATGAACAGCATAGATGGATCAGGTTTGGAGATAAATTCTTTCTGAAAAGAAAGCCCCGAAGCAGCCACCTTTCCCGACCCGAGGCAGGCTAACCGGTTATAAATAGTAACGACTTACTCGGTGTAGTTACGAAGCGGGCCGCAGGATGATGGAGCTGACCATAGTTACAAAAGGAACTTTCCGAGAGCGCTGTTCGGAGGGTTTTAAGGCCTTTCGGGCATCCAATGAGCCAAAGGCCAGGAAGTTTGGATTCAGATAACTGCCTATGATAAAGGCTTTGGATGGTGTCTGACGATGGTATTCTGCCTGTTCGCCCGAGCCCAAGGCTGTCAGCCGTGTTCGTGCAGAGGGATCCCTTCCTTGCCAATCGTATGGATGAGGATTCATAGTTACCTTGCTCTAAGTCTTTCCACCTTTCCAGCGAATGGGCTGTCAAAGGGAGACCCATGTTTGGTTCGGTAAACAATCCCGCCATCGTATTAAGTCCGGGTCCCAATCTTGTTACTTGCATCGGTTGAACTAAGTATATAACTAAAAAGGATCAGAACAGCTGCCCAGATGGAATAGATATTTCCTCAGTGATCAACTTCGCATCGATCGAGTTGCTTGACCCTTGTCTCAGCATAGCCAGTTAGTTACTTTTAACTACGGAGTACCTGGGGCCGTTTTGAATCGTCAGAAGAAAGCCGTTAGCTGAGCCTTAACTAACGGGAGAAGGCCACATTAATACCCCTGGCAAACCCTGTGCCCTGCTTCTGTGTGAATAGCCAAAAAATTATCCAAGTTCACATGGAAGCCCACCGCCAGGAATTCAAAACGGGAAGAACGTACTCATTTTGAGCCATTTTTCCGCCCTCGATAACTCAGGATTGATCGACTGGATGCCGGGATAGTCAGCGCCCTGCTGCAGTGAGACCGGGAACCCCGGGTGAGGAGTCTCTCGTACTTATATAAGGATATATAATGAGAACATGTGTCCTGCATGGTCCTGCATAAAGACCTCCTCACGTTAATTTCTCTATGAGAATACTCTGATTTCTTGTTGCATGGACCAGAATTAAGCAGACATGACTGACACTTCGGTGGTTGGCAAATGGTACGACCAGAATGCCATTCTTGAGCACAACAGGCTCGTGACCTCCTGTATAGAATACTCCATAACGATGAGAGTGATAAAGCAGTGTCTTCTGGAGCTTGCAACCAGCTCTGGCAAGCCGATCCGCATTCTTGATCTTGGTGGCGGGACGGGCAGATATGGTCTGGCTTCCTTTTTTTTCTTCACTTCTACAGCGAATCGAAGACCCATTTACTGACCCATATTAGCGGTCGAATTGGCTAAACTGGGGCATGTCGTTACTCTCTCAGATATCTCACAGTCAGAGCTGGATTATGCGGCCAAATTCGCTAGCGACAGCGGTGTGATGCTTGAAAACATTGTCCAAGAAGATGCCCGACACGTGAGAAATAACGAGATTCTCTTTCGAAAGAGTCACTATGACCTTGTCCTTTGCATGGGCCCGATGTACCATCTTCTTGAAGAATGTGAGAGGCTAGCTGTGCTGGAATCGTGCAGTTTAATGGTCAAACCGGAAGGATTCATCATAACGGCATTTGTCACAAAATACGCACATTTGCGAGATATTGCTCAAAGGGATCCAAGACGTCTATGTGACGAATCGGACTTTTACGACCAGTATCTGTCGACTGGAAAATACACTCGCAATCCGAGCAATATCGTGTCACACCATATCGACGTTGGGGGCATACGAGGGTTGTTTGACAAGATGCAACGCAACGGGTTGGCAAATATTCGTCTCGAAAGGCTTGTTGGATGTGAAGGGTTCTTAGGGGGTGGCTTGGGGGCAACTATTAATCTGAATGACGCAGAGACGTATGAAGCTTGGGTGGATGTCTTGGCTAGATATTCAATGGATCCCCATGTTCTTGGTGCCTCAGATCATATTGCCGCAGTTGCCAGGCGTGTTGGGTAGGTGGGCGTGTGTATGTTAATAGAAAGTGCTGGTATTTCAAAAGCGTGTGGTATAGATATACGCAAAAGTTGGTCATAACGATTCCTGCTACACAATATACTGGTCGAATGATAGTGCCGCTGAGTATTCCTCTAATCGCTCTAAATCCGTTTGCTGAGCTGTTAAGTTGAGCTTAAAGCTTACCTATGGAATCGCAGCCCAGATCAAGATATTATCGATATAAGCCTTATTAGTGCCCTTTCGTCAAATATACACTTTTTCTAGACGATGATCGAAAAAAAATATGCCTGCAAAAAATGCTTCAACCCCCTTCTCCTTTTGTCACTAAGCTCACGACATGACATGCCATCCTGGACATGGAGAAAGTATCTGACACCACTCTTTCGGCTCATCTCTACAGGCATGGCTGGTCAGGTAGCCGGAGGGCTTCCTCCGCGAGAAAGGTGGCGGAGAAAAAGGTACACTCACGGCTAGATGTCTCAGGTAGACGAAGCCAACCAAGTAGCACGATATATGCCAGTCTATCCCATGCAGATTAAATTGTAAAATCAGTCGTGATAGCAATAAATATCCTTTTTTTTTTTTTTTTTTTTTTTTTTGGGCATGTGTCCTAGCTTCAATAGGGTTAGATCTTGTGTTCGTCAAATAGCTAACAGCTGCTAATAATAAGAGGCCCAAACAAAATAGGGACTGTTTGTGGTATAGAAACTGGTATCATATGCGAAGTGCGTCCATCGTTATGATTCCAGAACGCCTTCGGCATCCTATGGGGTATATGGTTTTGGCCAAAGGGACAAGGATTTGCCTTGTTTCTCTGAGATAAACAAAACTTAACTATCACATGCAGGGAGTGAAATGCTGTCTCAACATGGCCCGCGGATCCCGCACCTCGTACCTGTTGAGTGTGGCTGCCAGCCGTCTCCCCGCATATTCGCCTACCAGGGTATGCTTGGCTCAAGTTGAGCCCACAGAAGACACCAGAGTGTGCAGCACATGCGGTTCTTCGTGCATGCTGGAAGATTGTTGCTCTTAAATTCTTTTTTGGAGTCGAAAGAAAGTCTTCGTCCTTAATATTTGAACGATGCAGATCAAGTTGACTTATTACGTAACAGTCACGTGTCAGGTTTGTTTCATGTCACCTGATATCAAACGGCCCGAGCTTTCGGGACAAGGGGGTCAGACAGTTGGGGAGCCTTCCAAGACGAACTGCATTCCTTTCGCTTCCAAGGCAGACAGAAGATTCTTCGATAGAAGGATATTATTACAGGATCGGCCACTAATATCAGGTTGCCAGGCTAACTCAGTGTTAGTTTCACTGACCAAACTAACTTAGTTTACAACTCTGGATTGTGATTATTCCTGGGCCCCTGGTAGCCGCACCATCATGATGGGGAACTCGCTTGAGCCGTGTCAAACGACCAATTGCTTCCAAGACATAGCAATCCTGGCTAATTCTCAGTTCTTTAAATACACTCTTGGACATGGTATCCGAGTTTACCGCCACTTGCCCTTGCTAGCCATATGAATATTCCTGAGATGATGACGAGGACGGTGACCTATGTGAATGGCCAATAAAGATAGTTTTTACTATAAAGATGGCTATCTATACCCCGCAAATGATACTGCACCAAGGCTTGCATGTCCTCTTGAACTTGCCTCTTGTCCACATTTTTACCCCAGTTTCTGCACAGGATCCCTGACAATGCAACCCAACCCGGCCCCATCAGGCACTTGGTATTTATACTTCTCGGTATAAGTACTTGGAGAAACAAGAAAGCCGGCGCAGTATGCTAAGTAAATTGCGGGAGTGGGTTATCTTCGGGAATCTCCTGATGCTTTGATGAAGCAAAAAGATAAAACACCGGGATATATAAGGATGCCACAGAGGATGTCAATCTCCCGAGATCTTCAACCCAGTTTGCCTTGGTAATCGGCTGATCCCACATTTCGCGGTGGAAATCTATCAAGATGCGCTCAGTTTTGTCTCTTGCGCTGCTTGCAGCCAATGCGGTCACTGCTGCTGTAGTTTCTCCCTTTGATTATTCTGGATACAAGGTCATCCGTGTCCCTACCCAGAAGGACAATGTCAAAGAAGTGCAGAGGATCATTACCGACCTGAACCTTGACACCTGGAAATATCCCAAGTCAGAGGGTCAGAATGCAGATATCGTGGTTCCACCAAGCCAGATCACCTCCTTCATGGAGCGTATTTCTGGAATGAACATGGAGATGATGCATGAGGATCTCGGAATGTCTATTAGAAACGAGACCTCGTTTGAGGCATACAGCGGTAAGTTCATCTTGATCTTATCTGATTGCATGTGTATCTCAACCGTAGACCTGACATGTGCATAACTTAGCTGGCTATGCTCCTGACATCAACTGGTTCAAGTCGTACCATAGCTACCAGGATCATATTTCCTACCTTCAAGATCTACAGGGTCTTTTCCGCACTCGTTCTGAGTACGTTGATGCCGGAAAGAGTCACGAGGGCCGCACCATTCCAGCCCTTCACATTTGGGGCAGCGGCGGAAAGAACTCCAAACCCGCTATTATTTTCCATGGAACCATTCATGCTCGCGAATGGATCACTACCATGGTAATTAAACCCAGATGGTCTAATATATTTCTAATAATGCCCCTTGGCTCACAATCCATAACAGGTCACCGAATACCTGGCTTGGTCTTTGCTCTCGCAATACAACAAGAACGCTGACATTACCTCCATTGTCGACAATTTCGATATCTGGGTCTTCCCAATTGTTAACCCAGATGGTATACTCTTCCTCAAACATACTGCATGCCTCAAAAAAAAAAAAAATTTTTGCTAATGAAACTCATCCAGGATTTGCATTCACCCAAACCAGCAACCGCTTGTGGCGCAAGAACCGTCAGCCAAATCCCAATGCGAGATGCCCTGGACGCGATCTCAACCGCAATTACCCATACCAGTGGGTTGGACCTGGATCTTCTTCCAACCCTTGCTCTGATACTTACAGAGGTACCACTCCCTATTTATTGCTTGTTCTATCTAAAATTTCATTCTAACTCATGGTCTTGACAGGCGCCCAACCCGGTGATGGAACCGAGATCAAGGTTCACATCGCCAACATGAAGAGAATTGCTTCTTACCACGGCATTGCTATGTTCGTTGACTGGCACTCATACGGCCAGCTCTTCATGTCACGTAAGTACCTGCCGCATCATAATCATTAAGGACTATCAACAGAGCCACGATAAACTGATAATTACTCATAGCATATGGATACTCTTGCACTGCTCGCCCACCAACCGATGCTCGACACCAGGAACTTTCCAGGATCTTTGCCCAGGCATTGAAGGCGGTGCATGGAACTCCATACAAGACCGGACCCATCTGCAACACCATCTACCAAGTTAACGGTGATAGTGTTGACTATGCTCTCGAGGTTCTCAAGGTGAAGTTGTCTTTGACCGCTGAGCTCCGTGATACTGGCGCCCGTGGATTCGTCCTCCCCGCTGACCAGATCATTCCAAGCGGTGAGGAAACCCTTGCCGGTACCGTTGCCATGCTCAAGGCTGTGATTCGGGGATAGATGATTTATATTGGTTATATATGACCAATTGAGTGTACATAGTTCGATGACGACCATCAGTATATATTCACGACCTTTACCTATATTAAATATATTTTTCCACTTGATACCTTGCAAGCTCATTAGTGGGATCATCAATATGGTCTGGTGGCTCTATGGGCTTCAAGTATGTTGACACCGGGCATTTATATTGAACAAAAGCAGCTACAGACGTCGATATAAACTACTATTTAACTCATTGCGGGCCGTCGATCAAAGTCCTCGATGAGCATCCTGAGATGGATCTATTCAAGGATTTTTTCAAGGGTATCAATGTCTCCAACTCCGATCAATTTATTAATAGGTCGTTTGACGCCCTTTTGAAAACGAGCCCCTCAGATCAATGTGATGATCATCTCGGAATACCCCGCAGATCATGTTTCAGGGAAACGACGTCAAATCGACTGTGATCCCTTTGATTCCAGTGATATTGTACTGAAAGCAACTATTCGGCCATGAAAACATCGTTGAGCTTTGAAGAAAGCAAACATTGATAAAGGGGCTTATTTTCGCGGGTGGCTTTTCACATTTAACTAACTAATTAGTTATCGAAGGCCAACCCCACCAACATTGGTTGGATCCCCAAATTCGATCCAACTTCACCAAAGGCTCCCCGCGAGACCTCTTCTTCAACTTCAACCACCATTGATTCAAGATAAACAACAGATATGGCCGATGAACAGCGTCAGAAGAGAGATGAAGAAGAGGAGGACGAAGAAGATCTTCTCGCTGCCCTCGAGGCCGAGGAAGACGACCCCAAATACCGCGCCAATCGCATAAAACAGCTCCAGTCCGAACTCTCAGACACAAAATCCAACGCCCAACAATCACATAATACTACACATGATGCCGAAAAATCAGAAGCAACTTCGCTATCTACAGGAACAGATGCAGTTGTAACGACCATGCTCAATAACTCTCTCTACCCCACACTCCCAAACGACCAATCGCTCCTAGATTTTTCCACGCAAATACACCGCTGCGTAATTCACTTCTTCCACCCTGACTTCGCGCGTTGCAGCATAATGGATAAACACCTTACAACCCTCTCAGAAGCTCATAATAAGCGAGGCAAAGACGACGCACGGTTCGCTCGAGTCGATGTGCGCAACGTACCTTTTATCGTTGAGAAGTTGAAAATAAGAGTTCTTCCATGTGTGCTTGGATTTATCGATGGAGCTGTTGTGGAGAGAATAACGGGGTTTGAAGGGTTGGTTGATATGAATGCGTTAATGGGCAAGAAAGGTTCAGAAAAGACCACTGGTGAAGATTTCAAGACAAGTATGCTGGAATATAGACTTGTTCAGACGGGGCTGTTGAAGAATGCGGTGTTGTATGGGGACAATGCCGACGATTACGACGATGATGATAGGGATGATGATGATGAAGATAATGAGAGAACGGGCAAGAGGAAAACCATACGGACGGGGAAGACGATGAGGAGACGAGGGGGTGAAGATGATGAGGATGATTGGGATTGATTGATAGATTGGTAATGATTGGATGGATCGGCTCGAGAGCTTGATTTGGATTCTCGAACGGCTGGTCTTACTTGGGAATTGTAAAAACAGGCCTATTCTTTACGCCTATTTGAACTAGAGTGAGCGAATACCCTCACTGTCATTCAGCTTGGTTGCACCAGCCGTATATTCAGCTATAGCAAGCCCTGTGGATGGTAACAGCTGCGCTCCCTATATACGTTTCAAGGTGAGCTACCAAGCTATGCAAAAATACCTGTATGTTGCACATATTATAGACTCATACCACCTGAAAAGGTTTATTGAAAGAAGATATTCAAATAAATATAACTCAAATGGGTATAATATGTAAAACCTTTTAGCCTTTTGATATTGTTTTCGTATGACAATGACGGAGTGTCAAACCTATGAGAGGTTATATTAAGTAAAATAACACCACCATTGCGAGAACAAGGAGGGGAACGCAAGCCCAGTATTTGCAAATGGCTCAAAATCTGGACGACCAAATAGCAGGGCATTCATTATACACGGGTAGGGGGAAGCGGCATGGAGGAAGACCAATTAATCAGGCGTTTTCCTTTTGAAGCCGACGAACGTGGGAAGAATAGAAAAGCTGATCTGTCCTAGTATAGAGAATACCGGTACATGATGGATAGGAGAGGATGTCAAGGAGAGGTAGATTAACCCATCAAGAAAATCATTAGGCCATGAATACAGCATAGCATGGGAAGTCGAAGGCTAAGTGAAAAAATTGGCTGGCAATACATTGAAAGAGAAAGGAATAATTCTAAACTGGTTTGGAGAAGGAGGGAAAAAGTAAAGGTGGAGACCACATAAACTAGGGAATGGCGAGAATGAGATGAAAAAAAAGAGAAGATGAAGAAGAAGAAGAAAATGACCCAGCCTATGGGTGCCTCCGTTGTAACATGTGGAACTGGATGGGGGGCGGAAAAAAACCTGCAAAAGCCGAGAGAGGTGATTTAGACGCTGCAATGACAAGCAAAGGTTACATATTAAACAATGGCATAGGTTGACTGACTGGAAGCAAGGGAGAGAAAAGAAGAAGAAGAAGAACAAAGCCGGCCGTTTCCTGTTTATCATGAAAGGGGATGGGGGAGGTCTTTAAATTTCAACAGTCTTCATATCGTCTAATGCATCTGCGTCTAGGCCTTTAGAGGGAGTTGGTTTATCGTTGGTGGGTGGGCTGTTCTCTTTGGCTTCGCCGTTTGTTGCTTGTTCAGAGGATGTTTCTGTTTTTGTCTCGGGAGTCGGGAAGGGCTCGGCTGGTTTCTGCAAGACGGGAGAAGAGAGATCCACCAAGTCGTCTGATTTTCTGAGTTTGCTTTGAATCTTCAAGTCTAGCTCGTTCTTGGTAGTATTGTTGTTCACTGGGGAAGAGGTTTCTTCAGTCACGCGAGCAAGTGGGCTCGAAACACCCATTGCTCCCGCAGGGCTTCCGGTAGGTCCTCGGGATGGGAATCGGTGGGGTGATCTGCCTCTGTCTTCACTGGGGGTCGGGCTGCCGTACGGAGAATCCCTGGTGGTTTTGCCGTAGATATTGGTATTCACTCCGAGTCCGTTGGATCGTCGCTTGGGCTGCCGCCTGCCGTACTTCTGGTCGGTTCTCCAGCGGAGGATCTCAAGGTATGGAGGTTCGTGCTGTCTGAAGGGTTTCAATTTCAATTCACCACCTTCCTCATCAACGTAGACATGCGGTGAATGAAGGTCGTCGGCCACAGTTGCGAGGAACGATGCCCAGGATCTCGCAATGACGTATTTGCAGTCGTAGTCGCGGCCGAAGATAATGACTTGTCCCCATTTTCCAGCTGGTCCCGGTGCAAGGTCAATGGCAATGTTGTTACCGCCCCAGTCTCTGGCAAGAGGGATCCAAGCTGGGTGGGCATAGGCCTTTTGTATGGCTCGGGGAGGCTGGGAGTCCTGTCTGTCGAGTAGTTCCTGTCTCCACAAGGGGTTTGATACATTTTGCTGGGATGCGGGGGGCGGCGGTGGTGCAGATGAGGATGATGCAGCTGCGCCGCCGTAGGCCCTCAATGGAGGCTGAGGGTGAGCGATGGTCGAACCGGAGAGGAACTCTTCATTGACAGTTCTCCAGTTCTTCCACTCCTGGACAATTTCTTCACAGTCGAGGAGCATGCATCCAAAAATGATACCGGTTGGTAGACCGCCACGCTCCTGACCGTCGTGAACCTGCAACGACTCGCGCACCTCGAGCGGTAAGCTGCAATCCAGCTCGTGTTCTAGTTCATTGACGTCATTCTGCGTGCATCCTTCGCAGAGCTGGTCAAAGAGTTCCTCGTAATTCTTCTCGACCCACCGATCGATTTTCTTCCAGGAATGCGAGACAGGAGGCGGAGGAGGAGCACCATCGTGAAAGCTCTGCATCTGTATCTCGCCGCCATCCGAGCTCTGGTCGAGTTTTTGGGAAGATAATGACCTCATCCCGGGGGAATACGGTCGTGTGGGGGAAGTAATTGTGTTTTGCGAGGTCGAAGACCGACTAAGCGATGGCGGCTCATCGAAGGAGTTGGTGAGGTCTGGCCGCGACTCAATGGCGCTGGTTGCTACTGAGGTAAGAGGGGCATCACGGCTCTGGCTGAGAGGAACATGCTGGCCAGTCCTGTAAGGAGAATCATGAGAAGCATGACGGTCGTTGGAGGTCATGGTATGCCAGAAGGAGCGCCATGTTGAAGAGAATCTTTAGATTTTTTTTCCCCTGTTAGCTCTTCTGATTCCGCCAGCAGTCACCAAGGCAGTATGGGGGTGTATCGACTTACGAAGCTGCCATGATATCTGCAGGCGGCAAGAAAAAAAATTTTTAAACAAAAAAAAAAAAAAAAGAGAGATAGAAAATAGAAAACTGATTCGTCAAGCTGGATCGTGAGATTGGGGGTTGGTTGGTTTTGGCAGATGTGACGACGGTCCCCGGTACTTGCAGCTTAGGGGGTTCCCTTTTTTCCTGGTTAAGCTAGTCTCGGGACTTGGACAGACGACGTCGTAGGCAGTGCAATGCAGGCGCTGGTTATTTGTATCACTATATCAGTCCACAGAGCGGCGTCTCTTCGAACCGAGGGTGCTGAGTGAACGGTACAAGCCGCCGGTGGCTACTGGGCGTCTGGCACTGGGTGGGAGACGGACGGAGGGAGCACGCCAGCGCGGCAGGCCAACCGCAGGCAAGCTAGCCCAGCAAAGGCGAGGTCGAACGCGAGAGAGACGAAGCTCAGCAGCAGCCGTCCGGCAACCGAGCAGGGCAGAGCGGAGAGGAGCTGTCGCCGGCGAGCTGGAGGAAGAGGAGGAGGAGGAGGACGGGGGCGGCGACGATGGGCTGCGAGGAGTTGGCTGTTTGGTCGTTGGTTGTTCGAGGGAGAAGCGGGAAGAGGAAGAAAGTCGACTTTTTGTTCGCTCCAGAAGGAGGACGCCGAAAGATTACGGCATGTCCGTAACGGCCTGGAACGTGGCTCGTGCATGAAATAAACACCAGCCAATCAGCGACGCCCCAGCCACGCTTAAGCCACACAGATTGACATGAAACGCGGTGGAGCCCTGCTGGCCACGCCTTGGCGTCCATGGCCCGCGGTATTTGTATTACCAGCACCCTGTATCGATATATATCGACATATATCAAGGGGCTTTTTTTTTTTTTTTTTTTTACTCTTCTTTGGGCTTCTTCTGCCTTTTTTTTTTCCTTTTTACAGAGAGAGAGAGAGAGAGAGAGAGAGGTCTATGGAGAGGCGGCGGGGGATGGAGCATTGCTTCGTTGCTTCGTAGTGAGATCGATCGGCTGGTGGTGGGCGGTTACATTCCTGACTGCCGACGGCCCCCCGGGCATTAATTATTATCATTGGAGAGACTGGGAGTTCGACGGTGCATGTCCATCCATTTACGGAGTGCATTTCCCACTCCTGTTCCTTTTTTTTTGGCCTGCAAGGACGGACAGACAGACAGACACGAGCAGGAAAGAACAGGGTGGTGGCAAATTGGGTAGTAGACTAGCTGGTTGACGCCGTGGAATAAAAATAGGAGACCCAAAAAAGTCCTTGGTGCATGGTGTTAGTTTCATGCCTGGGGGGAAACATGCAGGCCCGTCAAGAGATCGAACATGCAAGCCAGAGAGTGCATGAGTGCCTGATACATATGCTGCGTTCCTTTACCTCCATCTCAGCCTACCAGCGTCGACGACTCCTGAAGCGCTTGATACAGATGTGATGCTTGTGGCGGGAGCTTCCAGGATGCTTCGCTGCTTAAAATGACTGTGGCCACCCCCTGAAAACCTTGTGCTTAAAGCCAGCCGTGCCGGGGCCTTCTCTCATAGGGCAGAGGCTGGCTCTGGGACTGCGATGTCGTAGGCAGGAGATGTCTTCCCGGGCGGCAAGCAGCGGTTACCACACTCTATTGGCCCCTTTTTTGGGGGGGAGTTCCTTTTTCTTTACTCTATTTTAGTTTTTATCCTTTGATCTTTTACGAAGCACGGAGTACTTGCATTGAAAATATAGCAAACAAAACGAGTGTGATATTGAGTGATGGACTTGAAAGTCTCTAGTGATAGTGGGATGTTGAGTCGCCAAGTTCGTGATAAAAGGAGAGAGATCAAACGAGTGTGAAGGATGTCGTCAGGGACATCGATATAAAAAAAAAAAAAAAAACAGAAATAAACCCGAGATGAGGAAATAAGAAAGTTAAAGCGAGCGACGACGGTAGGCGGGAAATATCAAAGAAAAAAGAAAAGGAAACGGAAGGGAAAGTATATGGTGCAGTGTATAAGTAAGTAATAATAGTGACGTGGAGGAAAGGCAGGCATCAGGGGTACAGTCAGGTACAGTGAAGAAGGGCAAGGGGCAAGCAGGATCAGATCAGAGCAAGGGAACACAACTCCATCAACCCCCCAAGCACATGCATATGCATACCATAAACAATGAACATGTAGCTAGCGGCCAGCCGAATCATTCATCCAGGTTTCCCATACGAAGAACATAAAGCGAAAAAAAAAAGAGGACCCAGGCAGGTATAAACTCCCTTAAGAGCAAAAGAGCAAAGACCCGTGAGAAACAACCATATCTCTCCAACCGCCAAACCGAATAGAACGAGCAAAACAACCAGCCAAGCCAAAGTGCACGTTTGAAAGATGGTAAGAATATGTAAAATCGGGGAAAGCATTGAGAAAAGCAGATAACAAGGGGAGGGAAGAAGTGAGAAAAAAAAACAAAACTCCAGGATATCATCCATCCTCGTATGACGCCATGCTGAGCTGAGTGGTGCTGTGCTGTATCAGGAAAAAAAATAGGAAAGGGAGATAAAGCTGGCTGGCAGATAAAGAAACGAAGGCAAGAGGTTGACTCCGGACCTTGGGAACCCAACTGAAAAACCGTAACCGTGACAAACATGCTTCCATAGCCCAGGTCGACATTGCGGATGACATGAACGCTGGAAAGTCGAAAATGAACAGGGGAAAAGAGGAGAAACTTCTCCTAGTCTGAATGTGAAAGGGAACATAAAAAAAATCAAGCATCGAGCGATGGGGAAAACAAGGGGAAAGAAAGAAGGGAAAAAAAAATATGCAGGCTTCGACCGGAAGATCATAGCAACATAGGATGGACAGTTAAGTGAGTATAACCACTTTCACAACTGGCTCAATAGCTGTGGTATGCATAAGACATAGGGAGGAAAAACCGGCCAACCAAAGAAAAAAGGACGAGTTCGTAAACAAGGTCGGCTGAGAATTTGATAGCCTGACCTAACCCAGTGAATCATCTAGGAGGAACGCCGCTCTGTGTTCTCGAGGTGTTGACCATTGCCCACATTAAGGTTCAACATACGCCGTAAGTCATCCTCCATTCGTTTGGTTTCCGCAGAATCTAGCTTTGGCGGAGGGCCGTTCCTCGCAGGAGGCGTAGAAGAATTGGATTGCATTGTCCGGTTCGGCGTCGGAGAAGTAAGGGCGCCTCCGGCTGACCCATTGTAGCTTGCCTGAGCTGGAGGAGCACTGCTAAGCCCGAACTGTGCATATCTCGAGAAGGACTGCTGACGAGGCGGGGTAACCGGGTTGGTTGGAGACACCATACTTCGCAGCCCGGAAGATGGTGCGGGTGGACGGTGGGTTTGGGCACAAAGGGATGCCAGATATTGCTGCGGAATAGTACTCTCCGGGCCGCTAAATTCGTTGCGGGTTCCTAAAGGTTTGCCGGAATGCGCAAAAGGTACTGGTGACGCGGGACCAGAAGCATAACGAATGGGTTGCTGGTACATAGAGTAGTCCCCGGACATTCTGAAATTGTTTTTATTATTATTACTGCCATTGTTGCTGGGGCCATTCGAGGGATCCGTGAGCCTCGGGGACGCTGAGGCTGCGCGCTGCGGAGGAGGGTTAAGTAGTAAATTTTTGAGAGCTTCGCTTTTGAGTTTGTTGGTATTAGTGGTGTTGTTTTCTCGTGTTGTGCCAGGAAGACCTCCTTGTTTCCCCGGGCTAGTTTCACGCAAAGCATTCATCCGGTCTTTAAATGAGGTTGCAAATGAAGGGCCAATCGGCGACATTCGGGCATCTGAGCCTTCTAATTCTAAAGGAAACACACCGCCGCTGATCTGTCTTTCGCCTTGCTGAGGGCGTGCCTCATTTCTCGGAGGTGTAGATCCATTGAAAGGGCCAGAGTCCTCAAGCTCGCTCACAGGGTTGGCGGCTCTCGCCTGGCGTGCGGCCTTAAAAAGAAAATCGAGAGGGGAAGCTGTACCGGCTTCCTGTTGAGTTTGCTGGGGGACATTATTCGCCTTTGTAGGCGTACTGTCTCCCGGGTCGGTGTCTGGTGACTCATCCTGGAGCTCATCTGAAGTTCGACCGTCAGTTTCCGGCACTGACTTTGAAAAGAACGATGGTATTGGGAGCGCCGACGGCGCAGGAGAGGCATGGAAGGTTGGCCCGGCGTAGAGAGGGCTATCTTTAATAGAAGACTGCGAGGAGGTATGACGGTGACCGTGGCCAAGGCTCGCAGTTCGAGCTGGAGCCGGCGAGTTCTTGTGATTATCTCTATTTTTCTTTGCTGACCGGCCATTCTTCGCCTTCACCGCGCTGTCAGACGCACGGTTCCCCGAGTCACTAGCAACGTTCGAGTCTCGGTTTGCTGCTGGCGTGGTGTTCGTCTTATCAGGCTGCTGACGTGAGGGGTCGGCAGCACCGGATTTTGACGACGGAGTGCGCTTCTGGTAACGCCGGCCATTTCGAGGCGCCTTGGGCGTAGTAGGAGCCGGACTTGACATCTCGTGTCGCCTCGGACCGTTGTAGGTGGCTTAATAAATAGGCAGCCGTAGATAAAAGAATAATACGGAAAAGAACCAAAGGAAACGAAACCCAAGAGCTAGGAAGAACGCTCCAAGAAGAGGCGGAAAATACAAAAGCTGGCACGCAACAAAAACAGGTCTATTGCGCTAAGGTATTCACTGAGTAGATGAGCAAGACAACGATGGAGACTGCGGTGGTATGAAGGCTGCGTGGAAGCTGGTTCAGCTGGCCGCCGGAAATGAAGTGTATGGCTGGAGGCGTCGGCTGTTTATATCTGTGAGAAGCGCAAACGAAAACAAGGGCGGTCCCCCTAACATATTCGTAACTTATCGGGCGGCAAGACCAGAGTACGCTGTGTGTTTCACGTTGAGCGGCGGGAAGAGGCGCGATGGGGGCTGTTTTTGTGTCTCGTAGAGGCGTGTGGAGGTCTGCAGGGCTGTCGTCGTTGCTTGTTCGTCGACGTCAAAGTCGAAAAAAGGCGAACTGCGCAAAAAAGCTCCGCCTGGTTGGTTGTTCTTTGGGGGGGGGATTGGGGGGCCCGAGCTTGGGATCATGTGACTTTGGCGGGAAAATCTTATCTCCGGTGCTTCTCCCGCCCGCCGCCCGCACAAGGTAGATTAGGTAGATACCTAAGGGAATGGATGTTTACCTGCCTTAGACCTGGACATCTGGACGACGAAGCCGTTGACGGAGAAGATAGGTGGTGACAGCGTTGAGTGCTGTGTTTCAAGCTGGGTGGCATTGCAAACAAGACTGGGATATCCTACACAGGGCTGCGTTCACAGAGGTACAACCCATCGCGCTGCTGGCTGTTAGATAAGCGCTTGCTAACTTAGAAGGCAACAGCCGCTGCTCCTTAGCGTCAACGTCGAACCTCCCGGCACATAGAGTAAAGCAGTTTACTTCAAGTGACCACACGGAATATAATCCCTTCCTTCACCTGTACGAAGTCGATGATTGTTTGTCTTGCACAAAACCATGGCAGATGTTGAAATGACGGATGCTGCTGGAGATGCCGGCAAGGGGAAAGCTGTAGCTAAGACCGCTAAGGCTGATACAGCCGGGGAAGGCAAGAAGAGATTTGAGGTCAAAAAGGTGCGTGATTCCGGATGGAGTTTCCCTCGGACTTGTGATTTGTTTGTGTCTGTCACTGCTGGAATGAAGAGTCCTTCTCCCGCTGATTTTGATATTGGGATAATTTAGTGGAATGCTGTTGCTCTGTGGGCGTGGGATATTATCGTTGATAACTGCGCTATTTGCCGAAACCACATCATGGACCTGTGTTAGTTATCATGAAGCTGCTATGCATGCCCTCTCATATCCGGTTTCTCTAACGGTGCTATAGGTATTGAATGCCAGGCCAACCAGGGCTCATCCACCACAGAAGAGTGTACAGTTGCCTGGGGTATCTGCAATGTAAGGATACTCTGTCTCGGCATTAACTTTCATCAGCTAATACATTCGCCTTTTCAGCACGCGTTCCACTTCCACTGCATCTCGAGATGGCTAAGAACCAGACAAGTGTGTCCACTGGACAACAGAGATTGGGAATTCCAGAAATACGGACGGTAGATTGTCTACCGTGTTTGGTTTCTTACTTTCTCTCCGCTTCCCCGCTCCGTTGCCCGTCATCTTTCAACATAAATAAAGCTTTATGATATTCAAACCAAGGCGAGGGTTCCGGCGTATGTAGTTCAAGGGTTGTGAAGTTATGGGATTTGAATTCTAGATCTGGCAATTCTCACAGATCCTCTCAAGAAAAGAGCTACAAGCTTTCTCTCCTGTGCTGCCTACTCCTAGATAGAAGCCGCCGGGTAGAAGGGGACTTCCTAGTACCTCTCTCCACAACACGATATAAGCAGAAAAATAAACTAGTCCAGGGTGAATTTGACCATTGCGCAACCAAACAAAAATCCACAGCAAGAATAAGATTATATCGTCATCAACTCCCCGCTTTGTCTATAACAATTCCGTCTCTGCCGATTCCTCCAGCTCCCGTGACGAGCCATGACTCAGGATGTTGGTTATACATAGGCCATGGTGGAACAATGACCAGCATCGTTAATATGGAGCCAGCCGTCATCGTCCAGAGTGTTAGGAAGATGTCCTCGTACGCATATCCGACTAGAAATGAGACGGCCTAGGAACGAAACCCCTTGTTATTTTCTATATCCTAGCAAGAATTTCCAACTTTATAATTCGACCCTAATATATCAAACGTTCTGCTCGGGTATAACTCACGGCGAATATAGAAAGGAGGGCGGTTGACAGGAAATCCGTTACTCGCTGGCCATGGAAGTCCTACCAAATCATCGTTAGTTACCAAGTACAGCTAAAGGTGGCGGACTTCAAGGGCAGCTCACAATTGGGCCATCAAGAGCCTCCCGGAGGGGTCCAAGGAGCTCATCCATGATTTATAATATTGTTCTTTTGTTAGCTGGTATCCCTCCCAGCTGGAGCTTTGCCTTGCGCAGCCAAAGCGAAAGTAAGAACAATCTGGCAGTTCTTTGCTTACTAATATTGATATCACTATGTCACGTGATAGACCTTTTGAACTACAAGCAACAACTAAGAGACTTGAACACACACAATTTTATTCACACGCAGCTCACCCGATCACATATTATTATTTACTGGCCTTGTACTCCGTACGAGGGATGGAGTGCTGACAGTCTAAGCTTTTGACGTTGTTCACAGATTTACAGATGATCGCGGATCCAGCCAAACTGACACCCTTGAAGGTGAGATGAAACACCTCCAAGGTGGACTCCTTGGTCGCTGATGCCGCTCGGGATTCCAATCAGTGTCGGTTATCTCAACATGCAACGATGATTGCGCCAGCTTTGCCCTCATTATCGTCATGACTTTTTATGTCTTACCTGGTGTATCGACCAGGAACACCCGCTTGGCAAGTGATCAGCACGCTAAGCTTTCGGCTCTTAGTTGGGGAACAATCAAGCATCTCTGGAGCTAGGAAAAGGGATCTCCAGGCGGCTTCCGGGTGGGCCATAGGTCCGCATTTATAGCAGGACGGCAAGTCTTCGGGGTCTGGGTAGCCGGAAAGAATCCAAACGTGGCCATCATTTTGGACTCTGTTTGGTCTCCTATAATAGGAAGCTACTCGACAATATGGAGCATAATGTGCAGTCAGTCTCCACTCAAGAAAAGATCCTGGCAAGTTCTTCGAATTCTTCTTCTGATCCCGATACCTTATCTACTTTACTTCAACCTTCTATTTTATGTCTGCTGTTTATGCTTTAAATACTTCGGCAAGTTGTCATCCTAGTATCCGTCCTTGTCCACTCCGTTCTCCTGATATACCTGCAAACTATACCTTGCAAATTTACTGCGTGCCCGGATCCGTGGCCCATACCTGGTGAACAAGGGCGGAATGATGCAGAATGCAGTGGCCAAAGCTGCAAGAATAGAAGTGGCTAGATTCGCGCCCAACACTTCGTACATCCGTCCGGCAAATAGTGGGAAAACAGCAGAAAGTGTGGAACGCACAAGAGATAGGGCAGCGAACCCACTCGCTGAATAGCTTAGGTAGCTGTCGGCTAGGTAGCCGGCTAAGACGGCGTCGAACTCATTTAATGCATAGCCGATCAGCACCAGGGATATAGCAGATACCACCCAGTGGACTCCAGGAACACGCGGCGGAATAGTCCACGCAAACCACCAGAGGCCGACTGCAAGAACCGGAGCGCCAATGGAGAATCCAACAAGCTTATGTTCTGGCTGCAGTACCTTGCCCTCTCTCTGGTATCTTGTGATCATTCTATGATCAAAGATACGAGTGAGAACTCCGCTGATCAAACCGATACCAATCGCAAGGAAAGGAAGGGACGAGTTTGCACTGGAGAATCCAAGGTCCTCATATATCGGGGGAAGAGCCTCTGTGAACAAATAGATCAGTGCAAAGGCTACTGCACTAATCGTGGCGACCATGAAGACAATCGGCTCTGTAAAGAATAACTTGAGGGGTCGGAAAAGGGCTATCCGAACAAACGTCTTCATGTCTGGGGTATGGTCGGGGTTTAGAGCCTTGAGTGTGGTTATACCGGTAGACTTTTGCAATTTGGCAACCTCACGGGCAAGGAGTAGTGATGGCCTAGATTCACGAATCCCAAACAAAAGAATGGTGATTACTGCAGTGAAAATAGCTGACACATGGAAGACCCATCGCCTAGAATGAAACACGAGTCAGTAAGGAGGATCACACCCGCATACTAGGCTGATCAAACCCACCAGTCCAAATGATCGATGATATAAATGCTCATGATGGGTCCAAGGATCAACCCCATGTTAGCCACCATTGCCCACATGAAGATCAGCCAGATGCGGTCTTTGGAATTGAAAATATCCTCGATACTTCCTGCCACCACAATTGTCGGAATGGCCGATAAGAATCCGGAGAAGAAGCGGCCCACCACGACACCAGCTACGGAGGGGACAAGCCCAACCACAACACAAAAAAGACTGTATAGCCCGGTGCTGACGATATACAGCTTTTTGCGTCCAAAAGACTCCGAGTATGGCGGGAATATGATCCCTCCGACTCCTTGGCCTAAGAGATACCTGGGTTTTCCAAGAGAGAAGGCCTATAATTAGCGTGAAAGGCTATAAATCGTAACGGGGAAAGAAACAGGCTCTACTTACACCGAAACGAACAAGAAGACTGCAAGGGTACGGCTAAGTCCGTACTCATGTCGTGCGTGATCAGCAGCTGCACTCTGCAGGGTATAGTTGTTAGGATCACGTCATGTTGGAGATGTGATTAAGGATCAACTTACACCTGCTGTGCTCACGGCCGTTCTACGCACGAAAAAAATACCCGTCAGTAAGCAGTTCAAATGAACACGATAGTGAGAGGGCAAAAGAGAAGCATGTCAAGTGGTCATACGTGAAAAGATCCAAAATAATGATCAAACCGCTGTCATAGGTTTTTCGTAACATGGACCAATTGCGCGGATGCTTCGGGTTCGAAGCTAGCCAGCGTATATGCTCGCCATCAGGGGTATATTCAAGACCGTGTTCCTCCAGCAGAGCTTGCAGGTTATTCTCCCCTATTGTAGGAGGAATTTCGAGCTTCGTCATTGACGGCTGGGAGCTGGGTGTATCGCCGGGGGAGCTCATTTCGAAGTGACCACTTTCAGACATCCGTTAGCAGTCCTGGAAGCGCAAGACGAGGTTTGAAAGATAAATGGTAGAAGTTGTAGGGTAAGCTCCTACATCTGTATTCTTTGTAGACAAGAGAGGAACGGATATAATCTCCTGACTAAACGGTTAATTGAGGATATCAATGGGCGTAGAAGAGGATTTCTGACACAACTCTAGTTACCTGCACAGCTGCAGAATATTCCTAAAGCTGAAAGGTCCGCGGGACAGCTAACTGGCCTATCATATTATGCGGCGCAAAAGACGTAATAATGCCGAGTGTTGCTGAAGGATCCACGAACAGGGTCAAGCGAAGTAACTAACTTGACGGGCCGGTAAAGTTTTTGCTCTTCTTTTATCGTCAGAAAGCCACATCAGTGTGCATGCAAGCCTTTTTTTCAAAACCATTTGCTTAAATGATCAGCGCCGGCTTTGTGTCCCCGTAGCTAGATCTACCGTCTGTCTCAGCTAGTACCGTTTATTGGTGATATGGTGAGGTCTCCTTTTGCCCTTCATCAAATTAAGTCTCCGCCTTAAAGGTATTTTTAGGTTCATCCCTGACAAGCTCTTGCGCTTTGAACAAGTTCCTGCCCGCCTTAATTCAGTCGAGTCTAGGCAATCCTTCTCAGCTTGCAGACAAACCTTGGGGGTTTCTAGAACGTCCCAGCAAAATATATCGACACCCTGGTATATGCACATTTCTCATGGATAGGACATAGTCAAGACAACCCTAGAGAGAACGTGCTGGATGCAAGGGTTGGTAGATATTTTGGTGCATGAGAACCTCATCCTTCAAGATACATGGGTACAAATTTGACACAAAGGTAAATGACCAGACTGAATTTGCACTATAGCGGTGAGTATGGAGACTGGAAACCGGAGACTGGAGCCTGAAGTCTGAAGTCTGGAGTCTGGAGTCTGGAGTACTTCGATCATCATCAGCGGCGTTGGCGCTATTTCTGTGGACTAGTTAAGGGGGTTTGGAGATCAGGCGAAATGGATCGACACCCTTTGCGTGTACCTCAACGAGCTTTCACCAGAAGGCTGAGCTGATGAAAGCGGCTCTTTGGGTATGGGTAAATTTAACCCGGTTTTATTGGCAGGGACTCCCTTGGGCAGGCAGCAACGTCCTTCGAGAAAGCCTAATTGGCATGCAATACGCAATGCTGCAATGTAATGCATCAAACAAATGGAATCAGGGCCCCGCATGGCTCCTATTGCACTAAGCTGTGACAGCGGAGGTGTGTACGCGGAAGCGGAGTTAACTCAGGTATTGAAATCGGAAAAGTGTCATTCAACCTGGTCATCTGGGCCTATTTTTCCACCGCGAATCGTCCTATAATGTACTTATTGACGGTGCGTGAGTGCAGGGTTGACAACCTATCTATGGCAAAATGGGACGGTTTACTCATTCGGAGGATCCAGGCTTATCCGGTATCTCCCGAACGGCTAGTTGGATGGGTGGCACATCAATCAGACTTGTAAAGGGGCTTACCAGCCAGGGGCTGAATGGGTATATATATGTCTGTTACCAGACTGAAGCTGTGGGAAGAAAGGAGCAGATCCAACGCATCCACATCTTTTGGTATCAAATAAGCTAAGAACGCAGGCATCTGTCATTCGTCACGATGGCCACTATTGCCCTCGCCCTCGTCTGCGCTCTGTTTTATATTATCTTTGTTCTCATCTCCCGGGACGGAAGCCAGAAGAGTCTCTCTCACGAAGGTTTCTTCCAGCGTGTTACCCATCTGCTCCAGAGCATCGGTCAGCAAACCGGACCTCAGGGTTCAAAGATATTGAAGAGGTACGACACGCATATATAGACTTATCTGGTTCAGGGAATTCAGAGCACTCCACTAATAAACCCCTTTTGCCGAGTACAGGAAAGAGGTTGAAGAAACGTTTGGCTCTACGACATGGCAAAGACAGTCGTATGATGCCTTCCAAGCCGCCGTCTGCTCAACAGACCCTGTGGCTTTCCCTTGTGTATATGCTACCAAGGGCTTCAAGGCGAAGGAGCACAGGTATATCTTCTTGGATTCCGAAGACATGAACAACAAGAGGAACATTACCACCTTGGCCGCTGCACTCAAGGAATATCTTACAACGCCGCAATCGGAACTGGGCCCCAACACAAGTCTGGTTGTTCTTTTCCCCATCATCAACTCACAACTGTCGCCTCAAGAATACCATCAGAAATACTGGGATTGTCTCCGTGCTCTGAGAAAAGTTGACACAAAGCCATGGCCATCACACATCCCGACGGATACTGATACTCCGCTGTGGAAATTTTGCTTTAATGGCGAGCCCGTGTTCAGCGCAGCCATGACGCCTTCTCACGAGAAGCGAAGATCACGATATGCACCGTGCTTTTGCATTGTCTTCCAACCTAACTTTGTCTTTGATATCCTCTTTGCCACGGATCTGAAGAAGAAAGCGGCTATCTCAAAGGTTCGAGGACTGCTGGCTGACTATGACGAAGTGCCCATTAGCCCGGAATTGAAGAACTACGGAGACGCCACTGGCCGGGAGAGCAAGCAATACTTCATCATGGATGAAAATCAGTCATCGCCTCCATGCCCTTACACATCCCTTGATGTCTAATGAGATTTCAGAAAGCCGTGTTTCATTTGGTCGGTGTATTGGCGGCAGGCTGTATAGACCATAGAGAACAACAATAGACGTTTCTATGGATTATTAGGGTTACAGAAATAAAAGTCAGGGCCAGACCCAAATTGTTTTATTTTCTCCCCTCTCTATTCTCCTGTTTCCCTGAAGTAATAGTGGTATGCTCGTAGGTTGGTCAAACGGCTACCCCTAGTCGGCGAATGTCACACCACCACGATGGTTGGGTATCAATTGCTGAAAGCAGGGGAAAAAAAAGAATTATCAAGCGATGAGCTTGATAGTCATGTTGTCTCGGAGTTAGTTGTGAAGATGGCCCAACACTTGAAAGGCCCAAGGGAAGTTTCTGAATAGAAGAGCGACGATTGGTAGGAGATATATCAAAATAATATAGCCAGCACGGCTAATGAAAGCCACAGGTGGAGCAAACTGCAAAAGAGGGAAAACCCACGCAAGGCGCCTAATTGGATTTCTGGGTTCCACGTGACCCGTCGATATCGGGCCCATTTTGATAGCGACTGGCTGGCCGATTAATATCAAATCTTTGCGTAAGCAATAATAATATACGTAGGGAACCATCGAAGCTTCTTAACCTTCTCCGTATGACTCGAGCATCCTGCGGGATACGCCGCCCAACCAACGATTAGCTGTAGAAAAAAAAATATGACAACGTCGGTTTTGGTCGTTGCTCAAGACGTTGTTCCACGACCCTGCTTTGACAAGCCGAAAAATAAACAAGTAATAATATATAATAGAAGAACGGAGAAGAGCCGAGATCAAAAGCGGCCCCCGGCGAGGACGCCTTGGGTAGCAACTTGGCGGTGACTAACTAACGGGAGTACAGGCTCACGGGCGTGGCATCGTGTACAGCTGACATGCAGCTCGTCACCAAGGAGGTAGCACGCCGACTATCAAAGAATGGCTGGACGGACCACAAAGAGGCTCGGCTATCGAATCGGATTAAGCACAGGCGATAAAAGATATATAAGGAAGAATACCGAAACGAAGAAGAAAGCTGATCACCGGAGTTGGGGCTTTATATCATCAGCCACATCATAAACAACGAGCGCCAAGGACGAGGCCAGGACTCCTCCCACACCACCGCCCGCCCACCTGCATCTCCCGTAGCACCCGGACCCGAGGATTTTCATTCCGACTTCCGCAGGCCGTCTTGCGAGCGTTCTCTCGTCCAGTCATCGCTGCAATCCCGCCGTCTTTTGGCCTTCTTTGTCTTCTTCGTCTTCAACCTCCTTTTTATCTTGCTTTTTAGTGGCGGAAAGCGTCAACAATGCCAAGCCACACCATTCCTCCTTTAGGCTTAGTCTTTTGACTTTTTGCTGGTATTTCTGATGACTAATCATATTCTCGGCATTAGATAAGCCACTTGCTTCTGTTTTTATTTTATTTTTATTTTTTTTTTTTTTCTTCTTCTTCTCTCGTTTTCCCTTTTTTCTTTTCGCCTTTTTTTTTTGCCGACCGCCACAGTGCAGACCTTGCAGCAACAACGTCAACCAACTACCACCAACGACCACCAACCGCCGCCTCAGCACCAACGCAACGTCGAAAGTAAGCCTGTCATTGTCGCAGCTAGGCAGGGCAGCTCAGAGCGCGGATCTCGCGGACAGAAGCTAGCGATTGTCATCGAGGGGTGCTTTTTGACCGTTTCTCTTATCTTGTTACTCGAGACAGTGAGTGACAAGCGCAGAGAGACCAGCAGCCGGACGCAGCCTCTTCCCGCCGTACTCTTCCTACCCAGCGACTCTGGAGCCTCGACGCTCCCATTCTGAAAACTCCGGCAAGTTGGCGGGGCTTAACTACATTCAGAACTCCTTCCTCCACCCTCTCCTAGGCCCCAAGTTCCGGGTCTTTGTCGGGGGAGACATCCGACCTCCATAACTTGACTCCCGCAAATATATGGCAATACGCGAAGCAATACACGTTGATCACACGCAGCCAGCCCTTTTTCGAGGGCTAGGCTGGACCGGACTATCCAACTAAACAAGTGGCCGTTTTCTCGCTGAAGAAGAAGGGGGTTACTTCATTTGGTTTGAGCTTATCAAAAAAAAAAACTCACATTGTCGTTCGAGATTGCAGAGTGAGCGTGACCCTGCGCGTTCGCTCTACGGAGACTACGCATACCCTGCAGTACTTCCCACAATTGAGCAACCTCAAGTACACAAGGGAAGGAAATCTAGAAAAATCGATCCAAAAAGAGAGCCAAATAAAACAGAGATAAAAGAAAAAGGATAAGAGCACAATGAGTGATTCGCCAAAGTCGGACAAGGGTGAGACCAGGTTCCTCACACCCGCCCCAGAGTTGGACGACCACCGGTTCCAGGCCGAAAGTCTTCCCAGAGCAGATATCATGGAGAATCCAGCCGCACGAGGCTCTCTCGAGGGCCGTGATCGGCCAGAGCTTCTCCTACCAGTTAACGGCAACACAATGCAGGAAAGGGCCCCAATATGCAGAGATTTTGAGAATGCCGTTATCGATGATGAGGAGGAGGAAGATCTAGACAGACTTGGGGTTAGGAGGGTTTCTGTGAACCCCATGGGGCCTCGTCTGGGGCCTAACGATGCCCGCAGGCCTTCGGTGACATCTTCGCATACCTCTGTCTCAACCTCTCCCCCAAACTCGGTCGAGGCCTTTGCCGAGCCTCGTCGACGTGAACGAGCAAACACAATGGAGAGCCAAATGCCCGGAGAGCGCGAACTGAACCTGCATCGCACCATATCTGCTACTTCTCATCACCACAAACCAGCTTTCAGCAATGCTAGTGTGGTTCATCCCGGAAGCGTGGACATCCGTGTCAACCCAACGGAGGAGGCAGATGTATGCTTCCCGCCTCCACCATTCGAAGATACAGGTCGCTCTCCAATAATCGATTACGAAGAGCTTGAGGAATTCGTTGCTCTTTGCAAGGCTAGGGCAGGTAATCTATCAGCACAGAATGGAGTTCAGCGCAAGCATAGCATCAGCGCCCAAAGCAGGCAAACCCTCAACTTCACGGGCATTCAAAAGGGAAACAGCAATGTCGATGTCCCTGAAATTGTGATGACTCCATGTGGCCTGGAGAAACCAAATACTACTGTCCATCCACCCGTGGATAGTGCCAAGGATTCCGGCTCGGACGAACCCGAGGATGAAAAGACTGGTCTTGAGGCCATGAAGAATATCAATAGCCCACAGCGCTTCAGCTTCTTTTCCTCTGAGTTTGAAAGCACTGTCCATGCAGCTTCAATTGGAGACCTTGTACTTCCAGGAGACTCTTTCCGGGATCTCTTCCAGTTGGGTCCCGATGGAGGTGTCTGGTGGCTTGACGTTGTCAATCCAACCAGTGATGAGATGGGCGCCATGTCTCGCGCTTTTTCTATCCATCCTCTGACTGCAGAGGATATCATGACTCAGGAAGCCCGTGAAAAGGTCGAACTGTTCCGCCAATATTACTTTGTTTGTTTCCGCACTTTTTACCAGATGGATAAGACAAGTGAAGACTATCTAGAACCTGTTAATCTATACATGGTGGTGTTCCGGGAGGGTGTTATCTCTTTCAGCTTTACTGATAACCCACACGCGGCGAATGTGAGAAAGCGCATCGGCAAACTGCGTGAATATGTCTCTCTTAGCAGTGATTGGATTTGCTACGCAATGATGTAAGTTTCTAAGTGATCTTCTTTGTTTATTACTTGCTTTGGTCTAACCGCTGCACAACAGTGACGATATTGTTGATAGCTTTGGCCCCGTCATTCGCGAAATCGAGGTTGAATCTGAAGCCATTGAAGACGATGTCTACGTTGCCCGAATCGAAGATTTCAACCTTTTCCTTCCAAAAATTGGAGGTTTACGCAAGAAAGTTATGAGTCTCATGCGCCTTCTGGGTGGCAAAGCAGACGTTATAAAGGGATTCGCCAAGCGTTGCAACGAGCAATACTCTGTCACACCTCGCGGCGATATCGGACTTTACCTTGGCGATATTCAAGATCACGTTGTTACCATGATGTCCAGTTTGGGCCACTTTGAAAAGATGCTCAGTCGTTCGCACGGAAACTACCTTGCTCAGGTCAACGTGACAAACATCATGGTGGGCAACAGGGTGAATGAGGTCCTTAGCAAGATTACCTTCTTGGCCAGTATCCTCGTTCCAATGAACTTGATCTGTGGTCTTTTCGGCATGAACGTGCACGTTCCAGGCCAAGATAGCGGTGAGCTGTACTGGTTCTTCGGTATCGTCGGGGTGATTGTTCTCATCTCCATCGTCAGTTTGACTTTTGCTCGTCGATATAAGCTGGTGTAAGGAAATGCACTGTTCAGCACCGGCCGTTGTTGATTCTACGGCCTTTCTCTTCTTCTTGACGGCCGCCTGGATGCACGCCAATACAGTATCAGTGGGCTTGCCTGCGAAACCAAAAACATCAATAATGATTTCTACTGCTGCCTTTGCCCAGTTCTGTCTTACGCTTCTGTTGTTGATACTTAAAGTTTCTTGTTGATATTTGGTTGTAATTGTTGTTTTATTATGGATTTTCGATAACTCATGGAGATTTGGCATCTTGTTTAATCCTTTCTGGTATCCTAAAAGTCTTTATCACTGTAATATTACCATTAATCCGTATATAATCCATAATCTTCTGTTATGATTATTTTCCTCGCCTTTTTTTTTTTTTTTTTTTTTTTTTTTTTTTTTTTTTTTTTTTTTTTTTGATATCACAAGGTTTTCTAGGTCCACGGGGGTGGGCTATTACATAATCCCGCGGTTCCTTGGAAGTTATGCTGGCAACGTCTTTGAGCCTTCACGGAATAGAACGTTGGACAGTTTTACATCGATCTTGAACAAGGACAACGAGTGAAAAAACGATGATATAATGAAAAAGCATCTGGTGAAGACCTTGCCCTTTCACTACTCTCCATCCGTTTACACGAGCCTGGATTACTCCGCAGCATCGATGATCAATTTCACCTTATTCTCACGGTAATAGGTGCCAATAAACGGTCAACCACATTCAAAGGAACCACTGGCCCCCCTCCCCCATTCATTTAACGAGCGATACGTTCATACCGGCGCGCCGATGCCTTGGCCGAAGCTCACTCCTCTCCAATCCCGCTTTGCCGCCTCCCTCGCCGCCACCATCCTCCTTATAATACTCTACTTTGCTCTCTCGAACCCACACCTTGCCTACGCAACAGACGTTGATGCTCTGATATTAGAAAGACATGGCCCTCCGGATTTGACCCTTATAGATACCCAGGAGCAGATTTCTGTACAGTGGGACCATGTTCCTATACAAGGAGAGAATACTGAGGATAGCGCAGATATTGAGCGGAGGGCGGCTCCAGGAACAGAGGCCCTGGCAAACAATGTTGCTAAGTTGAAGAATATAAAGATTGGGGAAATACAATATTGGGTGTTCCCGAAGGAGGCGGTGCATGGCCCCAAATCCCCACCTACACCAGGCTTGCCGTCAGATATAAGCGTCATTTTGGATGGAGGCACGACAGATCCGGGAAGCAACTCTGGAGACTCCGAGGACTCAGAAGATCCTGATAATGTATTCAAATTGGACACCGGGGCCACAAAATTATCCCGTCGTTCTGTTTCCGTACATATCACTGCAAATACTTGTCTTCAGCCAGAGCTCAACGTTACTCGTTCCGCCAAAGACACTGGACCTCCTCAGCTAGAACTGTACGTGTCTACGAGCAAAACATTTGACAGACCTGGTCCACAGTACAAGAAGAACTCTGCTGTCACCCATAAACTCTTTGATGGGGGTTATGTTGCTGTAAATCCCGATACAGACGGAGATGTATACATCGCCGTTGCGGCTCCAAACAGCACCCGGTACTCAGGAATATATAATTACGAAATCGCAGCCTCGATTGATGCCCCGTTCCATGGTCTCGATAATAGCAGTTCTTTCCTCTATTTTGTTGACGGAGATAACAATGCAGCTCTTTTACAAACAAATGATACCACACGTGAACCACCAGAGTCGGAAATATATAAGAAATGGCTAGCCCTTGATCCACCCCCTTTTACGTTATTTGCCCATAATATGAACGATTCGGCTATTTTGGGCCTTCAACATTCATATTGTGGTCTGCAGAATAATGCACAAATAAGCAAGAAACAAAAAAGCCTAGATGTTGGCATGACTGCTCGTGGTATAGACCATAAACCCAAGCAACAGATTTATGCTAAGGGCCTCAACAGCAGCTCCGTTTACTACGGGTTCTTAGCCATGGAGGGAAATTCAACTGCTTATGGGAACAAGGTTGTAGGGGGCGGAGGAAAAGTGTGGAAAGCAATGAATTTCACCACAAAAAGAGGTATGCTAGAATCATACCCATCAATTTACCGAGCCAGCACTGACTAATATGGGATTTTGAAAGAAAACAATTGCGCTATAATATATAATCTGAAATTCTGCTCCGAAGTTGCCTATGCAGTCCCATCCAGCCCGGAACTCAAGGTTTCTCAGCTTAGCGAGATTTATGACACACAAGCGGAGCAATTATACCAAAATTTCAGTTACTCTCTTCAGCAGGTATCCTGCAATGCTCCCGCAACAGAGCAGTATTCCCTTGCAACGAACTGCTCTCAGTGCGCAGGTGCCTATAAACAATGGCTTTGCGCAGTCACTATACCCAGATGTCAAGACTTTTCCAGCGACCTTCCATTCCTCCGTCCGAGAAATACTGGCCAACAATTTCTCAATGGCACTATGCTACCAGACGACTACTCAGGCCGCCTGAACGTTTTAACCAACTCTTCTCGAAACCCACTTATCGACATCAAAATTAAGCCAGGGCCGTATAAGGAAGTCCTCCCTTGCCAGGACCTGTGCCATTCATTAGTCCGAAGCTGCCCTGCGTCATTTGGATTCGGATGTCCCACAGGCCAATGGCTAAACTATTCTTATGGACAGCGAAGTGCCAATGGTGATATCACCTGCAGCTACCTCGGGGCTGCGTATTTTTTGAATTCAGGATGGAAGTCCGTGGACGGAATGAAGTTTATTTTTTCCTTTACACTTGTGTTTTGGGGACTTGTCTGGGGATTTTCGCATTGGAACTGATCTGAAACAACCGACCAGAACGGAAAGTGATCGGGTAACTAATCGCCACTTTCGTCTCAAAACAGTTCCAAGCTAAGTGAACGAGCATCACCTATAAAAATGAAACGATTCGCTTTGACCTCAAAACCGGCGTCTGGTCTATATTCAAATCATGCACTGAAATAGATTAAAGGCGTTTCTGGCAAGATAACTGCAGGTCAATGCTGTTAACCGAGGAAAAAGCACGGAACGGTTCAAATACTGCCACGTTATGGCCCTCGCCATGAGAGAAACATACAGATGTCAAGAATTTGCAATACGCAGGACAGGGAATACCCCGTTTCATTTCTTTGTTCATCCATTTATATGACCTTGTTCCTGACGACAAGGCTATATAGTATATACTGTACATCGACCCCACGAGATCCAAGGCATCTCAACCATCTGAAAATAAATAACAGATACATGTTAGATGTTAGAGAAAGGATTCTCCGCACAGCGTCGGGGCCAGGGTCTTTGCGAATATTTGGAAAGCTTTCTGGGAAGGCATGGGTTTTGAGTCTTTGGTGTAATATGGAAGCAAGGAGTCAGGCGTTCTGTTATACATTTACTTGCCCAGTAGGATGACAATTCTACAAGGCTATGACTCAATAAGTTAGGTAATAGAAAGATTTAGTAGTTAAAAGTAAGCGTGTTCGCTAGCTCGTGAATCTATAGAGTAATCGTAATATTTACAAGGGGTTCGCTGTTGGGACGGGATAACCAGTCCACCACTACTTAGCTTTCCTAGGGGTTGGTGTCCACATATTCTTCCCACTCGTTGAACTTGACATCACAGCTCTTTTCGGAGTGTTATTACCGACCTGAGCCCAGAGCCTCTGGGCAGCAGGGGTAAGGGCCGCTCGGCTCATCGCTGGAGTTTTAGAAATCGACGATCTATCGCCCGATTTACCAAAGGCGATCATGGGGCTGCTTGGGAACATTGGAACAGGGGTTTTCGTCTCTTTGATCGCCTTTTCTCGTCTATTATTCTTCGCCACACGATCCACCATACGATGAAGCAGCAGCTCTCTCTTGCCACTTTCTTTGAGCTTGAATGGGTTAGGCGTCGAGTCAGACACTTGGCTTTCAAGGAGCTTGAGGTGATATGCCTCTTCATTCTCATCAGTTTGTGGCGCGGAGTGTGGCTGAGGGTCAGGTTCATCTTCGTCAACAAACGCGTATCCATTGACACGAGGAGTTTCACCGCCAGTGTACCCCGGCTCCGAGTCGGTCGGTCGAGGCCTTCCAGCTATTGCGTCACGGACAGCAGATAAGGAAGGTGAAGGCGGAGCAGTCGAGTATTGTTCCCCATCACTATTGTCAACTTGCGGCCTGATGCGGGTGTTGTGATAGAGGACTTGTTTCTCCCCCATTCGGGAGGTAGATTCTTGTTTCTGCTGAACTGTTTCCATGTCGTCTTCTACCGATGAAGGGATGAACATCAGGGAGTTCTCGGGTTTTGATTTCCATCCATCTGGTCTCGCTGGTCGGTCATCCGCAGTAGACTTGTTGTCTGATAATTTCATAAGTTGTTTCTCCTTGCTTCCGCCTGGCGCGGCCTGCGCTTCCAGTCTTTTAGCTTCCCGCTTTTTATGCACTAGCTCCCTAGCAGAGGGTATCTTATTCCCGCTCCATAGCCATGCGTATTTCTCTCTCTTCTTTTCATTCTGTTTGTCTAGTAGCTTGTTGAAGGATTCGTTATCTTCGCTGGTGTATTTCTGCTGAAAGGCCCCTAGTCCCATATTTCGAATCTTGGATGAGATCCCGTGGCCTGCTGAGCTTGTTGCAACCGAGGCCATGCTACCGGGAGTCGCACACGACATCGGGGTATCTCCTTTCCAACCTCTCGGCGTATTCTTATCCATGGCAGGAGTCCTGTGGGGAGTACCCATATTCGACACACTAGGAGCTCTTCCGCGCTGCGGTGTCATGGATGTCCCGGCATATCTTCTCTGCGAACCTGGCGTCATTATCTGCGCCATCCTCCTTCCTGCTGTGGCAATCCATTCTTTATCCTTGGACTCAAGGGCATCGAGGTAATCTTGCTGAGCTTGAGTTTCGAGCAGCCCAGGGAAAAAATCTCGGGCGACAATATGGGAAAGGGCATCGGTATAGTCATCTTCGTCCAGGGCTACAGGCGGTCGTTTTATTCGTTTGGCGGGTGGAGGAGGCGGCATAAGCTGAGTATCGGACGACCGTTTCGCAACTGCTTGTGACGAGGGAGAAGCCATGGCTGCGGCTAATATCTTCAAAGTGTTGTCACAAGCCGTCGGCTACTTGCATCGATGCCATCAAAATAATTTGTAGCGAGCTTAACTTCATGCAGAAAGGCTTCATGAAAGAACTCGTTTACCCTATGACGGCGTTATCTTTTTGGCGTCACGTGAACACGGAGAATAGTATATGCGAGTGGTTAGTTTAAAGTTATTAGTCATATTTTAGAGTTCCTTTTTAAGCTTTAAAGTTGTGCATAAAAAATAAAATAATGACTTTGTAGAGTTTGTTTTGTTTGTCCAACCTCTTGTTGTTATACATCCTAGTTGTATGATATAGGTAGTTGCAAGTAGGCATTATCCGGCCGAATAAATACAGAAGAAGCAAAGAGTATAAGTAATATGAATAAATTAATCAATTAGCGAAAAGAGAGACGGACTCCAAATGATAACTCGCAATAATTCCACCACACCGTTCACACCGACGGCCATGCGAATGCTCACACCCTTAGATGCCAGCCTAAAAATAACCCCATTCCCCAAAACCATAACAATGAAAAGAATTAACAAAACGATGGGCTGAGACAAACCAAAACAGAAGATGAAAGGCAAATTTTTTGCGCACCGTCCGTAGTCTATTATAGATCCCCCCAGTAACGAAAGCAAGGAAAGCAGTAGCAGCAGACAAAAGTTGGAGTGTTGCAAAATGCTCGACGAAAAGGGAAAATTTGGTACAAATAAAATATTTTGCTCGCATGCTCAATGGGTAAAAGAACGGTGGTGTAACAGGTAAACGGAATCAGGTAAAGCACCAGCCCATTGGACCGGAAGGGGATAATTAGAATGTAAATCATGTGCCTGCAAGACTTGATCGTTATAGGTGAAAAAATGATGATGTGTATAAGGAAATTGGTAGAAGAGATGTGTTACCAGCACGGAAATGCATGATCATAAAGGTCGTTGAATAGATCAAGGAAAGAGATATAAGAAATAAGGTGTCGATAGCGAAAGGTGGGTGGGTTGAATGGGGTATAGAAGAAGGATGTACACTTTATGTACGAGGTGCTCAGCTAACCTTGGGGGAGGCAGCTGGCCCGGTAACAGGGAACAGCGAGTATGAGGGTCGGTTCTTGCGAACCCCACGGCTCAAAGTTGAAGCGCGTTTCCGGTTCACCTGGTTCGTTCTGACGAGCGAACATTCGGCAGAGTCGAGTACAGATGCGGACTTGGACCGGTCATGCAGCGAGACGGCTGAGTTGGAGGTAGATTCGATGCCCGAGAAAGAAGAGAATGGCATCCTGGGCATCCCTTCACGGCTAAGTGGAAGAGGCCGAGAATAGGTAGGCAGTGCTGGCCGCTCAGCGAGTGGGCTAGTTGGGGCCTCGCGGTCGACCATCTCGCGGCTGCAGTTGGGGCTGTGGATGAGGTCTGGAACGCTGTTGGTCGAGGTGGAAGAGCGGTGTTTCCGGACGATGGAGGCAGCGCGAGACAGCATCATGCTCTCCTGAGAGTTGCACTTGCTAAGAGGAGAGGAGCCGGTGCGAGTGTATGCTGGCTCGTCGATGTGATACTCGTCGTCTTCGTTGATATCAGATATCACGTGAGTGTAAACAGAGTCATGTGACACGTCTTCGAAATGCGTCTCCAAAACTTGGATTTCGGTCGTCCTGGGCTTCTTGTCCATCGACTCAGCGGTGGACGGAAACGTTCCGAAGGAGTGATTAAAAATAGCTGGGCTGGCAGCATCACTCTCAGCTCTCGTCGAAGCCGAGATTCCGGACGATGGCTGCAGCTCTGGCGTGGTCTGGCCGGACGTGGTGGTGGTGTCCAAGGGGTGGAGATAAAACGAACTGGTGTTGGACTTGAAACAACCCGAGGTTTCGCTCTTTCCGAGATGCGAACATTCCCGGTCTCGACTCTCCTCAGCCGACTTGCGGTTCCAATCGAAATTCGAGTTCGATTCGGCGGCATGCTCATAGCAGTAGTCGATATCGGCTTCCCAGGAATCGTTAGAGGCATGCATCCCAACAGTTCCAGCGGGACTCTTTGGCTCGACAGGTGGTAATAGCTTGCGTGGTTGCTCGGATGGAAGGATGGGAGAATGCAAATCTTCGTATTCAAATCGGGTTTCTTTGAGTGGGCTCAGGTGTAGAGCTGGTTTCTTGAGCTCAGAGGGTATCTCGACAAGCTCAGGTTCCATATGCGCGTTATATGGAGCTGGGTCGAAAGCTATGACATGGTTGCTCTGTGGTTCATCATGTTCGTTGACTCCACTGGGCTGGACGAGCGGAGAGATGTTAGTGGAGGGAGCGTTATTTTCGTCAGGGCTAAATGCACGTCCTATCTCTTCGATCGGTTCTGCGACAGGGTCTTGCTCCGGCGGCGACACAGCATATCCAACGACAGATTTAATCGGCCCATCCTCCACTGGAGATAAGGACAGCCCATTCAGCCCCATCAGCTCCTCCGACGGGTCGGTTCTTTGACCGCCAGATTTGGGACTCATTGCCATCCTTGACGATCTCCTGGGCGGTGGTATCATGGGAGGTGAGAATGGCTGTCGTACAATTCTGGAAACTGGTCGAGAGAAATTTTCGACTGAGCGAGGTGCTCTCAACTGTCGGAGTTCGGGCGAGGTGATTGTCGTCATCGTGGCTCTCGGCGATCCGGGGGGACTGCGAGTAAAAAGAGATGGAGCATCGGGGGCGAGGGTGTCAAGAGTCCAGTCTGACTCCTCCTCGGCTGTGTATGGTCGATATGAGAGGTTCTGAGCATGTATGCCCTTAAGCTCAGAATTTGGTCTTTGAGAGGCGCGGATGATGGAGAATTCGGTAGCGAGATCATGGGGGTGGGTGTGAGCAATTGGTGGTAACTGGCCACGGCTAGTGTGAGTGATGTGTTGGAAGTGAAAGGGCTCCGAGATGCTGCTTTTGAGTTTGGAATCTGTATGATGATATATATATGGTTAACAACAGAGAAGAAGCAAAAAAGCAGAAAGGTGAGAGGGTGTTTTCTGCGTTCTTCATTCACAAAGGGTGTGTGTGGTTAACATACGGCTGGCAGGATTCCTCTGTCGGTTGATACGACGAAGAACAGCGGGTTTCTCGCGCCGCGGCTTCACCTTCTCGCCGTACCAGACCTGATCACTAGACATTTCTTCCTCCTCGTCCAACGTGAGAGTGTCCAAGAGGCTAAACTTGCTTCCCTGGCGTCTGAGAATGCGATTGCCGCGGGAGAAGAACGATTTGCTCGAGCTCTCTTCCTTTTCTAGCGGCAGGACGAAATCGAAGACCCCCTTGCTGCCGTCGTGAGAGGATCGTTTCGACGATGTCATAGACGAGGCAGGGGATAAATTGGAGGAATTGGCAGTGTCGCTTCGAGAGCGCTGGCCAAGTACCGACAGACGCTTGGGGGTCTGGGTGCCGGTGTTGTTTCGAGACCTTGAAGGGCTGCCCGATCGACTTCGTGAGGCTCCTGATATAAATGGTAGCTCCCGCAAGATCTGATCATGATACCATTGGGAAGTCGAGGGGCGAGACGAGGGCTGGGATGAGGAGAGAATGGAGGGCGAGGGCGAGGATGTATACTGTTCCAAAAAAGACATGGTGACTTTCCTCGGTCCACACTGAAGGGGAAAAAAAAGGCAATGGGGATATTCTTATTAGGTTAGGCTTCCAGGGAGGGCGAGTGGACGACGATATAACGGAGACGGGGGGGGGGAAGAAGGGCCAACAGAAGGGTGGGCTTGCGTCCTATCCTCCTGTCGCTTCTCTCCACATACGCCCACGCGAAGGACCAGGGGTGTCGGTCAAGTCGAGTATGGAAGGAAATGCAAAAAAAAAAAAAACAACAGCAATTGAAAAAAAAAAAAAAAAAAAAAAAAAAAAAAACGACGACGGTGCTGGAGGGATTGACCCTGTCGGGGGGGACTTCTTGTGTGGTATAATGCTTGCTCGCCTTGCCTGGGCAGGGCCGGGATTATGCCTCAGGGGAGCCAGGCTAGCGAGCCACCATGGAAAGGCGCCGACGCAGAAGCAATGGCCGAACAGCAAAGCGCAAGTCGAATTGAAACGCAATCGAGGGCGTTGAAGTCGGTTCCTGAGGCCGTAGTCAAAGAAGGCACGGACGCACTCAAAATCTCTAGCAGCGGTGGCCTGGGACGAAAAGAAGCCAGCGTCTCAGGTCGGAAGTTGCCGTATATATAGGGGCGTGTATGTATATATGTATGTATATATAGATATATATATATATATATAAGTTTTGAGAGCGAGGCGTGTGAGATATAATATATGAGGACGCAAACAACCAGTGTATGAGCAAGCGATCCAAAAGTAGGCTCTCTCTCTCTCTGTGAGAAGAGAAGTTAAAAAAAGACAACCCTCGGACAGGGAAATTATCGTTGGGAAAAGGACCGGAAAAGAAAAGAAAAAAGGAATAAAATAAGACGACGAAGAATTGAATAGACGGTTAGATATATAGGCGGTGGCTCCTTGATATCAGGCTGGTAGAAGTATCCCTGACGCAGGGCCACGAGCAAGATATATGTTGTATGAATATCAAAAAGCAGGCCGGACCGGGAACAGAGCAGGACAGGTTAGAAGTTAAGAAGTTATAGACAGAAGCAGAAGAAGAAGAAAAGAAAAGAAGAAGCCGAGGTGCTCTAGTGTGAAAGAAGGGAGAGAGAGAGAGAGATAGAGAGCAGTTAAAGAAAAGAGAGAGAGCGAGAGCGAGATTCACTTCTCTTCCTCCCCCCGGTTGCGGCGGGAAACGCCCATGAATAAGTAGAAAAGCCCCGAGCAGCAAGGCCCAGAGATTAGGGAGGACCTGACAGACAGAAGCTCAAGGCGTATATGCAGAATGGAGCCCTCTCTCGTCCTCTCCCCGTTCTAGTCGTGTTTAGTGCTGTCCACTGGCTTTTTGGGGCGGAGTTATCAGGACAGAGCAGATCCCACCTGCAGGAACGGGAACCATGGGAGGGCCTCATTCTTCCCACCTGTAGTAGAGTCGACGGCGTTGCTTTTTCCTTCGTCCTCGTTGCTTCTTCCTCTTCTTCTCTTGGGCTTCTTTGCTTTTTTGGCCTTTTTTTCCTTTTGGACAGAGTAACAAGCTCAGCGCTTCTTTGCTTTTTTTATATACCCTCTTTTTTCCCTTTCCCGTTTTGCTTTTTTTTTTTTTATCACTCTCTCTCTCTTCCAGGTACCACGGCAAGGGGTCGAGCGGCCGGAGAGAACAGAGGAATAAAAAATAAATAATATTTCTCATTGGCCGTGGGCGGCATATACCCGGTTAATCCTCCGTTATGGGTGTTGTTATGGCGATAAATTATCCTGTCCCGAAGATTTTTTTTTATACACACACTAGCAGGAGCCGTTTCCAAGGTCCATGTTTTGAGATGGCTGATGATCTTGGTGTGAATTATCTTGTTGTTATTTTAATATCATTCTTTTCTTCTGCTGGTTGGTGATGCTGATGCTGATGCTGATGCTGATGCAGTTGGTAAGGAAAAAACGCCCTGTCAAGGGTGGTGTATCTGTATATTCCCACAGTCTGACTGCCTTGATGTCGAGAGAGGGAGCTCAGCAGGCGCTGATCGTCCTTGTCCGTACGATGCTCAGTCGTGTTCTCATCTGGTCGTCCCTTGCAGCTGAGGCAAATTTGCCAGCTTGCCTCTTCCTTCTCCTATCTCTGTGTGTGTGTGTGTATATCTGAGGGAAAAGCAGGAGAGAGAAAAAGACATCTGAAACGCCGTCTTCGTTTTGTCTTTTTCTCTCTCCCCTTGCCAGTCGTTATTTTTATTATTTGTTTCTTCCTTTCCTTTCTTTTTTCCCTCGCCGACATCACTGTGCGTATCTCTAGTGAGTATAATGTGGAAGTGTAAGTACGTGCCAGCCGTTTCATCGGGGGGTGGAAAGCCAACCACTCCAACGGCAGAGAAGCCAAAAGGAGGCGTCGTCTAAGTCGAATAAATCCGCCAATCAGGCTGGCCTCGACCTTCCGCTTCTCTCCTCCCATTTGTGCGATGGATGCAGGCCGGCAGGACAGCAGAGAGACAGCGAGAGCGAGAGCGAGAGATGCAGCGAATGCACGAAAGACGCAGCGCTACTGCAGATGGCTTCGACGCCGGGCCAAAGGGGACAGACAGCTTCGTCCGCTGGCCGCCAGACAGACGGCTCTCCTCCCCCCGCCTCTGACGCCAGGCAGCCCCAAGAAGATCGAGGCCGCGAGATGCCTCGCTATCTTGCGTATATCTCGCCAGTCGCTTGTCTCCTCCAGCTCCGCCGGGTCCTGTTTGTGCGCGCTCTCACCATCCTCTGGCGGACATGCGAAAAAGGGGGTCTTGTCCCTGTCCCTGTCCCGATAGACTTCGCACCAGAAACAACGGCGCAACAGCGGTCTCCATCGTCCTATGCCGGTAGCAGCAAAGCGTCCGACGGCCGGGCAGCGTCATTGGCGCGTTCTGGGGGGGCGCGAGCATCCAGCACGCCGGGATTGTCTGCCGTCTCGTCTTCTCTGTTGCTTGCTTCTCGGGGGGGGGGGGCTTTTCGCTGGCATCTCGCTGCTGGCTCGGGCTCTGTCTCTGGCTCCGCGCCTTTTTCTGAGGAAGCAGAAGCTGGAGCTCGGCTGTTCTCTGCTTGCACGAGTCGTAGTTCTGTAGTAAATGTAGATGCGAGAATGTGAATGCCGGGCGTTGTGGATGTGACTGTGATTGACTGCCGAGTCCCTCCTCGATCGCCTTGCTCGGGACTTGCTTAGACCAACCACCGCGACAGCTTCTCGCCCGATGGCGTCGCGCAAACGCAGCCATCAATCACCATCGACAGCGACTGTGGACGAGGACGAGGACGAGGACGAGGGGGACGACGATGCTCGCTGCATGCTGTATGTATGTCTTGTGCCGTGCCTAAACGCCTTCTTCGACTGGCATTCGACCGGCCTTCTGCAGCTCTTTTTTGCACGCTGCCTGTCAACTCTAGGCAGACTCTAGCTGCACGCCACCGTCACGGCGCGGGATGCCTGCCTGCTGTCTGCCTGTGACCGTTCAACGTCGAATCGACTGTGAGGGACTGGTTGTTATCTACGGAGCTGCTCTGCGGAGTCTATGGCACGCACAGCCAGTATCTACCTATCTATCTATGGAGACCGGGCTGGCTTGCCGAAGAGGGCTATCTACGAGCCATCTCAAGAGAAATCAAGAAAGTCAAGTCTACACTGCGGGATGTTACTTGCTGCTTAGAACTAGATGGAGGCCTGATGGAGAACAGCAGAGCCCGTCTCCTGTTAGCGTCCCTTTGCTGCGGAGAATAAACGGCGGGTGTCTGGGGACTGCCAGGCCAGCATCCATGAAACGAGACGGATAGACAAGAAAACATGGCTTGAGCAGGCCGGCCGGCCTCTTCTTCTTCGTCTCTTTTTTGCGAAAGCCCAGGCAGGCCAGGATACAGGTATACTACTCAAAGTCCAACGCGTCGCAAAGCATAAAAAGCCGCCCTGCTAATAGTACGCTGCCACTATAGCTCGGACTCGATTCGAACAACGCTCGAGCAGGCCGTCTCCTGCCATGTCATGTCCGAACAGTCCGGGCGATAGATAGGCTAGCTGGGCTAGCTGCGCGCTGGCTGGCTGGCTGGCTGGCTAGCTCTCCCCAGATAGCCAGCGTAGGCCGGCCGATGAGCTACAGGGACGCTTGCTCTAGCAGGAGGTTGGCGTCATGATAAGAGCAGCGTTATTACTCCTCTCTCCATCGACCAACACCCCCTTTGGAGTCCCGGCGATCGCTGCTGTTGTCCTGCTGGCTGGCCTTCGTTTGCCCGGATTTTGATGTCATTGATTCCCATTACGTTTCTCGTGTGTCGATCCAGGCTAGCTAACCGTCAACCAGACTTATATTACACTCTTTTTATACATATCCATTGCTCTCTCTCCCAAGCGTGGTTGACAGTCAAGTCACCCTAAACTCTGTACGCTTCTTGCGATCCATGGTTCAACCAGCATGCATCTCCCACTGCCTCCTCCCACCGAAGATCATCTCTTGGGACGGAGACCTGGAGCACAACTTTCGACTCGGTAGTGGCAAACCTTCACCTTCCGCAGAGCCACTCCTGATTGAAGGATGAGAGGGAGTTGAAGAAAGAAAGACGACACGCACATGGGCTGACCCCCTTTTTCGCTTCTTTTTTTTGACAGGACAGGACAGAGATGGATGGTCAAGCTGACTGGTGGGATCGGCAAATGGCTTGCAGTCCTCGCGCGTATTCCGTGCGACCACGAACCTCTCTCTCCACGCAGGGATGTCCCATCGATGATGAGCATGCCCCCCTCCCTTCCCCTCAAAAAAAGGTACTTATGGAGCAGGGAGTGGCAGCGTAAGTAAGAACAGAGTTACTCTAACGTGAGGGTGCCCGTCCCTAACTTCGGCAGCCTGTCCCCATATGTTCAACTCTCGGAGCGGAGAAGGGAAAGCTACTCGATACTCCATACATGTGATAGTATGCGAATCATAGCATCGATCATTAATGCCAACGTCAAGCCGCATCGCCCAGCCGACGGAAAGGGTAAAAGGCACATGAGAAGCCATGCGCAGAAAAGAGGAGATGAGCTGGAATCAAGAAAAAAAAAAGACAAGACAAGACAAACGGCCAGAGACGCACATGTCATTTTTTCGTGCCCGACCATGAGTGTCTGATGTCTTCCTGACCGTTGACCTATTCGAAGCCACGTTAAGCCATGGCCTGCAAACAGCAAGCAGATCTCTCCATCCAGGCTTCGGAACACCAGTGCTGGTATCCGATGGTCTACATCACAATCAACTCATAAATTCCGCGTTTCTCGCCCACTAGTAAGGCGGAATCCTGCAGCCCGTCCATTGTCCAGTGATATGTCTCGATATACGCTGTATAAAAAGGAACAACTTCGAGAACTGCAGCCAGCCTTTCAGGTCAAAGCACAAAAACAACCACGGCCACTCAGGCCCGCCAAACGCTACACGAGCAGCTAAGAATTGAAGAAAATATAAGAATAATGAAGAAGAAACAAGAACCAAAAAAGAAAGAATATCTCGAAACATAAACTTGAACTTCCCATAATCTAATGGATAAGGCAGAGTCGCTGCGCACACCTTTTCGTCCCCAACGGCCGACCCAGGCGACCGCTTTCAACCTGTCCGGGTCTACACGTGTGACGGAATGCTATCAGTGGCCCAGAGAGCCTAGCGCTCGTTCTCTCCCTTAGTCCCGGCGGCTTTTCTCTGGGTGAGCCCCATAGCTTGCGACCTATTATTGCGTAAGTGACCCCATGTGCGCGCTGGAGAAAGGAGAGAGAGGCGAGAGTGGTAGGCTGGCTAAGCATCAGGTTCACGCCTTGCCTGGCTCCAGCGGCTATCACGCCTGCATGAACAGCACCATGTTTGAGGCTGGTTGTAGCACGTTTGTTTCAAGTATAGTTATATATACCTAAAACCGAATATGGGGTGGATTGGACGGAGTAAGTAAGTAGTAAACTCCTCAGCTCGGCCCTCTCGCCGAACTGGATGGCCAGGTGGATGTGTGGATTCTCCCTATTCTCTCGCTCGCCCCGAATCTTGCAGGCATCTTCCTCCGTAGGTATTCTCCATTCTATCGTGCTCTGGTTAACCAGAGTAAGGGTATGACAGTCGACGCCCTGTTGATGACGATGATATACACCTTGGGGGGCCTGCTCTCTACATGTTACATTCGGACTTCTACGGAGTAACTGTTGACTATAGCTATCTGAGGAAGATCTGATCAGCCGGGCTGACGAAGTGTGCGTATACTTATGTCTGTGCAAGGAGGAAGAAAGGGCATTGTTTGCCTTGCAGAAGATCAGCAAACGGCCTCATACAAAAATCAATTGATGCGAAAAGGCTGCAAAATCCGTCTGACGTCCTACTACTCTCCTAAACGGGTGAATGCTGGCCCCCCTGTTCAACTATACACGGGAAGTAAACATGTAGGCTAGGCCCTTTTCTCCCGCTCCCCCATCTTATGCTCCAACCTTCTTGCGTCCTTTCTTAGCAGTATATAAGGAGACGGACGGGTAAGGCACAAAAATGTATCCGCCCGGCAGACCTTGATATCGACGGCCATGGGCGGCCGCAGCGGTCTCCTGTCGCCAGGGTCCTCCGGGGGGAAGAAAAAACGTGTATGCCATGCTCTCAGTATAAGTATATGAACCCGATCGCCAAGGGCACGTTGCTTCTTGTCAGATATGCCACAGGTAGATATTTGGCAAATCCTCCGTGTATCGTTCCTTTGAGGGGGAAGCCATGACACATATGCTCTATCTGGATATTCCAAAGGATGCAGGTAGGCTTGCGCTTATGCAAGATGTAGTCTGTCGACGGGCCATCACGAACTTCACGAGTGACTCCAAAAAGGGTATGCCAGCTTCTCCCTCTTCCCTCTCCTTTGACCCTTTCTTCCACGTAAGGTTCCTGGTATTCCATCAATGAGATCCCATCAATTGGCTTCGTATCTTCCTGCTGCATGAAGATCGAGGTAAGAAGCCCAGGGACTCCCCGCGTCGACGGCTCTTGGCCTCCATATCAAAACAATCCTGTGCTGCGTTATATATACCACCATGGCACATATATCAATGGAGCACGTCAGCACGCGTAGTTAGTACTCCGAACACACAGGGCCCAGGTCATGCAAGGACAAGCTGGCAGTTGGCACCATAACCAAGTATATCCATCGAGCCGCCCAGTTGGGCATAGATGGACACTGCGACTAGCGAGATATCGGCTATGTTATTGTAGAATGATCCAGAAGAAGGGAAAAATCTTCGAATCAGAACTGCATGAGAAAAAAAAAGCTGTCCGCTAGGCCACCGAATGCAAGTGAATTCCCTATCCCCTTTAGGCTATGCACTCGGGACTTTTGCCAGGAGGAGTAGGTATTGGTATTTGAACCGCTCCCTTAATCCCTGCGCTTATCCACCCATCCTCCGGACAGGGGCTCTTCAGCCTATGGATACCCGGTCGAGCAAGGAACATATGCATGAATTAGGACCCTGCCCATGGTACAATCACGCACATGTATATAACGATCACGCCCAAGAATCCAAGACACAGGGATATATTCACACTCTTCTCTCTCGTGAAGTCAGCAAAGCAAGATCCTTACGGTTGTTCCAGATGATGCAGACACGACCCTGAGCCGAAGCTTCAAAAAAAAAAAATAAGAGGGTGCCTTCCAATGGCATGATATTTGTGCATATTTTGTCGCACTCCAGCTTTGCATTGCAGAGATGCTGCTTATTATTAGCACAATTTACAATTCTTAGCCTGACATGCGTCCGAGATGTCTTTCCCTCCAGGCGGGATCTAGACAAGGGCTGATCTCAGCAGCACATGAGGACCTTGTCATTAGCAGGCGGGTGCTATTTCCCACCAACATATCAACCCCCCCGCCAACTCCTCGTTGGCTATAGCCTATCACCATGGAGGGAAATCCAGAAGGGAAGGAGAGGAAAAGACCGGACTGGCTGATCTCTCTGAAATACGAGCCTTAAACCGCCTATGCTTTGGCTGTCCTCACTCCCCGCGAACGAGCTAGGTATGCAAGGAACAAGTTGTATGGAAGGGCCATCTTCGGTCTTGAGCGCTCTTTTGGATGGAGGGTACAGGGTTCGAGCTCCGTATGCCCGAACCAGCCTTCCTTGCGGTCCGAGTCGTAGCGCGGGTCGTCTTCTTTTCTCTCTCTCTTCCTTCCTTCTTGTTCTTCTTCTTGATGCAACAGAGAGACGTCCACAGCACATCCACTTCCTGGTCCGCCCTTGTCAGGGAAATGCACGCGTATGGGGAACCTCGGAATAAGAACCATAACCGTATTTCCTCATGGTTAAGTAAAAACAAAACAATGATTAATATATTATTCATATGGGAAAAGAAGCATAAAAACGTAAAGTTATCGGCAAAATAGGCTTATGCTTCTATTTTTAAGCATTTTCAGCCTTGATGTATTTGCTTTCTGCACACTTCAACAACGCCCTCTCTGGTGATTCTCTTGGATGGTTTCCTCGGGATTGAGCTGTCAATTATGGCAATTATGGCGTCTGATGGTGCGTGCCTTGAAGCTAGGGTGTCATGCAAGGACATGGGAGAGACAGTTGCATATATGTTGCGTATTCCTGTTTTTTTTTATTTCTCATCTCTCCCAGAAAGACGGTGCGGTTGGGAATGTTTATCTCGCTCAGCTTTTGCCATGCATCTATTTGCTGTAAGCAGACATTATTCCATCGACATATAGACATGGGGGGTGGCTCTCTCCCTGTAACTCCTATCGAAGGAAGAAAGGTCTTGTTGATCTGGCGAAGGGTTCGAAGGAGGGGGCCGATTCGATTCTTCAGCCTTTTATCCAACCTCATCCTCTTTCATCCTTCAAGAAGGGCAATTGGCATCTTTCGGCGGACAGATTCGACCTTCGACTCCCTGGTCTCTCTGTCTTGGCTGAGTAGAAAAGGCACCGACTGTGCCCTGGTGTGTAACAGCCAATTGCTTTTCTACCCTTGGCTCATGTCTGTCGTTCCATCCACTCAGGTCTATGAATATGCAGAATGCCCCTCCATCCACTCTGGCCTGATTGCCCATCCAATATGCAATTTAAACCATCTGATAAGGACGAGGATTGAGGGTTGGAAGCGCATCGCTATACGGTCTGACGTACCTTTTTCCTTTTCTGCATGAAGCTAAACGTCTCTCAACCTTGGATTTGATTTTTCAATTGAAAAGGAAATAGAAAAAAATAAAGAGAGAGAATCGCATGATATAACGAAGCCACCAACTTGGCCTGACCTGGAGTAACTGTGGGCATGACTGATATTGAACCATGACTCGGTCGAGACGCCAATTAATAATGCGTCCGATCTTCCCAAAGGTCGAAGTTGAGGTCGAAGTCGAGGGATGCTAGTCGGCAGTTTTGACCGCTTTTCTTTTTTGTTGTCTTTCTTTTACCCCCTTCAGGCACCGCGGGGGAAGCGGAAGCACATTCCAGCTGGCCCTGGTGGCTGACGGTTAGCTGTCTTGCTAACCGAGCTGTCAAGCCTCAGAAAAAATGGTCGAGAGATTGACGTTGTCGAAGCTCTCGTTATTTCCTTTTTGGCTCTTCCAGCTTGCTCCGTGTCTATATTTAAATAATATATAACACACCTGCTTTTTCGTTTGCAATAAGGCAGGGGAAAGCGGTCCCGGAGCAAAGGGCGAAAAGGATAATAGAATGTATTTTAAACCAGCCGTACCTGCAGCCGGGAGCGAGTGTTAAAGTTGATCAGATCGTATCTGAGTATATACTGGCACATGAAGCAACGGAGTGTTTCTTTTGCAGGCTCTTTCTTTATTGACGAAGGCCGGCCTGATATTAACGGTAAATTCCATCCCGAGGCTTCGTGGCAGCTTGCTGACGGCTTCTTGCAGTCCCGAGGCAATTATACGCTCAATCAAATTGGATTAATGCATTAACAAGCCGTCAAGGAAACTCCCGGGTGGGAAACAATAATGGCTTGCTTCGATATTTCTGGCGATATCAATGCCCTATTCCAGCAACCGAGAGCTCAGCCCACCAGGAGACGTGTCACCTACGGACGTTGACATCGACTCTCTCTCTCTCTCTCTTTATGCCTCTGCTGACAAGCGAGAGAACACTCAGTCAAGATAGGCTGATGGGCCGAACCAATTGCTTCGAGCTGGTTGTCATCAGGTGGGTTGGTCTTCCTTTAAGGCCGTGTTTTTATGGGCCGTGTAGCAGCTATGGGCCATATATCCCCCCTATTTGACATGCGTCTGAGCAGATATCAGCGCCCATCCGAAGGGCAGCAACACGTCCAGGCAGGGTAATAATAGCACCGTAGCATAGCAACCTCGCAGCAGGAGTCCCTTGTCCTTCCTTTCATCCGTCGTCCGGTGTCCTCTAGCCATGGGACAGCAGCGCGCCCTCCAGGAGCTGGCCCTGTCTCTGGCCGTCCGCGTGCGCCCTGAGCATGCTGTATATCTGTAGAGGCTCTTCCCACGTCATTCGACATAATACCAGCCCTGTATCGATGTCTGTATCTGCTCTGATATCGCGGTATCTCGCTGGCATCCTGGCCGTCCCGCGTCTCGGTCGACTCCACCGCGCTTGAGGATTCCCCATATGCGCCAGCTTCACCTTAATTTCGCGGTTAGCAGATCCTCCGTGCGAGATTATACTTATTATCCAGATCCAGCGTCGTCAACACTCGCTGCGCTGCTCCGTCGCCTGCTGCTGGCTGTGGTTTGCCGTCGCTTCTTTTCGTCTGCGTCCTCAGCCTGGCCCGCGAAGCCTTGAACGGGAGTGGCAAGGCTGGATGGCTGGCTGGCTGCGAGCGAGCTGACTAGTTAGCTGCCTTAGTTAAAATATAACTACAAAAGAAGCCCCCCCGCGCGCGCGTCTCTTTCCCCTGCGATGACTGCAGCTTGTCCCATCCATATCCATGACCCTTGTCGCACCGCGCATGCCATGCTATAGCACCCTCGAATCGACAGCATTATTATACTCTTCGATCTGTGATAGTTCAACAGCCGTGCTAGTTAGGCGCAACGATGAATCCGCCGCGGAAGCGTCCGTGGTCTGTGGCCGAGCTCTCCTCCAACCCGTCGAACCCGCCGCCACTAGAAGCGCTGCACTCTGCGCCAAATGGCTCCGGCGCCAGCGATACAGCCATGTATAGATCTCCAGACAGCCTGACGAAGACCCCCAATACCCCTCCGGTTTCGTTTGGCATAGCTCCTCCGGAATCGCCCCAGATCAGCGTTGCGGTGACGAGCCGCAAGTCGACAGCATGTCCGGCCTGCAGGAAACAAAAGGTACGGGCAGGCTCCTTCTACTGAGTATCTCTATAGAACACTGCTGATATATGCATTGACAGACCAAATGTGTTATGGACGATGACACTCCGCCGTGTAAACGATGTGCGGAGCGAGGTCTGGAATGCTCACCAAACAAGTCCATTCAGGATATTGTGGTGGAACAAGCTAGGTATGATATATATATACAGCATTATATCTATAGGTTTGGTCTCTAATGTATACACTACAGGTGGAATTCTCGAATGAATCGTTATTTCTCGCACCTTCAAACAGCTCTAAATGAGGCCAGGGCAGCATTGTCACTGCCTCCAATATCTGCAGTGGATGAGTTAGGCATGAAAGAGGAAGATAGCAAGACCTCCCAGCGTGAACAGGCTGACGAACAGCCCAATACGCTGGAGGTTGGCATGGAACAAGATACACTCGCCTCCGCCCCAATGCGGTCTCTCTATGAAGTCACCAAGTCCAGCGAGGTGCACGAAAAGACCACCCAATTTTCAGGCTTGGTCATGGAGCCAGACTTTGTCTCTCGGGGAGTAATTACCGAAGCAGAAGCAGGCCAGCTTACCAAAACGTACCTGACCCGACTGGACCACTTCTTCTACGACCACCTACAAAAATACGCAGACATTAGCGAAGTACGCAAGACATCTACGCTCCTTGCGTTAACCCTATGCACCGTAGCAGCGTTGCATGACCCTCTGGGTACAGATGCCTATGATAAGCTGAGCAGAGAGCTCCGCAGCGTAACATCGTCACTCATGTTTCGTACTCATTTGGGAGTAGAGGATATCAAAGCTTTATGTATGGGCTCGTACTGGCTGGGGAATATGACTTGGGTCTTGTCCGGTCTTGTCCTTAGAAAAGCAATTGGGATGCAGTACCATACGGCACATATCACATATGAATCAGCCACAGACTGATAAAGAAGGGTTTGGCAAGTCACAAACGTGGCTATTGATATTTTTAGCCAATGAGCAAATATCGATACTCCATGGCTCTCCAGCCTGTGGTGTGGAGCCTGGATATATCAACTGGAAGAACCACCTGGCCTCCCCCTTTTCAGGGGAGATTGATCTGAGGTTAATCAGCCATATCGACCTCCTTTTGCTCCTGGGAAAGGTACGGCAGACGTATGGGGTGGATGCGATGAAACCCATCCCCCTATCACTCATCCCGCAGCTTCGAGATTACCTTGCACAACTAGACAGATGGTCCCAGGCATGGACAGGAAGGCTAGCAAGGAACAAATGGCTTGGAAACTTCCCATCTCAGGCTGTTAAACTGCATTTCCGATTTGCAAAATTTTTCATATGCTCCCATGCATTCCGAGGGTTAAACGTGGAAGCTGCCCACGTACCACTCGCCCCAGAGCTACAGGACATTGCAGGCAGTGCAGTTTCAACGGCAATTTCTATCCTTGAGCTGCTTATCGAATCCGACGAGCTACGTGCGTACCTTGTTGGAATCCCGCATTATTTCCACACCATGTTTGCATTTGCGGCTGTCTTTCTCCTCAAGGTCGCTACGCGTAATAGACAGCATGTGCAGGTCGATACACAGCTTGTGTTTCGGATCAGTCGACGCGTCCTGGAAGTGTTTCAACACTGTCCTTGCGCTAAACAACACCTTGTGCATCGCATTGCTCAGGGGCTTCAGGAGATGATTGAACGTTGCGAAGGTCAAATCGCCACTGAAAGCTCCGGCCACCCTGTAAACCGAGTTCTAAACCGAGAGCCGCCTATCCCGGCCTCCATACCTCCTCCACCCACAACCTCAAACCCCGAGATTGGATCCCAGGATATGCTGTCGTGGTTTAACCTGGAGAACTTTGACTTCCTTTCGATGTCACCTCCTACCTGGAACACCGAGTTTTAGTCGACATCACATTTTGAACGAGCCCCTGGTGTTTAGAATCCGTCTCGACGCATGGTTGGGTTGCGTGTTGTATATTATGGAAGAGGCTATGTATATTTGAATTTTCCCGTTTATATCTTACATTTATTCCCTTGCTAGATATCCTCCACCGTTTGCTGGGCATATATATAGGGTGAAATAAATTTGACGAATGTTAGCCGGATGTCACGTCACAGCTTAAATGCAAAATTGGTCATAACCATATATAACTTCGTTTTATTCATAACCCCTTAAATGTTGTAACTTGCAACTTTAGTATGAGCACAAAATACCATCAGTTCAAGGCCTGCCTATACCGTGTATCATCTCTTATTCGCATTCAATCTTAACCAAGGCCCCCTTTGCTTGAATTTTGCAGAAGTACAGATCCTTCTCGCTGAACATCCAGATACCACCCTTGACGAAACAAAGTTCGCCGTGGTGCATCCAACAATTATCTTACCAACAAGAGTCCCATCTGGGGCCCAGACATGGACTCCATCTCCACAGCCGGAATACACATACCCATTCTCATCACATTTGATCCCATCAGGCACCCCCGAATCACAAAACGCAAACGTCCTCCGGTTGGCAATCCGGGTGCCTCCATCAACCACGTCATAGACATATATCGTCCCAGCGTTTCGATAGTTGGCCTGGAACTTGCGTCCGTTCCCAGAGTGGCTTCGAGCCTTGACGGCCCCCGTATCAGTGACGTATAGCAAGGTATAGTCAGGGCTAAAGCAGAGCCCATTGCACATATCAAACCCATCCGCTAGAACGTAGCAGTCCTTTGTAGATGGCCTAAACCTGTACACCTGCGCTGGTAGAACGGGCTCGGGACGGAAACCCTGCTCGTAGCCATATGTTGGGTCCGTAAACCAGACGTCCCCTGTGCCATGGTGGATCACCACATCGTTGACAGAGGAGAACTCTCGGCCGTAAAAGTTGTTGAGAAGAATCTCGGACTCTCTGGTGACTGGATTGACTAGCACCAGGGCGGATGGGGTTGACTGGTCACCCTGGGAGCAATAGAGGAGACGATCTGGCTCCTCGCCCCCGTTCCCAGCACCAGAGGAATGGGTGGCAGACGCAGTCTTCCCAGGATAACTGCATGCTCCATTCGCCTGCACGACATCTGGATAGTCGAGTTTCTCGATTTCATGCGTGTCACAGTTTATGGCGTATAGATCGATGGGATCGCACGTCTGGAAGTTGGACGTGAAATACACCGAGTTGGTCGCGCGGATGTATACGCCCGCTTCATGGGCGAACTGTTCTCCTTTCTCCCTTCGCTCCTCGACTAGCTGTATCTTTGGATCCGAGCCCACGACGTCTCCGATGAACCGCTAATCGTAGACGCAGAACGAGGGTGTCTTGCCCAGCGAGCGGGCGTACTCAGGGTCCTTGACGGCGCGGGGCTTGTCAACATGGATTATTGTTGAGATTTCTTCTTTCATTATTATTATTCAATTATTTATTGCTTTCTCTTCTTTGGTATCCCTTGATGCGCGACTGAGGGGCTTCCACTTATCCTTGCCTAGATCTCAGTATCTCATTCTTCTACTCCATACGGCGGCGGTCTTTGAACGGGGTGGTTGGCGAGTTGGTTGAGCGGACGTTGATCAGTTGGAAAATTTGGTACACTAAATCGGGCGGTGCTCTAGTTTCCCCACCGGGTAGCTAGCTAGCTAGATAGCTAGCAAGCTGGCTGACCTGACTGACTATCTTATAAAACAGGGTTGTCGAGAAATGAAGCTGGTTAAAAGTACAACATATTGGTTATGGGAAGATTGACGGGGTCGTTGGCTGCCAAAGACAAAAAAAAAGGGGGGAGAACAGCAGCAAAACAAACGCCAGTGCAACATGAGATTATTATTTTTTTTTTTTGTTGAAAATTGCAGTTCCATATCACAAAGGACATTGCTATCCGGAAGACTCAAAAAAAAAAAAAAAAGACAGAAGATAGAGAAGTGGAATACAGGGGGAAGCAAGGGTAAATGGAAATGCAAGTGACCGCTTTGATATTCCGGAATAACATTCACACGACGCCACCGTTAAATAACACGAGAAATGGGGAGAAAATTGCTGTAGCTTATAACGCAAGAAGACGAATTGAGTATGCAGTATCCATCTGTTCATGGTCCGAGTAGACAGAGGGCGTCGGGAGGAGCTCACTCTTCCTCCTCCTCCTCCTCCTCTTCGGCGCCCTTCATGTCGACATCCTTGTCAGCTTCGTCTCCGGCGGCCGGAGATTTCTCGTCAAAGAGGTCGTCGTTATCATCGTCTCCGGCAGGAGTAGCTGCTTTCGGCTCCTCCTCGTCCTCGTCCTCGTCATCCTCAATTCGCAAATTGGCCTTCTTTCTTCGTCGTTGAACAAGGTCGTCTTCATCCTCGTCGTCATCGTTTCGAGCTGCTGGCGGCGAGCTGTCCTTGTCGCCATTGACCTCAGCAGCAGCCTCTGCATCGCTGTCGGAGTCAACGACAATTTCAGTGCTCTTGTATTTGCTCGACTTTGCGTTTCCGCGTCGTTCAAGACGTCGTCTCTTTCTGGGGGCAGCAGTGCGTTCTTCCCCTTCATCAGACGATGAACCAGAGCGTTGTGGTTCACTGTCCTGTCTTTTCTTATCTGCGTCTGCCTTCTTCTTTCGTTTGCCGCCCTTGGATTTCTTTTGCTGCCGTTTATACCGTTCTCCAGTTTCACTGTCAGTAGTGTATTCGGCAGCTTCCCTGGCCCGCTCTTCATCAATGCGGATAGCAGTGAGCCGCTCAGCTTCTTCAATCATGAGCTGGCGCTCTTCAGCAATCTGTCGCTTCCTCTCCTTCTCTGCCTCTTCGGCCTTGCGTTTCTCCTCTTCACGACGCTTCAATTCTGCGTCACGGAGCTCTCGGGCCTGTTGTAGTTTGGCGGCATTCTTCTCTTCGTACTCCTTTTGGCTCTGAAGAGTTCGCTGAAGCTGGTTACGGATCGTATTTCTACCCATAGTTGCTCGAGATTCCAGTGAACTGCGAGGATAAGGTGGGTTCTTTGAGCTGGCAATCTTGTCAAAGGCTTCAATTGCTGCCGTCAGACCGTTCATTGCCTCTTCAACGTCTTCAGAAGACTTCTGGGCCTCAGGAAGACTGATTGCAAGGAGAGCTATCTCGTTTTGAACAAAAGCAATGTTGAACTCGAGATGTATCTGGTCAGGGGCAGCGGAGCGGGCTCGCTCTGCATATTCCAGTGCAGTCTTCATGGCTATCAGGTTCTGCTCCTGCTTGCCCTTGAGGAACCAGACACGGCCGAGACAAGCAAGGATCTGTGCATCTCTGGCTCTATCCTTGGAGAGTGAGATTTCATACTATCCGCTGGTTAGTATCATAAAAAGTAAGATAAAGTAGTAGTGCCTAAAGTAACATACGTTTTCAATAGACTTGGTGAACTGCCTCAGCTCTGCAAAGACGTGGCCCAAGTTCAGGTATACAGTCGAGTCACGTAGAGTGTCTCGGACTTTTGAGAATATCTGGACAGCAGTCGAGTAATCTTTGCGGTCATCAACCAAAGCAATGGCGATACCTTGAGCTGCGTAAGCGTTCTTTGGGTCAAGCTGAAGAGCTTTGTCAAAGAATTCAACGGCCTTCTCATATATCTTGTGCCGTTTCTCTTTTTCCTGTTCACCGTCTCGTCTCATGTCTCGACCTGTAAGGAGATACAGGTTACCCATTCCCGTTAAGGCGTACCGGTCATGCTTGTCGTAACCCTGTAGAGTATGCTTGTAATGTCTTTGTTCATGGTCCTCTGCTAGGTTGGCAACGCGGCGCTTGGTCTTGTTGAGATACCAACCGTAAAGTGCCCGCACTTCCATGTTGGACGCTTCTGTCTCGTAAAGTTTGGTCATCTTCTTTGCGCCTTCACCGCTGGAATCCTGACGGAGAGAGATATAGGTGAGTCTGGCGTTGGCTTCGACATAATCACTGTGTCTCTCAAGCAACCCTTCGTAGACCTTTTTGGCTTCATCTAGCATGCCTGCTGCCTCGTATGTTCGGGCAAGGTTATAGCTGATGGTAGTAACATATGCATCAGTGTCAGAGGCGTCTTCACGTTCCTGCGCTTGTACACATGCGTTCAGAGCAGTTTGGAGCATGGTCCTAGCCTGCTCAATCTTGTCGGCCTGGTAGAGGAAGCAGCCGATATTATTAAGTAGCTGAGGCGAGAGCCTCTCGCGTAGGATATCGGTCATGGCTTGTTCGCCTTCAACATTGTCTGGCTTTTCGTCATCGGGGATCTGGGCCAACTGCATTTCTTCAACCTGGTTGAGGCATTGCATGCTCTTGTCTGGTGCAGAAGTCTCGTACAACCTAGCAAGGTAGAGCAAGACAGACTCATCTGGAGTGAGTTTCTTCTTGTCAGCTTTCCAGGAGGTTCGTACAGATTCGAGTAGCGAGATCGCCTTCTTAGCTTCCGCCGATTTGTCTTCCTTTGAATTGGCTGCGGCAAACACTTCATCTGCATAAAGAGATCCGAGAAGAGCCATGGCTTCAGGGTTTTTAGTCTGCTGGATGATCTTTTCTAGACGGAATTTGGCACCATCAAAGTCCTTCCTCCTGACTAGCATCTGGACTGCGCCAAATTTAGCCGGAGGATATCCCTTGTCTGCTCCACCTCTTGCCTGGTCGGATCTGTTATAATACTCCAGCGCTCGTTCAGGATCGCCTTCGGTGTGCTCCTTTCTAGCTAGTAAGTACCAGCCATCACTTGCAATAGCATTGACATCTGTAAGCTCAATGGCTTTGCGTGCAAGGGCCTCGACAGTCGGGAAATGTTTGCGAAGAAGGAAATAGCTGCCGAACGTGGCACAGGTCATCGGATACTCCTTGTCCAGTTTGAAGGCCTTCTGGGTGTATTGGGTCATGGCAGTCTTGTAAAGTGAACTGAATTCAGGATCGCTCGTCGAATGGCGAGAGCTGTCATGTAGATAGTATGCAGCCAGAAGGATGTTGGCGGCCTTTGAATCTGGGTTCAACGACAAGGCTCTGTTCCATGCAACTTTCGCCTGATCTTTAAAGTCAAGTTGCCAAAGACAACATCCAATTCCAATTCTGGGATCCGGGTCTCTCATGCTAGGCATCTTCACCAGAGCCTCCTGGTATCCTTCCAAAGCCTCAGCATAACGCCCAAGCATGTAGTTTGCTCTTGCGCGACCCAAGATAGCCATGATGTTCCGGCCTCCGAAGGCCTTTGCAGACTCGTCAAAACATTTTATGGCTTGCTGAAGCGACTCGACTCGTTCCGAAGTGTCGACGGTACCGGGTCTGAGAGGTTTCGAGGGAGGTTGTAGCGATGCACGCAGGATAGAAAGCACACCGCGAGCAAGAAACAAGGGAGGAAATGCAGGGTTCAAGCGTGAAGCCTCGTTCAAAGTCGCCGTAGCAGCCTGTAGGTAAAACTCCTTCGTCTTTGCCTCCGAATGCAGCTGGCCCTCTGGAGCAACTCGAGGAGCCTGTCTGCTCTTGATCAGGTACAGCCAGCAGATCCAGCCTAGCAAGCTGAGCCTTTCCTTTGTAGCGCCGTGCGCAAGCGAGGCAAGGCCACGGGTGAGAATCTCAATAGCATGATCAATTTGTTTCTGTTTAGCGTATGCCAGGGCGATAATAACCCAGAAGTTCTTCGCAGCCTTTTCGTTGTCTAGCAGGGTACAGAGCTCGGTAGGGTCGTCCGGGAGTTCTTGTAAGCTGATTTCGACCTCGCTGTCGAAGGTAGAGGCAGGAATATCAACGGCAGAAGGGATATCAGAGAAACGACCAGTGTCTTTGGCCATGGCATCCGGGCCGTTGGTGCTGTTGCCGTTGGCAAGGCCGTTCTGAAGGGGCGCCATGACGGGGCGCGCAAAGGGTGCTGCTCGTTGCCTGTCGAGACGAGAAGAAGTTGATTAGGAGAGCAGGGAGAAACAGGAAGATCTCATCGTCTGCTCGGTAATTGATGGCTCGACTCTCGAGGGAGAGACTGGATTCGCCTCTTGCGCAGAGGAAGAGAAGGAAGAGGGCGAGCTGAAAGCGACGGAAGAGCAACGCTTGGGATTTTGTTCGCCTTTTTTGATATACGAAAGTCGAAGCTCCAGTGGAAAAGCTTGGCATCACGTGATGATATCAAGCGGACAGGACGGGGCGGAGGACGGCGAGGTATAGAACAGGACAAAGGACAATAGAAGAATAAGGAAGCGAGGAAGAGAGTACTCAGTAATAGGGATATAATGTAATGTCCGTGGGGACTGGTAGCTATTATAATGTTTAAGAAGTCGTGCCCCCGTCCGCAGCCAACGCCCAAGTAAGCTCTATGCCATCCGTCATAACTTCTCGCCCCCTGACCTTGATCAACTTGAACGCCTCCAAAAAGTGAGATAAAACGGGGGAATAAGCGTAAAAGGGGCAAAGGAAAAAAAAAGATATCGCTATTGTAATTCCAGGTAAGAGCGTAAAGTCATTCAGCCGTAATACCGTCGGTAAATATGGATAAGAAAAGCAATGAAAGCAGGAACGGCAAACACCCTGCAAATCTCGGCCCAATAGTTAAGCCGGACTACACCCTCGACATATCCGTGATTCTTTCCAGAGGTGGTCTGGATATCAGAGCTGTTTAGGTCCATCTCTACGAGGTTTGAATTCTCAAAGGGCGGGAATTTGCCAGTTTCAATAAAAGTGTCCAAGAGTTCGTCCTTCTCGGCCCAGCGCTCAAATAGCCAGGCTTCAAATTCCTCTTGGCTCTCCAGCGGGATATCATTAAATGCAAAGCGTCTCCAGTAAAAGTTAACAACTCTTGGTGGGCGACACTTGAGATAGGTAGAGCGAATGGTGAAGTAGCTATCAGGAAAGCTTCCCTTTCTATACGAAAATGTCAGTATCTCAAATGCATAGATAGTAGCTGTATTGTTACGAAGCTATTGAAAAACTTACGGTGGACCTTCATATGCCATAGTGCAGTCGTAGACATATTGGACGGTGCCTCTGAGCTGTTGAAGGCAGAAGTAGAGCCCCGTAGAGCGTGGGTGAAGCTCGTGCTTGAGAGGAGGAATACCCTTCTTCTCTCCATAAGCATCGCTGACTTGTTTGGTATGCAGTGACAGGTTTGTACCCTCGGGGAAGATGAGCAGCCACATGGGGTCGAATAGAGGATTGCCAGAAGAAGACTGTCCACGCTTTATGGAGAGCTTGCTCAGACGATGCTGCAGTCTGGGTTTATCTGCCATCCATTTGCGGGCCATGAAGATGAACCCGTAGAGGGTCATGCCCTGACCAACCAACGGGATATACTTGAGTGACTCCTTGAGAATGATATAGATGTGGCCATGCATCTTGTTGGTGTAAGTCACCCACCAGAGGTACAGCCAGTCAGTGTAGACCTGGTGGTTTGCGATCAGGACGAGACGCTCAGGGAAGTTAGTCTTGATGCCACCGTTGGATGTGAGAGTGACCTGGCCAAGTACACTGCGGTCACCACTGATGCGCACCGGGGTCGGGGCACCCCACTCGGTCAGCGCGGTGATGGCGAGGCCAAAGGACTCCTTGGTCAGGGCGATCCATGCATTAAAGTACTCTTTCTTGATGACATAGAGCGGCAGGCCGACGACCTGGGCGACCACGATGCAGGTGCAGCAGCAGCAGAACCAGGCAACTATGAGAAAGCTGCGGACAAGCTGGACGAGGATGCCATAGTCTGCCGGCTCTCGCTCGTACATATGCCTTGATGACTTCAACAGTTCGGGTCTTGTGCTGTTTCTGCGCTGTGAAGCCATCTTTCGGGGTCTTGCACGAGGCATCAACAGTGAGTAAGAGGGAGTTGGCTGTTGATCTTCGACGTTGTTGTCGGGCTGAGTCTTGTATCTGGTCCTGGACAAGCTTCTTTTTCCTTCTTCTTAGATCCCTGGCCAGGATGCCGCAGCGTTCCGAGGCTGCTATCTAGCAGATCGCTGGTTCTTATAACAAGCAAAAAGCAAGCTCCAAAGGCACAGCTAGCCACGTGTTAACCAAGCGTGATGCCGTCACTCTCACAAACAAGCCTGTGAGATGGTTACAATGAGCAGCTATAGAGGTGAGAAGTGAACAAAAACAAAGAGAAAGAGAGACAAAGGAAAGCCTCGAGCTCTGGACTGGCTGTCTTGCTGCCTGATAACAACTCTGGAGGCAACAAACTGGCAAGCACTGCCCCTTCGTTAGCCCTGGCTTAGTTTACTTACACCAAGTTAGCTCCCTCTCTTGTTTCCCTAGGCTCTTCCTTTTACTGCTGTTTTTTTGTCCATTCTGACCTTTCCACGGCGTCCTACTCTTGTCCTACCATGCTGCCACACTCCATCTCCCCGTCTTTCTTCTCTGCTTCTCCTGCTGCTTCTTTGTAATATCAAACATTGGCCTTTTTTTTGATTATCAAAAAGTTAAAACAAAGTGCGGCCCAAGCGCTGCTGAGTAATAACGGAAAGTATAAACTATAATCCGAAAATAGAAATCATGTGACTTCGGGACTTGGCATCGTGAGGTCATAAGAAAAAGCCGAAAGACGAACGACCTGGAAGAAAAAAAATAAAAATAAAGGAGAGACAAGAGAGACGACGAAGCAGGATGCAGGCATAGACGGCGGTAGACGGAGTTGAACAGCTGTTTGACGTACCTGGACCATGCCTATCCATCGGCACAAGGGTTTCACCTGATAGCATCGTACGGAGGAGGGACCTGTTCCTCTGGATGGAGAGCCTCAAGATTTCGAGGAGCTTGCGGAAGAGGAGCCAGAAGAGCCAGGAGAGCCAGAAGAGCGAGAAGGAGCCGAAAAAGGGATACTGACATACACCTGTATGGTCCCGTTCTTTCTTTATGCATAGCCAGAATCTATACTGATAAGCGATAGATATAGTCATAGCACTTACGCTGTCACACGCCCTTCCACTTGAAAATAAAAAAGAACAAGTCACATCTCAACTCTTGCAATGAAGCGTTGTACCAATATACTGGCTGCTATAGCCTCTCGGTCTTCCATCTTCCGTCGCCAATTCTGTGCGAGCTCGCGGTTGCGACAGATAGAAGATATCCGAACACTTCCTGGGAGGGTGTTTCCAAAATATGAAGGTGTGCGTTGGTCTTTTAGCTGGTATTCCTCATGCGTCTGACTGCTAATCATGAGATAATCTACGAATAGAGTCCGGCGGGAGTGATTTACTTGCGCTGAAATGGCCTGGGCCGCCCAGGAATATTCTGTTGATGAAAAAGAAGGGTGCTCCGGAAGTGACTCAGTCGGTTGTTGAGTTCGCAAAGTAAGTTCTAAATGGTGGAAAAGGGGAAGAGAGAGAGAGAGAAAGATAGGCACTGACATGGCTGTAGCCATATAAAATCGAACTATTCGCCGATATCAGTGATCCTTGAACGAGACACGGCCACAGAGATACACGACTCCCTTCCGTTTCCGGTATATACCAATCTGGCCGAGTCATCGATACCTCCGGAAAAGGTAGACCTGATAGTAACATTGGGCGGAGATGGGACCATTCTACGGGCCTCCTCACTCTTTGCAACGTCCAAGATCGTACCGCCAATACTCTCGTTCAGCATGGGCACACTGGGGTTCCTAGGAGAGTGGAAATTCTCAGAATACAAGGGAGCGTTTCGGGAGGTTTACATGTCTGGAGCCGGAGTTGGCGAGCGAGCACCCTCTCTTCTCGAAAACGGAGAAAGCAGCAGCACCTCTACTACTACTGTTGATGCTGCTGACGCCGGAGGATGGTCGACGCTACGGGGGAAATCGATGGGAATGTCACGCAGTGCACGCATCCTGGTCCGCAGCCGGCTACGAGTGGGAGTGTTCACGCCGGACGGAGAAGCAGTGCACAGCAACGGGGTGACGCTGACCTCGCCCAAGGAAGCAGACACGGGCGTGTATGCAATGAACGAAGTAGTCATCCACCGCGGCCGACAGCCTCATCTGGCGATTGTGGAAGTCTTTGTTGGCGGCCGTTTCCTGACCGAAGCCGTAGCGGACGGGATGATCGTCGCAACACCCACCGGCAGCACAGCGTACAGCCTCTCGTGCGGCGGGAGCATCATCCACCCTCTCGTCTCTTCCCTGCTGCTTACACCGATCTGTGCACGAAGTCTAAGTTTCCGGTCCCTGGTCGTGCCGTCCAGAACGCCGGTGACGCTCCGGCTCAGCGAGAAGAATCGCGGCCGGGAAGTCGAGGTGAGCATAGACGGGGTGACTATGAGCGAGGGCCTGCGGGTGGGCATGGAAGTGCGTGTCTGGGGCGAGGACATCCGGGTCGTCGACGGTGCCTGGTACGGTGGTGTGCCGTGTGTGATGCGCAAGACTGTTGGTGAGGGCGGCGCTGCTGACGGCTGGGTAGGGGGTCTGAACGGCCTTTTGAAGTTCAACTACCCCTTTGGATCGGAGTCATGATACTTATGTCGGAGTCAGCCAGGCTCACAGACATGTTTATCCTGGTTCGTTTCGTTCTGTTCTGTTCTCTCTCTTCCTTTTTCTTCCTATCTTGGCCTGCATATAAATGTACGAGCTTTGCTCTCCTTTGCCGTTGGTGATCTTCCGCCATTAAATAATATTACCGGATCCCTGTGTTAATCCACGCCTTGTCGCCTCTTGTCCTTGGAATCCTCGAGGAATATCATCGATATCGTCCCATAGCAAGTTCTCTCTCTTTTTTTGGCCCTTTCTAGCCCCCTTTTTTTCCTTTTCTTTCCCGCGGTCCCAATCCTACACGTCTACTGAAACCGCTTAAAATTGGACAAATCGTACTACCCTCTCTGCTGTGGATGTAGCGTGCGTATATATATATATGGAACATGCCTCCATATCCCGTCTGTCTCTGCGTGTCTCAACGGGCTAACGAGGAGAGAAGAAATAGGGGAGAGGGGGGGGGGCCTAGCCAGCTTATATATATATAAGTATAACCAGCTACGCCGGAAGTTGAAACAGTTTTAACGTAGCTTGATGCATGTAAGGCATGTATGTACCCGCACTCCATCAGCAGTCGAACTGCATGCATGCTCCAGTCACTACTGCAGCGTAGAGAGGGACAAGTTCGACCGCAATGCATCGACGGTACTCAGTACTCTGTAAGTAGGCAGATGTCTGGCTCTGTTGCACCGGAGCAGAAATATATTGGCTGGTCCTCGAGCCTGGATCTGATAGATAGAAGAGCCATGGAAAGGGAGCAGAACAAACCCCCTTTCCCCCTGGATAGTCGGCATCATCCACCACAACTTCGCCCCCAGGAACTCCGCCTGAGGAGCTTGACTAAAATCCAACTTTGGTCAGGGGGGGCCTAAGTTGGTACCCTGTAGTTAGCAGAGAAGGCCCTGGAGCTGTTGCTGTCGATATGCTGTTGCTGTGCTCCCGCTGAGCGAGCAGCCAGCATATACTTAGGGTGACTCCTCCAGGCACAGTACGCCGTTATATCGCCTGCAACGTCTTCCGCCCCCCCTCCCCAGCAGGCAAATTGGGGCCAGTAAACGGCGAATGGCGACAGTAGCGAGTCTCGTCTGGTTCTGCTCCTCCTCCTCGTCCCTCTTGATGCCCGTCTCCGGGCCTGTTTTAAGCTGGGAGGTCCACCCGGCGGCACGACTCCTCCCTCCGGCGGAGCAGGGGACTGTATCACTTTTGCCCGTCAAACCAGCAACCAATATAATCCTGTGGGTAGGCAGGGGACAGCTTGCTGGCTCGAGTCGACGTCGACCGAGCCTTTCCCGGCGCTCTCTGGAGTTCTCTTCTTCTTCTTCGTCTTCTTCTTCTTCTTCTGCTCGTCTCGAAGCAATATCAAGTCCTCCCCCTTCCGCTGCCGAGTTGATCGCTCTCTAGCGCCCCCCTGGCCGACCTGCCCGACCACCGCTGCCTCTTTGCCGTCGAGCGTCTCGCTTCTTATAAGCCATCTTCGCCATCTTCACCGTCCTTTTCGACCTTTAACTCGCTGCTGTCGTTCGTCTTTAAAACCGTCGCTTGGTCTCGCGTCGTCTTTGGCGTGGCCTTCTTCCCAGCGGCCTGTTTGCTTTCTCTGCCCAACCGCCGCAAAAACCGAAACCGGATCTTCCCCCTTCGCCCCCCCCCCTAAAAGCAACTAAAAGCAACCTCAAAATCCACCATATCCTCAACTCACGCGCCCGCTAGAAGACGAGCGAGCACCGCCAGCACCTCGCAACTCCTCGACCCGGCGCTTCTCTGCTGCTACCCGTGGCAGGTCGTGTTGCCGGATGTCCTGCTGAGTCTTCGCTCTACTCTGCGGAAAGCATGGCTTCGTCTCCAAAGTGAGTCCTCCTCCTCCTCCTCCTCCCCTCCGATCCCCCCCCTAGTTGTCTGTCTGTCTGCCTGCTCTGCCCCTCGGGAAACGGCGCGAGCGTTGTAAGGGAATCCATGTCGAGCGCCAGCAGCGAGGAAAAAGCAAGCAGGACGGGAATAACAACTTCTGCGGCCTTGATCTCCCCGTGCGGAGACAGGCAGGCAGACGACATCGAGAAGCCTGCCTCATCCAGACTGCGTTGTTGCTAACAGGACCGCCTATCCAGCATGTATTCGCGCGAGCAGTTCATGAACCCAGGGCCGGCGCCTCGCCCGCCTACAGACCGGCCGCAGCTGAGCTCGGTGTCGACCATGTCCTCCGTCAACTCGGCGGCGACGACGTTCGACCGGATGAACATCAATTCGCCGCCGACGCCCTCGCTCTCCATATTCCCCAACTCCTCCTCGCTCTCGCTGAGCCAGAAGACGACCGGCCAGGGCGGCGTGGCCGTCATCAAGGAGGGCTACGTGCGGTGCAAGGAGGACAAGTTCCTCGCCAGCTGGAACCAGCGCTACCTCGTTCTACGCGAGTTCCGCCTCGACTTCCTCAAGAACGAGACGGGCAAGAGTGTGCTCTCCATCCAGCTCAGCAATGTCATGAACGTGACCCGGTCAGAGGATACCAAGATGGCCTTCGAGATCACCAGAGTGGCCAACCCCAAGGATGCAAACGCCCGCAGCCCGTTGGGCGGCCGGGACGTCGCGACCAAGACCATTACCTGCGAGGTCAAGAGCGACGACGAGATCTACGACTGGATCGATAAGATATACGAACGATGCCCCGGCATGGGCGGTGTCAGCAACCCGACCAACTTCAGCCACCAGATTCACGTCGGGTTTGACCCCCAGACCGGTGCCTTTGTCGGTCTCCCGCCAGAGTGGGAGAAGCTGCTCACGGCTTCGGCCATTACCAAGGAAGACTACAAGAAGAACCCCCAGGCCGTCATCGAGGTCCTCGAGTTCTACTCCGACATCAAGATGCGTGAGCAGAACCCCCAGTATTTCCCGGGCATGAGCAATCCCTCCCCCGCGCCACATAACATGCAGCCTCTCCGCAGCCATGGCGGTGGTGGTGTTGGTGTTGGTGGTGGCCACGGCGTAGCTCCCCCCAGACCTCCTCCTCCAACCGGCCTCCAGCGTCTAGATACCAGCCAGTCTATGCGAGGGCACGACGACAGATCCCCCGGCAGTGGCTCTCCTGCACAGTCGTCCTCACAGCGTAAGGCCTCGGACCCCGCTGACCGGCCGTACGACCAGCAGTACAGCCAGGACAGGTCCAAGGAGATGCCCCATCCGGATCAGAGGCGGAGAATGGAAGAAGAAGCTCGTCGTATTCGTGAAGCACAGAGACAGCGTGAGGAAGAACAAGCCCGCAGAGAACAGGAAGCCTACAACGCCTCCTTACCCAAGACCCGAGTGCCAATTGCTCAGCAGGAGCTCGGTGGATATGGTGGTCCTCGAGAGTCACCCAGCACATCCAGCAGCAGCAGGTATAATCCTTCTCGACCGGCTCCCCAGGCCCCTTCAGGCGACAGAGCTCGACAGCCACAGCAAGATGCCAGACAGATGACTGCCCAGCGCCCTGCTCCCTCCCCACCCAGAAACGGGGCCCCCTCGTCATCATCACCATCACACTCCAGAGACGATCACGGAGCTCAGCGAAGTGCTCCCCGTCCAGACCAGAGCAGACAGCAGCCTTCCAGCTCGCGTTATGCAGGAAACGACAGCCGCAGCCCAGCTCGCACCCAACCACGCCAGCCAAACGGCTCTGCTGCGTCCGGCCAGCCTCCAAGCCGCCTCCCTGCTCCCGTTCAGGCAGTTAAACCCCTTAATGTTGCCAACAAACACGGGGCCACCACTACTAACAACAACAATACCAACAAGGCAAACGGAGTCCCCGACGGTGTCCGTCAAGCTGAGGCCGCTCTGGCCAAGAAGCCAGATCCTTCCCGCCAAAAGGACGTCCGCATGTCAACCATGTCTGAGAGCGAGGTTATGGAGAAGCTCAGACAGGTTGTTTCAAAGGAGAACCCCAATGAGTCGTACAGCAAGCAACGAAAGATCGGGCAGGGTGCCTCTGGATCCGTGTACGTTGCTCGTGTCAAGGAAAACGCAAGCTCTCCCGTGGCCCGTGAACTGTACCGCACACATGGCCCTCGTGGACAGGTTGCTATCAAACAGATGGATCTAAGGAGCCAGCCTCGCAAGGAGCTCATTGTCAACGAGATCATCGTCATGAAAGACAGCCAACACCCGAACATTGTCAACTTCCTCGACTCATTCTTGCAGGAATCCAGCAATGAACTGTGGGTTGTTATGGAGTTTATGGAAGGAGGTGCCTTGACCGACGTCATCGAGCAGAATCCTGTCATTCAAGAAGATCAGATCTCCACCATTTGCTACGAGGTAAGGCGCCCAGCTGTTAATCCTGCCTGATATATTTCCCCTTTTTGCTAACCAAGACCCTAGACATGCAAAGGATTAGCCCATCTACACGGGCAAAACATCATCCACCGTGACATCAAGAGTGACAACGTCCTCTTGGACAGGGTTGGAAACGTGAAAATTAGTAAGCCCCCCTTTCCCTTTGCCCGCTCACCAACATCTTATCATAGCACCACTGACTAACACATGTTTACAGCTGATTTCGGATTCTGTGCCAAACTCACCGAGTCCAAGAGCAAGCGTGCCACAATGGTGGGCACTCCTTACTGGATGGCTCCTGAAGTCGTCAAACAGAAAGAATATGGCCCACGAGTCGACGTCTGGTCCCTCGGAATCATGGCAATTGAACTGATCGAATCTGAACCACCATATCTAAACGAAGAACCGCTCAAGGCACTCTACCTCATTGCCACTAACGGAACCCCATGTCTCAAGAAGCCAGAGAAACTAAGCAAGGAACTCAAGTCTTTCCTTAGCGTATGTCTTTGCGTCGATGTCCGAAGCCGAGCTTCCTCTGATGAATTACTGTCCCATGAATTCCTTAAGAACGGATGCAGCTTGGCCAGCCTCGCCGAGCTCCTACGATTCAAGAAGAACTCTTCCAATTAACGTGACGAAACACGAAGAAGAAAAAAACTACTCCTATTTTCCCTCCTTTCTCAACTCAATCAGGGGCTCTTCATCTCACTTTTCCCCGCCATTCCCCCCCTTTTCTTCGTGCAATTTGATCAACTCTCCTCCCCACCTCCTTGTCCTTCTTCTCACTTCTTTTCTACTTTTTCATGGGACGAAACGGGGGAAATATACCTCATCATGCAACGGGAGGAGGTTTTTTTTTCTTGTTCTTGTTTTTTTTCCCTTTGCTTTCCCGCTGTATGTACTGCTCGATTTTCATTTTCCCGCCTTTTTCCCACAAACCCCTTTCTTCATCGTGGTCGATTGATGATCTTTCTTCTTCATCTCCCCTTTTTTTATCTTTCTTGCTTCTCTGCTTCTTTCCGACTTCTTGCTGCTCTGGGTATCTTATGGCCAAAATATACGATTCTATAATGAAACAACGATGATAAAAGGAGCACTTGGGAATCTGAACGAAGCTTTGATAGACGTCCTTTTTTTTACACTTTTTGCGTGCGTGGGAGCGAGAGAATAGCGAGGTCGATAATTAATTATTAACTAGCTACGTGATTCGTTGCTTTGTTTTAATCGGCGATTCAAAGACCTGCCCCTGCCCTGCATGCACCTGCTTATGACCTTTTTCTTTAACTGGCCCTTCCGGGCGCTGATCATAATAACTTAGGATTAATCAATAGTTTCTTATACGGCGCTATTTCTAAGTAATGAAAAATGTTTCCTACTTGCACCACCCAATTCAGAATCGTCATCTCCCGATCCCTTGATATTCATCCATACTCTCTAGATAGAAATCCAGAAGAAACGCCAAAAAAATTCATTGCTCATGAACCATAACTGGCATATAGTGCTATCTACACACATCACGCAAACCTACCGGGATATAACAGTTAAAAACCAAGAGACCAAAGGTTCGGTCCCAGTCATTATACAAGCTCACTCACTCGCCTAGCAATAAGAAAGTCGTAATAGTACCGGAGTCCCGAAAGTGTCGTTCGTATATATTTAATGTCAGTCCTTATATGCATGCATAGATTAAGCCATAATCTGACCGACAAATCCAGCCAATTCGCCAAACAGCACGCCGCGGAGCAGCACTTCGCCTTCGTCCAATGCCCAGTGGCCTGCATCAGCCAGCTTTTTCTTCCATATCTTGCGCTGTTCATCAGTCAGGTCTTCCCACTTCTTGGTCTTCGAGTGGTCTACTCCGTGCTTTTCCCCGTCCTCCGACAGAACGGTGGACTTGGCTGATATTTCGGTACCAAGATCATGGACGACAATGGCTTCCTGTGGCTGGTCGGAAGTAGGCGAGGAGTCACCGTCCTGGGACTGTAATAGTGAAGAAACCAGGTCTCGGAGCGGTTGAGATGTCTTGACTTGAGGGATGTCTTTTAATGATGGGATAGCCGTTTGAGCATTTGGATGGCCGTTTTCAAACATGTATGGTCGTGCAAGCATTTCTCGGAGACGCGGGCTAAGCCAGTTCGTAGCTCCTAGAGTAGGGGGAACACCGCCTCGGATCTCCGTGAAGGCTTGTAGGAAGAAAGCACCCAGCGCGACCACAAGTATGGCAACGAGAGAGCTGAATATGGTATTGGCAAGTTCTGAGAGGCCAGGCATCACCAGAACGTATCGTGGGTGTTTTGAAGTAGTAGGATATGGAGATAGGGGGAAGGTGTGAACTATAACTGTATTCCCCACACTGACAGAAGCCAGCTTTACAAACTGGGGCCGTACATCCGAGGTGACAGGTAAAGCTGGAGAAATAAAGGTCGAGAACGCTATTCTTGTCATTGAAAACGGGTGGACATCTGTGAAAGTGGTATAGTGTTGTATTTTTCCAATTTGGCCCTTGGAAGCACATTCGAGCGTAAGAACTTCAATTGACATATCACTGCCTGATACGGCAATGATGCACTGTCTTTCTCCAGAAGATGACTCGGATAGTCGACAAACGTCCAAGCCTAGACCGATCTTCATTGATCTATGGAGGCCTCGTCTCCGGGAAACCGTCCATTTAGACATTTGACTGGAGAGTGATATAACCACTAGCTCGCATCCGGTGCGGCCAGGGTAGTTTTGCAGCAAGAGAAGGGTGTTCGGAGAGATAAAGCGCAAAGCTCTGATTTTGCTGCTTTTCGGTCCTCCACCGACCTTATATATAGAGTTTACGTGCAAGTTGGATTTCGAGGACATCGATATATTCGAAAGGTAGACCTCCTTCCCATCCGTATATGCAAACTTGAAGGTCCCATCCTCGCTCGTGTCTATGATATCCACATCCTCCACCTCTTCTTGTGGTCCCAGTATGACACGCCCTAGAACATTTGGTGCGGATACGGATTGTGCGTCCGCTTCAAAGAACACAAGTTCTCCTCGGGGAGCAAGACCAGTGGCGATTGCACCAATGCGCCTTGCGTCTTCGCCTTTCCAGGGAGAAAGCCGTAATATGCGCTGATATGCTTCTCCCTCCGCTGATTTTGATTCTTGTTTCCTGAATAACGAGACCTGGGATAGAGCTCTTGTCTTTGGCTCTCCAACAGTGACTTGCGCTCCATCACCGCCACTGTAGTCCCCGTTCTTTAAATCCGTAATAGCCTTTCGTCTTGGAGGGTATGTGATTTCAAATGAGCGTAGGTGTTTGTTATTGTCTCGTTTTTGTTCCGCCTGCGAGCTATTTATTCCGGCCAGCGCCACGACGTCTTGATCGCTGCATTGTAAAATGCCTAGAGATGTAACTGAATCTTCGTCCCGGGAGAGCTCAATGTCGACTACCTCCGATATAGCGTCGCGCCGAGACGTATCGAGAAGGGACTAAGCAAAGCAAGATAACAGTCCATGTCAGTAAATGCTATAATTCCCTTGAGCAGAGCAGTATCTGCGCCCTCAATTCATGTTCCCAGGAACGGCCTTATCCTTACAATCTTGTTGCCAACGCCACTGCGTCCTTCACCACCGCCCCCTCCTACCAGCAGAAAGCCATGGTTGTGAGGGTCGAAATCAGCCGCAAAAAGCGGGCATGAAAGCGTTATCTTGGACGAAGAAATCTTCGGTGCCATTATACCATGCCAGAGCGCAGAACTTGGTCGTCGATGTTCAATCCTGCATCTTTGTGCCTGGAGAATAAATTAAAGGAGTTGTTTTGATCTCGTTGGGGGACAGGCCTACTAACCGCTTTGGGACGAGCGGCTCAAGGACCTTAAAATGACATCACATTTAGCAAAGGCGAGTTGATATTGCTTTTTCCCGATATTAAATTATTCTGGATGTTTTTTTGATTTTTTACTACTCCGTACAATAGTTTTCATATAGTGTATGTGGCTAAGGAGTGCATGGGTTTACTCGACTTCCTGGCCGGTGAACTCTGGCAGCCGCTTCAAGACATCTTCCCAGGTCTCTTCACCGTCCACCAGGCTCTTGACGGCGTTACAGATCTCATCTTCACTGGCGCGAACCTGTTTGGTGGTGTCTCGGTCACGGAGAGTGAAAGTGTTGTCCTTCACGGACTGGAAATCGGCGGTGATACCGAAGGGGGTTCCGAGCTCGTCGTTTCTCGAGTACCGTTTACCGATACTCGCGGATGAGTCGTCCACACGGTTAGAGACACCGAGACGACGCAGCTTGAGAGTTAGGCGTTGGATAAGTGGCTGGAAAGATGCATGAGTGGAGAGAGGGACCAGCAGGACCTTAGTAGGGGCCACTGCAGGCGGGAAAGAAAGGACCTAGCAGACAATTGTTAGAATTATGCTCAATACAGGTGAAAATTAAGGCGGGGCTAGCACTTACACCACGAGCCTCATCATCTGGTCTAGACCAGTAAGCATGCTCCATCAAACAGTAAAGAATTCTACCAATTCCGAACGACGGTTCGATAACATTGGGAGTGTATTCGCGGATATTTTCTACCCTCGTCCGCTTCTCGATCTGGACAAGGTCCTTGCCAATCTCAACTTTGCCCTCGCCAACTCCGTCTACCTCAATCTCTATCTTGCCATTCTTTTCAAGATCTAGCGAAAGTTTCTCTCGCATATCCTGAGTCAATGCCTCAATTGCATTCTCGACAGTCTTGCTATCCTTCTTGAAGCGAGGTCCAAACTTCTTCTTGTCAATGTCGACCTGCCACTCCTCGATTCGAAGAGGCTCGGCTCTGGTCTGTCTGACAACGAGTGGTGCACCAGTCTTCTTCTTGTGAACGCTCAAATCGTAAGCACTTCGGTCAGCGCAGCCAACACACTCGATCCAGCCGTAGCTAGTGAACAACTCGGCATCCCAGCAGTCGGTTGCATAATGAGCCATTTCATTCTGCATGTGCTGGCGCAGTCGGACCTTGGACTCATCGATACCGATCTTCTTAAGGAACAAGTAGATACGAGCAAGGAAGTAACCCAAGGTCTCGTTGTCTACTAGACCGGTAGAGACAGCCTTTCCGATGCTCATCCTAGTTGTCGTCGTGCTGCCAGAGAGTTGAACCTCCCGGTTCAAGAATTCCAGCTCCACGTCCTGTACTTCATGGAAGCGAGGGTGTTTCTTCCCACCTTCGGGGTCGACGAAATGTTCGATCTCCGCCATCAAGAACTCACGCACACGCAGTAGGCCAGATCGTGGGGATATTTCATTGCGGAAGGACTTGCCAATGCAGGCAGACGCAAAGGGCATAGACTGCTGGTTGAACTCGAGGAGCTTCTGGAAGTTAAGGAACTGTCCCTGGGCAGTCTCAGGTCGAAGATAGCCGGGGAGGTTGCTGCTGGGCCCAATGGCCGTCTGGAACATGAGATTGAACGAGACTGGGGGCAGCAGCTCGCCGTTGGTGGTGGGGTTCTTGATATCGTACTTGACGATGAGAGCACCGAGCTCTGGGCCATCGTAGTTGTCAATCTGAGCCAGGACTTCCTCGTACTCGGCCACGACGGCGTCGTCCAGCTTGACGACCTTGGTCTCCTTGACCTTCTTCTTCCGCTTTGCGTCCTTCTCCTCGTCGACCACTACTTTCTGGCCGCGGGCCTCCTTGTCGCCCTTCAGCCGCGACTCCAGGACTTCCTCCACCAGGTGGTCTGCGCGGAAGATCTCTCCGGTCTTGGGGTCCTTGCACATCCAGTCGGCGAACTTGTCGACATGGCCACTGGTCTTGAGCACTTCATGCGGGGTGAGCATCGAGGTGTCTACCTCCAGCATGTCCTCCTCCAGGACGAAGTGTTTCCTCCACAGGTCGACGACGTTGGCCTGCAGAGCGCAGCCCGGCGGGCCGTAGTCATAGAGACCAGATACCCCGCCATAGATCTCGAACGAGGGGGTGTAGAACAGGCGTCTTCGCAGCAGGCTCTCGCAGACGGCGCGGTCGAAGGGCTGGCCGGACTTGGTGGTGGCCATGATGGCGTTGGCGTTGGCGTGGTCAGCGGCAGCGGGCGGCGGTCGTGTGGGTGGTTTTGTCGATATTTGTGCGCTCTGGAAGCCGAAGGGCTGCCCGCGATGACTCGGACGGGAACTGGGACTGGGCCGCGGGGCGGAGCGTCTTCTGGCTGCGCTTAAGCTGCTTATGCTTATTATGCCTGCGCTTAGGGGCTGGCAGAGCCGCGGGCAGACAGCGTGAGGGAGCCGGAGAGGGCGCATCAACCCAGGCGCGCAGCAGGCAGGCCGATAGAAAGGGCAGCAGAGGGAGGAACAACAGAGATCGAGCGAATGCCTTTATATACACAGCTTCTAGGGCTTAATTGACCGTGAATCATCGTCTCTTCCATCCGGCCTTATTTTTTTTTCTCTGCCCAGGAACAGTTCGAGTCTCGCGATATCAACCGGCAAAAGGATCTTCCGTCGAGCTTTCGCGGAGCTTCAAAAAAAAAAAAAAAGTAACCAGGAAAAAAAAAAAAAGCAAACTTATCGACGGAGTGATTAACTTGAGAAAAAAGGGTTGAAGACGGCGTGAGGGTTGAAGATGGGCAAATCTAGCGGGCCACGGCCGTCTGGGATGGACTACAAGCCCAGGAACAAGCTGAAGAGACAGGAGCTTCATATCAAGCGCAAACAGACCAAGGACGCAGAGACACGGACATTGCGCTTTGCCAGACGGAAAGAAGAAGCGAAGAACCCTCAGCTCAAGGCCGAGCGGCTGAAGAAGAATGTGCCGCTGACGCTGGAACGGAAGCGAGTGTGGGATGACGCCGGTAGCGACGTTGAAGACGGGCTGGGCTTGAGTTTCGACGTGGAGAGGATAAAGCGACGGAGGCAGGAGGCAGAGCAGGAACAGAAGGATAAAGACGATTTGATACCCGATGAGAAAGAAGACAGTGAAGACGGAGACGGAGACGGAGACGCGGGAGAAGGTGGTGATGGCTCGGACGACGACGTCGACAGCATGATTGATTTTGATAGTGACGAGGGAGACGAGCAGGATGAAGAAGACAAAAAGCCAGCCGAGAAAGACAGAAGGAAGCAGAACAAGGTGCCCTCTGCGACTGAGCGAGCAACAAGTCCTACACAGTCGACTCGGAGCACGAATATCGATCTCGCGCCTGATGCGCTTGCAGCCAAATTCCCCAGTCTCTTCCCAACCGAAGCCCCCCCGCCGCCGAAAATACTGATTACCACCTCTCTTAATTCGACCCTACACAAGGAAGCCAAGGTCCTGACCGAGTTCTTCCCTAACAGTGTCTATATCCGCCGCTCGGCGCACAGATACGGCCATAAATTCTCGGTGCGGGAGATATCGTCATTTGCCGCGAATAGAAATTATACTGCTGTTGTGGTGCTGGAGGAGGACCTTAAACGAGTCTCCGGGCTGACAATAGTACATCTCCCCGTTGGACCGACATTTCACTTCTCTATCAGCAATTGGATAGAAGGCAAGAAGCTCCCCGGCCACGGAAATCCAACCAGCCACTGGCCTGAACTTATACTTAACAACTTCCGCACCCCCCTTGGTTTATTAACAGCCCATCTCTTCCGCACTCTATTCCCCCCTCAGCCAGAGTTCCAGGGAAGGCAAGTGGTTACACTACATAACCAGCGTGATTATATATTTGTTAGGCGGCATCGATATGTGTTCCGTGACAAACGAGAGACGGAGAAATGCGTGGTTGATGCAAACGGAGTAGAGATGAAGGGCGTGGAAGGAATCCGGGCTGGTCTACAAGAACTTGGCCCCCGGTTTACATTGAAACTACGAAGAATAGATAAAGGTATTCAGCGGAAGAGTGGTCAGGACTGGGAGTGGAAGGGCCGCATGGAAAAGGTCCGGACGAAGTTCCAGCTTTAGACGATGCCTGCCCCTTTTTCATGCAGCTATTGATGATTGGAATAAATATAAAAAATACTTTCCTGATACACGCTCCGTATTTCTCTACAATTATTGTGTCATGATCCGCAGGTAGTGTGTTATTCGATTAGTCAATAAGCTGGTCACTTTGATAAATAGTAAGTGATCGCCATCTCATCCTCTACAACTATCATATCCAACTCATCTACACAACTGTCTAGAAGTATTCCATACTATAAGCAACTACAGATTTCAATACCATCATCATCATTATACACATCAGAGATACCAGAAGGATGGGCCGAACCACTTTAACCAATATCCCGCTTGAGATCCGGGACATCATCATCGAGCTCGTGATAACCACCAGGATCCCAGTACCAAAAAGGCCAGCTCAGATGGCAGGGCGTTCGAAATCAGTCAATCCGGATATCAATCCCTTGTCCAATGAAGGATATATCGCGAACTCCCTCTCTCTCCTCCTCGTCAACCGGCAACTCCACGCTGAAACCAAGGCAGCCATTGGCAGATTTCTCAAAGGAGCCAAAGAAGTGAACGAAGCAGGCCAAAAGCGTCGAAACTTGACCTATACCTATGATATAATGCTCGTTGACGACTCCTACGTGTGGCCATCCCATATCTGCGTGCCAGCTCTATCTCAACGCGTTGACAATGTGGTTGTGACAATTCAAGCCTTTGGAACCTGTCCGGTTACCAAAGCAAGCATGAGCCGCGTGAATGCGTTCAGGAGTGACATGGGCCCAACAGAAGTACAATGGGCCTTCTACCGGCCTCTAGTGAATCTCCTCAGAGACGGCCCTGGCCCAGAGATGTGGACAAGCAAGAAGCCCACTCAACGCCCGGTTATTGAAGCGTTGTCCCAGCCAGGCGGCAATAACAGGGGAATCACCGTGGACACTCTAATACTGGACTTCCAAAAATCCACAGATAACTATGCCACCGATGATATTTACTATAAATGGGCCAGTGATCAGGAAGGTGGCCTATTTCAACCATGGAAAGAGTGCCGAGGCATGCCGTCTCAAATAGATGGGTGGGAGGACGTCCATCGAATAGTCGTTCGGCCAGAATGGTTGATGAGATACTTAACTATGCAGCTTTCTTTTATGCTGGGTATGAGTTATCATACTTCGCAGTATAGCTCGGTTTTATTCGAAAGAATTGGAAAGATAGAGATCCGATTGAACGGGGCCAATGCCAGGGTAATACATATTGCGGAGAAGCTGGAAAGGCTGAATTTCCATCATCCGATGGACACATTTGGGCATCTCCCTTCCGAGAAGCGGATAGCTGCGTTTCAGAAATGGAAAAGGGAAGTCATCCAGCTACGAAAGAACCGTGGTTTGCAGGTTGTGGAATAGTCATATGTTTTGGTAGCTTGTCTCTCTTATGCTGGCTCTTCCTTGTATCTAGCTGGCCGTTATTCCTAACTCGAGGGAATAGGCAAAGTAAATAAATGCTAATAAAACATATTTCATGGGGGAAAGAACAGAAAGGAAGCAATCGCTGAATGGGTACGATACAGAGAATATGCTCCATAGCCAACTAAATGTCGCTCACCGGTGTTTTAACGTAATGCGGCCTAAGAACCGTTTCTGGGAATGGGGGGGAATAATGAGCCAAAGATAAGCCAAGGTGTGAAAAGGGGAACAAAAAATAGGGATAAAATGGTATATCAAGAAGAATCGAACAACGAAGACTGGTGGGTATTATACCTGTTATCAAGAGGTGGAAAGGAACTGCTTGATAACAAGTGTTGGAATATTCGAATAGAGGAAATAGTGATCTGGATAGGTCTAGGAAAGGGAGGAATAATATGAAGGTAGATCGCAGCAGGCCTTAACTGCACGGCTAATCTGTATGATTGTCGCCATGCTGGCTCGTCTCTAGAGTAGGCAAGTGAAGGGTAAGCTTCCTTCACTTCAATCTGGGTCGAAATTGCGGTAGGCAGGCTCCATATTGTGTAAAAGAAGTATATAGCAAGGCTGTATTTGAATGATCAGGGGGTTTCATCATCCATGTTGCTTTGCTCATTTCTGTATGAGTCAATGCTCCGATCAGGCATATCAGCTGGCAATGGAGGAGGTGGAGGAAAAGGTGGCGGGGATGATCCATGAGAATTGTACTTTCCCGGTGATCTCGAGCAAGGGGTATTTTCATCCTCAAGTTCATATTCTTCGTCCATCTTTCTCTTGAAACCCCCTTCTATGTCATCTACTTCCATTGAGTTATCAGGACTCATCGGTGGTGGAGGTGGTGGTGGAACGGGGGGAGATTCAGAGCGCTGCCGTTTCGATAACGAGGAACCATCAAGGTTGGTATCATCATTCTCTTCAACTGACTCATCAATGTCACGTTTTCTCTTTAGACTGCCCCCTGGTGTCATTGATTCATCTTCCCGAGGGGACGAACATTGGACGTCGTCTTGGATAGGCTCATCATTGTCAGATAAGTTGACATCATCATCATCATCAGCATCACTCTCATCAGCTTTTTCAGTAGGAGGTGGGATAGCCTGCTCCTTGGAACTGCTGTCGGGTGGCTTGCTGTGTTTTCTTTTGTGTTCTGCTTTCTTCTTCTCGTAGGCTTGGTGCTTCACAACCGCCTTCTCGAAGTATTCCTTACAGAATTTCTTCACTTGTTTTATTTGCTTCTCACTGACTTTAGTAGGATCAGTGACACGGTTATTTTTGAAATCAGAGTTCACAAGCTTTTTGGCAACCTATACATTATACATTAGGTGAGTATTAGACTCATAGCACAGGTAGCATTTGTTACATAGTAGCTTACCTCCTTTGCATAGCGCTTCAGGTCATCCTTGGGAAGCTTATTTTTAAATTTATCCACGACATACTTGACATGAGGAAACAGCTAGATAGTGCTTGTTATCAGTATATATATTCCTAGCCCATGTAGTCAATAATTGACTTACTGTGTTTTCATAAATCTTTTTCTGCTTCTCTTCACTTAATGATTTCCATTTTGGTTTATGCTCCTTCTTTTGGGGAACATCAGCGGGAGTTGCTGGAGTTGCGGATACCTCTTTATCCTTAGATTTCGGGGTATCTTCTTTTGAATTCATTATCCCGTCAATAATGTCTTGTAATGTCTTGTCCTTTGACTCGGGCTTCGGCGGTGGTGGTGGCTGCGGCGCAGGTGCTGTTGGTCTGACCCAAGTGGTATCACCCCGAGCAGAGTAGTAGTATGTTTTCCCATTAGCTTCTGCAGCGAACCATCCTGAAGGGAGCGGGTTAAACGGCCGACGGAATGGTCGTGGACCTTGGTGATATGAATTCCTATGGCTCTTTCCACCTCTACCATGGGCTGCGGGGCCTCGAGGTGCGACTCTTGTAGGATCAACCGAAGGTGATTTTGGAGATTTATCCCGAGACTCAGGCGCTGGTTTTCGAGGACGATCTTCACGCTCACGCATTACTTCACGACGCTCAAATTGTTTAGCGGAAGGTATATTGGCAGTAAGTGCAGGGTCTCTCTTCATCCTAGGGATCCGATAGCCAACTTCTAGCGCTGACCAAGTCTCGAGTAGAGAAGCAGCTTGCTTTTCAACGCGCTCTTCACCACATTCGGTCAATGGCTTAACAGTGGTCTCAATTTTGGAATCGATGATCTTATTCCGCGTAAGCCGTGGGAATTTATCCAAAATCTGGAGGATTTGCAGCACAACGTTGAAGTCTTCTTTCCAAGCACTAAGTTGGGAGTTGAGAATCTGGTAACCATGCATCCTCACGATTCTGTTGATGACCCGCTCATCGTCACAGCGCTGCATACGACCTAAGAGTTTCACAGCAATCCATTTCTCTTTGCATTGCATGAGAGTCGCCATAACCTTCGTGACACCCTCTTCATCCAGCGACTTGGGTTGGAATCGGTCAACGTATTCTTCATCATCCTCAGCGGTCTTCTTCTTCTTGGGCCGTTTTGGAAGAGCAGTATCCCAGCTATCCAGATCATCAATTCCCAATGCCTCAATGGTGGCATTCGATAACTTCGTTGCTCGTTCTGTCTGGGTCTTCCCACCAATATAACCAAGGCAGTTCGCTTCGCCACAATAGCATGGCTGTGGATCAGCACCATAGCGGTCAACGTTGTAATTGAAGACTAATTCTTCACCGGCTTTGATGTACTTCTCAGCAAATATGCCCATGCGAAGCTTCTCTCCAACAACCCATTTGTCAATGTAGCAGTTTGGATTGCATGAATGATTGCAGAAGCGTCCCAGATTTCCTTTCCTTGTTGCATCGACAAATTCGCCCTTATTCAGGGACATGAAATAGAAATGCTTGATACCCTCATCATCATACTGTATCATACGTTTCCGAAACTGAGGTTGATTGATGACTTCGCCAATATATTCGAAGATAAAATCGTTGGGTCGCAGATCGGTGTTTGCTCGTAGACCAAATCCCTTTTTCTCTGTTTTAATAACAGTGACATCGGCATACTGTCGTTTTTGAAAGCGCTGATTCTGACAGTTGTCACCACAGCCGCAATTATCAACACATTCCATCTTTGTGGCTCTGTTTATGCAGTCTGAGTCTTCCCCACAGGCCTCGTTTATTCCTGTCTTGGGATCTATAGCAGCCAGATTAGTCTCTACAAAATACCAAGATAATCGAACAAAAAAAAAAAGGTAATAGATAGAACACATAGTGTAACAACCAGATTTATAAAGATGGGGGAATGTGTGGGAGACAATAAGTCTCCATATAGGAGCTACTTACTCCATTCTTCAGCACAGTCACATTCCATAGCATGGTCGGTGTAGCCCATATTCTTATTTGAATATGTGCATGCATCTATCACCTGGAAAAGAGAAGTAGCCTCTGCAGTGCTATCAGGGAGATGGTCGAACATCTGAGGCTTCCTGGGAACAACTTTCTTAGTAGCAGAACGAGCCAGTTTGGGAGGTTGGCCTGGCTCCTGCTTGACGGTGATATCCCCTCCAACTTTTTCTTCGGATTCCTCATCTTTCAGGGCAGAAGACGGCCTATCCGGAGGAGACGAAGCTGCTGACTTGGCAGGCGTGGCGGGAGTACCGTTGGCCTCCCCATTGCTAGAGGTCTTGCCGTTGATGGATACGCCCTCTCCTGAGCCTTCTCGCTCCAGCTTCATGTCTGTTACCGCGTCTGCCACCGACTCTGTCTTCACATCAACATCATCGTGGTGAGCCATGAGGCCGGCGGAAACAGACGTCTACCGCCTGGCCGGAGAGCTTTTTCTGCAGATAAGTAATGATCGAATCCAGTGAATGAGACTGGAAAGAACAAGTTTTGTGACGCTAAGTTCTTCATCAACACTCTTTTACGCTGCTTGGGTGTTACGGCTATTTTGACGCCTGATCGCTGGTGCTTTGGATCAGAAGTCTTCTGCCAAGACACGCCCGTCAACCATGCAGCAGCCCCTAACTACTGCGACGAAAAAGAAGTGATAAGCTGTGGCTGCCTGCCGGCTGAGCAGGTAGAGAACAGCGAGTCAGGGTGAAAGAGACGTCGAGGCGCAAAGCGACGCCGTGAAGGGAGGTTGAGACGTCGACCTTTCTGGGTGTTCAAGGTCGTCCGTCGACTTTTGAATGGAGATTTTTCCGAGTTTTTTTTTTTTTTTTCCTTTGGAGATGACGAAAAAAGGGGAGTGGTGCAGTGGCAATAGTGGAAATACTAGGGTCAGGAGAAGAAGGATCAAGCCCGATCGATGGAAAGAAAGCCGACCTCTAGGCGCGGGAGAGCTAGAGCTGGTGATATTGAACGAGACAGAGCAGAGCAGGAAGAGGATGCAGCGAGAGGGGGAGTAGACTCGGTGGATGGTGATTTATTGGTTTTTTTGAGGTTTCCCTTGAGAGAGCTGTTTGGGCCAGTGTTGTTGTAAGATGGCTGCTTTTTTCAAGTGAACAGCCAGCATCAAGCAGTCCCAGGCAGGATCTCCTAGGACGTCACTTAGCGCTTCTATGTTTATCCGTCTGGGGCAGATCTGCCTCTAAGTATGTATCTCGGAGGCTGTTCAGGAGGCCTTTCCTTGTTAACTCCTCAAGCAGTGGTATGATAAGTCTCCCGCAGGCATTTTCTCGATCTCAAAAACCAGGCGGAAAATGGCTCCCGGTAAACCAGTGATATAATCTCTCCAGATGTATGTGCTTCTCTTTATTTGTCCCCTTGCGAACAGTCCTGCGAGGGGATGAGACCAGTGGACGCCGGGTGTACCAGCGATGGACTGAAGGTGAATGAAAAGGAAAAATATGAACCGACGTTGAAAGAAAAATGCCCTTGACGGTGTTTCTCTACGTAAAAGGAAAAAAGTTGCAGGACAGGGCGGTGGCTCTAAGTGAGTGGCAATAGCACTAGCTCCAGCAAGACCTGGGAAAATAAAAAAAAGAAACAAACGAGACCGACCGCCGTCCATCCCCAGGCTCAACCAAGCAACAACTACGGAGTACCTTACTCACTCTAACGCTGACTAGGACTGCGACTGGGGACTAATAATAACTACCACGGCTGGTCCTTCGTTCAAACGGAACAAGATGCTGGTGATCCTGGCACGTACATCGGGAAAACAATCATCCCCAAACCACCGGCTTCTCGTGGGCAACCTCGCAGACAGGCTTTTCTTCTAGTGACCTTGATACCCAATTATCCGCCCTTACTTAGTAAAAGGACGCTGAGTGGCTCGTGGGCAATAGCCGAGAATATTATGGATGCCCATAGAGGCGGAAGTCTCCTCTCGACATGGCAGGCAAGGGCACTATAGCATTATCCTGTGTGCCGTTTGATTCCATCAACTGCGGTTACAAGCAGCGACTACCATGATTTCCAGTGTGAATCGAGGTTATTTGGACTCTGGCGAGAACCACATAGCGATCTAACTTGTATGCTGTCTATAGCGATTGGTAGGATCGCATTCACCCTACACCTGGTTAATGGTACCTGTTGGTTGCAGACGGTATGACAACAATGATCGGAGGCGAAGATGTGAAGACTCAGAAATTCGCCAAAACGTTAAACGATAAATCATCTGAGTGTATTCTGGTAAAGATCCGGATAATATGCACGACATAACTTCAAACAACGTCGAACCAACGGTTAAAGCGAAGGGTAATTGGTTTAGCACGCTGACAGTTGTCGTTGCTCTATCACACCAGGATTGGGGCCATATTTTTGAGATCTAACAGGCTAGGAGATGTGTGCACTCCGAAAGGAAAAAAATATTATCAAATGGGACCTCGCCGGAAAAGTGTCTCAGCGATATTGGGGGTACGGGACAGATTGTTGGAGCTTTTGGTAAACATGAATGAATGAGGGGGGGGGAAGGGGCGAAACTTACAGGAAAACGGTCAAGGATGAACGTGAAAATTAAAGAAAAAAGCAAGCACGGGGTATCAGCAGCTCATCCTTCATCTCTGTATGGCTCGTCGAAGGTAGAAAAGCCAGTAGCCGCTCGTCATCATGCAGACGAATGTGAAAAAATGCGACCTGAAAGGCTGACATTAGGGAAGAGGCGTTAATTCCCAGGTGTCCCATTGGAGAGACGATCTGATAGGCCAGAGCCGGGGACAGCCAATGCCCATGGCTCGACTACTTAATTTGAACTGACGATAGCATTCTTCGTGCGCATGTTGAACAGAGCGCTGCTGTCTGGTTCGTGGGCAGCGACTGGGTTTCAAGATGTTCGTGAGACGCACGGGGGATTTGCGGGTAAGGCTGATTGATATCGGTTGATTGGATCAACAAGTGAGTTATTGAATGCGCAACCGATCCCTCGTATCGTCAAATTAAAATTAATACGCCAGGCAGACCAGGAATAGTTATGCAGGCTGATACACGGCGTTTCCTGTACTCGTCAATCCATGAATCAACGTGTGGTACTCCAGTATCGTGCGTATGCAGGAAGGGAACAGATATGTTGTGACAGCAGCTTGAGCAACCTATTTGTGTCGGTCCAGGGGAAGAAAGCAATTTCCAGTGTTTCATAGTTAATAGCCAATGGTTATGTATCGGTATTGAATCATTTGTTCTGTGCGGTATCGTGATGGGATGACAGGGCAACCAACAAACACTCCATACAGCCATTAAGAAGAAATATGATCAAATATTCAAAATGGAGCCATATTCGTGTACTTTAGCCTCAGCGGTGTAAACTCAAAAGTCCTGCGCTTTCAAAGGTAACTAAGTAATTAACACGTAGTTAACCAGACAGACGCACAGGATAGAGAGGGTTGCTTCTGGTTCAAGACAAGTATAGACAGTAACTAGTTATATGGACGAGAGTCATCTCTAAACTATGCTTCCAAATTCTTGCCAAGTAACCCTTTACTAGACACTAGGCCCTATATCTCCAGGAACTGAGGCATCAAGTAGATTTGGGAGAATTAGAATCCGGGTCCAAGGCCCAAGAGATCGATTTCTTTGATATAACACGCCCCAAACGCTAGGTCAGCTTATTTTGCAACGGCAGCAGCTGCATCAGATAGAGGCCGAGGTAAGAGACGTGCCACGGGCTAACAATTAGCTGTTTTTCTGAAAGCGGACATCTAACCGACTTGATGGTCGAGTTGGAGCAGCCGGAGAGGCAGATGGCAACCAGCAATTCCATATTGATTGCATTCCAGCGGTGTATCTGTCCGGATTGCTCACAACTCGGGAGAGAACGTGAAGGTAAGAGGTATTTCAAGTTTCAGCTTTTAAATTAACGTGAACCAGCCACAATTAACTAGTTAATTAATATCAGGGATAGTTAAGCTGCTTTTAGTCCTATTTAACTAACATAGATATCTGCATCGTTATCAATGCGTAGTAATCCAACATTAAAGCACGGATGGGGCTATACAGCAGACATTCTGCTGACTGGAGAGATAGCTGCTTTATAAAACTAGCCTCTTCATTGTTTATCCAGATCGCTTCCCTCTCACTGTTTTCTGTCCATATTCAACACATTAACTTCGTATCAATTTAAGGGCTAACTTGATCACAATACACACTGTCCTAGAGAGTACTCCGTACTCCGTACAACTGTCCATTTAGCACTGTTGATGAAATTGTAATGAGTGATGAAGCGCCAAAGCCGGTATTTGAAACTATTCGTGATGCGATTGCTGCTGTTCTTCCACACCATGTTGGTATGATCGATCCGCTCTTTACTGATGCCGTGGGGGGTGCGGAATTTGCCAAAATCATGGCTTTGAGGCCTGAGGAGTTTAAAGAAATACCATGTACTCTCCACGATGAGCTATGAATCTCTATACCTAAAATATATTTAAAATGGTGTAACTGTATAAATAGCCAGGGCAGTTTAATACCGTATCTAGTTATCAAGTCGTTAGCAAAACGAAATAAACAGGTTTGTAGGGCCCTGTTGACATACCAGATAAGCCGGGGTAACAAACCGGATATACGCATCTTAAAGCTGAAGTAGACCTCCCGTTTATCACGGTTGGATCCTTGCGGGAAGATCGTAACAGCTTCCTAGGGAAATATGCTCCGAGGAGTTTCCTCGTTGTCAATCTAGCGGCGCGGTCAACCGCCGAGGAGGCTTTGAAACATCCTTTTGTTAGCTCTGCCTAACGAGTTATAGTGTGTCCATTACGAGACAGAGGAAAGTCCAAGGGTAACTAACGAGCGCATGAAGGGAGAGCATCACGAAGTACGAAGGACCAAGCTAGAGGAAACCTCCCATTGGAACCTTGATGTATCCCAGGAAGTTAGCTACACCGAAGAGGCGGGAGACGATGGGAGTCAACTTCGCTGCCAACGAATAGACGTTTTAGTATTTACCTAACGTAAGTTACAGCCTCGGTTTCTGGTGCCTGGCTAGTAACGCGCTAAGACGGCCCACCCGATGCAGCGAGGGCAGCTAGACTCAGTATAGCTTAGCGCGGTCAGGCCGATACACTCAAACTTACTAGCGGTAATAAAGGCACCTGAGCAGAAAGTTTATTGCGCCGGGGATGCGGAAATGGCACGTGATGAGACCTGATGTGATGACTAATACCAACGTCCCTCTATAAAAAACGTCTCTTGCTTCCTGTAGCGGTTTTTATCAGGACTCAAGTGCATAGAGGAAAGCAAAGTGAGCTGCAAGCTACTGTATGAGAGGCTGGTATATTGTGTGTTCCCATGGCACAGGCATATACAGGACTCCCCAATATACCCAATTTCTTAATGCTGCAAAGCCAGAAGCATCAAGCATGGAGAGCGAGTTATTATCCCTTCCATGCATCTTCTATACCTCCGTGACTCTTGAACTAAATACAAAGATATACAAAGATATATGATATCCCGAGATCCAAATGTCTCCGTAGACTGCATTTATTATATCCCAGAGAGTAGCTCTATACCCCTCCTGCTGTTCCTGCCTAGTATCCATCTGTGCCTTGTAATCCATCAATAGCTCTCTCTTAGCGATATGGAGCACGGTAGCTGGCCCTTGAATAGAGCGTCCTTTGGGTGAAAAGTGTCGGCAATGCTGCTCTCTCTCTCTCTCTCTCTCTCAATGGCTGTTTGGCTGTTCTGCGCCCATGTTTGTCTGTGTTTACTGGCGCTTTCCATGTCATGTGCTAGCTCCTGCCCTCACCATCACGTCTACCCGATTAGGAAACCCCCGCGTTAACGCGATGTCCTGCTCCTCCATCACGAACTTGTTGTCTCCTCTCTTCCTCTTCCTCTTCTTTTTCTTCCCATCCCACCCCAGCTGGAACCAGACGCCATTATACCATTTTACAATTCCTCCGCCTCTGCATCTTTGCAGCATACAACCAGCCACCCAAGCCAGCAAGAATACCCAGCGAGAATGTGTCCTCAGACCCTCGGCCTCTTTTTTTCTTGTCTTTTTTGTTGCTACCCGAGCCTCCCGTGTAATGTCAGCACCCGCCTTGACTGCCCGAGATTCCCCCACTGCAGGCGGGGCCGTGGCAGGTGAGACTAATGGGCAGATCGCCGCAAGGTGGATGGCCTATTTCTCTCCACTTGTTGGTCTTATAATTTCGGTGCTATCGGTGACGGTGGTACCGAAGCTTGTACTGTGGTTTAAGAACCTCGGGAAGACGGGAGATGAGATTATCAAATCTCAGGAAGAACAGACGGAGACAATCAGGCGGGACGTCAGTGCTTTGAAGTCCGTTGTTGATAGCATCAGGTCTCACGTTGAGCCAAACCAGCAGAACTATAACGATCTGAAGACCTGTTTAGATGAAGTAAAGACCAGCATTAACAGTCATCACGAGGCTGTTAAGGCGCGTCTTTCTTCCATTGAAACAAGTCTTGCCGCTCTTGATGTAAAGTATGAGGCCCTCAAGGCTGGACAGGATACAATCCGGACCACCCTTGATAGTGTCCTTCAGAAAGTCGAGGACGGAGAGACTGTTTGGGGTACAACCTTGGGCACTCTCCAAACCGTTATAGACCAGCAGTACGGTTTCAAAGGTGCGCTTGATGCTCTCAATGACGGTCAGAGAAGGACTCACGAAACGCTTGACCGGCTCATTGAGTTCATTCCTGCTCTGGTTGGGCAACCGGCTAACCCGCAAGTCGCGGGACAAGGTCCGGACTAGTGGTGCGGCTGGTTCCCCCGAGCTCTCCCCCTGCATAATTTCCCCCTGGGCTTGCCCTTGGAGAGTTATGCGGTGTGTCATTGTGAGCTGACTTCAGTTCTGTACCTGAGGGTATTTTTGATTTTTCTTTTGTATGTATGTATGTATGTATGCATGTATGTATGCTCGCGCCTCGGTCGAAAGCTCGCACCTCTTCGTGGTGATCGGGACGAGTAGTTGATGGTCACGCTGTTGGCCATTAACGAAACGAAGATGAGTTATTGTATCCCATTTGGTTTGCCTTTTTTTTTTTTTTTTTTTTTTTTAACATGTATATCCCCATCTGTCTTTTTCCTTGTGAGAGTCATTTTTCATGCCTATTTATTGTCTTTTTTTCATGATATTCTTTTGTATCGAGGGTCCGGAACAGGGGGCATTCTCAATATGTCAATACCAATGCCTTTCTCGATCGGTAGGGGCGACACAATCGACAAAGTCATGCAAATGTGTTAATTCACACTGGTTTATTGGGATATAGCGGCCCTCGTCTTTCACAAAAAAACCTTTGCAGACGTGATACCACACCCCTTCCTCTGTATTTTCACACTGGCCTACACTTTCCCATAGAGTGCTTCGAATTGCAGCATACCCAGGTTTATCGCAGAGGTGAATAACAGAGTATTCCCTCTCAGCGCCGCACCATTCACACCTATAACACGTGGGGGAAAGCTCCTCAATCAAATAATCTCCCATATTACGAGAACTCCAAAGATGGGAATAGCTTATCGACGCCATGAACTTTGCCCTTTCCTCTGATACTGGATTTGAGAGGTTATATTCCACCCATACGTACCGCCTAAATTTTAGGTTGATACCACTCCCTTTGTCAACACACTTTATATCAATGCAATCTACCCCCTTGACGTCATTATCTGGTTCGAATATGGGACATAGCGTCCGGGGTAACACCTCATGCTCACTGCGTCCGTACCGTGGACCAAACCGATAATGATTCAAAATCTCCTTGGCATACCTATAGAAAACATGACTTTTCAGCCTCCCAAAGGTTATTTGTCCGGAGGTAAAGTCACAAGGTATCGGGGACTGGCGGATACCCCGTAACCGGCGATGGAATTTTACACAGGAATAGCAAAGGATGTGGTCTGGAAATTCCAGTTCCAGCCGCTGCAGAAGCTTTATCCGATATGAAGGCTCGGCTCGCAACTCTTGGAGAACCCTTGTTCCATCCACAGCTATGAAAGCGGCTTTGCAGGTCAGTGCGAGCGAGGCTGTATCCACCTGAGGCAGGAAGGACACTACAAGGTAGTACAGTATGTCGGCACTGAGAGAGTGGATTGGAGACTGTGGCTCAGCTATCTCTGGTTCGGGTTGAACTTCCATAAGATTGGATTCATTTTCAAATATATGGCTTTCATGTGGAAGATGGTCTTGCTGAGGATGGTCTTGCTGAGGACGGTCTTGCTGGAGGTGGTTCTGGTCGAGGTGGCCCTCCGACTTGTCTGATGTTAACTGGACGCATTCCTTGCTATGCGGAACGGAAGTAGGAATCTCGACTTCCTCATCGTCGGATAATCCGCAACACGATGCCCACAAGCGACGGCATATCCAAAGAGCCGCAGTGGATATCATCCCGCTAAATTTCATGTCCCAAGAAGAAGAAGAGTGTATATGTCAAAGAGGATGTGAGAGAAGTGGAGGAATAGGTTCTGCGGGCTTGTCAAGTGATGTGATGTGTTGTAAGATAGTTATAATAGGAATGGTACAGTTCATTCGTGATTTCTGATATCTGTCCATGTAGTGACTGCACCCGTTCTAGCTTGATATATGCATCTACGCGGTTGAGCCTTTTAACTACAATTATGCTATAGCTTTATAGACGTCATAGTCCTCCGAGATATGACTGTGGCCAATGATGGTTGCTCTGTTAATCGACTTGTCAAATCTGATTGGCCTGCTTCGGAGCTCAGTTTCTTGACCTGTGATTGGTTGTTGCGTCGAAGAGCTTCCCCTTTGGCCCCCTCCATCTCCAACGTCCATCTCAACGTCCATCCAAGAGATATACAAGACGAGATATAGGCAGCAGGTCGAAAGCCGTCGAGAAGCAGGATGTACGGAGGACCACTGCTGCCCCTAGTGAGATTCAGCTTAACTATGGGCTGGACCGCGCTAACTAGCTTGGATGGACTCCGTAGGAGAAGCCACCTTCATGCCGCCAAGTGACTCCATTGCGATGGGGCCAGGTCGATACAAGCTCACTACTCTGTGACCGGCTCTCAGAGTCGTGTTATGATATTATTATATTAAGTTACCGCCGGCGTACGGATACAGGTGCAACTCTCCTGATTCTGCGCATCCAACGATCTCCATCACGGCTGGACTCCTCCTGTCCGCCTGTCCGCCCGCCTGTCTCTTTGTTTGTTTCTCGTGGGTTGTGCAGCAGCATCAGCAGCATCAGCAGCAAGGGAGGGCGGGCGGCTCCAATCATCCAGCTCCCCTGCAACATGGTTCCTCCCCGTCTGTGTTGCCCTCCAATTACAGATCTTTCCGTACCTCTCCACGTCGGACCCATCATATCTCCCGTTGAGAAGTCCAACCTAAACAGCTCAGCAGAATATTAATATGGGCAGACAGGCAAAGCAAACCGAGAATAGCCTTGGGGGGTTGAGAGGGCGTGCAAGCTTGTGGCGCCGAGGCAGTCGACGGAGTCTAGTCAGGGCCGATGATCTGCTTGCCTGTGAGGAACAAGCGGTGTCTTGTCTTGCTACGGAGTGCCTTGCTCGAGGTGTGAATCATGGTCATGCCTACGTATCCATAGGGAAAGAAAAAAAAAAATCACCCGACAAAATCACCTGAGAAGAGAGGCAAGATGGAAGGGAAGGGGGTTTTGAAAAAGCAACGCAACGCGCATCTTCGCTGGCATGGGTTTAATTCCTCGAAGGGCTCGAAATCTTCCCTCGTTGACGCTCTGTGCGACCAAGGCTTGTCTGCCAAACTTCGAGAACAGACGGCCTTTTTTTTTTTTTTTTTTTACTTTACACAGAACGAGCTCGGTATGTAAGTAAATATGTGCGTAAGAGTACGTATGTATGGGCTGCTCCTGTTTCTAGATGTCTCATGTCTCAGGGCCCTTTTTGATTTCGTTTGAAATACAGGAGTGACTTCGTTACATGGCACCAAAAACAGCCAAACAGAAAACGACGTTATCCACACACAGGACACCTTCTCACGAAGCCACGGCCAATCATTATTAGGCAAAGCGACGCCTGGAGCGTTTCGTTCCTGGGCAACATGGCCCAATTAACACAGGGCAAACCATAAAGAGCTATATGATCGCTGGCTCTAAGGTCGGTCTCCCGGCCCTCAAGCTTTCCAGCCAACTACCGACCGAGGAAAACAAAAATGAATTATACTTGCACATAACTTTTCTGAAGGGTGCACACCTCGCTCCCTGTGCACGTCGAACAAAACGGCCAAAGTTTTGGGTTTGGCCCCAACGGCTGTGTAGGTCCAGTCGATATACAGACGCTACATAAGTTTGCCAGCGCTTCACTGGACTATCATTTGCCACGGAGCAGTTGCTCACGGGAAATACTTAGACGGCGCTTGATAGCAGGTGGGAACAAGAAAGCAAGGCGACGAAGAGCCAACCAGCTAGCCAGCTCTCTGCAACGACGGAGTCCTACTGGCGTGTTTATCTATATATGACTCCGTACTCCGTGCAGCTCTGCATGTTTCCCTCTGGCTAGCTCCACTCCCTGGTTTCTGTCTCTGGCACCCGGCGTCGGTATCACTGTGGGAGCTGCATGGAAGGATTGTTACTGGGCGTCCTATCCCGTAACTACTCCGGACGTTCCTCAAGAGTCGGAAGGAAACGACAGAAGAAGAAGCAGGATAAGAAGGAATTGAAAAAAAGGCAGAATAAGAAAGGAAAAAAGAGAGAGAGAGAGAGAGAGAGAAAGAAAGAAAAGGAACAGTGGCAGACCAGCCCTTCGGAGTGATATTCTATTCTAAGCAGGCTAATCAACGCCCATCCTCGTTGGATCCTACCCCCCCCTGTGCAGCCTGCATGCGACGAACAGCAACTCCTCCTCGCCCTCTAAGACTAAAAGGAAATAAGTTACGACGGAGTAACTTGTTATGGCCCAAAATATATGTATCGACATCTCTATTTCTCCCTCCCTCCCTTTCCCTTGTGACAAGAAGGTCCAGTCCCAAGCCAGGCTAAAATAAAGTGGTGTTTCAAGCCTTGCTGGCCCGTCTATTGGATTTTCCGCCGGCACTGATTGGCTGCTCGCTGCTCGAAATAAATCCCTAAAGCAAAACTCCTGGCCTGCATGCCTGCAACGGGCTAGCCTGGCGAGTTTTGGATTCATCTCTTGCATGAAGAGCGTACCCGTACGTACCCACAGGGGGGGAGGAGGAGGGAGGGAGGAGAGAGCGCAGAGCAGAGTGGACACAGGGACAGGAGGTACTTTCATCTTGTATGGCCGCCTCGCCCGGGGCTCTTGTACCTGCTTTCCAGTCCTTATTCCTGCTCCTCCTCCCCCCGAACGAACTCAAAAAAAGGAAAAGAAGGGCCCTCCTGGTTATTTATACGGTATTGCCGTGACCGCTGCGGTACCTTCGAGTACCTTTTTTTTTTATTTTTATTTTTATTTTTATTTTTTTATTCTTCTCTTGCCCTTGATTGATCCCCATAAAAAATCAACCTTCTTTTTCTTTTGTTGTTGTTGGTTTCTTCGCGGACTTTCCAACCTCCATCATATCACACCAACACCTTCACTCTCCTCTCCCTCTCTTCTTCTTCTTCTTCTTCTTCTTCTCTTCTTCTTACTTTCTCTCTCTCTCGGTCTCTCTCCTGTCTTGTCTTTCTCTCTTTTCTTCCCTTCTCTGGCCCTCCGGCGCTTCGGCCCTAGCCCTCCCCCTTCTTCCTTTGCTCTCTGCCCCTGGTTTTCCCTCTGTTCGCCTTCTTATCGCTCGTTTCAAGTCTCTCCTTGATGTTACCGGAATAACGAAGTCGCATATTCATTCCTAGCAGTGTGTATGTGTGCGTGTCTGTGTGTTCATTGTTGATTTCTCTGTCTACTCGCTCTACTTACCTTGCCTCTCTGCCCGGCAAAAGAGACATCAAATGCGAAATCGACCACCTTCTTTGTCGCACACCCCAAACACATCCCATCTGTCCTACGAATGAATTAAAAAATACGAGCTTCTTCTTCTTCTTCTCTTTTTTTCCCTTACGCTTTAATTCTGCTGGCTGCTGTCTTTTTTTGTTCTTTTTTCCTGCTTGCTTCACCCAAAATCTTCCCCCCCCCAGAAAAGCTCGATGGGTGACAACTACGACCGTCCTCGTGGCTAAAAGAAGTATCATCCTTGTACCATCAACATTAATCCAGTCTGGTCGCCCGTACTTATATCTCCGCTGTACACAACACACTCACATACTCTCTCTCTCTCTCTCTCCCCTACACATACTTGCCGAGCACTGTCTGCATCCTTCTCGCTCTGCCTCCTTCGGAGTTTCAATTGCGTGTGGCAACTCCTGCGCTCACGCTTCCGTTCGTTTCTATTTGCTACAGGCGGTTGTTGTTACTTTGGCTGCTCGGCCAATTCGCGTGGGCTCGCGCGCCGCCACTGATTCTACCCGACCACAGAGAGACGCTGACCGACAGATTGACTGACCGAAAGAACAAGAGAGAGATCGTCCAGACAGGCTGACATCGGCTTCATCCTGCTTGAACCATCGCCAGCGCCCGGGATTCTGCTTCTTCCTGCGCTCCCCCACGTCCTGGAGCTGCTGTGTGGGGTTGTTTACATTGCCCGTCCGTTGGTTGGATCTCTCTCTCTCTCTCTCTCTCTGTGCCTGGCCTGTTGTTTACCGTCAAGAATCCAAACTTCAACTTTCTCTACTCTCGTTTCTTCTACTCTATATCGCAGGGAGCTCGCTAGCTGTAGCGCCGGCCCCTCGTCTCGTCCGATCAAGTCCAGTCTCTCTTCTCTCTCCCGCGACTGCAGTGCCGGTTCCTGTCGTGGTTAAATTACTGGAGCTTCCCGCCGCCGTCTCTTCGGTCTACGGACACTTTTGCGAGCTTCGCTGACGACTCTCCTTTCTCTCTCTCTCTCTCTTCTTCTTCTTTTATTATTCTATTTCTTATATGAACTCTCCAACATATGCGCATTCGTTACGTTACCGTTTCGCACTGTACATGACCACCAGCTGGATATGTCCCATCAACAGGATAAACTATGGACGGAGGAGGAGAGGGTACTGATATCACTCCCTACCCTTCATACCAATACATATATATCCCCCCCATTTTCAAATGTCCAATTTGGCTGACTTCTTTCTTCTTCTTTCTTGTCTCTCTTTACAGAACTTTCTTCTCACGGAGATATTGAAGAAAGCAGGCATCTCCTCTGCATACCTCTTCAGCATCATCAGAGAGAACCGCATTGCCCCAAGTTGGATGGAGATACCACTTCCGCCGGGTAAAGAAAATGACCTCTCTCTCTCTCTCTCTCTCTCTCTCTTTGTTTTGCTTTACTCCAGTTCAATTCCCTCCCTCTTCGGACTAGTCTTATACATGCTGAAATGCATGGATGGAGATGAACTCGCATTTATTCACTCTGCGCTCCTGTCATAACAGCGGTTTTGTTGACTGTTATACATCTAGGCCGATCACTTAGCTCCTGCCAGACCGCGTTCTACCGTATGGAGCAGGAATATGCGAGCCAGTACAGACAGAACATTCCAGGCCCGCCTGCTCCGCTGCAGATGTCTCCGATAATCCGAAAACGACCTGCGCCGTCTGGAGAACGGCCGCTGGCCTCTGCTCCCCGTGCCATTCAGCCAAAACCCCATACTTCTGATACCACACGATACTCAATTTCCGAGGTTCGTACTGGTGTGCCGATTCCTCGTGCCCCTGACCCTCCTCGTGGAGACACTCCTCGTAAACGGGGACGACCAAGCAAGGCCGAAATGCAGCGCCGCAGGATAGCTGAGGAATCCCGATCCCAGGCTCACGCTGCCTCGCAACAACCGAACAACACGACGCCCAGACCCGGCTATGCAGCAGCGGGTTTACCCGCAGTTTCTCCCGGCACGTCACAGGCACCGCCGTACTCCCCTGCAATGGGCCAGCGGGCGCCTCCAGAGCAAATGCGTGAACCTGACCCTCCAACCCCAATGAGTGTACAGTATCATGGGACCGAAACTCCTCCATCTCAGACACAGGACATACAAGTCCAAAGAGGGCAGCGACCCCAACAGCCACTGCTCCCGCGAACAGAAGGTGGCAGGCATCTCCAGGAATCGCCCATGATTGTAGAGTCAAGAGACCCGAACAGACAAGCCCAGGGAGCCCATCATGCACAGACAGAAGCTCCGGCAGGCAGCAGTGGCCAACGACCGGATACCGCAGCCTCGGCAGCCACAACAACGCCTTCCGGCCCGTCAAAACCGGAATCGCCTGGTAACCGGGAACGAATTTCACCTGAACAGCCCGATACTAGCCCAGAGGAGGATAAAGGGTCATAGCGACACGCAGAGGCCACACGTATCATGATGATGGTATCAATGATGCTTTGTGCGCTTCCCCCCTGCAGCTGAACGAACTGTGGTGGATTGCATACGATATAAAAAAGGAGTAATGAGGTCGAGCGAGACATTTATTTTCCCAATGAACCCCCCAACCAAGTCATATATATACAAATGACTTGATGCGAGAACGTGACCAAAGGTGTTCGCAATTGTTTCAATTTTTTTTATTTTTTATTGCTTTTCTCAACCCCCCCTCCCCCCTCCCCCCTTTTTTTGCTGCTATGCTATTCGATTTGTCTTTTTCCCAGACCACAACACTGCCTATCTCCCGAACGAAATCACGAATCACCAGCCTGACTCAATCCGACTTGGAATCTATCCTACTGTCCGGAGTCTCACCGCCCCTTAGACACACACCCCTATCTACCCACGGAGCATGTGCCCTTTTTTTCGGAGATTTAACGGCCGATATTTTCCCCACCCCCAGCAGGAACAGTCCTTGTTCCCATTCCCAAAAAATTTCCTTTTATGCTACTGGAAGAGGAATCCTGACGAGACCGTGTCTCTTCCTCTTGGTCTAAAAAATCGCGTGGGAGGCAAATCTGATCATTTAGCAAAAAACCTTTTTTTCTCACGGACCTGCTGTATTGCCTTAAAATTGCCAGTTTATCTTGTTTTTTTTGCTTTCTTTTTTCTTTTCCCCTTAACTACTTGTTATTCTTGTTTTTATTTGTTTTCTTTTTTATTTTTATTTTTTGTTTTATCTGCCTTCCGCTTGGACGGTGCCTTGATCTGATCCCGTTAACCGAATGGTTTGGACACCTCCCGAGCGCCAATCGTGGATTATCCAAGCCAATCGAACAAATCTCCCCCCCTGCGGATTGTCAAATTACAGGAACACCCCTTGACCAGTGTGTTCTTTTCCGGTATACCTGTCCTGCAACGAATGAAAGTTACTCTGCATCCTGCAATGAGAGATTCCAAAAAAGCTGATCGAGATAAGAATGACGACTCTTCCTCATGATGTCGACTGCCACTGCCAACTCAGCCAATGCGTGTGTGTGCCTTGTTTTACTTCTACATTTTCTATTCCTCCTCCCGCCCATTTATTATTTTTTTTCCCATTCGTTTGACTCATATCCATTTCTCCTTTGTACTGCTGTAAGTGTTTACATGCGCTGCTTGTTTGCTTGGTTCGTTTACTTCAAAAGCTACGCTCTTAATGAACAATGTACGAATAGATTTGGCCTGTTTTTTTTATCTATGAATCAACGATATCCCATTCAATCTAGCTAATCTTCCTTTCAAACACCGATCGTCGTCGATCCGGCTGAATCCTTCTCCAGCTTCTACCAAGTCCACCCCCCCGTAAATACAAACAGGCCTCTTCCAGAACCAACCCCCTTCAGCGGACAAGGTTATGGCCCTTCATCTAATTGACTTTCCCAAGCCAACAGAACGGCCATCCACTCCAGCATCCCAACAATCTCAGTCTGTTATCATCATCCACAAGGCGCTTTTACCTAACACTTTGGCCAGGGGGGGATGTGGCTTCAGGACGAGTTGCGAGTTGCCTGTTACGGTTTAGCGCCAGCAGAGCCGCTTCCCAGGCTATATCAGATCGCTCTTATATCAACCGCGGACGCAGGACAGGATCTGGTCAGGTCGATGAGTCCAGCGGGCTAGCCACGCAAGCACAAAACGTCACTAATATACCATGGCCTGTCTTATGCTCGCAGCTAAAAGTCGGGATTAACTTCTCGGGAGCGGACGAGCGGTGATGAAATAACTAGTTTAACTAAGTATCGACTCAATATAGCTAATAATTAGCTGTCTTAGCATTAACGGCCGCTTCGCCTCGCCCATTATTATTAATATTTGGATAAACGACGGCTACACATATACCCTTCCTCCCGTGATGCCGCTATCCGAGTCCGACCGTGAGTCCTTGCCAGTGAATAGCTATACGTTGCTGTGGCTGCCTGAAAGGGCGGAGGCGAGATAGGCTACCCCGGCATCAGCTTCTCCCCTCGCCCAAGGAGGAGGAGGCGATAGTTAAAACGGCTATTAACTACTGTCCAGCAGAAGACAAGAAGCTGCTACGCCCGCTTCCACCCCACCGCCTATTCCTGAGCTGGACTGGACCCAGAGCTTCCTTGTTTCAAGCTGCATTGTTTCGGTCAAGATGGCGATGTAGTATCTTGTCAAAAAGGGCCCTTTTTGTTCTTCAGACGCACGGGCCTTTTACTGTTTATATGCTGCTGCATAAAACACCCCTATTCGCCCATATCGCAACCCATTGCATGATGCAGTTGGGTTTAGATACTGTGTTGGCACGATATTAACCAAGAGAAATTGCACGAACAACGTCTCAGGTTTAGATGAATGAGCCAAAGGACTCGCTTAGCTGCTTAAGGGAATGGCGGGCGCTCAACTGAGTGACTGACAGGTACCGGGGGGTCTCGGGGCTGCGAAGGTGCTCGGACGGAATGGCAAACTTCCAACTGGACAGCGCAGGCAATATTGGGATCCCCCTTGAACGAGAGCGCCAGGAGACGCCTTCGAGCATAGGATCTTTTCCCTCACGGGCCATTTCTTTCAGGGCTGCTCCTGGCCATCATCCCTTGAGATCTACCAATCACGTGAGATATTCATTCGCATAAATAGGCGATGCAAGGGGGTTCCTCGAGGGCTTCTTGGTGAAGATGAGGGCCCTGTCCTTGGTTCTGGACCGGGTATTATCACTGTTATATATATATATGTGAGTGCGTCGGGCCACCGGGGCGGTTCGTGAATGAGGATCCCTTTCTTCCTGATACAAGGCGCGCACATTCGGAGTATGCGAAAACATGCACCTGATAATATTGGATGTGCTTATCATTGAGATATACCGTATCTGCAGGGAACAGGATGTACATTATGTACATCCATACATTGTACTTATGGAGGGGCGTTTTTTCATATGTATACGGGATGACAAGCATGTATCTTGCATAAACAGGCAAGCTTTATTCCGCGACTACCCATCAACTGGTATCCTCTCAGAGGTGAATCTTCGATACAAGGTCGAGCCATTAAGTTAAGCCCTTGTGCAACTCTCTGCCTATCAGGAAGGTAGAGGGTATACACTATATGTAAGCATGTTTGTGGGCTGATTCTCATTTTCTATTTATATAATGGCAGAGGTTGCCTGATGTACTGATTATTGCACAGGAATATCACTTGTCCCAACCCTGACATTCGATGCTCAATGAGACCTTCATCCGAAACCCAAAGCCACTCAGTCGAAGGAATAGGTAACTATGTCCGATACACGATGCAAGTAACGGCAGGTCGCTGCTGATACCCGCCTAAACGGGTCTCCAGTTCGAGACGGCACGGACAAGCCTTAATTTGCTTTAGCCGCCGAACAGGGAAGCGTGCTCTGCAGTCTGAGGTCCAAAGCGCAATCCATCGCCGTACGACATGGATATACGTAAAGAGAGCACCTTGAGAAAAGCGAAGAGAAAAAAAATCCCCATGTAAAAAGCGAGCACAACACGTATGCAGTTTCCTCTCGGGGTCTAGTGCCATCGAGCTTTTTGACAGGATATTGCTGGTAAGATCAGGAGGGTTTGAAAAGTTTTTATGAATTAGACGCCCTCGGGGTCTGTGGCCATCGTATCAAAAGTCAAGCCAGGCCGGGATGAGACGAAACAGCCGGATGGTTGATTGGCTTTTTTTTTTTTTTTGGACCGTTTAAGAGGACTGAACGCCGGAGCATGGATCGGAAGTAGGCTGATGCAGTCGTTTCATGTAGCAAGGGGTGCGGAGTTATACCCTTACAGAGCTAGCTGAGCAGTCTATATATATTCCTACATTATTCCCGCCCTGCAGCCCTAGCAGAGAAAGCGCGAAAAAAAAAAAAAAGGAAATGAATTGAAGCGAAGCGCAAGGTGACAGAAGAAGGGAGGAGTTGGGGCGGAATATTATACTTGATGTATATTGAAAACACGCTAAAACATGACTTCATGTGACAAACCAGAGGGAAAGAAACCGGAAACCAGAACCAGGGACGAAGAACCGCCGGCCCTGATCAAACGGTGCCGGCAATGCTTAAATCTCTGATCTCCTGCAGTACCTGTTCAACCTTATTGTCTAGGTTGCCGGATGCATACTCCTCTCTTGTGTCTGAGTCAAGGTACTGCTGGACCTGGGCCATGCGGCTGTACGCCTCGGCGCAGAAGCGGAGCTGGATCTTGACAAGAGCCTCGAAAGATGGGTCGAGATATGGGACACGCAGGTCAATAAGCTGCGGTAGCTCGTTGTATAGCTGTTCGTTTAATTGATCATAGGCCTGTTTAGCCATTTCAGCATCCTTTTCGGCGCGCGGTAGCTTGGAGGCATCCTTGTCGGGCTTTTCCACGAGTTTCTTGACTTTAGCTCGCATGGAGTCGTAGTCGAGGAGTTTGTGGTTACGTTTCTTGATACATTCGTTGATATCAGGGAAGTATGCGCAGAAACGTGAAATAGGGTCGAGGACGGTTGTTCTAAGGAAGCACTGTTAGCATATCTGATCTGATTGACGAGATGCATGGGGGACGGTGGAACGAACCTGTAGGGTCCATCGAGTGCCTTTATTGTTTCTGCATCTAGATCTTCAACAGCCTGTTTGTAGCTTCTGCTCACACCGTCCTTGGCTCCAGCATCGCCATAGAAAGCATCAATAGTCTCCGCAATTCGCATTTGAGAAGCAGTCATGGCTATCAACCTAGTTAGCAGCTTACTCTTTAAGAAGAATACTCCACGGCTATTTACCTCGTAACGAGTCCAGGTATCCCTTTGCTTCCTTCTGTAGTCTGTTTGCAGCAGATTCCATTGTGCGGTATCTTCTTTCTTCAATCTCATAGTCGCGATCGTTCGTCTTCTCAACATGGCCTTTAATGTGATACCAAGGAGTCGTCAGCCTCGTCCAACAAGTGTCCAAAGCAACATGTAGAAGATTCGCCTACATACCAGTCTTCATCATCACCTGGGTCGTCGCCCGGTTGACATTTTTCTTGAAGCCTAGAAGAACAACCCGCATCAGCATTGGTCGTGAATATATCCGGGACCATACTCTGAGTTCCAAAGAGTAGGCGGAAGCGTATGGGGCCGTCTTATCATCAACGTACCGGCCCAAGACATGGTTATTGAACTGTCGCAGCTGATGGCAAGGTATCAAATCAAACTCGATAGAGCGCAAACGACGCGATTCGAGGTGTATCCGGCGTATAGTCGAGGCAAGAGGACAGGCCGATAAAAGGGCGTCCGTTCTTCAGCGGGGCAGCGATTGGTTGCGTGTCGGTACGGAAGTTGCTGTCGAGGGAAAACGAAGGTGGTACAGTACTGGCAACGAAGCGTCGAGGCCAATGAGGGCTAATTAGCAAGACCACAGGCTTGTTCTATGTCTCTATCGCGGAAGATGGTATCTCAAAACGTCCAGCGGGAAGTGGGAAGCAGAAAGGAGGCTCTTTAGCTTCATCGACGACGGTTTTAGCCTGGGCAGGTTTTGAGGTCGAAGGAAGCCCAAGCTGTGGCTTAGCTAAGACGACGAGGCTTGGCGGTTTGGTGGCGCAGCGGATGTCACGTGAAAGGAGACGACTTCTCTCGTACCTGCCCGGGCCTGGGATGATTTGATATTCATCAGCAAGTGTCAGAGATAAGGAGAAGGATGGGACAGACGTTGTTTCAGGCAGAAGAGAGTATATAGGATTGGTTCTCATGGCTGCGAGGCTGCTATGAAAGGCCGGGTGTGCCACCTGGCTAACTAGTGAGAATAAACCTGTAAGGATGTAGCTATCTAAGTATACAACTGCTTTGGCAAGCAAGGGGAACTATGCAAGTATCAACCAATATGAAAAAAGGTCCCAGGCTACAGCGGCAAGACAATAATATATACCAAACTCGGGTGAAAGAAAAAAAGGAATGAAGAAGACCCAGGCCAAAGCGAGATATGTAACCAAGACGAGGACCAGACACGATAAGATCAGATAAGATCATTAGTTAAGCGAAAGGAAGCAAATTGGCTGATTGATAACACGCCCAACAACACCTCGCGCCAACTTCCCCCCCCCGAACCGACGGAAAACATTTGTTATTTTTTCTAGTCTTGTTTTTCTTTCTTCGGTCGGACGTTCCCCGACTCGATTCGCTGATCGTCGGATGCAAGTGATTGGTACGGATGCATCCGTTCTGATGGGGATATGGGGATACACATGCACCGCCCGGCTAAGGTAAGGCAGCAGTTCGTACCCAGCCGGTGGAAGAGACCGGATGGAGAATCAAAAAAGAAAGGAGATAAAACAAGCAAAAAGGGCAAGCAAGTTAAGGCGGAACAGTGGCTCCGTAGTTCGTTGTTTATTCCGTCTTGTGTTTGCTTTTCTTTGCATTCCACTTTTTTCTCTGTCTGCTGGTCAGTCCTCTCGTGTGATGCCGGCCACGTTTGGAGGGCTGGGGAGTATGCGTAGGTAGTAAAATAAGTACATAGTTAATGGTCGAGCCGATCTAGAAAAAAAAAAGAAAAAGAAGACGAGGAATAAATAAAGAAAGAACAAGCTAATACAGATAAGCAGTGAAGCGCTGGTAGATCGAGTGCAGGAAATGACGTTATGTGAAGCGTATAAAGGGTGTACTTTATGTGCAGAGGACGATATAGACAAGGAAGAAAAAGCAGAATAAAAACCAAAAAAAGGGAGCCAGCCAACGCAGAATGTGAAGAAGAGGGATGAAGTGACGGCAAGCTGAGAAATACGTTAAGTCATATATCTAATCAGTCGTATAATAGCGAGTCCAATTCAACAGGGCAGATAGAAGCAGCAAGACGGAAAAAAAAAAAAAAAGAAGTCCATATCACGTATCCCTGTGCATATGAGTTCATCACCAGCCAATGCCAATACCTTTTTCGGCATGTGAAGGGGAAAGGAGAAGGGATGGGGAATGGAAAGGGTTGGTGTCATTGTTGTAAGGAGACCATATATATGACGGCATTGACCGGGTTATCGGTGCCAGAAAGAGGAGAAAAAGAAGAAGGGAGGAAGAAAAAAGGAAATTATACGTTAGAAACGAAGAAATGATCATAATTCATTAGACCGAGCAAAAACCTCCGGGGAGAAGGAAAGAAACCACAAACCAACAAACCAACCCATTGGCAGAAACTAAACCAAAGAATCATCATCGTCGTCTGTCTGTTTATCTGTCTGTCTGCCTGACTGTCTTCGTTATAGGCATAGATAAGTAGGGGTCAAGGAATCAAGGGGTCGGGGGAAGCAGGTGAACACGACGACCACCAAAAAGCAAAACGGGGAGATGGGAAGTGGAAGGACAGGGAAGACAGAGGGGGAAAAAGAAAGAGAGAAAAGCCACCCAACTGGAACCAGAAGTAAGTTGGTTTGAGTCAAGTCAGTCAGATAGCCAGCTCCGTTTCCCGTTCCTTTTTTGTTGTTCCGACCCTTCCTTTTTTTTGTTGTTCGTTTCTTTTGGTATTCTTTCTTTCTTTTTTTTTCTTTTCCATCGGCTTACCTGCCAATCGGACTGGTGCCCATCATCACCTTTGCATTGGTTGCATTGGTGATGACGATGGTAGGAGGAAGGGAGGAAAAAAGGGTGGGAGATGAGGGAAAAAGTGCATGATTAGAAGCCTTCTTCACCAGCTTTGCATAGCTTGATATCCCGGACCCATTCGGATTTGAGAACCTGAGAAGCTGTGATACGGCGACCAGGGTTGGGGTCAAGGATGGAGTAGATAACGTTTCTACAGCGTGCCTATATTTTCATGTTTTTGTTAGCGGGGAAGAGGAAAGTTGAGACAGGGGAGGAGGAATGGGGTTATGGTGATGTAATGTCAAGTGCGTGCCAAGACAGGAGAGTCGTGCGATGTACTTACACGATGCAGAGTCTCGATGGGGGCGTAGCCATCTTCGTCCCTGCGTCCCTCAAGGTACCGATCATAGAATTCGTCTTCTTCCTTCTGGGCCTGGCGCCACAGATGCCTTCCGGTCCGCATAGCCATGTAGATGACACCAGTAGCCCACAGATCTACAGCTCTGGGGTCGAACTCTTTATCCACGTATTCTTCGGGTGCGATATATGGTGCAGACCCACATAAGCCAGCGGTCATGTGCGCTTCTTTCTCCCAGGCCATGCGGAAACATTCCCCGTTGCCGAAATCAGTGATCTTGAGCGCACCGTGCGTAGTGAGCAGGAGGTTTTCGGGTTTCAGATCTCGATGAGCGACACCCATTTCGTGCATGTATTCGACGCCACGCATGAGTTGCTTGAAGTAGCAGTCAGCCTCGCCGACCTCGAGTTTGCCGGCAGCGAGGATGAGAGTGTAGAGGTCGCCTCCAGCGCAGTATTCCATGACCTCGCAGTAGTCACCCTTGGCGTCCTGCATGAGATCGAGGGTATGAATGATGTTTGGGTGGCGGAGGGAGGAAGAGATGCAGAACTCAGAGGTGAGACGCTTCTGGTATTTCTTGACTGTTTCTTGGGGTCGGCGGCGGAATTCCTTGACGGCATAGACGTGTTCTGTCTTGGAGTCCTTGGGATCGATCTTGTGGGAGATGCGGACAATTCCAAAGGCACCCCGCCCGACGATTTCATGGCACTTGCCATACTTGTCAACAAGAGAGGCCGTGCTGTTTGGTCCGCCCTTCTTATCGGCTGCCATCTTCTCCTTTTCGTTCTTCAGCTGGTCAACCCAGGTGGAGACTAGAGAGAGCTGCTGCTGGTCATCGGCCTGGCCTGGTGAGTGAGCGTGAGCAGCAGCAGCAGCATCTTCCTTCTTCTTTCCGGCTCCGATCATATCTCGTAGCATGTCCGAGAGCTTCTCCTGACGCCTGGCCGACTTGAGAGTGTGCTTGTGCGTTCCATCGGGGAGTAATTCGAACCGCTTTATTGGCTGAACGGCGTCCTTGCCCTTTTCTGCCCTTTTGTCTGCAGGTTTCCCGTCTGGTTTCTTTTCTGCCGCCTTCTGGTCGGCTTTTCGGTCTGTTGGGCCTGTAGCCGGGGAAGACGAAGGAGGCATCATCATGGTCGAAGCGATGGTCGAGTCACCATTCTGTTTGGGGGACGGGTCGAGAGACTGTCTGGTGGGGGAGACCGAGGCAGACGGCGCTGACGAGCGGGTCTGGGAGAACATGCGACTGAGCCGGTTGGCCATCTTTGCTTTCGGCGGTTTCTGGGGGACGACCGAGGAGGCAGCTGAGAGAAGCGAGGCAGTCGTGGCGGTAGAAGAAGCGGTGTTGGGGGGTCCAGGAGCTGGAGCAGGACCTGAAGCAGGAGCCGGAGCAGAGGTGGCCGGAGGAGCGGGCTGGCGGGAGTCTTCCACAGCGCGTGTTAGCTGGGGATCTCCATGCTGTGAGTGCGAGGTCGAAGAGGAGACGGAGGACGGAGACGGAGACGAGATTGGTGTGAATGAATTCATGAGAAGAGCCGGAGCAGAAAAGGTATTTATATTAGTTGTTGTTGTTATTGTTGTTGTTGCTGTTGATATGGATATGAGATGGCGGTTGGTTGGTTGGTGCAAGTCGTCGACGTAATAAGGCCCGTAGTAGGAAGTCGGAGAAAATAGGTGAGGGAGCAGAGTAAGTAAGCCAGGCAAGGCCCGGCGGTCAACGAGACGACAAAACGGTAGCGAGCACTGATGCTGAGCGTCACTCTCTCTCTCTGTCTCTCTGTCTCTGGCGGTGTCTCTGGCAGTCTCTCCGTCTGGCGGGCGGCGTGTCTGCGGTGCGGGCGTTGCGGACGAGTGTGTGGGAAACAGGCGAGAGAGAGAGAAAACGGCGGGCGGCGGACGAGACGAGGAGGAGGCAGGCAGGGCAGGCAGGAGGAAGAGGAGGTTTTTGGGTCGAGAGAAAAAGCCAGTCTTGAGGGCTGGTGTGGCTGACTAAGCCTGCCCTTGCTCCTTTAACCACCTAGAAAGTGGCTCGAGCTCTCCCCCTCCTTGCTTGGTCAGCGTCTAATGGCGGCTGGCAGCAGCAGCAGCAGCAGCAGCACTTCCGCAGTATATGGAGCAAGACGAGTGATAGACACGAGAGAGAACTAACTCCATAAGCAAATAACAGTAATGCGAGAGCAAGAGCAAGGGCAGGGGGCCGTCGGCATGAAGATGAGGTCCAAACCCTTGCCGGCTGTCCGGCTTGCCTTGCCTCCTCGCCCGCTGGCTGGTCGATGATGCACGACGCTGCACGACGCTGCAAGGCCATGCACGACGCTCATGCACCTCGACCGGCTGCCGCATGGCGTCCCGCCCTTTGCTTCTTCCTCGTTCCAATCCTTCTTTGCTTCTTCTGCTGCTGCACTGCATCCCTCCGCCTGCTGCTCTGATCTCCCACTGCCCAGCTGCCAGCCAGGCGCCCCGGCTAAATCGCGCAACGCCGGAACGCGGGAGCTTTTCTCCCGGTTAAAACAGCGTGGACTTGCCTGATTCGGGCGCCCGCCGGCCTAAATGCCGAAGCCGCCTTTGATGGGTGTGTTATTCGCTGACTCAGCGCCAAGGCATTAGCCACAGGGCTAAGCCTAGTTAGTTTTCTTTTTTCGACGTCGGATTTCAACAGCAAGAAGATAAAGTAGATGGAAGGTAGCAGGAAGTAGTAGAAGGTAGTAGAAAGTAGTAAAGGCGCAGGTGAAGAAGAAGTGGAAGTCAAAGTGGAAGTGCGGGATGGAGAGAGGCATTCAGCTGGTTGCTACTGTAGGCTGTAGGTAGGACAAGGAAGGTCTAGATGCTATCAAACAGCTGGTTTTTTTTTCTATTTCTCTCTCAGCGCCTTGGTCCGCCGCAGGGCAACAAAAAAAAGATGACCCTGGTGCTACCTACCTACCGGCAGCAGACAGGGTCCCTCTCAGCCCTATCAGCTATCAGCCCAAGCCCCCTAGCAAGTCGAGGGGGAGGGCCGGTTCCCTTCTCTCCTTCTCGTCGATGCGCTGGCCTGCTTTCTGATCTGAAATTTTGCACGGATATACCCGCATTGCTCTTGGCGAGGCTTGCCAGAGCTGAAGATAGCTTGGCCCCCCCAGTGGGCTTTTTTGGGTCTTTTGGGGTCTTTTGGGGCTTTCCTGGGCCAGGCTTCGATGCTTGTTGCTGTTGTTGTACAGGGGAGAATACATGGTCCGGTATCCCCATCGTGCTTCTCCCCTCGAACCTCTTCATCGCTGTGGCTGGGTAGTTTGCTCTTTGATTCTTCAATTGCTCTTGGCTCCCTGCTTGTCTTGGCAGTTCACCTAGGAGAGCACTCGGGTCTAGAACAGGACCGGTCAGCTAGTCCTTTTTATTTTTATATTTTTATTTTCACTCCCTTTGATTGCAGAAGGAAAGACAGTACCACAAACTGCTCAAGTGACTCTTCGAAGAGCTCGTTGTACACTCCAACGCCACCGGGATGTTCGACTGGAGAAAGAGGGTTCTTCACCACTAAAAAGTCGACCATATATCAGAAAAAAGGCACGCCCTGTCTGGAACCAGGATAGCAAGCGTGGAGTGACTCACCGTATTCCACGTACAGGTTGACATAGATCTGGTGCAGGGCGAGGCGCATGTTGTTCGCCTTCGTGTCGGTCATCATCACAAACTTCAGGTTCGTTGGTGTCTCGTAGTAGTGTAGCTTGTACTGGCCAGTCCGGTAACACACGAAGCTTTTCCACTCAAACCACGTCAGCTCCTCGTCATCACCCACAGCTACCTTCGCCTTATACCTCTCTTTTTTTCTCTCCCTCTTCTCTTGCCGCCTGTCGCGGAGCGTGGGTTTTGTTGGGGGGGGGGGGGGGGGGGGGGGGCCTACTTATCGTCCTCACCACCGAGCTTCCGTACCATGTTTCGCAGCGAGAAGACAGCCCCAAACACTAGGCGAGTGTCCGTCGAGCCCGACTTGTGAGAGTCCTTCGTCAGGCCGTTCGATAGCGCTCCGTCCGATGGATGTAGGTCCTTGCTCGCTCCCCCGGCAGCTGTGCCTGGACGCGGGTACCATTGTCGTTGGTATATACACTCCGCTGCGCTCACGTCAGAACCTCTCTTGCCCCATCGCAAAACGATGCACTTACCATGCCGGTCGAAGATGAAGAACGAGTAGACGACCATCGTGGGGGAGGGCCAGCGCTGTCGTCGCCCGGTGTTTGCTTGCTTGTCCTCTTTCTCAGTGGTAATATTAGTTCAAAGGGGGAAGAAAAGCATGGAACCTCTGGCCATACCGGAAATATGTATGTTCGGAATACCGTAATGTTACCATTTTTCTGTAATTTAACGTAACAGCAACCACTTATTAGTAACAGCAACGTTACTTATGGTTGTAGCTACGTTACGCTTAGTAATAGCTACGTATTTTTAAAAATACGTAGATTTAATCTACAACGTATTAATACCTATCTAATAATTATATTACTAAGCGTGTTTTATATTTAAAAATTTTTTCCTATCTTTCTTTTAATACCTTTAATATACTTACTATGGCGACGAGCATACGGTATATATAGCGATGAGCATGTTATATATGGCGATGAGCATGGCGATGAGTATGTCATATATGGCGATGAGCATGGCGATGAGCATGTCATATATGGCGATGAGCATGGCGATGAGCATACGGCATATATGGTGATGAGCATGTCATATATGGCGATAATTATATTATATTATAATAAGTCTATAGTAATAAATATAGTTAGTATATTATTAGTATTAATATTATTATTAATTAGTATTAATTTTTTTATCTTCTAGTAATAGTAACGTTGACGCTACGTTCCTGGTTCGGATACCAAAGATTGGTTGAGCAACCATTGTGATACAGAAAAGGTGGATCAACGTTATTCCAGCCTATTACGTTGCTGTTACCGTAATGTTACGGTATTCCAAACCTACAGATTTCCGGTATGGGGAAGACGCCAGTTCACGTGACAGCCCTTTTGTAATCTTCCTTTCCCCTGTCGCTCGCTGGAACGAATAATGTAGATACTTTGGCAGAAGAACAGCCCAACAACAACCACGCTCTCTTCAGCCGTTTGTTATCTCCCTTATGCGGCCCGTTCTGTTAATTTAGAGTATTTGCCAGGGCTAGCTGGACGTCGACGACTGGCTGAGCCGCTGCACACTATCCAGGTGGCCGATTTCAATCCCAACGCCCGTTTTGCCTTGCCGAGCCGATAGGAGTGGCCAGGGAGACGAGCCGTCCACCGCTATACTTACACCTCCCCCAGCAGAGCACCGCACAAACCAGGTATCAAGCGCCATGATCTAGCTGCTGCTTATTCCCGACCCTCGACGAACCGTCTACGACACGCTTGACCTCCTCTACCGTCTCGATTTCTCCCTCGACTGTGGCGGTACACCATGAAGCTATACTAAATACCTGGATAGCCCGGTCGACCGCCATACCCCACACCCCTCCAGCCTTTTTCTTCCCTGTGCATGCACCTTGAGTGCTTAGGCTCACAAACGTGCACGGCAGACAGAAAACGGTCAGATATATCAGGCCACGTCCTCCATCTCCTCAGCATTCATGTTCGAGAAGACCGCTCCGCCGGAAAGCAGCGCGGCCTATATATTCATATAGACACTACCCGGTTTAACCCTTTTCAACTGACGCCCAGTCGCTATAGATGGACGCCGATCCCATCTTGAAGCATGGCCGAACGGCCCAGCTCGCTCTAGACGCCGGAGTGCAGACTACTCGAAGCTCAGAACCTGGTCCAACCGCTCCCAAGGGGTGCGTCCCTCCATTTTCCTCTCTGTTCTGCGTGTGGGGTAGCAAGTACATAAACTAGTTGAACTAACCGACGCTCTCTCCATGAGAGAGAGGGGGAGGGTGCAGTGCCAGGCCTACCTCCGGCTCCTACGATAGCCCACTGCGGCAGCATGCTCGACACCCTACTGCCCCACGGCAGGTTAAAGTTCGTCGTCTCCGTCTACCTCATGCAGCAACATGTCTACAGTTTCGATTCGACGCGATTGACTAATGAATAGCCTATGTCAAGGAAACACTCAATGCTCAATCAACGTACACCAACAGCCAGGACGATAATACAGCGGAGCACCGTATCAACCAGTACTTAATCAAGCAGGAAATTGGCAGAGGCTCGTTCGGTGCCGTCCACCTAGCTACGGATCAGTATGGACAGGAATATGTACGTTTCGCAAAAAGCTGGCCCGTCCACACCAAACACACACACATACAAATTTTGCCTTCAACCTCTAACAGGATTAGGCCATTAAAGAATTCTCAAAGTCCCGCCTGCGGAAACGGGCTCAGTCTCATGGTCTCCGCCGTCGCCCCGGAAGGCATCCAAGTGTTCAGCCTGCTGGTGTTGGCTTCAATTCACCGCTCCATCGACACCCTTCTGGAATTGACGAAGGTGAAAACGGAAACTCCCTATACCTTATCAAAGAGGAGATCGCCATTATGAAAAAGCTCAATCACAGTAATCTTGTGTCCCTGATAGAGGTGTTAGATGACCCTACCGAAGACTCTCTCTACATGGTGATGGAGATGTGCAAGAAAGGTGTCATCATGAAAGTCGGCCTAGGCGAACAGGCAGACCCATACAGTGAAGAAAACTGCCGATGTTGGTTCCGTGACCTTATCCTAGGGATTGAGTATCTACATGCGCAAGGAATTGTGCATCGTGATATAAAACCAGACAACTGCCTATTAACAAATGACGACGTCCTCAAGGTAGTCGACTTTGGTGTTTCAGAGATGTTCGAGAAGACTTCAGACATGTTCATAGCTAAGTCGGCAGGCTCGCCTGCCTTTATCCCACCGGAGCTTTGCGTTGCCAAGCATGGTGAGATCTCCGGTCGAGCAGTTGATGTGTGGTCTATGGGAGTGACCCTGTACTGCCTACGCTACGGGCGCATACCATTCCACACAAGCAATATATTTGACCTATACAACGCTATCAGAAATGACAAAGTCGAGCTTCCTGGAGAGACGAATGAACATTTCAAGGACCTCATGACGAAGATTCTCGAGAAGGATCCGGCTAAAAGAATTACTATGCCACAGTTAAGGGTATGTCAAATGACCTTGCATCGATTTCCTGTTACTAAATAATGGCTAGGCGCATCCTTGGGTTACCAAAGACGGTACCGACCCCCTTCTATCGGAAGAGGAGAATACAGCAACTCTTGTGGGGCCACCAACAGAAGAGGAAATGGACACCGCCATCACCAGGAATCTAGGCCATGCGCTTATAGTAGTATGTGTCATTTGCTACCTGCAGTTTTTGAAAGCAGTCTAACCCTTCGATTGCAGGTCAAAGCCGTCCAGAAATTTAAAAGATTAATTAATGACGGAAGCCCGTTGCAGATCGAGAGCATTCTTGGTGAGGGTGAAGAGTCGCACTTTGTGCAGCCTCCACTTCTCATGGGAGAAGAGGAAGAAGAAGAATTCAGTGCCGTCTTGCATCATAGGAACATGAAAGAACATGTTTATCCCAGACGGCCAGCTCAGCCCAAACGGCCAAGTCAGGCCACTAGCGATTATTCACCGTCAGTTTCCACTCCGCCTCTCGAGATATGTACATCTCCATCCCCACAGTTCCAATCCACCTCAAGAGCAGATACACCAACGCGACAGACTGGTTCTGAAGGCACCCGTGGTCATGCTCGGGACCCGCTAGAGGAAGAAATGCCTTTCCTCCACATAGGCGCGTCAAATTTTGGGCCGGAGGCCGAACTTAACCAAACAAAACAAGATGATTCCGCCTTGGAATCCGGTGGAATTCCGATCCCTGCTAGGCCGAGTCTTGCGGAATCTCCCATGATCGTCAGTGAGTCTCCTCCGGCAGCGGACATCGATATCTATGAGACAGCATATAAGGAGATAATCGAACGGATAACTAGCCGGAGCCGAGAAGCCCAATCGCCCACACCCAAGGTATACCTCAACCGAAGAGTTGAGAAGAAGGCAACCGCATCTTCTGGCCTGTGGTCGCAAGTCAGAAGGAATAGCAAATTGTCGGGTGTACCCAGTCCCTCGACCGCTACTCCTATACCTGACTCCCCTCGTCCGCGCCCTAGTCCTATGAAGCGATTCACTGCCGCAGCTGCATCTTTTGCAGCTTCTTCGGGAAAGCAGTCACCGTCGCCATCGCCGTTGGCAACATCGGTAAAGGTGAATGATGTAGTTGACTCGGATAAGGGTATTGAGCCTAGTCCCCTGGACACCTCTGCCGCTGTAATAGAGACAACGGCCTCTCCGACCGCACTATCACCGGTTGATGATGCGAAAAAGGGCATTTGAAAGTTATTTGACTTGTCTTACTACGTGCAACTAGTACTGGAGGGAAATGCTGACTCCGTAAATGATGACGGAAATGATTGGATGATATTGGCGCTTTTGTTCATTTCCGCTTTATTTCATTAAAATTCTTTCTCCCTTGCCATGTTTTCTTCACTTATCCTATTGATATTGGGATGGATCATGTATTGAAGTACATCTTATATACAGCGCAATATACATAAATGGTTACTCGCGTATCGACCCTTCTATACCCATTTGGCATCAAGCCTATGGTTCTATAACTAGTCATATATTACATTAATTTCCAAAGTTTCTTATTATACTCCACCCGGAGCAGCCGGTGCCGCTGGGGGTTCAATAGGTTTCATCGCTTTTTGAATCCGCGATATCTCCCTTTCCAACAGCTGTCGCAAGTCAATTCCCTTCGCAGCTATGGCGTCATGCTGGCCTTTCGATATCGATTTCAACAAATAATCCGATACCGCGTCTCGCTCACGAGATATAGGCCTACCAACCCCGATAGCCAACCTTATCAAGGCTGTGGGATTCGTCGAAGAAAAGGCACCGCTGCCGGAAGAAAGCAGCCTAGCCTTGACTAAACTCTCTACCACACTCTTAATCCCATTATGTCCTCTTGAGCTCATTTCCGGCCCGCCATATCGAATGTAAAGGTTCCCGTAGGACCGCTCCAGTTCATCGTGCAATAATATTAAATTCGTCGCGCGAACATGTACCATTGGTTGCATCCCTCTAGCTTTTTTCTTTCCGATATCCGGGGATGGAATGGGTATATCGGACGCTAGATTCTCTCTTGCAAGCCATGATTTATATGCCCTTGCTAAAGATGGGCCTGATGTGTTCATGTAGCTCGGTGATTGCCAGAGTGTTAAACGACTCCGGGTCTTGGGGAGGTATGTTTCTGTCGTTAGACCGTTGCTGAGGATTGGGTCGGGATGAAATGGGGCTGCGTTCATGAGTTCCGCAAAGGAACGGAGAAGGATGTGGCCGGCGCTATGGAGGGTGTTGTAGTATGTTTGCCCCGGGTTGCCTATCGAGGCGATGAAGAAGGAGGAAGTGGCCGCCATAACTGGACAGCGTCGTGAGGTGGATTTCGTAGCTGTGCGCTTGTTTGTGTTAACTGTCCGCTTAATGAGTTTCCTGGTCGGGAGTGTAGAAAGATATAACCGTACGAAGTACAGTGGACACCTTTAGTGTTATATCACAGCTATCTGACTCATGCCATTCAGTGGTGGTGAAAACCACTGAGTTTTGCGCGTGCCCAAAAAGCTTTTGGATGGACGATGAGTCGATGATGCCTTCGTTCACTTTGCCAAGAATGCCAAGCCGGATGATATTGATAGTATTTTGAGCCTCATTTTAAGCATGTGTCTGCTGCCTTCAACGCCTCCAAAATACCCAAGTCCGTTAGCTTAGGGACTATTGGCCTAGCGGATATCCTCGTGGCAGCTTTCTCTGTGATAGGCTTGGGATGTATTACAGTGAGCTTTGGAACCTTTGAACTTAATATCCTTTCCCTGGACTTTACCTATTTTCTTATTCTTCTCACCTTCAACAATATTTAATTAACACCTACCGGTCATTAATCAAATATTTTGTCATTCCATACTAATAACAACTCCATCCGTACTCTGTAGGCCTGGAAGTAACCGCTTTTTTAACATATAGTAGAGTGTAAGTGGTTATTGGCGTGTCCCTTATTAATATGAGTTTTTAAGCTCTGTTATTGGTCTGGTGGGCACCGCTCTCTAACTCTGGCTTACTCGAGATATTTCCTGCTAAACTAGAGCAATACTCCAATGCTTTGCATCTGTCTTGATTACGACATCAGTATAAGTTTACTATCAACGCACGTTAAGTATAAGTTGGGGCTCAGCTTCTAGATCTCATACCATATATACTCCGTTAAGACAGACACCAATGGTTTTACTTTGCGATAGCCATTATTGTCCAGCAATTGCTTAAGAATAACAAGAATAAAACAGTCAATTTTAATACCGGGGTGGTATGCATTATTGAGACATTTCCAGGGGTAAGCTAAAGATTCCCATGGATTTCACAGTTTTAGGTAGCGGGTCGCCCCGCCGGGTTTAACTTAGATTTGAGCCTCATCTGGCAGCTTATTACATACAAATTTTCTCTAATTGGGAGCTTCTCCGAAAAATACAGACACCGGTGTTCCGTATATAGTTTATTAAGTACCCAAAGGTATACAACCTATAGTGGAAGGGTCAGCTATCGGAGTTTGTCGCCATTCTGGCTGCTTTGGATGCCAAAAGTTTCAATACACCTTGGAAGTGAATATCGCAATTTAGCATTAGGGCAATCACATTCAATATTTTATAGTTGTTGGCCTTGAATAACTGAAAAGGGAGGGATATGAGGGGTATACTCCGTATGAAGTAGTTAAATGTGATTTGTGGCTTGTTTCCCGCTTCAGGGCCATCTGGAGAAATCCGTCCCGAGGTCTGGGAACCGAAGTCGTCTGCTGAGGAATGCTATCGTACAGTCATCGTACACTCCCTTAAGCAAATGCGCCTGACATAATAATATTTGACAGCCTCATACTAACAGAGTCCAAGAAAACTCTCCTTCATGTCCAATAAATATATTGTTGGTGGAATTCTTGGTATTAGTGAATTGTCTATTATAAAAATAAATTGTTACTGTCCCGAGACAACCCCACGCCAATAAAATGAATGTCTTTACTTGCCATGTTTCAGTTTACCGGAGCAAAGGATGTTCTGTTATTATGGACAGTCTGTGAAAACTTGGCACCAGACGGAACGAAAGTAAGGAAAGGGGCAAGAGTCAGGAGTGTCCTGAAAATTGAACGCAATCTGGCACTTAGAGGTTTCTCTGCTTTGTGAGTTTTTGATGATCGACAGCGATACGGAATATGCTCCTGCGAATAAATATGACCTTCTGATGATTGCGGTATCCAGAACCGAGAGTCTGTAATATACAGGGGAGGGATGACCACTGGAACAGCCATTCTTTTCCACATGTCCCGAAGAACTGGAACTTGCAAAAGGAATATTATAATATCCAGTTGTCAAAGAAGCAAAAAGCTCACAAAGTACGGAGTCATCCCTTGGTTATCAAATCAGGAACGACGTTCGGGTCCAAGGACAGCTGGCCTCTGAAATTCCCTTTCCTTGCTTTTTCCCAGCAATCCGATTCCAGCTTCCCGTCTCCCAGTGCCCTGGGAGCAGTGAGAATGGCCAAGCTACCGGTTTGAACCACTCGGGGATATTTCCTCCGATATTTGCTTTTGTCCATCCCACCGAAAGATAATTGTAACAGGCGTTGTCGACTGACGTGCTTGCAAGCCCAATTGATTGGCTATATCTCTGTTATCGGGTCCCCGAGTGAGTGTCTGGCAACAAGTCTGTGGTGAACGGTGTCTGCTACGAAAAAAGAAACGGGAAAGCCAGGAATGTTACGGAGCACACATGGCATTTTCAGCATAGTTAAAAATACTTCCCGTGTTCCTTGACAATTATTAGTTAACGAACTAACTAGTTAGTTAGTTAACTAGCTAGCTAGCTTTTCGGCTTAAGGGCAGCTTTTTTGTGACTTATCCGTGGAGTTATGTCACCACCTGCTGTGCTCTGTACTAGTTAAAAACTTAGTTAACTACTGGTTAGTTAGTCATGATAATATATTTAGAACTCGTATCAGTTTTTGCACAAATAAACAGCTCTTCGACCGTGAGTTGTCATGCGGCTTACGCGGACCGTGGTAATGAGAGCAAACGTATCTGGGCCAGACAGGGACAGTAACTAGTCCTATTCTTACGAATATAGCCACCTCTTCGTTGTGTGTGTTTCTTTTTCCTCCTCTCCTTTTCATTTTTGGCCTTTTGATTCTCATATGTGTGTTCATAGTCTCAGGCCGTGATGGAATACAGGGACAGGCAAGAGAAACGCGGCTCATCGCGAACTGAACGCAGTCGCTCTCCTGAACGGCGTCTCATTCAGGAGAAAGACGGGGCTCAACCAACACCCCGTTGTGCTTCTCGAAAGAGCAAAAAAAAACTCATCTCGTCGATCCTAAGTCGCATTCCTAGCTTTTCGGAGGGGTTTCTTCTTCAAGGCACCGATGTTCCACCCCTCAAGACCGAGGATTGCCCTGGATTCACGGGCGTAAAGATACGCGTCTTGGAGAAAGACCCATTGGATGCAGCAATAGAGCTGGCCAATAATACCCGCAGCGGAAGCGATACCTCAAATGCAGTGTCGGCCGCAGGTGACACGCCAGCCACAATCCCTGAACATGGTCGCACATGTCTTCTCAACACGGCTATCGCACAGCAGCCTAAGGATTTTGGTTTTGTCAAAAAGCTGAGCCAGGATAAATCACTCTATGAAAGGAGCACTCTTTTTGAGACCCTGAGGGAAAAAAACTACCCCGTCCCAAGGAAAACGGCTGTATACTCGCCTTCTGTTGTCATTTTTGGGGACAGCGAGGAGCCAACACGCAATTTTAAGTCCCTTGAAGACCTAGCTTCACTGCCTTTGGTGAGCGTTATCAGTACTCCTGCGATTGTACGCCCAAGCATTAGAGCTGTGCGGACTTATGTAGTCAAAGCCGACAGGAAGGGCGTAGTACGACCGATTCCTTCATACGAACAGCTGTACAATCACAAATCTGAGAGGAGAGCCGTTAAAGAAAGCATCAGGGTGCTTCTGAGGATCTCGGCTTCTAAGAAGCACAGGAGGATTGTCGTATCAGTTCTCGGCTTTGATGAGTATATGCACCCCAAAGAAGACTCAGCCAATTGCTGGGCAGAAGTATTTGGAGAGCCAGAGTTTCAGGGAGGATGGTGGACAGATGTTGTCTTCGCTGTTCTTGACCCGCCTCCTCATCCAGAAAGGAATTACGGCCAGGGGCACATCTACATCAACAGACTGGATGGGCTTGCAGTCTCTCCTCCGTAAGAGTCGCTTCCTGCAGTCAAAGATGGGAGGGAGGACTTTGCTAGAACAAGGCAGGGAATTAGCTGATGGAAGCGAGAGAATCCTATGGTGTTTGTATATTATAAAGGCGGCTGGTCTGATTTGTTAGGAATCGTTATGGGTGGTTTGTTGGCCAATAAAAGGGGGCCTCTAGAAGCCTGGAGTCTGACAGGCCCATTCCCAGAACCAGGTCTACGGGACAGGCTCCAGATAGAGCTTCTTTTTCCTTTTTCCTTTGGCTTCTGTCTCTCGTACTGGTGCTCCGTACCTCCCAGTCTACTGTATCATTGGTAGGCCCTCCGTAGTGCCAGTTGTTGTATCCGATGTCGCGGGCATCATTGCCCGTTGTAACATATAATGTATGTCACCTCGATTGTGACTTGGATTAAGCTAAGGATGCTGCTGGGGACAGAAATATCATCCACAATTGTCGGTGACAAGGACAAAGTGGTCTGGACAGGGATGCCCTTGGCTCGTCATGCGCTCAAATGCTCGAATGTCCCCCCGGTGGCCCACTCCGCTGGAAAGAAGTTACTGTCGAAAAGACAGGAGACACAAGTGGACATGGCCCTGGGAGGGCGATCAGTCTCGGGCTGGATATAACGGATGCGGGAGCGGCTTTGCAGAAATACCCATAAGTCACCTCGACACAATAACGGAAGAAAAATATCATCCGTCATATTCACCTGCAGCTTCCTTCGTCTAAGACCTAATGTGATTCGATCCAAGCCCGAAAACCCATATACGCTGTGCGACAATCATAGAACAAAGGGATGAAGGGATCGATTAATAATGACCACGTCCAGCGTGGTTCTAGGCAAGACCTTGTCATGCAGCCAACAACTTGTTAGTTCATGCATGAAGAAGTGCGCCGGGATGATGGGAAACTACAACTGGATTTTCGAGCAAATTCAATACCAAAATGTGACAAGAAGAGTCCTTGGACAATAATACCTTTTCGGCTAGCAACCAACGTATCAAAGACAGTCAATTACTGGCTTTCCTTGAGTATGCCGAAGGTCTCAGACCGAAGCAGGCTCTTACTATTCAAAGTAAATGATTGTTATTCGGATGACTTTGGGTCAAAGTGAAGTCGTGTTGGCAGGGGTATAGCATGCCGTGTCTGTATAGAATAACTTATTGCGTACTCCGTACCCCTTAACATGAGAAGGCGAACTCCGTTTGGTGCCCACTTCCCCAGACCCATGAACAAGGTCCCGGTTCTCTGCCATGATCATCCGCTGGCCACACACTCCCAAGCACCTTCGTCACCTCACCCAGCAGGAAGACATTTGGTGGGCCGAGAAAGTCGTGGTCCGTAAAATAATGCTGTCGTAGTACCCTATATTTCCTGTGGCTTGCTCCGTACTCCGTAACTGATTGGTATGGTGGATGGTATGTATCGGTCATGGAAGAAGCAAAGAAATAAGCGTTTGGCCAAAATCCCACCACTCTGGGTCAGGGGTAGTTAGCCGAGCCGTAACTATTCTTCCATAAAATCGACGGCCTCCTCTCTTGAATCAGTTATATATTTCTCCGCTTTCTCCTTTCTTCACCGGAGATCAGCAGCAGCAAACTCGCTACTGTTCGCATCACAATATCCAAATCCGGCCAGTCCGGACATCGTGGGCTTCTGTGGTGATGAAACATGTCTTCCCCTTGGAGAAAAGAGGGACAGCAAGGGATAGGCAAGGAATACTGACACGTTTTGGTCACGATGTATCATCCATTTGTGGAGCTGCTGGGCTTGGACTATTTCATGCACGACGACAAAGCTAAAAAGCAAATAAGGGTCCTGGAACTCTCTGGTTGGGAGATGCGGTGCAACCACCTCCCATCGCTGGTGCGTGCTGGTGCCGGCTTCAGCTCTCCCGACAAATGCACAGCAAAATTAGGTTGTCGCATGTTGCTCGTGCAATATGTGAGGATTTAATTTTACCCCCAGGGCCCGGCTGAGCTTTGCAAAATGAGGGCAGTGACTCGATCTACTTGGCAGCATCGAGTCTAGTTAATATACGAAGCCAATTCTTCGCCTTCAATTGTCTTTCTTCCTCGCGCTTTTTCCGATGAAGGTTAAGGGGGGGAAAAAGAAAAGGTCGATGTCCTGCCAGAGCAAGCACTAAAGTGACATGTGCGTGCATCGCACAAAGCAGCCCTCCATCCGGTCTCTTTTCCATACTTTGCGGTCTGTTCAACATATTCCGGAAGTGTTGCTGTATGATAAGGAGTGTTATAATTGAGGAAGTAAGTATCGCCCCTTTCGAGTTATCCCCGAAGAAATTGATTTTTGCCCAGATTGAAGGGCATACAAGGCTCTTGGTTTGCAGCTAATGGCAGATTGTAGGCGGGCGTCATGTCATGGCTCAAACGAAACCGCATGGACATAGGATCCCTCGGGGGGAAACCTCTGACTCTGACATAGATATGCCAGATGAAGGAGATATACCTGATGCCGATATAGACGTTAGTACGGATGGACAGCATTCATCTTTGGCTCCTGGAGAAGAGACAACAAATGCTGGGTGAGTGCAGGTACATTGCTACCGATGGGAGCCTCTCTTACCAATTATTTACCTGCATTTATTAACTCTCCATTTTTCAGTTCCACCAAGTCCTTATCCGAACATGCTTACCAGGTCGTGGAGGAAAATGGCCGTCAATATTGTGACAATACATATTTCATGCCCAACGACGAACGAGAACAGACTCGCTTAAACATTGTTCATCAGATGTACCTCATCATCCTAGAAGGCCGATTGACAAAGTGTGCTCTCCCTCAATCGATAAAAAGGGTTCTCGATGTTGGCTCAGGACCTGGTGATTGGGCGCTCGCCATGGGGGACGAGTTCCCAAACACCGAAATAATAGCCACTGATATCAGTGTATTCGATACCCAGTCAGTTGGTATATGTCCGCCAAATGTGTCCTTTCAAATAGATGACGCTCAAGGCGAGTGGACATGGAATGAACCGTTTGATTTTATCCATGTCAGAGGGTTAGGAGGTGGAATATCTGACTGGTCTCTATTTTACCAGCAAGCATACCAGCACCTTGCTCCTGGAGGGTTTATCCAGGTAGCGGATAGTGCTCTTTTGACAGGTGATATATCTCTGCCGAACTCCTCCCCAAACTCATACCTCAGCATATACCTTGGAGCACTCGGCTCTGCTGCCGAAATGGCGGGGTACTCTCGAAATTTTGATCACCTTCGTTCTGCTGCTTTCGAGGCAGCTGGATTCACTGATATCCGCATATATGACACCAATATCCCTGTAGGCACCTGGCCTGCGGATCCACAGGAGAAAACCCTTGGAAAAATGACGTTGATTGTCCTGTTTGAAAGCCTTGAGGCTACCAGTATGCGCCTCTTAACAAAATACCTTGGCTGGACAGCGGAAGAGGTTATAGACCTATGTAAAAAAGTGCAATTGGAAATTTTAGCGAGTGAAGGCATGGGAGGGCTGGTAAAGATAGTTGTGGCCCGGAAGCCACAGCAATGTTGAGACCTTGTTGGTATTTCTAGGTGGCTCTCGTCTCGGCGTTATGGATGTTTGGTTGGTTGAGTTCATGGGGTGGTTATTTGGATAGCTCCCTTATTGGCGATGTCACAGTCCTACAAGTTAGGATTACTCGGGGAGTGGATGGAACAGTTTTATCCCATCACGTGTTGAGCCCGATTAGGAAAAAGCGACGTCCTTCTGATGTTCTTTATATTCGGCCTCCATCGCATTTTCATGTTTGTGTTCCTGAACCTGTACGAAGACGCTGTTCTGCTGATTGCATTGTTATGTATTTCTTTCCGTTCCTTTCCCCCAGTCTCATTTGATACCCAGGTCATGGAATCCCGGGAGAATGTATTTCCCAAAATTGCTAGTTGCTCCCCCGATCAAGACAAGGTGGTAGAATATATCAATCAACTCCTACTTTCGATCGTCGAAGAATTATCTAAGCCCGATGGCACTCCCTCGGTTTCCATGAAACGCCGATCGAATCACTCGGGTTATAACCTCAATCTCAGGACTGGTGCTCTAGAATCAAGTGATGAAGTCCGTACATATACCTACTCCTGGCCCGGAAAGACAGCCCAAGAAGGTTGGCGGTTCGGTATGATGTATTGTGCTGCGTATGACTGATATTTGGGTAATTTGCTAACAGTCATTATTGTCACAAGGAGTGCTGACGCGAATATTGGGCTTGATATCAGAAGCAATCAAGGGGGGTTTTATAAGTTCCAAAAGGGATATTTTCTACCAGGATCCTGTATACTTCGGTTCTCAAAGGCTGGTAGACAGGTACATCGATGATATTGCTTTCACGCTCGGTGTGGATAGAGCCGCCTTACATGTAGTAGGTTATTTTATGCAATCTCCTATAGCTCCTGAACCACTAATATGGAGTGAAGGCGGCAGCAGCAAAAGGTGCAGCAGGCGGAAATTTTAGCATCACGATGAAGAATGGGTCATCTATACAGGTTGGCGCATGCACAGAGGTAACATAGCTATGATTTTTGGCTCTCACGCATATGTTCCTTTGCTAAAATGCATCCCAGGGTATCGTAATTCCAAGGGTCTATGAAATTGAAGGAATAGATATTTCCGGTATCTCATGGATCTTGGTCATCGAGAAAGAGGTAAGACTCGCTAACCAGGTACTGATAGAAGTATATTGTTAACCGTATGTAGGCAGTGTTTCACCGTTTGATAACATCGGGCTATCACAATGCATCGGCGGCAGGAAGTGGAATCCTCTTAACGGTAAGAAGCAGCTGACCTTCCTATGATTCAACGGATTCCTGGGTAGGCCTAATAATCACCTAGGGAAAAGGTTACCCTGATTTTAGTAGTCGAGAATTTCTACGCCTCCTTTCAAGGCATGAAGTATGCAACACTAAGATGATCTCTAGCCCTCTGCCGATATTTATACTGGTTGACAGTGACCCAGATGGGATGGCAATAATGTCAACCTACAAATATGGGTCTATGGCCCAGGTGCATCGAAATGCCGATCTCCACGTGCCTTCAATACAATGGGTTGGGCTGCAGGCTTCCGAGATGATATCAGCGGCAAGTCATACAAATATGTCCTCACTAGTCCCAATGAGCCAACGTGATCGAAAAAAAGCAGAGGCTATGCTTAAACGAAATCCAAGCTTTGCTGAGGATGGCCCGGAACCAACGTGGAGAAAAGAGCTGCAATCAATGCTAGTTATGAATCTGAAAGCAGAACTTGAGATATTGTATGAACTGGATGGTGGTATGGAGGGATGGCTCGATGGAAAGATGTCGAAGATATGGTGACGGGCCGGGTTTTTCTATGGTTATATCGTCCACATCTTCATTACTATGTTAACAGTAAGCATATTATTTAAACGTCCTCGGTAGAAATGCCATTGATAAAAACTAACCAAGCAACATAAGTGCGGTCGTGGTAATATTCACCGCTCTATACCAACGCTAAACCACTTTCCCCCCTTAAAATATGCAATCGTAACGAGACAGAACTGTCCCACAATAGATAATATAGAATGAGAGTTAGAAGATGAACCGCTCAAATGGATTTTGTTTCCATTTCACAGCCCTAGTCCCTTCCTAACCTCTTCCCTCACCCTTGCTTCATAATCGGATCTTCTTTCTCGCCACATTTTGGCAGCCTCGACGTTCGCTGGGCTTTCGTCATTGGGTTCAGCCAACATGCTCATAACACTTATAAGAATCTTCTCGACACTCTGGATCGGACTCCACCGCTCAGATGCGTGCTCGTAGTGGTTTGGGTCATCGCCCGGAGGGTGTAGGATAGAAATGCAAACGTTTCCGTTTTCAAATACTGCGATTTATATTAGAACATAATCTTCTAGATCTTTGAAGATAGATGGGAGAAGTAGTTCAATCTTACTATTTGGGTGCCACATATTCCCTAAAAACCGCATGGACGGCGGGCTGAGAGGGTAGTCCTTCGGGAACTTCAGTTCAGCTGCGAATACCCCTCCTTCAAACGGTGTCCCCTCGGGACCTTGTATTAAAGCCTCCCAAAGGAACATATCATCTTCAGTTATAGGACCAGCTGTGATTCCATCGGGAGGAGATGTTGAGAGGAGCTTATATTCGTGGAATAATCGCTTTTGGGCGACGGAGGATGCCATGATGTTGATATTACGGGGGCCGTGGGAGGGAGAAGGTAATATACCGCAGTATACAGAGCCTGCGGAGGTTGACAGGTGCTGGTTTGTGCTGGCAATGAGCTTGGTATCTTCTGTATCGTTTTCACGGGTTTGCCGTTGGAGGTTGACGTTGTTGAAGGTGTCGTTGCTGCTTGCTTGTCAGAAGAGCCACTGTGTGGGGCGAGAATAAGCTTTCCTGTCTATCAAGGCCGAACCATCGACAGGCATTATCCCATGTAGCACGGAAGCGCTTTTACAGTGGAAAGTTCCACGTTTTGACAATATCACATAGTATACAGCTTCTAATATACAAGCCTCCATCTTTATCCAGTATGCAATAAGCTGGTATTAAAAAAAATCATCCGCGTCACTGTCGTCGCCGCCGTCACCCCATAAATCACTGCCACTGCTAGGCCAGGCGTCTTGTTCTTTCGTTGGGAATGGACTTTCGTCTCTCTGCTCCCAGGGATACTGACCAACTTCTCCCCATACATCTTCACCTGCTCCTTGTTCCATATCTCCGTGGTGCTGAGCTTGCTGCCCCTCCATATCCTGGGGTTCTTGTGCCGGGTTCTGCTCCGCTGAGCTTCCCCTACGCATAGCTTCATATCCTGCAATGGAGCCAGCACCAACAGCTCCTGCAGCAGCGCCTTCCATAGCCCCAGCTCCTCCAGCGGCTGTACCAGCAGCTGCCCCTGCCCCACCTTCACCAAGGCCGAATAATGGGATAGGGACTATACCGGGACCGCTGCTATGACGACTGAAATAGTCAAAGTCGATAGTCACAGCGGTGGCAAGCAGAACAGCTCGTTGATCCAATGTCATGCTCGGAGCCGGTGTACTTTCCAATGGCCCTGTGCCCTTTGACTGTATATCTTCCGTCATGTTCGCTGAATCCATGCGTAGTGCATAAACTCCTGTGTCTGTGAATATCTCTCTTGCAAAGCCTGCAAAGTTGCGGTTCACTGATCCGAGGAGTTGAGATTCAGCTGAGCGCACAGAAAAGTCCCATGATAGAAACGGTTCATCGACATGTGCAAATTGGTGCAAGCTTTTTTCTGGAGGAACTGCGGGTTGCTGAATGCCCGCTGGTATATGCCTTGCGGGTGTATTTGGATGGGAGAGGAATAAATTGTACTTCCGTCGAAGTGGTGCCCAACGCTGCTGTGCGGCTCCTATGACACGCATCTGTGAATGTTCCAGTGGCGACACCTTAACAGATCCCGCTTGTGAACCGGGTACATTGTGCTGTAGGTCAATTAATGGTGCATGGGACCCGGCCGTATTGTTGTGAGGGTCAAACACAAATATTGTAGAATTGATCCAGGAAAAAGGCCTGTGAAACTAGTAAAGATATTAGGCCTATTTATATATATTTGCAATAGCTATCGAGGACACTTACACGCAAAACTTCATTTTGGTTTCTGTCGAAGACATGGGTGACAAATGGCCGATGAGTGTGTAGCCACTGGCGAGATAGCATGCTGCCCACCCCCTTTTCTTCTTCTGCCATGTATCCTACATGGTTTCCATGAGCATCCAGGATCACATATCGGTTTGCTTGTTCAAAGCCACTGTATAATGAAACACGGGTTAGCCACTGCTCTAAGTCGGCCTTCTTCCTCTCTCCATCAAAAGTGGTATAATATTACTAACAGCAAAACATTCATCATCTCCAACTGTCTCTGCACTACCAGCCCGGAGTTGGCTAGGATCTGGCTAGCAGGATGGTTCTGTTTAAGTAGGCCATCCGGGTCTTCGGGTATGTGGACTGGAGCAAGCAGGGTGTTATATTGGGGATTTGTTCCGCTGCTGCTAGATGACGCATCACTTTGACCGCCTGTCTGAGAACCAGCAGAGCTTTTACCTGGCTGTCCCCTGGAAGATGGCGTATTAGAAGGATTATGCCGTTGGATTGGTCTTTTTGATCGCCTTTGCCATGGGTTTGACCTGAATGATGCGTGCCTCACAGCGCAAAGTCCTGCCGCCACGAGGCAGCGTTGCTTTGGGCGCGCAAGTGCATGGGACGATAGAAGCAGTCGGGCTAATTTCATTTTTATGCTTTCAAGATATCCATGTTATTTAAAATACCGAAAGATATTTCCTATGTGGATGATGTTGTGATGTGTGTTTTGCATAAAAAGAGTTGCGCTTGAAAACTAACTTGTCAAGCAAACTATGACTTCATCGTACCTGGGTCGCAGAGCTGCAGATGTATTTTATTTACAATGCTCAAGAAATGTTATAATTTTTGAATTTTAAGAAAGGCATACACGAAATTGATCGATTGAAAACATACGTACTCGAATGACGGGAATAAATGCTTCACAATGTATGCAGGACACCAGGTACCTATAAAAATACACCTAACAAAAATGATATCGCTAAACCCAATTGAACCAAAAACGCCTTCTCACACTGTATACGGAGCGCGGATAATAATCTTGTCCATGGTAATGCCCTGATGTATATGAATCCAAAGATGAAGAGGCCATGAGCGGGTTCATAGTAGCCCTTTTCGCGCAAGCTCTATCTTCCGAGCTGTCTCGCCGGCCTTGAAGCCTCCCTTCGAGGCACATATGGCGCTTCCTTCTCCAAATTCAAACTTCTCCTCGACCCTAGGGTGTGCGCAAGGGCAGTGATGTGGAACAGCAACGCAGGCTAGAGTGCCAGGGCACAGGTAATTCGAACATTGAGCTGGGAGATGTATAAGTTAGCGGAACGGATGCTGGTACAGCAGAAACTAGAGATCGAATACACACCTCCGTTGTAGGCATTCTGGTACCATGCGCTATCACTTGGTACATTGCCGCCTTGGCCTGACGATTCGTGGTGCTGTTGGCCACCGCCAAACATTTGCTCGAAGAACTGGAACTGAGCCTGCGCGGTGGTAAAGAAGAGAAGCCCGAGCAGGGCTGTCCGGAGCATGCTGACCATTTCTCAGTCCGAGTGCAGGATCCGGGTCGTATGTCCGCAACCTATCCAGAGCCGCTCGCAGGTGGATTGACTGACTGTCTGTCCGTCGAGTATCGAGTATAATGATTGTTGAAGCCCGTCGTTGAACTAAACACGTTGCTCCATCGCCGATAAGCTCGATGGGCCGCGGAACAGTCACGTGACACAAAAATCGGACTTTTTGAAGCTTTTCAACGAAAGAAGTGAAAAAACGGTCGACAGCGAGCAGCGGACTTTCTTCTCGACAGCACCACGATTCGCGAAGGTCGAGGAAAGGGTGCGTTCGAGTAGCTCTTCTCGGCCCACTGGACATACCATGTTAAAACCGCAATTGAGGGCGCCCGTGAGGCTCCTCGAAGGGGTCTTCGCGCAGTGCACAGCCCAAACCTCGAGTCGATCGAATCTCCAAGTCTCCAGAGCTCTTACATCCTCTCTCCTACAGTCCAGACTACGACCGCAACCATCATCTATTATCTCGCAGCTCGGGCAGGTCCGATACGCCTCCCACAACTCGCAAGGTTCCGGAGCGAACAAACACGCAAAGAACTCGCCAGGACGAAGACTCGGCGCCAAAAAGACTGGCGGCCAGGCCGTGGTTACTGGGAATATCATCTTCAGACAACGAGGCACGAAATGGTTCCCTGGTGAAAATGTCGGGATGGGAAGAGACCATACGATCTTTGCTCTCGAGAAGGGCTACGTCCAGTACTACCGGGATCCCGAGCGTCACCCAAAGAGAAAGTATATCGGTGTTGTTTTCAATAAGGACGATAAGCTGCCCACTCCAAAGAATGCCGTAACTCGAAGGCGGCTGTCGATGGTTGCTGTTCCAAGAAAGACAGAAGAAGCTCCTGTGGAGGAACCAGCCGAGTCATCCAAACCTGTCAAATTGACGCTCGTTGCGTCCAGCTCGACAGGCACATACCGATCCGGATATATGCACCGTGAGGCGAACTGGGAGATTGGAAGAGCAGCAGAGAAAGCTGGAATAACGGTTCAGGAATGGAAGCGCAAGGACCGCTGGACTGCCTGGAGGCGCAAGCTAGAGAAGATAAAGCGTGTTGCACAGATGAAAGAGCTGAAGAAAAAGAAGAAGAAGATCAAGGTGAAGGCCTGATCACACCACACTTGAATTGTATTCATACTATTTTTGACTGGTTTATTTCATTGTACAATAAGACGGAGCTATCGACATCTATTTCACATATTTTTTTTTTTTCCATTACTACCTAATTTTCGGGGTATTGTTGTAGCATGATCATTAAGCCGTATAATAAATCATAAACAAGAGCCATTGGCTCTGAATTTCAAGAATAACCATAGCTATCTCTCAAATAATCGACCTAGAATCAAAATTTGGCAAAGGAATTCGTTATCCAAAACCTTGATGTTTTTAACACTTTCATTTGTACTCTTCCCGTCGTTACCATCTGGCCCTTGGAATGGCTTAACAGATCTAGCACGGCCTCGTACTGGAGGTTTCAAGATGGTGGACGGAAGCTTAGACAGAGCCGTACGAGCTGCTGTGGCCGCACTTTCATCACCAACATATATCCAATCCCATTTACTGCGCCCATGTACCCAGCCTTTTGGTTTGGGATGCAGTTCTTGAGCTTGTGACAGTATGTCAAGAGCAGCTTGGAGAGTTTGAACAGGATAAACATGTTCTGCACCCAATGCACAAGTAAGGAATGCATAGGCCTGTCGTTGCTGTGCTACCTGCTTGCGTCCCATCACGAAAAGCATGTACTGGTCAGTGAAGACCTTTGGACGGGTAGTGAAGACATCCAAAAATTTGGATTCGGAGGGATGATATGGTCTAAGAATTCGTGACTTGACGGCGTTGTCAAGGAAGATGGATGATCCTGCAGCAAGGAGGTATGGTTCCCATTCCACGATTTCCTGTTTCTCGATGCACGCAAATACCCATTGGCTAGCGAGGCAAGGGAGGTTAAGAGCCAGAGCTTGCATATACTTAGCACGCCGTGAGTGTTGGTCCGTGATCAAACAGGTAAAGCCCATTTCCTTAGCATGTTGGGTCAGCATTAGAGGTCCTTCAGTGTGAAGCTCCTCGTCTTTGGCAGAGGGCAATATTAATTCCCATGAAGACGTTTCAAACAGTTGGTCAAATCCATTTTTGAGGATAGTACCGCCATTTTCAGATAGCATAGATTCAATATGTTTCCCCCTTTTCTCATTTCCAGTGTAGGAAAGAGCAAAAGTCATGCCGGAAAATATGCCAGCTCTGCCTGGCTCAACGACTGGAGTCTGTTCAGCTTGAGTGCCACGAGTATGCATACTTTGTTCCATTGCTTGAGGTGCAGTTGCCTGTGGATTTTTTGGTAGTGACTCGGTGGAGTAAGGGCGTTCTCCAAACCGAGACCATAGATTTTGATCCAGATATATCTTAGATATAGGCACAGTGATCGTCTGGGGAATTTTACCCTTGGGAACCACTTTGGTCAATTTCCGTTTCAACCGGACAGTAGTGTGACCATAAATGTCGGACATCTCTCTATCCCAAGCGCTCACTTCTGCAGCTTCTGAAGGAGCTTGCAGTTTTCTTCCAAATCCTATCACATAATGCGGAGCTTTGGGTATATCGGGATGATTGACCTTAACGATATCACCAATTTTTAATTCTAAGGATTTGGCTCCTCGAATGTCGATTTTCTCCACTTCCTCAGAATCATCAAAACGGACAAGGAGTTGCTGACCCGTAACGCCATCACTAGAGCCCAAGCAAACAGCTGGGTAATATCCGGCTGGACGACCATTGAAGAAGGCAAAGATATGATTTGCAGCAATGATATTCTCATTCAACTTTCCCGTATCACTATTTAAGCCAAGGATTGAATCACTTCTTTCTGTATGGACTCGGAGAGAGGGTGAACTGGGGGTGCATGATAGGGGATCAAGAGGTGTAGATGAGGATGAATTTGATGGAACGTGAATAACGACAGCGTCGACAACTGTGCGTTTGTTCCGAGAATGAGGTGCTTCTGCTTTCTGCGCCTTTTTCCGAAGGATGGGAAGGCCAGTAGATGGCGTGAATTCAGGTTTCTCTACTGGCCTTTGAGGGGATGGCTGAAAATCCCAGATATCATTCGTATCTACATCAACACGGGCCTTTGAAGGTTCGTGTAGCTGCTTGGTCGCCCGTTGAAGAGTCTTAGGGGTATCATCATCAATTGGCCCAATGGGTGAAATAGGCCTATATGCTGGGATGTCATTGTTCTGCTCATTAGCTAGGGTGCGATGACGATTCTGAAGAAGCTCCTGGATTCTTCTTCCATCATTTCCACGTCTCCTTTTGATGGGCGAATCCACTGTAGCCATCATTGACTGAAAAATCCGATCATCGGTATTAAGTAGGCGAATTTCGTTGATGGGGATGTCAGAAACTGCAGGACGTGGGGACTCATCCGAGGCAATAGCCGTCATACTCCTCCGCTGTCGGCCACTGGGGCTAGATAGAATTGTTTGGACTCGACGATTAGTGCGAGAGGCGGCTAGTTCTTGAGACCCAAGCGATTTTAATATTGCAGAGTTTCTGAATCGCGGTGGGTCAGGAAGGTTATTGTCCTCATCTCTGTCGTCTATATCATCGTCAAATCTCGCTGGATTGTCGGTATTGCTGGTGGGTTCAACGAAATGATGCTGCTTGCCAGTAGAACTAGTTTCAGGAATTGCTCGCGAGAGCTTTATCCTTTCAGGGGCAGACTGGGAAGGAGTTTCGAAAACCCGAGAGGTTATGGAAGACCCATTGTTAAGAGTTGGTATATCAGTATCATGGTCATGAGGTGTTGAATGTTTCTTAAGGTTTATTGTTTTCGGTAATGGTGACGGCGAAGGCTGCGAATCTGGAGAGCCATGGTCTGCATCATGCTGGCTGTTGATAATGTTGTTGATGGCTTTTAGTGGCGGTGATGAAGGTATTTGTTCTGATAGTTTTCTGGGCTCCATTTCAGTTTCAATCATCGTGCCCCTACGGCCTATGGGAGTATTTTCTCGTTCTCTTGGTAGAGTACCGAATTTAAGAACACCTTCTCGAGGATTTCCACCCTTCTCTGGCTGGGAGACCCATGGTGGACGTCCTCCTCGTTTTGTGTTAGGTATGGGCTGAACAGAACTCGTTTCTGCGGCAGACCGAAGTCCTCCAACATTTGATCGGCGATTATTTGATGGACTTTGGTCGAGATCTAAGACACTTGAAAGCGCGCCGTGAGTGCTAACAGCGAGAGTTGAATGTTGAACTGGACCGCTGTCAACGTTCTCCTTATCCTCTTCCGCAAAGGATTGAGTCCGCTGAGAGCTGCGAAGCGGTTGGATCCTGCAAACATCCTCCTGCTCAGTTTCAACCTCACTATCTTCGCCTCGGTCAGTGTCAAGAACCTTTTCCTCCCTTCCATTGTCTTCCATTATAGACTGTAGAGCTTTGAGTCTACTGGTGGTGGTATGGGCTGAAGTCAGAGGTGGTGAGGATGAAACATCTCGCTTGGAATTTTTGCGAGTGGACACCCTCGCAGGAGCTTTGATATTTTCAAACTGCTTCCGGACTTCATTTTTAGACTGCATTTGGCGTATGCGGCGTTCAATGGCAGATTCTTCAGCCTGAAATGGATCATCATCCCCATTAACAAGATTTGAGCTAGATTTTAGTCTCAATAGCTGTTTTTCTCGCTCAGCTTGTGATTCTTTCATGGATATATAGTTTGCTTCCGGTTCAATTGGGTCAGGACGAGACATGGATGAACCCAGGAAACTTGGTGAGAAGGGCATGGTGCTACGTATCGGCTGCTGGATTGGAATATTTGGTGATGGCATATCAGATGGCAATTCTAAACGAGGCATATGAGTAGATGGGGACGAGGTGGCCTGGGTTGCATTGAACAGCTGACTTAAAGCCATTACCGACCCGGGTGTTTTATTGTCTGGACCAAAAGGGTTCCGAAGAGTTGATGGTGTGGTAGTGCTGGCAAGATTCGACATATGTCCATGATGAATTGCCGGGGTATTGGTATTAAATCGTTGTGATTCTGGGAATGGTTCGTAATGTGTCGGAGAGGACGGACCCGAGTCAGAGGCCTGGGAGCCACGGTCTTCATCGGGATTGGCAACGTCCGCTATGATATCAGCATCAGAAAACAAGTCCACATGTCCTGTATCCCCTTCATGAAGCGTCATTTGCGTGGTCCCCCCCTCTGCTGCCTCAATGGCATTTATAAACGGTCGTTCCGATGGGCTGTCATCTATATCTTTGCCATTTAATAAGCCTTCATAAACCGACTGAGATACCGGCTGAGTGTCCCCTAAGGCGCTTCCAGAAGGCGAAGTTTCCCTTTCCTGAACCTCTGGCGTGGTATTCGGCCGTTGTGCCCCCGAAGATTTAATGTTTGACATGGCTGTACTGTATAGTGACTGCCCAGATTGTTTTATGACACTCGAAGACGAGGAGTTGACGGGTTTCTCTGCAACAGCCAAAGACTGGTTGCTGAGCATTTCATACTCGAGGAGTGAACCATAGCCCGCAGCTGTCGATGCGAGCCGCGTAATAGCGAAAGTAGCTTGTCTATTCAACGAGGCCTGAGATTCCTATAGTAATAAAACTGGGAGTTAGGATGAAAATCCGTGGGAGTTAACTAGGCAGAAGAAGACAGGGATAGTCAGCACTCACATTGACACCTAAGGCTGCACTTCTCAGGTAGGTCAAGTCAAGGCTGTCTTCCTGGGTTTCCATTGCAGCCACATAATTGAGAAAGACAGACGGTCAGGCAAGCCGTTTTGTATGTGGCTCCTTGGAGTCGCAGATTTACGAGAATCTCGGAGTTTCGCGGTTGGCGCAAGGATGCTTTTTTCCCACGCGAACGACACGCGCGACGCTGACTTAATCCAATATAACTGCTTTGGGAACCAGGGGGGAGGGGAGTATCAGATATTTCAAAACAGCCAGCCAGCACAAATCGCTACATGGTTATGTTTCTAGTTTTGAAGACGAGTGATTTACATTTCTAAGAGACCACTCGGTCATGTATGCAATTAGGATAGGATACAAATACAATATAATCAATACAATCAATCACGGCTGCGGTTCGGCACCCATCGCTTGACGGCCAATTCCCGGACCTGATATGTCTTCAGGAGCTCTCCGATATCCTGTTCGTCAGGCTTGCTATCTGTTGAAGGTGGCGGGATCTCCACAAAGCACATAACGAAGCTCTTTTTAACCTGGGCTTGCACCCGGTTTACGCAGTGAAGCCACCACCACGTATGGTTCAGCTTTGCAGCCACATACTCTCGTCTCTCTTCAGTCTCTTTCCAGTACGGATGGCTGTAGGACGGGAGAAGATTAACAGCGAATTCAGCATGTGAAAAGACCGGGCCTTTGTTATAGAGAAGCAAGTCGACACCGAACTTGACCCCTGACCGAACAACCCAGCCGAGGGAGCGGAAATGGTGATATGCAACGTATGAAATCATGAATCGATCGTCCGGTTCGGGCGCCGCAGAGGGAGCACGAGGCGGGAAGTATGAATGCTGACGGAGCAAGGCAAGGAGTGCTTGAGGTTTAAGTACTGTGCTTCTGGTATCATCATAAACCTCAAGAACACCAAGGCCGTATGAAAGGAAGAAAGCATCTTCACTGGAAAGCTGAAGGTGTTCTTCATCTTCTATCTCGATATTGTCATTTATATCTGCCACTTCCACCGTAGGCGAGAAACGGACAGATTTGACACGACTGGTAGCCGTCTTGCCAGCAAGTTCATCATCTGGTGCGGATGTACTGCCTTCAGCAGTTTTCTTTTCCCGAGTTGCTTCATCATTCAAGGCCGATGCACTTTTATCCGATGCTGGCCCGTCTGGCAGCTTTCCCTCGGCTCTGAGTTGTTCAGCAATGGCCTCTTTCTCCTTCCTTGCTCTCTCCAGCTTGAATTGTCGTCTCTCTACTCTCCTCATCCCCGTTGCTTCTTCGCTTGTGCTTTGGCCAATAAGCCCTCTTCTTTTTTTCTCGCGTTCGAGCCACGACGGCTCGCTTCTACTTAGGCTACCTTTACCAAAGAAACCCATCTCCCATAATATACGGATGGTCTTGGAATCTGTAACTTGGATGGAAGAGGTGGAAGCGTCAAAATAAGCTGAGCATGTTATTGGCTGAGGCGGAGATATATAGAAGGTGAGATATGAGAGAGCAATACTGAGGAGTGAAAGGGGGTTGTGCGGTATTAAAGGGGGCAATGGGTGGACAGTTATGGGTAGGGGAAACCGGTGAATGTGTTTATAATTGGGCCGCCGAGGTCGACCCTTAGCTGTTCCATTGTGCGGAACCGACTTCTCCGGGCAAACGGTCTTCAGCTCTGAGGTAGAAGATGCCATGGCACCGGTCATATCATATACCTATTTGTTCTTGACACCACGTCGTTAGCATACTGGCCAGCAATGACAAGTGGAGTGCGAGGAAGCAAAATTTTCGAAAATTGCAGCGTGTGACTCAGATACCGTTGTAGTACAAAAGCACCATCATCGACAACAGCTAGAAATCAGTGCTGATGATCTAGGTAGCGAGTATAGTTGTAATCATCGTCACACGGTGCAATTCTTCTAGTTCATCCCATTCCATTAAGGATTATGGTAGAAGAAAGGTATACTCACAGCAATGACTAGAGATGGGCCACTCCGTTCTCATCTCGCTTCCATGATGCTTTCCCTCAGCCCAAGATAAGTCTCTATTAACAGGGCAGAAGTTAGATATGCTGCTTTCCCATATCTAGGACATATTCCCTTCTCATAAGTCAAGGAAAGGCGTCTTGTTTTTGTTATGTCGCTGTTGTCGAGGTTGAAGGAAAAGTAGGTTGAAGCTTTTTGTCCCGATTTAGTGTGCGCGGCGCGGCAAAAGTTTTCTCCAAAGTTCCGGGCTGCGACTTTGAAATAATTTTTTATATTTTTTTTAGTGTTGAAGAGCTTCACGATCAGCTTGCTGCTTTGGAGACACTTATATTTGTTAAAGGACCGGTATAGAATACGTCGCAATGTGAGTACTGCCAATTATACATCATTTTTACTCTATTTCCACCATCTAACGAGCGTTGCAGCATGCATTTGATGTACACACTCGACTCTGAGGGCAAGCGAGTCTATACCCTCAAGAAGGTGCTCAACGGCCAGGTCACCAAATCCGCCCACCCAGCCAGATTCTCTCCTGATGACAAGTACTCGAGGTGAGACGCATGTCTATGAGCAGTGGATTTATCATTCGTCCTTTGCGCATTGTACTGATTTCGCCTTATCTGCAGACAACGAGTTACCCTGAAGAAGCGTTACGGGCTGCTTCTAACCCAACAAGCCGGTACGTTATAGACTTACTTCGCTGAAATTATACTATTGAATAATCTGCTAACTTTTACCTTTGTCAGAATCGAAATCGTGAAATTGTTGGCTTTGAAAACGGAGGCGCATGGCGTTTTTACATTTGTGGGATTCATATCGGATTTGGCATGTCAGGAATAAAAATGCATCCCATAGGATATACACTATTTGAGCTCATACTTGAGATTTGAACTCCTTCCTCAAAGCTCTGCAGTATCGTAGACACATACTACGAAGCATAAACTTACGGATTTGTATGATTTAAGCTGAAAATGTATCTTGATTGCAACGTACTTTTTGCGTCTATAAATCATGCCCATATGCGTAAATCATCATAATTACTGCCGTTAAGCTCCTCAAGTTCACATCTATCTCCGTTTCCTCGAATTGACATTGCGACCAGCTCCGACCTTAATTCTCCCACCTGCTCTCTGTCTGTCTCCACTTAGAATGGAAGGCAGATAATCATCATCCATGAGGTCTCTTCCCTTCTTCTTCCGTCTCTCCTCCTCGGTAACGGCTCTGATGTGCTCCTTTTGGTCCTCAGCCAAAATCAGTCCCGTCCCCCACCCTCCCTTACCCCCACCAACACCGCTCCATTTTGTATTGGCGGTGCCAGCAATGGGTTTGGGAATACTGTACTTGTTCCCTCGGTTGTTCCATTGCATATTCTTCTTTAGATGTATTCTGAACTGTCCCTTGCCTGATGTTGAACAAGAGACTCTGTTAAGGGTGGGTTGCCCACAACGGGGACAGAATTGCTTAGACATATCCCTCGTTACAGTGAAGCAACCGTGGCATCGCATGACGTAGGATTTTAGTTGACGAATTTGTTGCATGTTGCTGGGTGAAAGGATGTTGAGGTTCATTTGTAAAAGGACGTTTTGCATGGCGAAATCCCCAGTGATAGTGGCTACCTGCATAACCTTTGTCTCTGGTGCGGCTGTACCAAGTGCGGCATCGCGAATCTGTCGTTTCTTCAGATTGGAGGGAGTGATCCAACCATCAGGATCAGAATCTGATTCATCTATTGGTATAGCCTCCTGTTCATCATCATCATTATTATCGATAGGCTCGACATCCTCGTTACCGGGGTTTTCATTGTCCTTATCTGGAAGATCTGAAGTTGGTTCCTCCTGCACAGCTTCAGGACTCGGCTCGATTGTCGTATTTTCTATCTTTTGAGTGACTTCTTCCACCGCAATGTCTGGCTGTTGCTCTTCTACCGTGGCTGCCACGTCCTGTTTCTCTTCGGTGTCCTCCTGCTTGTCTTGGATTTCCGGCTGCTTCTCGTCATCTTTCGCAGCGTCCTTTGCCACGACCAGATGCGCCGGAGGTGACCCATTTATTCCCTTCTGTCCAGGCTCTCGTCTCAATCTCCAGTCTCCGCAGTTTCTCTCACACTCCACTTCGTAAGCCAGCGCTAAAATCTCCAAATCATTCTTGCTAAGAACTTCCCGGTCACCAGTTTTCTTAGCAAATTCGGACACGACCTTGAGACTGGTAGGCTTCGGAGTCCGTTGTGTTAGGAATGGGAGGTAGAGGGTTTCTATTCGGCGACGGGCTTCTGGATCTCGAATTTCTGATACTATTGATGGAGTGGTGACGAGGACGTGGGACTGTGAGAGGAGGGTTGAGACTGAGGGGACGTTCTTGATCAGCGGTCCAGCATCGAGTATTATAGTGTGGACAGGCTTTTCCGGCTCTTTGGTATCAACTTTTTCAGACATGATTATTTCTTTCGAGCAAGTGGTCTGCTGTTCCGGTGTTGTTGATAAGCGAAGGCAATATTGCATGTTATGCTAAAAAATAAAAAAAAATATCTCGATAAGGAATTTCAAGATAGAAGTGGGTCTGTGCGTTAAGCTTATCTTATCAGCGACACTCGGCCGTTTCCCATTTGGGCAACTCATCACTCTACGACGACACTAATCAAGCAACAACGGACATTAGATGAATAATTATGCATGTTTCATTCAGTATCTATAGCTCTGCTATCTTTGTAATAATATAAGTGCCTATTTTAGGCATGCTGAAACCAACATGGGAGATCCTGAAATGTAGATATATGACCGAAATCGACTGGAAAATAACTCCGCAAGGATGGTCTCTCCTTACAACAAGGTGAGACCTTTAGAAGCTTGAAAATTCCTTGTCAACTTCCTCGAAATGGTCGAAGAAGGCCTTGAACATTTGCACACCGAGACCGGGGTCAAGGCTACCAGTGGTAGCTCGGATGCTGTGCATGCTCAGCTGCGGGATTCCAACATCAATAGCTCTCATACCAATTCTAGCGCTGGTCATAGGTCCAATGGTACCGCCACTGCGGCTATCGTTTCTAATCTGGAAAACTTGGAGTTTGCAGCCGCCCTTGACGGCAAGGCGCTGGAAGAGCGCAGTGCTGACGCCCTCGGTAGTCATATGGCCGTTTGGATCAGCAGAAACGGCAACACCGTAATTCAGACGAGGTGAGTGGTTTTCAAGGTAAGCATTGAGGAAGTTAGGGTTGACAGCGTGGGTGACGTCAGAGGATACGAAGAAGCTGTTAGCAACAGTTTGAGCGAAGATGTTGGGTCCATAGCTTTCACGGCACAGAGACTGGGTGATTCGCTCCATGACGCTGCTCATGAAATTGGAATTTGCTCCGCCACGAAGCAAGCTGCCGATTTCCTCGTCGTCAAACATGCCAACCATCTTGATGATACCAGAGGACATGTGATCAGGGGAGGCAAGGACTGCTTCGTGCGCACTGTAGCAGCATAGTTTGTCGTCGATACGGCCAGCAAAGATAAGATCCTTGTGTAGGCCACCAACCTGAGCAGGCTGAATATCGAACAGCTCTAGCTCCCAGTTGACAATGGTGCTGTGGTCTATTTCAAGCTGCTTGGCAATCGCATTGACAAGCCCCTTGGGCTGGGTAGAGGTAAAGTTGTCGGTACCTAGGTCTCCACCGTGCGAGTCCTTGGTCGATAGCTCTGGGCCCTTGAACAAGTCCGAGTTGTCAACTCCGATGATGGGAGTCATTTGGGTCTCCTTGTTGAATGGTCCAACGGCGGCAGCACCGAAGTGAGGAGCAAGGGTGGGAATGCGAGCAATTGGCCAATCCAGCTTGACCAGTTTCTTCTCGACCTTATTAGTTTTGGGGTCACGAACCAAAACTCGGCCTCCAATGCCGAGATCACGATCCCACCAGGTCGAGTTCATAGCGCCTGCATAGGGGGCGACACCGAGCTGGACGTATCCAGCTTTGTTGGGAACCGTTGGGAGTGGCTTCAACTTTGTGCACAGAGCGTCGACGTGTCCACCAACGATAGCCATGCCATTGCCGGGGGTGTAGTGCTTGCCGACAGCGAAAGAGATGATGGCACTATCATTTCGGGTGACGTAGTACTTCTTCCCGCGAGCGAGAACCCAGGGCTCACGCTCGGTGAGCTTGATATAGCCCTTGGCCTCAAGCTTCTCAGCGAAAGCGTTGACAGCGTGGAAGATGGTTGGGTTTTTAGTCATGAACTCGCAGAAGGGTTTGGTATAGGCTCCTGGGTTGAATTCGGTGTGTTCATGGTGGACGGATTCATCTAGGGGCCGCGGACGGTACTGGAGGCTGGCCTGGGACTGAGACAGGTACTCGCTGGAAGAGCCGAAGGAGGCGATTGAGGGGACCTTCTTCGTCATCGTGCCGACTTATGCACACGACTTACACCAATATATCAACTGTTAACTGTAGCGATAGGATTCTGAAGGTCTTTGGTCGGCGCTGACTCTTATAAGAGCAAAAGGCTGAGGTGGAATGACGAAAAAGCCAGCTATGTCCGGAATAGCTTCGATGACGGCACTCCCCGGGTTTAAGTAAATATTTATCATATTAAGCACCAGAGTCTCAAAATTGGGGAGCGGCCGGCTAAGCTAAAATCCACCTGTGGCGCCGCCTATGACTGCTCTCCTTGTCACCGAGGAAACCCATCAGAGGCGCACTTCTGGGGGGCGGTTTAGGGGCTGATTGGCTGTATCAGCAAGCCCCTGGGATAGCCATATGGTCAATCCCAGGCCGTGGTCCTCTGACTCCTCTCTTCCCCCCCAGCCTTCCCCAGATTCAGAGGGCGCTGTGAGACGCTGCAGGAAACCTTGGACGAGGTCTCTGATGCCATTATTTCGATCGATCGATCGCTTTGCCATCCTCCCAGCCAGGTCATATGCTCAGGTCCATGGGACAAATGGCATCACTAGCCTTTGCGTATAGTTATAGAGCTCTTCTCGTACTCCGTACTCCTGGATTCATGTGGCCGACTATACATAGCGATAAACAGTGCCTCTCTGCAGGCTGTTTCTGTGGCTTGCTGCCTTGGGCTCGACCGTAACACCGCCGGGGCTTCGGCAGTCAAGATTATTAGCTGATAGCCGTCGACGATACTCCGTCGTAGTAGTTCATATTTCTTTTCAGACTAGATCATGACGCAGTCATCACACAGGACAGATAGTTACTCGCCATTGTTCCTAATAGCCTCCGTCTAGACAGCTGTTCTGCTCCGTAGATTGTTATGTTCGTAGTGCATCAACAGCCATGGAGAGCATCTTCTGTCCGTTACACGTACGGCCTTAAGGAGATATGAGTCTCGAGGAGTTTTCTATGCCGTCAGATGCGCAGCCTCTCTCCATCATCATTCCTGCCGGTGGTCGTGTATATCAACAGACAGACCGCCAGCTCGCGTCTGAACGAGACAAAGAAACCCGTCGACTGCGCCTGACAGCGAGTCCAACAGCTTCTAAAGAGCGTGACTTGGACAGGCCTGCATTATTATTATTATTATTAGCAATGCAGATGCTGGAGACAAGGGCATCGTCACCGTCGCAGGCCTGAGGCTGTTGTTAAAGCCGTTAGCGAGCAGCCTTACGGACGAAAGGATAGCTCGAGACCTTCCAACGCCCAACACCAAGACAGAGACACGGCCATCGACCCTGGGCGAAGAGGTTTCGTCACTGGATAGCCGGCCGTTGCTGACGACGACTTGATTCTATCTACTCCGTATATCACCGCATGCTGCTCGTTGTGTTGCCGGTGTCGTTACGCGCCGGTCGTGATGGCTGCTTCACCCAGCCGGAGGATCATGTCAAATCACTTGCCCCCAGGCGACTCTCTCCCAGACGAAGGATTCTGATTAAGCCCAAGGGGACAAGCTCCCATGCATGCAGGCAGTCTTATGTATTATTATGATGATGAGAGACTCTCTGTCGGCATCACAAAAGAATAATGCCAATGGCCCCTGGTCCACTTAGCCCTGCTTCGGCTCCAAAACCATCCGGGAACTCCATCGAGGCATCCTTCTGGCACCGCAAGGTCACTCGTATAGAGACTCAGGCCCACGAGATACTTCCGCCGCCTGCTCTTATTCATCTGGAATGAATTAATGCTCAACTCTTGGCCTGCTCTCTGGCCTGGGACATCCGCCACCCTCTCCGCGCGTCTTCGGCGCATTTTCTTTTTTTTACGACCTGATATCTCGAACAAGACAGCCATAGCCGCCATATATATGCTGGTTTATACCCATTCCATAGCGTCGCTACACATTCAAAAGATACTTTTCGTCCATCTATGATGATACGCTGAGTCAAAATTCCATATCGTTTATTTCTTGATACTGCCGAGGCTGGAGTGAAAAAGGAACCAAAAAAAGGGCCTGCCACAACGATGGCGTTCACCAGGCAGGTCTGGTCGTTGGTCAAAAAGAACTTCCTGCTTGCGCTGGTTCGACCATACGTTACAACGCCACTGCGAGCTTTCGTGCTGCCAGTCATTCTCATTGCTTTCTTGTTCGTGCTTCTGCCCATCGGATCTTGACATATCAACTTACTCGGCTGCCTAGATCGTTCGCTCGAAACTTATTTGTCGTTCCGTCAAAATATGGAATTGCACCGTCCACTCCCATTCTGCCCCTTGATGAAGCCCTGAAGGCGGTTTCCTCTTCACGGACAAATGTGGTCTTTGTCAATAATGGCTTCGAAGATGGTGACATTGCCCGGGTCATCGAGCGGGTGTCCATGCCGGTCCGTGCAAGCGGCAAATCAGTTACCGTCTTGTCATCGGCAAATGCTGTCCAGGACATATGCAAAAGCTCAATTTTAGGCACGAGTTCCTGTGTAGCCGTAGCCGTCTTTGCTTCCTCTCCGACAGAAGGGAATGGGGGCAGGTGGAACTACACCATCAAGGCGGACGGGGCTCTCGGAAAGAACATCGATGTCGAGTCGACTACCAACGATGCCCAGACATACATCCTCCCATTTCAACATGAAATTGACTGGGCCATTGCTTCTGTCAATGGGACTCACGGTCCGGTTAACAAACAGGTCAGTTCATAGATTATCTTTGGTCCAAATATCCTATCATAACTAAACACCAAATAAAATATGCTTTCAGGTCTTCCAATACCCATATACATCAAAATCTGAAGAGGAACGTATCAAGGATAACCGTATCAGATATACTGGCACCATTATCAGTATCCTGGGCATCGCATTCCTCGTGGGCAGCATCGGCATTACCTATCAGTTAACCGGTATCGTTGCAACTGAGCGAGAGTTGGGGCTCTCCCAGCTCATTGACTGCATGATCCCAACCACGAGCCCATGGAAGTCTCAAGCTGCACGTTTCCTTTCCGTTCATCTCGCCCTTGACCTTATCTACCTCCCGGGATGGATAGCAATGGCCATAATACTGAAAGCCGTTGTATTTACCAAAACCTCAGTTGGCATCCAGATCATTTTCCAACTCCTATCCGGCCTCTCTCTGGCATCGTTTGCACTGTTCGGAGCGTCTTTCTTCAAAAAGGCACAGCTAAGTGGAATTACGGTCGTTATCGCTTCCTTAGGGCTCGGTATCATTGCTCAAGTCGTCCATCCTTCCAGCTCTGCTGCGGTTGCCATATTGTCCCTTCTTTTCCCACCCATGAACTTCATCCACTTTGTCGTCTTCATGGCAAGATGGGAGAGGCAAGACCAGGCGACCAATCTCGTGAAAAGCTCTCCAGAAAGCCCTTGGAGCATCCCCGGTATCGCCCTTTGGATATTTGCTATAATCCACATCATACTCTTCCCCATCCTCGCTGCCATTGTCGAACGTTTGCTCCATGGCACCGGGTCTAAATGCAGAAAAAGCATAAGATCGGATCTGGCGCCCTATGCCGTTATTCTTAATGGTTTCACAAAGGAGTATAAACCAAGCTGGTTCCACAGAACAATCGCACCGATATTTGGAAGCCGACGTGAAACTGTTTTGGCTGTCGATAACCTCAATCTCAATGTTAACAAGGGAGAAATCATGGTTCTCCTCGGAGCGAACGGCAGTGGAAAATCAACTACCCTTGACGCCATATCAGGAGTTTCAAAGACTACATCTGGTGAAGTTTCTGTCGCCTACCCAGAACATGCTGGTGGGTTTGGCATGTGCCCACAGAAGAATGTTATCTGGGATAAGCTCACAGTCCAAGAGCATATTTCAATCTTCAACGGTCTAAAGACACTCGGCAAGGCAGATAGCAAAGCGGACATTGCTGAACTTGTAACCGCTTGTGATCTTGACAAGAAGCTGAATGCTCGCGCCGGAACTCTGTCTGGTGGACAAAAGAGGAAGCTACAGTTGGCCATGATGTTTACTGGTGGATCTTCTGTTTGCTGCGTTGATGAAGTTTCGTCTGGCCTTGACCCTATCTCTCGACGAAAGATCTGGGACATTCTCTTGGCTGAACGGGGGAAACGAACTATCTTGCTGACCACTCACTTCCTTGACGAAGCTGATGTTATTGCGGATAGCATTGCCATCCTCTCGAAGGGTGTTCTTAAGGCTGAAGGTTCTAGTGTTGAGCTCAAGCACAAACTCGGATC